>OW121761.1:29677650-31096150 GCA_933228765.1 Miltochrista miniata | reverse complement strand
TTCTATAGATGCAGTATTTAGGATGTGAAAGCAGCCTTATCGAGTTATCTTTTTTTAATCGGTTGTCAGTGGTGACATTTCTGCTGTCAGAATGACAGGATGTCATAAGTTCGGTGACGAAGCGTTTCGCATTTAAAGGAACGGGTTTTGTTAAGATTTTTCGTGAAAGACAGGACTTTTGACCGAGACCTGCTTTGGGGTAGTTGGAGGTCCTTTGGCTTTTGCTCTGAGACTGTGCCGCGAATCAGTTTTTCGCTCAAGCGCGATTATTTATTACCTCGCGTGGGCTAACGGGCTGTGATTGGGTTGCTGCATTGCATCTTGCTACATTTTACCCAGAAAACTGGTGAGTCACTTCTTCTTTTGCAAAGCGGGTCGATTGTCGTCTGTCGCGCAGCCAAGATCTTAATTTGTCGTTTCTTTCATGACAGGGTTTTTTACTACGGGGCTAGTTGCCGGATGAGATAGTTGGTGCCGCACCTATAAGTTAGTGGGCTGCACGTGGTACGACAACGTGGAAGTGCGGACTACACGTGCTTCTCATGTGAGAGGTATCTGCCGTCATCACCTGGCAGTAACAACAGGCAGTCACTCTCACTCAGCTCACTCTGCAGGCCAGTAAATCCACTACTTATGTGTAGCCTAGTAGTATTAATACCTAAGCCCTGATTTTACTTCTGTGTACCTGTGATATTTGTGTCTATCAGTGAATAAGCTCTCTGTGTGTCTCTGTGTATCTCTGTGTACTTAGTAAATATATGTGTGTACACCCTATTGTCTGTTTTCGTGAGAGCCCTAGCCTACCCTTGCACACAGACTGGAAACTTAGAAATAAGGCGCCCTGGGATAGAGTTCTCTGCATAGCTACCTCGCGCTAGTTGGTGAGTAACACTGATCATCTTAGTGTTACAACAGACAGCGACTTGTTACGATTTAATTATATGTATTGATTGATTGATTGATTTTCGAGTGATTACAATTTATATTTTCTGTGATATCAGCACGTACACCGTCCTTACATTCCCTTCCCAGTGACACGCAAGTGAGCGTAAAACTAGTCTTACAAACTAATATTACTTAACCACTAACAAGTAATATGTAGTGATTAATCTTACTTCTTACTAATATTATAAATGCGAAAGTTTGTGAGTGAAAGCGTGGATGTTTGTTACTCTTTCACACTCTAAACTCTGCTCTAACGGCTGAACGGATCTGATTGAAATTTGGTACAGAGATACATTATAGTTTTCCTTTTTATCCCGGGAATTAGCTCCTACGGGAAACGGGAATGGGAACAAATTTCACACGAGCGAAGCTGCGGGCATCAGCTAGTACATTATAAAAATAACCTGAATATGGGTATTCAGGGGAAGGTGTACGGGAACACTTATGCCTTAGTCATAATTTAAAAAAATCATACACTTATTCATTCTGTAACCTGGACGCCATTTCAAGTTTTCAACTCAACAAAAACTGAATAATGCTTTTAGGAATTTTCCTATCCTATCCTACCTACACATCCTATCCTATCCTACACATAATGTCATAATTTTGAAACAAGGTAAAGTAAATTTTTTTTTTATTACTTTTGTAGAAGGCTTACAGACTAATATAAAACTAGATAAAACAAATAGATTACAATATTGCTAATAACAAGCCTCCATATATAAATATAACTACAATACAAATATTGCTACGATATTATATTATATAACTACAAATTTAAATAAGCGTAATAATGAGAAAATAAATAAATAACACTTCAATACATAATAAACTTCGCACAATAAGTGTATGTATAAACATAACTAGCTGACCCGCGCAACTTCGTTTGCGCCACATAAGAGAGAGTATTACCTGTTGCCGTCGCATTTATTCCCGTCGCGTTTACTCCCGTAGCGTCTCGTCGTTAATATTCAATACTACGTGTGAGAGAGAGAGAGAGAGAGAGAGAGAAAGGTTTCTCGTCGCGCGTATTCCCGTCGCTTTATGTTTAGGAACAATTTCGTTTATGAAAAAGGTATCCCCGTGGCATTATTGTAGAATAAAATTGATTGCCATTGAAATGGTTATTGTGCACCAACCCAAAGATAGACGCATGCTATCGCGCAATTTTTTTAAAACTTTTTTAAGAGAAACAATTTTGTAGTACATATTTTTCACATAACTATAAATATTTACGCAGCACACGCAACGAAGCTCTCAAAGGAATAACTTTCCCCCGTTTTTGAAACATTTACTATTACTGCTCCGCTCCTATTAGTTGTAGCGTGATGTTATATAGCCTATGACACTCCACAATAACGTAGCTTTCTATTGGTGAAAGAATTTTTGAAATCGGTTCTGTATATCCCGAGATCCCCTTACAATTTAACAAACACAAACTTTATTTCTTTATAATATTAGTATAGATAAAAGAATAAATGCATCTGTGTCCATCCCACTAACCAAGCTAAATTATAGCAAACGGAGAAAAAAAAATACTAAAATAACTATGATTTGTTTGGCTCATGTCAAACGTCAACTCACAACTGTCTAGTCAACATTGTCATCCTTCCTTCATCCTTGTTTGTGTTGTGCGCATAAATTTTAATATTTATATTATTTTTTGCAAATTACAGCTACGATAATTAAATACTAAACACATATTATAATAATGTAAAATAGAATACAATGTGCAACCTTAGAAACTTTATACGAAAGAAAGCTGTAAACACATAGGTATTTAAGTACAAACACTACATAATTGATTTGCGATAAGTTACAGACTGACGCTGAGAAACACATATTATGACTTAAACATCATGATCCACATCATTATCAAAGAAATCTTTCGCCATGATTCTTCTTATCGTACATGCCCGAGCGTAGAATAGATCAAAGTGTAATGAACATGGAAGATCGTTAAAATAGGATGCACTCCGCAAGAAAAAAGAATTACGCCTATAGTTAGTTTTAGCGAATGGTACATTAAGCAGAGGTCTCTGGCGGAGTCCAAGCATATTTGTTCTTAAACCTATACCACCCAACAGCTCACCACTCCTCACTCTGCCACCAGCAATGTCTGCTAAATAACAAACATCACTGATGTGGCGCCTATGTTCTAGAAATGACAGAAATAAGCATTATAATGTCTACGAAAAGTCAATAACGTAGGTAAGTATTATAATAAGTAAATAAATGATACAGTATAAAACATCCGCTTTATTAAAACCTACAAGTGGCTTATTAGTGACGAACATGTTCTGAATGAGGGTAGACCGGTAAAAAAATTGCTGGCTTATAATAAAAGTGTACGCAAATAACTCCCATTAGCAAGTTACGAGATATACCTACTCTACTGATGTGTAGAAAGACAGCTTTTATTACGTATATGTTTTTTCACGCGGATGCTATCAAATTGGCATAGCGATAGAGATCATGAATGTCAATTAAATATTGATGGATGATAGATGAAATTCAATTTAATACCCTTGTAGTGACTGGCGTTGAGGATGTAATATCAAAGTAAAATATCACAGTTATTGAACAGGTTATTTAAACTGCATAGCATAACACATCTTTAGCAATAAAACTATTAGAACTAGCTATTCACTATAGCTGTTCTGTCGAGCACAATAATCTGTAGATACCTAACTCAATATTACTTTCTAACACTTTTTCCTAAGCTTTAGTTGCTGACAATAACACCTTCGACAGATAAATTGTCATTTGGACCTAGTGTATACCTAATTACCCAATTAAAATTAAGCCGGTTTTCTTTATTGACGTAAGTACCATACCAACTTTGTATTTTCTAACAACACACGCGCAACCGCCAACGCTCGCAATTATCCTTACACCCGATACACGTTATCACCGCTACGATACGTAATAAAACCCCAAGTATCATGTTTTTGCGTAACAAGCAGTCTAAATTACGACAATTATTCAATGTTGCTGTGTTATCGGCAGTTGTAAAATCGGGAGACAGTGGGAGACCCTCATTAAGGTGAGACGAGGGGGGGGTCGTCTCCACAATTTTGATAATGTCGACGGTGTAAAAAAACTGCCGTGCGGAGTTGAATGATGTATTGGTAGGTTTGGGAATGACACCGGCAACTCGCTATCTTGAAAAATGTTGAATGTGAATTGGCTGTTTTTGAAAAAGAAATGTAGTGTAAAAGAGTTTTGAAGTGTTGACTGAATTAAGTGTGCTGTATATTTATACATTTTGTCGTGTTTCACGGCTATTTAGAATAGGTGCCATCATGTTTAATAAACATCATTGTCTTTTTACTAAATATTGGTAGGGTTTCAAACTTGTATTCGAAAAGAGTCCTAAATTGTGATGATTAGCTAAAAAGTACTTCTTATTTCGCTCGTAACATTCAAAATCTTTACTGATTGTGAGTGTCAGATGTGTTTTTGGTATATTTATCGAAAATTTCGGACGTGATTCTCAAAAAGCGTCACAACCTCTATAAACTGATTCGTCATATCCCTCCTTCAAGATCTTAGTGGTTTCCTTAGCATTCGTAGTAAGGAGACATGTTTCTTAGACAGGTGGAGTTGAGCAACTGCTCTACAAAAAATACTATAGTCCTACAAACAAAATTAACGTTAGCATAGGAGGATGTTGAGTACCCCCATGATACCGATTAACCTTATAATGTTACATAAGACTGCATTTAACGTCTGAAAATGAAACTTAAAATACGAATTAGCTCAAGTAGGCACACCGCGGCCAAACTGTTCATTTTTATTTCAAGGCAGAAGATAATAGAATATTAAGAGTGACATACTCTACTTTTTATTCCACGTTTTTATGATAAACAAATTTCACGCGAACATAACCGCAGTTTTCTTCTTCTAGTAATAATTAAGAAACAGAGATCAATCCAGCTCTTTGTACACAACCAGGCGTGGGTTTGACCCAGTGATCTCACACACAGACCCGACCCATGTCATCGCGCCCACAGCCAGCCTATGATCAAAGTAGTTGCTAATTGACCGGCTATTTCGCATCACTACCGCCTACAATGCCGCTGACTTCAACTTGTATTAACGATTGAATACTCAAAGGGTTGCTTACAACCCGTTTGAGGGGATTAGTTTATGTTGAGACGATTTTTAGATAACTTGAATTGGTAATTTGATTTTGTAGTTCAATGGTTGGAAAAGTGAGTCCATTGTATTGATAAATAATTCAAATATAACGCTCTGAAATCATTAGGTTTTGTATCAGTAATTGTTACTTAATCTACTCGATCTACTACAAAGTTGAGGATAAAAATAAAAGATAAACTTACCCCTTCTTTTCTTGTATAAATCCTGGATGCCTTGCTCCTACCGACTAAAACCCGCACGGTGCTCTTTCATTTGCCTACTGCCGAAGATCCCACTTGCGCCCTTTGAATAGGTAACCCAAGGGCTCCTGAGTTCCCGGCCCAGACTTTGTCCACCATTGTGAACTCTCCTCATGGTTTTTTAATTCGCTTGTGGGAGGGTTCGGGGAACCTTGAAACTACAATTTTTATAATTAAGAGAGAAGAGATTTCGTCCTCATACCATGTGTAATTCAAACCTGACATGGGTAGCCAAATGGCTACCAATAAGTGCAAGCTGAAAAAAAAAGCAGTTCTAGCTTTTTTTAACGTGAGGAAAATCCGTCATGAATGTTATAGAAGGAGGAGTCCGGCACTCCTACCGACTAAAAACCACACGTTCCCAACCAACTGCCTACGGTTGGGAGCCCCGTGATGACTTCAGGACTCCCCACAGACCTTGGCTACCAATGAGGCCTCACCTAGGTGGGTTCAGGTGCTATCCCGCGTCTTTGAGGAGCAATTCTGGCTAACGAGTATTTAATATCTCAATCAAGTACCTATCAAAAAATAAAACATTCAAAACAAAAAAAAATATCGTCCAGAAAGTTCTCTAGAAACCAATTACACAGCGAATCTAACTTCAATAACTTAATATCGTTAAATACTATAATTTTTCCAACCCCCACCTGTATCCCTTGCGGGTTTAATAAGGCGTCGGCCGTTTGACGCGACTTTTTATTCAGCCATTGTAACCACACATCGGGACACATTGGGACACCTATACTAATATCATAATAATGTTGAATATTAAAAGATAGTTGCGTAATTTTTAATTCAAATTTCATTCTGTAATTTTAATTCAAACAAACGAGTTTAGGATTAACGATCCAGTTTCAGGTTTGTTGGAAATGTTGGATAACCCGTTAACTGTAATTGTCTTGATAACGGGATGTAAACAAAAACTTATTTCTTGTGAGGGTAATGCAAAAGGTTCCTACTGTCATCATTCATTCGGTTTCATTTTTTTTTTTTACAAATATTATTTTGTATCACACTCTTCTGTGCAAGTGAGTTACTAATATCTGACAGTTTTTTATTAATACCAGATTTTAAACTCTACCTCAAAACCACAAAACCGAATAATCGCTAGACTTCTAAATAATAACTCCCTATTATCTATTTTTGTTTTAGTATATTTTTCATATTGTGAGCACATTTTACTCAAGTAAAACCCAAAAAACAAAACAGAGATCTTTCTTTTAAGTTTATTTTGGTCACCCTACCGGCAAAGGACCTGGTAGCTACGGAACCCCACTTTTATGGTTTTCATTAATGAAGATAGCTTCGGGGCTGATCGTTCGAGTCCCTGTAAACCTTGATCATGGGGTGATTTTTAATGCCTATTATTTTTTAAGATTGAAACTCGCTTGTTTATGGTGATACACATCTGTTGTCTGTCGCCTGGACCGATGGGCATTCTGTGATACCATAATGGAGTTTTTATATACGGCCAACATAATACAAGTTTTGGTCTGTTTTATGCAGTTAAAGTTGCGGTATTTAGTTAAAAACAACAAAACAAAACAAAAATTATATTTATTTCACTTCGGCATTTACAGATGCACTTGTAAAACGTGGAGATGAATAGAAACCAAAAATTCTACCACCAGTTCACAACGCGACCCACCTGAGAAGAACTGACAAGAAACTCAGATACGACATGAGGACTTGAATACATTTCTATAAAGACTTGAGTCTATTTCTTGACTATGAAAACTTGACACAAGCTCTCTCCTAGGGAAATTCTCTCTAACGCACAACCGAAATCCCCGACATAAGCCACATATTTTTTTTTGATGTGAGGGAAAATCGTCGTAGGATGCTATGTCGGACTCTTACCGACTAAAAAACCTCACGTAACGCCCAACAGCCTATGGTTGAGAGCCCCGGGTAAGCCCTCAGGAAGGATGTCCCGTGACTCCCAACAGACCTACGGCCGCCACTGCGGCCTCGCCCAGGGGGTGGTTCGGGTGCAATCCCGCGTCTATGGGGGGTTTCGGGTGTGGCTCCGCTTCTAAGGGGGGGGGCGTGCGTGAGTTGCTCCCGTCACGCTGCCGTCATGGGCCTGCTTCTGTAATGACGGTGAGCGGCCCTCTCACGGTCCTCAGACCCCCGGTCATGGAGGCCGATAGTCCTTGGCGAAGACACGTCGGCGGCGCCCAGGGCACCGACTGCGGAACTCGGGTGGGAGAGTTCTCTCCCGCATCCGGCCTGCCGCCTCCTTCGCGAGCATGACCTGCTCGCAGAAAGAGGCGGCGCAGTCCCACTTACTCCCGCTGGAGAGCATGGCTCGCACCATGGCCTCCAGCGAGAGAGTGTCCACGCCCAGACCCACTACGAGGACCTGGCGCTGTTGTGCCCACGCCGTGCACTCCACCAGCGTGTGGAGCGCCGTGTCATCGCTGCGGTCCTCGCAGTGCTGACACTCGGCCGTGGTTTCCCGGTGTTTTCGCCACAGATACCTACCGAAGCTACCGTGACCGGCAAGCATCTGTGTCAACCGGTAGGATAGAGCACCGTGTCTTCTCTCCAGCCACTCGTCCATGACCGGTCTGACGGCCGCGATTGTGGCGAATCCCCCCTTTGATTGCTCAAGTCGCACCTTCCATGTCTCCACGGTTTCCTGGCGGAGCAGGGTCCGCTGGGCCTCGATTTCTCGAGGCGCAGGCCTTTGTCCCCGCTCCAGCGCCTCCTTGCGCCATCTGAACAGTGACGCAAGGGCTCTCACTTCCAGGTCCCATGGAGGGGTCCCGGAACATAAGCCACAGATTAGATATGTCAAACAATGAATGAAATCGGCCGATGGCAATCCACTACTAGACTTAGGCCTTTCCAAGACAGTCCTGCGCTTTCCATAACATTTTATTATTTTATTTTTATTTTATTTTATTCGGAAAACAAACAGTGTACAATTACTATGTAACAACAACTTAGATTACAAAACACCATTAATAAGTTTTCACAATTTCGTATTTAGTGCTTGATTATTTCAAAATAATGTTCATTAAATAAATAAAAGTATGTAGGACAATCATTGAACCGATTCAAACCATTGGTTGGCCATTATACGACTGTATTGAGATGAGTTGGTATTAAATAAATCTAGACCAGGTAGACCACCTAATTTATTTGTGAAGTCTGCTGCCCTTACCAGAAACGAACCATTCCTGTAATTAGTAGTGCTTCGGGGAGTATGAAGAGGATATTGCAACCTAACCGATCTAGTAGGAACTCTTAACTGCAACTGACCCAATAGATACGGTGAATCAATTTTTGCCTGCGCTATCTTTACCAAAAAAGTCACATCTGCAATCTTTCTTCTTTCATGGAGTGGCAGCAAGTGGTGTCTTTTACACCTCGCTTCATAGCTACCATCATGCGTATTACACTTAAACTGCAGGTACCGGGTGAATTTACGCTGTATAGATTCCAGTCTATCAATATGAACATTGTACTGCGGATTCCATATTTGAGAACCATACTCGAGGATGCTGCGCACGTATGAACAATAAAGAATTTTTATGACCTTAATACTAGAGAACTGTGAGCTTGATCGCATCACAAAACCAAGCATTTTGTTTCATTTTCTGGCTATGTCGTCAATGTGCGATTCATACGTTAACTTTGAGTCGTGTGTCACGCCTAGGTCACGTATATCATCCACTCGCTTGAGTACCACTCCTTTAAGAGTGTAATCAAACTCATAGATGTTGGGTTTACGGGTAATTGCTATTGAGTAGCACTTGAGAGCGTTCAACGTTAACCTGTTCAGGGCACAGTAATTTTCAAATCTCAACAGATCCTCCTGCAACTCGAGGCAGTCGGAATGACAGTTGATTTTTTTTAAAGATTTTTATGTCATCTGCATACATTAAGAACCGAGAGTGATGAAAGCAATCCTTGACGTCATTTATAAAAATGTTAAATAAAAGCGGGCCTAACAACGATCCCTGTGGCACGCCAGAGGGGATGATATGCCATGTCGATACACATCCGTTCAATGCCACAGCCTGACTCCGGTTCCCGATATATGAGCAGAACCATCTGAACAAGTTCCCGTGTATACCAGCCCGTAGCAATTTCTGGAGGAGTATTTTATGATCTATACGGTCAAAACATTTACTGTAATCAGTATATATAGAATCAACCTGACCGCCTCCCACCATGCTGGATGTGGTAAAATCTATAAATGTTAATAAATTAGTTACGGTTGATTTAGCTCTAATGAACCCATGCTGTTCTGGAATGAAATAACCTTTCAATGCATCATAAACCTGAGTGTACACGAGTCGTTCCATAACTTTGGCAAAAATACATAATTTTGATATAGGCCTATAGTTCTTTACTTCCCCTTTGTCTCCGTTCTTGTGTATGGGGGTGATGAACGCGGTCTTCCACACATTTGGAACAATGCTTTCCTTAATTGAGCGCTGATACAAGATGGTAAGCGGTACGGTCAATTGCTTAGCACAATTGACAATGAAAATTGGTGGGATATGGTCCGGTCCAGCTCCTTTTGTTGGGTCTACGGATATGAGTAACTTGCATACCATGTCGGGAAGAATTTCTATGTCACCTATCGTATGTGCGTTATATGCGTCGTCGTGGGCCAAGTGTAAAGTGGGTGAGGCGGGTCTGATGGGTTGTGAGGATGACGAGAGAAACGTTGACCGGAAGTATGTGGCAAAGATGTTGCAAACTTCCTCTGAGGAGCCAGCTGTTACACCTTCGTATTTTAAGGTGGAAGGGAGTGTATTGGAACCGTGTCTGTTCAGCTTAACAAATTTCCAGAATGTCTTGGGGTTACCAATTATACTCTCCTCCATGTTTACGATATAAGCTCGGTAGCATTCCTCTTCCACTCGCTTTGCCCTTTTTCGGAGCAGACTGAATGTGTCATAATCACTAGTGTTCCCATATACACGGTACTTTCTCAGGTATTTGTGTTTTTCCTTGAGAATCTTTTTTAAACTGGCATTATACCACGGTGGAAATGAGGAAGGGTAAATAGTCTTACAAGGAATGTATTTATCTCTAAGGTCATATAGATAATTATAAAAAATGTCTGTGGATATGTCAATTGAGTTACTATTCAAGATGTCTGTCCATATTATACTTTCCATAGATGATTTAATTTTTTCATAGTCACCTGATTCATAGAAATACTTAGATCTAGGGGAAGGTTTAAGTAAGTCAGTACTCATAGATTGGTACACCAATTCTAGCGATTTATGATGAACATCCTCGGCAACTAGAGGGCTGTCGGGCACACTAAGCGAAATGTCACCATTGCTCAAAACTAAATCTAACCATCTGCCATTGCCATTACTGTATGAATTGAACTGATTTAAATTGCACTCCAAGAGGGTATCAAAGAAGTTCACCTGTGCAGGTCCAGATATACCAGACGGCTCCAGAGAGTCCCCGTGGTAGTACCAATCAATGTTTGGGAGGTTAAAGTCACCCATTATAATAAACCTATCGTTTGGACAGGAACCCACAATTAATGCTAACTTACTAGTAAAGTTTTGAAGCTGTGTATTATGGGAATGACCTTTTTTTTCATCACAAAGATATACTGTACACAGATGTAATTTTGAACCTACGTAGTCTTTATTATTCATGATTACTGTGACCCAAAGATCTTCGGCGGAGGAGTACCATTCAGGACGAAGAAAAGACGTGTATTCACGTCTCACTGCCATCAATACTCCTCCTCCGTATTTCTCACCGGTCTTTGCATAATTCCTATCTCGACGCCAAACGATATATCTGTCATCAAAAACCTCACTATCACTAATACTGTCCGGTAACCAACTTTCCGTTACTGAAATAACGTCATAATCAGACAAGTTCACGTTACGTTTAAATATATTTGTTTTAGTACGCAGCCCTCTTACGTTTTGATAGAATAAACTGAATTTAGCCATAACTGTGGGATTCAAAATATAACCAATTATAACACAATTTTATCATATACGAGTAATTGTATAACCGAGAAAGGGTCACAGTACAATGTTCACAAGATTGCGGAATATACGTTATTGAGAAATAACTACTTGGGAAACCGACAAAACACATTCTAAACGCAGTTTTAGCACAACACACCTGTTGAATCCTACCATCCTGTGTTTTATCCAACATAAAATCATGATAAATAAACATCGTGCAGCAAGAACTATCATACAATTTAACATAAGGTAAGTTACCGGTCACAACATAGGTATCCATAAAAAATATGCAATATAATGTGGGTACATGCAAAATACAACATCGACCACACAAACCAGATCCGAGGCAGGTTAAAGCGATTATCACCCGAATGGCACAGTGCAAGTTCGCAATATCAGTTAATAATTGAATAAAGTGCAAACTTACTTGTTTGAATAGGGGGCTGGCCTGAAGACAAAGAGGTTCGAAATTGAACGCGGTTCTCAAACTGTTTACAAAATTATAACTAAACTTACTAAAATTTGACATATAAAAGGTTATTGACGTGATAGTAACTAGAATGTAATTTTTGTAAGGTCCTTTTCGCTTCTGATAAAAACCGTCGGAGAAGTGTCCGATTTCTTCGCCATTATTTTACAATGTTTTACCCATATATATTTGTATCCTCTATCCTTTGTTAAAGCTTTAGCCTTGGTAAGTAAAATTTTATTTGCCGGGGTCAGATGGTCGTTGACGTAGAAAGGAGCAGATGTTGAGAAGCTCAAATGAGATAAATTAAGCAGCTTAGTCTTGCGTGTTGATGTCATAAAGTCCTCTTTGACGTAGCGGCTGTTAAATGCTACAATGATTGGTTTTTCACCATTCGGGATACGAGTTGGAACACGAGCGATATAGTTGATATCTGATCTTTTTACTGATAATTCAGACAGCAATCCGATTCTCTCAACGATGTCGTAGAGGTTCTCGTTTTTCTTTTCTGGGATACCACGAATCTCCACATTGTTGGCTCTGGCCCATTGATCTCTAAGCTGCGATTCCTGAGTAAGTCTCTCGATTTCACCACGTAAAAATGGGACATCTTTGGCTATTGTTTCCACTTCGCCCACTCTTCTCTCCAGTGCACCCATTTTTTCAGTAAACGTGGTGATGAGGTGATGCGCCATGTCGACAGAGTCCTTCAGGCCATTTAGTTCTTCTTTTATAAATTTCATATCTGCAACTATGGTTGGCAAAGACCTCAGCTGAAGATCGATCTTCTGAAGCTGTTCCTGCATCTTGTCTAGCTGGCTGGGCTGAGGAGAGCTTGCAGCTGGTGATGGACAAGGACTGGACTTGCAATGTAAACAACGCCAGTTGTTTTTTCTTTCGCCGAGTTTCCGAAAGCCAGCTTCTGTTACACCGGAGCATTGGTAGTCGTAATGGCGCTTACATATACTGCACATAGGCCCATCAGAGTGCTGTGCACCACAACTCGCGCAGATGAACATTTCGGAAAAGGTTTAGAAACACTGGAAATTTTGTCAATAAACGATCGAACAATCAAGCGTGCGTACACAAGTGCCGCTCAAGAGCGAATGGTCAAAGCGTATTTTACATGAATGTCTCTCTACTCCTATTGCTGTTTTGAAGCTTGTTACATGTACTCTGCAAGCCACTAGCAAGTTTTATAAATTTTCCAATTGGAGGTAATATCTCTATAAAACTATTATCTGGAAGAGAGTGTCGGTGTTAAAGTTAGGAAGTGCATGCTACGATGGTTCGGGCACGTGGAGCGAATGGGAGATGAAAGAATGGGAAAACAGATATACAACGCGACAGTGGATGGACGTAGGAGCCAGGGAAGGCCACGACACACCTACCATGACCAAATTAATCGTGTGTTAGCAGAAGGTGGTGTCAGGAGCTGAAGGGTCGGTTCCCTCAGCTTCTGACACCACCTTCTCTGCTGTGCATGCATGAAAAGAAAAATGAAAATTGAAGAAGCAAGTGAGGTGTGGATGGACCGTGCCGTGTAGCGCTCGGTTCTTTCATATTCATATCATTTATTTGCCTACCCCGCAACGGATTTGGCGTGAAGATAGATAGTTAGTTAGTTATTTATCTCTATACAAAAATATCACGCAAATAATGACATGCTCGTACTATACAAACAAAATAATCAACAAATAAATACACACAGAACATGTACAAATAAGAAAACGCGATCAAAATCCATGACACCGCCCGAACAGTCGTTATCGTGCTTATTGTTGTTTTTAATGAAATGTGACCGAAATGATGGCCGCAGAAGCATTGTCCGTCGGATCGGTGCCCATTATCCCCCTTTTCCCTCCTAATATCGTGAAGGACCCGCAATAAAATTTGCTTCGCTATGTTTTGGACGTTGCTTGCGTGAAACTGATCGTGTGACAAGTTTAGAATGGGAGAGATAAAGTTTGTGATGCGTTTTATGGCGGCATTCGACTGTTGATTGGATTTTGTTTGTGCCTATTTTGGATGTGATGGCGTGTACCCAGTTTTGTTTACTAGTGTAAATAATCTCTTTGTAACCGCTCTGAAAAGGTAGCTGTTCCCAAAATATGTTGTATTTATTATTTACATATTTTGTTACCTCAGACCTCATTCAGGTATGAAAATTACGTAATTTGTGTGTCAGAGAGTACACTTCCTTTACATATTTGATTTACGTGTTACATTGACTATATTATCGAAAAATTGTTCATTAGAAGTATGTTCTTCTGTTATACATATAGTATCGGAACCAGAAGTACGAGTAGCAGAACATGCTTCACATTGTTTCTTGAGTCTGTGGCGAACAGAGACATAAAACCAAAGCCGTGCCCGGCTTAAAGCCTCGGGCCCTGAGCCTCCAATTTATGAACTGTGAATGCTGTTTGCCAAAGGAAATTCCAGCCAGTTCTGTTATTAAGTAATGAATAATATCATTGCCTTGACTACACTGGACGCGCTTGACTGGCCAATTATATCCCCGCTAAGCAATATTTGCACTATAATAATGAAAAAAATTAATGCTTCGATCAGAAATCAAAATACGTCCAACAAACACACAAATCTGTTTTTGACTATCGAAAAAATAATGCAAATTCAAGGGACAACGACCGAATAAACACGAAGAGGAAATTAATAAAACACCCACTAAAGCGAAAACAGGCGGAAAAATAGAGTCGGGGGAGAGCCGGGTAAAAAAAAATGTCGACCAGCCAACGTGCTCTTCATTACTACGGAATGGAAACACCGGATGAATTGATCAATCAGAAATTTTATGGCCGAGAATCACTCAACGGAAAATAATTCCCCGGCCGCTCGTGCTTGGCTCATCGCCGCCGTTTTAATTTCGTCCTCTTGGGGAGATCGAGTGTAATCCAATCTATCTGACGACTTGTAAAAAAATGCCATCTTGGCCCCGCCTCCGTCCCCTTTCGAGTCGACTGACTTAAAGACCGCTGGGCGATATTATCCGCAACGGGAGCTTTAAATCGATTGTGTGGTTATAAAATTACACGTTATGGGCCCTAAATTTGACCTACTTGATACGAAGGAGGTTCTCAATTACGTCGTCATATTTTATTTTTTTGATATGCAGTTGTAAATATCAGTTACGCATGAATCGCTCGTAGCCTCTCCAGCTCAGTGTTGTGAACGATCACTACGTTAAGCATCTTATATGTTATGCGATGGGCTCTGCAGCATAATCATTATCCAATTCGTTGCGTATCAGTGCAGTTGCCACACATGGGAGTCGTTAAAATCAAGTCGGAGCCCTTATAATTGGTTTGAAAACTTGAAACCAATGGTGAACCTATTGCCGTGTTGAAAGAGACATGTGGGACATAATTTAAATGGTCAAATGGGGGCGTATAGTACTCCGGTATGCTGCTGTATAACTCTTCGGGAAAAATGACGTCACTGCATGTATGTATGAAGGAGTCAGTAGGATTGCGTCGATGACCACTAATTGCTGCCATACTTTTCCCTAAACGCACTGAATGTCTTTTCCAAATCTAAATATTCTTCGAATGCAATCGGTAAGACGAAACGTGTCAAACATTCGTAACCAAAAGCTGTTGCTCCAAAATATTTTATTTTCATCAAAACGAAAGTCCTTTGTTGTGTATAATTATCCAACTAGTTAATTATTCAGCGCTTGTAACACCTAACGTTTATCGATGTTCACCTTGAACTGAGCAAGCAATTTGACGCTTAATCGCTCACCATCGCTGTTGCTAATATCGTATTCTGTTTGCGATCGCTAATTAGTCAAGATCTAACGGAAACAACAATATCAGGTCCGTCCATCATCTACTGACTGTGCTATGAAATGAAACGAACATATTTTTGTATATAATCTAATCTATTCTATAATAGTTTGGTAGCTTGAATATTAGGGATTATCTCAGAAATTACGAAACCGATTTGAAAAAATAATATTTTTGTTAAGTGGCCCATTTATTGAAAGCTGTACCTATGTATACTCGTATGTATAACCCAATTAGACTTTGAGAGTATTTGCCTGTTTATAGTTACGCTCATTCAATTGCCAATTGACGCCTACTACTGGCCATAGGCCTCTCTTCACGATCGCCGTAAAGCTTGGAACGGAATAAAACACGGCATAATGTAATACATTATTTAAAATACACTTCATGTTGAAAAAATTTAAACGAAATTGAAATCTAAAAATTAAAATTTATATAAAATTATTGATTAAAAAAGAAATGTATAATGAGCCAGTAAGTATATACCGATAAGGTCAAGAGGGGGAAATTGTAAATAGTTATGAAAACAATAAATGTCAGTAGCAGGGTAAAACGATAGTCTTGCCTCCGATTAATTGTATCACCAATTTGGATAATATTCAACACACCAACGGTGTTGTATACGGAACATGATAACTGTCAGCGCTCCCATCTTATTTAAATTGCCAGAATTGTTTTACCTTATATAAATTTACAATTCTCCGATATAAAAATTCACGAAATATCATGTTCTAAATTCACTTCCCTATTCATTAGTACAACATGCGAAATTCCGCGTCAGCCGTCTATCCGTGAAAAAATATTTTTGACGCCGTCCATCGCGCTTATTATCCGAAAATTTGAAAGATAATTTCGCAAAGGAACGGGAGGCATTAAAATAGCAATCAAACTGGCAATTTTGGGGTGAAGTGTAGGAATTTTAAATCGGAAAATCTCCTACCGATTTGTGATGCAAACGTGCGAAGAAAATGGCGGCCTATATCCGATTTGAATAAAGATCTGCCGTGGACAGGGACTCGCTTCGAATTCGTGAATAATTGAAAGGCTCTTTTTTATTCGATTTGTTTTCGGAATGGTCAATTTGTTATGCGGCGTCTTGAAGTTGACGAGCGGGAATACTTTGATCGCACTTCGTTGATTTGAATTTGTGTTTGAAATTTGCAAGTGCGGGTAGACTAAACTGTCTGATAATATTATGTATTTGTGTGAACGTAGCAGACAACCACGCTTTTTTTTTTTTTTTTTTTTTTTTTTTTTTTTTATACCACTCGAGTGGCAGACAAGCATACGGCCCCACCAGATGTACCGGTGGTCACCGCAGCCTATGGACGTTTGCAACACCAGAGGCGCCACAATCGCGCTGCCGACTCTTTAAAAACCTTCTAAGTCCCCTTTTGAAGAACCCCATACTGTAGGCGTTTGGGAAAACCGAGGCAGGGAGATCATTCCACAACCTAAGCGTACGCGGAAGAAAGCCTCTACCAGATCTCACCGTGCTCAAGCGCTCAGGACGCAACGTGTGAGGATGAATACCCTGTCTATGGCGAGCGGTGCGATGATAGAATGTAGCCGTAGGCATCATATCAAACAATTCTTCAGAGCACAAACCGTTGTACAGGCGGTAGAACACACACAAAGAAGCAAAGTCTCTCCTGTCACTAAGAGGTTCCACACCACCTGCAAGTATGGGATCGTTGACAACTCTCATAGCTCGCCTTTGCACCGAGTCAAATGGACGAAGCTGGTATTCGGGTGCCCCCGCCCAGAGGTGACAGCAGTACTCCATATGCGGACGCACTTGCGACTTATAAAGAAGCAGTGCTTGCGCCGCAGTAAAGTACCGCCGCGCCCTTCTGAGCACTCCGAGCTTCCTGGACGCCAGCCTGGCCTTGCCCTCCAAGTGACTGCGGAACTGCACATCACTGGAGATGTCAACACCAAGGATCCCTATACTTTCAGAGATGGTGAGAGATGTGCCCTGAAATTGTGGCGCCACAGTGAATGGGGTCTTTTTTGCGGTGAAAACACAAACTTGTGTCTTGGTAGGGTTGAATTGGACAAGATTTTGTCGACCCCAATCGGACACTCTATTGAGAGTAGCCTCGACTTCAGACACAAGTTGTTCACGACTTTCTTCCACTGCAACCCGAGAGATACCGGGGCGGCCCGTGTAATAAGTGTCGCCCGTACTGTCGTCCGCATAACAATGAATGCCGTCAATAGACAACATGTCATTGATATGCAGCAGAAACAAAGTAGGGGACAACACTGAGCCTTGTGGTACTCCAGCGTTTATGGCCATGCAGTCAGAACAGCTGCCGTCAACGACGGCCCTGATGCTTCTACCGGCCAGAAAGCTGGACACCCATCCGCATAAACTCTCGGGCAGTCCATAGGAGGGCAATTTCGTAAGAAGACCACGGTGCCAGACCCGGTCAAAGGCTTTCGAGATGTCGAGGCTCGCTGCTAGAGCCTCACCCTTACTCTCGATAGCCGCCGCCCAGCGGTGTGTGAGGTACACAAGAAGATCGCCCGTCGAGCGACCGTGACGGAAACCGTACTGCCGGTCACTGAGCAGGTCATGTTCCTCAAGGTACCTCAGAAGCTGTGTATTAATCACACGCTCCATCACCTTAGATAAAAGGGAGGTGACGGCTATAGGCCTATAATTGGCCGGGTCGGTCCTGTCACCCTTCTTGGGCACAGGATGCACGTGCGCGATCTTCCACGACGCCGGGACTTGCTTCATGGAGTATGAAAGCGTGAAAAGACGTGTAAGTACCGGACACAACTCCGGACCACACCGCTTAAGTACCACCGCGGGAATGCCGTCCGGCCCACTCGACTTATGAATATCCAGGGATTGAAGCTCCCGCCTGACGTCCCGTTGCTTGAACTTAATTTCTGGCATGGAAGTGCCACACCAAGGGATACCAGGCGGAAGCACACCTCCATCGTTCATGGTCGAGTTGGAGGCAAAGAGAGAACCCAAAAGGTCGGCCTTCTCCACGCTACACGGTAGACCTGTTACTTTTGTTTTGTCCTACAAAAAACAAGTAACCGAAGTTGAGGTTTTCAATAGGTAATCCTATATTTTGCATACGTTTAATAAGTACGCGCAATTCTTAGGAAAAAGAAAAATACGAAATTCATACCTGATCCAAACAGCAGTTCCCCTCATTACGAGGGCCCATTCAATTTTAACGAGATCGTATACGCCGTAAAATGCCTTTGATGTTAATCTATAACGCTCCTCGATCTACCGATAAATTACGAATAAACAAACAAAAGGAAGGAAAAAGCGTAAGATGGGCCGTTTTTGCCCACCCTCCCCTTGGTATAATTTCATTATTTGCACCGAGTACATCACTTTAAAATATTCTCTATCTATACGAAGGTAGCCGACGCCGTTATTAAGTACTAGTCCTTTTTGTACTTCGCTTCTCTTTTAAGTTATTTTCGTCAATTTTTAGAAAATTAAGGCTTATGAATTTTACAGGAGACTGAAATGAATTGAAATTTAGGGAACTCTTCTAAATTTCTTCATTATTTTACATATGAAACTAACCGCGTAACTGCTTTCCACCATGAAATAAAATACACCAGCTGTTTGCCGCCCGGTACTTTGTACAATGAGCGTCATTAAAAACTATACATCAAAATTGTGAAATGTCTATGTCTATGTGATAATTCTAGGTTGTTCGACTAATCAACAGACTGTGGAAATGGAAAATTTCAATTTGAATTAATTTTGTGTAAATATATTTTTGATGAGGATTTTAGTATCATTCGTTGTTTTCTATGTTAGGTGCAATAAAATTATAAACCAATTGACAAGTTTTAAAGCACCAATTTGTACGTGAGTAAATCCTTCATGGACGCCATGCCGGATTCATACCGACTAAAACTCCACGTTACTCTACCACTGCCTAGGAGGTCCTAGAATTCCCGAGAGATTCAAGCACAATTGAAAATTTTTTTTTATTCTGGTAAGTATTTAAGGAGCTTCTGCCCACATGCGCACGACAACTCCGTTGTACCTTAAACTATTGAAGTTAATTAAAAGATATTTTGTATAAAACATTTATCGAAAAATATTCATACTTATAGAACTCGGGACTTCACGCGAAACACATCTACTTACATTTTCACACCGACGTTTCGAGCACGTTGCAGCGCCCGTGGTCGCGGTTGGACTCAATATGTTCTCAGCTCAAATATTCTCAAATAAATCATCTAACAAGCAAACAACGGCTTTTCTTTTCGTTTACACCTAACAAGAGACGATGGCCCGTGCAAAATTTATATTAACAAGGCCTGCAATATCCGAGTACATCATCGGAGCAATTCGGCTGTTTCCGACGTTCTTGTTTTAAATTAAATTGTTCGTCTACCTCCTGCCGTTGTCTTAATACATCGACTCGTAAAAAAATTTAGGGTATTTGTTAAAAAACAGGTGTATTTTGTAGATAATAATCAAATATCTTGCAGAGTCGTTACTATTCAACCTATAATCACGGTAACATCCATTTCGGAGACAGAAGACCACTTGATGACCCCCGTATTTCGTGATAGATATACGTCCATTTGGGTGGTATTACCGATTCTTTTCTCAAATTTCATGAAATGCTAGAGCGTAGTATTATACGCCAAAAACCTTCGGTTGTTTCTTGAGCATTGACTATCATTTTATCGTTACCTATAATGTATTTTTTTAGGTAAAACGTTAAACGTTTAGTTTTAAGTTTCGTAGTTGATCTACGAGTACATTGTTTGAGACAATATTTCTAAATAGTCTTGTTAATTTCGGTCAAACATAAAACTTCTCGTAGGAATCAAATCATCGGCACTTTTTGACGAAAAGTCACTATCTCCACTTATCCTAAGTAGTAAAAGGTGATACTATTTGAATTTACATAATGTATATCCAAACCAAAACCAGTCTAAACTTACTCTCAAAAATATACCTATTAAAAAAACAAATTTCATCAAATTACACAAAAAATAGAGGAGTATGCAAACAAGAGGTTCATAATAAAGTATGACTTATTATAGCATATAAGTCATTGTAATTTTCCTCCTCAGTCTACCTAGACACGTTCGTTAATATGAAAATTAGCCGTACTGACGGTGTGCTAGGAAATTGGCTGGCTCACCTCGCTGTGTTTGTTCATCGATGTAAAGGTACTGGGAAATTTGAGTTTCTATGCGGTGATGTAGCTTTGTTTGCCATCTTAGCGTTATAGGTGAAGTTTTAATTATCTACGTTTAATGATTCGTTAAAGGGTTCTTAGAAGATTTTTACAGGGTCGGCAGGGCGAGTGTAGTGCCTCCGGTGTTGCAGGCATCCCTAGGCTACGGTGACCACCGGTACATCTGGTGGACCGTATGCTTATCTGCCACCTTAGTAGTACCTATAGAAAAATGACTACTGTATCTTTACAATATCTAGAACATTGACTGAACAGACGAGAACTGTCATCACTTTTTAGTTTAGCCTGGGTTTTGCTGTTTTCATATCCGTTACTCATCAAAAGAAGGCGAGACAAGCTCGTAGACCTTCCCAGAGAATGAAAAAGATCTAGCGCAAGAGCTCCCGAGATTTGAAGGTAAGCCCCAGGACTAAATCGTCGTAAAGACACTAAAAAAAAAATTCAAATTCTTGTAGGAACTTTTATAATGTCGTTCAATCGTTAATCATCTCAGGAGATGTACACTGGAGATTAACGCGTTTTCCGAAATTCGAAAAGACGTCTGTGGTTGTGGTTCGAATCATGTCAGCATTCCTTAGAAGCGGGATCACACCCGAAACCCCCGAAAGACGCGGGATAGCATCCGAAGAGGAATCCTGGGACACCCTTCCGAGGGCTTACCCGGGGCTCCCAACCATAGGCTGTAGGGCGTTACGTGAGGTTTTAGCATAGCATCCATGAGGATTTTCCCTAATGTTAAAAAAAAGCACTTAAAGATATTCCGCTATCTTAACTAGGTCGTCAATCTAGTTACAGAGATTTTTTTCTATTCGCATTTGATTTACAAAATTTGAATAAGTATTTCGTGATTCGGTCGGACAGGGTCTTTAACTAAAACGTTGTCATCAAAGACAAACAATACACCATAACAAACGAAATTTTCCACCAACTTGAACACGGAAGATTTCTTTTTAATATGAAATAAACGAAGAACCGTTCGCGAAATCGTTTCGGCCATCTTTCCATTACCGCAAATTACTGGAGAGGCCATGGCTAAATGACGTCACGTATTTAATTACGAACTCCACGATGCCTCAAAAGTGTCGCTTTAGAATTGAAAGCTAACGAAAGGATACACATTGGTTGTCTGTTTTTGGAGCCCAACACACACACACACACACACACACACACACACACACACACACACACACACACACACGTCTTACCGCTTCCAAAGATAGTAAACGATACTGTAGCCAAAAGGGTGCAAACTGTTGTGAGCGTTCATTTTCACATAAAACAGTTATTTGCTGGACATCAAGCACTTTTGAGTCTTACCGGTTGCCCCACTATATATCTACTTCTCAATTTGATGATTTGATGCTACGCCGGACTCTTACCACGACTAAAACTACACGGTACCCTGCCACTGCCTACAACCGGGAGCCCGGGAAAATATAATTATCTGTCCAAAAGACTCATTTATTCCGAGATCATCCCCGTGATAGTATTACAAAGTTATACATTTTACTCAGCAGTATATCACACAACAGCCGGAGGTCAATCGAGTCGGCCACTCTAATGTTTACTGATAAAAAGAAAACCAATTTGTACACCCGCCCTCTTGCCACCCGCCACAAAGAAGCGCTATCTAGCGATAAATTATCGAAATTATTGCATTAAAAATTCCATCTAGTAAGTCAAAGCGAGCCATTATAGCCGCTCTGTAGCTCCGCTCGGAAGAATAACGCGGTAAGTGCCTTTGTTCAACGTATCTTTTGCGACTTTTTAGTTGGTAGTATGTAATTTTTCTCGGTGAACGTTATGGGAAACCGTTTTTCTCTCGGAATCTCCGCTAGCTACCTTGGTGCATTTAAATTATGATTCTGCTATGGTTATTTTCTTCTTAGTTCTTTGTTAGTTATCGAAATCGTAGACTATCATATTTTAGTTACTACAGTAATATTAGAGTCTAGTTCAGTTCAGTGATGGGCAAAGTACGGCCGGCGTGCCAACTCCAGCCCGCGAAAGCATTTACGGATTAAATGCCCACCGACGGTCCTTCGACATGAATACTTACCTATTATATGGCCTGTGATAATAATAACTCAATCACAAGCGACTTCTGCAAGGCTGCAAGTTACACTCGAACTTGCATTCGAAATATGACACATTATTTATTCAAGTACCTATTTAAAGTTTGTATAAATTATTAAAAGTTGCGGCACGAAACCCCTTTTGTCTATAATTCTGGCCCTACCCTCAAAATTTCTTAATTTTTCTGGCCCTCCGTTAAAAATGTTTGCCCACCTCTGGTCTAGTCGAAGACCTCATCGGCAGCTTTAATCAACTGCAGCAGTACGTAGCGTTTCAATTGAGTCGACAGCGTCAGTGTAGCACTTTTGGTGTTGCAAATATCAATATGCTACAATGACACTTTTCATAATGTGCATCGTATGTTTCTTCTGATCGTATAAAAACATATCGTACAGTAGATCTTAGCACCCCTAATAAATTATAGATAGTATTATAATTACAAAAAATCTATACTCATATTATAAAGAGGAAAGATTTGTTTTTTTGTTTTTTGTTTGTTTGTTTGTTTGTTTGAAAAATTCTTTCACTGTTGGGAAGCTACACTCTTTGCGGTGAACATAGGCTATGTTTTATTCCCGAATTCCCACGGAAACGGGAACTACGCGGGTGATACCGCGTGACGTCAGCTAGTATTTGATAAAGTGGTACGAATAATAGTTCCTTAACTATTTGATTTTCCGATTCTGAGACTTATACAAATGTACAATCTTCAGAAGTTTTTCAGATTTCTGTTATAATACAGCAGCGTGGTCCAAATCTTTGGTTTTAGACCATTGTAAAAGTATAGGTAGGCTTTTATCTTACACATAACTCTCATAATCACAACGCATTAATCTTAACATTAGCTGTATGAAGCCAGTTGACTGGCACAGTGCCAGACTATCGCCAACCTGTAGATGTGTACCAAATAACTTGTAAGTGGACATATAATTAGTTTGATACGTTTCTTGTATTATGATTTAAATAGTAGAACTTCATTGCACACCAATATGAGTTTAACAACTATAAGTAAGAGGTTAGAAATAAAATTCTTATCTAGGTAACCTTTATATACAAAAAAATATCTAAGTAGGGGGTGTGGATTAGGACTCCTGGGTATCCTTCCGAGGGCTTACCCGGGGCTCCCAACCTTAGGCTGTTAGGTTGGATGCGAGTGGTTTTTAGTAGGTAGGAGTCCGGCATAGCATCCATGTAAAGAAAGAAGAAGGTAGGTGAAGGAAGTAGGTGAAATGTTCCTCCAACACACATAGATCCTCCCTTTGAGCCTCCGACCAGGCAAGGTGATCGCGCCTGGCGGACCAAAGCTTAACGGTTGTTGTTGTACTGTCGAATTATATCATTCATCGGCTCAAGAACTTTGATATCGCGATGCAGGATTCATTCATTCTTCGTTGCCAGAACTTTTATATCGCGACGCAAGACATCGATTGATCTTCGCTTTTTGACGGTCGCCTGACAGAAATGGATAAAAATCTGTGTATAAAGATGAAAACTAGTTAAATGAACAAGCCTAGCTAAATAGCTTGAAGCGAAAGCTGATAAAAAGTGCAAGTATTTAAAATCTCAAAACAGGTGCCAAATTTTCCAAGCAGTATTTGCAACTAGAATATCTAAATAAGTTTTTAATCCGAGCTAAAGTATTGGTCATAATATTCAGCGAACGCAGCGCCCGATAACCGTGGTTGGCACAGAGCCAGCCCGAGCATGTTGTGTATGTGGAATATACAGTTTGGACCGAAATTATTATGGATGGTGTCGATGTTTATGTACGAGTATTGCAAGGTTGTACACACCTGGCTATATGTAAACTTGATATGATGAAAACCTTTAAGGAAAGTATGAAAGTTGACTTAGGAGGTTCTTGTGGGATCTGCAGCGCGAGCGTAGCGCATCTGGTGTTGCACAAGGACATAGGCTACAGTAACCACTATTAGGTGTAAACTTGACTGCCTCCTTGGTGTATTAGAAAAACGCATAGGACCCTGTTTCCTCTTAAGGGAGACGGAAAGGTATTCTATTTGCTCACATTGTATCACTTGTATATTTGACCCAAGTTATAAGTAAGAGTAAAATAGACAGCCGCAAGTTCTAGTTACCTGCTGTTGAAAATTTTCAAGCCCATCAGTCTTTGAACTTGGCTTAAATCATTCCTACATGTTAGTGGCAGAAGGGACCGACGTTGTTGGTGTAGCAAGCATTCCGTAGCAAGGAAAGATCGTAAAAAGAAGCCTAACATTATCTATTAAGGCATCTTTTTACGAGCGTTACTTTAAAAAAATAACTTTTCACTTCTAACCCAAAAATGTTTACAAAAACAATTTAACAAAACTCAGCTAACCTTCTTTCATAAAAATATGACAAAGGAACCACCGACCGCCATTAACGCTTCTCAGGTCCACCTGTCCTCAGAACGACATCGAACCTCGAATAGTTGAAAACTCTTCACATAAATCAGCCAACTCCGGCATAGCGTACTCTCTTCTGAGCCATTAGCATTTTTTATGCATAGGAATCGATCCAGCGACCGTCTAATGCCTCCCGCGATACATTAATATCTTAGTTTTTATGACTCTTCGGCAACAATTCGTCTCATATCGCGGGGAATAACCACCTTTTTACGATCAAATAAAAATCTACCCTATTCTGCGAAAATATGGTTGAGTTTTCCTTGTTATCTAAGTGGTAGCGATGCGAGATCGCGGGTGGATTAAGTAGCGTTTACAGTTTAGCTCAAAAGTTATGCTATAATTGTGTTAGTGTACAAATGTTCGGGATTGTGATGAGGTGTAAAGGTATTATTCTTGGATATTAAGGTAGTTTGTTAAGATAAGATAAGTTTGAGAGGTTTTATTACATGCTAACATGTCAAAAAGTATCAGGGCAGTACTACATGGCTGTATATGGGCCTCTCTCTATTTCAGCCAATAGATCTTCGAAGTTTTTTTTTTCAATTGGTAGTGGACAAGCTCTGGTTTGCTGACATCATTTCAGCTTCATATCCAAAGAGATGAAACATATCTAACATCCAACAACAAATTGGAAATCTCCTAGCACATAAACCTCCTTTTTTTTAACATGGGGTAAAATCCATCATGGATGCTATGACTCCTACCGACCAACGACCTCGCGTAACGCCCAACAGCCTACGGTCGGGAACCCCGGGTAAGCCTTCGGAAGGCTGTTCCAGGGCTCCCAACAGACCTACGGCTACCACTGCGGCCTCGCGTAAGGGAGCATATAAACATCTATAAAATTTAAAGACAAAACTAATTTTCCTAAAACATCGCAAGAAAATCAGAACTGGACTGAATCAGTACTCGTTTAAGAACTCTAGCAAATCAAACTTCTTTAAGCTCTACTCATTTTACACCCAGGCTTAAAATAAATCTAGTCTCTGAACGCACCTTTATACAGATCGGAGTTGATAATAGGTAGAGCTGGTGATTTCCTTAACGCTCGCATTTTTCTTACACAGCCACTTTGAGATTAAAAGTTTGTAAAATGAAATGTTCGGCGTCGCCGTTCGTTTGGCGCTGCCGACGTATCGGAGCATTGGCCGCTTTAAAAGTTTAAAAAGTTATGCAATTATGGAAGCAACTTCTATTTTAAAAAGCCTTTAAACCAAATATTTATTTGTTGGAGGAAGACTTGCTGGTGTGCAAATATATTTGTTGGAGGAAGATTTGGCAGTATGTTTATACATATATTTCTTTTTTTTTACGTGCGGAAATCCATCATAGATGCTATGTCGGACTTCTACCGATTCACACGGTGGTCTGCAACTATCTACGGACGAGAGTGCCGGATAAGCCCTTAAAAGGTTGTTCCAGGATTTCCGACGTTGTATGCCTTGGCGAAAACTCCTTTTGAAGTTCCTTTTAAAATATGGCAACCTCATGTCTTTTTAGTCTGATTTATCTTTCATTTTTCATACCACCAAGGTGGCAGACAAGCATGCGGCCAACAGAAGGGCCGGTGGTCGCCGCAGCCAATGAACGTTTGCAACATCAGAGGTGCCACACTCGCGCTGCCGACCCTGTAAAAACCTTCTAAGATCCCCATACCGTAAACGTTTGGGAAAACCGATCATTCCACAAGCCAAGCGTGCGCGTAAGAAATCCCCTATCGGACCTTATAGTGCTCGAACACTCCGGACGCAAAGTGTGAGGATGTCAAAGTCTGTGACGATATCTGACTTTTTCCGAGTTCACAACGGGATAGAGGAGTGTGATGTCTCTAAATTCTTTCGCAACAATAGATCTAATGAGAAGCTGGTAACCAGTTCTCAATTCCGCGCTGCAGATGAACTACCAGTGCATAACTAAAAAATACTGTAAATTATTATTAATCAATACTGCTTTAACATTGTGTGTAGGACTGTAGGTACTTTTTCCAAGTGTACTAAAATAGTTTTCACAAAAGTTTATAGGTAAGTTACAACGTTAAATTTGAATAGGATATTATGAGTATTACTACTTATACAATTTTCCTATGTAAGTTATGCGCTACCTAAACAAATGTTTTCCAAATTGCATGAAAATATTTTCAATACTATCGCTAAGGCCTACACATCGATCCATGTAGCTACGAACTGCTACGAAATTCGTAGCTGCTAGCAAGCAACACGGGTTACAGAAAATAAACGTTTAATTCCGAAGTGCTTATTTTCTTATATAACAAATGAAACTACATAGGTACATTGTACTATTAGTAAAAAGTACTTTACAACCCCATCCCAAAAATAAGTTTACACTTTTTAACACAGTTTGAAGACTGCTACTGCCATCTATTGTCGAGTAGCGTCAACCAACTTAATTACGTGTCGTCTTACACGTTATTTAATTCTTAATAACCGTAGCTCTGCTCGGATCGGTTTATGTGTAAACTTAGATGTCGTGTTTTGTGAATTATTTTACTAGCTATTTACTTTGACTTGGTAGTTTAGTAAATCAAAGATTTTCAGATTTGCGCGTATTCGGGTTGTCAAGACAATTTTATTAGAGTTGTAAAAGTTATACTCGGCATTTAGTTTCGCTTGGCATTTAGTTATAGCATACATATTTTATAGATTTATACTTACTAACACTCTATTTATTTAACGGTACCTGGAGGAGCCACGCAAAATTGTTTTGCTTTGCTTGAAAAGACAATCTTCCAACTTAAAACAGTTTAACAAAGTCAATGTCAAAAGTGAACATAGAAACGCAACCACATTTCTATCTTTAGTATCGCTACTGGATTACATTGAGTTGAATTTATCTACTCAGTAAAGATGATAGAAGATATTCAAACGGGTATTTTTCTATATGATATGGCAGCGATACCTGCCATATCATTCAGAAAAATACCTGAATAAAAATACCCAATGAATGAGTAATGTATTGGAGCCCTAACGACATCTTCGGGACCCTAGCCAGCCTCGCCTGTGAGTGGTGCACCTACTGACTAACGGATGAGGTCATAGCGAAGAGAAGGAACACAGGGAACAAACCCTGTACTACCCGTGCGCTCTAAGTTTGCCGGTCGCCTCCCGTACTACGCCTCTACGCCAGCGGCAAACTTAGAGCGAACAGGTAGTACTAACCCATCTGGCCTACAGGGCAGTTTCCACCACGAACTGAGCGGGATCATTTATGTACACTCTATTCTTGGTATCCCGCCAGCGTGCCACAGTTATATGGCGCTAGGTGAAAACATTTTTTTTATTGGCAAATATTCACAAAACATTGACATTACATAAAGGTTAAAATTTACAGATTCCTAATAAACTTATTACAGGTTTGTCACCACTTAACAAACAATTCACTAAACAAAACTTTAAATTAACAATAAGAAGCAATGACCAATTTTTTTTTCTGAAATAGTAAGCTTACCACAAAAAGAAACCTAATACTTATTCACAATAATTAATACTCGAAGTCGATCGATAGATCACTTACTATATGGTTGATTTAATTGATTTATCGAATGTCCGCAATACCAAAGAAATTGAACTCTTCGCGCTCGACTTTCTTTGAACTCTCATCCAACTTTGTTCCGCGGGACTACTGGGGAAAAAAAGTCTCACTAGTTCCGCCACGGAACAACTTCAACGGAACTACTGGTAATAATCCTCATTGTTTATGTTGTTGTTTTGCTGTTGGGGGATTATTTTTAAAAAATATTTTTTCACACGTGTTTCCCTCATCATAGAATCCCAGGTTCTTCAAGCGGAGCGTGAAGAGGCACATCACAGGGCCGCTAACTTGAGGACCACTGTCACAGCACTGCCACAGAAGTCTGACGGACTGTGAAAGTGGCCCCCAATCGCTAGATGCGCCTAGCTGATGCTTAAGTCAAAATAACTATCTTTATGCCAAAATGGAGCCAAATCCGGTCAATGGTTTGATCATCACTTCTCCATAAATACAAAAATTTACTTACATATTAAAACACGATACAAATGTATTATAAATGCTAATTCACCCACAGAAGTATAATAAAAATAAGGGCAAGGGATTACAGCGGGCAGATACATATTAAAATTCCTGATACACATAACTAAGCCTCGTACAATTAAGCGAAGGTGCGTGATGGGTGTCTAAGGGGGCAAGCGCGGTGGCACGGTTATTCTACCATATTTAATAAAATAATAATATTATGTTTAAAAAATATATAAATATTCATCCCGCGTGCGGACGTGTATCGCGATCGGTGTCCGGCACAGATATGTATAAATTTTTTTTTCGCCTTTTTTCTCTACGTGACCGGGTACACCAGCAAAGATTGCCACGGTGCATGTATTCAAATAATTGTTTGTATTTTTTTTGTCGTTTTAATTCTTCCACGGACGGAATTTTAATGATGCGTTTGTATAAAAGATTTGGCTAACGTTTATTTTGCGAATTTCGTTGGTGAAATCGCCTTTGGATTTATAACGGAGGTTGGTCATATTTTATGTGGACGGGAATGGTTAAAAATAGCGAGCTTTGATTAAAATGCACGGTTTCACAATTAAAAGTTTGATATATTACTCTGATGTCTATCTTCTATCTACGAGTATATAAAAGTAATCCTTTTAGATTGTTTGGAAAAGAAAATCCTTGCAATTGAACTTGTCTACGGCGATATTATAAAGAGGAGAATGTGATTGTTTGTTTGTTTGCATCGAAGAGGTTGAAAACTACTGAATCGATTTGTAAAATTCTTTCACTGTTGGTAAGCTACACTATCCCTTGTGAACGCAGGCTATATTTTATTCCCGTATACCGACGGGAACGGGAGCCCCGCGGGTGAATCCACGTGACGTCCGCCAGTAAATTTTAAAGGTATTGTCATTTTTCTGCTAGTTGGCGAATTCCTAGTTAAGATTAGTGGTATTACTTCTCTGAGTGTAGTTCGATTTGTTTTAGAAATCAAAATGTTTTCTTCCGTTAAGTTCATACAAAATAAGCCACGGAACACGCTGTATAATGGGCAACTGTTACTGACATAATAAGTAGACAGGTCCTCAAGTTTATGGCACTGAGACCATCTTCAAATTAGATTTTTGAGAAGAAGTTCTTTAAAGCAGCTTATGGTTAGCTGATTTAGTAGAATAGGTCAAAATACATGCTGTGTTCATGGAATTCCTAATCAATGACTGTGTGATCACAAATTAAAGATAGTACAGATGGAAACCTACATACTAAATTCGCTGAGGCTACGCACACATAGACAACTCATTCACAGACACTACGCACACATAGACAACTCATTCACAGACACGAAGTCAGGCGCTCCTCAACCGACTTTTCGATACTGATTTGTGCGCGAGTGTGTGTAGCAGAGGGTAGGTGTGAATAAATAAAAGTACATACATGAGTTTTCCATCTGTACTCTCTTTAATTTGTGGTGTGATTTTCGCGCTTCAGTATTATGTACTAGCTGACGCCCGCAGCTTCGCCCGCGTTTAGTTTTGTTTCTGCTTTTTGTGGGAACTTATTCCCGGAATAAAACGTAGCCTATGTCCCAGACCTATATCTACTTCTGTACCGAATATCAGCCAGATCCGTTCAGCCGTTAGAGCGTGAAAGAGTAACAAACATCCACACTCACAAACTTTCACAATTATAATATTACTAGATGATGCTCGCGGCTTCGCCCGCGTGAAATTCGGCACCCGTTCCCGCTTCCTTTGGGAACATTTTCCCGCCATGAAAAGTAGCCTTTGTGTTATTCCAGGCTATAAGTTATCTCTGTATCAAATTTCAGCCCAATTTATTCTGCCGTTAGAGCGTGATTGAGTAACAAACAACCAAACATCTAAACATCCAAACATCTTCACAAACTTTCACATTTATAATATTAGTAGGATAGGATATATAAGTAAGATTGATGGCGTGGCCATACTCTGGGTACAGATGGAGTAATGACTCTGGCATCTGAGCTGTATTTATTAGAATTTATTCTACTAGTCATACAGTCACATAAAATCGTTCTTTTATTATTATTTTTTAAGTTTATTACGTTGTCGACTAAGTTGGTATTCAAAGGTAATAAAACCCGTTTTTTTTTCGCGGTAGCTGAATATTCTAGGCGTGAAATTCGAAGCCATTATCGCATCGCGTAGGGCTTCCATTCTGAACTGTCGGAGGCTTTCGTCGTCTGAATTTATGCCCTCCCCGCTGTGACCGCAGTGTGCGAGTTAGGCGTATGTGTGTGGTCCCACTGTAAGCGGGAAAAACTGATGATTATGTAAGAAGTAGCATGTGACAAAATAATAATGTTATCATTTTGAATTTGAACTATTCAGGAAATTGCATCACTGTAGATCAAATACTCTCGTCTGTTCAATTCTGTGTGTTCAGTTTTGCCATTTCTTGATTATTTCTTAGCTCATTAGTGTTCGTATTTAAATCAATTATTCGTGTTTAAATCATATTTATTCTATTTTCTGTAAAATCAATTTAGCAAACTTCTTTTTATTCACTAATGGTGATTGGTGTATCAAATTTCTTCCTTCTAGGTTTAGCGTTTTCAGTCAGACAGATTCTCTTTTACGAGTATACTCGTATAATATATTTTGGTGATAGCCTTTGAGAATGCCGTGGGACTAAACCGGTCAATTAATAAATATTGTGGCACAGTAAAGATTTTCAATACGTGCAGTCAGTTCCATCAATCAACTCTTTAGACCCGTACCTAACTTGAAGAAAACCAACCATCAACTTTTACACAGTTTACTAAACCCGCTATCAGTTAGACTCCAGCCGATCTTTACCGCGTGGGTCAAAGCGTTCCGAGTTCCGTTCGGAAGGGTTAACCCACTTTGATTCTTTTCGATAATCACCCGCTAATGCACTGTGGCCGTTTGGGTTTTTCAATGCTTTAAATAATGTCCGAAGAGGGTAAACTTCTATTGTATTTTGTTTGGGCTGGTAAAGAATGCTATTTATTTTGTACGGGTTTATATGTACTCCTGTTTTATGGATGACGTTGTGTATTGATAAATTATTACTTGATAAAGTTGGAACCTTGATCAATTTTATAATTTTTCGAGTCCGATGCTAATTAAAGTACTCGTATATTGAGATAGGTTTTACCCAACATCCATGAGTGATTTCCGCAACATCGCTAGCAAGCTCAAGCATCTGCTGGCCGATTGACGACAATCTAGCCAAAGCGCGGTTATCAAACAGCAGTCGCTCCCAACAACGCTAAAGACGAAAGGTAAATCGAGCCTCAAGCTTGAGAATTGCTGTCACACCGCGACTAGCGGCTTCCATGACCGAGGGTCTGAGAACGGTTAGTTGCGTCCTTTCTACTGACCAACCCACAAGGAATCTGACACTGATGGAGTCTGTCCTTGGATGACCTGGATGGAATCTGTCCTTGAGGATTTTCACGCGTAAAAAAAGTGGTGCCTTCACCTTGTCTTTGTGACATTTTTTGAGAGTTTCCGTGCTTCGGAAGGAACGTTAAGCCGTTGGTCCCGGTTGCCAGTTGCCCGGTTGCCAGTTGCCTGTCCTTGGATGACCTGGATGGAATCTGTCCTTGAGGATTTTCACGCGTAAAAAAAGTGGTGCCTTCACCGTGTCTTTGTGACATTTTTTGAGAGTTTCCGTGCTTCGGAAGGAACGTTAAGCCGTTGGTCCCGGTTGCCAGTAAAATGGCAGTTGATAAGCTGGCAGCTTGAATTTCAACAGCAGGCAGTCACAACCTGCGCCTGTCCATTTCAACATGGCAATACGGCTCATCACCTATTACGTGGAAGGAATTCTAAGAAAGTGAAATGTGGACATATAATATGTCTCTACGCCTACCCCTTCGGGGATAAAGGCGTGACCATATACATACATACATACTTCACTTGAGATGGAGATTTTTAATTTTTTTAAAATGCTTAATAAAATTTTACATAAGAAAATATAGATGGAGATTGAGATGAGGACTTGGAATGTAATCTAATATCGACGCCAGTAACATCATAAGCATCACAAACTAGCCACCCACAGCAGCGTTATGACCATCCAAATAAACAGGTCATCATAGTACATTGAACATTTTGAACAACCCGGCTGCGAAGTTCGCTCTACAGTTAATGTTGTGGAAACAGCAGCGCTAGTTAGTATCGCTATTTGACTGTAAATACTGTTGTGTTGGGGCTGTATTGATTTAGTTATGGTAGGAATTTGTTTAGATTTGAATGAAGGGCTCGCAGACCCGCTCTTAGTGTTTTGTGACGCTACAATAGGTCCTGAGATACTCAATTGTGGCAGTTCCATTTAGGAGCAAACGTCCATAGTCTATGGTGACCACCGGTACATCTGGTGGGCCGTATGCTTGTCTGCCATCTCAGTGGTATAAAATAGAAGCGTTTCTGTGTTACTTCTGCGAGATTTATGGGCAGCTTGAAAAAGAATCAAGATACACACAACACGGGTAGCCACTGCATATCACTTTTAAATTGCTTTATATTTGTACAAGTATTATTTTTAAAATGATATGTATTTGAATTGTATAATTATATTATGCTATGTCTTGAATTGAATTTTATTATGTTATTTATTTGTATGATGAAATAATTTTAAATGTTTTACATTAATGCATTGAACCGATGCTAAATTTTATTGACTGATGCCAACGACGTGTTATAATATAGACACGTCATGTACGAACATCACGGCTTTCAAAAACGGCAAATATTTTTTATATTCAAAAAAAGAATTTCTATGAAATTATCTATGGTAGCATGTATGAAAATTAAGGCAATTGCCTGACTTTTTTGTTGCCATTTTTAAGTGTTGGTAACGTATCTATAGTTTTTTATATATCGTTGACTGATGCCTGTTTCGTTTCGCTCTGCCTTGAGGATTGTGTGTTAGTTTTAAGTGCATGTAAATCCGACACAATGTAATAATTGTTTGTGATAATAAATAAATAAATAAATAAATAAATAAATCACTGCTCGTTTTTTTCTCAACAAACGTACAAAGATTGCCATCTCAGTCAGTAGTTGTAATTAAAAACTATCCTTTAATATTTACTTACTATGTCTACTAGAAAGTCTTCGAGAAAGGTGTGTGTTTTAATTAGTATGGGCGAATGTACGAATAAAAAGTGGAAATCTTTGAAAATCTTCTGAATACGAGATTAGACCCCAGCCATATTTGATTCTAGTGTGAATTAGTCAGCTTATATATAACACTAAATGATTAATAATGCATTGTGCAGTATTTGTGCATTTTTAGTGACTTTCGCTTAGCCACAAAGCAGCGAACGCAAGCAAAGTGCTAAGACGCGATCCCGATTCTATTTCACACTGTACGATCAAGGCAACTTTTTCAATTTCCTTTAGAAATAGGAGCTGAGCGGACCGCGGGCGGCCGTCAAACGATAAATGATTATAACTATGACGTCGAGGAAACGAGCCGAGGCGCCGGTGTAATGAGAAATAAAGCGAAAAAATCCACCAGCCAGGAAGCGAGGATGCTTCCCACTTTATTTTTTGTTCTTTTTATTGATTAAAAAACTTTCCTAATCATATTTCTCGTTCGCCTTGGGAGAGATAGTTAGGTTATCGGATGTGCGAGGATTCTGTTGATTATATTTTTGTTTTCGTCGTATCGGTCTTTGAGAATTTAATGGGGGACAAATTTGATTTGCGAGAAATTTGATTCGCTTATTTTCTTAGAAGTTTGTTTTTGATGAGTTGATTGAGGAGATCAAAGGTATTTAGTGGAAAAAAAAACGCGTTGCTAATGAGTAAAAGAGATCGTTGATTAATGTCACCTGGCGCTTTGCTTTTGAGCACTTTTATTTATTTTTTATTTTTATTGCTTACGATATTGAGATAGGTATCAAGTTTCTTCACATTGGAACAATAACTTGTAAGAGTGATTATCATAAATTAGTCATTAGTTGTACCAATGTGTATCTACTATCTAGGCCAGCTTTCGAAGTAGTCAGAGACACGTTTCAGAAGTAACGGTAATCTTTTGTTTTTCTTTATTCTTTCTTAGATAATATCAATGAACGTATGGTGTTTTGTATTGTTTTTATGATTCAGAAATCTAAAATGTCGTGTCTAACCCGGCTCAATTTGGTACGCAACAAAAAACCCCAATTGCATTATTTTATTTCCAATTCCATCCAGATTCTGTAACACTGCTCTAGATTAAATTGAGTTCAAACTAGGTGCTTTTTAAGCATATGGTCTGTATTATCATAATTCAATATGCTTCATTCCACATAAAAATATATTGGTGTTCAATTGAAATAACGTTCCCATACCACTTCGGCGGTAGACAAGCATACGGCCCAACTGATGAAAGGTGATCACTGTATTCTGTGAACATTTGCAACACAAGAGTCGCTACAGTCTCGCTGCCATTCCTGCAAAAATCTTCTAAAACCCCTTTTTGAAAACCCCATTCTGTAGAAGTTCAGGAAAACCGAGGCAGAATACGGAATATGTTCTACTAAGACTGTCTTAATACACACTATGTTTTCGCTGTTGGGCGTCCTGGGGTATCCTTCCGAAAGCTTACCCGGGGCTCCCAACCGTAGGCTGTTAGGTAGGATACGTGTGGTTTTTAGTCGGTAGGAGTCCGGAGCATCCATGCAGGATTCTACTCACTTTAAAAAAGAAACACTGAGTTTTCGCACAATCTAGCCTAAACAACCCTATTTTCCATTTCCAGAAACTCCAGTTCACATGTCCTCCCTCGTTCACGGTGGAGCGCATCATGAGCAGCCCTTGCGGCAGCCGAATCTGCGTGTGGGGATCCCGAGGAGTGTCTGTCGTCGAGCTGCCTTCCCGATGGGGACGCGCTGGGTTCTTTGATTCGGGCAATCAGACTGTATTGTGCAAGTAAGTGATTATCAAGGCACAAACCTTAAGCATGCATATATCGTAATAAACAAATAAATACGTTTATTTTCTGAAGAGATGGGCATATTTTTACTATTTGTACATATATTTTTTCACAGTTAAATATTATCCCAAGTGGGAAGCCTACTTACTTAAAATTACTACTGAATTAAAATTTGTTAGTGGTAGTGACCAAAATTAGCAGGTCCTAATAAATCAAGAATATTATCTATTAGGACTAGATGCGTACCACCAGGGCGTGCCATCTCCTCCATAAAGCCTCACCAAGATTCATCTAGCTATTCAACAACACAACATACTTCAGACACCCAACATTATGCGCTTCGCAAACAAAGGCCAATATATTGTAACAAATTTAAACTATAAAATGAAGGCTGTAGTGAAGAAACTAAACACCTGAAATCTAATAAAGCCTGATAAGTTCCGGAGAAAGCTGGCACGTAAACATCGTGTATTTTCTACTATCACGGTAAATTTTGTAACCTATTAAGCTCCTCGAAGCGGCTATAATGTTAGCCCGAGGTAACGATTAAGCCAAAGATTATTTACTAAGATGTCACATTGTGAATTCCATGCGGTTTCGTTTTTTTATGCCATACTAGCTGACCCGCGCAACTTCGTTTGCGTGATAAATGAAGAACCGCTCGACCGATTTTGTGCAAACTTCTCATAAACCATCTACTAAATAGTCCGAACAAATCCTATACATTTGGTTTGAATAGGTGAGCCCGTTCTTGAGTTATAAAATTACAACGAAAAGTGGCATTGATTTTTATATATATAGATTGCTTTCATAAGCCACTTTACCATAACTATTGAATAAGTTTCGCTCGCTATCTTGGGTTATATTTCGTGTCTGAATAAGTTTTTCATTTCAAAGCTTGGAGAGAGATAGTTGAATAATTTTGTGAAACATTTTCACGTAACTTTACATTAGCTTCACCATGATAAGATTTGTTCTGAAGATAACAATATATTTTTCTTTCTTTTTATGCGTGTTGATTGATTCTGCTCATAAACTGCGATCCAAGAATCTTATGAGTGTGATAATTCATTAAGATGTTTGAATGTTATTAAATCACGCGGCTCTTGGATTAACATAAAGCCATTGTTTATCTCTGTAACAATCTCCTGTAAGAAACTTTACCACGAGGAAAACACTGTGGGCATAAGCTAGTAATTTCGTATGTCTTAAGTATTTAAAAAACAGAATTTATTCTTCCAAGAATCACAATCCTTTTAGGCATAAACCGTTCACATCTCCGCGAGCTAACTGATCTAAGTGTTTCGCGCGCCCGAGTCACCACTCTTTTGTACATGTTATTAGGCGGCTATATCTCGAAATTTGCATATTTCGGCAGTAAAATTAATTCGAAGATTTGCCCGCATCCACCATCCAGACTGGGTATCAAGGGGTGGCTTTCGTAATGTTTTTGGATTTCTGCATTAGAATTTATGCATACCGATACTTATTGTGGTCGGAGACGGGCAGAGGAGTACTCGTATTATTCGAGTCGATGAGTTTCAATTAAGTTTCGATCGAGTTGCCAAGTTTATGATAAGTAGATTTGGGATACAGTTGATTTTTATTCGAAGGGGACAAATTTTACTAAATACTGCCGAGGGTACTGATTGAATAATTACGAGGTTAAACTTTTATTTATAAGTAGAAATAATTTAAACATAAACCCAGATGATAGAAATAAAATAATACTAAAATAGGAGGACTAGAATAGGATAGGAGTTATGCGAATTCGATCTGTGTTCAAAAAAACAGTATATTTTACCTGCCGTTGGTCACATCATCGAAAGTTGACAGTGACATCATGAAAAGTTCGGAACGGCTCGTATTATAGTTGTGTAAAAGAAAAAGAGTCGATCCACAGTCAAAGTCAAAGTCAAAAAACATTTATTTCGCATAATCCTAATACATAGGCACTTGCGACACGTCAATGAATACAATGCAAATAGTACCACCAGTTCGGAACGCGGCCCGCTTGAGAAGAACTGGCAAGAAACTCGGCGGGCTATTCTTTTTGTGCACTACATATCTATACTTCTATACTAATATTATATGGAAGTAAAGTTTGTGTGTTTGTTAAATTGTAAGGGGTAATCTCGGGATCTACTGAACCGATTTTAAAAATTCTTTCACGAATAGAAAGCTACTTTATTGTGGAGTGTCATAGGCTATATAGCATCACGCTACAACGAATAGGAGCGGAGCAGTAATAGTAAATGTTTCAAAAACGGGGGAATAGCTACGCGACGGGTTCAAATGTGACGGGAACAATCCGGGGCTTCCTTATCAATCAAATAAAAAAAAAGTTGTGTTGCGATTGCGTTACGGATCCACCAAGAAGGCTTAGCCTACAGATTGAATGATTACTCTTACAAGTTACGAAAGCAGTCACTTCTACTTAGCTATAGTTTGTACGAGATTATTATTTATCACAATCATCACGATACCTTCGTTCCGCCTGAAATTAGCTTTTCAAGCTATTTTTTAGCTTATATTTTCATTTTTCGCAAAAGATCGCCGTAGCACAAGCAACATCGTTTGCAAGCATTGTCGATTAAAGATCGAAATAATGACGAAAGCGTAGGCATGTTAGACGGTAGTCAACACCGAAAACATCACTAGACATCTTTCCATAAAGTTATACAAAACACCCGTCCGAATAAAAGAGCTACATACCGTGTGGTTTTAGTCAGTTTGAATCCAGCATAGCATCCGTAAGTATTTTCACACGTTAAAGAAAAAGTCCCAAAACTGTCTAAAAATTGTAAAATCAAGTCTCAAAAACAAACCTCAAAGACATTATCATGAACCCCACTATTAAGAAACGAAGCTTACAAATTCAAACCCTCGACGCCATCTTACAAAAAAATCCCAACTCCACATCCAGACTATCTTAACCCTTCCAAAGACTTATGATAATCGCAGTTAACAGCTCACAGCTCAGTCGTTAGTATTAATCCTTACAACTAATATTAGCAATAAAGGGCCCCTTCGGCTAATTATGCTAAGATGTTGTGCCGACTTGCCGCCGTGTCTGGAGTCAGGATTTAAGTTTTACTGTTCACTTTGTATTTTAGCGTTTGGGAATGAGTAGATGCTTCGAACACCCGAATCAACTTTTCTATCCATTAGTTTTAGGATAATGTATGGGATTCTTCACGATTTTATTGCCATTAGTGATGACTAATCCGATTCCTTGTATAGTAGCGTGATGATATAGCGTGACCTTTCCTCAAGAAATCAATTAATAAAAAAGTCTATAAGTCCACTGCTTAACGTAAGCCTTTCCTAATATACGCCACAATACACCGTCCAGCGCCTTCCGCATCCAGTACCAGCCTACAACGTTTTCTAGGTCGTCGGTCCATTTGGCGGGTGGACGTGTCCTACCTTACGTTTACCGAGTCGCGGTCTCCACTCTTAGAACTCGTTTGCTCCATCGGCTGTCGGTTCTTCTCAAACAAAGCTCTGTCTTATACAAAAATATTGTTTTGAAATCTGATTATTTGTTAGCATTTAGCTAACAAATAATCAGATTTCAAAACAATATTTTTATTTCTTGCTAAAATAGGTTAGCAAGAAATATTTGGCTTTACTGACTGCCTCTGTGGCGTAGTCGGTAGTGATACCGCCTGCGGCGCTGGAGGTCGTGGGTTCGATTCCCACCAGAGACCAATAGTTGTTTGTCTCAAGAGTCTGGGTGTTTCTATGTATTATGTACGTATTTAAAAAGTATATAAGTATTAATATCCGTGGTCTGATATCCATAACACAAGCAGGTTATTCCTAGCTTACATTGGGATCAGATAGCGTTGTGTGAAATGTCCGTGAATATTTATTTATTTATATTTATTTATTTTTACCATCATCGCACTGAGTCCCAAAGAAAGCTTGACATGTAACGGCGTCACTCTACATCCGTAGACCTACTCTACGTGTCGTAGCGATGCTACGCCGTAGCATATACACGTTGACCTACGGCGTAGATGATATTGCTTGCCAGTAACAAAAAAAAATTACTGAAAGATCGTGCGGTCCAAAAGTGTGTTCCCATAGAAATTACATATTTTACCAGAACGGTTTTATAATTTTTTTCGGCAGTGCGAGTGTAGCGTCTCTGGTGTTGCAAACGTACATAGGCTACGGTTACCACATCTCATCAAGTGGGCTGTAAGCTTGTCTGTCACCTTAGTATATCTAGACCTAATACTATTCCTCATCGTCTATAACAAGTGTATATAAGTAAAGAAATTTTGTAGCCACCAAGATCTTTAGGGCTCAAGTCAGCTTCATCTGTAAATAGTGCACCTGCTTACCAGCTGACAAAACTTCGCTGCAGATGCCATTACGTAGTTTGAAGATCAGATGGCAGGCAGTCGCATTCAAAAATTGCGAAAATAAAAATTATGACAAAAACCGCGCACGGAGGGTTTCGTACCAAAAAACGGCAAAAGTAGTGTTTGTTGTATGGGAATCCCCTAAATTCTTTTTTTTCTGATTTCGATAATTATTTGTTTTTATAGCGGCTACAGAAATACATTATCTGTAAAAATTTCATCTGTCTAGCTATCACAGTTCTTGAGATACAAGTAAGTAAGTAAGTAAAACTTTATTGTATACCAATAAAACCAGTTTACAAAAGAAACATAAACACATATTGTACAAATGGCGGCCATATCGCTAAAAGCAATCTCTTATTGGCAAGCAATCTCTTACAAGACAGACAGACGAACAACGAAGTAACAGGGTCCCGTGGTACAGCTCTCTAAAAACTAGTTCTCTCAATAGTTGTTTGGTAGTATACCTATATTTAGATCGTTTTTCTGTCGAACCATAAAAATTTGTACCGACCTGCCAGCGTACGTGTTTCCCACTTACAACCCTGGGTTCTTCAAGCGGAGCGTGAAGAGGCACATCATAGGCACGCCAACTTGAAGACCACAATCTATAGTCTTGTTGTGGACTGTGACAGTGGCCCCCAATCGCTAGATGTCGTTATGGCTTTCCATCGGTCGACGGCATCGTTATCACGAGCTAAATATAAAAAAAAAAGTATAAGGGAAGACACTAAGAAATCTGTTTCACGTCCACCTTCAGTAAAAAGTCTCCTAATCAGTTAATCCCTTACTAATAATTAAATGTCCATTATTGGCACAGACAGACGTCAAACATTCGATCCTGTCTAAACAAACGAACAGTTCTCGCCCGGGAATAGAACTTGGTACCGCTGAACTTTGTTTGTTACGTCCTGGGTTCGATTCTGTTGCGACGAAAGAGTTTGGGGACTGAGTAAATAGATTTACTGTCTGTTAGGGGATGTCTTACCCTTATCGTCTATGCAAGGCTTTTACTCGAACACTTCAAAAAGGTGGGATTACTTATAATTCTGGCTATAACGTTAAGTTCTTGACTAATTTACACAAATACAGTTTAAACTAAAATACCAGCCAAGTGCGAATCGAATTCGCACATGGATCGAACTAAAAGCCTCCTTCAAACATATTGTTGTTAATTAGTATCCGTTGTTACAGTAGCAGTAGAAATACATCATCTGAGACAGTTTCAAATGCCATCACAGTTCATGATATACAGGGTGAATTTTTGAAAAGGGCTTGAATGGCCAACTCCGAAACTATAACGAATAGCTAAAAATGCACAAAGGAGTCACGAGCCCGATTATAATAAAACTTAAAACCTCATCATTCGATTTTTGAAAAACCAATAATCCTAGCTGGGAATCGAACCCATTGATTTTGAAAATAAACACGCCCTTTATTATTACACCATACGATAGTGTCGCTGATAAGGATCAAATTCTGCGATGTAATGATATACGGCAAATTTAAGGAAGGTTTGTAATTTTAATAGAATTTATATTTCATGTACCCAAATTTTGTATCATAGTTTGTTTCGTTCGAAATCCCAGAATAGATCGTAACTATTCCGTGTTTTAAATCATGCTCAGAATGATTCTTTGGAGAATATTCTAAACGGAATCAATAATATTAAATGCAGTACGATCCTTGAGGTCTCAAATCCAGCTATGTATTGAAAACAATGGTCTACATTTTGAACTATTAATCAGTTAACGTAAGCAAAATAAATTGTATTTTGTTAAAGATGAGCACTTTCCTTTAGTTTGCCGTATATCATTACTTCCCAGAATAAGATCCCTAATAGTAACACTATCGTATGGTGTAATAATATAGGGTGTGTGTTTTTTTTTTCGTAAACAATGGGTTCGATTCCCAGCTAGGATTATTGGTTTTTAAAAATCTAATGATGAGGTTTTCAGTTTCATCAAAATCAGGCTCGTGACTCCTTTGAGCATTTTTCGCTATTCCTTATAGTTTCGGATTTGGCCATCCAATCCCTTTTATAAAAATTCACCTGTATAGCCTAGTGACAGACAGATATCGAAGTCTTAGCAATAAGGTTGCTTTTGCCCTTTCAAGTCCCAGTCCCTTTGAGTACGGAACTCTAAAAATATTACCTAAATGACTTACCCAGCTTTCTGTCTTGTTAATTTGTAACGCACTTTTTTCAGAGACAACTCTTTTAAAATTTTCATTTCTAACGGTGTTTTAGGATCGCCTAATCAGAACGTACTGTTCAGTACTACCTGTTCTGCCCAGTGCAGCTGATATATTCGAATACATTTTTTACAAATAAGCATGACTCTAAACAAGCCGTCTCCTGTGCTATTCTGTAATGTCAAGAACATAAAAGTTACTATAGATGCATAAGTTTCTCCCGGAATCCATCCGCATGACTTTGCATATACTTTGCAGTTTTAATCTTTTGCAAATTTATTAACTTAATCGCTCCGACTTCCCTTTAATCGTAAGTTCTAAATACACCATAACAATGTCACCGAATCTATCGGTTTGTCTAACATCAGGATCATCAAACAGACAAATCCCAAACATTAAGTACCCCAAGATCGATAGACAGAGATACACAAACACATAATCCTTCAACCGCGTCGACCTACCCACAAACCGAACGATCCTGTAAGTCTCAATTACTGGGTAACCCTGATTTACCCGACGACCGATCCAATTTGTAAACGGGACCCGATCAGAGAAAACTATATCAAGACAACCGCAAGCAAATTCCAACTTAATACCATACGTATAAGATTGAAAATACCAGTTATAAGGCCCAAAGATCACCTTCCAAGTCGATATTGTCTAGTCATGCGAGTGATGACCATGGATTATGTGTTTAAAGCAAATTGCTCTGTAATAGAAGGGCAGTAAGAAACGTTTTTGTTTGTAGGATGTGTGACATGGACTGGACCAACCTGAACCCCAATTATAGGCCACAAACTATTTTATCTTACACCCGTGTGACAACACTAATCTTATTAGAATCTATTGGAATCTGAATCTTGTTGGGAAGTGTGGAGTAAGCTTCAAACCAGAAGGATTTTTTTTTGACAAGTCTCATAAAAATTTGTGTCTTGTTGTGCATTGAAGACCTCACAAAAAGAATCTCCTGATTGTGAATAGTGCAAGACTGAATGTTGTGGTTATCTATGTCCACTAATGACTCTCAATTGGATGAGATAATTTTAATTATGATAAACTAGATGAAGCTCGCGGCTTCGCCCGCGTGAATTTCGGTACCTGTTCCCACTTCCCTTGAAAACATATTCTAGGGATGAAAAGTAGCCTATGTGTTATTCCAGACTTTATGCTATCTCTGTACCAAATTTCAGCCAGATCCATTCAGCCGTTAAAGCGTGATTGACTAACAAACATCCAAACATCTAAACATCCAAACATCTTCACAAACTTTCACATTTATAATATTAGTAGGAAGTAGGATAGGATGTTCTATGACCTAGTGTTTGACTAGCTTTGCTGCTGTCCTCCTCAATTGCTTCCTACTAAAGTTCTAGTAACGTGTGATTCTTGCAAACACTCGCTGATGTCAAGAGGCAAATGCGCAATTAAAGTAGCTTGATAATAAAGTATGAATCTAAAATATTCTTTCTAAGGTTCGTATGGTAAAAAATCTATTTTATACTTCTTTGACCATACCGTATCATTACCCTCTCTCGTCAGAAAATATTTAATCTCAACAGTCCTACTCCTCACCACGCAGCGTCACGTCTGAACCGATTGGGATTGATTCTCTCGCGGCGTGATCCGGGCTTTTTGACTTAAACCAATTTGCCGGTTAATCCACACGGCACACGTACGGATGCCTCTAATTCTGATCCCTAACGTTTCCTTGTTCCTTATCTTTGCGATATGCTAAAGCGTATTATTGTTCTATATAGTATTGACCGAAGTTTTGAGAGAGTAAGAGATTATTATTTAAAACTTTTTCTATACATTTACTAGCTGTTCCCAGCGGCTTCTTTCGCATAAAAGTTGTTATCGCGTAAAATCACTGACCCTCCTTCTGCGCATACGATGAAAAAGTAGCGTATGTCCTTCCCAGGGACTTTATACCCAATTTCATCAAAATCGCTTCAGCGTGAAAGCGAGACAGACAGGATTTGTATTTGTATTTTTTGTAGGATTCGTTTCGCATTTATATTATTAGTAGGGATTGAAGAGTTACTAGAAATTCAGTTTTAAATCTTGGTTTAGCCGGCCTCAATGAATAAATATCCTTATTGCTTTTATAGACCCGCCGGTTTCCCACGAAGCGAGCATAACATACATACATACACACTACCACGCTGACCACACCGATTCGAATATGGTTTAGCTTTGAATTTTCCCACTCTTCTCTTCTCTATGACCTCGTCCGCTATGCAACAGGTACACCACTTGCATGTGAGCTAGTTGAACTTTAGTGCCAGTTACAACTAAATCCCTCGCTTTTGGAACCACTCTCCATCACTTTCTCTATTATGTAGATATATCAACTAAACCAATATAATTCACAAACCCGCAACATCAATATCGCCTGTAGCCAAAGTAACTGCCAACATCACCTCCACCAATAACTAGCCTCTCCCCATATTTGCCCTGGCTATCTGTGTCCACTCCGTGTACAAACATGCCGAGCAAACCTCGAACTTGCTACCGGCGTATTTGCATATCGACCTCTTACATGTGTATTGAGGTGGCTACCAGATTATGTCGTTAATAAATTTGGGGTAAGATGACCACTTTGTGTTCAGTACATGTCTTTATTTGGGTAGGCAACTACAATAGTTGATTTTGATTGTTTAGCTATAAGTAGAGATGAAATTAAGTTTGGGTATCGCAAACCTTTAGAATTGTATTGCAATCATAGTTTGTACTTTATATTGACGTTATAAATGTCTTTGTCATTTCTTAATCAATTCTTTTATATCTCATTGGAGGTTCTACCGCCTAGCGCCTGTACAACGGTTTGTGCTCTGAGGAATTGTTTGATATGATGCTTATTACTACACTCTATCATCGCACCGCTCGCCACAGATAGGGTGTTCATCCTCACACGTTGCGTCCTGAGCGTTCGAGCACGGTGAGATCCAATAGAGGCCATCCAAATTCTTACGCGCGTACGGTTTTCCCTGTCTTACTTCTAATATTATAAATGAGAAAGTTTGTAAGTGTGGATGTGTGGATGTTTGTTACTCTATCACGCTCAAACGGCTGGACGGATCTGGCTGTAATTTGGTACAGGGATACATTATAGTCTGGAATAACACATAGGCTACTTTTCATCCTGGGAATAAGTTCCCATCAGAAGCGGGAACGGGAACAAACTATTACGCGGGCGAAGCTGCGGGCATCAGCTAGTTATCTATATGTATTTTATGCTACACATTACATGCGATTTACAACTGAATCAAGGTTGATGCCATCCCTAAAATAACAATGAATAATCGTGTAGATTTCTTAGTTGAGTACGAGAAGTATTATACCGTGTAGACTTTATTAAATAAAATGAGAAAAGTAACTAGACATAAACCTGGATGTTCTACATACTTACGTTATCACACAGCCCTTTAAAACCACATTGTTCATACCTTTCCAAACAGATTTACGAAAAGACTTCTCTCTAAAACAATAATTATCCACACTCCCCCAAAAAGCCAAAGTTCTCATCAGAAAACACTCGGCCATTAATTAAAATTAATTCACACATGTCTGCGCGATAAATGATTCACAATTATAATTGTAATAATCACAGGACCTAAGACCGTCCGAACGGCCAAAAAGCCGGGCTCGCAGCCGTATTAATATTATCACATATCCGGACCTGACCGGACCGTAGCCGTGGTACTCACTGGAAGAATTTTTAATGTTATGCTTTAATTATTTTGCCGTTGCCCGCCCGCCACTCCAAGTTCCATTCACATTAGAGAATTCATTTTTGCTACGGCCGCGCCTACACGTTGAATTATTAAGGCTCTTGCCGAAAACTGAAAATTGCTGAGATCACTGGGTGGCAGACTCTGAGTATTTATGAGTGCGTAAATTTTCTAGAGGTGTTCTGTTACCGTTTGTACATTATGAAGAGCCCTAATTAACCGACCGAGTTCGGGTGCCATTAATAATGGACGCCGGCGATGGTGCGTACATCTGATGTTGACTTGGATACGTTGATCTGCGTAAAAATATGTTCTGTATGTATGCATAAGCGATTGCCCTGCTAATCTCATTACGTATTAAAAATAATGGATGTTTTGTGAAGGTTTTTGCATTAAGTGTATCAAATTTACTGAACAATCATATAAACCTATATATGAATTCGCATTTTGATTTATCTTCTCTCTATAAATATCTGGATACTGCTAGGTATCCCTACTTCCCTACTAATTTATCAATGTGAAAGTAAATGTGCCTGACTATTACGCTTTTACGCCTGAACCCTTGAACCGATTTTATACTTCAGACACGGAAATACCTCAATGCTATTGCCAAGACCTATGCATACCTCACCCCAGATTTGTGAAGAGACATTCCTTTAACCAAGTCTCCTTACTCCCGAGTTCAAAGCTTAAGAGTCTTTAACTGAAATATAAAAATGTCAATGTCACTATGCGGGCGGTGTTGTGGGCATGAGCTAGTCTATGCGAGTGTTTGACATCTTCGATACCTAGCAAGTAAAAGGTGACTCAATTTTCTGAAGCGTTTGATAGCGTAGGCCTTCAAACTGTACAAAATGGAGTCAGACATTCCTTATCTTGTGGTGCTTCAAGTTTCGACATTTATTAACAAATATATGGTCTGTAGCAAAGAAACCTGTAAAAGCAGTAGTTTAAAATTAAATCTTAGCCAGCAAATTCGCATCACAAAGAAACATGTACAACACAATCGTAATACGATTAGCAGCAAATTACATACGCGGTCGCGATACCTCCAGTTCGCAGGGTAACCAACCGCCGACAACTGGCCACTCGGCCTTTGTCCTCCCACTTTCTTTGTATATTGTACCATTTCATGCAAAATTTAATTTCGTTTTCAAGACTCGTGCGGAATGATATTACGGACAGCGGGCGCCACAGCCGTTTGTAATTTCTCCTCAAGTGTGTGTGGGACATCGTGCCTTTTTCATCGCATTCCGTTTCGGTGGATGGTCACGGCTCTCACGGCTCGGTCGGTCCTCAGCCGTTACGTTTATTGCGGCGCACTGTTCACAATTAAACAGTCGGATTGCAACCCGTTAATTGCTGTACAGGAGTACGCGCAGGTGGTTTATTGGTCGGTCTTTTAGACCTCTCGTAGCCACCGCTTGCAATGATTTTGTTCTTGTTAATCAAATGCTATTGTTCGTTTAGATTGTTACTGATGAAGAATTTGATGAAAAAAAGATGATTTTTTTGTGGAAACAAAATCTATATCATATCATATTGTCTCTACTCTAGCTCTGCATTATCGACCTTTGGAAAGAAATGGGGGGCTTGAACATTTTTTAACATCGAGCAGTCACAACCTGCGCCTGTCGATATCAACACGGCAATGCGGTTCACCACCTATTACGTGGGACGAAATGAAAAAGTGAAATATGGGCATATAATATGCCTCTGCCTACCCCTTCGGTGACAAAAGGCCTGATCATATGATGATCATGATAGAAGCTACTTTGAATATTTCCAAATAGAACGACTCAAAACAAACCTTTATAAATCACACAAATATTTATTCCGACCTTTGCAAGACTTATCAAAATTATGACCAGTAGCTATAACAAATTTCAAAAACAACCTGTATAAACCTTTTAGCATACCGAATAAATTTACCACCATTCAACACCATACTGAATTTTCAAACTAGCTGCCCCTTAAACGCAATAAATCAACAAGTCCCCACATCTCTTCACCCGGAGTCTATACCACAGACATGACAAGATATTCAATAACCCTTCTTGTAAGTTCACGAACTTAACCCTTTAAGAATCAACCCCCAATTTGTTATCGATACCGGTAACACGGTCCGGCGATCCAAGGGGTCCCTAAAGGGATAAAGGATAAAAAAGGGATTTCTTTTTGTGATCTACCCGCAAATCGGTACACAATAGGGGCGATTAAGCTACTTACACTTAGGTGAGAGGAAGAGCTTTTCGTGTTCTTGTATTTTTTGTGAGGTTTGATCGGTTTTGGGGAGGAAATTCGATAAGATTTGGGCTTGTTTTACGAGTATTGATGTCTTAGGATTTGTGTTTTGTGTTATCATTTAAGTTCTATTGAGGATCAAAAGAAAAGGATCTTTCTTTTCTTTAACTGTTAACGTAATCGTAAAAGTTGTTTCAGAATTGTAATAACATTCCATCAGACCCATTACACACTAGTACTATGTAATCTTACTTCTTACTTCATGCGAAAGTTTGTGAGCTTCGATGTGTATATGTTTGTTAGTCTTTCACGCTCTAACGGCTGAACGGATCTAGCTGAAAATTGGTACAGAAATAGATTGTAGTTTGGAATAACTGGCTACTGAGTTTTTTAATTGCCAAGGCCAAGTGGTTAAAGCGTCCGCACGGTATGCTAGAATCAGGTTCGAATCTTGCTCGAAACCAATTCTTTTTTCCATATTAAAAATCTACGACGACTTGCCAAGACATTTTGTAGCTACTCTGCCTTCCACGAGTTGACAATGGAGGTATAACCTGTTGTTCTCCACATAGCAATGTATTTGCAAAGGAAACGGTGAATGGAACTAGCCACCTCACACGTTTTTGATGTAAAACACCCTTTGTAAAGAAGATCCGTATAATATACCCGCTAGAACAATCTAATACATCTTGAGTCTAAATCCGGAGCTGCTTACTTACGACTGATACTCGCCGCTTCTGCAAAGAAACTTGTAAAATATACAGGCACCACGCGGAAAGTTGGGCTAGATTTAGTGTTATTTCGCTTTGTACTGGCTTCTAAGTTACGTTCAGAATATATCGGTACGGTTCTTAGTTCTTACGAATGTGGATGTGCAGTACTTGGCTAGAGTTGAAATAGAATGTTGTATTGTTTAAAATAATACCTGTTTTCTAGGTATTTTCAACTGGGTCAATGGGACTTCATGGAAAGTGTGTATGTAGCTTAACAAGTACCAACTTTTACCAGTGTTCTCCATTCAAGAATCAGAGAGATCGTTTTTATCGACGAGCTCATTGTACTGATTCTTAAGCAAAATATTTAAGTACTCCAAGGTTTTTTTACCTAGCGTATAATAGCAATAAAGTGTGTAATAAACAAATTAATTTACTTAAGTTTGCAGAGCTCATTCAGATCCTTTATAAGGCTCTCACCACGCTTCTCTGTGCAGCTGTAAAGAAGTGAAGCTTGTATCTTATTAAGTGATTTTTTTTATTTTATCTACCAGGCTCAAGGAGATTGATAGAAATAGACAATTAAGGAGCAGTCCAGTATCAATCACCAAGTAGGTACTTCAAGTCAACACGGAACAATGTATGTGTGTAAACTCAGTTACTTAATAAATAGAACATAGCAAAACATCTAAGATATCTAGCCAACACATACCTAGATAGTTATCAACAGAAAACACAAATAGCCGTAGGCATAGACTCGTGACAATGGGCCACCACACTCGTGTAAGTCTCAAGCGATATATGAATCTCGCAAAAGGAACGTTGTCTGCAACCCGTTGCGGGTTTGCGGGTAGCCCTGGCACGACAGAAGTGACACTGCGGCTTGTTACCTGCATGTTTCTTACGCGATTTAGGGAAGGCTTGCGTTCTGTGCGAATATTATTGTGGACATGACCAATAAAATGTTTGAGGAGTTGCTCATAATTATACTATCAAAATAAAACAGAGTATTGAACAATTCATTTAACTGAAACTCCGCCTTAAATGCAAAATACACCTACCATATCTAGTCAACACATACTTTTTTTAGTTATCAACAAAGTTAATACTCGTGTAAGTACGTCTCAAGCGACATACGAATCTCACAAAAGGTTGTCTGCAAGCCGTTGCGGGTAGCCCGGCTCTGGCACGACAGAAGTGACACTGCGGCTTGTTACCTGCTTGTTTCTTACGCGATTTAAGGAAGGCTTGCGTTCTGTGTGAATATTATTGTGGACATGACCAATAAATGTCTGATGCTTACGCTCTAAAATGATAAGTACTAAAACAATGCGGAGTATTGCTCATTTCCAACAATCTGGAGGTTCGAGGAGTTTGGAGTTCATCATTCCTCTGTCACAATCTTTGACTGTTGTACAAATTGTAAAATTTATTGTCTGTAGTAACCCAATAAATATAAACTCAAAAATAGCAACCAGTCATCATCATAGGGCCTTAGAGACTGGAGTCTGAATGGATTGTCTGCAAGGAGTTGCAAGAATTTAGATTATATTTCAGAATTGTAAAAACTGCTACCATTTGAGCTTCCAAAACCATATACACCTACACTAACATACAAATCAACCAATCTCCAAAATTAACATTTTCGAATCACACAAATATTCTATCCAATCGAGATTCGAACTTAGGTCTACGTTATAGCATAATCGTCGGCATTTGCACCAATCCATATAAATTTACATCACACAACGAACTAAAACACCTTACCCAAATTCCTCCACATCTCCAATCAAACGGCCTCCAGTCCACATCGCAGTCCGGAGTACCTGTCATTTAACCACTGGATTACGTACCAATTAAGGAAATTGGGTGAGAACTCGTTAAATAATCCAGTTAGCTATCGGAGGGGGGGAAGGGTGCATCGATGCCGGTGCCGGCTTTCACCCCTGAAACGGAATTATTAATTGTTGGTGTAGCCCGGTGCATCGATGGAATTAACCTTTTGAAAGAAACCAATGATTCTTTAAGGACCTTGTGTTGTGGCGCCATTGGGAAATGTCCACGTCAAGCAGTAGATTTGGCTGACTTGGTGGAATTGATAATGATTTTTGTGGTGAAAATTCGTAGCCTTGAATAGGAGGTATCGCGTTCTACCAACTTTCGTGTTTTTTGGACATTTTTTTCAGTATTGCCGCAGTATTACCTATTTGGGAAATTTATTAACTGCATTGATTCCTATAAAAAAGTATATGAATCACAGATTTCATTAGCGTCGAATTTAAAAAATATCGAAAGTGTTGAGTATCAATATTAATACTTCTTTTAGAGAAAATGCAGATTTAATCAATCGATCCCGTTTGCCGGGGCTTCTAAGGTCAGCACGCAGTATCAGGTAGTTTATAATGCTTGATTACCGTTTTAACACGAGTTGGGACAGTTCTGAGTAAGGTTCTTAGCCACTTCTTGCATCCTTTGGAAGTAATGTAAATTGCTGTCCATCCGCTAATGGCCGCAAAGCAGTAGTGTGAACGGCTTAAAGCAAATCTCTGACCAGAGTTTATTGACTTTTGCTTTAAACCACCCAAACAAGGAGCATCACACAATACCTGGCTCTGTCTTTATACAATATAGATTAGAATACTGGAATCAGAAGTACGCCAAAGATCTACCACTCATAACCTGCAACCAACTTTTTCCATACAAAGGTTGCCTGGTAGAGATCACTTTTAGCGATAAGGCCGCCTATTGTATTGCTTTTTGAACAAAGGTTTCTATCTTAAGTTTTTTAACTGGCTTGCAAGGTAAGAACATCATAAAGTGTAAAATAAAATAAATAAATAAAGTAGATTAGTAATACATCAATTCTCTTCTCCACATCCTCTTTCCTCCCATCCATAATTCATATCAAGTCAAACGTCATCGGTGCACTACACCTAGCCGGTTCATTAAAAGGCCGGTGAGGGTGGGCCTTATCCAATATTTATTAACTTATTTCAAAGAAAATCGTATAATTAACACCATGCCATCGCCCCCAGAGTTCACCCTACGAGAGCCTTCGCCAGATGCATAGAGTAAAGATCAGATGTGACATCTGTTTCAGTATACTGAACAGGTGTGTAATATTTGTACCTACGCCTATTACTACAGGATTTCATGCTTTGTGGTGGTGACTTGGTTCATATTTCTACATATTGTAGTGCTCGTGGGGTATCTCCTCTCATTAGGCACTGCGACCTTCGCATATAAGGCGCTCTGCGAGCTGTACGGTTCTTTAATTATAAGTTTAAGACCTTGAAATGTAAGGTGTGTTTTAATCACGTTTACATCGCCTGTCTGTTTTACCAATACTCGACCATTTTACGTCTAAGTATAAAACTTACATTCGTTTCAATGCGACTGGCTTTCGGTTGCGAACTATATGGTGTTTCCATTCCATTCCATTTTGAGACTATTCGAAGTGTAGACCAGTACGCTAAAAATTTCGATATCGAAATTGCTCTGGAAACCTGGAATCCAGATCCCTTGAAATCATTGGTTTAGCATTTAGGTCCCATTGATTCGTTGGCACAACTTACGATCTAGATCTAATCTGTCGGTTAGTTATGGAATAGTAAATCTTTACAATGTTCCGTCCTGTAGTTTCATTCATGAGAACTTTTTCTTCTTTCTCTACACGAAAATTTGACTATCACTACTACCATAGTTTTTATAACACTCGCCTGAGAGATATAGGCAATATGTCTCAATGTGATGAGTTCGTAAAGTATGCATATATTATGCTGGAATCCGAAATGAATTCCGCATCCCAACCAATCAAGTTCACAATCACACTCCGCCTTCGCGCGTGTGCAAATTATTTGCCAATTATCTATCTGTCGGATCTGCTCTCATCACTCTTAGCCCTCAATTAGTATTCAGCCTCACTCCTTACGTGTTCCAAAGTTAATGAGAGTATGTGCCGGAGTCGTATTTTTGAAATTCACACCCTTTGAACAACACGGGGCATCGCAAAAATATGTTAATGTAGCTCTGAGGCGGCTATGCGAGCAAAATTGATTAAGTCTTTCTAAGTAACTAACTAGAGTATTTTTGGGTATAAGGATTGCTTGGGTGGGATGCATATGATATTAATCTATTCAGTGTTCATGTGGTCCTCGAAATGGAGACGTATTTCTGATATAAAAGTAAATTACTTATGCATTGCTAAACCAGTACCTACACCTATTCTTACATAACTTGTCTGTATAGAATACAGACAGTTACAAGTTATGTGAGTATTTTGCTTTATACTAGAGGCCCGTTAGTCGTAGTAATTAGTCAAAGGAATAGCTTCATTCACTTCTTTTCCATATAAACTTTAACATTTTTAAATTTCAAGTACTTCATTGCTGCAATTTTCTTACAGAACAAAGTTTTCACTTAACGTTTTCATAAAGTATAGAAATTATTGTTATATCATCTATTATAAAGCCTTTTGATCAGGATTGTACACAGATGATCAAGCTAGACAAGACAACAGTACAGTTTTTCACCTCACAACTACTGAGCAGAGCCTCATAAGAACACCTTCACCTACTGACACCCAATACCAACAAACGAAAAAAACAATCAATACGACTTCATCCAAACAAAATTCCATATTCATAACCCCGGCCTCCATTGGCGTGTAATAAACGAAAGGAGTCATAAAGTAGGTGGAACGAAACGCATCTACATTACAAATCGTGGTGGTACAATGATCGACAGTGACGGGAATGACGAGAAATATAACGGAAATGACGCATGCTACGGTTTTTGACGGGTTATTAGAGCCGGTTATCATACCGCATCTTGTCATCCCGTTTTTACGAGTCCGTCTCATTGTTTTTGCGAGTGGGAGTGTATTGTGTCGTTGGGCAGAAAGAGAACAGTAGTTAAGGTACGAAATGCTTTTACGGAAATGGTTTTAAGATAAAGGCTTTATTATAATGTGTAGAAGCATTTTTCTACTAATAGGTATTTCATGAATTCTATGGAAAGCTAGATCCGCCAAATAGAAAGTAGTCACTTTATCATATAAACGCTAACACCGTAGCAAAGTAGCAAAGTTTTGCACTGCCTACCTGCAATACCCTTCTAAGATCCCTTTTGAAGAATGTCCTGTGAGTGTATTTATATTTCACTAGCTGATGCCCGCAGCTTCGCCCACGTAAATATTTTTCCCTCGGGAACTTATTCCCGGGATAAAAAGTAGCCTATGTGTTATTCCAGACTATAATGTATCTCTGTACTAAATTTCAGCCGGATCTGTTCAGCGGTTTGAGCGTCAAAGAGTAACAAACATCCACAATCTTAAACTTTCGCATTTATAATATTAGTAAGATTGTGTTTTTTAACTTACAGGCATGAACAGTCTGAAGTCTGTTCAATACGAATATTAAAACCTGTCAATCCTTTCCTTAGCTTATGAAAGACATTTTTGACACAAACCTTTAGGTAGTTTTTTTTTATAGTATAGTATGTTTATGTTTTCCTTCTCTTCACCATGAGCTCGTCCGTCAGTTCGCAAATCGCAGGTGCACACTTTTAAGACCGGTTTGGCCCTAAAGGATACAAATAGGATTCCATCGTACCGCAAGGTAACTCGTTACCTTTAAAAAACAAGAAACTCCCACTTTCTCTATATTATTAGAAAATAGTACCCGCATTCTAGCCCTCGCCAAAATACACAATTCCAACAAAAGGTTACCTATATTATCAAATAAAGCCTTGAACACACAATATTTAAATTTCTGTCCTGTGCATTTTGATAATGAGAACACCGATTCGGTTCGACATTTTCGTATAAGAGCCTGTAAAAACTCCATACGTTTCAGCCATATTTTCAAACACATCCGTTGATATACAGATATTCAAATTTCAACTTTATTTCTTAGGTCATAAAGTTGGAGTATGATTTGAGTCACAGTGTAGTAAACTTTGCAAAGGACCATAGAGACTGAATACATGCTTGAATTATTTAGATAGCAATCGTGGGTCCGTATTCTGATCGTTTTTCTCATCGGTATCGAATAAGAGCACAATTTCCATCTCTATCCTTAGAATGGAGTTGGAGAGGAATGGATATATCAAAGGTGGGGCTTTTTGTTTCGTTTATTCATAGCATGTGTCATGAAAGTGATGTCTAATACGTTTGGGGTTGTACCGGCGTTTGAATGCCGGTTTGAATAATGTACCTGAGTCTGAGGACCTCGCGGGGAGGCTTCGCGGAATGTTTTGGTTAATGACCGTACGTGTAGTTCGGTTTAATTGTGGGGGTCGTGAAAAATTTGTTACTGTATGAAATCATTTGATGGTAGTCCTTTGACACGCTGCAGCGTTTTCTGTTTAACGACATATAGGGTTATTGTCCTTGTAAAATATTATAATCTCTTAAAGCAAGGACACCAACGAAGGTAGATTTCAATTGCTTTTGTTAAAAAGTGCTGTGACCTTGAATGTTTTCGTAAGCATCTGTATGGTCTGTTGCGATCATGCTCACAAATACTTTAAAAGACAAGTTTTATTTATAGATCTATGGTTCGATTCGGCGGTATTCAGATCTAGTAATGTCGCCATAACCAAATCTAAATTACCACTAGCAGTGTATCAACGCAGATCCCCAACTCCAAAGTGGAAATTTTGAAAGTATCCGAAACTACCTTATGCGAAATCTTAATAATACCTTCGTTTCAATTTTTAAGAAACAATCGTAGTGCTTCAAAATCAAATAATTATGTATTGAAGAGCTCAGTAGAAGTTGTTGACATGTCTAATTATTCAAGAAAATACATTTCGTGCTACTTTCTTAAGCTCAAACTGGACTACGAATGTCATTGGTAGTTTTCTTCGAAAGCCAAAATTTGAATGAGTTCTATGGGATGTTGTAACCTGCTCCCATTAATAGGCACATAACCTTAACATACAGTAAAATATACTTTTTTTTCTAACATTACATTGAAAAAAACCTTGAAAACCCACTGACATATTGTATAGAACTGTCGAATGATCGCAAGACATTTTTCCTCCGTACTGGCCAGTGGTGCCGGGCTTCGTAAATTAAAATGTGAATAATTAACACCAACCTACCCCCCTCCCCCTTCATCCCCCTTCCACCCCTCTATAACCCCCTACCATCGTACAGTCACACGCCACCCAGATGTATTAGTTTTAAGCTCTCGCGTCGTATGAACACGATTTAGGGGTGAATTCAAAAAGGCAAATAGTTGACCCCTTTTGGTATTAAAATTGCTTGGACATTTGAGCCCCGGTCCTGGCAAGAGTTCTTATGTGGTTGGGGTGTGTGTAAGCGATTGTGATCTTTACTGTATTGCTGATCGTTAACTCGGTTTTTGTTTAGATATTGCTTCTGTAGGGCATGGCGTCTCACGTAATTAATCATTGCTTTGTCTATGTCTGGCTATAAATCTACACATAAGTGATATAAAATTACTTAAGATTTTACATACATATACGTACACCGTTTTTCCGAAAGAGGTTAGCCGAGAAATATGATACGCCCACTTTCATCAGTAAGAATTTTTATTCTTCCACGCAATTAGTAATCCTTTTGCCGTGTTAAAATGCACGGGTATGGCTTCGAAATTGGTTTAAACAACAACTATAAACTGTCACTATAGTAAGTTGCTAGAGTCCACGAAAGGTCCGTTACCAATATGTCAGTCCGTAAGATTTATATTTTAATCAGAAAAAAGACGCCGCCCACCTGATGGAAAGCCATAGTGACTTAAAACGTTTTTAGGGTCACTCTCGCAGTCCGTAAGACTATTGGCAGTGATCCTCAAGTTGACGGTCCAATGATCTGCCTCTTCCTGCTACGAAAAGCCCAGTATTAGTGCGACAGAACTTGGAGAATCCTATTGGGAAAATTCGTTATAAACATTCAAAACATTCCCAATCACTTCGAAATTCAAACACAAACAGTTTATTACGTCATCAGCGTACACGCAATCAGCGAGCCAATAAAATACACAGCCAATCAGAACGTATAACTAATTCAATTTGCGAACGCGGCCGATGTTCGGTACAAACGCGCGAAGTGTTCGACTATCGTTAATATTGATCAGTATTATCCCGGATCGACGATTTACGTGAAACACCGTAGTCCCACATTGCTGTACATTTAATTATTTACAGGTTGACATCGATGTATCGGTGCTGGAAGTGGTACAGGAAAAACGTGAATATTATTTAGAGCATGATTTTCTGACAAGTGAGTTTTGAAGAGTAGACTATTTTTAAGCTATTGCATAGCTTCTATCGCGGGCCTTGCATGGAGACCGAATCCAGAAATTCTGTCACGAAAACGAATCACACTCTCGGCTACCTTCGGCGACGTTCGTGTATCTTTCAAACAATGTAGTAAACAAACAGATTGGATCTCGACTCTCCATAATTACTTACATTTAAATATCAATCCTGATCATATTCGTTTTAAGGAACCATAGTTAGATTTATGCGGCCATTTCGACACTAATTTACCTTTAGAATATAGAATAAATTTATGAAAAATACTTCGATGATAAAAATTTAAACCTGTCATTCTTGCTTGTCATTAAATTATTTTTTCTCAGTCTTGTTTGTCTTTGGCATAGTGTTGTTTACAGGTTGTACTCGCTTATTGATTATGAAAAGAGGTTTAATCATAATCAGTTTGGCAACAATTAGTTTAATAGTATAATAAATTATTTAAAAATGAACTTTAACTTTAAATAATTATAATCGGTAATCGTAAAACAGTACTGTGTGAGTGTGTATTGTTCAGAAGTTCTGCGAGGTTTTTCTATTATCTCTAATTAGGTATATCAACGACTTTGCTTCAAGTACTTTGGCTTTTGGACATTTTCTTTGCGATCTAATTAAAACTTTTTTATACATACTCATATAATTTCTTAGTATGCATACATACGGAGAATTTAAAACGGCAGTAACTGAGTGATTAAAACCAATGGAATATGAATCTGTGGAAGACCTTCTACAAGTTCTTTAAAATCAACTCACATAAACATACATGCAACACACACCCCCCCCCCCCCCACACACACACACCCCCCCCCCCACACACACACACACACACACAAACAAAAATCAACTCGCATAAGCATACATGCAACAAACACACACACACACACACAGAGAGAGAGACACATACACACAGACACACACACAGACACTCATACACACATACACACACACACACGCACGCACACACACGAAAGCCTAAGCATGCTTTAAGATTTTGTATTGGTTTTGTTTCATATTTTATCGTTTTCTCTATGTAAAATTATTATAAGTTTATAAGTTTATAGGAAACAATTTTAATAGTTTAATAGTTCTGTGTAAACATATTGTCAAGTGTCAATATTTTGGGGGAGAACACTGATATCTGCAACACAGTTTGTACTAGCGCAGGTATCAGGGAATTCCAATTTCATGTATGTACACAATTAATGGCAATAAAGAATTTATCTATTTATTTATACATATTATACTTAGAAAACATCAAATCTTCGAAACAAATATTGGTAGATCCCACGATTTTTTGGCCTGCCCGGGAATCGAACCCAGGACCCCAGCGCGACAGTCAGTTATATTACCGAATGCCACCGAGGCAGGCAAATAAGAATCTGGAGGGTACAGATATTTTTCTTCTCCTACATCCAAATTTCCTCCAATGCCAATGAGGAATTCGATTCGTCAATCCTATCCTGGTTATCCGTAACTGTTGTACGTTAGGATTGAAGAATCGAGGATGGGTACCTCTGAAGAAAGCCAATAACACCAGGATATTTTATAATTATTTTAAAGTTTTTAGGTATATTAAAAAAAAACAAGCCTTGCCGTGTACCTGCGATATTTCTCGATGGCGCAGTACTGAAAAGTGTTGCAGAATTTAAGCAAAGACTTTTGGGTCTTTTGGGACTTTTGGGTCTTTTGGGACTTTTGGGACTTTTGGGACTTTTGGGTCTTTTGGGACTTTTGGGACTTTTGGGACTTTTGGGACTTTTGGGACTAAAGTCCAAAAGTAAAAAAGTACAAAAGTCCAAAGTACAAAAGTCCAAAAATCCAAAAGTCCAAAAGTCCAAAAGTCCCAAAAGACCCAAAAGTCCAAAAGTCCAAAAGTCCAAAAGTCCAAAAGTCCAAAAGTCCAAAAGTCCAAAAGTCCAAAAGTCCAAAAGTTCTAAAGTCCAAAGTCCAAAGTCCAAAGTCCAAAGTCCAAAGTCCAATAGTCCAATAGTCCAATAGTCCAAAAGTCCAAAAGTCCAAAAGTCCAACAGTCCAACAGCCCAAAAGTCCAACAGTCCAACAGTTCAAAAGTCCAAAAGCCCAAATGTCGACAGTCAAGTAGGTACTTGGTACTTTACTTTGTTGAACATTGGCCTTAAAATCTTACTTCTTACTTCTTACTATCTTACTAATATTATAAATGCGAAAGTTTGTGAGTGTGGATGTTTGTTACTCTTTCACGCTCAAACCGCTGAACGGATCGGGCTGAAATTTGGTACAGAGATACATTATAGTCTAGAATAACACATAGGCTACCTTTTATCCCGGGAATAACTTCCCGCGGGAACAAATTTTACGCGAGCGAAGCTGCGGGCATCAGCTAGTATTCTTATATAGAAATAATTATACTAGCATAGTTGATAAAAAATGCTATGTAATAGCTTTACCGCGGCAGTCCCCGAGTGCCACACGTCTTTTTTTTTTTTTAAATATAGTTGCTGATTACAAAAGAAGGTGCAAGGTGCTTCATTTTTTTTTTTTTAAATTTACGCTTTTGTCCAACCTCAACTGTCCTAATTGTCATTCTAGTGATTCATTTCGCCACCGTGTATCCAAGAAATGTTCGCATCTTCAAATACGATTAAATAATCTATTATGTTGCTCCTTACAAAACGGTTGTGTAGCTTGACTGTCTCGCTTATGACTGCACTTTGTTCCCAACGCTGCGCTGTGAAGTATGCTTGCTGGTTATATATTAAAATACCAGAAATCATAATGCCTTTACTTAAAATGCATTAGACCAAAATACCCGAATTCAAAATACCTTAACATTCAAAATACCTTATTTCAGTACACCTTACCGTAAAATGTCTAAATTTAAAATACAAATAATTATTATATCAGAATTCAAAATACAAATTTTCAAATATCCTCAATTTAAAATACCGAAAATAGAATACAATGTGTCACTGTCACTCACACGTTTTGTTATTTGGCTTTAACTTATTTAACCCCCCCCCCCCCCCCACCTAAGTGAAGCCGCTGTTGTAGCCGTAGGTCTGTTGGTCCTTGGGTATCCTCCTGAGGGCTTACCCGGGGCTCCCAACTGTACGCTGTTATGTAGGATACGTGTGGTTTTTAGTCGGTAGGAGTCCGGCATAGTATCCATGTAGGATTTACCTCATGTTAAAACACTTTGATTCAGAGTGACAAAAGTACTACAGTGGGCTAACAAAAAATAAAAAACCACGAAGGCTAAGGCGGGAGCTCCGCTGCGCTTCGCTCCCGCCTTAGTCTTCTAACCTAACCTATCCGAGTAGGGATACTCTGAGTCGGGGTGTTAACCATTCACAGATATATAGCATCCATGTAGGATTTAAATCATGTTAAATAATAATAATAATAATAATAGTCATTTAATTCAGAAATTACTTTCCATAGATGTTAGTAGTTACTACCCGTTCGCTCTAACTTTGCCGCTGACGTAGAGGCGTATACCCGAATTGTTAATTAGACGAAGTAAATTGACAGTAGCTAATGTCACTTCGTCATAGACAATACGCAACATTGTATGAAGAAGTGACATTAGTTGCAGTCAATTTACATCGTCTAATTTTAAATTCGACTTTAGTATGGAGCCGAGCGGCAAAGTTAGAGCGAACGAGCAGTGCAGTCAGACTTAAAAAAAAGGTATTTTGTGTTTGAACATTTTAGTATAAGGTATTTGATAAATTTATTTTTTGGGTTTCGGTTATTCGACCGTAAGGCATTTTAAATTATTTATATTATAAATATTTGCCTTTTGAATATTGATATTTCGATTTCGGGTATTTTGGGCTCGGGCATTTTAAGTAAAGGCATTATGATTTCTGGTATTGTGACGGTATACCATGCTTGCTACATACAATCTCAACTATTATCGCAAAATTTTTAAAGCTCCAAATACCTCACCCATTTTTTTTTTCAAAGCCAAGCGTCCGCATTTTTGATGAAAATATAGGTACTTATCTTACGCTGCTCGCTCAAAAGAAATTCAAACAAAAAGTATATCATCAGCCAATGGCTCTACATTGCCCATGAATCGTCTTGTACTTAACCGGTTTTCCTAAAGCTCCCCATATCCAATATTGACTACACTCAAAATAAAATATGAACATCCAGTTCATCTGTATATCTGCGGTGGTTCAGCTCGCGAAAAATGTTGTTGTTTCCGGCCAAAGGTGAAAAGTCGGGGTTTGGCGAATGGCGAAAGCCATTTTCGCCCCAAATATTTTATTGTGATCATTCCTTTCGGTACGTTTATTATTTACACGTGGAAATACTTACTGGGAATGTGTTTACCTACTTATTTTGTACATCAGTCAACGTGGAAAACATTTTGTTAACCTATTTCGTGAAAAAAATACTTTCGTTTTGAATTTTTAGGTACTTTAGTACCCCGACAATTACATAACTTGCCACTTCTCTATGATAATAAATTAAATACGAGTTAAATTGTCAAGTTGTTTTTAAGTTTTTGACGTGACAACGTCTTATAATTCGATAGAGCCGGCTGCACGAACAAAAAATGATGCCGCAATACGGTGTTACCTCGCTCTGAGGCGTTCCATTTATTTTAGTAATGTTTTCAATAGATGGCACTTATAATTAATTGATGTTTTTATGTTTATTTTTGTTTTGTATTGTTAATTTTGTGTTTATTTTCATTTTTATTTGTATTTGTATTTTTACTTTTACTTATGACGTTGTCACGTTCAACCATCGTCAGTAAACCGACTTTACAGACAACCGATTTTTTTGATATAAAGAGAGACTTAGAAAGTTTATTAGGCTAGTAGGTTCAAGACAATCATGGCACCTGTGTGAATTTCCGCAGGTTAACATACATACATTTTTCATACATACATACATAATGATTACGCCTTTTGTCATAAATATTTGTGAACATTCTCACATACCATCATCTAGCCCAAATTAAGCTTGTGCCATGTTATCTAGATGACTGATAAATCTTACTATATATTTCTAAATACATACATATATTATAGACTAGCGGACGTCACGCGGTTTCACCCGCGTAGTTCCCGTTCCCGTGGGAATACGGGAATAAAATATAGCCTATGTTCACCGCAAAGAGTGTAGCTTTCCAACAGTGAAAGAATTTTTTCAAATCGGTCCAGTAGTTCCGGAGCCTATTCGTTACAAACAAACAAACAAAAAACAAATCTTTCCTCTTTATAATATTAGTATAGATAAATTACACCCAGCCACAGATCAAATCAATGTGCCCTAATGCCCTAAATAAAATAACCCGCTAAGTTTCTTGCCAGTTCTTCTCAGGTGAGTCGCGTTGTGAACTGGTGGTACTTCTTTGGTTTATATTCGCGACGTTTTACAAGTGCATCTGTATTATGCCTAAGTGAAATAAATTTATTTTTGTTTGCTTGTTTGACACCCTATTGACACGTCAGAATAAAATAAAAAACTATGTGCAGCATAACCAAGCAAGAACAAGTGATATCACTTTTCAATTAAAACCAAAAACGTAAATAAATTGTAGAAAATATATTCTAAATTTCCAACCGCATGAAATATTCAAACCTAAATACAGTTTTTAATTAATACCATCAGATAGGTGCCATGAAAAATTCAACAATGATTTAAACAAAATAACATTGAGGCAATAATCCCCTACATTAGATATCTACATATTTATAAATATTGGATAGCATGTTACCACTCCGGGATTCGAACGGTGGCCGTGGTGCATGCATATTAAACGTCACGAACAAAAATAGAATAAATTAATAATTCTATTTTTCTATTCAAAATAGGGGTCATTTATTAGTTGGGGTGTACTAATGGAACTCGATGGATATTATGCATCGAGTTTTCGATCGAGATTCGAATGAGTTTTGTGATAATGTGAGTAGGTATGATCATGAACTAAGAGATTATCAAGTATATCAAGAAACAAACACTTCTTAGTAAATTATATTATATTATGATTTATGAAAATACAAAATACAATTCTCACCCGATCCGAGCCACTCTTTTATAGTTGGGTCTGTGTCAAGAGTCGATCATCTTCATCACTGAGAGAAGACTTATTTAGAAGTAAAGACAGCATTACAATTTATTAACAGAATATTGTGCAAATAATTCTGAGCACTAGAATACTGGGTGTTTCTTTTAGTGTGTCAAGCCGCCACTAGCTGGTAGCAGGGTTCCATACCTATCGATTTAACCCCCATGTATGGTCTACGATTTTTTGTAATTTTTTATAATTACGTGTCCACGTGGCTTTCTTCTTTTTGGTTCGACTTTTCTTGGATATTTTTTTATTATTACAATGCCTATTGATTGCAGTATTATGGACAAAATAATCTCCTTCCTAACTTTGATACAAGATGTAAAAATTTTAATCATTAATAAAAAAATAGGGAATTATGCAGAACATTATATCTCGAAAACTACAAAAAATCGTAGAACATACATGGGGGTTAAATCGATAGGTATGGAACCCTGCTACCAGCTAGTGGCGGCTTGACACCCTAAAAGAAACACCCAGTATATTTGTACTCGTAGTTTTTGTGTACTTAAATTTTGTACACGTAACGTGAGCGAATCACCAATATATAGGTAAACTAAGCCAGAAACCTATTTAATCTTACACTCTACACCTTTTAAGCTCGTCCGAAAACCCTTCAAAGCTCGTCCGAAAACCATAAAAATAAAGAACATGTCACATATAAATTTGAACAATAATAAATTAAGTCGCGACAAATGGTAGGCGTCCACAACTCATCTATAAAGTGTCGTTAGTCTGACCGTACACGTATAAAATTGCCCCCGTATATTATATTCGGTTTGTTTAATTAAACTGAGCACGGGAATTGAACCGGCGACCCTGTACGACACAATTTTTATCACATATGTAAATATATCATAAATTGTATGAGTTTTATTGACCTGTGGCTTATTGGACACCAAATAATATATTATTTTTAATAACATTTGTTGAGGGTAGGTAGAGGACTTTTTTAACGAAAGGTCATAAATGTTATAAATGTGTTTTTCAAGCAGATAAGTCTCGTTTTTCCTGTGGCGTGTGTTTGAATATATAATTATTATGTATTCGAACAATTCTGGGTGAGTAATTTGGGTACAAAGATATGGAACTATCTCGGTAACATTCCATAAATATAGCCTTAAAACAATATTATTATATGCTCTCGTCTAAACTTTGGACCCTCGATCATATTTATAACCAAATAAAAAGTTTTTTTTAACGTCTGGAAAATCCGTCATTAATGCTGTGCCGGACTCTTACCAAAACCACTCGTACCCTACCTACTGCCTACTGTTGGGAGCCCTAGTTAAGCCCTCGGTTGGATGTCTCCAGGATGCGAATAAGCGCTTTTTTACAGAAATCTTAGTATGTTACTTTGTGCTGATCTTTTTATCATTATTGGTGCTACTTTCACCACTCAAGTTGGCATATAAAAAATATTATACTTAGAAATAAAAGAATTAGATATCAGAACTAGTTGGGGCGTTTCTGTGCTTCGGAAGACAAAAAGTCGTGTTTGAAATCCTCAAAGGACTTATTTGAAGAGCTCGTGGCCACTAGGTTAGTGTTCTGTAATAGATTCGCTTCGCTTCGAAGACACGTTCCGCCGTTGATCAAGGGATTCCAGTAATATAGTAATCATTAGATAAGCTAAGTTGTAAACCTTATGGGCAACTTGAATAACTTCAACATGTAGTCATATTCAGTTCCTGTATATTTTAACCGGCTATAGAGTCGGCACCGTTAATGAAACACTTCTAATAATGCAAACATCAATAAGCTATGACAACCACTATCTGACAAATAACCCTTGTCGGCGTAGCTGCTACCTCAGCAGTATAAGTATATTAAGGGCATCGGCACATGAAATATTTTTCATGGTCGGCCATAAAGAATACGCTTCGAAGACAACAATATCTTACGATACAACCAACTCCACCACCTACATGACTCGACGCCTAAAGGGTTTACCGAATGAAGAAGTGATTGCAAAGGGTGGAAGTCATTACATATAAATAATCTGGCCGATCTTCTAAATTCCGAACGCTCATTTGGCCGATGATAAATTCAACGAATGGTTGTATGGTCGACTGTTAAAACTCCGAATGGTCATTTCGCCGATGATCAGTTTTACGAATGATTGTATCGGGGTACTCTGAGTCGGGGTGTTAACCATTCACTTATTATGGTTAACACCTCGACTCGGATTTTTTTTTATAACCATCCAACACCAACATCAATTTCTTACAATCATTCGTAAAACTGATCATCGGCGAAATGACCATTCGGAGTTTTAACAGTCGACCATACAACCATTCGTTGAATTTATCATCGGCGAAATGAGCGTTCGGAATTTTGAAGATCGGCCAGATTATTTATATGTAATGACGTGGACTCGATTGCAAAGCTAGGTTGATGCCATTCTTATTTGTTCATTTGCCCAGAACTAAATTGAAGCATTTTTTCTGAATTGTATTTTTCTCCGCCAAGGCGAAAATATAGGAAACAATTTTGATTAAAACGAAAATAAAGGTATTTTCAATATAATTATGAGAGAACCTTCATTTCCATATCAAACACTGAATTCTTTTGTCCATTGGGAGTCCATAATACAATATCGCCGCCGCATTAATTTATCGGTGTTAGGATACGACCAATCGTGCGCACACAGTGTTCAAATAATCGTAAATTCTACAACGGACAAAATATAATAAATTGCCGATGAGATCTGTGCGTACACTTCAACAAAAAAAATGTACACACTTTGGAAAATCTAACGGAGACTTTATTTCTTACAGCATAAAGCCTAGTATCCCGTGAAAATATTTTCAACTACCCGCAAAATATTCACCGATGAGTCTATATTTGCACTCTGAACCCTTTGTTGTCGGCTTTTTTCGGTTGTTTCCGAGTAAAGGCTGATAGAACACGTTTTTCAAATCATTAAACAGTGTGACCACAGCCGCGGTTGCGGGGGAAAAAGGAGGTTTGTGCCCAAAAAAAGGAATAGGAATAAAAATTACGAAGCGTTCGTCCGAACGACGAAGTGATCGGTGTTCACCACGGATAATAATATAGCGCGACTGGGATGTGTTGATTGTTGAGAAACATAAACTCTTTGTCTGAAATGTCGTCGCCTATTAATTTCATATCAATGTTTTGTCAGTAAATTCACCTATTAGTTAATACAAAAAACTATAGAGCTTACTATTTTTGAAGTTATACTTAGTACTTATAGAAAATGAAGTATACAACAAACTAAATACTTACCTGTCAATCAAGTTTCTGTATCATAGTAAATTACAAACACTACTATAAAAATAAATAAATTCACGGACAATTCACACAACGCTATCTGATCCCAAAGTAAGCTAGCTATTATTTATAACAACCCTGTAAATAATATTTTATAAAAAATTAAAATTAAAAATAATTAATAATTAATTATTATTTTTTAAATTGGTTTTTTTAATAAAAAACTTTGTTAGCAACGTAATAATATCTGATAGTTTAAGCACATTGTCAGGTTTCCATTTCAACTAATTCATGAAACTTCATTATTCACTATTAACAGGTTCCTTGCCATGGTGACCAAGACGCAGTTGACAAATTGTTAAAAGCTAGCACTCCAGCACTCTTACATACCTCTATCTATTTACGAATTACACGAAAACACTGCTGCTTTCAGCGAATCGCGTCTACTTATCGCAACTTGAACTGCAGTGATAGATCAACATGATTTGGTATAAATACAGAGCGATCTATAATGGCATCAATGTTGTCAATAAATATTCAAGTATCAAAATACTATATCCGACATTTTCAAAACCAATAACGTCACATTCGATATACCTCTTGCGTTTTCCACACTTATTCTTTCAATACTAATTTCCTTGGACTCGGTATTCTGAAATGCTGATTTAGTTATACCTGTCAAAGTCGAAATAGTTGAGATGAAGACATCGTTTCGAAAAACCGATAAAGATCTTATTACTTCTTACTTAAGTAGCATTAGTCTGATCAATTGATCATTCTACTAATTATTGAGCTCTGTGCCGTTATACAAGGTTACTCTTGATCTGGCCTTTTCCCAACAGGACTTTGATCTGGTTATCATGAGTACGCCGAGGTCGACCCCTGCCAGTTTACCCAGTCATTCTCGCCTTATAAATTCGTACATCTTCCAATAGTAAACAAAAAAGGAATAACGACTTGGATTACATTGCTATCCATAACGGATCCATAACTCACAAAACAATATACATTTAACAAAACCCCCACCAATTTTAAAAGCTACGAACAAGAAGAACAATATCTTCCGTAACATAAAATTCGAAAAAAAGTTTAATGGAACCGAAATCCTGGCGTCCAATAAAACATAAAAAACCCCCAATATATTCTGCGAAATTGATATCGTATAGATGATCCTATTATATTCGGTGGTTTAAGCAAGGGTCTACTTTGCATATAGAAAAGAGATATTTTTATAGAAAAAATGCAATGGACTATGGTCGCAAGATTTAATGATGTGAAAGTTCGAGCCATAGAGCAACACATTGTACTGTTCGTTCGCTCTAAGTTTGCCGCTCCGGTCCATACTAAAGTCGAATTTTTAATTAGACGAAGTAAATTGACAGCAACTAATGTCACTTCTTCATACAATGTTGCTTATTTTCTATGACGAAGTGACATTAGCTACTGTCAATTTACTTCGTCTAATTAAAAATTCGGGTATACGCCTCTACGCCAGCGGCAAACTTAGAGCGAACGGGTAATATGACTTTTTATCTGGATACATACTGAGACTTTCCCCTCTGTCATAGCGAACTCCGAAAGAGGTACGCTTCAACACACGCACACACACACACACACACACACACACACACACACACACACACACACACACACACACAACTTATGTTATAGTTTTGTGTGAGTTCCATAGTGATCGCGCCGATTATACAACTTTATTTTTCCCCATTTTACAATTTACAATAATTGATTACTGTTAGTACAAAAATCTAAATATCACAGTTGAGACCAGTTAATGTTAATGTGAGTGATAGTTAATCTTGTGTTTGGTTTTGTATAATATAAGTTATAAATAAAAACAAGGTGAGAACCTTTGTCTCAGGAGACAGTACTCAGTCGTGGACACTCTTGGACATTTTTGTACGTATGGTGCTGAACTGCTTTAAAATAATGCATGTAAGAAAATTCAGGGTATACTACGCCAAATCGAATGCCAAATAATCGAACGTTCAAAATATCGAACGTTTAATATATCGAACATTGATATTGTAATCTTCGATATTTTGAACGTTCGATATATTAAACGTTCGATATTTTGAACGTTCCATTATTTGACATTCGATTTGGCGTAGTATACCCGAAAATTCATGCATACCTATTTGATTATAAAATAGTAAAATACTAAATATTATTTGTGTATGTGTGTGTGTGCAACATAAGTAAGAGGGGTAAGAGTGACTGCTCCCCTTGTACTGGTCGTGTTGCTCTATGCTTCGAGCTGACCACCGCGGGACTGTATTATTCCCGGCAGAAATTTATGTACGTTCACGATTTCGTTGCTCCGGCTTTTCGTGTTTTTTTTTGTTGATAGGAGCGTTTGGTGTCCATTGGTCAAACTTTTTGTTAGGTTGTGAATTTATATGCTTGGATTATCATTTTTTTATTCTTTAAGTACTTGTTAACACGTGATTTTTGTGAAACGCTGACGTTAAGAGTGCTTTACCTATATCGGAGTTTAGGGTTTTTTTTTATGTGTAGTATTTTTTTTTCCAAAATATTCTCTTCAAAATCTTATGGCTTATGCTAGTATTAAGTTAATTTAGACTAGGCTAGAGACTCTAGAAAATTTTGAAGATTATCGGAGAAAGCAATTTTCATTTTCACGTTCGACAGATACTCCCAACCATGCAAGTCATGCCTCCGTTCCAACGTCAAATTCTTTGCCCATAGACCCGACTAGTGTAGCTATTTCATTGTTCTTCTAGCAGTTCTTCTGCACCATGTTACAGAGAAAGAACACTTCAACCTCTATCGACTTCGAAAATAGTCCGTCAACACTATTTCTCCTCTGTTACTTGACCTATTTCTGTTTCTTAAAATGACGCACCACCATCTAACCAATACAACTGGTGAAGTGTGGGTGAAATGTACCCTATTATAGATAATTCAACTCATCAGTGCGCGCGGCGCTATGTGTGCGTGCGCTAGTAATTATACAGCTTTAATTTGTGTGGCAGTGATGCGGCCGTCTTCACAGAGTACATTTTTATATTATGAGGTAGAGACGTAACTCTACTTATTGACGACACCAGCGGTGCCAAGCAGTCTTTGCAGGAAACGCTCTGCTTGGCAGCGAAATAAACATCATATTTAGACAAAAAGCATACAGCGCCATCTAGTTCCCGTTTGCAGGCAACTCTTACGTTATAATGAAACGAAATCAAATATCATGACAAGTCTCAATGTAACTGCAACGTTGAGATCCTGTGTAACTTGGTCACATTATAATTCAGTACATAGTGTTCTTAGTGATAATACCATGGGTACAGTCGTTAAAGAAAATGTCTAATTCTTCACGGAGAAAATGTTTAAGAAGTCAGGTAAATATTTTTTATGTGTCAATTCGATGGAATTAATATTTGTTATCACTACATATAATAAAACAAAGTCCCCGCCGCGTCTGTCTGTTCACGATATACTTAAAAACTACTGCATGGATTTTCATGCTGAGATCACCAATGATTCTTGAGAAAGGTTAACGTATATAATTTGTTGAGTTTTTGTATACATGGACTAAGATATAATGATATTAGTTGGAGATGTCGGAAAAAAATAAGGTGTCTGGGAGCTTTTAACGAAAACGCTGCCTAAACCCTTCGAGGCATAACAAGATAATGTATGGTAGAATTGTGTAACTTATAAAGGCCTACAGAAAAGTTATAAATGATAGAGCTCCAAATTCTAATGCAAAAAAATAGAAATGCAGAGATGGTCGACGGAAAAAAACATTGCTTATACTGCAAATATGACAAAAATTGAACTGTACGTATGACTTGATTTAAAAAAAACATATCTATACATCTAAAAGAACTGTTGAAGGTCGAGAGTCTGTACATGGAAGATAATTTGAAACTTTTAATTGTAGGGCGTTCTCTAATCGATACTGAAGCTGAAAATGTAATTAGAAATTTTCATGTCTGTCAGTCTGTATCCTGATTATGAATTGATTTAAATGAAACTTGGTACAATCTGAGCTCATGATCCGAGGAAGGTTCTAGGATACTTTTGTTCCCGATATATTGCGCGGTTCCTTTGGGAGAGGGCAGGGCAGTTTCACACGCTTTTGGCACACCTTATGTGTCAGCTAGTTTGTTATAAGATTAATGACATACTTCAGCCATATGGCTTAAAAGTTCTTCGGCTACCACCGTATCATCCTGAACTAAACCTAATAGAAAATATATGGGGAATTTAAACAAATTATAATGCTTCGCATAAAATCGAACAAAATGTGATGGAAATAATGAAATTAATAAACGAACGTTTAAGTCAAATTGATGAAGAGATGTGGCGTTATACTTGTCGACACGCCAAAGAAAAAGAATACTATCGACATTTTGATTGAATTTATAATTAACCTTGGAGAGAGCAGCGAATCCTAAAATTCCTGAATTTTATTCTTCAAACAGCGATACATATTAATGTGTATAACATACATTTCACCCATTGAGTTTTTATTTTAGTTAAACAAGTGTTTTTGTATTTTGTACTTCACTGTACCTCATGTCACGCACACGAAGTCACTGTGTTTAGACGAGGCTTACCCACACATAGTGCCGCGCGCACAGATGAGTTGAACTTACTATACCCTGTTTGTATATTTACGTCAATTTAGGTATTTACTCATAATAATATGTGATATTATTAGTCCTTAAAATTTTCTCACACATTCCCATTTCTCAACGACTTCTTCATACTTTCTTCTCGCCAGAATGCTGGAAAACATCCCTTTAGGATAATTATTAGAAGTATCGTTGTACCCTTTTCTTGTAATATAGCTGAGCTGTAAATGTCTTCACAAGTTTCAAGTCTATTATTTTCGTCTTGTTAAAAGACCTATTTGAAAATCTACGAACAAGTTCACAAAAATTCTAGTTCGTTTTCAGAAATGATAATTAAATTGGTGATCGCTTCAAACACGGATGCGAAATTATTTACAGATGAAAAAATAATCTCAAGTAGGTAAGCAAATAACTGAAAGCCTTAACTCCCCATTTCCTACAAAAAAATGACAAGAAAAAAGTGTCAAAAGAATCGTAACTTAATAATGGTTACAAAAGCAAATCATCGATCACAGTTAAGATGTCATCGTTTTCAATAAGAATCTGCATCAAACGATAGCCACAATCAATTCGCATTTGTAGACAAGGAAAAAATAAGCCGAAGAGAAGACACAGATGGCGAACCATTTTTAATAGTCGCCAAGAACGAACAGTCACGAACAGACGAATCTACCGTAATTAATGACTACGAGGGTTTTTTTTTTTTCGCTCCGATACCAATAAAGGAGACATTACTGAAGGGCCAAAACAAAACATAGCGCCCGGTGTCGAACGAAAGGAGAATTTATCATCTAGACGGCACCGGCAGTCGGCGCGCCCGCCAATGTCCATTTGGATAATGCCCAACGCGATTAAAAATATAAAAATACCCCCACCCGACCCCCGTGGGGGGTGGGGGATTTGACGGAGGACATCGCGCTGAGGACACAAAAGGATTATAAATGAGAAGGAATTTTAGATAATATTTGTACGTTGGATGTGGATTGTAATGTCGGTAGATCGGCCGGCGCAGCGGTCGCCGGACGCCCCCACCCGCCGGGGGATCCTTCCGCGATCCGCACCTAATGAGTGTTTGTATCAATTTGTTAGTATTGTATTTGAATATTTTTATACATTCGTTACGATTTTAATCCCTTGTGGTTGTGGCAGGCGGGATCGATGCTTTTTTTTTTCAATTCTCGGCCGCTTGATCGCCGGCTGCGTTTGTGTTGATTAAAGGCGTTGTTCGAGGTTTCGGGGACCTGTGTCTCCACCGCACACTCTTTTTATTCGACTCACTTGTACTCGATAATATGAAGAGAAACAAAATGGAAGGGTATAATTATTCCTTTTTTGTACTTGTCCGATTCCATTATGGTGAGCGAGACAGTTAATTCAAAACGTTTTTACGAATTATAACTTCAATTAGGTCAGAAAAATGAATTAGTTAATTATTCTTAATTAACCCTTTGCGCTTTTAAAAATACAATTTGCTGGTAAGACCTTAGATAGTATAAAGGGTCAAATAAACATGGGGAAAAAATATAATTCGCATTCATAATTAATACTTTTAAAAAATATAATATTTTCCTGGGCGTTTTAGACGACGAAGGATGAATCCGAATGAGCGAGAAAAGAATAACACAGCACTGAGCGGGCGACACGACGTGTTTTCAATTCATTATCTCGAAAACAAAAATTTCATTAGCCACGAGATTTCCTTTTTAAATTTAATTATTCATATTTAAATTAAACAAAATATAATAGAGGTCCGCCAGAGAAAAAAGCGGCTTTATCGTATCATATTTTATTAACCGAATTTATAATTCTACGCCGATTCGAGTAAATCCCCTACAGTGTGGGGAGATGTAGGAGCTGCGAGGCGGGGGCCGGGGCACACTCCCTGGGAAATATTTATGAATGCCAAGCAGAAAAATCCACAATAATATTTCAGGGTGGACGTCGGCCGCGGTCTTTACTTGCCTGCCCCTGATCTATTTAAAAAAAGGCCTGCCGGAAGGACAAAAGGGCTGCGGGGTGCTCGTAAAAAAACTGGACACGTATAGAGAGAGGTTACCGGCCGTCCGGCCGCTTTGTCTGATTCTTATTTTTTACCGGATCGGATCCTTTTCGCCGTTTTTTATCGGTTTTTGTTCCGGAGACACTCCGGACCGGGTCGGAACCCCCGTTTGTTCTAATGTCGTCCCATTTGTAATTTTTATATTTCACTGTGTATTTTTTACACCTAATGTGTGGCCCCTTTCTTTGATATAATGTTAATATCGTGTGATTTATATTCTTGGCCGTATTCTTAAATACTTGATGGTGTTCATTTTTCATATTTAAATAAGCGCGCCTGAGGAAATACTTCAGAGAGATGTTCAAAATTGAATACTTAGAGGAATTTTACATACTTATCTATCAATCTCTGCTATTTCGTCGTGAGTGTCACTAATCATTAGCCCAGGGATCAGCAACCTTGGTGTCAACACACTTAGGAGCTGAAAGTTACAATTAACACAATATAGTTGAATTTACGAAATAGGGCAGAAATTGTGAATCCAAGCTCAGGATTCGAAGTGAGGACTTGAAATACCTACCACGAGATGAACGCATACATCTCTTCGTCACGCCAAGATATAATATACTTCTTGTGTCTATCTTTCCCGTTAAGGCCTATTGGAGATGGCGTGGCCAGATAATTCTTTAAATTCCACTGCTCCAGGTGGTCTTTGCAAAACGCGACAGCACCAGTGTCGACGTAGTTGATCATTTGCGCTGTGGAAGCGTAACAAACAAACGAAAAACAGCATTATTACAATATAAGCAGAGATTTTTCCGTTTTAATCCATCACACTTAGGTCAAGTTCTGTTTTTTATACCACTAAGGGGACATACAAGTATAGGCCCATCTGAACGAAATTGGTCACCGAATTCTATGGACGTTCGCAACACCAAAGGTGCTACACTAATGCACTGTTGGTTGATGCTTAAGCCATTTATATAATTGAGGTGTGATTAGATGGAGGGCGAAGAACTGTTCGTATAAGCCAATTCAAATGGGCAACCCTAGAGCCTTCTGCCGGAAACCCTGGGACATCCTTCCGAGGGCTTACCCGGGACTCCCGGTCGTAGACAGTTGTAAGGCATCTTGTGGTTTTAGTCGGTAGGAGTCCGGCATAGCATCCATGTAGGATTTTCACACGTTATAAAGTTTTCGAAAATAATCGAATATTGAGATATTTATTGAATTTTTCCTGAATGCTAATTTCGTCAGTTTTTATTGTCCTCGGTAGCACACTGGCTAGCAAAAAGTCGTTGGTACAAGACATCATGACTCTTCCCGCTATTTTAGTAGTTTACATCTTGAATCTTAAGAACTCTTGGATCTTAAGATCGTTTCTGTATTGCAACAGTACGGGCTACTTGTAACCCTAGCGGAAGCATCACCCTACTTTTGTTCGTTCATCATCACGCCTTTTATCCCCGAAGGGGTAGGCAGAGGCATATTATATGCCCACATTTCACCTTTTTTTTCCTTCCTACTTTTGTTGAATTGAAATTACGTATGACTTAGGCACGTACGTTCTTTTATTATCTATAGTCAGATAAACATACTTAAACATTAATATTATATATATATTTTTAAACACATTAATATTTTACACTCTGAAGTACTCTGAACTCCACAACAACCATTTGCTAATAATACGATTTGACTGCTTCTCGGTGACGCACACTAAACATACACAAATATTTGTTAGGACCTAAGATTCGAAGCTGAAACATCAGCAATTGCACATATTGAAAACGTCGAGGAAGGAATACAAGTGTCGTTTTCAATATGTGCAGCAAGTTCCACCAAGTGCCATCAATCAACAGTAAGTATAAATAATCAACAATGGCAGTCGTATACATGTATAGCACTCTGCTCATCTCTCGACGTTTCGGCTATATTGCAAGTGAGTTAAGCCTAAAATCAATAAGTATCATTAATATCTTAGGAAATCAATAAGTATCATTAATTTCTGTTTAAAAATTCACCTTCGCAATTAATATTTCACCTTCAACTATTTCATAAGCAACCACTTGTCCTAGTTCTGTAAAGATTTACGATCTTATATTTACCTTGTTCTTGTTGTTACCGAAAAAATACGTACCATTAAATAAACGACCCCCAATAACGTCCGAGTAACCTCAAAAATGTCTCTCATAAATCAGTCCACCGCAAAATGCGCCTCATTTTTGCCTACCCACCTTCGGTTTGAAATCACTGCCGCCCATTTTAATATTAAACAAGCAAAGCCCGACAAGAAAGCTTTGTAACGCACGATTAATCCAGACCGCACGTTTTCCCGCGTAAAAAACAGGAAAAAACAAGATGGCGGTTAAAATAATTCAATTATTAGTGTAGCCACGTAAGGGTGGACGTGATTTTGGTTAATTTTTGACCATACACGTTTGCTACGAATTATAAACTCCTATCTGATTATATGTCCTCGAAGAGATGGTAAACGCCATCTTTTTTATCTATTTTTACTGACACCTCAGAGTAGAGACTGACCTGTCAGGTGGAGGTGATTTCAGGCTAAGACAGGTATCGAGTGACAGCTTAATCTAGTCCTGTATTCTATTTCCTACAGGTTTCTTTTGGCCCCTCTACAAGTAGAAAACTACTTAATATACATGTATGAAATTTGGTACACTTATTAAAAAATTTATTGGATTATAGAATAGTTATGGGCTGGCCAACTGCACCACATTCAACGCTGCCTACCCTCTCGAAAGTATAACCGTGACTGCATGAATGAATTTTGTTAATAGAGATTTTTTGTCTTTTCAGGAGCTACTCACTTGACGAAAGGTTCCTGTATTCCCCTGGAGAAGTACGTCGGGTTCACTGGCATCCCACCTCCTTGTCACATCTTCTTGTACTCGGCTCTGATAATACTATCAGGTAAGAAATTTAAGGTCATAAGATCTTCATCATCTTTGACCAATGAAAGAGTCACCTCTGTATATAAAGATTATTAATCAACTTACTTACAAGCACCGACGTTTCGGACACATTGCAGCGCCCGTGGACACGGTTGGAGTGCAAAGTGTCCGAAACGTGTCGGTGCATAAAGTAAAAAGTATTTCGCGTGAAGTTTCGAATACTATAAGCACGACAATAAACATTTTTGATTTCATTATTTTACTAAATACTCTTTCAAAATAACACACCACGTTTCTCTCTCCAGACTCTACAATATAGCTCTCAAGAAAGGCCCAAAACTCGTCAAGATACTAACCATAGGACCAAAACCGTCTGGCCAGTTAGCCGGCAAGACCATTCTCGACAGCCTCGGCGACACTGCAGTGGACTTCACACCAACACCTGACTCTGACACCCTGCTCATTCTAAGGGGTAATGGAGATGTGTATATGATGTTATGTGATTTGGATAGTAAGAGGTGAGCACATTTCATTTCTATACACCGATATTCCATTCAGGAGAAGGCAGAGGCATACTTTATGCTCAAATTTCACCATGTGTTATTTTTAAGCTTCATTGTACCGACCGCCATAATTTTATCTTTAATTCCTAGGTAACCTAGCTTATATTTTCGAGGCGCAAGAGAACCTCGCCTAGAAGTGATCAGGCATCGGCTAATCGACAGACGAAGTATAATCGAACGAAAGGAAGCCTTGAAACGTGATACCTATAGCTGATTGTCTTTAAATGTTTTTTTGTAACGAAATTCTCAGCTATCGCCCAGAAGCGTCCAATTAAGACAGTAGGACAACTCCTTCTCTCAATCTTTTCATCAATGGTTTTAATCCAAACACTCAGCTTCAGTCTGAATCATTGGTGAAAAGTTTGAGTATCCCTAAGAACTGTTGTCCATTTGTAAGACGCTCATCTCTGCTACTACAATCTGACAATCGACTATTTCTATGACCTTGCGAGATGAAGAGAGTAATAGGACAATAAACATACGCAGATTCCGGGATCAGACACGAGAACTATCTCTTTATCCGGCAACTGGGATAGTGTTTGGACAATGTTTAGAAGTCAACACCACACTAATGCATCCAACTAGGAAACCATATAAAGAATACATAATCGCGATCGGTCACAGATATTTCCTAAAGCTGACCATCAAGTTCTGTATTGTGCCGCCCAAAACTAGTACAGCTCGCGCCACATTATTTTGCGTCTATGAAGTTCGTTCGTTCGCGCCACAATTATGCATTATTAGGTATTAGCAATAACTACCGCTGCGGCGCCCCTCCCGCCTCAACTGCGCAGTAGTTTACCCTGTGATACCTAATAGAGCATAATTGCGGCGCCAATGTGAAACGAACTTTATAGATGCAAAGTTATGTGGCGCCAGCTGTACCCCTTTAAATTTCAAAAAGAGGTTAATTTTACCATCCTTTTTTTCCAAATTCCAGCCCAATCCAAGCCAAGCTGACAGGTCCACTAGCAATGTATCCACCGGCTGACGACAACTACGGTTCCGAGTCTTGCTCCATTACGGCTCTAGGAGGCGGAGACACTCCTCCTTTGGTGGTCGTGGCTACGTGCTCCGCTCAACTGTACCATTGTTTGCTGCTGCCTAATGTGAGTATGGTAGTTTAGATTTTGGAATTCCAGCCCAAGCCAAGCTGACAGATCCTTTATCAATGTATCCACCGGCTGACGACAACTACGGTTCCGAGTCTTGCTCCATCACGGCTCTAGGGGGCGGGGACACTCCACCATTGGTAGTGGTAGCTACATGCTCCGCTCAACTGTACCATTGTTTGCTGCTGCCTAATGTGAGTATGGTAGTTTAGATTTTGGAATTCCAGCCCAAGCCAAGCTGACAGATCCTTTATCAATGTATCCACCGGCTGCCGACAACTACGGGTCTGAGTCTTGCTCTATTACGGCTTTAGGTGGCGGGGACACTCCTCCTTTGGTGTTGGTGGCTACGTGCTCTGCTCAACTGTACCATTGTTTGCTACTGCCTAATGTGAGTATGGTAGTTTACATTTTGGAATTCCAGTCCGATCCAAGCCAAGCTGACAGGTCCACTAGCAATGTACCTGCCGGCTGACGTCAACTACGGTTCTGAGTTTTGCTCCATTACGGATCTAGGCCTCGTCCGTTAATTGGCAGGTACACCCTTGCAGGTGAGCCTGGCTTGGACCTCGGGGTTTTTGGTAGGGCTCCATAGCACCCAATACATTACATCAAATTTTAATTCTATATGAGTTTTTATATGCGCATTTATAAAAAAACTGAGTAGGTACTAATTGTTTTATTTTTTACTAGCTGTTGCCCGCGACTTCGTACGCGTGAAAATTATGTTAAAATGCCAATTTGATTGCTCTCTGCTTAGCCCCTAGGATATGTAGCGTGATAATATATAGCCTATTTTAAGACCCTACCCCTAGGTAATATTTGCGCAAAATTTTAATCAAATCTATTGAGTACTTTTCGAGATCTTTCCGGACAAAGCAAAGCAAACAGACAAACAGATAAACAGACAAAAATTTTTCTAACTATATTTTCGGCTTCGGTATCTTATGTTGAACTCCCAGCGAGTATTTTTTTTAAAATATTTCCAATGTACAGTTTTGACTTTTCTATCATTTTATTATATGTATAGATATTAAGCTCGCCAAATTGACGTCGCCAGCCTAATGGAAAGCCGTAGCGCCTCTAGCGATTGGGGGTAACTCTCACAGTCCTCAAGATGGCGGCCCCGCTTGAAGAACCATATTTTTATAACTTACTTCCTAGTGTAAAAGGTTTCGTCATGCTTTAACGCTATTTAATATACAGATAGCTGACAGCGTGGAGACTTTATCACAGAACCAAGCACTTGTGAGAAATTGACACGGGGAAATTAGTCATCAACTAGATTTTACTCTTTCACAGCCCACAGACAGAGAAGACGGCGACAGTCACGCTCTATACGTGATAGAGGCGGTGGAACTGAACATAGTGCTGACTCCGGACAGCGAGCTGCAGCACTCGTACCCCGTGCTGCTGTACCCGTGCACGCGCAGCACGTACGCGTGCCTGCACGCGGGCGGCCTGCACTCCGTCACGCTGCCCATGCTGGGGCATCTCTTGGACTTTGTGCTGGCTGATGATGGTAATTATGGAATTTCTCGTATTACAATATAATAATATATCTTTATTTCAAGGCAACATTAGACAGTTACAGATGTTACTCACTATTCTACGGCGCATAGATAAAACTAAAAATAAAATTAAAAATGTATCTTAATGTTTTTTATTTATGTGAGGGAAAATCCTCATGGATGTTATGCCAGACTCCTACCGACTAAAAAACCTCATGTAACGCCCAACAGCCTATGGTTGTAATTCCTGGGTAAGCCCTCGGAAGGATGTCCCAGGATCATATATCTGAACCTAATTGACACCTAATGCCGTCGACGTGTCCCGGCCCGAGGACGAGCGATATTGGAAGAGACGATATTTTATCGTGTAGTATAGAATGCATAGTCACACGGTCTCTCCAGCTGCGGCTCTGACCACGGATCATACTGTTATTGTTAACTTGCTGCAGTGCCAAAGGCCAATCACTGTGTGGAATCATGCACCTTGCACATACACATTTTTTTTTACCGTGAGAAAATCCTGCTTGGATGTTATGCCGGGCAGTAGGTAGAGAACCTGTGGTTTTTAGTCGGTAGGAGTACTGACTAAAAACCACACGTTCCCTCCCTACTGCCCACGGTTGGGAGCCCCGAGTAAGCCCTCGCAAGGATGGCCCCAGGCCTTGGCTACCACTGCGGCCTTGCCTAGGGGGTTTGAGTGCTATCTTGCGTCTTTAAGAGGTTGTTGGCGTGATATTCCGCTTTTTGGGGCGTGTAGCGTGTGTGAAACATACTACGTCACGCTGTCGTTTTAGGCCTGCTTTTGTAAAGACGGTGAGCAGCACGTCTGCGGGGCCTCCGCCGGAGACGCGGAACTTGGGGGGGAGAACTCTCTCCCGCCGCCTCTTTCACGAGCATGTCCTGCTCACAGAAAGAGACAGCGCAGTCTCAATTACTCCCGCTGGAGGTCATGACTCGCACCATGTTCCGGTAGGAGAATGGGTGTGGCACCTCTTCAGCCACTCGTCCATGACCGGTCTGACCGCCCCGGTTGTGGCGATCCCCCCCCCCCCCACTCCCTTGGTTGCTCTAGTCACACCTTCCATGTCTCCACGGTTTCCTGGTGGAGCTGGGATCGCTGAGTCTCAATTACTCGAGACGCAGGCCTATGGCCCCGCTCCAGCGCCTACTGGCGCCATTTAAACAGTTACGCAAGGGCCCTCGCTTTCAGGTCCCGTGGAAGGGTCCCGGCTAGGAGACATGCCGCCTCAACTGAGATAGTGCGGTATCCCCTTAGCTTTCTGACGGCCATTGCCCTCTGCAAGCTAATTAATCTAACCGCATGGCAGGCTGTTAGGGTCTCCGCCCAAACGGGGGCTCCGTATAGAGGCAATCATGCAGCATGGGACCATGTGTAGTGGCGTAATTGGGAGAGCCTTATGTCCAGCAGTGGACCGCCATAGGCTGATTTGGTTGATGATTGATAATATCTATTGTGTTTTCCAGCGGACACCGACGCAGCTCTATCAGACATGCTGGGGTCCGGGTCCCGCAGTGCCGCTCGTCACTTAGTGTGCACCATGCGGGCTGGAGCATCTCCACAGCCGCCGCGAGGGGTGGCCCTCACTGCGCCGCCCTTGCCGAGGGTGTTGTGTCTGTGTGACGACGGGACCTTACTGCCCAGGTACGTACTGTACTGTACTGTACCAATAGCTGAGAGAGAGAGAGATAGGTACCTTAATGTGCACCATGCGGGCTGGAGCATCTCCACAGTGACAACAGGTAGACTCTGTGTGCATCATTCAAAGTTGTCAGATGGAGTAAGTCGAAGTCGACGTGACAACAGTATACTCTGTGTGCATCATTCAAAGTTGTCAGATGGAGTAAGTCGAAGTCGACGTGACAACAGTATACTCTGTGTGCATCATTCAAAGTTGTCAGATGGAGTAAGTCGAAGTCGACGTGACAACAGTATACTCTGTGTGCATCATTCAAAGTTGTCAGATGGAGTAAGTCGAAGTCGACGTGACAACAGTATACTCTGTGTGCATCATTCAAAGTTGTCAGATGGAGTAAGTCGAAGTCGACGTGACAACAGTATACTCTGTGTGCATCATTCAAAGTTGTCAGATGGAGTAAGTCGAAGTCGACGTGACAACAGTATACTCTGTGTGCATCATTCAAAGTTGTCAGATGGAGTAAGTCGAAGTCGACGTGACAACAGTATACTCTGTGTGCATCATTCAAAGTTGTCAGATGGAGTAAGTCGAAGTCGACGTGACAACAGTATACTCTGTGTGCATCATTCAAAGTTGTCAGATGGAGTAAGTCGAAGTCGACGTGACAACAGTATACTCTGTGTGCATCATTCAAAGTTGTCAGATGGAGTAAGTCGAAGTCGACGTGACAACAGTATACTCTGTGTGCATCATTCAAAGTTGTCAGATGGAGTAAGTCGAAGTCGACGTGACAACAGTATACTCTGTGTGCATCATTCAAAGTTGTCAGATGAAGTAAGTGGGGGCCTCATATCGAGAAAGTCTCGGGCAGACAGCTCTGCAGCCTATGCCGTTAAAAAGATCCGACAACTGACAGACATTAGAACAGCGCGTCTTGCCTACTTTAGCTATTTCCACAGTGTCATGATATATGCCTTTTTTTTGGCAACACTGGAGCCGTGACGTAAACATTACGTATGTGAATTTTTAGGATTTAAAATTATAAATAACAAACCTTTTAAAGCAAAAAAGTGATAAATATAAAGGTTAACTACGGAAAATAAGTTGTAAGTAATATTAAAAGCATACACAAGACGACGACGTAATGAAAAGCGATTAATGTCAGAAGCCATAGAAAAAAGTATTTCAGTACAAAATTGTTAAAAAGTAAGTAAAAATAGCTGCGAGTTTACGGTTACTAGTGAAAAGTGATCCTTTAACTTCATGAAAACGAACAAGAACTGTAAAAACTTATGAAAAATATTCTGTTAAAATTCCAATTTTTCAAACTTACAATTTGTTAATTTGAGAGTAGGGTAGGTACCATACCAAGTGAAAAATTAATTAAATTTTGTATTTATTTGCATTTAACTTTGTTATCAGACTATCATTCATTGCAAAATTGATATAAATTGAATAAACATTTTAAATAGATTGTGTATTGAACTGCTTAATTGGTTTTCAAATACAATTGAATCTACATAAGTACTTAATACTTATACAAATTAAGAATTTTGTTCATATATTCCCTTTTTTTGAGTAGGTAAATATTGTAAAGTATTATAAATTACTTGTCCATTACTCTAAGTGACACACATTCTTCACTGATATAAATTATTTTCAAAAGGCAATATAAATAAAAATGATGACCCGCAGTGCTGTAACCCGTGACTTGCAACAAAAGTTCAATCTCACCATTAAGGAACTTGAAATTTGCAAAAATCTTAATAAGCAGTTGTTGGAAGAACGGGACGACAGTGAAAAAGAAATATTAAATGTCATTGAGAAAAATACCCAACTCAAACAAGAGTTGGCTGAGCTACATTCACAGGTAATGGAGCTCACACTACAGCGGAATCATCTTCAGGAAACGGTGGTAGGTCTGGAAGAGTGCAGCAACACCCATGAGAGAGCCTTAAAGCGTATCAGCATTCTGGAATGTGAGCTAAGTGATGTTCATAACTCCATCACTCACAGGGAGACTCTCAAATCAGCTGATCAGGTTGCCCTCTCCCACAGTCTGTATGATGAGCTGATGAGTGTAAAGTCAGATCGTATTAATCTTGACCAGCCCATGACCTCAGATATTATAGATCTCTCGACACCCGATACTTCTAATAATATTACTTTAGCATCTAACAACACCATTAGATTAGTTAGTACTAGCAGGAATAAATTAAAAAAATATATAAAGCTCAATAAATTTATTGTTAAATCACAGAAACAAATCAAAAAGTTTAAAATAGGTGCGAATAAATATCTTAGGACTTGTAAATCAAATTATCAGCTACAACAAGTAGTGGAAACTAGTAGAAAACAATTAACCATTCAAACAGAGCAGTATGAGACTGATATACTTCAATTGCAGTCAGAAATCATACATTTAAATAAGTCTTTAGAGTCAATAACATTAAAGTACAAAATATCACAAAAAGAAATTGGAGAGTATATTGAGGCACTAAATAGCTTGGTTGAGTCTTGTCACAGCAATGAACAAAGGTTCCATTCACTTGAGAAATTATATAATCAATCACCAGCCTGTGAAGAATCTCTGCCACATTCTTCCTTGCCCATAACATCCCAGACTGAGTCAACGCTTCCAGGGGTTCACTTAGCGGGCAGTATGGATGAACATGCTATACAATTAAACTTAACTTCCTCTGCTGACCCTGTAACAAAGGTTTCAGAAATTGTAAATACTGGAAAGATAGTTGTATATTGTGATGAAATCGGCCAGAACTTAGGTTACCACTTAGTTCAACATATGAGTAGTTCAGTCATAATTAATTCATTTCCTGGGGCCACCTACTCTCAAATAGTTAGTAAAGTATTGACTAGTACACACTGCCCACAATCAACAATAGTTATATTTATTGGCAGGAGAGACTATGTAAATATAAACACTATTAATAATTTCCATGAAAAGTTGTCAAAATTGTCAGTCAAACAGGTAATATTGTCTACATTACCTTATAGTAAATCTTTCTCACGTAATGAGAACAATACTCGATACAAAATAAACAGAAAATTATACAAGTTGACTAATAATAGTAGAAATTTTGAATTATTCGACTGTAATCTTGTATTACGTGAATCTTTTTTGACTATAAATAGATACTTACTATCTAAGTTCTTAAGACGACAGGTAGCGATATTGCTATCAAATTTTTTATTGAATCAAGCCAAACTTTTGGCTTCTAATAAAACTGCTCATATTGAGTATAATTTTAATAATAGTGTTGACATACTAGGTTGGGAAGGCGTCCCAAACAAGTCAAAAAACTAGGTTATAAGACAACAGATAAAAAATCTGGCCATGGCTACAGGTCTTTTGAGACCATTGAGCCTACCACAAATAATATTTTAAAAAGTAATAATTCTGAGTGCTGTAATAACAATATATCTAGTAGTTCAAACATAGCACACAATAGTATTGAAGTCTTATCCAACAAGCAGACAAATATCCAGAATAGTAAGACAACAAAATGTTTCTCTGGCAAGCTAACACCTTGTTATACTAAAAATAAAGAAATTATAAAATGTATTAACCTGGTCCATCAAAACATTCAAGGTTTGGATGGGAAGGAGCTGGAATTGGAATTGTTTATGAATTCCAGCAGTATTGACATTGTATGTTTAAATGAGCACTGGCTAAGAAGCCATGAATTCACTTACAGCTTTAATAATCATAAGGTTGCAAGCTCGTTCAACAGGAAAAATTATATACGAGGTGGCTCGTCAATATTGGTTAGTAAATTATTAAAATTTAAAGATAGATGTGATGTTGTTAGTCTATCCGTTGAACGGGTTGTAGAAATTTCATGTGTTGAATTGGAGCGATTCATTGTATTAAATATGTATAAACCTCCGTGCGCCCCTTTTGATGTTTCTTTGGAGATTATGGAGTGCGCTCTAAATAAAGTTTATAATAGCCATAAAACTGTTATTGTATGTGGAGACCTTAACATAGATATTTTGGTGAAAACTTCAGAAAGTTTGGACCTTCTGAATCTATTTAAATCATTTAATTTATATAACAATTTTATGGAACCAACCAGAATAACGGCCACAACTGCAAAATGCATTGATAACATATATAGTAGTGAGATATCCATACATAAATCTATTATCAAAAAAGTTCGCTCAGATCACACAGGGCAGTTTGTCTCATTCTGCATTTCTGAAAAAGTCCAAAAGAGACAAGTAAATATGATAACATTCAGTGAAAGCCGTATACAAAATTTTAAATGTAATATTACACAAAAGGTACAGTTGTTGCCCTATCACGGTAGTTCTAATCACTTGTATAACTCATTAGTCAACTTGATTAATGGTGAGTTCAGTGCAATTTTCACACCTAAGCGCCGATCTTTTAATAAACGTTTCTCCATGAGTGAGTGGGCAACTCCTGGAATTTATAAAAGCCGTAACAAACTGTATGAACTATATGAAGAGAAGTCCTATAACCACAATCCGCAATTTCAAGAATTTGTAAAAAAATATTCAAAAACATTCAGACAAGCCTGTCTTAGAGCGAAATCTATTTATTTAAAAAATAAAATCAAATGTTCAAATAATATTATTAAAGAAACTTGGAATGTCATAAACATTGAAACTGGTAAATCTAAAATACGTTGTAATGATTTTCATTTAAAAATAGATAATTTTGATATTGAAGAGGACTTGGAAGTTGCGACTGAATTTGAAAAATATTTTTCTAACATTCCAGTTTCTATTACCAGAAGTCTCTCTTCTTGCTCTGCTTCTGCCGAACAAATTCTAAAACTTGGCGTAGACGAATGCGGCACAGACTTTGAATTCTCAGCTGTCAGTCCTATAGATGTTTTAAAAACTTTTAAAGAAATTAATATGAAAACCACTAAAGATTTATGGGGTCTATCTGTCAAAACTGTTGCTCATATTATAACTGTAATAGCCCCGCATCTGGCAACTGTGTTCAATAGCTGTGTCGAGACTGGTGTGTTTCCTGACTTGATGAAACATAGTAAAGTCATACCTTTATTTAAGGCGGGAAATAGTGAGGATCCCTCGAACTTTCGACCTGTTTCCATATTACCTACACTCAGTAAAATTTTTGAAAAGCTAATGCTTAAACAGTTGCTCAGTCACTTTAATAAACATAATTTACTACACAGGAAACAGTTCGGGTTCACAAAGGGTTGTTCAACAGTGGATGCAGGAGTTGCTTTACTTAAGAGTATTTACACGGCTTGGGAGGATTCGCAGGATGCACTGGGTGTGTTTTGCGATTTGTCTAAGGCCTTCGATTGTGTTCACCACGAAACTCTGGTCAAAAAGTTGCGCCACTATGGTGTCAGGAATAGAGCTCTCGACCTCATGACTTCTTATTTGAGCAATAGAATTCAGAGGGTTGAAGTAAACGGTATACGATCTCCAGGGACCCCAGTTGTAATGGGTGTCCCGCAGGGTTCAATCCTTGGTCCATTTCTCTTTTTAATATACATAAATGATTTACCTTATTATGTTAGGGATGAACATGAGATTGTTCTGTTCGCGGATGATACTTCTCTGACATTTAAAATTAATAGACAGTTAATGGATTATGACGATATTAACAGTGCACTTTCAAAAGTTGTTTATTGGTTTAGCGTTAATAACCTTCTTTTAAATGATAAAAAAACTAAAGTAATAAAGTTTTCGACACCTAATGTGAGACAGGTGGCGACCAATGTACAACTGAATGGATCCGGGCTGGACTCTGTGGAGACTACAGTATTTTTAGGCATTACAATTGACTCGAAGTTGCACTGGGGCCCGCATATAGAAAAATTGTCAGGTAAATTAAGTTCTGCTGCATATGCAGTTAAAACAATTAGACGGCTCACTGATGTTGAAATGGCTAGAATAGTCTATTTCAGTTATTTCCATAGTGTTATGTCATACGGAATTCTTCTCTGGGGAGATTCAGCGGACATCAATAACATATTTATATTACAAAAGAGAGCTGTGAGAGCAATATACCAGCTAGGTCCTAGAGTTTCTCTAAGAGAAAAATTCAAAGAAATTAATATTCTAACTGTTATATCACAATACATATATGAAAATTTAATTTATGTGCATAAAAATAAGGACCAATTTCTAAAAAAATGTGATATACACAATGTAAATACCAGGCATAAAGATAATCTTGTTTTACATGCTACTCGTCTACACAGTATAAGCAGTTCTTTTGTCGGACAATGTATAAAGTTTTATAATAAACTTCCCAAAGAAACTAGATTATTGTCAATAAACAAATTCAAAGCTACCATTAAAGCCAAATTATGTAGCAAGGCATATTATACAATTCAAGACTATATAGATGATAAAAATGCGTGGGTTTAAGGCGCTCCAAGTCAACACACAAAAAAATAAATTATGTACCTACCTAGACGAATTTTGTTTAAAAAAGGATATTGCTTAATGAAAACTCGCGTGTACAAATCTCATCACACAAATCATTCAACAATTACACCTCTGTAGTTGTTGAATGATTTGTAATTACCTACTAGATGTTAAAAGAGTGGCTGGAGTTTTATTGCCAGGTTCTTTTTTTCTCCAGCTCTACCTATTGCTTTGCGAATCTGGCAGTAAATGTAAATGTAGAAGCAATCATTTTGACGTTCATAAGCGTTACATTGTGACCTATATGAATAAAGATTTTTTCATTTCATTTTCATTTCATTTTCATTCATTTCATTTCATTTTCATTTATGGCATACTATTATGGGGTAACGAGAAAAGGGCTGTCCGGGCTATCTATGGTATGGGGTTTCGGGAGTCATTAAGAGAAAAGTTTAAGGACATCCTTACTGTGTATTCACAGTACATATATGAAAACTTATTATATACTCATAAAAATAACAGTTAATTTATTAAAAACTAGCGGTACCCTGCCACGCTTCGCTGTGACTTTTTTATGGTGGTTTTATGTACCTATGAGAAATGAGTAACAAACTAAATGATGGGTACATTTAAAAAAAAATGTGTGCGTGTACTATTGTACACACGTAAGAAGCGAAACTTCTTCATGACCTTATTTTTGTCCAAAAGTTTAAAGTCCAAAACGCCAAAATTTCAAAGTCCAAAACTCCAAAAGTATAAAAGTCCATAAGTCCAAAAGTTCAAAAGTCCAAAGTCCAAAGTCCAAAACTCCAAAACTCCAAAACTCCGAAACTCCGAAACTCCAAAACTACAAGACTCCAAAACTCCAAAACTCCAAAAGGCCAAAGTCCAAAGTCCAAAGTCAAAAAGTCAAAGTCAAAAAGTCAAAAAGTCAAAAAGTCAAAAAGTCAAAAGTCCAAAAGTCCAGAAGTCCAGAAGTCCAGAAGTCCGAAAGTCCGAAAGTCCGAAAGTCCAAAAGTCCAAAAGAAAGTCCAAAAGTCCAAAAGTCCAAAAGTCCAATAGTTCAATAGTCCAATAGTACAGAACTCCAAAATTCCAGAAGTCCCAAAGTTTAAAGTCCAAAACGCCAAAAGTCCAAAGTACAAAAGTCCAAAACTCCAAAAGTATTAAAGTCCAAAAGTCCAAAGTCCAAAAGTTCAAAACTCCAAAGTCCAAAGTCCAAAACTGCAAAACTCCAAAACTCAGAAACTCCGAAACTCCAGAAAACTCAAATTTCAAAACTTCAAAACTTCGAAACTCCAAAACTCCAAAAGGTCAAAAGCCCAAAACTCTAAAAGTCCAAAAGTCCAAAAGCCCAAAGTCCAAAAGTTCAAAACTCCAAAGTCTGAAAGTCTAAAATTCTAAAAGTCCAAAAGTTCAAAACTCCATAACTCCAAAATTCCAAGACTCCAAAACTCCAAAGTTCCAAAACTCCAAAACTCCAAAGTTCCAAAACTCCAAAATTCCAAAGTCCAAAAACTCCAAAACTCCAAAATTCCAAAAGTCTAAAGTCCAAAACTCCAAAATTCCGAATGTCCAAAAAGTTCAAAAATAAAAATAACATGGAAAACAAACTGACCTCTTTATTAGGTAAGTACTCTCTTTTATTATTCTGCATGCAAGGAGGCCGCAATCAAACTTCTCTTAAAAAACATCAATCTGGTAGGTACCTTCTAAATAGGTTGTTTATAATATTTTGTTCTGAAGCTGGCAGGATATAATTAAAAAAATTAACGACCAGCGCCATCTATTGGTAAAATCACTTTTTAAAGCTATTTTATTCTTATTGCTGTTATGATAAAAGTGTATGAAGTAGCCTAAAACCATCTCTGAATCCTAATGTATATCGTTTCCAATTTTTAGCTCAGTCGATTTAGTAAATTTTGAGTTTTTAATAGATACACAAACGCACACAACATTTTTATATATATAGATAATGATATCCATAACCTAAACTTAAGAAATAAGAATAAATTGGCTGTACCTAGATTTAGGCTTAAGGGCCGAATGCCAGAGCGCATTAGGTATTTTTACCACCTCACCTCACCGCGGGCGATACCCCCGTAGCATGCGATCGACATGAACTCATTTGACCTCAAGCACTTTGTTTGGACGTTGCCAGTTGGTGCAATTGGACGTTGACAGTTGGTGCAGCGTGTATTTCATGCCGCACTTTTTGTACCACCAAATAAATTACAACAGAAGTATAAGTTTATCAAACCTTTATAAGACATTTTATTTAGTAAGTGCCTGTTAGCAGGTATATTCAACATTTTGAATATCAGTCAGTATCGGTCAAATGAGTTCATGTCGATCGCATGCTACGGGGGTATCGCCCGCGGTGAGGTGAGGTGGTAAAAATACCTAATGCGCTCTGGCATTATAAAAGGCAAATTATAAAAGGCAATATAAAAATAAGGAAAGATTTCTTACAACCCCATTGGGTTGTAAGAAATCTTTCCTTATTTTTAACCGACTTCATAAAAGGAGGAGGTTCTACATTCGTCTGTATGTTTTTTATGTATGTTCACTGATATTTCCGTCAATTATAGACGGATTTAATTCTTTTTTCTTTTCTTCAATAGGGTTTACTTCTGAGGTAGTCCCATTTTTACCAGGTCAGGATCTGATGATGGGATCCAGGAGAAATCGAGAGCAACCACCGAAAATTGTAGGGACAACTAGTGCGTTTAGTAACTTTTTAATGAAGTGCTTTACAGTGGGCGCACACTAGACGACAGCCGCGGCGACATGTCGCGGCGACTTGTCGCGCAGTGTGCGCCTGCATCGGGCGACTTGACGCCGTGACAGACGTTGTGCAAAGAACACGTTGTCCAAAGCTGTCGCTGGGCGACTGTCGCCGTGTCGCCGCGACAATAGCGCGACAGACGCGAAGACTCCCCTTGCTTGTCTCGGAGTCGCGGCGACATGTCGCCTAGTGTGCGGAGCTTAGAACAAAATGCATGTAATTTGGCGCCCACAGCTTGTCGCCGTGACAAGACGCCTAGTGTGCGCCCACTGTTAATGTACTACAATTTAATGAAGGTCAGGAGTCGATCTGATGATGGAACCGAAAGACAGTCGAGGGAATTATTTAACGATTTACAGCACGTACCTTGTGTTTGGGCTTGATTGATTTGTATTGATAAGAACTTTACACCTAGATAGATATACTTTTCGGTCCACCCGTCACTTAAAATGATGATCAAAAAATTTTTAGTAATAAATAGAGAACTGACTTCAAAAAAATCCAGAAAAATAAAATTTACATAGCACAAAGTAATAATATGTATTTTGATTTATCAGATTGTATTCAATAATAATATGATATTGAAGTTGGTGCCATTAATAATACCTACCTCAACCTATGGGTTTACTTGGCGCCGACTTCAATATGATATTGAATAAAATATGAAAAATCCAAATACATTTATCTTTGTGCCAAGTAAATTTATTTTTCAGGATTTGTTTGAAGTCGGTTCTATTTTTTACTACTTTTTTTTTATTTATTTATTTTTATTTATTATACACTTTATTGTACGCCAGTTCAATACCTTAAGATGACATACATTATATACTGATAGCAATACAATGGGCGGCCTTATCGCTAAAAGCGATCTCTACCAGGCAACCTTTGGATGGAGAAGTTGGTAAGGTAAAGAGTGGTAGTTGTTTGGCGTACTTATAGATATGCTATACTTTACTTACATACCATAGATACAAATTATCAAGTGATTATACTACCTAAACATACATAACCATAAGACACATACATACATATATACATACATACCTACATAAAAGATATACATACATCAATACATATTATTATATGTATTGATGTATTACTGTTACGATTTTATTAAATCGTAACAGGTCGCTGTCTGTACATGGAAGATAAATAAGAAAAAATATTATAAGGGGGCTTTATGAACGCAATAGAACCCAAAACAATGATTTTTAGAATTTTTGTCTGTTTGTCTGTATGTCTGTATGTCTGTATATCTGTTTGTCTGTACGGTTGTGCACGCTAATCTCAGTAACCGCTCAACCGATTGCAATGCGGTTTTTTTTATTGTGTTGAGGTTTGCTCCAGTTAACATTTAGCGTTTGTTTTATGTAAATCGGTTTAGAAATAAAAGAGTTATAACACTTTTAAGAATTTGATATTTTGAAAATTTTAATTGTAGGGGTTTCTTTGAATGTGAGTGAACCTAAACTGGCGTGTTGGCTTAATCATAAAAGAGCTTAATGATTAAGACTATTTTTAAACAATTCAGTCCGCGCCGAAGGCGTGGACTGAATTGTTTTAAAATAGACTTAATCATTAAGCTCTTTTATGATTAAGCAAACAGGGCAGTTTCAGACGCTGCTTGATGACTCTGATGAAGAAATACCTTTCCTTTCATACACCTTATGTGACGTAAACGAAGTTGCGGGCTTAGCTAGTACCTACATATATGCATACATACATACATACATATACACATACTTACATATATACACACATATACACATACATACCTACCTAAATAACGCCCACTCGTACATAAAAAGTATGCTACATAGATAAATAGTGTTCCTTAACCATAGTTTTAAATTTGGCTAAAGTCTGTGCTTGTCTTATCTTGACAGGAAGTTTATTCCATAGTCGGATTGCAGTGACCGTAAACGATTTGTCATAGAACATGGAAGAGTGATATGGCATCTTTAACCTCAGGTTTTTTGACGACCTTAGACATTTCGAATGCGTGTCATGAAGGAACTCAAACCGTCCCTTAAGATAGGAAGGAGAAGAAGGGCTAAATAATATATTATATAGTAGCGAAAGAACGTGAGCATCCCGGCGAAGTCTTATTGATAACCATCCGAGCTGTGTTCTGAACTGTGAAACATGGTCATATTTGCGTAAGCCAAAAATGAACCTTATACAGACATTTTGAAGACGCTCAAGTTTGTCTAACTGGTTTTCGGTGAGATCGGTATAGCTGACATCTGCATAATCAAGTATGGATAACAGTAATGCGTTCGCAAGCGCAATTTTGGTAGTCATTGGCAGCAGATTTTGAAGCTTCCTTAAAGAGCCCGAAGATGCGAACAGCTTACGACTCACCTCTGTTATTTGTGGATCCCAAGATAAACTAGAATCAATATATACACCGAGATTCTTAACTTTTTTACAGATAGGTATTATCGTGTTGTCAAAGGTAACAGGGGGAATATCATCCCACTCAATTTTCGATACAATTCTGGAACTGCCCAAGATTGCTACCTGTGATTTCGTAGGATTCACCTTAAGTCCATAGGCCCTACTCCAGTTGCATATGTTGTTCAGATCTCTGTTAATAAATTCGATAGCTTCCGTTATTTGTTGAAGCGATGCTTGGTGGTAGATTTGTAAATCATCTGCATAAAGGTGGTAAGAGGAAGAAATATTAGTTGATATAGAATTTATGAAAATTGAGAAAAGTAAAGGGGAGAGAACGCCGCCCTGGGGTACGCCAACGACAGTATCACACCAATTGGATAACGTATTTTCAATACATACACGTTGCCGGCGTCCACACAGGTAACTTTGAAGCCAGTCAATCACTGTCGGAGATATGTTAAGAGAACGCATAACGCATAGCAACACATCAAAATCAACAGTATTAAAAGCATTACTGAAATCCAACAAGGCAAGGATTGTTAGCTTTCCAACTTCCATACCGGACCTGATATCATCCGTGATATTAACCAGAGCCGTTATAGTGCTATGACCAGGACGGAAACCGGATTGAAATGGGTTGAGGACATTATTTTTGAGAAGAAATCTACTGATTTGTGTGTGGACAAGTCGCTCAAGTACCTTGGATAGGAATGGGAGTATGGATATTGGGCGGTAATCAGTGATATTTAAGGGTTTAGCTTTTTTAGGTATGGGAATGATTTGACTACTCTTCCATGAAGTCGGAAAGACACCGGTAGTGATGGAATAATTAAAGATGTAGCAGATAATGGGAAGGAGTTCATCGAGGATGGGAAGGATCATATGACGGCTGACACAGTCCGTACCCGTTGCATTTGATGATATTGATACAATGGTCCTCCTAACATCACAAGCAGTGAAAAGATCAAAGACAAATGGTGGATAGTTGGGTTCTGGAAGAGATGAAAGAAAACCAATTGTTTGTGCCTTAGTCGTCTTGTCATAGTTAGACGAGGCAGCGAAATGTTGATTTAGCACATCAACGTGAAGGTCTTTCGGAACTGCATCTTGACGTTTTCTTCCAACCCCCAAAGATTTGAGAAATTTCCACACCCTACCTGGGTCCCCATTTTGGATATTACTATGAATGTACTGGCGCTGCGCTCTCCTACACACCTTATTGCAGTGATTACGAATTGAGACATATTTTTTATAATTATTGTCACTTGGCCTAATTTTATACCTAAATTTTGCTGCTGCTTTTCTGTGTATGAGATTTTTAATATCAGAGGTGAGCCATGGAGCAGGAGGATGCTTAATTTTGACTGGTCTAATAGGTGCATGCTTGTCATACAGCTTAATAATATTAGTTGTAAACATGTTAACCTGTTCGTCAGTTGACTCTGAGGTGGTCAGTGGAGTCCAGTCAATATCACTGGCATCCTGACGAAGGTTTTCCAAGTTCATGCCACCAAAATTGCGCTGCATGAGGATTTTACACTTAGCTTTAGGAACACGGATTTTGTAAGAAAGGAAAATTAAATCATGATAAGAAAACGCGTCAGCTGGGTATTGCCCATGCTTCACGACGTGCTCTCTGGAAGAAACCAATATAAGATCAATTAGGCTAGGTTTGCAGTTAGGAAAGTGATGCGTTGTATCTGAGGGTAGAATTGATAGGTTACAGGAGTTGGAAAGGTTGTAAAAAGCAGTAGTGCGAGAATCATTTTTAACTAAGCAAGCATTAAAGTCACCCATAATGATCGTATGACTGTAAGACGGCATGAGATTTACCAACAAGGTTTCCAAAGATGGAAAGAATTGTACACTTGACAAGTGACAGTAGTAAATACCGAGGAGGACTTTAGTATTATTGAGTTCAACTTCGAGAAACAAATGCTCGCCAGCGTTGGCTGGGGGTGGCTGCGCTGACATACTTAAAATTTTAAAAGGAATATATGTACGCAGATATATAGCTACGCCACCCCCCCGCCTGTCACCGCTTTCCCAGCGATCATTTCTGATAAGCTGAAACCCAGGGAGGGAGTATAGAGTGGAAGAGTGGGTTGATTTAAACCACGTCTCTGAAACCAAAATAGCATGGATATTCTTACAGTCAAAAGTTGTCAGCATAACTGGGAGATGTCCTGGGATGCTTTGGGCATTGACGTGAACCGCATTGAAATTCCTTGGTACTTCAAAAAACTGAAAATCAATATACTCTGCAAGAGACATAACACTTTTAAAGCTATCATTAGTGCCGACTGCTGAATGAAAACTCTCCGAATCACTATCATCTTCTGTATCACTCCAAGACATAGAAAATGTAAAATATGTGTGTCTAATGAATAATAAAAATAAAAATATTTAAATACAATTAAAAATATATAAAAATATATTATATAAAAATAAAATAAAATTAACTATAACAAATAATAATATAGCACCTACTTAAAAATAATAAAAATACTGGATGCAATAAAAAATATGAATGAGTAATAACAATACTATATATAATAGCTAGCACTCAACCAACATAAACCACCTGCCAGCTGTGCTGATATAACAAAATAATGTTACACTTCTGCAAATAACTAAAGCTCAACCAAGCTGTACATTCACAACGGCAAACTACTAAGCTACTTACTAAAATCTGTGTCTACACACTTTTATCATCATTTTAATTGTGAGACGAGCCGAGAAAAGATCATAAGAAAAATATCCGTCAATAATTTATGAAATCAATTCGAGCAGTCTTCGAAGAGGTAAGCATAGGTATAACATAAGTAGCAAAAAATAATAGAATGCATCTTGTGAGTAAAATAACGCGTTTATTTATTTAATATTATAATGAATAAGACAAGTAACACGCACGCCGCATGTCAGCTTAGACCTGTGTTACAAAATACAACCAATGATAGATGGCGCTTACACCAACATAGTCAATTTTTAAGTCAATTTTAAGTCTATTGGAAGACCCTACCCCTATTAATATTTGTGCAAAATTTTAAAAAAAAATATTGAGTACTTTTCGAGATCCTTCCGGACAAAGCAAAATTAACAGACAAACAGACAAAAAAATTCTAACTACATTTTCGACTTCGGTATCCTGTGTAGAACCCCCCGCGAGTATTTTTTTAAATATGTTTAATGTACAGTTTTGCCTTTAGATCTTTTTATTATATGTATATAGACTAGGAACTTAGGTTACCTAGAAAGTTTTCAAAAACCTATTCTTAGTCTCCCGCAGGCTGGATCCCACAGGTGGCCCCTTCCGAGGTCAGTGGAAGCACAAGGGATATAAACCCTTTTTTGCAAAAATAAAGGAATGAATTGAGTACTTAAACCAGAAAAATAATAAATATTTATGGGGGGCTTCCATACAACAAACGTGATTTTTTTTTGCCTTTTTTTATTAATAACGGCAACAAGTACACACTTGAAATGAACGCCGCAGACGTGTCTTCGCCCAAGACTATCGGTCTCCATAACCAGGGACCTGGGCCTGAAGACGGTGAAGGGGCTGCTCACCGTCCTTACAGAAGCAGGCCCATGACGGCAGCGTGACGTGAGGGATTTATGCATACCCCCTTCAGAAGCGGGATCACATCCGAAACACCCAAAGACGCAGGATTGCACCCGAACCTACCCCTAGGCGAGGCCGCAGTGGCGGCCGTGGGTCTGTTGGGAGTCCTAGGACATCCTTCCGAGGGCTTACCCTGGGCTCCCAACCATAGGCTGTTGAGCGTAACGTGAGGTTTTTAGTCGGTAGGAGTCCGGCATAGCATCCATGAGGATTTTCTCTCACGTTAAAAAGAAAAAAAAGGGTTTATAACCCTTGCTTACAAAAAATAAAGCTGTTACAAAGTTGAATGAAAAAGGTACATGTCCTCAAAGTCTCGCTCTCGTATGTCAATTCGGTGAATCAGCTTATTGATAGAAATATTGGCATGCAAAATTCAATATTTGTTGTTATGGCGGCAACAGAAACACATTATCTGTGAAAATTTCAGATCTCTAGCTATGTCCATTCATGAGCTACAGCCTCGTGAAGGAAAAACAGAAAGATAGACATACGGACAGACAAACAGACAGACTGACCGACAGACAGACTGACCGATAGACAGACAGACGGACAGCGAAGTCTCATGAATAGGGTCCCGTTTTTTTACCTACGGAACCCTAAAAATTATCCACTTTTTCATACATTCATATTTACTAAGAAAGTAACGATTATTACACTCAAAATTAAAGTATGAAAGTACCTACGAGTACTAGGTACCTACGATTCACGTGTATCTTTTTTTGCAAATGAACCACCGTTCAATCTCGGAATCGATGAGCTGAAAAAAAAAAGACTGAGGGTACACTACAACAAAACGGCTAGACTACAACGAAAAATAAAACTACAAGTTTATTCTTTTATGTCGGTAGTGGGTAGGTATAGTAAGCTCAACTCATCTGTGCGCGCGGCACTATGTGTGGGTAAGCCTCGTCTAAACACAGTGACTTCGTGTGCGTGACATGAGGTACAGTGAAGTACAAAATACAAAAACACTTGTTTAACTAAAATAAAAACTCAATGGGTGAAATGTATATTATACATATTAATATGGAGTTAGCTATCTACTCGACAGATTTGTTAATTCGTCACTTTCGCCAACTGGTCACTTTTGAAATTAGTCAATTTCACTAATATCCTTAATTCGTCACTTTCTTTAATTCGTCAGTTGGCTTATCTGGTCAGTGTTTGAATCTCGTCAGTTTATCAATTTCAACTGATTTCCGTATTTGGTCAGTTGTAGTACAATCACATATTAATGGATAATTTAAAATGGTCGGTTTTTTTGGACTGTACCTACCGGTCTATTTATTTGGGGTAGCTCAGATAAATGTATTTTCATTTACATAGATGAAATTTATACATATGGAAGTATATTGTTTTATGCAGTTTGAATGATAACTTTTTGACCTTCATTACTGACTGGTTATTTTTACCCATTACTTTTGTTTAGAAAATATTGAGTCAATGTCAATGTCAACAGCGGTCGATTGTATTGGATAAACGCATCACAAATATAGTTTCTACTTTCATGATAGGATAGAAGATCTATTTGAAGAAGGAAGGAAAGAAGTTTGGGATTGCTTGACAAAATTAGGTCTTATTAATACTATAAGAAACAATAAACGTGTTAACTAATGAATTTACATTTTTATTTAAAAACAAGCTGACCCCGCAACTTCGTTTACGTCACATAAGTGGTATGAAAGGAGAGGTATTTCTTCATCAGACTCTTGATGAGTCTGATGAGCAGCGTGTGAAACTGCCCTGTTTGCTGAATCATGAAAGAGCTTAATGATTAAGACATTTTAAAACAATTCAATTGTTCAATTAATTTAACAATTCAATTTTATTAATTGTTTTAAAATAAGATTAAGCCAACACGCCAGTTTAGATTTACACTCTCATTCAAAGAAACCGCTGCAATTAAAATTTTAAACATATCTGATTCTTAAAAGTGTTATAAACCGATTGACATGAAATAAACGCTAAATGTTAAGTGGAGCAAACCTCAACACAATAAAAAAAACCGCATTGCAATCGGTTAAGCGGTTACTGAGATTAGCGTGCACAACCGTACAGACCAACAGACATACAGACAAACAGACAAAAATTCTAAAAATCATTGTTTTGGGTTCTTTTGCGTTCATAAAGCCCCCATATAATATTTTTTCTTATTTATCTTCCATGTAGGTACAGACAGAGACCTGTTACGATTTCATTATATGAATTGATTACAAATTTATCCAAGTTTAATTTTCCATTTTTTCTAAGTTTATAAAATAATGACTGTACATCTAGTCAAAATGCATAAATTGACGAGATTCATACATTGACCTGATAACCCAACTCACGAATTAGGGATAGTGACGAATTAGGGATTTTAATGAAATTGACCAATTGCAGAAAGTGACCAGTTGACGAAAATGACTAATTAACAAATCTGTCGAGTAGATAGCTAACTCATAATTTCTATCGCTGTTTGAAGAATAAAATTGAGGAATTTTAGGATTTGCTGCTCTCTCCAAGGTTAATTATAAATTCAATCAAAATGTCGATAGTATTCTTCTTCTTTGGCGTGTCGACAAGTATAACGCCACATCTCTTCATCAATTTACTTAAACGTTCAATTATTACCTAATTTCATTATTTCCATCACATTTTGTTCGATTTTATGCGAAGCATTATAATTTGTTTAAATTCCCCATACATTTTCTATTGGGTTTAGTTCAGATAATACGGTGGTAGCCGAAGAACTTTTAAGCCATATGGCTGAAGTATGTCATTAATCTTATAACAATCTAGCTGACACATAAGGTGTGCCGATAGCGTGTGAAACTGCCCTGCCTATATACGTTAACCTTTCTCAAGAATCATTGGTGATCTCAGCATGAAAATGCATGCAGTATTTTTTAAGTTTATCGTGAACAGACAGACGCGGCGGGGACTTTGTTTTATTATATGTAGTGATAACAAATATAAATTCCATCGAATTGACACATAAAACATATTTACCTGACTTCTTAAACATTTTCTCCTTGAAGAATTAGACATTTTCTTTAACGACTGTACCCATGGTATTATCACTAAGAACACTATGTAATGAATTATAATGTGACCAAGTTACACAGGATCTCAACGTTGCAGTTACATTGAGACTTGTCATAATATTTGATTTTGTTTCATTATAACGTAAGAGTTGCCTGCAAACGTGGTAGATGGCGCTGTATGCTTTTTGTATAAATATGTTGTTTATTTCGCGGCCACGCAAAGCGTTTTCTGCAAAGACTGCTTGGCTCCGCTGGTGTCGTCAATAAGTCGAGTTACGTCTCTACCTCATAATATAAAAATGTACTCTGTGAAGACGGCCGCATCACTGCCACACAAATTAAAGCTGTATAATTACTAGCGCACGCACACATAGCGCCGCGCGCACTGATGAGTTGAATTATCTATACTACTGTTATAATTTATACAGTGTAGCAATAACAACGTGAATTATATATATATTAATACTCTAAGCGTCAAACATTATATTATTTACTACCCTTTCGCGCTAAGGTTGCCGCTGGCGGACAGGATGGTGTACAGGCGAAAGGCCAACTTAGAGCGAACGGGCAATACGTTGATTGTTCAGGCATAGTAAAAAGAGAATATTATATCCCTCTTCTTATCGTAAGGTCCCAAGCAACTTTGGGGCACCGAGTTCATTTCTCACAGTCATTCATTACCAAAAACAGCCGTGATCTAACTTACTTGGCCTTTGCTAAATGACACCTACCTGTACCTACGTAGAAGAGGACTGGAATGGGAGATCTCTAAGCCTATATGAGTACGTTTAGCTACTGTACTGCCTCTTCAGCAGGTAGCAAAATAATGGCAGCTGTTGGCTTCAGTCGCTCAGCATCAACCTTATAATTTCATCATGCCCGTCAGTGAATTATTTGGTTGTGTATTTTTATAAATATAATAAAGATAAAAAATACTTGTAGGAACTTACCATACTTGCCGTCGTAGTAGCCGCAATCTGGGCATTTTATTTCTCTTGGCTTTTTTTTACCCATATTCACTGAGTACCTAGTCACTAATCACTATATTACACGATATTTATTTATTTATACACAATAACGTACTTATCCTAATATTTACAAATAAAAACAAAATAATATTTACAGATTTCTGCAACTACTTCTAATTAAAACGATCGATTCGCGCGAACGTAGCGGGTCACGGATGACAGAGCAACACAGGTCCTACCCAGAACAGCCCTGTCAGGCGTATGAAGTGATTGAAGTGTACGCTAAATGCCTAATTGTTCTAGATTCTACACTTTTTATCATTGTTTTAAAATCTGAGGTGTTTAAAAAATAAATAATAGCTTGAATATAGTTCATAAGATCAATATCTTTAATATAGACATGTGTTTATATAAAATAAACAAGTATATTTTGAGCAATAACAACATTCATCTTTAAAATTTTTGCACATTTCCAGTTTTTCGAGAACGATTTTTATCATATAAAATTTAATTAATCGTGTTTTAAAAATTAAAGGAAGCAAGAGCATCTATTAAACTATAGTAATACATTTTTATCAGATCAAATCAAAGAATATTTCCTAGTATAAAGATCGCTTCAAAATGGGTCGATTTTAGTCGATTTCGGAAATACTAGCCTTAATAAAATAAGCAATTCTTTTGCGGGCAATTGTATTCGAATGTACAATACATTGCCGACAGCCGTAACAGGTTTGTCAGTTAATAAATTTAAAAAACTAATAAAACTTAAATTGTGCCAGAAAGCTTATTATAGCATTAAAGACTTTCTAGAAGACAAGGCTGCCTGGCAGTGACACGAATTGCTCCTTTCTACATTAAAAAAAAAAATCTGTATTAGATACTAAGATGAATTAAGAGGGACCGGACTGAGTTTCTTGGGGTGTTCTTCTCAGTCTGTAGCATTTCCGAACCCCCGGTAGAGTCACAAAAATTTTGACAAACCTAATTTTTTTTTTTTTTAAATTTAAAAGGGAATAAATTTCATTTTATTTTATTTAATTTATTATTTCATTTACAGTAGACTCTGTGTGCATCATTCAAAGTTGTCAGTTGGAGTAAGTCTAGTCGACGTGACAACCGTACACTCTGTGTGCATCATTCAGAGTTCACCTTTGACACCATTAAAATCGAACCAGACAGTAAAAAATTACAGACAGTTTTATAAAAATAAAATCGTTTTTTGGCTCTCCTGAAAAACCGTGTTTTGTCCCTTACATTAATTGATACTTCTGGTGTCGCAGTATACTCTGTGTGCATCACTCAGAGTTGTCAGATGAAGTAAGTCGAAGTCGACGTGACAACAGGTAGACTCTGTGTGCATCATTCAAAGTTGTCAGATGGAGTAAGTCGAAGTCGACGTGACAACAGTATACTCTGTGTGCATCATTCAAAGTTGTCAGATGGAGTAAGTCGAAGTCGACGTGACAACAGTATACTCTGTGTGCATCATTCAAAGTTGTCAGATGGAGTAAGTCGAAGTCGACGTGACAACAGTATACTCTGTGTGCATCATTCAAAGTTGTCAGATGGAGTAAGTCGAAGTCGACGTGACAACAGTATACTCTGTGTGCATCATTCAAAGTTGTCAGATGGAGTAAGTCGAAGTCGACGTGACAACAGTATACTCTGTGTGCATCATTCAAAGTTGTCAGATGGAGTAAGTGGAAGTCGACGTGACAACAGGTAGACTCTGTGTGCGTCATCCAAAGTTGTCAGATGGAGTAAGTCGAAGTCGACGTGACAACAGTATACTCTGTGTGCATCATTCAAAGTTGTCAGATGGAGTAAGTCGAAGTCGACGTGACAACAGTATACTCTGTGTGCATCATTCAAAGTTGTCAGATGGAGTAAGTCGAAGTCGACGTGACAACAGTATACTCTGTGTGCATCATTCAAAGTTGTCAGATGAAGTAAGTCGAAGTCGACGTGACAACAGTATACTCTGTGTGCATCATTCAAAGTTGTCAGATGGAGTAAGTCGAAGTCGACGTGACAACAGTATACTCTGTGTGCATCATTCAAAGTTGTCAGATGGAGTAAGTCGAAGTCGACGTGACAACAGTATACTCTGTGTGCATCATTCAAAGTTGTCAGATGGAGTAAGTCGAAGTCGACGTGACAACAGTATACTCTGTGTGCATCATTCAAAGTTGTCAGATGGAGTAAGTCGAAGTCGACGTGACAACAGTATACTCTGTGTGCATCATTCAAAGTTGTCAGATGGAGTAAGTCGAAGTCGACGTGACAACAGTATACTCTGTGTGCATCACTCAGAGTTGTCAGATGAAGTAAGTGGGGGCCTCATATCGAGAAAGTCTCGGGCAGACTGAGCTCTGCAGCCTATGCCGTTAAAAAGATCCGACAACTGACAGTCATTAGAACAGCGCGTCTTGTCTACTTTAGCTATTTCCACAGTGTCATGACCTATGGCATACTGTTATGGGGTAACGCTGCCGACATCGAATGTATCTTTGTGTTGCAGAAAAGGGCTGTCCGGGCTATCTATGGTATGGGGTTTCGAGAGTCATACAGAGAAAAGTTTAAGGACATCCTTACTGTGTATTCACAGTACATATATGAAAACTTATTATATACTCATAAAAATAACAGTAAATTTATTAAAAATAATGATATCCATAACCTAAACTTATAAATAAGAATAAATTGGCTGTACCTAGATTTAGGCTTAATAAAAGAAGCAATTCTTTTGCGGGCAATTGTATTCGAATGTACAATACATTGCCGACAGCCGTAACAGGTTTGTCAGTTAATAAATTTAAAAAACTAATAAAACAAATTGTGCCAGAAAGCTTATTATAGCATTAAAGACTTTCTAGAAGACAAGGCTGCCTGGCAGTGACACGAATTGCTCCTTTCTACATTTAAAAAAAATCTGTATTAGATACTAAGATGAATTAAGAGGGACCGGACTGAGTTTCTTGGGGTGTTCTTCTCAGTCTGTAGCATTTCCGAACCCCCGGTAGAGTCACAAAAATTTTGACAAACCTAAATTTTTTTTTTTTTAAATTTCAAAGGGAATAAATTTCATTTTATTTTATTTAATTTATTATTTTATTTACAGTAGACTCTGTGTGCATCATTCAAAGTTGTCAGTTGGAGTAAGTCGAAGTCGACGTGACAACAGGTAGACTCTGTGTGCATCATTCAAAGTTGTCAGATGGAGTAAGTCGAAGTCGACGTGACAACAGTATACTCTGTGTACATCATTCAAAGTTGTCAGATGGAGTAAGTCGAAGTCGACGTGACAACAATATACTCTGTGTGCGTCATCCAAAGTTGTCAGATGGAGTAAGTCGAAGTCGACGTGACAACAGGTAGACTCTGTGTGCATCATTCAAAGTTGTCAGATGGAGTAAGTCGAAGTCGACGTGACAACAGTATACTCTGTGTGCATCATTCAAAGTTGTCAGATGGAGTAAGTCGAAGTCGACGTGACAACAATATACTCTGTGTGCATCATTCAAAGTTGTCAGATGGAGTAAGTCGAAGTCGACGTGACAACAGTATACTCTGTGTGCGTCATCCAAAGTTGTCAGATGGAGTAAGTCGAAGTCGACGTGACAACAGTATACTCTGTGTGCATCATTCAAAGTTGTCAGATGGAGTAAGTCGAAGTCGACGTGACAACAGGTAGACTCTGTGTGCGTCATCCAAAGTTGTCAGATGAAGTAAGTCGAAGTCGACGTGACAACAGGTAGACTCTGTGTGCATCATTCAAAGTTGTCAGATGGAGTAAGTCGAAGTCGACGTGACAACAATATACTCTGTGTGCATCATTCAAAGTTGTCAGATGGAGTAAGTCGAAGTCGACGTGACAACAGGTAGACTCTGTGTGCATCATTCAAAGTTGTCAGATGGAGTAAGTCGAAGTCGACGTGACAACAATATACTCTGTGTGCATCATTCAAAGTTGTCAGATGGAGTAAGTCGAAGTCGACGTGACAACAGGTAGACTCTGTGTGCATCACTCAGAGTTGTCAGATGGAGTAAGTCGAAGTCGACGTGACAACAGTATACTCTGTGTGCATCATTCAAAGTTGTCAGATGGAGTAAGTCGAAGTCGACGTGACAACAGGTAGACTCTGTGTGCATCATTCAAAGTTGTCAGATGGAGTAAGTCGAAGTCGACGTGACGACAGTAGACTCTGTGTGCATCATTCAAAGAGATCTGTCATGCGCAAAAACTTTTTTTGTATGGCTCCAATTATTTATAATAAATTACCTAAATGTTGAAAGGAGCTTGCTGTCCATGTTTTTAAAAAGAAACGGAATACATTTTTGAGTGATAAAGCATATTATGATATTGACGAATTCTTAAATGATAATTTTAAGTAATAGTGACATTTTAATTTATTTATTCAATTTATAATGTTTGTTGGAATTTGAATAATGATATGGTATTTAGTTAGTTAATATTCATGCATGTCTCTAATATTTGCACACTGTACAGGCGAAACATGACTGGTCTATTTAATTGTATGTGCACTCATGTTCAGCAAATAAATGAATTGAATTGAAAAGAATTATTGATAGAGTTTCTTTCTGACACAATTTCTCATGACATTATGTCAATTTGCAGAACCCTGGAGCCGTTCGGTTTAGAAGAACAGTTATACAAAGAGCTACAACTGAAGAATCCAGCGTTGGAACAGGACGATATCGCCAGTATTTTAAAAGAGGTGCGTCAATTTACATTTAATGACGATCTTGGTTATGCAGTGGTAATGTATGTGCTACAGTAGAATTGTAAAAAAACCGTCACTTTAAACTGTGGAGATTTTACTATCTAATGAACTATTTTCCGACCTATTGATGATGATATTTTATTAACATTAACAAAATTGAATGTTGTGGGACATTTCTGAAGTGAGATTTTCTTTGTCTTTCACGTTAAGCCGTAGGTCCCGGTTGCCAGTAAAATGACAATCGTTAAGCCTTCTTGGCGGCTTAAAAAATTTCAACAACAGGCAGTCACAACCTGCCCCTGTCCATCTCAACACGGCAACATGGCTCACCACCTATTACACATAACAAATTCTTAAAAGGTGAAATGTGGGCATAATATACCTCTGCTTACCCCTTCGGGGATAAGGCGTGACCATATGTATGTATGTAAAATAAATTGACTCATTCAAGCTGTCAATTGTACTCTCGGAGTGCCACACAAAAGATCTTTTAAAAGTCAACTCATAACATTTTTTTTATCAATTCCAGAGACAAAAGCTATCATTCACGTCGATAATACAAGAGATTCTGACTCGTGACATCTCTCAGCCAATACTCAACATACCGAAGAAAGATGAGCCCAGCCCTAAGGAGTGCTTGGAAGTAAGTTGTTTACACTTGTTTGCCACTATTGTAGTAACGGGCTATATGCATACAACACATTCATTCAGGTTCAATTCCTGCTTGAGACTGATAAATAACTTTTCCACTTTTTAGCATACTGTATTGGTTTTCAAAAATGGTGTGGCATACGCACATGTATCAAAAGAACTCGGAATTTTGAGTTTTTTGGTTCGAGAGCGCTTCGTTGGAATACATAGAATGCTGAAAATATGTCTTTTTCGTTTCTACGTAACATCAAGACTGAAAAAAAATCCTTTATTTTCATCGAGTCACGTTTAATCGATTCACACTGTGACTCGTTGAGAAAAATACAATGTTATTCAATACAGTATATACCTATAAACAGTCACACTTGTATTCCCGAGATAAGAGAAACTTATCACTTATCTCTCGATATAATCTATTGAGATAGTGTATTATGTTAGATGTTATATATAGCACTAGCTGATGCCCGCGGCTCTGCTCACGTGGATGTCGGTTATCGCGAGCAAAAGATTAATGAAGAAAACACAACTTTTTATTAATATTTCTGTTTCTACTCAACCAATTACGATGCAACAGATGTAAGTTTTTAAGTTTGAACCAGACCTTTCTAATAAAATGCGTGTCATAATCCATTCAGTAACGTTTGCGTCCATCACAAACAAACATACAAATATTTTTGTATTCAGTATCGTCAATATAATATAACTTTAGTTTATTAATATCTCCATTGTACAGACACTACTTTACTTATTTCGATAATACCAGTATTGTTTTAAATTGTTCCGAATACACACGGCTATAATAAAATGTTTAAAAACAAAGTAGTACTTATTACTGGTGGAAGTGCTGGTATCGGTGAAGCCGCTGCTGAACTGTTCGCTAAAGAAGGTGCCTCTGTTGCTATTGTTGGAAGAAACGAAGCTAAATTGAAAGAAGTTGCTGATCGCTGCAGCACACATGGTGTAGAAGCTTACAGCATCAAAGCAGATTTAAGTAAAGACGAAGAAACAGACACGATTGTTAAACAGACTGTGGAAAAATTCGGCCAATTGGACGTACTCGTTAATAACGCAGGCATATTGAAAGATGCCCACATTCTGGATGAACGTTTTTTGGATACATTCGATGAGATAATGAATGTCAATATAAGAGGACCTGCACGAGTCACCAAACATGCTGTACCTCATCTCATCGAGACCAAAGGCAATATTGTGAACGTATCTAGCATTGGTGGAAGAATCATCGCTCGACCAAATCTCACTGCGTACAAAACATCTAAAGCGGCTTTAAATCATTTTACAAGATGCTGTGCATTAGACCTTGCTAAGTATGGAGTGCGAGTGAATTCTGTGAGCCCAGGTCCTGTTTTAACAGACATGTTGCGAGGACCTTCTGTTCAAATGGACGTCTTAAAAGCAAGAACTGCACTGAATAGAATATCAGATACCGATGAAATCGCTGATATGATTCTATATTTAGCCAGCCACAAAGCGAAGAGTATCACCGGGTCTGATTATGTCATTGATAACGGCATTAACCTAGTTTAGTGTATGCTATAGTTTTGAGCGAGTTTAAAACTTGTTACCTCGACTTTGACATTAAAACTGATTTGCAAAATTGAATTTGTTTGTATACGAACTAGCTGACCCTCACAACTTCGTTTGTGTTACATTTTTCATTGCTGTGTAGGGACCTTCCTACCTACACTCAATATACACTACAGATAATTATAAATAAATACTAAACTGAAATATATATTTATTAAACACACACACATGACACACACACGCAAACATTAATTTATATTTAATTTAAAATAACATACTTATTACCTATAATATTTACACAACATAATATCTAATATTTATTTACGACATTTATTGTCGACCTAACGAGGATGTGTGGCAGCTCGTCGATATCAATTATCGACAGCGTCCTACCACTATTGTGCAAAAACTTCGTGCAAAAGGCTGCGCAGGCGCCGCATACAAATTGCACGATGTACTTACCTTACCTCAGTCGAGATACCTAACCCTCGCGGAGCGCACGTCGGTTTGCCTCGCTTACTTAAACACGCGTATAGCATTTGCCTATAGTTTTATGTGCTTTTCCTGCTTAATTACTATTGTGCTACCTTCTAAGACTATCCTATTCTGTGAACTATCTGTGTGCATGTGCTTTCTTCTAAAATTGTGCCTTCTGTAGTGATACGGACATTACATCTATTCTACAAGTGAGTCGAACGTTTTTATTTCACGATCCTGAATATACCGCTATCACATAATATATATAGGTAGTGATATCATCTATCTTCCCATCACGCCTATATTGGTGACCACGTATACCGGACACAATAACCTAAAAAGATGGAGGAAGCACGCGGTTCGCGTTCCACAAATAGTGATGGGAAAGTATCGAGGTCGCTGGAGGGAACTGAAGTGTACAAAGTCAGTATTCGTATTCCACCATTCTGGCCTGAAGAGCCCGAAATTTGGTTCGCCCAGGTCGAAAGTCAGTTCACTATTAATAAGATTACTTGCGACCTAACCAAATTCAATTACATTATTGGCCAGTTGGACATTCAATACTCCAGAGAGGTGAAAGATATCATAATATGCCCTCCAGCAGAGAACAAGTACGAGAAATTGAAATCGGAGCTCATCAAGCGGCTCAGCGCTTCGAACGAAAAAAGCTCAAGCAACTGCTTATGCATGAGGAGCTCGGAGATAGGAAGCCCTCACGTTTTCTTCGCCACCTGCAGAGCCTTGCCGGACAGGACGTCCCAGACGACTTTCTTAAAACCATCTGGATCAGTCGTCTCCCTCACGGTATCCAGACAGTCCTAGCAGGTCAACCAGGATCCACAGCCCTAGAGGATTTGGCTGATTTGGCGGACCGAGTCAACGACCTGGCAGCTCCAACACCTAAGATCGCTGCCATGAGTGAAGCAGGCACCAGCTCCGTCATCAGTGACCTCAGCAGAGAAGTGGCTGAACTGCGTAAGCAACTGAAGAAGCTTACCACACATAGGAACCCGAGATCCAGCTCGCGAAGTACTCGACGGCGCAGCCAGTCATCATCTAGGCAGCGCTCACAGTCTAATTATTGAAAGTTCCCTATGTGCTGGTACCACAGCAAGTTTGGTGAGAGGGCCAGTTACTGCATCCGCCCGCATGGGCGGATGCAGTAACTGGCCCTCTCACCTGACTTCAAGGCGGAAAACTCCAAGGGCAGTCGGTAATGACGACCGACGACTGCCCACCTTCTACTGGTCGCCTTTTCGTGACGGACCGAACTTCGAGGACGCAATTTTTAGTCGACACTGGAAGCGACCTCTGCGTCTTCCCTCGATCCGTGCTACATAATCGTCGTGCTCCGACCGAGTTTACTCTGTGTGCTGCCAATGGTTCTAACATTTCAACCTATGGATATGTTCATCTTGATTTGGACTTTTCTCTTCGTAGAACTTTTACATGGCGTTTTGTCGTAGCAGATGTTACTAAGCCGATTATTGGCGTAGACTTTTTAAATTATTATAATTTAATTGTCGATGTTAGAAATAAGCGCTTATTTGATAATACTACATTTGTATCTACTGTAGCTACTCTTGTAACTAATTGTAGTAGGCTATATTCTGTAAAAGTTTTAACTGGTGATACTTCATTTCATAATATTTTAAAAGATTTTCCAGAAATCACTCGACCAGCTGGCACACATCGCTCAATACCACATAACACACTTCATCACATTCGCACGACACCAGGGCCTCCAGTAACATCTTCTCCTCGTCGATTGGCTCCTGACAAGCTCAAGATCGCTCGTCAAGAGTTCCAGTCAATGATTGCTAATGGTACAGCTCAACCTTCAGAAAGCCCTTGGTCCTCACCGTTACACTTAGCACCAAAAAAGGATAATGGATGGCGTCCATGTGGGGATTACCGCATGCTGAATGCCCGCACCGTGCCTGACAGGTATCCGATAAGGCATATACATGACTTTGCCCATTCTATTGCAGGTTGCAAGGTTTTCAGCACCATAGACTTGGTTAAAGCCTACAATCAGATACCTGTCAGCCCGGAGGACATTCCCAAGACCGCCATAACCACTCCTTTTGGTTTATTTCAGTTCAAATTTATGACCTTCGGTCTCCGTAATGCTGGACAGACCTTTCAGAGGTTCGTAGACGAGATGACCAGGGGCCTGGACTTCGTATATTGTTACCTTGACGATTTTTTAGTATTTTCAAGGGACCAGACTCAGCACGAAGAACATCTTCGTACTTTATTCGGCAGATTGAGGGACTATGGTATGTTGGTCAACACGTCCATTTCGGGGCAGAGGAGGTAACCTTTTTAGGATACAGCATCTCCGAGCAAGGTACCCGACCACTGGACTCCAAAGTAAAAGCCATCAAGGACTTTCCTGTCCCCAAAACTGTGCGACAATTAAGAGCTTTCTTGGGTATGCTCAATTTTTACAGGAGATTTCTTCCTCGCGCTGCCCAAGTCCAAGCTCCATTACACGCACTTTTGACAGGGTCAGTTAAAGGGTCTCACCCTGTTGACGTAACAGGTGACACTCTAGCAGCTTTCGAAGCTTGTAAAGAAAGCCTGTCCAACGCAGCCCTTTTAGCTCATCCCGACTGCACGGCACAACTCGCCTTAGTCACAGATGCATCTGACAAGGCAATTGGTGCAGTACTCCAACAGCTAAAAGATGACGCATGGCAACCTCTTGCTTTCTTCAGCCGTAAGTTAAGCCCTTCACAGGTAAAATACTCACCATACGACAGGGAGTTGCTAGCCATTTATGAGGCCATTAAGCACTTTAGGCATATGCTCGAGGCTCGCCACTTTATTGTCTATACTGACCATAAGCCGATCAGTTTCGCATTCCATGAACGGAAGAAAAACTGTTCGCCTAGGCAGTATAGACACCTCGATTTTATCTCCCAATTCACGACTGATATTCGTCACATATCAGGGAAAGATAATATCGTCGCTGATACTTTGTCGCGTATTGAAGAAGTGGGAGCGCCGGTGGACCTCGAAACAATAGCCAAAGGCCAAGCAGCAGACCCTGAATTGGTGAAGCTATTAGAGGAGGGATCATCACTCCACTTAAAGAAACTTCACGTGCCTGGAAGTCGTACACCCTTGTATTGCGACGTCAGTACTCCGACCTCCAGACCATTTGTCCCAAGATACTTACGAAAGCAAGTTTTCGATAGCCTGCATTCGTACAGTCACCCTGGAGCCAACGGTTCGGCTAAATTAATTGCCGAAGGCTATGTTTGGCCTGGCGTTCGCAAAGACTGCAGGGAGTGGGCACGAGCATGCATTTCATATCAGCGTGCTAAGGTTAGCCGCCACGTGAAAGCCCCTCTTGGGTCATTCAACTTACCGCGGGCGCGTCTTAAACAGATTCATATAGATCTTGTTGGACCCCTGCCACTGTCATCTGGCTATCGTTATTGCCTTACTGCCATAGATCGATTTACTCGATGGCCGGAGGCAATACCGATAGAAGACATAACGGCAGAAACAGTTGCCAAAGCATTATTGTCAGGATGGATAGCTCGATTTGGCTGCCCAACAGACATCACAACCGATCGCGGCCGCCAATTTGAGTCGGCCCTGTTTCAATGTCTGTCGCAAATTGCTGGGTTTGAGCATAAACGCACGACAGCTTACCATCCTGCGTCCAATGGCTTAGTGGAAAGATTCCACCGACAACTTAAAGCCGCAATCGTGTGCCACGGCAACGACAGATGGACCGAATCACTGCCATGGGTCTTACTAGGTGTGCGAACTTCTTTCAAAGAAGATTTGCAAGCCTCATCCGCTGAACTTCTATACGGCGAACCGTTAAGGCTACCTGGCGAATTTTTCGAACCTTCTACGACCGGTACCACAGATACATCTGAGTTTATCGCTCGTATTAGGAATTTTGCCAGGAAGTTACAGCCGACACCTACATCCCACCATAGTAAGCCAAAAACTTTTATATTTAAAGAACTTGCAACATGTGATCACGTCTTCCTTCGCGAAGACGCCTCACGTGGTTCGCTTCAACCCGCTTACACCGGTCCACACAAAGTTATAGCACGTGGTGACAAAGTGTTCAAAATATTATTAAATAATAAAACGGTCACGGTATCGATAGACCGCCTTAAGCCGGCCTTCATACTGTCTGATCATACCAATGTACCTCCACCAGAAGTCCGGAAAGACTTTGTTACTCGTTCTGGTCGTCGGGTGAAATTTACAGATTTCTATCGCCCTTGACGGTCTCTGGAGGGGGGTGGTGTAGGGACCTTCCTACCTACACTCAATATACACTACAGATAATTATAAATAAATACTAAACTAAAATATATATTTATTAAACACACACACATGACACACACACGCAAACATTAATTTATATTTAACTAGCTGACCCGCGCAACTTCGTTTGCGTGATAAATGAAGAACCGCTCGACCGATTTTATGCAAACTTGACATAAACCATCTACTAAATAGCCCGAACAAAGCCTAAACATTTGGTTTGGATAGGTGAGCCTGTTCTTGAGTTATAAAATTACAACGAAAAGTGGCATTGGTTTTTATATATATAGATTTAAAATAACACACTTATTAAGTACCTATAATATTTACACAACATAATATCTAATATTTATTTACGACATTTATTGTCGACCTATCGAGGATGTGTGGCAGCTCGTCGATATCAATTATCGACAGCGTCCCACCACTATTGTGCAAAATTTTCGTGCAAAAGGCTGCGCAGGCGCCGCATACAAATTGCACGATGTACTTACCTTACCTTACCTCAGTCGAGATACCTAACCCTCGCGGAGCGCACGTCGGTTTGCCTCGCTTACTTAAACACGCGTATAGCATTTGCCTATAGTTTTATGTGCTTTTCCTGCTTAATTACTATTGTGCTACCTTCTAAGACTATCCTATTCTGTGAACTATCTGTGTGCATGTGCTTTCTTCTAAAATTGTGCCTTCTGTTGTGATACGGACATTACATCTATTCTACAAGTGAGTCGAACGTTTTTATTTCACGATCCTGAATATACCGCTATCACATAATATATATAGGTAGTGATATCATCTATCTTCCCATCACGCCTATAGCTGCTCAGCTCCTATTCATTGTAGCATGATGATTTATTATAGCCCATGACCCTTCACAATAACGTAGCTTTCTTTTGGTGAAATAATTTTGAAAATCGGTTCAGTAGATCCAGAGATTACCCCTAACAACGTCACAAACGTTACCTCTTTATAATATTAGTATAGAAAATGCGAGATTATTTTACCACGTCACCATCTAGCTCCAACTAAGTTGATATAAAGACTGTGGTTCTCTGTTTGGACGACCATTAAAATATTTGGGTCTTGTTCTCGCCAGCTGATAGGACTTTACCGAGCACTTTGGGTAGTTGGCATCAAAGCTGGTTTATTGTGCCAGAAGCAGGGCCGGTTTATCAATAGGGCAACTGCATAGCAGCCTGCAATCAAACAAACATAAATATATTTATTTCACTTAGGCATATACAGATGCACTTACTTGTAAAACGTCACGAATATAAACCAAAGAATTATCACCAGTTCATAACGCGACTCATCGACTAGGGGCCCGTGCAACCAAGAAAAAGAAATAACAACTTTAATAACAGCATCGGAAGTTATAAAAGTGTGCGACGCTGTTCGAAAAAAATTCGAGAATCAGTCGTTGAACAGTGTAGATCGTTGTTGCAACAAAATTTAATATGATATTAGCTAGTCAATCTTGTATTATTTCACTTCGAGTTGACGAGATCTTTTATCTCATCACAATACATACAACAGCGTCGCACACTTTTAATAACAGCGTCGTACACCTTTTATAACTAGGGCGCCCTAATAGCAGCGTTGCGACGCCTTTTATAACAGCGTCGCAACGCCTATTATAACAGCGTCACCACGCCTTCTATAACAGCGTCGCGACGCCTTCTATAACAGCGTCGCGACGCCTTTTATAATAGCATCGCGATGCCTTTTATAACAGCGTCCCGAAGCCTTCTATAACAGCGTCGCGACGCCTTTTATAACGGCGTCGCGACGCCTTTTATAACAACATCGCGACGCCTAATGTAACAGCGTGTAATTTAAAAATCTAGGAATGCAGTTAAAATGGTTTTTGTAAATTAAAATAATGTCTTCTTTCAATAAATTGTTCCATCTACAATATTTAAGGTACTTTCCCTCCATGTGGCATAGTCGTGGGACGCCCTGTATATGTGTGGCTGAACTCATGAATGTGGTATTTAAATCGTTTTGTGTAAGTTCCATAATGATAGCCGATTGCTTTGGTAGTGGTGTATAAGAATACGATTTATCCCGCAACATAAATTATGACAGACAGTTATGTATCAGGTATTGTGTTGTTCTATGGTCTACCTTCATAACATCAAGACTGAAAAAAAAATATTCAGAACGATAAACACAATATTGATGAAAAAGTCCAGTTCCAACGTGAGGACAAAAATTGCGTTAAAAAATAGTAAAATTCGCCTACCAGAGTATGTAGCAGTGTGAGTGAACGTGACCACTGCTTGCAAAGACGACAGCTTGACGTGATAGTTTCACGCACGCTACACGCCCCAAGAAAGCGGGATAACACCACAACCCCCCACCCCCAAAGATGCCAAGGTCTGTTGGGAGTCCTGGGGCCATCCTTGCGAGGGCTCACCCGGCTCCCACCCGTGGGCAGTAGGGAGGGTACGTTGTGACGTCATGTCGGACGGCGAGGCGCGCCCCGCTACACCTCCGCGACTCGCCGCCTCCTCGACCCTCTATAAAGAGCTGCACACGGTCGTCGTCGCACCCTCTTACGCCTACAGCTGATCCACTGGTGATGTACTCGTCTCCATCATCACCTCGGCCGGATCTGGTGGTCTAGGGCCTGAAGAACCCATCATCAGTTTGAAATCGAAATTATTGTACTAAGTAAAAGTAAATAAACTGCTGTATTGTACCAACCATCCGTGTTTATAATTATCTGCGTGGTAGGTCTACCTGAATTTGAACCTGATAAAGTGGCTGACCCACCTATCACGTCACAACGTGTTGGTTTTTAGTCGGTAAGAGATTTTGCTAACGTTAAAAAAAACGTTATTTCCACTTGTATCCTCGAGATAAGACAAACTTATGTCTAATCTCTCAATTTAATCAATGAGATAATGTGTTATGTTAGATGCTATATATGACACTAGCTGATGCCCGCGGCTCTGCTCGCGTGGATGTCGGCTATCGCGACCAAAAGATTAATGAAAAAATACAACTTTTTATTAATATTTCTGTTTCTGCTGAACCAATTACGATGCTATTTGAACAAGATCTTTCTAATAAAAGCGTGTCATAATCCATTCAGTAGCGCTTGCGTCCATCACAAACAAACATACAAATATTTTTGTATTCAGTATCGTCAATATAACATAACTTTAGTTTTTTAATATCTCTATTGTACAGACACTACTTACTTCGATCTTACCAGTATCGTTTCAAGTTATTCCGAATACACACGGCTAGAATAAAATGTTTAAAAACAAAGTAGTACTTATTACTGGTGGAAGTGCTGGTATTGGTGAAGCCGCTGCTGAACTGTTTGCTAAAGAAGGTGCCTCTGTCGCTATTGTTGGAAGAAACGAAGCTAAATTGAAAGAAGTTGCTGATCGCTGCAGCAAATATGGTGTAGAAGCTTACAGCATCAAAGCAGATATAAGTAATGACGAAGAAACAGACTCAATTGTCAAGCAAACAGTGGATAAATTCGGCAAATTGGACGTCCTCGTTAATAACGCTGGCATATTAAAAGATGCCCACATTCTGGATAAACGTTTTTTGGATACATTTGATGAGATAATGAATGTGAATATAAGAGGGCCTGCACGAGTCACCAAACATGCTGTACCTCATCTCATCGAGTCCAAAGGCAATATTGTGAATGTATCTAGCATTGGTGGTAGGGTTATTTCTCGACCTAACAATACTGCCTATAAGACATCTAAAGCGGCTTTAAACCATTTTACAAGATGCTGTGCATTAGACCTTGCTAAATATGGAGTGCGAGTGAATTCTGTGAGCCCAGGTCCTGTTTTAACAGACATGTTGCGTGGACATTCTCTTCAAATGGACGCCTTAAAAGCAAGAACTGCACTGAATAGAATATCAGATACTGATGAAATCGCTGATATGATTCTATATTTAGCCAGCCACAAAGCCAAGAGTATCACCGGGTCTGATTATATCATTGATAACGGTGTTAACCTAGTTTAGTGTGTGCTATAGTTTAGAGCGAGTTTAAAACTTGTTACCTTGACTCTGACATTAAAACTGATTAGCAAAATTGATTTTGTTTTTGTTTGTATACGAAATAGCTGAACCGATATACATTACGAAATTAGTGTCATAAAACTAATATACATAACTAGCGGTACCCTGCCACGCTTCGCTGTGACTTTTTTATGGTGGTTTTATGTACCTATGAGAAATGAGTAACAAACTGAATGATGGGTACATTTAAAAAAAACTGTGTGTGTGTACCTACTATTGTACACACGTAAGAAGTGAAACTTCTTCATGACCTTATTTTTCGAAAGAAATATCATGAAATATATATAGGAGTTAGTAGTCCAAAAGTCCAAAAGTTCAAAAGTTCAAAAGTCCAAAGTCAAAAAGTCAAAAAGTCAAAAAGTCCAAAAGTTCAAAACTCCAAACTCCAAAACTCCAAAATTCCAAAAGTTCAAAAGTCTTAAGTCCAAAACTGCAAAATTCCAAAAGTCCAAAACTCCTAAAGTATAAAAGTCCAAAGTCCAAAAGTTCAAAACTCCAAAATTCCAAAACTCCAAAACACCAAAACTCCAAAACTCCAAAACTTCAAAATTCCAAAAGTTCAAAAGTCTTAAGTCCAAAACTGCAAAATTCCAAAAGTCCATAACTCCTAAAGTATTGAAGTCCAAAAGTCCAAAGTCCGAAAGTCCAAAGTCCAAAACTCGAAAACTCCACAAATTCAAAACTCCAAAACTCCAAACTCCAAAATTCCAAAACTCCAAAACACCAAAACTCCAAAAGTCCAAAAGCCCAAAAGTCCAAAAGCCCAAAAGTCCAAAGTCCAAAGTTCAAAAGTCGAAAAGTCCGAAAGTTCAAAAGTCCAATAGTCCAAAGGTCCAAAAGTCCAAAGTCCAAAAGTTCAAAACTCCAAAGTCTAAAAGTCTAAAATTCTAAAAGTCCAAAAGTTCATAACTCCAAAATTCCAAAACTCCAAACTCCAAAACTCCAAAACTACAACACTCCAAAACTCCAAAATTCCAAAAGTCTAAAGTCCAAAACTCCAAAATTCCAAAAGTCCAAAACTATACTGGGTGTAACAAAATGTGTCCATTTCGATTGCTCGGCCAATATGTCGTAGAAAAAAGAAACTTATGTCAGCATTTCGAAGGAATTCGTAGAAAACGAACAGTGAAAACCGCAAATTCGAAGAGTCAATATTTAGAAAGTTATAAGGGTTTAACCGTGGCCGCGCAGTCCGCATGAATTCAACTGCGCGGCCACCAGTTTTCTTGAACGGAGCTACGTACAAGTCTAATTCTTTTTGCTAATCACTGACGCGATTTCGAAGAAAATGTAGATTTTAAAAATAAAGCCCTACTATTTGAACTTCACAACATACGGCACTCCAAAGTTATGGCCGCGCAGTCCGCACAATGCGAACCGCGCGGCCACGGTTTTTCTTAAATGGAGCTTAAACGGAGCTTAGTAGAAGTCCCATTCTTTTTGCTAATTACAGATACCATTTCGAAGAATATGTAGACAGTATGAATAAAGCCTCAAATTAAGAACTAAATAACGTTTAGAACTTAAAACCTATAATCGAAGGAAAAAATAGGATGACCAAGATTTATAGTGTGTGAATCCAGGCTTTTTACTATTTTAATATCATAGTGTAAATATATTTATATAGCAAGTAGCTTTTCTTGTAAAAAGAGCTACTGATTGCACGAAAATGTGCTTGTAAGCTTTTAAGTAAAATAGGTTTATTAAAAAGAAAACATATTTGCTGGCGATTGGCAATCATTCATTCTACATGGCGCTGTGTGAAATAGATATTCCACTACATTTAATATTGGTTTTTGGTGCAGGACCTCCTCACTCCCACAGTTCAACAATCCCAACCACAGCAACCACCAAAAGGAAACAAAGCAAATCACCACGACGATAACGAACTGCCCAACCCAAAGAAGACAAATGGACGGGACGATAATTCGCCTGATGGCATTTGTAACTTTTTCTAAGATGAAGCGGTCCACAACTATTCTGAGCATTTTCCGTACTTATTTATATAAGGTGTTATTTACTAACTAGAAGTATTCTTCTATAAATGTAGGTATTAAAATGTCGTTTATAAAAAAAGTAAAGTAAGTAGGTACATATAAGTAAAGTATTGACTTTCGATTACATTACATTAATTAAGTACTATTCGTAAAAACACCATACAGTACCTCATTACCTACCAACTTAAATATTGGGTAAAAAATATTAGTATTGCGGAAATACCTTACTTGATATTGTTATTGTCCAGACTACCAACGTTATAGGTTAAACGCAAAGTTTATATTACTTGAATAGTGGTATTTAGATTCAATTTACGTAAAACTAAAGCATTTGAAATTAAATCAGCAATTAAAAATGGTCGAAAACAAGGGTGTATCATAGCTATACACATCGACATCGCGACTTTAAAAAACAAATAAACTTTTATAAATTTGAAAAAAGAATTCTATAAATTATCTGCAGTAGCATGCATGAAGTAAACATATTTGCTGGCGAAAGAAAAAAAGTCAATATCAGAGGAACGTGGAGTAAAAAGGAAACTTGAATTTCACTTACTGAGACATATGATTACCTACTTAATGTGTTTACGGGTAAAAAGTAATAATTAAATTTATAAAATGTTAGTGCTGTTTATCGGATTAGTAATTACTGGCGTAATTTAAGTCATAAAATAACAATAACAATATGTACCTATATAACAATACCTATATAACAATACCTATATAACAATATGTACCTATATTGTGATCATCACCATTTACTGAAATATGAATCAATCGATGAGTGTTTTTTTTCTTAACTTCTTATCTTTGACTGCCTCTGTGGCACAGTCGGTAGAGATACCGCCTGCGGCGCTGGAGGTCGTGGGTTCGATTCCCACCGGAGACAAATATTTGTGTGACCCATAAATGTTTGTCTCAAGAGTCTGGGTGTATCTATGTATAATATGTATGAAAGTATATAAGTATTAATATCCGTGGTGGATCGTGGATACCCATAACACAAGCAGGTTATTCCTAGCTTACTTTGAGATCAGATAGCGTTGTGTGAGATGTCCGTGAATATTTATTTATTTATATCCTAGAAGTAAACTTCTCTATTCAAATTCAAACCAAGGGACTACAACTATTTGCTTTTTACGATTAAAAGTATAGCAATATACGTGACATTAAAAAGTCTTATTAACCGACTTCAAAAAAGAGGAGGTTCTCAATTCGTACGCTATGTTTTTTTTATTAGTCCGAGAGCTGGCACGAATTTTTGGGTAGGTATTTGAGGCAAGCTGAAAACTTGTCAGATACCTCTCCTACTATATCCCAACTCGGAATTGCAGACCTGGCTGGTGAGTAGCGGGGCTAAATCAACCCCTAAATTTTTAAAAATATTATTTTTTTTTCCCAAAAAATATATTTGAGGCACTACGCAATTTATATATGTTGCAGTGTAATACTTAATGAATACGTAAAAAAATAAGCCAGATAATTTAATCGGGGTTTTAACATTGCCAGACGCGTGCAAACATATTTACACAAAAAATTATAAAAAATGTTTTTGAGGCAGCTTGAAATTTTAATGGAGCGTTATTTATAAGTAAAAAATATAATCACCAAAAAGACAGATCATTTCGGTGGGGCTTTCTACCTGCCAGGTGATCAAACAAATAATGAATGGGTACGAGCCTGTAGTGCTATAGACAAGCTGGAGTGTGAGAGAGCGCATAACGACAGCTGTCTTCGTTCTTGCTTGCCGCGTTACTATTAGCTCTGGCGAAGCCACGTGACTTACAATAACCCATGAGGTTTCTAGTCGGAATTTCGGAGTCGTTATTTTCAGTCGTATTAGGGCGAATGTCATCGTCGTATTAGGGTCGTATTAGGGTCGTCGTATTAGTCGTATTAGGGTTTCATCAAAAACTATACAGATATCACTTAAAATATTAGGATTACAGTAATTCAGTCATTATCAGATCCTTGTCTGAACTAGGATGTTAATCCTGTGTCTCAGACGTTCATCTGACTAAGCAAACAAGAGAGCACATTATAATACAAATAATATATAATAATAATTAATACTATATAATATATAATTTATTATTATTCCTATTCCGAAATATGTTCAATTATGAAATTTTAAACATTTAAAAAATTAAAAGATAAATAAAATAAAACGGGTTGTATAAAATATAGAATAAAATTAGTTCGACCAAATTATAAGTAGGTTCCTACATTTATATTAACTCAATATCTCTAAAATATTAATAAATGAATAGAATTTATTTCAATTTTATTTTATACTTGAAATAATTGTACTACTGGAGAGTTATTATATTTTTATAAACCTGGTTTTGCGATTTTTTATTTTAATTATTGATTTTTTTAATACGTAACGTCCATAAATCAATACAATCTCTTTTACGCAAAATGTTCTTAGTAGAAATTCAGAAAATTTAATATTTTTAACTCCGAAATTTTAACTAGAAACCTCATGGGTCGCACGTGGCTTCGCCAGAGCTAATAGTAACACGGCAAGTAAGAACGAAGACAGCTGTCGTTATGCGCTCTCTCACCCTCCAGCTTGTCTATAGCACTACAGGCTCGTACCCATTCATTATTTGTTTGATCACCTGGCTGATAGAAAGCCCCACCGAAATGATCTGTCTTTTTGGTAATCTTATTTTTTACTTATAAATAACGCTCCATTAAAATTTCAAGCTGCCTCAAAAACATTTTTTATAATTTTTAGCAAAATATTTTTGCACGCGTCTGGCAATGTTAAACCCCGATTAAATTATCTGGCTTATTTTTTTTCGTATTCATTAAGTATTACACTGCAACATATATAAATTGCGTAGTGCCTCAAATATATTTTTTGGGAAAAAAAATAATATTTTTAAAAATTTAGGGGTTGATTTAGCCCCGCTTCTCACCAGCCAGGTCTGCAATTCCGAGTTGGGATATAGTAGGAGAGGTATCTGACAAGTTTTCAGCTTGCCTCAAATACCTACCCAAAAATTCGTGCCAGCTCTCGGAATATATGTATAAGTATTACGCGATAGCGGCGCCGATTTTGATTTTTTTTGTTTGAATGAGGTTACTTCTGAGGTGGTCCCATATCCAGGGTATCAAGATCTGATGCTGGGATCCAGGAGAAATCGAGGGCAACCACCGAAAATTGTTGGGACAACTAGTGCGTTTGCTAACTTTTTGATTAAGTGCTTTAATAAGTAAGTATACCTACTACAATTTAATAAAGGTCTGGAGTCGATATGATGATGGAACCGAAAGACAGTTGAGGGAATTTCTTAACGATTTACAGCTGTTACCTTGTGTTTCGACTTGATTGATTTGTGTTGATGAGAACTTTACACCTAGATAGATATACTTATCGGTCTACCCGTCACTTAAAATAATAATAAAAAAATAATTAAACAATAGAACCGACTTCATACAAATCCTTAAAAATAAAATATACCTAGCACATAGTGATATGTATTTTGATTTATCAGATTTTATTCAATTTAAAATGGAAGTTGTTGCCATTAATAATACCTACCTACTTATACCTATGGGTTTACTTGGCGCCGACTTCAATATGATATTGAATAAAATCTGGTAAATCAAAATAATAACTTTGTGCCAGGTAAATATTTTAAAGGATTTGTATGAATTCGGTTAATTTTTTTTTTGGGAATATCTCGTCGACGCAACGTAAATCATGGTCACCCTTTTTTTAACTCGAGTTACAGGGTTTAAGTTCTGTAACTCGTGATTTTCAAGCATTAGACCTTCATTCATGATATCTACATATTCTTCGAAATCGTATCAATGATTAGCAAAAATAATGAGACCTCTACCAAATTCTGTTTAAGCTCCACTTTAAGAAACACGTGGCCGCGCGGTTCGCCCTTACGTAAGTGCTGTAGAACGAGAAGTTCAAACTTTAGGGCTATATTTTTCAAATCTACTTTTTCTTCGAAATCGTATCAGTGATTAGCAAAAAGAATTAGACTTCTACAATGCTCCGTTAATGAGAACTGGTGGCCGCGCGGTTCGCTTTATGCGGACTGCGCGGCCATAACTTTGGAGTGCCGTATGTCGTGAAGTTCAAATAGTAGGGCTTTATTTTTATAATCTACATTTTCTTCGAAATCGTATCAGTGATTAGCAAAAAGAATTAGACTTGTACGTAGCTCCGTTCAAGAGAACTGGTGGCCGCGCAGTTGAATTCATGCGGACTGCGCGGCCACGGTTAAACCCTTATAACTTTCTAAATATTGACTCTTCGAATTTGCGGTTTTCACTGTTCGTTTTCTACGAATTCCTTCGAAATGCTGACATAAGTTTCTTTTTTCTACGACATATTGGCCGAGCAATCGAAATGGACACTAACAAAATTACCTCTCCAAATTTCATGAGATGACTTGGCATCGGAAATCAAATACAAATATTTAATAAAAAAAGGGGGGTAAAGTTTTTTTTTTTTTTTTGTCGCACTTTAAGAATTCATTTTTTACCGCGGCAATTCGTGGTAACATGGTCGCCGTGGCAAAACAAACACAGAGCACCCGTCTGGCTGTCGTTGTCGCTTTCTACTGCCGCTCAGTAGCGATAGAAAAGGTTAAAAAGGGAATTTATAGGACCTTTAAAACGGCTTTACGGTTAAAGTATTCATGTGATTTTTTTTCTTCATTATTGTAATGTTTCTTGACTGATGCCACGTCACGTGACGAAATTTGGAGAGGTCATTTTGTTACACCCAGTATAAGTATAAAAGTCCAAAATCCAAAAGTTCAAAGCTCCAAGAGTCCAAAGTGCAAAACTCTACAGCTCCAAAACTCCAAAACTCCAACTCCAAAAGTCCAAAAGGTCAAAAGCCCAAAACTCCAAAAGTCCAAAGTACAAAAGTCCAAAAGTCCAAAAGTCAAATAGTCCAAAAGTCCAAAAGTCCAAAGTCCAAAGCCCAAAACTCCAAAGTCTAAAATTCTAAAAGTCCAAAAGTCCAAAACTCCAAAACTCCAAAATTTCAAAAGTCTAAAGTCCAAAACTCCAAAAGTCCAATAGTCCAAAAGTCCAAAGTCTAAAGCCCAAAACTCCAAAGTCTAAAAGTCTAAAATTCTAAAAGTCCAAACGTCCAAAACTCCATAACCCCAAAAACTCCAAAATTCCGAATGTCCAAAAAGCTCAAAAATAACATGCAAAACATATCTGACCTCTTTATTAGGTAAGTACTCTCTTTAATTATTCTGAATGCAAGGAGGCCGCAATCAAACTTCTCTTAAAAATTCTAAAAGTCCAAAAGTCCAAAACTCCATAACTCCAAAACTCCAAAACTCCAAAATTTCAAAAGTCTAAAGTCCAAAACTCCAAAAGTCCAATAGTCCAAAAGTCCAAAAGTCCAAAGTCTAAAGCCCAAAACTCCAAAGTCTAAAAGTCTAAAATTCTAAAAGTCCAAACGTGTAAAACTCCATAACCCCAAAAACTCCAAAATTCCGAATGTCCAAAAAGCTCAAAAATAACATGCAAAACATATCTGACCTCTTTATTAGGTAAGTACTCTCTTTAATTATTCTGAATGCAAGGAGGCCGCAATCAAACTTCTCTTAAAAAACATCAATCTGGTAGGTACCTTCTAAATAGGTTGTTTATAATATTTTGTTCTGAAGCTGGCAGCATATAATTTAAAAAAAAAAAGGACCAGCGCCATCTATTGGTAAAATCACTTTTTAAAGCTATTTTATTCTTATTGCTGTTTTGATAAAAGTGTATAAAGTAGCCTAAAACCATCTCTGAATCCTATTGTATATCGTGTCCAATTTTGAGCTCAGTCAATTCAGTAAATTTTGAGTTTTTAATAGATACTTAAACGCACACAGCATTTTTATATATATAGATTGTATTATGTATGTTATTGTAAAGTAGTGTAACTTTTTTCATTACTGCTCAGCTCCTATTCATTGTAGCGTTATGATATATGACACTCACCAATAACGTAGCTTTCTATTGGTGAAATAATTTTGAAAATCGGTTCAGTAGATCCAGAGATAACCCCTTACAACGTCACAAATTTTATCTCTTTATAATATTAGTGTAGAATCTAGATAATGCGTGACAATTTCTACACGTCGCCATCCAGCTCAAACTAAGCTGATATAAAGATTGTGGTTCTCTGTTTGGACGAACATTAAAATATTTGGGTCTTGCGCTCGATAGCTGATAGGACTTTACCAAGCACTTTTGGTAGTTATCATCAAAACTGGTTCATTGTGCCAGAAGGCAGGGTCGGATCATCATTAGGGCAACTGCATAGCGGCTCGCATTCAAACAGATGCACTTGTAAAACGTCACGAATATAAACCAAAGACTTACCACCAGTTCACAACGCGACTCATCGACTAGTGGCCCTTGCAACTAAGAAAAATAAATAACAACTTTTTCTTTTTTTTTTTAACTTTAATAACAGAGTCGGACGTCTTTTATAACAGCGTCACACACTTCATAACAGCGTCGGACGTCTTTTATAACAGCGTCACACACTTCATAACAGCGTCGAACACCTTTTAAGACCGCATCAGGCGCCCTAATAGCAGCGTTTTCAGGGTCGGCAGCGCGAACGCGGCGCCTCTGGTGTTGCAAGGTTTCATAGGCTGTGGTGACCACCGGTCCCTCTGGTGGGCCGCATTCTTGTCTGCCCTTACCTTGCCTTGCCTTGACCTCAGTAGTATAAAAAAAACTCCGTTGCGACGCCTTTTATAACAGCGTCGCGACGCCTTTTATAACAAATCGCGAGGCCTATTGTAACAGCGTCGCGACGCCTCATATAGCAGCGTCGCGGCGCCTTTTATAACAGCTTCGCGACGCATTTTATAACAGCGTCACGACGCCTTCTATAACAGCATCGCGACGCCTAATGTAACAGCGTCGCGACGCCTTCTATAACAGCGTCGCGGCATCTTTTATAACAGCATTGCGACGCCCTCTATAACAGCGTCGCAACGCCTTTTATAACAACATCGCGACGCCTATTGTAACAGCGTCGCGACGCCTTTTATAACAACCTCGCGACGCCTAATGTAACAGCGTCGCGACTCCTTCTATAACAGCGTCGCGGCATCTTTTATAACAGCATTGCGACGCCCTCTATAACAGCGTCGCGACGCCTTTTATAACAACCTCGCGACGCCTAATGTAATAGCGTCGCGACGCCTTCTATAACAGCGTCGCGGCATCTTTTATAACAGCATCACGGCGCCCTCTATAACAGCGTCGCGACACCTTTTATAACAACATCGCGACGCCTAATGTAACAGCGTCGCGACGCCTTCTATAACAGCGTCGCGGCATCTTTTATAACAGCATCACGGCGCTCTCTATAACAGCGTCGCGACGCCTTTTATTACAACATCGCGACGCCTATTGTAACAGCGTCGTGACGCCTTCTATAACAGCGTCCCGACGCCTATTATAACAGTGTTGCGACGCCTATTATTATAGCGTCGCGACGCCTTATATAATAGCGTCGCGACGCCTATTATAACAGCGTTGTGACGCCTAGATGAAAGAATGACAAAACAGATATACAACGCGAAAGTGGATGGACGTAGGAGTCGGGGAAGGCCACGACACACCTACCACGACCAAATTAATCGTGTGTTAGTGGGGGTGGTGTCAAGAGCCGTAGGAACCGACATGCATGCATGAAAAGACAAATGAAAGTTGAAGAAGCAAGTGAGGTGTGTATGGACCGTGCCGTGTGGCGCTCGGTTCTTTCTGCATACCCCGCAAGGGATTTGGCGTGAAGATAGTATATGTCGGAGTAGACATGCGGCACCTGTTTTTAAAAAGCGCAGGCCCGCTGACCTGGAGTAGGTCATCGTGTCTGCTTTATGCTTTATTACACTTATAGATGGATATCTAGTTAAATAACAGTGAAATAAATACTTAGGCGGTATTTATTTCAGAAACACAGTAATAAAAACAAGCAAATGGAACACCAATGAAATAAAATGAAATTAAATGAAAAATCTTTATTCATGTAAGTCACAATCTACATTTACTGCCAGATTCGCAACGCAATAGGTAGAGCTGGAGAAAAAAGAACCTGGCAATAAAACTCCGGCCACTCTTTTAACTTCCAGTAGGTTATTACAACATAATTTTTATTCCAAATTAAAACCAACATAGAATCTACTCACAATGTTTTCTCTCCAAATTCCAGCAGCAAAGTGAGCCCTCGGCCACAACCACTGTCTATTTATAAATCCCCGCCACTCAAATTGTTCTCACAAAACACGTGGCTTGATATTTAATGTTTTCTTTTTAAATCAAAGAAATGTTGTTCAATTTATTTTTGAGAAATAAAGTTATTAATTTAATTAGTCAAACAAGTAAGTGTAGTAGTAAGTGTTATGTGACTATGTAGGTTCTTACGAACCTACATAGTCACATAACACTTAGGTAACCTAATTAGTTCACCACTACATCAAGTTATACAAATCAGTGTTAATAAATTCTACAACTATTTCTATTCGAACCTTATATCACAAAATAGTAAGGTATCAGTAAAGTTGCTCATTGTAATGGTTTTAATCTATTTATAATCAAATAGATTTTAATTAGTAATTCTCGGTGTGGCGACATATAGTATATTATAGTATAGTTGTGACGCCTATTATAATAGCGTCGCGACGCTTACATAACAGCGTCGCGACGCCTTTTATAACAGCGTCACGACGCCTTCTATAACCGCGTCGCGATGCCTTCTATAACAGCGTCCCGACGCCTATTATAACAGCGTTGCGACGCCTATTATAATAGCGTCGCGACGCCTTATTTAACAGCGCCGCGACGCCTTTTATTACAGCGTCACGACGCCTTCTATAACAGCGTCCGATGCCTATTATAACAGCGTCGCAACGCCTTATATAACAGCGTCGCGACGCTTTTTATAACAGCGTCACGACGCCTTCTATAACAGCGTCGCGACGCCTTCTATAACAGCGTCGCGACGCCTTTTATAACAACATCGCGACGCCTATTGTTACAGCGTCGCGACGCCTATTATAACAGCGTTACGACGCCTTCTATAACAGCGTCGCGTCGCCTTTTATAACAACATCGCTACGCCTATTGTAACAGGGTCGCAGCGCCTTATATGACAGCGTCACGACGCCTTTTATAACAGCATCGCGATGCCTATTATAACAGGGTCGCGGCTAGGGAATGCAATCCCGCAACGAAATTGAAATCCCGGTATTTGCGGGACTGAGAGATCTCAGTCCCGCGGTATCCCGGTATTTGCGGGAACCCGCATATTTCTGAAAGTTATTGAGAAAAAAATAGGATTCTGCATCATACATCCATCTAGAACTGAAAAATAGTCACCCCTTAATCCCCGAAGGGGTAGGCAAGACGAGGCATATGGTCTCATCTCATAATGTCCTTTTCTCGAAGGGTCTTTTCTCATAATTTCCTCTTCTCGAAATATCCTTTCTCAAAATGTCCTTTTCCGAAAATGTCCTTTTCTCGAAATGTCCTTTTCTCAAAATGTCCTTATCGCGAAATGTCTTTATCTCAAAATGTCCTTTTCGCGAAATGTCCTTTTCTTAAAATGTCCCTTTCTCAAAATATGTGCACTACAGGATTAACCCCGCTCAATCCGACTTGGATAGGTTAGGTTAGAAAGCTAAGGCGGGAGCGGAGTGCAGCGAAGCTTCCGCTTTAACCTTCGTGGTAATTTTTTTTATAACCTAACCTATCAAATCGGATTGAGCGGGGTTAAACCTGTACCTGTGCACATATTTGGAGAAAGGGACATTTTGAGAAAAGGACATTTCGTGAAAAAGACATTTTGAGAAAAGGACATTTCGCGAAAAGGACATTTTGAGAAAAAGACATTTCGAGAAAAGAACATTTTGGGAAAAGGACATTTTTGGGAAAAGGACATTTTGAGAAAGGACATTTCGAGAAAAGGATATAATGAGAAAGGACATTTCGAGAAAAGGATATAATGAGAAAGGACATTTCGAGAAAAGGACATTATGAGATGAGACGAGCCGGGCCTTCAACTTGACTTAACTGCCATTTTACCCGCAAACGGGACCAACGGCTTAACGTGCCATCCGAAGCACGGCAATGCTCAAATAAATGTCACAAAGTGGTCTCCCATCTAAGGACCGGTAACTTACTGCAGTGATCTTTTACAGAACACTCGAGTCCGCGGGGCCACAAGGAAAAATAAATTATTTAATAAATGACTTTTGTATTGAGATTATTAAACGGATATACATCTAAGTAATAAAATACCTACTGCAAATTATTAGAAGCGCAAAAAACATAGCATGTCAAAATTCTTGTCTGCCAAAAGACTCCTAACTTTACATGTCAGATAGCCAGCAAGCAATGTACGAGATAATTGAATACTTTTATAGTACAAGAAAAGTCAAATCTCCCTGATTAAATCACTAAAATCAAATAAGTACGTTATTACAACACAATAACACATGGCGTTTACCTTTGCTCAATCCCGCTAATCCCGCGGGATCCCGCACGATTTACGTGCGGGACTGGTCCCGCAAAAATACTGCGGGATCCCGGTATTTCGGGATCCCGGTATCCCGGTATTGCATTCCCTAGTCGCGGCGCCTGATATAACGGCGTCGCGACGCCTTTTATAGCAGCATCGCGACGACTATTATAACAGCGTCACCACGCCTTCAATAACAGCGTCGCGACGCCTATTGTAACAGCGTCGCGACGCCTTTTATAACAGAGTCGCGAAGCCTATTATAACAGCATTTGGCGCCTTATATACATATAGTAGCGTCACGATGACTTTATGTTTACCGAGATTAAATTTTTTGTATGTTTGGTTTATTTTTTTCATTAAATAGACTCCGAAACTACTGCACCGAATTTAAAAAAATCTTTAGCTATTGCGAACCTACTGTATCCCCGGGTGACATAGGATATATTTTATTCCCATATTCCCATGGGAACGGCAACAACGCGTGTGAAACCGCGTGACATTGGTGGTAATAGTATACTTATGTGAGACTTACACAATATGTAACACACAATTCCAGTTCGTGACGCAAGCGACGCTGAAACTCCGAGGCGAGTACATGTCGCGTCAGCAACGCGCTTCAGACGCCATCTCGCGGAAACTTCATGGGTTGCGCTCACTTTGTACACAGCATGGCGACTGGCTGACAGATTTGCAGGTTTGTGATATTTACTTATTTATTGTGTTCTGTAAGTAAACAATCACGATGAAGCGACAAAGGGAACACTTTCGCAAAAAATCCATTGTGTAGAGAAGGAAATCTCGAAATGAAACCCGGTTGTCAGAAAATTGACAATCGTTGAACCAAGTTGAAGGCCTTATGGGTGGTTTGAAAATTTTCAACTGCGGGTCACGGTGACCTGCGGCTGTTCATTTCAACACGGCAATAGGCTCACCACCTATTACGTGGGACATAAAACTATAAGGTGAAATGCGGGCGTATACTATGCCTCTGCCTACCCCTTCGGGGGTAACTATATGCATGTATGTAAACAATCCCTGCAGTAAGCTACTTTCTGTATGACTGGTCTTTGGATGGGTGACCATTACGTTTCCGTGCTTCGGAAGGCTAATCTCTATGAGCAGTTTTTTTTATATTTAGCTTGTCAAATGACTCTCCTCGCCTGATGTAAAACCACAGCTACATCTGACAAGTTGAGGGTGATTTTCATAATGCTCAGGGCAATTTCACAGTGGGTTCTTAAGTTGGTAGTTCTAAAATGTGCCCTATTTACGCTTCGCTTGAAGAACCCGGGATTTAAAAGGAGGGAAACACGTGCGCAGGCAGCGCTGTTCAAATTTCTATGGTTCTAAATCACTCGGTTAGAAATGTAAAGAAAAATCGAAAACGATATTAGTTTCAGAACATAATTACCATTTTTCAATACGAGATCTTGTAGTAAATTCAACAATTTAACTTATTACATTTTATTTCGTTGCAGAAAGAAATAGACGAGGCACAACTTGACTCGGCCGTCCTGAAGGAGAAATGTTTGCTCGCTGAGAAACATCAAGACGACCTTAAATATAGGTGAGTTCTGTGCTAACAAAGCCAGCATGTATTTATGGAGTTTATAGATCTTATGGACCTTCACTTGTTCTTGTTGCGAGTGTTTAAGGGACTAGTCCGAAAAAATGCACTTAGGATTTTGGAAATATTCAAGAACTCACTTCAATAAATGACACTAAAATGGAACCTTAAATTCTTAATAGATGAAACTACAATAACACCGTGCGCTTTTTACAAAATAATTATTTACATTAGAAAAAACACCTCTCAAAGTTATAAAAAAAACCGGCCAAGTGCGAGTTGGACTCGCCCATGAAGGGTTTCGTAGCAGCAAGTAACATAATATCAAAGTTCTTGTCGGTCGTTGTAACTTTGATTGATGTTTTAACACGTTCGCAGTGGTAGTGATTTTTCTAACCGAAAATTGCGGTTTAAAAATAAACTACCTGCTCTATCTCGTTCAAACCAATTTTGGTTGGTAGTTTTTATGGCAATGTTCATCATATATTCTTTTTAGATTTATCATTCTCTTAGTTTAGAAGTTAGAGGGGGGGGGGACACACATTTTTCCACTTTGGAAGTGTCTCTTGCGCAAACTATTCACTTTAGAACAAAATGATGTTAGAAACCTCAACAGCATTTTTGAAGATCTATCTATAGATACCACACGTATGGGTTTGATGAAAAAAAAAAAATTGGGTTTCAGTTCTGTATAGTAGTATGGGGACCCCCAAAATTTACTGCGTTTTTTCTAGTTTTATATAAGAATCTTAATGCGGTTCACAGAATACATCTAGTTACCAAGTTTCAATAGCATATGTCTTATAGTTTCGAAGAAAAGTGGCTGTGACACACGGACGGACAGACAGACAGACAGACATGACGAATCTATAAGGGTTCCGTTTTTGCCATTTGGCTACGAAACCCTAAAAATCATCGAAATAGCAGAAATAATCAAATTGACAAAGGTAAATTTCGATGATTTTCATACGTGTTTTTTCTAATGTAAATAATTATTTTGTAAAAAGCGCACGGTGTTAATGTAGTCTCATCTATTAACAATTTAAGGTTCCATTTTGGTGTCATTTAATGAAGCAAGTTATTGAATATTTCCAAAATTCTAAATGTCTTTTTGAGCATTTTGCGGACTCGCCCCTTAAGAGAATGAATATTGGAAATCTATCTATCTATACGAATATTGGAGAAAAGATTTGACTGTTTGTATATTGTTATATTACAATTATTTTGTATCAAATACAGTCTTGTCTAAAACAGCTCAGTTCAATCCAGACCAACTTTGTGTACCTCTCACAGTACAATAAGGCACCCCTTCCCACAGATGTTCAGCGGTGACCCGCAAGCTACGTTCCCGCGCCGACACGTCCCCGGCCGAGCGGGAACTGCTGCGGGAGCTGGAGCTGCACCAGAGAAGTGGGAACGAACTGGCGGATCAGATAATGCAGCTTAAAGCGTGCGCGCAGGATAAGGCTATACAGGTGTGTATTTATACTTTATTTTACGTCAAGATCTATACATATAATAAAATGATAGAAGAGTCAAAACTGGACATTGGAAATATTTAAAAAAAAATACTCGATGGGTGTTCAATATAAGATACCGAAGCCGAAAATATAGTTAGAAATTTTTTTGTCTGTTTGTCTGTTTGTCTGTTTGCTTTGCTTTGTCCGGAAGGATCTCGAAAAGTATTCAATAGATTTGGTTCAAATTTTGCATAAATATTACTTAGGGGTGGGGTCTTCAAATAGGCTATATATTATCACGCTACATATCCTAGGGGCTAAGCAGAGGGCAATGAAATATGTAAGATGGTGGATTGATTTAACCAAAACGTAGCAGGAATATTAGTAAGAGATAGGTTTTACACACAGGCTACATATTATTACGCTACTTATTCTAGAGGCTTGGCAGAAAAGAATTCAAATCCAAACCAAATTGGCAAAATTACATAATTTTCACGCGTACGAAGTCGCGGGCAACAGCTAGTAGTATTATAATACAGAAATTTAATACAAAATAGCAATACAATGGGCAGCAAATAACATAAATGTAAATCATAAATAATTATTATCCTACTAATATCATAAATGTGAAAGCTTGTATATATTTGGATGTTTGGATGTTTGTTACTCAATCACGCGGCTGAACGGATTAGGCTGAAATTTCTTACAGAGACAGCTTAAAGTCTGGAAAAAACACCACAACACAACTTTTCACCCGGCAATTTGTTCCCACGGGAAACGGGAACGAGTACCGAATTTCACGCGTGTGAAGCCGCGATCATCATCTAGTAGAATATATTTTCAACAAACCCATTTTTTGTTTCCAGCTAAAGAAATGGCACGAGGAGTACAAGAAGAAGGACATAGCGCTCGGCAAGTCCCACAGCGACACCATCAGCTCCATATTGCAGCAACAGTAAGTACTCGCGGGGTAGGCAGGGGCGTAGATACACACATTAGAAGTGCTACTGGCCCCGTGGACTCAGTGTTCTATAATCGTTGCAATGTATTTTTCACTGGCCGGTCCTTAAATAGGTGCCAACCACATGAACTTTGCGACATTTATTTGCGAGCGTTTCCGTGCTGCGGAAGGCACGTTAAGATTTTTTCAGGGTTATTAGATATGGTTTCTTAATATAAATAAATATTTACGGACATTTCACACAACGCTATCTGATCCCAAAGTAAGCTAGGAATAACCTGCTTGTGTTATGGGTATCAGACCACGCATATTAATACTTATATACTTTTAATAAAATACATTTATTGTTAAAAATTACAGAGAAACATAATTATTACATATCTATATTTACATTATTACTATCTAAACTAAACCTAAATAAGGCCCCCGTGGCATTGTGCCCAAAAGACTAGCAGCATTCCCCCTATACAGGGTGAATTTTTCAAAAGGGATTGGATGGCCAAATCCGAAACTATAAGGAATAACGAAAAATGCTCAAAGGAGTCACGAGCCCGATTTTTATGAAACTTAAAACCTCATCATTAGATTTTTGAAAAACCAATAATCCTAGCTGGGAATCGAATTCATTGATTTTGAAAAAAAAAAACACACCCTTTATTATTACACCATACGATAGTGTTGCTATTAAGGATCATATTCTGGGAAGTAATGATATACGGCAAACTACAGAAAAGAGCTCATCTTTAACAAAATACATTTTATTTTTCTTACGTTAACTGATTAATTGTTCAAAATCTTTGCAATACATAGCTGGATTCGAAACCTCAAGGAATAATTAAGGAATATTATTGATTCCGTTGAGAATATTCTCTAAAAAAACATTCTGAGCATAATTTAAAACACGGAATAGTTACGATGTTTTCTGGAATTTCGAACGAAACAAATTATGATACAAAATTTAGGTACATGAAATATGCATTCTATTAAAATTCCAAATGTTCCTTAAATTTGGCGTATATCATTACTTTGCAAAATTTGATCCTTAACAGCGACTCTATCGTATGGTGTAATAATAAAGGGTGTGTTTTTTTTTCAAAATCAACAACTTCGATTCCCATCTAGGATTATGAGTTTTTCAAAAATCTAATGATGAGGTTTTAAGTTTCATCAAAATCGGGCTCGTGACTCCTTTCAGCATTTTTCGCTATTCCTTATAGTTTCCGATTTGGCCATCCAATCCCTTTTCAAAAATTCACCCTGTATACTTTTTAAATACATACTTAGTATACATAGAAACACCCAGACTCTCGAGACAAACATTTATGGGTCACACAAATATTTGTCTCCGGTGGGAATCGAACACTACCGACGAGGCAAAGATAATAATAAAAGTATTACAAACATAAAGACAACTCCCCCCGCGCCACAGCTGTCATTATAGTTGGCGGGTGACGTGAACATTTGATTAGCATTATTGGTCACATGCACACATTCAAGCTTGAAAACGTATGGAGCTTCCGCTCTGTAAAGGTAAAAACAGGACGCTTACGGACACTGTCACCTAACTTTTGGAGAGACTTTGCCTCTTTGTGTGTGTTCTACCGCCTGTACAATGGTTTGTGCTCTGAAGAATTGTTTGACATGATGCCCACTGCTACCTTCTATCATCGCACCGCTCGCCATAGACAGGGTGTTCATCCTCACACGTTGCGTCCTGAGCGCTCGAGCACGGTGAGATCTGATAGGGGCTTTCTTCCGCGCACGCTTAGGTTGTGGAATGATCTCCCTGCCTCGGTTTTCCCAAACGCCTACAGTATGGGGTTATTCAAAAGGGGACTTACAGGGTCGGCAACGCGATTGTGGCGCTTCTGGTGTTGCAAACGTCTAAAGCTGCGGTGACCACCGGTACATCTGGTGGGGCCGTATGTTTGTCTGCCACTCTAGTGGTATAAAAAAAAAACTCTAATATCGTGGACTGTAATAGCTGGAAAGTTACAATTTTTACAAATATTAACAAAACATTTATTGTTAAAAATTACAGAAAAACGTAATTATTACATGTCTATTCTACATTATTACTATCTAAACTAAACCTAAATAAGGCCCCCGTGGCATTGTGCCCAAAAGACTAGCAACATTCCCCCTTTGAATAGCAATACCTATTCGTTGAGCGAGAAAACTGCCAGCCCTTGGGTCATTAGTCGATTCTACAAGGCGCTTTTTCAAGTTCTTGAAAAATTTTTGCGCATACAAATACAGAAGTAATACTCTGACTGCCTCGTTGGTCTAGAGGTTTTTGAAGCGCTCGTGGCCCCGCGGACTCAGTGTTCTGTAAACGATCACTGCAGTAAGCAACATTTACTATGGCCGGATATGGATGGGTGACCACCACGTGGACCACTTTGTGACATTTATTTACGAGCGTTTCCGTGCTTCGGAAGGCACGATAAGCCGTTGGTCCCGGTTGTCAGTAAAATGACAGTCGTTAAGCCAAGTTGAAGGCCTTACGGGCGGCTTGAAAAATTTCAACTGTGGGTCGTCACAACCTGCGCCCGGGTCGGCAGCGCGTGTGTAGCGCCTCTGGTGTTGCAAACGTCTATAGGCTACGGTTACCAACCTTCCGGTGGGCCGTAAGCTTGTCTGCCACCTAAGTAGTATAAAAAAAAAAAAAAAAAAAAAAAGAGGTCTAAAATGCGCGACTGCAGATCACGAGGTCGTGGGTTCGATTCCCACCGGAGACAAAAAATTATGCGACCCATGAATGTTTGTCAAGAGTCTAGGTGTTTCTATGTATGATAAGTATGTATTTAAAAGTATTATGTGTTAATATCCGTGGTCTGATACCCATAACACTAGCAGGTTATTCCTAGCTCACTTTGGGATCAGATAGCGTTTTGTGAAATGTCTATGAATATTTATTTATTTATTTATTTATTCACAACAATCGTGATACATTTAACCAACACAACCTTGCTCAAAAATCAGTAAATAAATATTAAAATACACTTGTTTTTTTTTCCAGGACCAGTCAAATATCCACGCTCATAGAAGAAACGAAATTACTCAAGGACCAACTCAGCATTGTTTAATATAGTGTTTTAACGTCTTTATATTATTTTTGTATCTTGTTAGATAATAATAAAAACTGTATTATTATTTTTGAGTAATTTGTAAAGGATTTCGTTTGAAAAGTAGTTTGTAATAACGTCTACATCCCCGGCGGAATAGATAGAGGTAATTTTTTTAAAGAAATTAGTATTCTAGCTAAATCATAAATTTTAAACATGAAAAAAGTATTGATTTCGAGCAGGATTCAAACCTGCGTCTTCTTGCATACCCAGCGGATGCCATAACCACTTTAGCAGGTTTCGGTGGCCAAGTGGTTAAAGCGTCCGCACGGTATGCAAGGTACGACCGTTCGAATCCTGCTCGAAACCAATTCTTTTTCCATATTTCAAATTTAGATAGACGTGTATCGCTTTTCCAGTAGCCTTTTGGTCCCCAATTGGGGTGAGAAGGGGGGGGGGGGGGTAAGCCGATTGCCGACACCGGATACTATGTACAGTCAACTACAATGAAATGTCCCCATCCTAAATTGTCATCATCCTAACTTTACTATTTCAAAAGCTAACACTTCCTATGTCGACCACTTCCCGGTTCGTCCTTTTAGTTCCACTTTGGTCCATGTTGACATTTTTACCGTGTTATAAAATCTTTCTAACTGCAGAGGTTGTATTTATTGATGTGCAAATATCTTTTCTAGCGGTTGGAATTTTCATTCGATAGATTGTCTCTTGTACAGTCAACTACAATGAAATGTACTAATTTAATCTTACAAAATGATGTATCCCTGCGAGTGCCATAATGAACTAACCAAACATGGTATCCACCGAACTTGACTGTAACATGTATTGATTGCTATGCATAATATTATGCATGCTAATTATTTTTTTATTTTAAAGTTGATTTTCTCTGTCAACTTTAAAATAAAAAATAAATGTATAGGGATACATATTTATTGCTCTTTACACGCACACATGTTACTGTCAAGTTCGGTGGATATCATACTTGGGTAGTTCATTATATCACTCGCAGGGATACATTTTGTAAGATTAAATTAGTACATTTCATTGTAGTTGACTGTACAAGAGACAATCTATCGAATGAAAATTCCAACCGCTAGAAAAGATATTTGCACATCAATAAATACAACCTCTGCAGTTAGAAAGATTTTATAACACGGTAAAAATGTCAACATGGACCAAAGTGGAACTAAAAGGACGAACCGGGAAGTGGTCGACATAGGAAGTGTTAGCTTTTGAAATAGTAAAGTTAGGATGATGACAATTTAGGATGGGGACAAGTTTGGAAATAGACAATGTCATCCGGAGGGCTTTAAATTTCATTCTTAACGACAAAGTATAATAAATTATAAGTGCCAATATGACTTATTTTCCATTCTATCTCAGTCACAGAATTGACTTATTTCAGACCTACTTTATTTTTTTACAAATATCTTTTATTACAGATATTACTATTTAACTTAGGTCGAATTCGACCAAAATCGGAGTAAGACCAGAATAACTTGTACCTTTTCTAAAAGTAAAGTGACTTTCCATTTTACCAACAACTAATAAGTATAATGTAACTATGGTAACCATACAGGATAGAGTACTTCAGTATGGGACATGGGTTACCATAGTTACGTTGTGCTTGTTAGTTGTTGGTAGTAACTTCACTTTCACTTTACTTTTAGTATAAGTACGAGCTATTCTCTAGCATAGTCTTACTCCGATTTTGGTCGAATCCAACCTTAGGCCGGATTCGACAAAACTCGGAGTAAGACTATGCTAGAGAATAACTTGTACTAATACTAAAAGTAAAGTGATTTTCCATTCTACCAACAACTAATAAGCTCAACGTAACTATGGTAACCGTACTCGAGTAAATGTAACTATAGTAACCATACTGAAATAGGTACCTATACTGTATTTCAATAGCTTTGCGCAAAAATGTAAACAAACACATTTGATCCTATACATATATCCATAGTTACTTGCAATTGAGTATTCACCCTGATCATATTCCAGTATCCAGGAGTCATACAGTGTTCTTACAATTACTTCGACACCAAATAACTTCTTTATGATAGTTTATTTTCATTTAAAATACCTACTCAGGATAGTAAAAAATTCAATGATTTGTCATACTATATTTTTCTACTCATCTGTCTTAGACAACGATTGTCAAAACATGATATGTTTACATTATTGCCAGATCGGGCAGAATTGGACTATAGTCTACAACAGTACAAGTTATTCTCTAGTATAGTCTTACTACGATTTTGGTCAAATCTACCTTTCATACTTTAAAATTCAACCTGACTAACATCCCACTATTCTACGTTATTATTAGTTTACGTAACAAACATCCAAAAATATGTTTGTTACTTAATAAAGCTAGGCTGAAGGGATCGGGCTTAAATTTAATATAGAGGTAGAAATTTTTTGTTTCGAAAATAAGTTTCCTTCCCATGAGAACTAGAAATAGCAAATTTCCACGCGGACGAAGCCGCGAGCATCGTATAGTCTAGCTCTAGCACATTAATAACACAAGCATTGAAAATTTATTTTTTTCTTTAAAAAAAGAAAAAAATTGAAATTGAATTTTAAACCAGAGGCAAAGATTTGAAGTGAATTTCTTCAATTGACACCAGTAATTAAATGCTGGACTCTTAATATGACTTCTCTTTTAATAATTGAACTTTTATTTGTTATTATTGTTTAAGAAAAACTGTATAATTGATAACTTGTGATTGTTAAACTCTGATACTGTCGAGTGTATGTTTCTGAATAAATGATTGAAGATTATTATTTTGATTATTTTCATTTGATCTGTGAAAGGTCGATTACCAGTTAAATATACTTCAGTATGGTTACCATAGTTACTTCTACTTCAGTATATGGTTACCATAGTTACGTTGTGCTTAGGTATTTGTAGTTGGTAACATGGAAAATCACTTTATTTTTAGAACAAGTATAAGTTATTCTCTAGTATAATACTTACTTCGGTTTTGGTCGAATCCGCCCTGACTAAAATTTGCAAAAAAAAAATATTTAAAACTCATCGTATGTCTATTAGTGATTGAGTGATAAATTTTAAGTTTCACAAAGGTCTATAAAATGCATTTATCTACATTTTATATGCAAAACTAAATACTATCCTACTAATATTATAAATGTGAAAGATTGTGAAGCTGTTTGGATGTTTGTTACTCAATCCCGCTCTAACGGCTGAACGGATTAGGCTGAAATTTGGAACAGAGATAGGTCTTGAAATAATATTTTTTGTAAATGTGGTTGGAAATAAAGTTATTCTTATTCTTTTTAATAACACAGGCTACCTGTCATCCCGGGAATGTGTTCCCACAGGAAGCGGGAACGGGACCCAATTTTCACGCGGGCGAAGCCGCGCGCATCAGCTAGTAGATATTATAAATGTGAAAGTTTGTGAAGATGTGTGTATGTTTGTTACTCAATCCCGCTCTAACGGCTGAACGGATTGGGCTGAAATTTAGTACAGAGATAGCTTATAGTCTGTAATAACACATAGGATACTAACTTTTCAAACCGGGAATATGTACCCACGGGAAGCGGGAACGGGTACTGAATTTCACGCGCTCGAAGCCGCGAGTATCATCTAGTATCTACTAAACCAAAAGAATTAAAATAATACATATTTGTTTGAGATTTTTATTTCAATATTTTACATTCAAATAACGAATGACTAACAAAATTAAAATAGGAATGTCTTACATATATATTATACGATACTTATTTTGAGTTTTTTTATGAAAGAATTTATTTCTATCTAAAGTCTTATACAAAACTTATACTACTTACATTAAAATTATGCAAAAGACCATTTTGTAGATCACTACTACCACAGATTATAAAACTAAGGGCAGATGCTTACCGAACAAGAAAGCGAGGCCAGGAAAGAAAATACTAAAGCCAAAAGTGAATACTTTTTAGGCTCTAGAAGTGAATACGTGGATAATGTCGTCATAATATGATTCATTATTCACTATAAATTATCCCTACTAATATAATAAATGCGAAAGTAACTGTCTGTCTGTGTGTCTGTTACGCTTTCACGCCTAAACAGCTGAACGGATTTTGATAAAATTTGGCATAGAGATAGTTTGAGTCCGGGAAGGACATAGGCTACTTTTCAACCGACTGCGCAAAAGGAAGGTAATAATTTTACGCGATAACGACTTCTACGCGGACGAAGCCGCGGGGAACAGCTAGTACATTATAAATGAGAAATTCGTTTCGTGTGAACAGTGTTTAGCACTGCCGCGTTACAGTACTCACTTTTGGGTTTAGTATTTGCTTCCTTGGTCTCACTTTCTTGTTCCGTAAGCAACACCTGTCTAATTCTATTATCTGCGCCTATTACAAAACAAATTATCCTCTTTACAAAAAATAGCTTAGCAGTCAAATGTGATTCTTATAACTTAAGTATTAAAGTTGATAGTAGGATGAGTTATTCATTGAGTGGGCCCCAAAACATTTTGGAGACTTTTGATTCGTCTGCCGTGAAAAAGAAATCTCTGCCGAGTTTTACAAACTCTTTGAGAGACAGTTTACCATCCTGGAACAATGAAAATAATGAAATAAATTAATAACTTCCGACCTAGATTTCGTTGGTTATATTGTTGTCATAGTGGCATTGTGGGAAAGGATCCGAATCTAATGATAAGCTGAGTATCAAAATCGATCTAGTAGTTTAGGAAACCAGAGCTCACAATGCAATGTGACAGACTCATTACATTCATATTCACCGTAAATTCGTAAAAACCGTTACGATTGTAATCTATCTAGCGAGATTGAAAACTGTCGAGATTATGAACTGTAAAAAATGGAAATCTTTTAGATGGTTAGGTTGAAACAGTGACCATATTTTTTTTACGTGAGAGAAAATCCTTCATGGATGCTATCCTACCTATATGACTCCTACCGACTGAAAAACCTCACGTAACGCCCAACAGCCTATGGTTGGGAGCCCCGGGTAAGCCCTCGGAAGGATGTCCCAGGACTCTCAAAAACAGTGACCATTAACTCAGAAATGCGTGCGAGCGGGCTTTGGCCGCGAAGCGCCAGATGCCCGATTTTATTTTTTATTTTTTTCTTTTACGACACAATTTAACGGAAAGTAATCCGTTAGATTGTAAAATCTCGGCAATTCACAATATTGCAAGGTCGATTGGAATCTGAACTCTTTTTACAATTTTACGATGACACCAAAGACGGCCACAGCTAAATTTACAATTTCCTACTTTATTCGAGACTGTTGAAAATTCGTGAATAATGGTGGACACTCACCCCGTTAGTGTCGATGACAGCGAAGGCGACGGCCGCGTGTTCGTTGTCCAGTCCGAGACATTTGAAGAACAGTTTGAACTCCACCACCGATATGTAGCCAGACTTGTCTTTGTCTACCGCCTGCAAACATAGACCAATGTTAAATTAATTATTAAAACTAAGTTTTTTTTAGTAGTAAAATCCTACGTGGATGATATGCCGGACTTCTACCGACTAAAAACCACAGGTATCTTATCTAACAGCCTCCGGTTGGGAGCCCTCGGAAGGATACCACAGAACTAAAATAAAGTATTCACGAAATGTTTTTCACTCAACGCTATTTGATCCCAAAGTAAGCAGGACTAACCTGCTTGTGACAACAGATATTAATACATTACTTATGTAGGTACTTCTTTTTGTAAAAACATAGGAAGGTAGTTATACAAATAATGCATGTTTCATGCATCTTAAGGCAAATATGTTTTTATGGATGACACTAACTTTTGTCGCGTGTTGGGAATCGAACCCACAACCGCATGATCCGTAGTGGCACTGTATTGCGACTACGGTTCTACACCGTACGGCTTCTACAATGAGGCAGCCAATGTGTTTAATTTATTCCTGTTCCTAGTGATTATGTTTTATGCAGGCCTCCCCTTAATCTTCGGGACTGCATAGGTATATCCTAATCTGCAAAGTAAGATACTAAGGAGGACCCAAGCCATTACAACCGTCCTTGCCCATTCTTGCATCGAATCGAACAATTCCTCATAGCACAAATCTGTTTTTAAGCTATTTCAACTTTTATCTACTACTAGCTGATGCGCGCGGCTTCGCACGCGTGAAATTTGGTTCCCATTCCCGCTTCCTGTGGGAACATTTTCCCGGGATAAAAAGTAGCCTATGTGTTATTCCGGACTATACTCTATCCCTGTACCAAATTTAAGCCAGATCCATTCAGTCGTTAGAGCGTGATTGAGTATTGTATTTGTATTTATTAATTCGTTAACAATTTTTACATTGTGTTCGAATTCTTAACTACTAGATATCTACATAACTAGCTGACCCGCGCAACTTCGTTTGCGTCATATGAGAGTGAGAAAGAGAGTGGTATAGTATTAATATTTAAGTAGGTAATATAATCCCGTCGCATTTACTCTCGTCGCGTGTCTTAGGTAGGTATATTTTTTAAAAAGGTGTGGTAGGTTTTAATATTAAAAGTGATATAATGTTTCCCGTCGCATTTATTTTTCTCCGTTTTTTGGTATGGAACTCATCATGTGCGAGTCCGACTCGCACTTGGCCACTATCTTTCAGTTGACTGGCTACTGCTGCAGAAAACGCTTACTCCCGACGCGTCGAGTTGCGTCGCTCATATTTTAAAAATTATCAACGTTATTGTAAGTGAACCTTAAAAGATAGGCATATGCTGTTCAGGACTTTTTTGTAACTTTTTAAGATAAAACACTTTGTAGTACACCATTTTTACATAACTTTAACAATTTACGGAACGTACGCAATGAAAAATCTCAAATGAAATAAATTTTCCCCGTTCTTAAAACATTATTCATGGCTGCTCCGCTCCTATTTGTCTTAGCGTGATGTTATATAGTCATTAGCCATCCTCAATAAATGGACTAAAAAACTGTGATATTATTATTGTAATGCAACCAGTAGTTTCTGAGATCCTAGCACAAACAAACTCTTCAGTTTGATAATATTGTGAGCTAACCTTAAAAGACAGACAAATTCGGTTATTGTGAGCGAACCTTAAAAGATAGACATATGCTGTTGCGGATTTTTTTATAGAACTTTTTAGGAGAAACAATTTTGTAGTAGACAATTTTTACGTAACTTTAACCATTTAGGCAGCGTACGCCTCGGAAGCTCTCAGACGGTAAAAATAATTCCCCGTTTTCGAAACATTCTTCACTGCTGCTCAGCTCCTATTCGTCTTAGCGTGATGTTATATAGCCTATAGCCATCCTCAAGAAATGGACTATCAAACTGTAAAAGAAGTTTTGAAATCGAACCAGTAGTTCCTGAGATCCTAGCGTTCAAACAAACAAACAAACAAACAAACAAACTCTTCAGCTTTATAATATTAGTATGGATAACAAGTTAAACATTACAACCTCCACGTAGCTTCACAACATGCTTGTCTTGAAAAAAAAAATACAATAACTATAAAAATGGAGTCCGTTTAGAGTCATTACATCATAGGAAATCATAATATCAAAAAAAATATATATATTGAGATGATAATAAAATAGTCATCTTACCATAATTATAAAATAGTGGATAAAAATACATATTGTCAATTAAAAGCAAGTCACTAAGTTAACAAAAGAGAAAAATGGTTATTACAACTCCTGAAGTGAGTAGTAGCACCCTTCCAAAAGGAACCGCTTCAAATTTTTTAGAAAATCTTTTTTGTAAATTTGACCTTTTAACTTAATCGGGAGCTTATTAAACACTCGGACCGAATTATAAAATGCACTGTGCTTAACAATTTCTAGTTTCGGGACAACTGAGCTTTGAAAGTCCTTTCGGCGCGTGCTTTCTCTTTGCCTTCGTTCATTCTCCGTTTCATAATTATGAATGTACTTCGCGAAATTGGTCATTAATATAAGAATGTACAAACTCCGCACAGTTAAATTCCTAACTCCTGAAAGTGGTTCCTACACGACTCCTCTTGCCTTATACGTACTATGACCCTGATGGCTCTCTTTTGTAGAACAAATGCATGGTTTAAGTTATAATCGTAACTGGCACCCCAGAGAAGAATGCTATATCTAAGTTTTGATTCTACCAATGCATAGTATACCATTTTAAGATGTTCTACATTGACCTCATTTCTCAGACTTCGCAAAACATAGCAGGCAGAACTTATGGCTTTATCTAAGTTACTCATCTCTTCTTTCCAGTTGAGAAACTCATCAACATGTACTCCCAGGAATCTTGCAACCTTTACGGAACAAACCTTAATTCCGCTGACAACACAATTCAGACTACTTTTGTTTTGAGCAGTAGATTTGAACAACATCACTTGGGTCTTATTGAGATTTAGCCTGAGACTGTTTGCAGCTAACCAATTGTCAAACAAGTTCAAGGCCTCATTCACCGCTGATTGCAGGATGTCATGCTCATCAGCAGATATGACTGCATTCGTGTCATCCGCGAACATGACCAACTCCACATGTCCCGTTGCTCTACGAGTCACGTAGTTGATCAGATCATTTATAAATGTTATGAAAAGTATAGGGCCTAGTATCGAACCCTGTGGCACACCTGTCTTAATCTGTATCAACTTAGACCTATATGTTTCCTGGCACGCAACAGTGTCCCGAGCGCTGTGATTCTTTTTCCCTAACGCCTTAATTTCAACAAACATCTGTCGATTGTGTAAATACGATTTGAAAAGCTGTTTGAACTTCCCTCTAATGCCGTAGTGCTCTAATTTTACTAGTAGTAGCTCGTGGTTGATGGTATCAAAAGCAGCACTCAAGTCCAAATAAATACCAGCAACTTTCTTTTTCTCGTTCATCTTGTTTACAATATCCTTTATCAGAGTATAAATAGCGTCTTGTGTCCCAACATTCTTTTGATAGCCAAACTGTCTGTCATGCAAAACATGGTTAAAATTCAAATGGCGGACAAATCTTGCTTTTATAAGTTTTTCAAATACCTTAGTTAGGGTAGGTAAAAGAGAAATGGGCCTGTACATGGCTGGGTCTGTTTTAGCACCTTTTTTATGTATCGGAATTACCTTTGCAATTTTAAATTGATCAGGAAATACACCCTCGTCAAAACAATTATTATATAATTTACTTAGAGGCTCTGCCAATATGTCGATATTTTCTCTTATAACTGCAATAGGTACATCGTCGTACCCGCAAGACGATTTGCATTTCATTACATTAATTGTCTTCCATACTTCTCGCGGTGTGACAGGGTCCCATTCGATTGTCCTCTCAATTCTGTTTGCACAACTCTTCAAGAAATCCAATGCCATCTCTGAATATTTTTGAACGTTGCTTAGTTGCTCACTGAATTCATCAGCAAAAATATTTACTACTTCAGCTGGATTTGCAATATGTCTATTTTCTGATTTTAATACTATTTTTTCTTGGGTGTTGCTCTTTTTATTTCTATGCCGGTTTACAATTTTCCAAATATTGCGGGATACATTTTTGAATCTTGCTATTTCCTTTTGTATTGAAAGTTTTTTTGCCATTTTAATGACTCTATTAAATATTGCAATATACTGTCGTCGATAATTACACTCAAGTCGTCCTTATTACTTTTGCCTACTACAAGGACTCGTTTCATTTTAGAGGAAACTTTAGTACCTTTTGAAACCCAGTTTAAGTTGGATAAAGGATATAGACGAACCTCTCTTCTGCGTTTTTTAAATGTTTGTCTAAACATTACGTCAAACCGTTGTATGAATGTGTTGATGCCTATGTCATTCCAGTTTTGATTTGCAAGAATTTGTCTAAAAATATTTCTAGTCTTTGTATTGTATGTTCTTTTAATTATAATTTTCTTTGTAATCCCTGATTTAGAGGATTGAATATCATATAAAGTCAAATTGCATATTAGACCTGCATGGCTGTCACCTAACCCATTGTGATCAACATCACAGTTCTTAATGCTCTCCTCACTTATATTAGTAATTACATTGTCAAGACACGATTCACGGTCATTACGAATAAAAGTAATAGAATCAATGAGTGGTCTAAAATTGTAGCAAGTTAGTAAATTCATAAAGTCCGTACCCTTTTGATCCCTCAAATGGGGGTCGATATTGAAGTCTCCACAAATACAACTATTCCCTTTGAAAAGGTGCTCTAAAAGTCTGTCAAATCTATACAAAAAGTCACTTAAATTAGAGTCGTAGGGAGTACGATAACAACAGCATATCGTAACTCCAGTTAGCACATCTTTAATTCCACACATTTCAAAGCTGTCTATTTTATAGTTTTTTTGCAATTGGCAGTTCTACACATTCCCTATTTTTAAGTGCCAAAATATATAAGTAACAAACATCCAAACATCTAAACATCCAAACATCTTCACAAACTTTCATATTTATAATATTAGTAGGATTAGAAGGAAGTAGGATAGTAGGAAGTAGGATCTACGCTCTCTCATAATTCTGTTAGACGATATTTCTATCGAGGAATAGCAGACATTTAAAATTTCGTCTCTTAAAAGTTTTTCAGGTCAGATGGTGTTCATACCTTAAACAAGTAGGGGAGCCAGTTGAGTGCCCTCTTCTTCAGCGTCCTGTCGTTGAGCACGTGGTGCATGTCCTCCAGGTACTGCTCCTGCGTCACGAAGCTGTACGGCTCTACGGAACCCCAGTGCTCCTCCCACGATTTCTGCAATAGTAACACTATTTTTTATCCATCAATGAATTAATTAGTTACCCTTCGCTAGATGGAGTTAGTAGGAATAGGAGCTGCGTGGTTTTAGTCTATTCGAGTCCAACATGACATCCGTAAAGTTTTTGATTCAGTAAAAATAAGAGAAAATTATCAATGAATTTAGCATCATTGGAGCAGATTCCAGTGTGTAGTGCTCTCTTCTTTTACTAACTTTGCAAAAATAACATACTTAACACATAATCACACCCATGTTCCCAAGGAGGTAGCCAGAAGTGCTTACACACGTAATAGATTGCTGAATCCTGACACAAGAGAAGTTTTATAACCATTTCGTAATCCAAACGAATATCATATTCTCTAGTAATGTTTGCACTCTGTAGGACACTTGTTTCCTTCCCCTTACAACCCTGGGCTCTTCAATTAGAACGTAAAGAGTTGAAGGCCTTATAGGCGACTTGAAAATTTTCAACAGTGGATCTTCACATACTGCTCGTCTTATTTGGCAGCGCATGTATTGGTGTAGGTGTTGTTGCAAATATCCATAGACACTTCCATCAGGCAAGCGGCAAGCTTATCAGCTACCTAAGTGCTTTGGACGCACTCTGCTATCAACTCAAAGTTAGTCTAAGCAAGGCTAAACTCGGAGTCAATCTAATTAAAGCAGAAGCGACTTACCTTAATAATACTAGAGAACTCCTTAGCCTGTCTTGCGTTCAGATGCCCGAGGGATATGAACCTGTCGGCGAAGAGGAGGAAGTCGTTGTAGGAGATGAGCCCGTCCTTGTCCACGTCCAGGATGTTGTGCACCGTGCGCATCTTGCGGCGCCAGAACTGGCACTGGGGGGACAGATGCATGTCACTAACACACTGTTAGGTACCTATTTATTCTGATTCCACTGCCCGGGTGGAATTCTGTTAGGTACTAATGGGAATTGGATTGGAATACTAATGGAAATTATTAATGGGACAAAAAGTAGCATATTATTTTATTCCAAACGCGACGTCTTTCATTCTCGAAGGGGTAAGCAGAACGGTGGTCACGTAGTGGTCACCCATCCAAGGACCAGTCACTGTAAATGTTGCTTCCTGCCGTGAACGTTTACAAAACACTGAGTCCACGGGGCCGCGAGCGTTCGGAGACTTGTACAAAATCTCAGCCAGGTTTAATAACACATATCTTCCTAAACACGCTTAGGTTGTGGAATGATCTCCCTCCCTCGATTTTCCCAAACGCCTACAGTGTGGGGTTCATCAAAAGGGGCCTTAGAAGGTTTTTACAGGGTCGATTGCGCGAGTGTAACGCCTCTGGTGTTGCAAACGTTCATACGCTGCGGCGACCACCGGTCATTCTGGTGAGCCGTATGCTTGTCTGCCACCTTAGTGGTATAAAAAAAACTTCCACATTGTCTATACCTAATACTTTGGTGTTGCAAACGTTCATAGGCAACGGTGACTACATTTTTGATCAGCTGGACCGTATGCTTGTCTAGGATCTTATTTTATTAAGTAGTACAATAACAAAAAAACCGGCCAAGTGCGAGTTGAACTCGCCCATGAAGGGTTTCGTAGCAGCAAGTAACATAATATAAACGTTCTTGTAGTTCGTTGTAACTTTGATTGATGTTTTAACACGTTCGCAGTGGTAGTGTTTTTCTAACCAAAAATTGCAGTTTATGACGTATTAAAAAAAAACTACCAGCTGTATCTCGTTCAAACTAATTTTCGTTGTTAGTTTTTATGGCAATGTACATCATATAGTTTTTTTAGATTTATCATTCTCTTAGTTTAGAAGTTAGAGGGGGGGGGACACACATTTTTCGACTTTGGAAGTGTCTCTCGCGCAAACTATTCACTTTAGAATAAAATGATTTTAGAAACCTCAATAGCATTTTTAAAGACCTATCTATAAATACCCCACACGTATGGGTATGATGAAAAAAAAGTTTTTGAGTCTTAGTTCTGAGTATGGGGACCCTCAAAATTTACTGCTTTTTTCTAGTTTTATATAAGAATCTTAATGCGGTTCACAGAATACATCTAGTTACGAAGTTTCAATAGCATAGGCCTTATAGTTTCGGAGAAAAATGGCTGTGACACACGGACGGACAGACAGACAGACAGACAGACAGACAGACAGACATGACGAATCTATAAGGGTTCCGTTTTTGCCATTTGGCTACGAAACCCTAATAAAAATCCAAAACTCACTCTATCAATTCCTTTACACTCTGTATCGGAATCGGAATCGGAATCCGAGTCGGAATATTCCCGTTTCCGCCTGTCCTCTTCAGGGCGGCCATGTTGTTTGCTGTAACTCCGTCTTAACGCCGCACTGCGCTCTGATAACTCCGAATCTCGGAGGTCGGCTAAGTAGCAGATGCTGCCGTTGCATATAGGTTTTGTACAGATAAACTGAAACAATTTAAAAAAATATTAGTCACCATTTTCCAATAGAGTTGCTCAATAATAAAAAATGTAGGACCCTATTGCTGAAACTATGCTGTCCGTCTGTCTGTCTGTCCGTCACGAAACTGTATCTCAGGAAACATGTTAGCTAGAAAATTTAAATTAACAGATGTATTTCTGTTGCCGCTGCATCAACAAATACTAAAAACATACACACGTTTTCAAATATAATGGTGTAAAATAATGAAAGTCCGTATGGAAACATTATCACTATTATAAAGTGATTAAAGGACAAAAGATATAATTATGGTGCACAACGGGGAATTCGAAGTATGTCATGCCTATGTCACAGGCGAAAGGGGGGGGGGGGGGACAGGCACCTACCAACAGTTGGCGTGAAATGGGATAACGGGTATGTAATAGGAAGCGCTCGTGACCCCGCGGACTCAGTGTTCTGTAAACGATCACTGCAATAAGCAACTTTCACTATGGCCGGTCCATGGATGGGCGACCATCCATTTGATCACTTTGTGACATTTATTTGAGCGTTTCCGTGCTTCGGAAGGCACGTTAAGCCGTTGGTCCCGGTTGCCAGTAAAATAGCAGTCGTTAAGCCAAGTTGAAGGCTTTATTTCAACAGCAGGCAGTCATAACCTGCGCCTGTCCATTTATACACGGCAATACGGCTCACAACGTATTACGTGGGACAAATTATAAAAAGGTGAAATGTGGGTATATGATATGCCTCTGCCTACCCCTTCGGGGATAAAGGCGTGATGATGAACGTGAACGTAATAGCTACTATTACATTTTCTTTGCTACGGGTAAGCACAACCACGAACACAACTTTACTTATATGTAAAAATAACTATAGGTACCTCTTATATGGTTTTGATCATATACCTATCTGTATTCATAATTAATATTATCGACTCCCTAGTTATATGGCCTAGGTCCTAGGTATATGTAATTTCTCATCATCATACAAAGTTCAGTTTCACTAGTTGTAAGCTTGTAGCAACAGTCGCGGCTGTCCACACGAGAGCAACGACCGTGTATGCAGGTCGGCGTGTATGTGTGCTACATGCGTGTGCGTGTTCACGCACAGACCTGTGACATTTGGCATCGAAACTGATAGTGAATGCTGGCTATATTGTATGAATAACCACAATAAAGTTACAAGGGAATTTATCATTTATTAAAATGTAGTTTTATGTAAAAAGCTTTCTTTGCTAATAGAGCAGTCTGTCGGTGAAACTGGTTGGCTGACTCATCAACGCTCTACTGAAGCATGAAGTATTTTTCGAAATTCAATACAAAATATCATTCAGGGGATTAAAGGACATATTTACATAAGCTAAATGTTTATGTATTCAATATAGGTAATAATGATCACATGTTTCACGATTTTGGATGTATGAAAGTTTGTAAGAAATATTTAAAACTTATGAAGAGTAGTTCGAAACATGATACGGGCAAAACCGGGTAACTTTTATGCCAAAATATTAACTTTTCTTCGATAGTAGGTAATTACTTGTACCCCACAGTAGGTATATAATTTGGAATGTAACTGTCTGCCTGTAACCCTACGCTTGAACGCCTCGAAGATTCCAGGTCCGATAGGGGCTTTCTTCTGCGAACGCTTGGATTGTGGAATGATCTTCCTGCCTGGGTATTCCCAAACGCCTACAGTATAGGGTTCTTCAAAAGAGATCTTAGAAGGTTCTTGCAGGGTCAGCAACTCGGCAGCGCTCGTGTACGAAAGCTTATACTTATGACTGTGCTTACAGTTTTAATAAGAAAATAAGAACTGCAATTTCGTTTAACCTCGATACGATTTTGATAAAAATTGGTAATGAGTAGCTATTCTGATTTGCTACAAGGAAGAGGAAGACATTAGGTTACTATCCTGGATTACACCATACACCATACACCATCACGCGGGCGAAGCTGCGGGCATTAGCTACTCAATTATAGTTAGGTAGGTAAGTGTAGATATAGATAGTAATATGTGCTTGAGGTCAAAAACTTGACCAAAACAAATGGCTAAGGTCACACAATATTTTTTATTTACCAACTTTTAATGTTTTTTCCTGTTTACCGTTTGTGTTTACCAATTAGGTACTTATGTACCTACACGTTTTGATAATAATTACATTATTATAAATGTTATTGTTCCGGAGTAATTTGTTTTTATCTCATTTGTCGGTAAAATAAGTTTTCCAGTGCCATATCTCGTGTTTTTCTTCTTACTGAGCGAATAAAGTAATTAAGGTACCTACACTCTTCACGAGTGAAAGTACAATGTTTGTTACTAAGCTACCTAACTCAAATACTAAAGCTTACACAATAGAAACTATCAGAAAGAAGAGAACCGTATACCTATGTCCTTTCTTCTTTATAATAAGACTTTTCCAAACCTCCAAAGACTTACTAAAATGAACCTCTTCTTCAGTACCACTTTTCAGGAGCACACTGTTTCAACACATCAGCGTTCTTCACCAAGTGCAATGACTCGTGAGGTAGATATGATTTAAATATTGTGCTTCCATTGTCCTTAATAAGCAAACTGTCTCCACTCTGGTGTTAAATCAAATTGCTTGTCAAGCTCTGACCGTGGCATTAATATCATCAAATGATGATTGGGTGCATCATCGACCGTCCGCTAGGACAATTTGCGAATTCAGTCCACGGACAATTTCGTTCTGGATCAACGACTGTCGGTTATGGAGGTTAAATTAAATTGTAGTTATTTTCCTTTCTTTAAAAAATGTGAGCACAGTAGATATTAGTTTTCTTACACGAGCGCTGCCGAATTGCCGACAGTGCAGTAGAAGTATCTGCTAAGACCTCTTTTGAAGAACCCTTTAAGTATAAATTAGCTACCTTCTAATATATACTTTGAGGAAGAACCCTATACTGTAGGCGTTTAGGAAAACCGAGGCAGGGAGATCATTCTATAATTCAAGCGTGCGCGGAAGAAAACACCTATCGGACCTCGAATCTCCTCTGAGAGTTTGAGCCAAGAAAGAAAATATTCGAGATTCAGCGAGATTACTACCGTGTTGAGACCAGTCTTGTAGCCGAATCGTCCAATATACAGTGTACGGTTTGAAAGACAAATATTAAATGAACCTCAGGTCAATAACCGGCACTACAGCTCGTATCGTTGGTGTGAAACTGAACTAACGCAACTGGCAGAGTTGTGCAACCTAAAATACGAACTGTTGAATTTGTGTCATGTTAGTGGGCCGGTAAAGGGCCCTCGTGGTTTCAAAAGTCATAATTATAATATCGAATTATGTATATTCAACTACAACTAAGCATTCTCCCCCGTATGGCCGTTTGGCAAGTCATTATGAACTGCTCTCGGCCCGGCTGGTCTCATGGCGATTTGAACACTGGAGAGCAAGAGCAGAAATGCACGTATCTTAAACTCCCAAGGACCTTTTACAGCCTAAGTTATAGTTACCTAGGTACTTTGTTTTATTTGAACGCCAAACTAGGGGTTACCTTGAGAACGATTGGAATTTTACAAAAATGCTCAGGAGGTCATGCAGCTGAACATTTCCTATCATGCTCGAATCATAATGGAATTAATGTTACTTTTGAAATAATCGATTGTGATTCCATGATCGAATTTATTTTAAGTGCTATTTAATACCTACCTACCTTACAACAATTTACCCTTATTTACCAGGTTTTAAATATTAATCGTGAAGGAAAGAAAGACGACTGAACATGACTGAAATGCTCATCGGTAGAACCTGTAGGTACTGCTTTTATTTAGTGCTTTGTCTTTCTAAGTATAAGCCCTTAAAAGTGTTAACATACCTCAAATAAAATAAAATTAAATTAAATAGATCGATAATAAAGACCGTTAGTTCGATTTATATTTGGGGAAAAACGGAAATGGAAATCGCCAAATAGCCGAATTAGAAATTAAAATCCTATCCGGGCTTGAACTATTACCCAATTCATGTTCTAATCTCCCAAGTTAAAGGTTTGGGTACTATGAGAGGAAATATACCACAGTCAGGCTTTTAGGCTACGATATATAGTGAACCTCAACATTCTAGAGGTGGCGGTATTTTCGCGAGCTAACTATCCATTAATAGGTACCTAGGTATACGAAAACCGTGCGAGCCGTGACTATGCTTGCTCACACCACCACCTTAATAAAAAAAAATTCGGTAGCCCGCCGAAATTGATAAACTAACTAACAAAAAGCAACGATAATCCAGTACTGTTTATTTTATTTCAATAAAGGTATCCCATCTGTTAAAGGTTTTCTTCCCCATCTCAGGGATACATTGAAAAACTATATTTATTCTCTTTTTTATAAGAGCTAGGTATATTGAAGCGAATGCTGAGCTCGTAGAGACGGAGGATATTGTGATATGTCTTATCAATGTCAGTCAGTCAGTTATAGTTCAATGTATTGTAAGTTTATGTCCGTACATTTATCACTAGACTGGACAATGTATTTGTACCTACATTCTGATAGAACGGTGTCATTTATATCTACCTAATGTTTTGTCCTGAAGCTGTCCTGTTCACCAATTCATTCTACATTTCCAGCATTGATGGAGAAGAACCTTATGAGGAAACCAGTCACGTCATCCAAAAGAAGCTAACGGACGCTGCATTTTTCATTACCTACGCCAGGGGTCGGCAACGCGCGGCTCGCGAGCCTCTTGCGGCTCTTTGGAAGTGAAGCTGCGGCTCTTTAGTTCCATTCACAATTATCATATCATTCATATTCATAAACACTACATACAACAGCCCTAAAAAAAACAAGCAACCACGCCTATAGGTGGTGTTCTGCGCTCGAAAGTGTTATATGGAGCACCAGTTTGGGCGGACCAGTTGCAGCACTATTTTCTTTATTATTCATTACCTACGCGTCCTACGCGGATGCAACTTGACAACACTTTAGACTCCATTGGCCCCTTTATTTCTACAATCGTAGTTAAACCACTGTTTTCTCAGTTTAGGGAAAATAAATTCTATTATGTTTTTATTGGACGTAACTGGCTGCTGATATCTTCGTCTCGTATATTCCCAACGGACCACGGGTATCTGTCCCCTCACGGGGTCCGTTGGGAACTGAAGATAATTTAAAGTCCAAGGGACCCCTTGCCAAGTACGTGGGGTCCGTTGGGAAAAAAAATCCCTACGGACCCCCGCTCTCTTCCCCATTAATAAAAGCAAATTTAAGTTCACCAATTTTAAGTTCAGTGTAATTGAACTTTGAAGAATTTCCCTTCGCTGGGCAATTCTTCCGAAAATTATGTAAAGTCTGTCACATTTTTAAAAAATCTTAAAAAAATATTATTATAAGTAAGGCAATAATTTTGAGTTGGTTATTTTATCGTAGACACGAAAAAATATTGTTTTAAGATTTATTTGACTTGCATTAACTTAAACGCAACTTAGATACCTACGCTTCTACCTATACAGACCTATTAAATGCAATTTGGCAACCTATGATATGAAATGTTCTAAAAATAATAATATTTTTTTAAGTTAACTAAAGGATTCCTACAACAATATCATTAAAAGTATCTATTATCCTATTCATGAGACTTCGCCGTCCGTCTGTCTGTCCTTCACGAGGCTCAATCGCAGAAATTGTGATAGCTAGAGAGCTGAAATTTTCACAGCTGCTCTATTTCTGTTACCGCTATAACAACAATATACATAAGAAAAACAATAACATTTAAGGGGGACTTCCGTACCCGTACGGAACCCTTTGTGCGCGAGGATAACTTGCACTTGGCTGTGTTTTTTTTTATAGCCTTCTTCATGTGTTTTCATTTTCAGAAGAAATATAGGGTAAACCACCCAATCGTTGGCACTCCTCCAATTATTGGCACTTTAGGTAATTTTGCCCATTTCTAACAGAAAAAGAATGCTATTTTACTTTTTAATGCATACCTACAACTACATAATGGGCAACACCGAACTGAAATAAACTAGGTTTCCCTTATTTTTCGAAATATACTCTTAACTAAAGTGCCAATAATTCATTCTAAAAGTGCCAATAATTGGGTGGTTTACCCTAGGTAAGCTTACCTATATATTACGAAGAAGGCCATAAAAAAACACAGCCAACACAGGCAGCGAAGATCAGCTTAGTACTTATAAGCTAACTACTAAGCTGATCTTCGCCGCCTGAAATTCAATTTCAGTGTCGAACTTTAGAGAATTGTGTTCTAGGCATTTTGTTCAATAAAAATAATATTAGAAAATAAGTAGATAAACGTTGACGATTTTTTTAAATTAAGTAGTAATCATTACTAAATTTTAAAAATAATAATTTACTTACTTTAAACTTAGGAACACTGGTAACAGAAGTAATAGTTGCATTTCTTTCGAAATTGATCACAGATCGAAGTCCCAACCGCACGGCTGACAGCGCCATTTTCGCGGCTTTTCAACAATTAAAAAAACTAATGAAAATCACAAACACTCTCTTTATAACTTTTTTTTAAACTTGTATCGTCATTGCAGCGAACAAAACGCACGAAGCCACGAACTGCCTATGCGTTTCTTGTACAGTTCCGACTGATTCGAATCTTGTCTCCGCAATCGGTTTTAAACGAGACCCTGAGGGGGAGACGGGTGTTTATTATCATATCAACATTGCTTTTATTTAGGGCCTAGTACCACCAAACATTATACGTACGTACGTGCCGGCGTCTACGTATCTTAGTATCATTATTTTATACAGATTTATGTAGGTGCTACATGGAGATAAGTACCTAGGTGTTACTTAAAGGCAAGTACCTATACCAAGTTATTTTCATTGATTGAATGATCAAGATAAATTAAACATACCTGCATACAGAATATCAAGGGAATAGAGTAGGTAGCTATTTACTATTTTTGGTATTTGAAAAAGAACTTGGTTTCGGAGATGATTTATAAAAAAAAACTTCAAGAATAGCCGACCTTAAGTAATTCACTACGAGGCTAGATTGCTGTACCTACATCTAATGTTATAGAGGTTATGAAACTACCCAAGAAATGGTATTAGGGCCATGGGGTATTGCGAAGATCTGCAAGGCCCAAACTGGCCTCTCCTGCAACCTGCAAGTGGGGTACTTGCTTACTAGAGCCTTAGAGGACGACGCGAAGAGAAGAAAAACAAGAAACCCTATGTTGGTTTAATGAAGCTGTACAATAGAAGACTGAGATGAATTCGACTTTACACTTTATTTTATACTACTAAGGTGGCAGACAAGCATATTGCCCGCAAGATGTACCTATTAGTGGTCTCCGTAGCTTCTACACTGCCGACCCTGTCACGTTATGATTCTTGAATTAGAGTTTACTATCCGACAAACGGTGATCGTGGCTTGTGGTAGTAGCATTAGATTGCAGGATGCAGACGATTAGAACTAGAAGTTCATGTTATATGGGATCAATCACATGTAACGTCAAAAATTGTGATAGATACTTGAGTAGGTACCTACTTTATGGAAATCGTAGTCATTGCGTTTTCTCATGCATTCTGAAAATTATGCATTTTTCTTTTCGTAGGTACTAGAAACAAAAATCTCAATTTAAATTAATCAAAATGACTGGTGTCGTCGTACTTAAATGCCCTGCATTCTCGTCGGCGAAAACGCAGGGGCGTAAACTAGTTGTTGTAGCCCCTCTCTATAATATAGTGTGCAGAGGGGCTTATGGCGAGACTTTGTCTGTAGTTTTAACTCTGTCGCATTAAACTACGTCACTAGGTCAGGTGATAATCTGTTCAAAGTTTGAAATAAAACAAAAATGACAACTTCAATCGGACTGAACTTTCACTTTCACAATAAACGTGTTAGAGAGGGGCAGTCTGGTGAGAACGATCTCACGACTTTCTTGCTACATATAAACAGGTACCTAAGCTTAATGCTATCTGGCACCACAATAAATCACATTACAACAATAAATTTTAAAAAATGTAAAAGAAATGTTGTTTGTCTCATCGAACTGAAGTTAATCAAGAAAAAATATATTTTATCTACCAAAACAAATCACTTAAATTAAAACTGGACCAGGGATCCTGCTCTATTAAGTTTTTAGAAAATTGCTGCCAATGACAAATAAATACTCGTACTACTTATGGGTACCTAAGTATACCCACCAAAATCGTACTTCTCTGTTATGGGTATTTTACCTTGTCTATTACTAATATTATAAAGAGGAAAGATTTGATTGTTTGTTTGCATCGAATAGACTCCGAAACTACAGGACCGATTTGAAAAATTCTTTCACTGTTGGGAACCTACACTCTTTGCGGTGAACATAGGCTATACTTTATTCCAGTATTCCCACGGGAACTACGCGGGTAAAACCACGTGACGCCCGCTAGTACAATATAAACGCAACCTTGTCTTATCGCTTCACTGGCATCAGGCATTCATCTAGTCTAGTTAAACGGGACAAACGCACTCGCGTTTGACCACGTACGCCAAACCGCTCCAATTTAGGTTAATTATTACTTACTTAAAGTAATCGTCTAATTGTCTGCATTTTATTAATATATTTACGATAACAGATCTATTTTTCCTTATTTACTGTTAAGTAAGAGCGTTAAAACGTGACGGAATGCACGTAACCAAACAAGTTATTTTACAAGGTAACTTTTTGTTTGTTTACAGTTTTTTTTTGTGTGTTGTCGGTTGACTGTTGGTTAATACTATTACTTAACAGTATAATGATAGTGAATTTTTCTTTTTAACCGGCAATTAGGAACCAAAGTTTTGAATGAATGAATGTCGAACTTAAAAATCTTGTTAGTTATGTAGACGGTTTTCCCATGTCTTTTTCTGCAGCAACTTAATATTGGGAGAAAAGTTTAACTCAAATGAACACTAGATGGGTACTTAACCCCATCTGCCTCTACAAATCCGCTACTATGTCCACGTGGGGGCAATGAGAGATGAGAGCTATCCAACTAAAAAATAAATATAATAATATAATAATAAATATAAAACTGTGTAAGTATTGTTAGGAGTCTTTTGCTCAGCAATGGGACAGCCACAGGCTTTTAAGTAACGTATTCCTACGTGTAATTTTGAAAATCTGTATAATCTGTATAGCCAGTCATTCAGCTGTCTACAGTTTTTCGGTCGGCAGCATGAGTGCAGCAACCCAGGTGTGGCAAACGTTCATGGGCTACGGTGACCCTTTTAATCAGGTGAACCGTATGCTTATCTGCCACACTAGTTGTAGAATAGAAATAAAGCAGCCGTCCCCCACTTCGAATATTATAAGTTATTAGAAGACATTTACTATTAGAATTTCCCTGCGAGCATAAACGAAATTTTAGTACCTATCTATTCATAACAACGTCGATAAGACAGTAAATTAAATTGATTGCAATGGCCACTAGCCGAGCAACTAGCGTACGTGTCAATGAACCCAAAGGCCTTCTCAACGATATAAACACTGCCTGCACGCTAGAGGTGATCACAACTAAATCCATGTACAAGACATTATGAGCTGTATGGCTAAAGTCACAAGGGTCATATTAGGATGAATGTAAATAACGTGTTTTTGTTTACGGTTGATAAAATAATGGTTATCTGTGAAGGTTATGTGCTAGTTAATTTATTCACTAATATGTAGGGCTAGCAGACCTGGGACACGTAGCCCTTTATAAACCCGATTACAGAGTTTATTACTATCGAGTCCAATTGTGACAATAAACTAGGTAAGTAGGTACCTACCAATACATTCGGCGTATATTCCGAACGGATCCCGTAAGGGGACAGATACTCGGAGTCCCTTGGTAATACCTAATAATTCACATTCGGTTTCTCATCTAAATAGACAAAAAAAATCAATCAAAGCAACACAGTCGTTTATGAAGAGTTCAGTGAAATACATACATAGATGCAGAAGAAATTAAGAAATAGGTACCTTTTTTTTAACGTGAGGGAAAAGGAAAATGCATCATGGATGCTATGCGGGACTCCTACCGCCTAAAAAAACCTCATGTAACGCCCAACAGCCTACGGTTGGAAGCCCCGGGTAAGCCCTCGGAAGGATGTCCCAGGACAGAAATAGGTAGACAGGTACCTAGGCAATATGTTTAATTTACTTAGGTGTCAGGTACAGTGGTGTCCCCAAAATTTCCGACACTGTAGCCAATCTAACCTGCTTGTGGACGTGGCGTCCCTGAATTAACGTAGCCTTCGATAAAAGCCTGCCCGTGTAGAAGGGATTTCAACGTCTAAGTAACTATAAGTACTACCCGTTCGCTCTAACTTTGCCGCTGGCGTAGAGGCATATACCCGAATTGTTAATTAGACGAAGTAAATTAACAGTAGCTATCACTTCGTCATAGAAAATAAGCAACATTATAAGAAGAAGTGACATTAGTTGCTGTCAATTTACTTCGTCTAATCAAAAATTCGACTTTAGTATGGAGCCCAACGGCAAAGTTAGAGCGAACGAGCAGTAAGTTCAACTCATCTGTGCGCGCGGCACTATGTGTGGGTAAGCCTCTTTTTTACTTTAACATCATTGGGTAAGCCTCGTCTGAACACAGTGACTTCGTGTGCGTGACATGAGGTACAGTGAAGTACAAAATACAAAAACACTTGTTTAACTAAAATAAAAACTTAATGGGTGAAATGTATGTTATACATATTAATATGTATCGCTGTTTGAAGAATAAAATTGAGGAATTTTAGGATTCGCGGCTCTCTCCAAGGTTAATTACATATTCAATCAAAATGTCGATAGTATTCTTCTTCTTTGGCGTGTCGACAAGTACAACGCCACATCTCTTGACTTAAACGTTCGTTTATTAATTTCATTATTTCCATCACATTTTGTTCGATTTTATGCAAAGCACTATAATTTGTTTAAATTCCCCATACATTTTCTATTGAGTTTAGTTCATGATGATACGGTGGTAGCCGAATAACTTTTAAGCCATATGGCTGAAGTATGTCATTTATCTTATAACAAACTAGCTGACACATAAGGTGTGCGAAAAGCGTGTGAAACTGCCCTGCTCTCTCCCAAAGCAACCGCGCAATATATCGGGAACAAAAGTATCCTACAACCTTCCTCGGATCATAAGCTCAGATTGTACCTAGTTTCATTTAAATCAATTCATTATCAGGATACAGACAGACAGACATGAAAATTTCTAATTACATTTTCAGCTTCAGTATCGATTCGAGAACGCCCTACAATTAAAATTTTCAAATTATCTTCCATGTACAGACTCTCGACCCTCAACGGTTTTTTTAGATGTATTTTTTATTTTTCAAATCAAGTCATACAGTTCAATATTTGTCATATTTGCAGTATAAGCAATGTTTTTTTCCATCGACCATCTCTGCATTTCTATTTTTTTTTTCATTAAAATTTAGAGCTCTATCATTTATGACTTTTCTGTAGGCCTTTATAAGTTACACAATTCTACCATACATTATTTTATTATGCCTCGAAGGGTTTACGGTCAAAGCCCACTATAACGCCTCCGCTCCCACCCGGCAAAAATAATATAATTCAAATATAGGCTTTAACTATTGCTATTTAGATATATTTTACATTGCCATCATCAATTAGCAGACAGCTCGCTTACAGCGAGGTTACCGCCGTCAGACTGCTCGGGAGTGGACGCCTCGCAGGCCACGCGTTGTAGACGAGCGGTCCGCGCGGTGCCCGCACCACCACAGAGTACATTTGTATATGGCCCGCACGCTTACTGCTGGCAGTCGCCTCACGGGCTCGCGCCGCACAGTGGATCGATTCATAAAAATCGGCGGACATAGGAATCTTGAAAAACTTTTTACTGATTTTACAAAAACTAATGATGCCAATGTGTTTATCTTAATAATTGTAGTCGAAAACAATATTACATAATTTTGATTAGACTTCAATTATAAAAATATTCGACAAAAACTGATTTCAATGTATGGAAAAGCACATTAAAAAAGGGATAGCTTGCGATTTTCTCGTGTTTTCTGATTTTAACGCTTATAGTGACTTTTGATGGGTTGTTAGCAAAATATCTGCCAAACATTTTAGGTACCCCTAGGCACCCCTCTGGGAGCTATATGACAAAATATCATTTTTCTCATTTTCTTTAAGAAAATATGTCTACTTCGTTTTTTTGCAGTTATAATTGTTGATAAACTACATTTTAGCTTAGTACTGACCTACCCACATCAAAAATAATATGACTAGCATACGGGATCGGGAGTTTTTGAGAGATAGGTACTTATAAGCAAGCGACTATAAGTTTATCCTACTTTTTTAGCAACATTTTTGTATTGTATAGTGATTTACTATTAAGATTTGAAGAAAATAATGTATTAATCAAATAAAACAATAACGCGTTATATAAAACATATATCATAGTTATAAAAATACAAAAACTTACTTATAAAATAAAAAGTGGTAAAATAATAGCTTAAAATAAATAAAATTAAGGAACAGAAAAAATTCAATTAACATGTATGAACATTAAATAATCAAACAAAATTAGAGTAACATAAGCTTTAAAAAATAGTACCTAGCTTAACATAAACTGACTCTCTTCATCCTCAAGTGCAATAGCAATAATAGCTAGTTCACGCGTTGTGAATCGGGACATAGTAAAAACTACGAGTTGCTTTAATGGAAACCTATCGCGAAGTGTGACTATTGCGAAAAGCGAGAGCGGTCGGCGGGTGGACAGCTGGCGGTCTGCTAGCTGTCGCCGCGTGGACTGCTGGGTGCGTGCTAGCTGTCGCCGCGTAGACTGCGAGCAGTAGCCTTCTTTTAGGGAGGTGTTGGGTGGGAGCGGTGTAGGAGTGGAGGTGTTAAAGTGAGCTTTGACCTTTAGGCAGCGTTTTCGTTAAAAGCTCCCAGACACCTTATTTTTTTCCAACATCTCCAACTAATATCATTATATTTTAGTCAATGTATACAAAAACTCAACAAATTATATACGTTAACCTTTCTCAAGAATCATTGGTGATCTCAGCATGAAAATCCATGCAGTAGTTTTTAAGTTTAACGTGAACAGACAGACGCGGCGGGGACTTTGTTTTATTATATGTAGTGATAACAAATATTAATTCCATTGAATTGACACATAAAAAATATTTACCTGACTTCTTAAACATTTTCTTCGTAAAGAATTAGACATTTTCTTTAACGACTGTACCCATGGTATTATCACTAAGAACACTATGTAATGAATTATAATGTGACCAAGTTACACAGGATCTCAACGTTGCAATTACATTGAGACTTGTCATGATATTTGATTTCGTTTCATTATAACGTAAGAGTTGCCTGCAAACGTGGTAGATGGCGCTGTATGTTTTTGTCTAAATATGATGTTTATTTCGCGGCCACGCAGAGCGTTTCCTGCACAGACTGCTTGGCACCGCTGGTGTCGTCAATAAGTCGAGTTACGTCTCTACCTCATAATATAAAAATCAGTGATGGGCGTAATTAATTACAAAAGTAATTCAATTAATAATTGAATTACAATGTAATTAAGTTACAATGTAATCTAATTACTCAGTAATTAATTACTTTGTAATTTAAATACTTTGGATGTTCCGGTTAATTAGTTACTAAGTAACTAGTTGCAAAGTAATTAGATTACTTTATAACTAGTTACTTTGTAATTCATTACTTCGTAATTATTATACATTCAAGTCAAGCAAATCAATACCACAGCCGGCAATCCAATATGGCCGCCGCGCCGCCGTTGTAAAAGTTCATGTTGGGTATCGTATAAGGGGTATTTTGGTATGCTGAGTACGAATTTCGGGTTAATTTAGCAATCCAATATGGCCGCCGCGCCATCGTTGTAAAAGTTCATGTTGGGTATCGTATAAGGGGTATTTTGGTATGCTGAGTACGAATTTCAGGTTAATTTTGCAATCCAATATGGTCACCGCGCCGCCGTTATAAAATTTCAAGTTGGGTATCGTATATGGGGTATTTTGGTACGCTGAGTACGAATTTCGCGTTAATTTAGCAATCCAATATGGCCGCCGCGCCACTGTTGTAAAAGTTCATGATGGGTATCGTATAAGGGGTATTTTGGTATGCTGAGTACGAATTTCGCGTTAATTTAGCAATCCAATATGGCCACCGCGCCGCCGTTGTAAAAGTTCATGTTGGGTATCGTATAAGGGGTATTTTGGTATGCTGAGTACGAATTTCGGGTTAATTTTGCAATCCAATATGGTCACCGCGCCGCCGTTTTAAAATTTCATGTTGGGTATCGTATAAGGGGTATTTTGGTATGCTGAGTACGAATTTCGGGTTCATTTAGCAATCCAATATGGCCGCCGCGCCATCGTTGTAAAAGTTAATGTTGGGTATCGTATAAGGGGTATTTTGGTATGCTGAGTACGAATTTCGGGTTAATTTAGCAATCCAATATGGCCGCCGCGCCATCGTTGTAAAAGTTCATGTTGGGTATCGTATAAGGGGTATTTTGGTATGCTGAGTACGAAATTCGGGTTAATTTAGCAATCCAATATGGCCGCCGCACCACCGTTTAAAAGTTCATGTTGGGTATCGTATAAGGGGTATTTTGGTATGCTGAGTACGAATTTCGGGTTAATTTAGCAATCCAATATGGCCGCCGCGCCATCGTTGTAAAAGTTCATGTTGGGTATCGTATAAGGGGTATTTTGGTATGCTGAGTACGAATTTCGGGTTAATTTTGCAATCCAATATGGTCACTGCGCCGCCGTTATAAAATTTCATGTTGGATATCGTATAAGGGGTATTTTGGTATGCTGAGTACGAATTACGGGTTAATTTAGCAATCCAATATGGCCGCCGCGCCACCGTTGTAAAAGTTCAAGTTCATATTGGATTGCAAAATTATCATGTGATTCGTACTCAGCATACCAAAAAACCCCTTAAACGATACCCATCATGAAATTTTGTGACTACGGCGCGGCGGCCATATTGGATTGCAAAATTATCATGTGATTCGCACTCAGCATACCAAAAATCCCCTTAAACGATACCCATCATGAAATTTTGCGACTACGGCGCGGCGGCCATATTGGATTGCAAAATTATCATGTGATTCGCACTCAGCATACCAAAAAACCCTTTAAACGATACCCATCATGAAATTTTGTGACTACGGCGCGGCGGCCATATTGGATTGCAAAATTATCATGTGATTCGCACTCAGCATACCAAAAAACCCCTTAAACGATACCCATCATGAAATTTTGTGACTACGGCGCGGTGGCCATATTGGATTGCAAAATTATCATGTGATTCGCACTCAGCATACCAAAAAACCCCTTAAACGATACCCATCATGAAATTTTGTGACTACGGCGCGGCGGCCATATTGGATTGCAAAATTATCATGTGATTCGCACTCAGCATACCAAAAATCCCCTTAAACGATACCGATCATGAAATTTTGCGACTACGGCGCGGCGGCCATATTGGATTGCAAAATTATCATGTGATTCGTACTCAGCATACCAAAAAACCCCTTAAACAATACCCATCATGAAATTTTGTGACTACGGCGCGGCGGCCATATTGGATTGCAAAATTATCATGTGATTCGCACTCACCATACCAAAAAACCCTTTAAACGATACCCATCATGAAATTTTGTGACTACGGCGCGGCGGCCATATTGGATTGCAAAATTATCATGTGATTCGTACTCAGCATACCAAAAAACCCCTTAAACGATACCCATCATGAAATTTTGTGACTACGGCGCGGCGGCCATATTGGATTGCAAAATTATCATGTGATTCGCACTCAGCATACCAAAAAACCCCTTAAACGATACCCATCATGAAATTTTGTGACTACGGCGCGGCGGCCATATTGTATTGCAAAATTATCATGTGATTCGCACTCAGCATACCAAAAAGCCCCTTAAACGATACCGTCATGAAATTTTGTGATTAGCGTATGGGAATTTCAGTGAAATTCCTTCGTCACTCAGGAATTGAGCTGATGGTCTTCAAATTTTATAGCTGAGTACCAACCTGGACACATTGACTTACATCAAAAAACCGCATCAATATCGATTCACCCCTTGGTTGGGCCGCGACGAATCCACAGCACAGGACAGAGTTGGTAATTATGAGTGTTGGTTAATTGAATTAATGAGTAACTAGTTGCAATGTAATTAGATTAACGTGTAATTCCATTACTCAGTAATTAGTTACTGCTAGTACTCATAGTAATTAATTACTCAAGTAATCAGTTACAGAGTAATTGAATTAACCATTACAAAGTAATTATAATTTGTAACGGTTAATCTAATTACATTTTGCCCATCACTGATAAAAATGTACTCTGTGAAGACGGCCGCATCACTGCCACACAAATTAAAGCTGTATAATTACTAGCGCACGCACACATAGCGCCGCGCGCACTGATGAGTTGAATTATCTTATACCAAAGTTTACATAAGCTAAACCGGGGCTTCAAGCTAAGATGAGAAATCATTATTTTATTTATTTGTGAAAGTAAACTCTGTAACTAAATAAGGTAGGTGTACTGAGGGTTTTCGATCCTACGACTTTAAAGCGAAGACGAAAGTTTACTGGTGAAATTTCTTTGCCTCGCATTTAGTCGTTTCTACTGGTTGTCTTTATAGTCGTTCTGGAACGGGAAGGTTTAGGCACAGTTTCGATAACAGAACCGATCGGCACTGTCTCTGCATAGCGTCATAGCGCGTCTAGTAAATACCTCGCGGAGTCATCATAAAAGTGAGAACAATCTAAGGTGAAAACAGTATTCGACGCAGTTAACATTTTCGTACCAAATTTTTTTTGTTGATTTTCAAATTGACTGTGCCGATCGGTTCTGTTATCGAAACTGTGCCTAAACCTTTCTGTTCCAGAACGACTATAAACTCAACCAGTATACGCGAGACAAATGATTTCACCAGTAAATTTTTGCCTACACTTAAGTCGTTTGGTCGAGAGTCGTCTCCCAGAACCTCAGAAGCAATATAATAAAAAATTACATGCATAGAAGATGCGAGCGAAATTGTGATTCTTTAGATTGATACCTATAACTTTTTTATTTATGAACCGATTGACATGAAACAAACACTTTTACCCCCTTATTCATAATCGTTTATTAGGTAAACCTATTTTAGTTAAAACACATTTTAAGTCTATTGCTGTCTCTAACCATACTCTGTCATTGGCTAGAGACAGCAATAGACTTAAAGTGTGTTTTAACTACAATAGGTTTAATAAACGATTATGAATAAGGGGGTTAATGTTAAGTGGAGTAAACCGCAACGCAATCGGTTGAGCGGTTGCTGAGATTAGCGTGCACAAACGTGCAGACAAACAGACAGTTACGATTTTATTATATGTATTGATTGATATTGATTGATTGATGATATTGATATTGATATTGATGATGTACGTAGCTATACGTGTGCATTAAAATGTAGAAGAGCACAATGTCATAACGCGCGCCACGTTCATTGTGTAAATTAGATGAAAGTGGGACAAACTAAAACCAACCAGCGACAGATAAAGTAGGTAGGTATCTCGTACCTACTTAGAGAAATCAGAAGTTTCATTTATATATTTTTATACCTTTATGTACCAAAAAGAAACCGGCCAAGTGCGAGTCGGACACGAATACGCAGGGTTCCGTACCAAAACACAACAAAAATCACGTTTTTTGTTTTAGAGCCCCCCTTAAATGTCCATTTTATTTAAATTAAATTACTTATCTATCTATACATATAATAACATGATAGAAAAATCAAATATTAAAAAAAAATACTCGCTGGGTGTTCAACATTCACTTTGCCCGGAAGGATCTCGAAAAGTTCGCAATGTATTTGATTCAAATTTTGCACAAATATTAACTAGGGGTAGGGTCTTCAAATACGCTATATATTATCACGCTACATATCCTAGGGGCTAAGCAGAGAGCAATCATATTGGCATTATATAACATAATTTTCACGCGTACCTACCTACGAAGTCGCGGGCAACAGCTTATTTAATAAAAATATACCTAGGTACCTAAAGTTTGATGTTCTGTGAGCTATTCAAACGTCTACTTGTTACCGTTATTAATCAATCATCAATATACATAATATAATAAAATAAAATCGTAACAGGTCGCTGTCTGTACTTGGAAAAAATAAGAAAAATATTATAGGGGGCTTTATGAACGTAATGGAAAACAAAACCATGATTTTTAGAATTTTTGTCTGTTTGTCTGTACGTTTGTGCACGCTAATATCAGTAACCGCTTAACCGATTGCAATGCGGTCCACTCCACTTAAGATTTAGTGTTTATTTCATGTCAATCGGTTGATAATTAAAAAGTTATAACACTTTTACATCGAAGATATCTATTACATCGAAGATATTTTGTTAAGTGTAGGGGTTTCTTTGAATATGAGGGTAAATCTAAACTAGCGTGTTGGCTTAATCATAAAAGAGCTTAATGATTAAGGCTATTTAAAATAATTTAGACTGAATTGTTTAAGAATAGACTTACCCCCTTATTCATAATCGTTTATTAAACCTATTTTAGTTAAAACACACTTTAAGTCTATTGCTGTCTCTAACCATACTCTGTCATTGGTTAGAGACAGCAATAGACTTAAAGTGTGTTTTAACTTAAATAGGTTTAATAAACGATTAGGAATAAGGGGGTTAATCTTTAAGCTCTTTTATTATTAAGCAAACAGGGCAGTTTCACACGCTGCTTAATGAGTCTGATGATGAAGTACCTCTCCTTTCATACACCTTGTGTGACGTAAACGAAGTTGCGGGGTCAGTTAGTATAAAAAATAAAATGGCAAAAAAATCAGGTTTGTTGTATAGGAGCCCTCCCTTAAATATTATAAAGGGTGTTTTTTTTAGAGGTATAGAACTTTAAAGTGGAATAAAACCAATGGGATTTTTTTTAATGAAATGATATTAACTTTATTCGAAAGACAATTTTCTGGCATTATAATTTAAATATGATTTCTGGCATATGACCGCCACGGCTGGCTCAGACGTAGTCTAATCCAGAGGTCCAATTTTCGATGACTTTTTCCAACATTTGTGGCCGTATATCGGCAATAACGCGCCGAATGTTGTCCTTCAAGTGGTCAATCGTTTCGGGCTTATCGGCGTAGACTAGCGACTTCACATATCCCCACAGAAAAAAGTCAAGTAGCGTTAAATCGCACGATCCTGTAGGCCAATCCACTGTACCAAAAGGTGAAACTATGCGGTTACCAAACGGTTTCTTTAATAAATCAATTGTGACACGAGCTGTGTGACATGTTGCACCGTCTTGTTAAAACCACAACTCCTGCACATCAGGATTGTTCAATTGATGAACGAAAAAGTCAGTAATCATCGCTCTATAGCGGTCACCATTGACTGTAACGTTCTGGTCAGCATCGTTTTTAAAGAAGTACGGACGAATTGTTTCATCAGCCCATAAAGCACACCACACAGTCAGTTTTTCTGGATGTAACGGTGTCTCAACATACGCTTGAGGATAATCATCACCCCAAATACGGCAATTTTGTTTATTGACCTATCCATTCAACCAAAAGTGGGCTTCATCGCTAAACAAAATTTGCTTATGAAAATTGCGATACGTTTTTCGGACAGAACCATGATTTTCAAAATAAATTTGCACAATTTGGAAGCGTGGTTCCGGCGTCAGTCTATTCATGTGCAAATGCCAGACCAAACTAAACATAAATCACTTGACAGTTGACAAAATTACCGCCAGTTAAAAGAGTGGTGCCAACTTAAAGTTCTATACCTCTAAAAAAAACACCCATCTGTGAAGCTTTCAGCTCTCGTGACGGACAGACGGACAGCGAAGTCTCATGAATCGGGTCCTATTTTTTACCCTTTGGGTACGGAACCCTAAAAACCAATGCTTCTGTCTGTAATAATCTATATTATATCTATACTAATATTATAAAGGGGAATGATTTGTTTGATTTTTTGCACGAATAGGTAGGCTCCGAAACTACTAAACCGATTTGAAAAATTCTTTCACTGTTGGAAAGGTACACTATTACCAGTGAACATGAGTTATATTTTATTTTCGTATTCCCACGGGAACGGGAACGGGAACGGGAACGGACGCGGGTGAAACCCCGTGACGTCCACTAGTAGGTTTATTAAAAAGAGGAAATGTTCATTTTGTTTATAGGTAAGTAAGTACCTTCATATTTAAGTCCTGGGACATCCTTCCGAGGGTAAGGATGTCCCAGGACTTAAATATGAAGGTACTTACTTACCTATAAACAAAATGAACATTTCCTCTTTTTACCCGGGGCTCCCAACCATAGGCTGTTGGGCGTTACGTGAGGTTGTTTAGTCGGTAGGAGTCCGGCATAACATCCATGAGGATTTTCCCTAACGTTAAAAATAGGTACCTAAGTACATAATCTGGACTTATTACCTTTATCGATTTTTTAAATATCTTCGCCACTAAAAAGCAAAAACATTCTGAAGTTGCGGCTCTTCACTGGAGTATCTTGCATTTTTCAAAAAAAAAAGGAAAGACAAATATGAGAAGGTGGTAGAGGCCAGAACTCTTAGAACCGCTATGATGAACTATTTTTACAGTGTAAAAGAGCATGGAAAAATATAAAATGGTGGTATGTACAACACAAAACCAAATTATGGCACTTTTCTCCAGTAGCCTCGTTACTCCACTAGTCAGTCATGGCTTACCCAGTTGTCAGTCTCTCGTCTTAGCATGCCTGTAAGAACAGCGAGCAGCTACCTACTCTCCGTTCTCGGGTCCTCGGTCATGGAGGATGGCAGTCCTGGGTGTATAGTAACATGCGGAGACGCCACCGTCGACCTTAGAACCCGAGAGGGTTATTTTCTCCAACCCCCTCCCCACCGCCTAATTCATGATTGAAACTTGCTTGCAGCAAAGCAAGACGCATCGTTGTCCCACCTTCCGCTGAACGTTTAAGGGGCACGTCCGCAAAAAATGCATTTCGATACCCTAATTTGCAAACCTACTAACTCCTCTTGAGCAAATTTTACAGGAGAGACTTAAAACGTCACAATAAATTTTATTTAACACAATGATAAAAACCAAAAATCCCGTTGGAAATTATGCTTTTTATTTATCTAAAAACACTTAAAAATCGACTTTTTTTTATAACCATTGAGTTTTATAATGAAAAAAGGAGTTGTTAGATTTGGTTTAAGCAATATTTGAAACTTAAAGTGGAGTTGTTTGTTTTTATCTTAAACTTTAAGAAGAGTACAATCGTACAAACAATTATTGAGGTGTAATATTAATGAACTGTTTGCTGATGAAACCAAAAATATAAAAATAGCGTCCCACCGGCATCGGGTACAGGGACCAATAGGGCTGCAGAGACTGGAACCTCTTGACGATACGTGCCGTGTCTGGGAGTACCGCCTTTTGCATCTGGCCCTTGACCCAACTACCTAACGCGAGCCTCTGGAGATATTAATCGAGGCACTTGGCAATCAGACCATGTGCTGATACGACTATCGAAACAATAACCGCTGAATCAACATCCCACATGTCAGTAATCTCGTGAGCCAAATACAAATATTTTATTTGTTTTTCCTTTTTAGATCTCACGAGATTTTCGTCATGTGGGACGGTTATGTCAACGATTATGGCGAGGCGCTCTGATTGATCTATTACCACTATATCAGACTTATTGGCTACAATAGTCCTGTCAGTGATAATAGATCGATTCCAATACAATGTGACACGGCCATTATCTAGAACTGGGTCGGGCACATACCTGTAATACGGTACATCCGAATCAACAAGTTTATATTGTAGTGCTAGTTGCTGTTGGACAATCCTGGCCACTTGGTTGTGTTTATGCAAGGATAACGTCGTTTCGGATCCTATCCCTCAAAGACACCCCAAGCATAGCTCGTTCCATTGCTCGTGGCGCAACCAGAGCATGGACTAGCCACACTGTGAGTGTCCACGTCTTGGCACCGTAGGTACACACTGGTAGAACGCACTGGTTGAAGACTTTCGTCTTCAGGCATTGCGGTATTGGCGAGTAGAAAACCCGACGCAGTTTGCTGAACGCTGCCAAGCCCAAGCGAATCCTTCTGGCTATTTCATTATCCAGGTTACTCGTTTCAAATGTGATAACCTGCCCAAGGTAGGAGTACTCATCAACCTCAAGCCTCGATCCTTCAACGAATGTTGGTCCCGGCACGACATGCCCATTGAACATGAGCTTGGTTTTGTCCAAGTTCATGCAGAGCCCAACATGTCTAGACTTTTCACTTTAACTATGCAGCATCCCGCTCAACTGTCCCAGCGTTTCCGCTACTAAAACAATGTCGTCGGCAAACCGAAGGTGTGAGATACATTCACCGATTATATTCACGCCCCATCCATTCCAGTCCAACGACTTGAAGACGTCCTCAACCGCATTAGTGACGAGCTTAGGCGACATAACATCTCCCTGTCTCACACCTCTGCGCAGCGCTATGGGATGGGTTTTCTTATCCTACAACCGGGCGGTAGTTGTAGCAGTATCATATAAACAATTCAACACCTCGATATATCGGCAATCAATACGACACCACTGCAGAGCTTCTAGAACTGCCCAGGTTTCGATCGAGTCGAAGGCTTTCTCGTAGTCCACGAAAGCCATAATCACACAGCGACTGATTGTACTCTTTTGTCTTCTGTACAATCTGCCAAATAGTATAGAAGTGGTCCACGGTGCTAAAGCCTTTTCGAAACCCGGCTTGCTCCTTTGGCTGGAAATTGTCGAGTTTCCCAGCGAGGCGGTTTGAGATTACTCTCGAGAACAACTTGTAGACATGGCTCAGGAGAGAGATGGGTCTGTAGTTCTTCAGTAAGGATTTGTCACCCTTTTTGAAGAACAGCGCCACCGCACTCCCGCTCTACGCTTTGGGTGTCTGACCCTTGTTAGAGGACGGAATTAAGTATGCTCGTAAGGTATCTAAGGATCGGGGTCCCACCCGCTTTCAGGAGCTCAGTCGTAATTCCGTCCTCTCCAGGAGATTTATTGGGTTTCAGTTGCTCGAGAGCCGCCGAGGTCCGTGATGCATAGAGGTCTATATATAGTACTCAATTTCCTCGAGAATCTCGGACCCTGAGGTCACGGTTTTGCAACCCGCTGTTTTATGTTTCGTTAGATGGGGTCTACCGAACGGCTGGGCTAAGACCTTGGTGCCCCTGTTCTATTCAATAGCGTAATAGTATCATAAATACACTAACCTTAATATACCTTTACCGTTTTTTAAGCTTCAAACGGCGATAAAACACACTTTAACCATTTGATGAAAATATTTCGTACGCTTCTGTGACGCCATACAAAATTGCCGACTGCGCGGGAGTTATTAGATTATTTTGTCAAAATCGATGCCTAGATTTGAACAATCGATGATTTTGTTCAAATCTAGTTTCTGCCGGTATCAAAATGTAATTTTCATGAAAAAGTGGGAGTTATTAGGTTTGCAAATTAAGGTATCGATTTAGGATTTTGGAAATATTCAAGAACTCACTTCATTATATTACGCTAAAATGGAACCTTAAATTACACTAAAATGGAACCTTAAATTCTTAATAGATGAGACTACATTAACACCGTGTGGTATTTACAAAATAATTATTTACATTAGAAAAAACACGTTTCAAATTTATAACATCGAAATAGCAAGGAATAATCAAATTGAGAAAAGTAAATTTCGATGATTTTCAGAGGTTTTTTCGCAAGTAAATAATCATTTTCTAAATACCACACGGCGTTAATGTAGTGTCATCTTAGATCATCTAACCACGTTATGTTTATATGATACTAGCTGATGCCCGCAGCTTCGCCCGCGATGGCGCTGTATGTGAAAAATGATTTTCCTGCTTTTCTGTTGAAATTTTTCCTTAATTTTCTTTGCTATAAACCTCACGGAGCCCGAGACCTTTCCAACGAATGCAAAACCGTGGAAATCGGTTCGTGCGTTCTGGAGTTATAGCGTCAGGAAGGAAAACCCGACTTATTTTTATATAATAGATATGGTCATATGGTCATATGATATATGGTCTAAGAGTGTCATCTATTAAGATATTAAGGTTCCATTTTAGTGTCATTTAATGAAGTGAGTCCTTGAATATTTCCAAAATCCTAAGTGTCTTTGTGCATTTACAGACGTACCCCTTAAATGAATGAATAGGTACCAGGCAACGTCAATCAACAGCCTATCTCAGTCCACTGCTGGACGGAGGCCTCTCCCAATTTACGCCACAACACAGTTTCCACCTGTGAGTCCTGTGACCGACTATTTCAGATCGTCACATTCGATTCTCAGGTCGAATAAAATTTATACTACTTACCCGTTCTCTCAAGTTTGCCGCTCGCCTCCCATACTACGCCTTTACACCAGAGAGAGAGGCAAAGTTAGAGCAAACGGAATTTACTGCTCGTTCGCTCTAACTTTGCCGCTCGGCTCCATACTAAAGTCGAATTTTTGATTAGACGAAGTAAATTGACAGCAACTAATGTCACTTCTTCTTGTAGTGTTGCGTATTTTCTATGACGAAATGACATTAGCTACTGTCAATTTACTTCGTATAATTAACAATTCGGGTATACGCCTCTACGCCAGCGGCAAAGTTGCCTACACTTAAGTCGTTTGGTCGAGAGTCGTCTCCCAGAACCTCAGAAGCAATATAATAAAAAATTACATGCATAGAAGATGCGAGCGAAATTGTGATTCTTTAGATTGATACCTATAACTTTTTTATTTATGAACCGATTGACATGAAACAAACACTTTTACCCCCTTATTCATAATCGTTTATTAGGTAAACCTATTTTAGTTAAAACACATTTTAAGTCTATTGCTGTCTCTAACCATACTCTGTCATTGGCTAGAGACAGCAATAGACTTAAAGTGTGTTTTAACTACAATAGGTTTAATAAACGATTATGAATAAGGGGGTTAATGTTAAGTGGAGTAAACCGCAACGCAATCGGTTGAGCGGTTGCTGAGATTAGCGTGCACAAACGTGCAGACAAACAGACAGTTACGATTTTATTATATGTATTGATTGATATTGATTGATTGATGATATTGATATTGATATTGATGATGTACGTAGCTATACGTGTGCATTAAAATGTAGAAGAGCACAATGTCATAACGCGCGCCACGTTCATTGTGTAAATTAGATGAAAGTGGGACAAACTAAAACCAACCAGCGACAGATAAAGTAGGTAGGTATCTCGTACCTACTTAGAGAAATCAGAAGTTTCATTTATATATTTTTATACCTTTATGTACCAAAAAGAAACCGGCCAAGTGCGAGTCGGACACGAATACGCAGGGTTCCGTACCAAAACACAACAAAAATCACGTTTTTTGTTTTAGAGCCCCCCTTAAATGTCCATTTTATTTAAATTAAATTACTTATCTATCTATACATATAATAACATGATAGAAAAATCAAATATTAAAAAAAAATACTCGCTGGGTGTTCAACATTCACTTTGCCCGGAAGGATCTCGAAAAGTTCGCAATGTATTTGATTCAAATTTTGCACAAATATTAACTAGGGGTAGGGTCTTCAAATACGCTATATATTATCACGCTACATATCCTAGGGGCTAAGCAGAGAGCAATCATATTGGCATTATATAACATAATTTTCACGCGTACCTACCTACGAAGTCGCGGGCAACAGCTTATTTAATAAAAATATACCTAGGTACCTAAAGTTTGATGTTCTGTGAGCTATTCAAACGTCTACTTGTTACCGTTATTAATCAATCATCAATATACATAATATAATAAAATAAAATCGTAACAGGTCGCTGTCTGTACTTGGAAAAAATAAGAAAAATATTATAGGGGGCTTTATGAACGTAATGGAAAACAAAACCATGATTTTTAGAATTTTTGTCTGTTTGTCTGTACGTTTGTGCACGCTAATATCAGTAACCGCTTAACCGATTGCAATGCGGTCCACTCCACTTAAGATTTAGTGTTTATTTCATGTCAATCGGTTGATAATTAAAAAGTTATAACACTTTTACATCGAAGATATCTATTACATCGAAGATATTTTGTTAAGTGTAGGGGTTTCTTTGAATATGAGGGTAAATCTAAACTAGCGTGTTGGCTTAATCATAAAAGAGCTTAATGATTAAGGCTATTTAAAATAATTTAGACTGAATTGTTTAAGAATAGACTTACCCCCTTATTCATAATCGTTTATTAAACCTATTTTAGTTAAAACACACTTTAAGTCTATTGCTGTCTCTAACCATACTCTGTCATTGGTTAGAGACAGCAATAGACTTAAAGTGTGTTTTAACTTAAATAGGTTTAATAAACGATTAGGAATAAGGGGGTTAATCTTTAAGCTCTTTTATTATTAAGCAAACAGGGCAGTTTCACACGCTGCTTAATGAGTCTGATGATGAAGTACCTCTCCTTTCATACACCTTGTGTGACGTAAACGAAGTTGCGGGGTCAGTTAGTATAAAAAATAAAATGGCAAAAAAATCAGGTTTGTTGTATAGGAGCCCTCCCTTAAATATTATAAAGGGTGTTTTTTTTAGAGGTATAGAACTTTAAAGTGGAATAAAACCAATGGGATTTTTTTTAATGAAATGATATTAACTTTATTCGAAAGACAATTTTCTGGCATTATAATTTAAATATGATTTCTGGCATATGACCGCCACGGCTGGCTCAGACGTAGTCTAATCCAGAGGTCCAATTTTCGATGACTTTTTCCAACATTTGTGGCCGTATATCGGCAATAACGCGCCGAATGTTGTCCTTCAAGTGGTCAATCGTTTCGGGCTTATCGGCGTAGACTAGCGACTTCACATATCCCCACAGAAAAAAGTCAAGTAGCGTTAAATCGCACGATCCTGTAGGCCAATCCACTGTACCAAAAGGTGAAACTATGCGGTTACCAAACGGTTTCTTTAATAAATCAATTGTGACACGAGCTGTGTGACATGTTGCACCGTCTTGTTAAAACCACAACTCCTGCACATCAGGATTGTTCAATTGATGAACGAAAAAGTCAGTAATCATCGCTCTATAGCGGTCACCATTGACTGTAACGTTCTGGTCAGCATCGTTTTTAAAGAAGTACGGACGAATTGTTTCATCAGCCCATAAAGCACACCACACAGTCAGTTTTTCTGGATGTAACGGTGTCTCAACATACGCTTGAGGATAATCATCACCCCAAATACGGCAATTTTGTTTATTGACCTATCCATTCAACCAAAAGTGGGCTTCATCGCTAAACAAAATTTGCTTATGAAAATTGCGATACGTTTTTCGGACAGAACCATGATTTTCAAAATAAATTTGCACAATTTGGAAGCGTGGTTCCGGCGTCAGTCTATTCATGTGCAAATGCCAGACCAAACTAAACATAAATCACTTGACAGTTGACAAAATTACCGCCAGTTAAAAGAGTGGTGCCAACTTAAAGTTCTATACCTCTAAAAAAAACACCCATCTGTGAAGCTTTCAGCTCTCGTGACGGACAGACGGACAGCGAAGTCTCATGAATCGGGTCCTATTTTTTACCCTTTGGGTACGGAACCCTAAAAACCAATGCTTCTGTCTGTAATAATCTATATTATATCTATACTAATATTATAAAGGGGAATGATTTGTTTGATTTTTTGCACGAATAGGTAGGCTCCGAAACTACTAAACCGATTTGAAAAATTCTTTCACTGTTGGAAAGGTACACTATTACCAGTGAACATGAGTTATATTTTATTTTCGTATTCCCACGGGAACGGGAACGGGAACGGGAACGGACGCGGGTGAAACCCCGTGACGTCCACTAGTAGGTTTATTAAAAAGAGGAAATGTTCATTTTGTTTATAGGTAAGTAAGTACCTTCATATTTAAGTCCTGGGACATCCTTCCGAGGGTAAGGATGTCCCAGGACTTAAATATGAAGGTACTTACTTACCTATAAACAAAATGAACATTTCCTCTTTTTACCCGGGGCTCCCAACCATAGGCTGTTGGGCGTTACGTGAGGTTGTTTAGTCGGTAGGAGTCCGGCATAACATCCATGAGGATTTTCCCTAACGTTAAAAATAGGTACCTAAGTACATAATCTGGACTTATTACCTTTATCGATTTTTTAAATATCTTCGCCACTAAAAAGCAAAAACATTCTGAAGTTGCGGCTCTTCACTGGAGTATCTTGCATTTTTCAAAAAAAAAAGGAAAGACAAATATGAGAAGGTGGTAGAGGCCAGAACTCTTAGAACCGCTATGATGAACTATTTTTACAGTGTAAAAGAGCATGGAAAAATATAAAATGGTGGTATGTACAACACAAAACCAAATTATGGCACTTTTCTCCAGTAGCCTCGTTACTCCACTAGTCAGTCATGGCTTACCCAGTTGTCAGTCTCTCGTCTTAGCATGCCTGTAAGAACAGCGAGCAGCTACCTACTCTCCGTTCTCGGGTCCTCGGTCATGGAGGATGGCAGTCCTGGGTGTATAGTAACATGCGGAGACGCCACCGTCGACCTTAGAACCCGAGAGGGTTATTTTCTCCAACCCCCTCCCCACCGCCTAATTCATGATTGAAACTTGCTTGCAGCAAAGCAAGACGCATCGTTGTCCCACCTTCCGCTGAACGTTTAAGGGGCACGTCCGCAAAAAATGCATTTCGATACCCTAATTTGCAAACCTACTAACTCCTCTTGAGCAAATTTTACAGGAGAGACTTAAAACGTCACAATAAATTTTATTTAACACAATGATAAAAACCAAAAATCCCGTTGGAAATTATGCTTTTTATTTATCTAAAAACACTTAAAAATCGACTTTTTTTTATAACCATTGAGTTTTATAATGAAAAAAGGAGTTGTTAGATTTGGTTTAAGCAATATTTGAAACTTAAAGTGGAGTTGTTTGTTTTTATCTTAAACTTTAAGAAGAGTACAATCGTACAAACAATTATTGAGGTGTAATATTAATGAACTGTTTGCTGATGAAACCAAAAATATAAAAATAGCGTCCCACCGGCATCGGGTACAGGGACCAATAGGGCTGCAGAGACTGGAACCTCTTGACGATACGTGCCGTGTCTGGGAGTACCGCCTTTTGCATCTGGCCCTTGACCCAACTACCTAACGCGAGCCTCTGGAGATATTAATCGAGGCACTTGGCAATCAGACCATGTGCTGATACGACTATCGAAACAATAACCGCTGAATCAACATCCCACATGTCAGTAATCTCGTGAGCCAAATACAAATATTTTATTTGTTTTTCCTTTTTAGATCTCACGAGATTTTCGTCATGTGGGACGGTTATGTCAACGATTATGGCGAGGCGCTCTGATTGATCTATTACCACTATATCAGACTTATTGGCTACAATAGTCCTGTCAGTGATAATAGATCGATTCCAATACAATGTGACACGGCCATTATCTAGAACTGGGTCGGGCACATACCTGTAATACGGTACATCCGAATCAACAAGTTTATATTGTAGTGCTAGTTGCTGTTGGACAATCCTGGCCACTTGGTTGTGTTTATGCAAGGATAACGTCGTTTCGGATCCTATCCCTCAAAGACACCCCAAGCATAGCTCGTTCCATTGCTCGTGGCGCAACCAGAGCATGGACTAGCCACACTGTGAGTGTCCACGTCTTGGCACCGTAGGTACACACTGGTAGAACGCACTGGTTGAAGACTTTCGTCTTCAGGCATTGCGGTATTGGCGAGTAGAAAACCCGACGCAGTTTGCTGAACGCTGCCAAGCCCAAGCGAATCCTTCTGGCTATTTCATTATCCAGGTTACTCGTTTCAAATGTGATAACCTGCCCAAGGTAGGAGTACTCATCAACCTCAAGCCTCGATCCTTCAACGAATGTTGGTCCCGGCACGACATGCCCATTGAACATGAGCTTGGTTTTGTCCAAGTTCATGCAGAGCCCAACATGTCTAGACTTTTCACTTTAACTATGCAGCATCCCGCTCAACTGTCCCAGCGTTTCCGCTACTAAAACAATGTCGTCGGCAAACCGAAGGTGTGAGATACATTCACCGATTATATTCACGCCCCATCCATTCCAGTCCAACGACTTGAAGACGTCCTCAACCGCATTAGTGACGAGCTTAGGCGACATAACATCTCCCTGTCTCACACCTCTGCGCAGCGCTATGGGATGGGTTTTCTTATCCTACAACCGGGCGGTAGTTGTAGCAGTATCATATAAACAATTCAACACCTCGATATATCGGCAATCAATACGACACCACTGCAGAGCTTCTAGAACTGCCCAGGTTTCGATCGAGTCGAAGGCTTTCTCGTAGTCCACGAAAGCCATAATCACACAGCGACTGATTGTACTCTTTTGTCTTCTGTACAATCTGCCAAATAGTATAGAAGTGGTCCACGGTGCTAAAGCCTTTTCGAAACCCGGCTTGCTCCTTTGGCTGGAAATTGTCGAGTTTCCCAGCGAGGCGGTTTGAGATTACTCTCGAGAACAACTTGTAGACATGGCTCAGGAGAGAGATGGGTCTGTAGTTCTTCAGTAAGGATTTGTCACCCTTTTTGAAGAACAGCGCCACCGCACTCCCGCTCTACGCTTTGGGTGTCTGACCCTTGTTAGAGGACGGAATTAAGTATGCTCGTAAGGTATCTAAGGATCGGGGTCCCACCCGCTTTCAGGAGCTCAGTCGTAATTCCGTCCTCTCCAGGAGATTTATTGGGTTTCAGTTGCTCGAGAGCCGCCGAGGTCCGTGATGCATAGAGGTCTATATATAGTACTCAATTTCCTCGAGAATCTCGGACCCTGAGGTCACGGTTTTGCAACCCGCTGTTTTATGTTTCGTTAGATGGGGTCTACCGAACGGCTGGGCTAAGACCTTGGTGCCCCTGTTCTATTCAATAGCGTAATAGTATCATAAATACACTAACCTTAATATACCTTTACCGTTTTTTAAGCTTCAAACGGCGATAAAACACACTTTAACCATTTGATGAAAATATTTCGTACGCTTCTGTGACGCCATACAAAATTGCCGACTGCGCGGGAGTTATTAGATTATTTTGTCAAAATCGATGCCTAGATTTGAACAATCGATGATTTTGTTCAAATCTAGTTTCTGCCGGTATCAAAATGTAATTTTCATGAAAAAGTGGGAGTTATTAGGTTTGCAAATTAAGGTATCGATTTAGGATTTTGGAAATATTCAAGAACTCACTTCATTATATTACGCTAAAATGGAACCTTAAATTACACTAAAATGGAACCTTAAATTCTTAATAGATGAGACTACATTAACACCGTGTGGTATTTACAAAATAATTATTTACATTAGAAAAAACACGTTTCAAATTTATAACATCGAAATAGCAAGGAATAATCAAATTGAGAAAAGTAAATTTCGATGATTTTCAGAGGTTTTTTCGCAAGTAAATAATCATTTTCTAAATACCACACGGCGTTAATGTAGTGTCATCTTAGATCATCTAACCACGTTATGTTTATATGATACTAGCTGATGCCCGCAGCTTCGCCCGCGATGGCGCTGTATGTGAAAAATGATTTTCCTGCTTTTCTGTTGAAATTTTTCCTTAATTTTCTTTGCTATAAACCTCACGGAGCCCGAGACCTTTCCAACGAATGCAAAACCGTGGAAATCGGTTCGTGCGTTCTGGAGTTATAGCGTCAGGAAGGAAAACCCGACTTATTTTTATATAATAGATATGGTCATATGGTCATATGATATATGGTCTAAGAGTGTCATCTATTAAGATATTAAGGTTCCATTTTAGTGTCATTTAATGAAGTGAGTCCTTGAATATTTCCAAAATCCTAAGTGTCTTTGTGCATTTACAGACGTACCCCTTAAATGAATGAATAGGTACCAGGCAACGTCAATCAACAGCCTATCTCAGTCCACTGCTGGACGGAGGCCTCTCCCAATTTACGCCACAACACAGTTTCCACCTGTGAGTCCTGTGACCGACTATTTCAGATCGTCACATTCGATTCTCAGGTCGAATAAAATTTATACTACTTACCCGTTCTCTCAAGTTTGCCGCTCGCCTCCCATACTACGCCTTTACACCAGAGAGAGAGGCAAAGTTAGAGCAAACGGAATTTACTGCTCGTTCGCTCTAACTTTGCCGCTCGGCTCCATACTAAAGTCGAATTTTTGATTAGACGAAGTAAATTGACAGCAACTAATGTCACTTCTTCTTGTAGTGTTGCGTATTTTCTATGACGAAATGACATTAGCTACTGTCAATTTACTTCGTATAATTAACAATTCGGGTATACGCCTCTACGCCAGCGGCAAAGTTGCCTACACTTAAGTCGTTTGGTCGAGAGTCGTCTCCCAGAACCTCAGAAGCAATATAATAAAAAATTACATGCATAGAAGATGCGAGCGAAATTGTGATTCTTTAGATTGATACCTATAACTTTTTTATTTATGAACCGATTGACATGAAACAAACACTTTTACCCCCTTATTCATAATCGTTTATTAGGTAAACCTATTTTAGTTAAAACACATTTTAAGTCTATTGCTGTCTCTAACCATACTCTGTCATTGGCTAGAGACAGCAATAGACTTAAAGTGTGTTTTAACTACAATAGGTTTAATAAACGATTATGAATAAGGGGGTTAATGTTAAGTGGAGTAAACCGCAACGCAATCGGTTGAGCGGTTGCTGAGATTAGCGTGCACAAACGTGCAGACAAACAGACAGTTACGATTTTATTATATGTATTGATTGATATTGATTGATTGATGATATTGATATTGATATTGATGATGTACGTAGCTATACGTGTGCATTAAAATGTAGAAGAGCACAATGTCATAACGCGCGCCACGTTCATTGTGTAAATTAGATGAAAGTGGGACAAACTAAAACCAACCAGCGACAGATAAAGTAGGTAGGTATCTCGTACCTACTTAGAGAAATCAGAAGTTTCATTTATATATTTTTATACCTTTATGTACCAAAAAGAAACCGGCCAAGTGCGAGTCGGACACGAATACGCAGGGTTCCGTACCAAAACACAACAAAAATCACGTTTTTTGTTTTAGAGCCCCCCTTAAATGTCCATTTTATTTAAATTAAATTACTTATCTATCTATACATATAATAACATGATAGAAAAATCAAATATTAAAAAAAAATACTCGCTGGGTGTTCAACATTCACTTTGCCCGGAAGGATCTCGAAAAGTTCGCAATGTATTTGATTCAAATTTTGCACAAATATTAACTAGGGGTAGGGTCTTCAAATACGCTATATATTATCACGCTACATATCCTAGGGGCTAAGCAGAGAGCAATCATATTGGCATTATATAACATAATTTTCACGCGTACCTACCTACGAAGTCGCGGGCAACAGCTTATTTAATAAAAATATACCTAGGTACCTAAAGTTTGATGTTCTGTGAGCTATTCAAACGTCTACTTGTTACCGTTATTAATCAATCATCAATATACATAATATAATAAAATAAAATCGTAACAGGTCGCTGTCTGTACTTGGAAAAAATAAGAAAAATATTATAGGGGGCTTTATGAACGTAATGGAAAACAAAACCATGATTTTTAGAATTTTTGTCTGTTTGTCTGTACGTTTGTGCACGCTAATATCAGTAACCGCTTAACCGATTGCAATGCGGTCCACTCCACTTAAGATTTAGTGTTTATTTCATGTCAATCGGTTGATAATTAAAAAGTTATAACACTTTTACATCGAAGATATCTATTACATCGAAGATATTTTGTTAAGTGTAGGGGTTTCTTTGAATATGAGGGTAAATCTAAACTAGCGTGTTGGCTTAATCATAAAAGAGCTTAATGATTAAGGCTATTTAAAATAATTTAGACTGAATTGTTTAAGAATAGACTTACCCCCTTATTCATAATCGTTTATTAAACCTATTTTAGTTAAAACACACTTTAAGTCTATTGCTGTCTCTAACCATACTCTGTCATTGGTTAGAGACAGCAATAGACTTAAAGTGTGTTTTAACTTAAATAGGTTTAATAAACGATTAGGAATAAGGGGGTTAATCTTTAAGCTCTTTTATTATTAAGCAAACAGGGCAGTTTCACACGCTGCTTAATGAGTCTGATGATGAAGTACCTCTCCTTTCATACACCTTGTGTGACGTAAACGAAGTTGCGGGGTCAGTTAGTATAAAAAATAAAATGGCAAAAAAATCAGGTTTGTTGTATAGGAGCCCTCCCTTAAATATTATAAAGGGTGTTTTTTTTAGAGGTATAGAACTTTAAAGTGGAATAAAACCAATGGGATTTTTTTTAATGAAATGATATTAACTTTATTCGAAAGACAATTTTCTGGCATTATAATTTAAATATGATTTCTGGCATATGACCGCCACGGCTGGCTCAGACGTAGTCTAATCCAGAGGTCCAATTTTCGATGACTTTTTCCAACATTTGTGGCCGTATATCGGCAATAACGCGCCGAATGTTGTCCTTCAAGTGGTCAATCGTTTCGGGCTTATCGGCGTAGACTAGCGACTTCACATATCCCCACAGAAAAAAGTCAAGTAGCGTTAAATCGCACGATCCTGTAGGCCAATCCACTGTACCAAAAGGTGAAACTATGCGGTTACCAAACGGTTTCTTTAATAAATCAATTGTGACACGAGCTGTGTGACATGTTGCACCGTCTTGTTAAAACCACAACTCCTGCACATCAGGATTGTTCAATTGATGAACGAAAAAGTCAGTAATCATCGCTCTATAGCGGTCACCATTGACTGTAACGTTCTGGTCAGCATCGTTTTTAAAGAAGTACGGACGAATTGTTTCATCAGCCCATAAAGCACACCACACAGTCAGTTTTTCTGGATGTAACGGTGTCTCAACATACGCTTGAGGATAATCATCACCCCAAATACGGCAATTTTGTTTATTGACCTATCCATTCAACCAAAAGTGGGCTTCATCGCTAAACAAAATTTGCTTATGAAAATTGCGATACGTTTTTCGGACAGAACCATGATTTTCAAAATAAATTTGCACAATTTGGAAGCGTGGTTCCGGCGTCAGTCTATTCATGTGCAAATGCCAGACCAAACTAAACATAAATCACTTGACAGTTGACAAAATTACCGCCAGTTAAAAGAGTGGTGCCAACTTAAAGTTCTATACCTCTAAAAAAAACACCCATCTGTGAAGCTTTCAGCTCTCGTGACGGACAGACGGACAGCGAAGTCTCATGAATCGGGTCCTATTTTTTACCCTTTGGGTACGGAACCCTAAAAACCAATGCTTCTGTCTGTAATAATCTATATTATATCTATACTAATATTATAAAGGGGAATGATTTGTTTGATTTTTTGCACGAATAGGTAGGCTCCGAAACTACTAAACCGATTTGAAAAATTCTTTCACTGTTGGAAAGGTACACTATTACCAGTGAACATGAGTTATATTTTATTTTCGTATTCCCACGGGAACGGGAACGGGAACGGGAACGGACGCGGGTGAAACCCCGTGACGTCCACTAGTAGGTTTATTAAAAAGAGGAAATGTTCATTTTGTTTATAGGTAAGTAAGTACCTTCATATTTAAGTCCTGGGACATCCTTCCGAGGGTAAGGATGTCCCAGGACTTAAATATGAAGGTACTTACTTACCTATAAACAAAATGAACATTTCCTCTTTTTACCCGGGGCTCCCAACCATAGGCTGTTGGGCGTTACGTGAGGTTGTTTAGTCGGTAGGAGTCCGGCATAACATCCATGAGGATTTTCCCTAACGTTAAAAATAGGTACCTAAGTACATAATCTGGACTTATTACCTTTATCGATTTTTTAAATATCTTCGCCACTAAAAAGCAAAAACATTCTGAAGTTGCGGCTCTTCACTGGAGTATCTTGCATTTTTCAAAAAAAAAAGGAAAGACAAATATGAGAAGGTGGTAGAGGCCAGAACTCTTAGAACCGCTATGATGAACTATTTTTACAGTGTAAAAGAGCATGGAAAAATATAAAATGGTGGTATGTACAACACAAAACCAAATTATGGCACTTTTCTCCAGTAGCCTCGTTACTCCACTAGTCAGTCATGGCTTACCCAGTTGTCAGTCTCTCGTCTTAGCATGCCTGTAAGAACAGCGAGCAGCTACCTACTCTCCGTTCTCGGGTCCTCGGTCATGGAGGATGGCAGTCCTGGGTGTATAGTAACATGCGGAGACGCCACCGTCGACCTTAGAACCCGAGAGGGTTATTTTCTCCAACCCCCTCCCCACCGCCTAATTCATGATTGAAACTTGCTTGCAGCAAAGCAAGACGCATCGTTGTCCCACCTTCCGCTGAACGTTTAAGGGGCACGTCCGCAAAAAATGCATTTCGATACCCTAATTTGCAAACCTACTAACTCCTCTTGAGCAAATTTTACAGGAGAGACTTAAAACGTCACAATAAATTTTATTTAACACAATGATAAAAACCAAAAATCCCGTTGGAAATTATGCTTTTTATTTATCTAAAAACACTTAAAAATCGACTTTTTTTTATAACCATTGAGTTTTATAATGAAAAAAGGAGTTGTTAGATTTGGTTTAAGCAATATTTGAAACTTAAAGTGGAGTTGTTTGTTTTTATCTTAAACTTTAAGAAGAGTACAATCGTACAAACAATTATTGAGGTGTAATATTAATGAACTGTTTGCTGATGAAACCAAAAATATAAAAATAGCGTCCCACCGGCATCGGGTACAGGGACCAATAGGGCTGCAGAGACTGGAACCTCTTGACGATACGTGCCGTGTCTGGGAGTACCGCCTTTTGCATCTGGCCCTTGACCCAACTACCTAACGCGAGCCTCTGGAGATATTAATCGAGGCACTTGGCAATCAGACCATGTGCTGATACGACTATCGAAACAATAACCGCTGAATCAACATCCCACATGTCAGTAATCTCGTGAGCCAAATACAAATATTTTATTTGTTTTTCCTTTTTAGATCTCACGAGATTTTCGTCATGTGGGACGGTTATGTCAACGATTATGGCGAGGCGCTCTGATTGATCTATTACCACTATATCAGACTTATTGGCTACAATAGTCCTGTCAGTGATAATAGATCGATTCCAATACAATGTGACACGGCCATTATCTAGAACTGGGTCGGGCACATACCTGTAATACGGTACATCCGAATCAACAAGTTTATATTGTAGTGCTAGTTGCTGTTGGACAATCCTGGCCACTTGGTTGTGTTTATGCAAGGATAACGTCGTTTCGGATCCTATCCCTCAAAGACACCCCAAGCATAGCTCGTTCCATTGCTCGTGGCGCAACCAGAGCATGGACTAGCCACACTCCATTTTACCTTTTCTCTCAAAAGTCCTAGAAAGGCTTGTTCATATCCAACTTAGTACATTTCTTAACAGAAACCTTCTCCTTAACCCGTACCAATCAGGATTTCGTCCGGGATATAGCACGACTAGTGCGTTGGTCAGTATTACTGACGATATTAGGCTGGGCATGGAGAACGGGAATCTTACTGTACTATCCTTACTCGATTTCAGCAATGCTTTTAATACAGTGGATTTCCAGATCCTGCTTGGCATACTGCGCTCGATTAACATATCTCCAACAGTTATTGATTGGTTTCACAGTTACCTGTTCGGGCGACGTCAGCGTGTACGCATTGAAGAAACTTTTTCTTCTTGGTGCGACACGACTGCGGGAGTACCACAGGGTGGCGTTCTATCTCCTTTATTATTCTCAATTTTCATAAATTCCATCTCTAAATCTTTACTATCATCCTACCACCTTTATGCAGATGATCTACAGATCTATATGCAAGCTCCGGTCCATGAAATTACTGAAGCTATATCCATAATTAACTCGGATCTACGGCGAATATGTAAGTGGAGCAAGCAATATGGTCTTAGCGTGAATCCCTCCAAGACTCAAGTTTCCGTTATCGGCAGTCCCAATATGGTGTCACGATTGGACGGGGTTCAACTGCCTGACATAATGTTTAACGGTATTGCAATACCCAGTAGCGCAACAGTTAAAAATCTGGGAATTTTGATTGATGGCACGCTATCCTGGCGTCCCCAACTACAAGAAGTCAGCCGGAAAATGTTCGCATCTGCAGGGTCTTTGCGTCGACTACGCAATTTTCTGCCAATTACCACTAAAATTACGCTTGCTCAATCTCTCCTTCTCCCTATTCTAGATTATGCCGATGTCAGTTATCTCGATATCACAGAGGAGCAACTTGATAAACTTGAGCGCCTTCAAAACTTCTGCATAAGATTCATATTTGGATTACGCAAATATGATCATGTATCTGAGTATCGCAAACAGCTCGAGTGGCTTCCAATTCGTTTTCGTCGGAATGCTCATATCCTCTCTATGCTTTACAGTATACTATTCAATCCATGTTCCCCAACTTATCTCAAAGAACGATTCATGTTCCTTAATGACACACATTCAAGATCCTTGAGGTCGTCGGAATCCTTGGTATTGGCTATGCCTAGTCACTCTTCCGGTTTTTATGATAAATCTTTCACCGTACAGGCTGTGCGATTGTGGAATACGCTGCCTATAACGATTAAAAAGGCACAGTCTATGGTTGCCTTTAAGCGCATGGTGAAGGAACACTATTTAGCCCGGTAGCATGTTCCAAAGCTTGATATGTTGTTTCCACACTGAAATGTATGCATTTAGGTATGTATATTTGTATGTGTGTATATTTATATGTATGTATATTAGTTTGTATGTATATTAGTATGTATGTATATTTGTATGTATGTATTTTTGTATGTAGGGATATTCGTATGTGTATATGTGAGATATATCTATAATATGTACTTAGTTCTTTGTTAATTTACATACCTACTGGTATGTTTTATTGTTTTGTATCATATTATTTCTACACCTAAACTACCCATTTGTCTTATAATCTATATCTTTCTCTGTCCATCCCAAGGTTGCCTGGCAGAAATTGCTATTTAGCGATAAGGCCGCCCTTTGTACAATATCTGCAATTATTTATTTCTGTAAAGTATAACTTGGTGTGCAAATAAAGTTTTATTCTATTCTAGTTTTTATTCTACTGTGAGTGTCCACGTCTTGGCACCGTAGGTACACACTGGTAGAACGCACTGGTTGAAGACTTTCGTCTTCAGGCATTGCGGTATTGGCGAGTAGAAAACCCGACGCAGTTTGCTGAACGCTGCCAAGCCCAAGCGAATCCTTCTGGCTATTTCATTATCCAGGTTACTCGTTTCAAATGTGATAACCTGCCCAAGGTAGGAGTACTCATCAACCTCAAGCCTCGATCCTTCAACGAATGTTGGTCCCGGCACGACATGCCCATTGAACATGAGCTTGGTTTTGTCCAAGTTCATGCAGAGCCCAACATGTCTAGACTTTTCACTTTAACTATGCAGCATCCCGCTCAACTGTCCCAGCGTTTCCGCTACTAAAACAATGTCGTCGGCAAACCGAAGGTGTGAGATACATTCACCGATTATATTCACGCCCCATCCATTCCAGTCCAACGACTTGAAGACGTCCTCAACCGCATTAGTGACGAGCTTAGGCGACATAACATCTCCCTGTCTCACACCTCTGCGCAGCGCTATGGGATGGGTTTTCTTATCCTACAACCGGGCGGTAGTTGTAGCAGTATCATATAAACAATTCAACACCTCGATATATCGGCAATCAATACGACACCACTGCAGAGCTTCTAGAACTGCCCAGGTTTCGATCGAGTCGAAGGCTTTCTCGTAGTCCACGAAAGCCATAATCACACAGCGACTGATTGTACTCTTTTGTCTTCTGTACAATCTGCCAAATAGTATAGAAGTGGTCCACGGTGCTAAAGCCTTTTCGAAACCCGGCTTGCTCCTTTGGCTGGAAATTGTCGAGTTTCCCAGCGAGGCGGTTTGAGATTACTCTCGAGAACAACTTGTAGACATGGCTCAGGAGAGAGATGGGTCTGTAGTTCTTCAGTAAGGATTTGTCACCCTTTTTGAAGAACAGCGCCACCGCACTCCCGCTCTACGCTTTGGGTGTCTGACCCTTGTTAGAGGACGGAATTAAGTATGCTCGTAAGGTATCTAAGGATCGGGGTCCCACCCGCTTTCAGGAGCTCAGTCGTAATTCCGTCCTCTCCAGGAGATTTATTGGGTTTCAGTTGCTCGAGAGCCGCCGAGGTCCGTGATGCATAGAGGTCTATATATAGTACTCAATTTCCTCGAGAATCTCGGACCCTGAGGTCACGGTTTTGCAACCCGCTGTTTTATGTTTCGTTAGATGGGGTCTACCGAACGGCTGGGCTAAGACCTTGGTGCCCCTGTTCTATTCAATAGCGTAATAGTATCATAAATACACTAACCTTAATATACCTTTACCGTTTTTTAAGCTTCAAACGGCGATAAAACACACTTTAACCATTTGATGAAAATATTTCGTACGCTTCTGTGACGCCATACAAAATTGCCGACTGCGCGGGAGTTATTAGATTATTTTGTCAAAATCGATGCCTAGATTTGAACAATCGATGATTTTGTTCAAATCTAGTTTCTGCCGGTATCAAAATGTAATTTTCATGAAAAAGTGGGAGTTATTAGGTTTGCAAATTAAGGTATCGATTTAGGATTTTGGAAATATTCAAGAACTCACTTCATTATATTACGCTAAAATGGAACCTTAAATTACACTAAAATGGAACCTTAAATTCTTAATAGATGAGACTACATTAACACCGTGTGGTATTTACAAAATAATTATTTACATTAGAAAAAACACGTTTCAAATTTATAACATCGAAATAGCAAGGAATAATCAAATTGAGAAAAGTAAATTTCGATGATTTTCAGAGGTTTTTTCGCAAGTAAATAATCATTTTCTAAATACCACACGGCGTTAATGTAGTGTCATCTTAGATCATCTAACCACGTTATGTTTATATGATACTAGCTGATGCCCGCAGCTTCGCCCGCGATGGCGCTGTATGTGAAAAATGATTTTCCTGCTTTTCTGTTGAAATTTTTCCTTAATTTTCTTTGCTATAAACCTCACGGAGCCCGAGACCTTTCCAACGAATGCAAAACCGTGGAAATCGGTTCGTGCGTTCTGGAGTTATAGCGTCAGGAAGGAAAACCCGACTTATTTTTATATAATAGATATGGTCATATGGTCATATGATATATGGTCTAAGAGTGTCATCTATTAAGATATTAAGGTTCCATTTTAGTGTCATTTAATGAAGTGAGTCCTTGAATATTTCCAAAATCCTAAGTGTCTTTGTGCATTTACAGACGTACCCCTTAAATGAATGAATAGGTACCAGGCAACGTCAATCAACAGCCTATCTCAGTCCACTGCTGGACGGAGGCCTCTCCCAATTTACGCCACAACACAGTTTCCACCTGTGAGTCCTGTGACCGACTATTTCAGATCGTCACATTCGATTCTCAGGTCGAATAAAATTTATACTACTTACCCGTTCTCTCAAGTTTGCCGCTCGCCTCCCATACTACGCCTTTACACCAGAGAGAGAGGCAAAGTTAGAGCAAACGGAATTTACTGCTCGTTCGCTCTAACTTTGCCGCTCGGCTCCATACTAAAGTCGAATTTTTGATTAGACGAAGTAAATTGACAGCAACTAATGTCACTTCTTCTTGTAGTGTTGCGTATTTTCTATGACGAAATGACATTAGCTACTGTCAATTTACTTCGTATAATTAACAATTCGGGTATACGCCTCTACGCCAGCGGCAAAGTTAGAGCGAACGGGTAGTATGTGAGCTGCTAATGTTTGTTTCAGAGTTTGGGTATTTTTATATAATGGTCTAAGATGCCGTTAAGAACGATCTTCACCGAGCTGGTTAAAGATGAAAGTTATTTTATATTCAATGAATATGTCAATAAATTAATTATTATTGCAGATGGGTTGCCTAAAAAAATTCAGCCCAGAATATGATTAATCAAATATTTTAAAAAATACATTTCACTGGTCATCAATGAAATAATTAATGGTGGATTTAATAAAATAATCTTTATTAACTTTAATTCATTAACCAGATTGCTGCAAGTTACTAATTTCGATGTAGGGTAAACCACCCAATTATTGGCACTTTTAGAATGAATTATTGGCACTTTAGTTAAGAGTACCGGTTCATCATCACGCCTTTATCCCCGAAGGGGTAGGCAGAGGCATATTATATACCCACATTTCACCTTTTTTATAATTTGTCCCACGTAATACGTTGTGAGCCGTATTGCCGTGTTTAAATGGACAGGCGCAGGTTGTGACTGCCTGCTGTTGAAATAAAGCCTTCAACTTGGCTTAACGACTGCCATTTTACTGACAACCGGGACCAACGGCTTAACGCGCCTTCCGAAGCACGGAAACGCTCAAATAAATGTCACAAAGTGATCACATGGATGGTCACCCATCCATGGACCGGCCACAGTGAAAGTTGCTTACTGCAGTGATCGTTTACAGAACACTGAGTCCGCGGGGCCACGAGCGCTTCAGTATATTTCGAAAAATAAGGGAAACCTAGTTTATTTCAGTTCGGTGTTGCCCATTATGTAGTTGTAGGTATGCATTAAAAAGTAAAATAGCATTCTTTTTCTGTTAGAAATGGGCAAAATTACCTAAAGTGCCAATAATTGGAGGAGTGCCAACGATTGGGTGGTTTACCCTACTTGTTTATACCTGCGTTACCAAAGAGTTGTGACGGGAAAAAACTCGACAACCTAACATTTGCATATCCTATGGGCGTTGTACTTTCAATTGATCATATTCTGGACTGATTTTTTTTAGGGGAGTATGTAGTGTGCCTTCACGAAGAGCGTTACCTGTGCTCGGGCCCTCCCCGTAAGTAGCGGCGAAAGCGAAAACGCGAAACCAATCACTACCGAGAAATGAGTCCCGACAGGGCTAGGGCGTCCCCCCGAGGCGACGCGTACCGGTGTGCCCCCGTCGGTATGACTGCATGCGCACGCGGCGAAGGGGGCCGCCACCCTTCACGCAGCGCCAACTCTGGCGGGATGCGAGGAGCCGAGTGCCGGATAGGCACGTGGAATGTGCGTGGTGGTATGGAAGGTAAGATGAATGAATTGATAGATGTAATGAAAGAGCGATGCCTGGATGTATTGTGTGTCACAGAGACGAGGCGGAAGGGGAGCGGCATCGACGATCTTCCTGGCGGCATAATTGCTTTGTGGTCCGGAGTGGACCAAGAGGATCATGCCAGTAAGGGAGTGGGTGTCTTGCTCTCCTCCCGTTTGGCCTCTGGAGTGAAAGATTATGGATTGGCAGGCCCAAGACTCCTGTGGGTACGTATAAAACTGGGGATCACGAGAGTTTTTTTGGTCGCAGCCTATGCTCCCGTCAGCTCGGCTAATCCCCAAGTGCTCGCGGAGTTCTGGGATTCCGTTAGGGACGTCCTCGATTTGGCTGAGGGGAATGAAAAGTTGATCATGTGTGGTGATTTGAATGGATGGGTGGGGACTAAGCGAGATGGCTTCGAGGCTGTCCTTGGTCCGCATGGAGATAAGAGAGCGAATGATGCTGGTAAGTCAATCTTAGACGTATGCTTGGAACGAGACCTCCTTGTGGCGAACAGTTTATTCCGTCACAAAGATATCCACACGTATACTTGGAGACGGAAGGAAGAAAAAAGTGTAATTGATTTGATTTTGATAGACAGTCGTCTCCGAGAGGCTATAAGGGATACAAGAGCCTACAGAGGCCCCACTCTTGAAACTGACCACTACCTGGTGGTAAGCCGGTTTGTTGGTCTTTTCAAGAAGTGGAGGCACTGGCGAGTGCGTGTCCCCTTCGGAGACTATGAAAGGATAAAGAGTGAAAAACTGGAAGATGAAAGCGTAAGGAGTATGTATGTAGGCTTAGTCAGTGAAAGGCTTGCAAACGCGAGCCTTTCCGACTTAGATGTGGATGAATGCTGGAATATTATGAAAGAAAGTATAGTGGATAGTGCAAAAGAAGCATGTGGGAGTGCAAAGAGACATGAACATTCGAAAGGTGATGCCTGGTGGGATGCAGAGGTACAATCCTGCGTAGCAAGAAAGAAGAAAGCGTGGTTGGATTATGTCTCATCTTTGCAACTGAATGACAGTATGAAAGACACGAAGAAAGAAATTTACCGCCTCTGCAAGAATGAAGTGAAAGCTTTAGTGAAAGAGAAGCGTGAAAGAATAAATTTGATTGCGGAAGAGAAGCTGACGAGGAACTTCGAGACAAATACCAAACTCTTTTGGAGGGAGGTCAAGAAGTCTCGGAGCTGTTCGTCAGTTTCCAGAATGGATAAGATAAAGAGTAAAGCTGGGGACATTCTTGCGGACCCATTAGAGGTGTTAGAGCGGTGGAATGAGTACTTTGGAGAAATGTATGAATATCTCCCGGATGCGGGCACTGCGAGGGAGTCGATGACTGATCTTGCGGTGCAAGCATCAAGCGGAGATATTACTTTGGAAGAGATTGAATGGTCGATACGAAGCTTGAAAAATGGAAAGTCTGCGGGAATTGATAGGATATCTGCTGAAATGATCAAATTAGGTGGTCCTTGCGTCCGAGACGCCTTCTGGTCATTGAGCAATCTATGCTGGAAGACTGGAAGGGTCCCAATGGACTGGAGGCGTGCTATCATCGTGCCCTTGTATAAAGGCAAGGGCTCTCGTATGGAGTGCGCCAACTATAGGGCCATCAGTTTGATCAGTATAGCAGCTAAAGTGTATGGCAAAATTATTGAAAGGAGAATGAGGGTGGAATCTGACGGATTACTGTGGGAGGCGCAGGGTGGTTTCCGAAATGGAAGGGGATGTATGGACCAAGTTTTCTCTCTCCGCAACATCGTAGAGAAGCAGCTGGCTGTAGGCCGGAAGGTTTTCTGCGGTTTTGTGGACATGGAGAAAGCATTTGACAGAGTTGTACGGAAGGATCTCTGGGATATATTGCCAGGATACGGGATTGATGGTGTGCTGCTTCGTGTTGTGCAGTCTACATATGTGGGATGTACGGCATGTGTGCGGGTGGGCGGCAGCCTGTCTCCCTGGTTTGACGTCAACATTGACGTCAGACAGGGCTGCGTGCTGTCGGCTCTGCTGTTTGTCCTGTACCTGGACGATTGTCTTAAGAGAGTAAGATCGATGAATGTTGAATTGCGAATGGGTGACTTACTTGTGAACTGTTTGCTGTATGCAGATGATGCCGTGCTTATAGCCGAATCGCCATCAGAACTACAGTCACTAATCACAACGATGAAAGATGATTGTCTAATGAGAGGCTTACATTTGAACGCGACTAAACCGAAAGTGATGGTATTCGAAAGAGAAGAGGACAGAACGAATGCCAGGATAACTGTAAATGATGTAGTGCTGGAACAGGTGGATGAGTTTGTATATCTTGGATGTGCATTTAGCAGGGATGGACGGTACACCGCTGATGTAGAAAAGAGGGTAACTGCGGGCAACAGTGTGAATGGAGCGTTAGGCAAACTTTTAGGTACCAAGGGCTTAAGTCAAAAGGCCCAGCTCGCAGTACACAATGCGGTGCTGATACCTACGCTAACGTATGGAAGCGAGAGTTGGGTATGGCAGGAAACGCATGAAAGTAGAATAAACGCGGTCGAGATGCGGCGCTACGCAAAATCTGCGGAGTAACGCTCGCAGATCGCGTTCGGAATGAAGATGTAAGAAAGAGAGTTGGTCTGAAAGAGAGTGTCGGTGTTAAAGTAAGGAAGGGCATGCTACGATGGTTCGGGCATGTGGAACGAATGGGAGATGAAAGAATGACAAAACAGATATACAACGCGAAAGTGGATGGACGTAGGAGTCGGGGAAGGCCACGACACACCTACCACGACCAAATTAATCGTGTGTTAGTTGAAGGTGGTGTCAAGAGCCGTAGGAACCGACGTGCATGCATGAAAAGAAAAATGAAAGTTGAAGAAGCAAGTGAGGTGTGTATGGACCGTGCCGTGTGGCGCTCGGTTCTTTCTGCCTACCCCGCAAGGGATTTGGCGTGAAGATAGTTAGTTAGTTAGATTTTTTTTAGGCAACCCATCTGCAATTAATTTATTGACATATTCATTGAATATAAAATAATTTTCATCCATTAACCAGCTCGGTGAAGATCGTTCTTAACGGGATCTTATACTATAAGTACAACAAGTACTTATGCATTTAGCAATATCTAAGTGTGTCAAATACTTAAGCACAAGCTTATTATGGCTTAATTTTGACTAGTGGTGTGTACAAAAATGTATTTATTGTTTCACCATAACTTTAGGCAGAAACATGCTCAAATCAAAGCCATTTAAACTTTAGTAGAACTTAATTTTATTTACACACATGCATATTCTCTGTATTACAAATACCAGTACTTATATTTAAATAACTATTTATATATAAACAATATTCTGAGTGGAATATATTATATTATACTAACATAACGTTTCTTTTATCAAGCCCCGACAATTTAGGGGCACCTAATAAGACTGTGGGTTATGAAAAAAAACCTACGAAATGAACCAGCGCGAATTGCATTTACAAGTCTGTTTGAAAATAAATTTAAAAAATCAGCTAAGTGCGAGTAGACTTGCGCACGGAGGGTTCCGTACCAAACAAGAAACCGTGAGACGATCTCACCCGACTGCCCGTGTAAGGTTTATTGTGAAAGTGAAAGTTTAATCCGATTGACGTCGTCATTTTTGTTTTATTTCAAAGTTTGAACAGATGATCCACGTGACCTAGTGACGTAATTTAATGCAACAGAGTCACAGACTACAGACACAAGTCTCGCCATAAGCCCCTCCGCAATCTATCAAAAGACGGATTGAGACATTCTTCTCGGTCATATTGCATTTTGGAGCCCTCAGTAGTCACGGAAATTTTGACAAAACTAAATAATTGTTAAAGTTTCAAATTATTCTATACTATGTCAGAAATAACCTCTCAGTCAACACTCAAACTCAGTTGTAAAACTTTAAGAAAACTAAATCACTTGTACTTTATCCACAACTTTAATTTTAATTTGAAAACAATCTTCATTTGAAGTAAAACTTCTTTAGGCGCGACTAGGGAGTAACTCATATTTTTTTCTGACGGAAGTAACGCTTACTATTTGAATTCTGAATATGCTTTTCTATTCAAAACTCGAATGAATGATATTAATATAACAATTGATGCCGTCAATGGCAAATAAGATTTACTTCAATCTTGCGTAAAGGTTACACGCACACTTTATTTTTTCGCCTTACGGGATTATCAAAAGGCAAAGTTACCTTTAATAATGCGCTGTGCGTAAAGTACAAGTGAATTAGTTTGCTTAAAGTTTTACATCAAGTTCCAACAAGTGCCAACATAGGAAAGTACAAATAATATTTGAATAATATTTTTGAATGGTCAGTTATGCAAAAAATAAATCAAGTACTCGAAAAATGTTCACCTACATACATGTTATAGTCAAGCTTTAATCTCCCACTGGACAGTCAGAATGATATTTAAAAAATCATCTCAGCCAGTATTTACCTTTATTTTACGATAAAACGTACCTACCAAGGTCTTTTCTATCTCTGTGACAAATTTCATCAGAATCGGGTCTGTGGTTCAGGTGTTGAACGAACAGACAGACCGAATTAATTTCACGTTTATAATTAGTAGGAATAAATTAGCAGCCTTCTTAACGAAATTCACGCTGGATCATTTCACAGGATTATTACATTCATAAATCTGCAGTTTACTAGACACTGAAAGGATTTCCAGTTCCACAGCTCCAATCATTTTTCAAAATTTCGAGGGTAGTTGTATAAATCCATGATTTGTATGCTTATCTATGCTTTCTTGTACTCAATCCTTTCTACTTTGACCTCATCTCCAAGTAGTTTGTACACGTAGGTCACTACTGTGGAGCTCTGGATGTCCATCAGCACAAATGATGGGGTAGCGTTCCTATAATGGAAACGGGAAAAAATAGTTTTTAATAAAACGGAGGGTAGCCGAACATTTTTTTTTAGGTGACAAAGCGAACTAAGTCAAAGATGTCAATTATTTTTCCTAATTGTGTGATGGATTACACAATTAGGAAAAATAATTGTAAATTGATATTTAGAGATGACATAGTTGAACACAGTATTGTATTTTCCACAAACAACATCTTTTATGATTCCAGAATAAAAGCTATTGAATTTAAAAAAAAAATTGAATTTGAATTATTGTTTCTGACCCGGGCTTCGAAGGGCTTCCGACATAAACGGGACTAAGGCTCGGATTAAGATGATGAACATTTGCCAGCTAACATTTTCTGGTAACGATTTTCTTATCGATCTTTACTATAACTAGCTGATGCTGCTGATGCCCACGGTTCTGCCAGCGTGGAACTTGTTCCCGTTCCCGAATCACATGGGAAATTAATTAGTAGCGGATGTGTGTTCCAGACTATAAACATTCCATGTACCAAATTTCAGCCAGATCCGTTCAGCCCTTCGAGCGTGAAAGAGTAATGAACATCCAAAAATCTACACAAACACTTAACAATTACAAATTATTAGTAGGATTTGTGCTATGAGCTTTAACAATAAGACAAATAATACTTGTACCCAACCACTGGAACTAGAACTAATTTGTCAAGGTCAATGCATTTCTGACTTAGATCATCTAACCACAGGATTTATCTTTAGCATTGTTTTCTGCCATTGCACATGACCATTTGGTCTTTTGGCTTTATAAAAGCACTGTACATCAGTACATCATTTTATATGATTAAACTAGTACATTTCATTGTAGTTGACTGTACAATAAAAATTAACACACAACAGCCATTAAGCGTTTGTCGATTAATACATTTTTAAATGCAATGAAATTTTATATGTCTTTGTGTTTCCCCCTTCACTTGTATGAAAACTGGCAGAATATTTTTGTATGCGGTGGTTCGCAAAGGCTAGTCCCGTGATATATGGTCTAAGATTTCTGATGGTCAATGTCAAAAGTGATAAGTATTACGATGACTTTTCTATTTATTTAATTTGTACTCTATGTAACCATGAACAGAGCTTCTTTTCCTTTGATCATAGACTGTTTTAGGTATCAATGGTTAGCTAATACCGTTTCATACTTTGAGTATTTTGCTGACAGAACTATTGAGTACCTATTTGATAGCTGTTCTACCGGAAACTTGACATTGGGGGACTTGTGGTAACCTCTCCAAAAATGCCATGAACCAAAAGTTGAAGTTGAAGCTATTTTGCTGCGCTAAGATCGACATTATGCAGTCAAAATGATCTAAAAAAAGTGTGCGAACCTTTACGCGCGATCCAAGTAAAACTTCTTTGCCATTGACGGCATCAAATGTTATATTAATATCATTCATTCAAAATTCAAATAGTGTTACTTCCATCAGAAAAAAATCTGAGTTACTGCCTAGTCGCGCCTAAAGAAGTTTTACTTCAAAAATTGCTGAATCCTTTTGCAGCATTCATCATCTCATCATAGGCAACAGAACTCGGTGTCCCAGGATATTGGTAAGGATTCATTTGAGAGGCAAAATAGATGTCTGGATGTTTGTTACTCTTTCATGCTATAAGGGCTGAACGGATCTGGCTGAAATTTAGTACAGGGATAGATTTGTCTGGAAATAGCACATAGGCACTTCTTAGCCCGGGAATAAGTTGACATAGGAAGTGGGAACGAGTACAAACTTCACTCTCAACTCAAAAAACTGTCAGAACTCTCTTGCCATAAAGAAAATAATATATTACCTGTACAACGGACTGTAAGCGCCCGTAGCTGATCCAGGGTTGATGTAGAACTTATTTTCATGTTCATAGGCCTCAAACCGGTGTGTATGACCTGATATTAAAATGTCCACATCTAACTGTCTTTGGACTAACGCTAGAGATTCTTCATCTCCCCACGGCACCACTTGGTGACCGTGAACTAGGCCAATGCGAAACTGACCGACTGTTATGACTTTTTGTTCTGGATATGTTGAGTTCTGTAAGTGAAATGACGTATAATTAAAGCAATGGTAAGCACTACTAAAATTTAATGTAGAGAAATTATCTAACTGGGTTCAAATCGTGTCTTTTCCCTTGCCGCACAGATTAATAAATAGTTACTACGTGCTTGCAGGCAGAGTTGCTTTATGCAAGGGCGCATTTTGTTGTGATTCATGTTCCTTTGGCATTAAACAGATACTGCCTTTTGCTTAAGCATCAACAAAAAATTAGGTTTATTAAATTCTCTATCTATTACTAGTATTAAAGTTAGCGGGATATTTACCATGTATCGTTGAGAGTTTCCGTGAGCAGGTAAATATCCCGCTAACTTTAATACTAGTTTCAGTGACCATGAAAGTTTAAATACCTATATCTCTATCTATTAGATCAAAAACTCTTTACTAAAGTTACTAGTTCATTCAAATATAATGTAATGATTTGTACCAGGGATTTGGGCAATTCTCAAACAAATGAAACAAAAGACATTTCTCCTGTAAAATTTTCATTCACACATTCAAGTCATATAAATGAGAATCGGTGCCCAGGGATGAGATAAGTCATCCTACCAAGGTCTAACTCAGGCTTTCAACCATAGTAGGCATTAGGTAGGAAAAATGTGGTTTTAAGTCATGACACAGGGCGGAAACTCCAGCTTGAATGTGTGCATGTGATCAATAAATGTAAGCAAATGGTATGTCAACACGACCGTCAACTTTATTGACAGCTGTGGCGCGACAGGGAGTTGCCGATCAGTATGTAATACTATTATATTATCTTTGGTCATGAGGAGAGGTATAGCATCTATGTAGGATTCTCCTCATGTTAGAAAAGAAAGGCATGAGATAAAGGTCTAGAATTTAACCATTTAAAACAGTAAATTATTATACTTACATCATCAAAGTCCCCTCGCACAACATGCACATCACTGGCTAATGTCTTCAAGTAATCATATGACTCTTTTGTACAAAGGTTGCCTGTGCACAAGATGTGTTGTATTCTTCCTGGCAGCAAGAGCTTTTTGAACTTGGCCGGGAGACTGCTGCATCGGTGTGGAATGTGAAGATCGCCAAGCACTAGGACCAGCTGGAATTTATATTTGATTGTGTTAGAGAGGCAATGAGCATCTGTACACAATAATGGTAACTATATTGTCAGCTCAGATGATAATGATATCACCTGACAATATCCTTGTAAATTATAAGGTGTAATCTGGCTGCATATTCTGTCCCTGCCTACCCAGTCACTAGGTACATACTAGAGCAAAACACTAGTGTCCATTTGCCAAACAGAATCTCATCTACAATGTCACAGTCTGCTCCTAGGTCGGCTGCTCTTTTGTTGCGTGTCTGGCGTTGCAAGCATCCACAGGCTACTGTACCCAACCAGGTGGGTTGTAAGCTTGTCTGGCACCTTATTAGTAAAAAAATGTCATAGGATTCTAGCTAGATGACAATTCCAAAAGCCATCAATCTGTGATAAGTTAGATAAATTCTTTAGGCTACTGTTGTTATTCAAATCCCAATTTACACATGAATAGGCAGGATATTGAAAAGACATCTGTAATTTGTAAACTAAGGCAATTCACCACCATGGAAATTTTAATATTATGGTAGGTGCTTTTAGCAGCTTCCAACTTTTACATCAAACCACTCTAAACAGATCAACACCTATGTATTGTAATGTTTTATATAGGCATTTGCTGTAATCAAAGAAGCTATGTCCAAAAAAAGGTTTTAGTGATTAACATATTATGTAGGTACACAGTGTAGTCGAAATTTGAGTTGAGAGGCCGGCAGTGATCTGCGCGATGAACTGACTTATTAACCATCATTCAATAGAATCAAAACGCCGATAAATAAATTACCTACGCTTGACCTAAAGTTTGAAGCCTCGCAGATAAGAAATTTATGGCCAGGTTGTTGTTTTTAGTGCACTAAACATATTGTATGTGTTACGACCGTGTTTTACGAGTAAAAAACGTGGATTTGTATGTATTTTCACAGAATTACGAAGTCACGAAAGGGGTGTTAGATACTGTGATTATTCATATTATCTTACCATGTTTTAGTAAATGTTTGTTATTATCACAGACTTTGTAATGATGTTCCTAAATCAAATAAACTTAAACCAGTTTATTGGGATTAGACTTTATAGTTAAAACAAATCAACAAATATCTGGAATTGGAAACAATCCGTCCAACCAATCCACCCAATTATTCTGACACTAGTGATAATTGACATATTTGACATTTTGACGGCTAACTTTTTTCTTTGGTAGTTCTTTTCTTTTTTCTCTTCTTTGGCTTTATTGGCTTGAGAGTTTTCCAAAGTCAGGTAAGATTTTTTTATAATAATATATAAAATGTACTTTAAGGGGTCCAGACACGATCAATTGGCAATTGTCATGCCTCGTCAATATCATGTGTAGGTACATACACGTCGATGCACACACACATGCAAAGAAATCACGCACACTGAAACATTTTTCATTCATAAATATCAGACTTGACTCAATATATTGACCCGTGTCGGGAGCCCATTACTAAAGGGCTCGCTACACGGTCAAACTGCACTTGTCATGCACCTTAAATATGAACGGAATTCGCTTCAGTGTGCCTGATTTTTTTGCAAGTGTGTGTGCATCAACGTATATGACGTATGTACACTACACATGATATTGACGAGGCATGACAAGTGCAGTTGAATCGTGTCGCTAGCACTTAAGAGGCCCCATACTCGTATAATAATATTTATCAATATAGATGATTGTTCAATAAATTGACCGTGTAGGTTCTAGGTTGGGGCACAGATTACTAAATAGTTACTAGTTGGGGTTTGAACAATGACTGAACAAAACTTTGACAGAGCCTAAATTTAATTGATCACTATTTTTGTCTGCACCGTTTAGGCAAGTTTAATGAGTAATATTTTTCAGATCAGTGTCTGGAGCGGTGGCGATCGGTCGATCACAATGCAGTTTATGGACGCAATTTTATACAATCTGGCAAAATGCGGAGCAAGAAAACTGTGAAAGATATAGAAAGAGAGTTTGTGATGTAAAACATCTATTGTAGAGGGGTAAACTGAATTTTGTGATGGTGACCGACACGGCGCAGTGGCGTGGCATATCGAAACTTGAATTTCGGATTTTGAATTTGGATTTATGATTTTGTTAGGATTTTGAAATTTGGATTTGAAATCGGACATCGGAATTTCGAATTTGGAATTTACTTCTTCGTCACACAATTACTCGGACGGAAATAAATATTTATGCAATGTTATTGAGTCAATATTATTGCAGGCGTGTTTTCAAAGAGAACTGATCAATAATATTGACCAATAAAAATATTGATCAAATGCAATACACATGTTCATCATAAATTTTTGAATTCAATATTTCATGTAGCTATAGCATAAAGCATACAGTCTCGTAGTCGGCACTATTGCACTAAGAGGCCCCCGAGACGATCAATTATTATTGTCATGCCTTTACGTGATTGAGATCTCACTTGAAGGATGAATTGACGATACTTGACGCCCATTGAAGGTGCCGTCAAGTGTGGCTCGCACACTTGCCTTTTGGCCCTATTCGCTAGTAGTTTGCATCGGAGCGGAATCTTGAGCTACGGTGAAATTCAACGGCGATTTTGCGAACTCCGGTGATTTTTCGGAGATCTTCGGAGCAACGTGTTTATATGTACATAGTATTTGATGCATTGATTGATGCATTCGAGCATTACATATAAATAAGGACGAGGAGATAAAAGACGAGTTTATATCAGTGAAGGAGGAGAACGAAGCATTACAATGCGCGCCTTGTAATGATACAATCTTTACTAATTTTATAAAGAGGAAAGTTTTGATTGTTTGTTTGTTTGTTCGTTTGCATCGAATAGGCTCCGGAACTACTTTGAAAAATTCTTTCACTGTTGGGAAGCTACACTCTTTGCGGTAAACATAGGCATATTTTATTCCCGTACCTATTCCCACGGAAACGGGAACTACGCGGTTGAAACCGCGTGACGTCCGCTAGTGTGTAATGTTTTAATACAACTTGTAACATTTTTGCGCTTTGCGCACCTGGTAATGATACAATGTGTAATGTTTTGAATCAACTTGTAACATCAATGCACTTTTATTTGCGGCTGGCCGGCCGCACACTGGTCCGGATTTTAAAATAGGTCGACATACGACCTAAGATGTCAAATGCTATTGGGATTTTTTTTTTGGATAGGTAGAAGCCGTGAGCCGGTGTAACCCGACGGCCCCTATCTAAAACGTTTAAAGTATTCAATCCGATTGACGTTGTCATTTTTGTTTTATTTCTAACTTTGAACAAATGATCCACGTGACCTAGTGACTTAGCAGATATAATGTCATGTTGGATAATTTTCTGAGGCTTTTTGGTATGCTGAGTACGAATTTTGGGTTAATTTTGCAATCCAAGATGGCCGCCACACCACCGTTGTAAAATTTCATATTGGATACCGTATAAGGGGTGTTTTGGTATGCTGAGTACGAATTTTGGGTTAATTTTGCAATCCAAAATGGCCGCCGTGCCACTGTTGTGAAAATTCATGTTCGATATCGTGTAAGGAGTTTTTGAAGTGAAACTTCTTTATCGGCGTTGGAAAAAAATTTGCGTCACGTCACGTCACGATTTTTGGTTACGCGCCATCTTTGTTTTGTTCCCCACCACGGTGGATTCGCATGAGTACTTTATCCAGGGATAGCATGTCATTTAAGGGTTTTTGGACTTTTGGGCTTTTGGACTTTTGGATGGGACATTGGTACTTTGGGTCTTTGGGACTTTGGAACTTTGAGACTTTGGGACTTTTGAACTTTTGAACTTTTGGACTTTTGTACTTTTGGATGGGACCTTGGTACTTTGGGACTTTGGGACTTTAGGACTTTTGGACTTTTGGACTTTTGGACTTTTGGACTTTTGGACTTTTGGACTTTTGGACTTTTGGACTTTTGGACTTTTGGACTTTTGGACTTTTGGACTTTTGGACTTTTGGACTTTTGGACTTTTGGACTTTTGGACTTTTGGACTTTTGGACTTTTGGACTTTTGGACTTTTGGACTTTTGGACTTTTGGACTTTTGGACTTTTGGACTTTTTGGACTTTATAGACTTTTAGACTTTTAGACTTTTAGACTTTGGGACTTTTGGACTTTGGGACTTTGGGACTTTGGGACTTTGGGGCTTTGGGACTTTGGGACTTTGGGACTTTGGGACTTTGGGACTTTGGGACTTTGGGACTTTGGGACTTTGGGACTTTGGGACTTTGGGACTTTGGGTCTTTGGGACCTTGGGACTTTGGGACTTTTGGACTTTTGGACTTTTGGACTTTTGGACTTTTGGACTTTGGGACTTTGGGACTTTGGGACTTTGGGACTTTGGGACTTTGGGACTTTGGGACCTTAAGACCTTGGGACTTTGGGACTTTGGGACTTTGGGACTTTGGGACTTTTGGACTTTTGGCCTTTTGGACTTTTGGACTTTTGGACTTTGGACTTTGGACTTTTGGACTTTTGGACTTTTGGACTTTTGGACTTTTGGACTTTTGGACTTTTGGACTTTTGGACTTTTGGACTTTTGGACTTTTGGACTTTTGGACTTTTGTACTTTTGTACTTTTTGACTTAATTTAAGGTGAGGTGAAAATTAAGTTTATGATGAAGTTTCACTTCTTACGTGTGTACACTAAGTACACGCAATTTTTTTGGTATACTGAGTACGAATTTCAGGTTAATTTTGCAATCCAAAATGGCCGCCGTGCCACTGTTGTAAAAATTCATATTGGATATCGTATAAGGGTTTTTTGGTATGCTGAGTACGAATTTTGGGTTATTTTGCAATCCAAAATGGCCGCCTTGCCACTGTTGTAAAATTTCATGTTGGATATCGTATAAGGGGTTTTTTGGTATGCTGAGTACGAATTTCAGGTTAATTTTGCAATCCAAAATGGCCACCGTGCCACTGCTGTAAAATTTCATGTGGGATATCGTATAAGGAGTTTTTTGGTATGCTGAGTACTAATTTTGGGTTATTTTGCAATCCAAAATGGCCGCCTTGCCACTGTTGTAAAATTTCATGTTGGATATCGTATAAGGGGTTTTTTGGTATGCTGAGTACGAATTTTGGGTTAATTTTGCAATACAAAATGGCCGCCTTGCCACTGTTGTAAAATTTCATGTTGGATATCGTATAAGAGGTTTTTTTGAATGCTGAGTACGAATTTCAGGTTAATTTTGCAATCCAATATGGCCGCCGCGCCGTAATCACAACATTTCATGATGAGTATCGTTGAAGGGATTTTTTGAAATGCTGAGTACCATTTTCGCCTAACTAGTAAATTTTAATAATTTGCTTATTAAGTTTAGGCTTTCTAAACTAGCAATGCGAAAATACTATGACAAAAGGTCCTTATTGTAAAATTAAGGTCTATTACATTAAACCTTCCTACTACAGACCGCATCACCACCTTCATGGCTGCTGACTTCTGGCCGAGAGGGGTGAAGTATCGGCGCTTCAGAGGACGTCTGCTGACACGGGACACCCCGCCCCGCGACACGTCGACGTCAGTGCGTGTCAATTAGGTTAAGTTATATGTATATGTATTTTTAGTATTAAGGTTTTTTTTTATACAACTAGAGTGGCAGACAAGCATACAGCCCCCCCAGATGTACCGGTGGTCAAGGCAGCCTATGGCGGTTCGCAACACCAGAGGCGCCACAATCGCGCTGCCTAAGGTATGTATCTATGAGCCGTAGAGTAATTTAAAAATATCTGTAACTGTCTCTAATATTGCTTGAAAATAAAGATTTATTATTATTATTCCATTTATTTTGTACTAGCTGATGCGCGCGGCTTCGCCCGCGTGAAATTTGGTTCCCGTTCCCGCTTCGCTAAAAAGTAGCCTATGTGTTATTCCAGACTATACTCTATCCCTGTACCGAATTTCAGCCAGATCCATTTAGCCGTTAGAGCGTGATTGAGTAACAAACATCCAAACATCCAAACATCTTCACAAACTTTCACATTTATAATATTAGTAGGAAGTAGGATTCTTAACATATTGTCTTACATTTTTAAATAAATAATGCTTACAAAAATTAAAATCTATTTAAAAATATAATAAAATAGTGTCCCACCGGCATCGGGTGCAGGGACCAAGCTACCGGTGGTTAGGGCTTCAGAGACAGGAACCTCCTCAAAATGCGTGCCGTGTCAAGAAGTATTGCTTTCTGTATCAGGCCCTTGAACCAGCCGTCTAACGAGAGCCTCTTCAGATGGTTATCGAGGCTCTTTGCCATCAAACCGTGGACCGAAACGATAATTGGAACAATAATTGCCGAATCAACATGCCACATGTCAACAACTTCATGAGCCAAATCCAAATATTTCATTTCTTTTTCCTTTTCTGCTTTAAAGAGGTTGTCATCATGAGGAATGCTGATATCGGTAATTATTGCGAGGCGTTCCAATCGATCTATCACCACTATATCAGCTGCTGATGTATAATCTTGGCCACTTGGTTATGTCTGTGCAAATATTCTCCATTGGCAAGACGAGAACAACCAGAAACTATATGTCTAAGGGCGAGGCCGCACTTGCGGTTATCGCGGCGGTTTCTAACCTCAAAATATCAAAACATTGACTTGATTTCATTGATTTCGACAGTTTGATGACATTTTGAGGTTAGAAACCGCCGCGGAAAAACGCAAATGCTGCCTCGCACTAAGTGATTCTCCGGGACAATGACATGCCCGACAGATGTCAATTGTACCATCCTTCAGAATATGTTTCCGGTAGTTTTTAGTCATAACAACTTCCTCCATTATGGCAAAGACAAAACCTTCGGTTTCTCCGAAAAAATTACCGAACAGTAGCCAAGATACGGACGCTTTTAAATCAATGTCAGGTCCATTTAAGGCCCGATAAAAACGTCCATGTAGCTGCTTGCTTTTCCATACCTCTTTGCAATCTTCAGTACTAAGTACTACAGTTTGCGCCAGTTCTCTCTGCCCATAGCAAGCGGGGTGAGTCCCGTGTCCACTGCGACCACATTACGGTGCATATTGGTGTCTGTTTTCAGAAAGAATTCCCTAAGATTGTATACCTCGCGATTATGGAGGGTCTTAGCATTTAAAAAGCCTCGACCCCCACATTTCCCCGATCATCTGTAATGAGGTTGTACCTCATTACAGATGATCGGGGATGATGCATCCGGAATGCAGTCAACAGTGTTCTTACTCTTCTATCAATTTTATTGAGTTCAGTCTGAGTCCATCTGAGTATACCAAAAGAGTACATTTGGACTGGCATGACCCACCCATTAAAGGCGTGCAGCTTGTTACCGCCTGACAAAAGTCTTTTTATTACTTTTTTCAGGCGGCCAAAGAAACGCTCCTGTAATGTCTCTTTCATGCCAGTATCAGAAATTCCTAATGCTTGTGATATACCCAGATATTTGTAAGTTTCGGTTGCAGAAAGACAGTTTAGCTTAGTGGAATCTGAAAGTTCTACCCCATCAGATTCCACTATCACACCTCTTTTAACATGCATGACTGCACACTTGTCCACCCCAAATTCCATCCTGATGGCTCTACTGAAAGTTTCTGTTACTCCCAGTAAATCCATCAGTTGCAATTTAGTGTGGGCAAATAATTTGAGGTCATCCATGTAAAGGAGGTGCGATATAACCCCACCATCTTTGCGCAACCGATAGCCTAACCCAGAACTCTCTAGCATAGTACTGAGAGGATTTAGAGCTAGACAAAACCACAACGGACTCAGACTGTCCCCTTGAAATATTCCCCGCTTGATACTAATTGGTGCACCATTATTGCAAAACCGACGACACCCTGGATAGCAAAGGACTGTTTTCCACTGCCCCATACATGCCCTCAAGAAAGTACACAGAGTTGTATCAGTTTTATACAGCTCAAGTACCTTCAGAAGCCATGTATGTGGCACTGAATCAAAGGCCTTCTTATAATCTATCCAACATGCTGCCAGATTTTTGCGATTACGACGCACCTGTTGGCTGATGGTCATATCGATTAAAAGGAGTTGCTTAGTGCCACGGGCCCCACTTTTACATCCATTATGAGAGATTGATATTATCGAATGTTTTTCTATGTGTTTAGTAATTTTGACTCTCAAAATGGATGTTAAAAGTTTATATACTGTATTTCAATAGCTTTGCGCAAAAATGTAAACAAACACATTTGATCCTATAAATCCATAGTTACTTGCAATTGAGTGTTCCAGTATCCAAGGGTCATACAGTGTTTTTACAATCATTTTGACATCAAATAACTTCTATATGATAGTTTATTTTCATTTAAAAGGGCGAGGCCGCACTTGCGGTTATCGCGGCGGTTTCTAACCTCAAAATGTCAAAACATTGACTTGATTTCATTGATTTTGACAGTTTGATGACATTTTGAGGTTAGAAACCGCCGCGGAAAAACGCAAATGCGGCCTCGCCCAAATACCTTATTCAGGATATTAAAAAAAATAATGTTTTGTCATACTATATTTTTCTACTCATCTGTCTTAGAGAACGCTTGTCAAAACATGACATGTTTACATTATGTAACATGTAATGTATGTGTGTAATGTAATGTGTATGTGTAAACATGTAATGGGCTTATAATTTTTGGGATCCGTAGCACTACCAGATTTGTAGAGTAAGTGAGTTAAACCAGTAGTCATAAAATCGGGTAGTGAACCCATATCTAGGGATGATTGAAATTGTGATGCTAAACGGCCATGTGAGCTGCGGAACCATTTTAACCAGAAATTATGCAGTCCGTCCGGTCCCGCTGATTTCCAATTCGGGAGCGAACGAACTGCACAAGCAACATCTTCTGCATCTATATAAACTGGTTCCATATCCGTTATATTCTAACATGACCGTTCAACATCTCTCATCCAATCACCCTCGGTATGATCAACAGGTCTTGACCAGAGGTTCCTCCAAAATGCATTAGTAGTATCATCATCTGGGTGAGTTACGTCATTAACCTCTGGAAGATATGGGGTTTCCCAGTTCCTGTAAACCCACTTCTCGTTTTTTTGGAACATACGATTCTGGTTAAATCGATCTACTCGCACTTTGTAGCGTCTAACGCGATTTGCCAATGCATAAACCTTTTGTTTCAGAAGATCGATGCGCTCTGTGACACATGATGCGTATCTTTGAGGACTTATGTTAGTCCCAAAGAACGCTTGTTTCACAAAGCGCATCACCTTCGGACGGGTATTACCTGACCTGAAACATATAAGTTTCCCGATGAGTGCCCTGGCCTCGAAAATACGCCTCTCAATCCTACACTGCCAAGTAGGTTTTGCAGACCTAGGTCGAGTAGCAGTTTCATTTGTGTAAAATTTAACCTTAGCTACTCGACAAGCTGCAACCGCCGCACAGTACAGGATTGAGTGCGTATCACTAAGATCTTCACTATTGTCCAGATATTGGTGCAATAGTGAATCCAGGGCACACACCAGAGCCCGATTTCTTTTATGCATGGGCATACGAGGAAGACGTGGTCTACAATCTGCACTTGCAAACGGATATTCCACAATCGCGTCTTCCAAAGCACTCCTTAATCGATTCTCACATTGGGTACTTACGGATATAGTCTCATCATCAACAACTTCCTCAGCAACTACAGGTGTACTAACTGGTGGTGTACGAATTTGTGACGAGGTCCACACAACTTGCGACGAAGTAGTAGCCTCTCAAGTGTCGGACTATCAAGCTTATTACAACGCTGGATAGCCCGCACCTGATCCGATAATCGCTGTGCTGACACGTTGACAGCTGGTTCAAGTTCCTGAAATACAGAAAGTAAACGGCCACGGTACGCAGTGAGGTTAGCACCTAGCTCTGAAGCCGCAAAATATGCCCGCATGACGTTTTCATTAATTTCTTTAGTCCACTTCATGCGGTGCACATTACCACAGGCAGCGGGGGCCCTATTCGAGGCCAGTGGGCCTCGGGGTCCCAAGCTAGCTGGCGGCCGGCCTCTCCCCTGCCGACGTACAGGTAGTGGCGACGTCGGTGGGGAGAAATACTCGTCACTGCTACTGGTGGAGCTCGACATTTCGCAGGCAGGTAAAGCAGTATCCTTAGGGTGCGAAGTGGAGCCGCCTGACGAGTCCGGGGATGGTGTGAGTGCATTTTGTCTGCTTTTGACCCTAGTCAACATGATTTTTCCATTTAATTTGTATCCATTATCGTGTTATTTTTCAATTGACATTTGCATCTGTCATGTCATTATAATATTGTAGTATTTTTCCAAAATTTCCATAGTATTTCTACTTCTATTCTTGATTTTCTGAAATATTTATAGTAAATATTCGCTGTTTTACGAATAAAATTTAATAAAATATGTTAGTTGAAAAAATATCTGCTGACTATGGTAGTGTTATTATTATTATTATTACATTAAAATAGTTCTCAGCCTAAAAAAGCTCATAAACGATACCCATCATGAAATTTTGTGATTACGGCGCGGCGGCCATATTGGATTGCAAAATTAACCTGAAATTCGTACTCAGCATACCAAAAAACCCCTTAAACGATATCCAACATGAAATTTCACAACAGTGGCACGGTGGCCATTTTGGATTGCAAAATTAACCCGAAATTCGTACTCAGCATACCAAAAACCCCTTAAACGGTATCCAACATAAAATTTCACAACAGTGGCACGGCGGCCTTTTTTGCTTGCAAAATTAACCCAAAATTCGTACTCAGCATACCATAAACCCCTTATACGATATCCAATATGAAATTTCTCAACAGTGGCACGACAGCCATTTTGGATTGCAAAATTTACCTGAAATTCGTACTCAGCATACCAAAAACCTCCTTATACGATAACCAACATGAAATTTTACAACGGTGGTGCGGCGGCCATATTGGATTGCAAAATTAACCCAAAATTCGTACTCAGCATACCAAAAAACCCCTTATACGGTATCCAACATGAAATTTTACAATGGTGGCGCGGCAGCCATTTTGGATTGCAAAATTAACCCGAAATTCGTACTTAGCATACCAAAAAACCCCTTATATGATATCCAATATGAAATTTGACAGCAGTGGCACGGCGGCCATTTTGGATTGCAATATTAACCTGAAATTCGTACTCAGCATACCAAAAAACCCCATAAACGATATCCAACATGAAAATTTACAACGGTGGTGTGGCGGCCTTTTTGGATTGCAAAATTAACCAAAATTCGTACTCAGCATACCAAAAAACCCCTTATACGGTATCCAACATGAAATTTTACAACGGTGGCGCGGCAGCCATTTTGGATTGCAAAATTAACCTGAAATTCGTACTCAGCATGCCAAAAATCTCTTTATACGATAACCAACATGAAATTTTACAACGGTGGTGCGGCGGCCATATTGGATTGCAATATTAACCTGAAATTCGTACTCAGCATACCAAAAAACCCCATAAACGTTATCCAACATGAAAATTTACATGGGTGGTGGGGCGGCCATCTTGGATTGCAAATTTAACCCGAAATTCGTCCTCAGCATACCAAAAACCCCTTAAACGATACCCATCATGGAATTTTGTGATAATGGCGCGGCGGCCATATTGGATTGCAAAATTATCATGTGATTCGTACTCAGCATACCAAAAAATCCCTTAAGCGATACCCATCATGATATTATGTGAATACATCGCAGCGGCCATATTGGATTGCAAAATTATCATGTTATTCGTACTCAGCATACCAAAAAACCCCTTAAACTATACCTATCAGGAAATTTTGTGATGACGGCGCGGCGGCCATATTGGATTGCAGAATTATCAACTGATTCGTACTCAGCATGCCAAAAATCCCCTTAAACGATACCCATCATGATATTTTGTGATTACGGCACAGCGGCCATTTTCGATCGAAGCCGCGACCTCTTGATTAAAAGACAGTATTTTTGCCTCCGAACCAAACAGGTCGTCTACTATATATTTAGGTAAACTATTATCTAAATAATATTAAATACATTCTTGGACTCTGATCGATTTCGCAACTTTTTTGAATTTGACGTTTTGAAGTTTTCCGATTGCAAAATAAATAAAAACTGGTCATTCCGGGGGTGCTTTTAGCGCCCGCCCCGCGCTTGGCCGCTCTCTACCCCCTCTGCTTACAGAGGGGCATCCGAGAGCGGACCGACGGAATCAGCACTTCCAACTCCATTAGGATTTAAGGGGGGGGGGGGGGGGCAGTCCATCAAGCCCCCCCGTGGAGAGTCCCGATGATGTAACGGCGCGACCCTTTGCCGGGCCGCAGTGATTTATCCACCGGCCTATCCTGCGACCCGGTTAAGGCGAGGCGGAACACCGCGGGGTTTAGTGGGTAGGACGGTACCATGTTGACCGCGAGTCCCACACAAAGCCGCCTTGCTCCCCCGAAACAAGGCGGCGAAGTGTCTAATCTGCAGTCCCCGCGTTAAAAAAAAAAAATAAAAATAAAAACTTGTCAAGTCCTGTCAGTTCACATCAATCGAAAGTGCATCAAGTGCCGTTTTTTTTTTAATATAACTGTTTTGCATTTAAACAAAACAGGTATTATGTATGAAATAAAACAGCATTGACTTGAAGAAAGCTATTGTGGTTATGCCATTAACTAAGTGTCTATGATTAAAAACTTACCCGTTTCTCTATGGTTTATATACCTGTCTCGCTCTCGCCAGCGTGTGCCGTCTCCTTCAAACGGCACTCTTGTTTTGACAGTGTCAGGTTGACAGCTCAAATTTCATAGTGTCTTCAAAGATTACCAGCAAGAGCATTGCTTCAATGCTGTTTTATTTCATACATAATACCTGTTTTGTTTAAATGCAAAACAGTTATATTATGTTTTCATAAAACAGCATTGACTTGAAGACCTGTTTGGTATCTGCTGGTAGAGAGCACAAACGCTATGATGATTAGTAGGTAATATGTCAATTTAAAATAGTATTTTAAAGATTGTCTATTTAAAATCATAATTATTATTGAAAATAACCCAATAATAAACTAAATTTAGTTAAACTTAATTCTTCGAATTAACTTTTAAGTTTAAATTATTAAAAATAAAAACAAAGTATGTAAACACTTATGTGTGTCAATAATAAAGTTGTGAAGATATTTGACTCAAAACAACACTATCTGTGTTGTTAAAAGAGAAGGAAACTGCATTAATTAATGAAATGTAGGTTACAATTTACTATTTGCGTATCTCTGCCTACCTCTCCAGGGTCAAAGGCGGGACTACGTCTCTATAAGTACACACTAAATCAAATAAACCAAATATTGCTTGCAATAAATTAGCATTGACATTGTAACTGTTGGGGCTTTAATGTTAGCCTCTCTAAAAATACAACCTGCAACTATTTTTCTTGAGACTGGTTGAAGTCTACCTGCTTAGTTATAAATAAAAAATTAAAATATGTTAATAAATAAAAAATGTGGACTTTTCATTCATGGCAAGTACCATGATTAATACAGAATTCAATAAATAGAAAATGATTCAGTAACTTTTTCATTATAGTCTTAATTTGTCTAACTGGACAAATATAATGGTCAGATTGTTGATAAAGCAACCAGCCAGATTGCCAATGGGTACTTGAATCAGTATTTGACCCGAACTTAGGCTGCAATATGATTTCATTATATCCTTGACCTGAAATCTGTGATCTGAGACTAACATAGTAATTGATGTTATCCTCCTGACAATTTCAAAGAATAAGATGAAATTCTTAGCCAGTTAACTGACAGCTACATTCCCCTACTGGGAGTCCTGTTGTTTCAGGTCTAGCCAGAGTGATTGCTCTTAATGATAATTTTCTTTGAAATGTCTAAATCCGTTTTAGCACAATATGTTGAGATAGCCAACTTTACACAAGTTGGTAAGATATATCATGTCAACTTACCTTCTATAAATAATATTGCAAAGGAAAGAGCCATTTGTTGACAAACAGGCAACTTCAGGATAACCTGATTGGTCTGACACCACCCTAGGTAATTTTCTATTGGAGAACATGCAAAAGTTGAAAGTTGCAAAAGTTGACTGTCAGCCTACTAGCAAACTTGTTCTAAAACAGACCAATTTGTGTATTTATTGTCAACCCCCCCCCCCCTCCCTTCCTTGTCGAATTAGGGAGGGTATGTGCCTGTATCCTGATCTATTAAGACCTTCCGCAGATCATTCATTGGGATCAGTTCTGCTCGGACTCTGGTCTGCAAATCCGGCAGTAAAGAGCTCTATTCTGACTCTGATGTTTTTAGGAACTATGTCCCTTTTACATGATATAGGAGAGCTAACACTCTTATTATTAATTTGGGTAGATGGATTTCCCAGCCCAAATAAAAGTTCCACTCTGATGCTATTAGGAACTAACATATATGTTCCTTTCGCATGATTTAGAAGAGTTAACACTGTCAGTATTAAGTTGAGTGGGTGGAATGCTCAGCCCAACTAAGTCCCAATGATGGCTGAAAATGTAGTCTAGAATTACAAACTCTTGTACAACGTTGGGTGGGTGGAATGCCCAGCCCAACTGAAAATCCGAATGACAACTGAAAATGTCAAAAAACAAAAAAGAGGATAGAGTTGCATATTCTTGTACAACAGCCAACTCATTTGATGCGAACAAATCGCATCTGGGATGCCCCACGTATCATACATGGCCTCCGCGGCCTGGGGAAGAAATTGCCACTGTAGTATTCTGCAACCTCTTTAAACTTCACTATTTCCGTTTAGCCTCTCCGGGAGATAAGTGACAGAGCTATTTGCAGTTGCCCTGTGAGCTTCGGAAGCTGGGTTTCAGCAGTGCAAGGGACTTTCTCCCTCATTTAACAAGGGTTTTATTGTCTATCTGTATGGAGTATGTGTGCATCCTTTGAAGTCATTCGCTGTTTATCTACACTGTTAAGCCCATTACCTTGACAGAAGTGTCATTTAACTGGGCACCTCAGCCTGCATCTGCTGCATCTTATGTTAAAAGAAAGTGTGTGACACTGTCATCCGCTGACTGTTTATGGTTGCATACACTATTAAGCCCATTACCTTGACAGATGTGTCTTTAACTGGGCACCTCAGCCTGCATCTGCTGCATCTGATGTTAAAGAAAATGTGTGACGCTGTCATCCGCTGACTGTTTATGGTTGTCTACACTGGACTGGTAAGCACATTATCTGACAGATGTGTCATTTAACAGGGCACCTCATACTGCATCCGCTGCATCTGCTGTTAAAAGAAAATGTGTGAGAATTCATTCAAGTGAAATAGTTACTGCAGTTTCAGGATTTTTCTGAAACTGTAAGTCTGAACTAAAAGTTCAGTCATAACAATGAGTCAATATTTAGATAGTCTTGTTCTTAGATGTCTAACCAATTACTAAAACTTTGAATACCACATCATTTTTAAATGAGTCTCTGTATTATCTGTATAATCTTGTTATCATTGCAAACTTCTTTATTTTGTTTGAGGCCTAGAACCTCTGGACTCGCAAGGTCTGTCGGAAAGGCCTTCTTGTATAAAATAACTTTTCAAGAGGCTGAATCAGTTTCATCTAATTGTAATAACTCTTGTAATTTATATCAAAGTCTTTGATCAAACTTTGTGCTCGCCCAAAGATAAATTACGAGAAGATGTGGACGGATGTCTCAACAAGATGTCGATGAATTGGTTTCAAGATGTGCAGAAGTATGAGTACCAGTCTGCAGGTTAGGTTAACGCGATAATAATTGGGAAAAATTCAGTAGGTATCACTTGATCTAACAAAACATGAAAAACATTCACGGTCGTAATGTAAATCGTATGAACTTGTAATAACTGGATTGTACTTACTTGGGTACAGCTTAATTACTTCTACTGTTTGGAGGAGGTGATGCTAAGTCATATTCATCCTCCGAGGATAATGAACTTATTTCTCACTGATCACCTCCGGAACGTACCCGGCCTGCGTCGTTTATTTCGGACTTAGTAAAAACACGTCCAAAACGCTTTTTAACTACTGAAACGCTTTTTATTTACGCTGTTTGATATTTTCACACTAGAAAAACTATATTTCAATGGTTTTTCCAATTTTCTACACTTAGGGAAAATTTTTGATTCTTTGCGCGGCAAAAATCACAACGCTATGAAATTTGAGCTGTCAACCTGACACTGTCAAAACAAGAGTGCCGTTTGAAGGAGACGGCACACGCTGGCGAGAGCGAGACAGGTATATAAACCATAGAGAAACGGGTAAGTTTTTAATCATAGACACTTAGTTAATGGCATAACCACAATAGCTTTCTTCAAGTCAATGCTGTTTTATGAAAACATAATACGCTCTTTTCTACTTCAATTCCCATCAAACCGTAGATTTATTGATGATAGCGTCAAGTCTACGTGGTAAACGGTCAATAACTTGACTCAAGCACGTAGACTTGTCATGCCCAATTGACCGTGTCGGGAGCCCTTAAAGGTTAGACACATGCTATAATAATAATACACATACTATAAATACTCCGATTTCAGACCATAAAATCGGACTTTATCATAAAAAAGTAGAAACTGTATTATTTTCATAGTAAACAATAGTAAAAATAAAAGAACATGATAAAATTAAATAAACTTAAACTGTGCAGGAGGAAAACATTCTGCTGAACATATTTTTTTTCTGACGTCTGACAAACCTTTTGGTTTAAAAATTAAAAACTTTGATTTTACTTTTTGACTTGGGTTTATATTTTTTCTCATTTTATTTCTAAATTTCATATTAAAATTATTTTCCTAAGTTCCTTCCTGCTGACAATAGAAATTACGTTATTTTTACAATCTGACTGAGAATCTGAACGTGCACTATTTCATCGAACGTCATGAGTTTTTCTAGTTTGTTTTGGTAAGCACATCACTTTACTTTTTCTATAATCTATGGTTCAGGTGCGGAGAGAAAAGAAAAATTTCATGGTGTTGTGGGTGACACATATACGTAGAAAAAATTTAGTTTAAGTAAGTCACATTGGCACCAACTGCAGGGAAATGGAATCAATGGAATATGAGCTCGCTAGGAACCTCACTCTGTTATTCTTTGTGGAACGCCTGCTCGATAAAGGCGAGCCGCGCACGTTGCACGATCTTTCCTGCCAGTTTGGTGCCAAAGGATTCACCAAGGAGATGCGACAGATCGCTGGCGGGTCCCAGTCAGGATTAAAGAAATTCCTGGCTCAGTACCCGGCGTTGTTCAGCATAGACGGGGACTATGTTGATATCAACACGTTCCAGAAGCATCCGAGCGGGGCTGGCGCGTCGTCCAACAACGACTACATCGAAGAAGCGAAGGAGTACTTCGCGAGCAAGATGATCCAGTACGGCGAGGGCACTGAAGTGCCGATCAAAAGCCTCCTCGGTCACCGCAGCCAAGCCTCCCCGCAGGTGCGTCACATCTCCGGTCAGAGGATCAAGGAGTTTAAGGAGTTCCTCATGAAACACCCGGACAGCTTCCAGATCATTGATGACAATGTTGTTCTAGTCAGTGAGAATCACAGGAGAGGTAATGCACACACAAATTCTGAACAATTCCACAATTTACCTGTAGCTAATATTAACACAGATACTGCCCAGCAATTATTAGATTATGTTGCACAATGTATAGAAGCTAAGGGACCCGTTATGGTCGACCAACTCTTTCACTTGATAGTGTCACGCTTTCCACAAGAATATTGGTACCAAATGTTTAAGTCCCCAGCTGATTTGAGTGCATTTTTAAAGATATTTTCTGACTCATTCCATGTTCAGGCTAATCTGGTGACACTTATTAGTAAGCCAAAAATACCTGTTATGTATCTAAATGCAAAAGCTAAAGTAAAGACTGAAACACCAAAGCCTGTGATTGTGGAAGAGAAGCCTGTCTCCCCGATTCCCCCTCCAGTCTTGAGTCCGACTCCTTCTTCAGATGGTAAAATGAGCCCTGCAAACAGAATACTCAGCCCTACTGAATCTCCCCGAGGTCCTCAAGCAAACATAGCAAATCAAACTTTAAAACAAAGAATCAATTCTATTGTCATTAAAAATTTGGCAGAAAATATGGTCCGAGATAGGGTCAATAATCACTTGAATGCTCGTAGTTCTGAGGAAACAAATGGAACTCCAAGTTTAAGAAGTAATTTAATGGGTGAAGCGTGGCGACAAAAGGTGCTCCAGTGTACAACAGTCATAGCTAATGTAAGGGAATGTGCCACATTGATTGATAGCATTATGATACCTAAACGTAACTCAAAAAGCATTGTTTCATTTGACTGTGAAGGTATTAATCTTGGCCTTAAAGGAGTGCTGACATTATGTCAAATAGCCACAATGAATGGTGAGGTATACATATTAGATATAATGGCGTGTCCTGGAATGGTTATTGAAGGTAAGATAAAGGATTTACTTGAGAGTGAGAATGTGGTCAAAATTATACATGACTGCAGAAATGATTCTGTGAACTTGCATAATCAATTTGAGATTGTTTTGAAGAATGTTTTTGATACTCAGGCAGCCCATGCTGTGTTACAATTGCAGCAACAGGGGGTACCAGTGTACAAAGTTAAAAATTTAAGTCTGAATGCTTTGTGTGAACTCTATAATGCACCTATGAATCCTATGAAAGAACAGCTGAAAAATGTTTACAGAAGGGACCAACGTTATTGGGCAAGACGGCCGTTAACAAAGGATATGATTATTTATGCTGCCTCAGATGTACTGTCTCTGGTTAATTCAGCTATTTATGCCTACATGTCTACCAATATAAAAGTAGATAATCAACAACTCTTTGAAGAACTTAGTAATGAGCAAGTGTTCATGCATATTCAGCCAACAGAAGTGAAACTACGGAAAAGGCAAAGAAAAATAAACACAGAGGTAGGTGAACTGAAACAAAAGTTGGCAGAAACCACTAAGAATATTGTGCTAAGTAACAGAGAAATCAGACTGTTAAGGTACATAGAACTCACTGAAGAAGAGAAAGAAAAATTGAAGGGTTGCCATAAAATATCCAAGAAATTGGAGAAGTTGGAAGCCATTGGACATGAAAAAGATTCTGACTCTGAGGATGATGAAAGAGAAAATGAGATGGCCAGTTTAGAGTCAAACCCTTCAGATCCCATATCGTCTCCACATTCCACACAACCACCAAGTCTCACAGAATCCATGCAGATGATGGACGAAATTTTGTCAGATGCAAACATGGATAAGGTTGAAAAAATAAACAGACTTGAGGCTATTCTGTCTGCTGTTGCTCCACTCAGCGGAGAACTGGACGATAGGTTCTCACAAACTATGGAACAAACACTGCCGTTGCTCAAAAACAAGGACTGGTCAAATCTAAGCCAAATTTTGAACTTAGGTGAACCGGATAGGAAAAGTTGTTGCTGCAGATGCCATAATACGCCTTTGGACGAAGTCAAGTGCAATGATCTCAATGAAACTAAGAAGTTAGAGGTTGGTTCACAAACTCTTAGTACGGGAGATATTGTGATCACGCGAATCCATTTCAGGGAAGAGGATAAAGCGAATGAAAGGATCCTCGACGCAACCCCCATGAGCAAAAGGGTCGGCATCAATAACATGTCTTGATGACACTCAGGTTGATATTTTTACTTCCATTTATCTGAGTGCCACATTTGAGTTTCGGAACTTTATGTATGTGATTAATTTATATATTTTTAAGTTTGTAGAAATGTAGTCTGCCCCCGCGCCGTCTATGAAATCATATATTTACTTTGAACTAGTTTCGCGGGGGTACGATAGCGGCGCGACTGCGCGAGATGGAATAAATTAAGCTTGTTGTGAGGTCGTCCATTTCCAAGTGTATAAACGCCTACGCTATATGTTCATTTGAGCGGAGACGAGAGCATACACTCGAATAAATACAAGAATAATTCGCATAATAGAACGGATACTTAATTCCTTTAACTGGAAATGACAGTATTCTCTGGAACGAGTTTCATAGTAGTAATATTTATGTTGGCTATTGCCAATTAAGTATCAAACTTAAATGTGATAGATTTCAAGGCCTTTTTTCTCGATCTACTCTGTATTGTAAATAAGATAAGACTTTGATAAGCATGCATAATCTTTTCATCTCCAAAAAAGACGGTTATGATCGAGTGTTTTCCGTTATTTTTAGTAAATGTATATACCTATTTATTTATTTATATGGTAATATTGTTTAGTAGTTACGTCACTACTAAAACTATATCGAAGAGGGCAATAATAGGTGTATACAATAACGTTTTTTATTACTGTACCTAATATACATACATATTTATAAAAATCCTTAGATTTAGTAAGTAGATTTATTAATCACGTTTTAATAAATAACAGTGGTATAGGGTTAGTGTTATTTGAATGAGATGTTACTGTAGTCTGAAGGTGGTGCTTGGCGAATTAATTTATATTAGTTCATTAAGGTGTTCTAGACACACCGGTAGATTGCATTTGTGCGTAGTTATATGCAAATAGATAGCGAAAAGGGTTGTCTATAAAATTGTTTTTAAAAAAATGTGCCTTCGAGTCATATCGGACGAATGCCTTTATATTCAATTAATATATCAATTAGGTTTTTATACATAGTAGTAGTCTGTAACACGAAGTTTAGAAAATTTGTAGTTTGTGAATAACACATTTGATACAAGATTTTTACTGAACTAAACTACCACTGACTCACTAATATTAGGATAAAACTGTTTCCAGAATCTATTCATTGTTTTAGTCGTTCACGTTAACGAGTTATTATAAACATGTTGGATTCATTCGAATAGTTTATTTATGCGTTATGGTTAACGAGAAGTGCGTTATAAATTAAGTGATATTTTATATGCTTCTTTTTTGCTTATTTTATGTTAGCAAACATTAAAAACTGTATTATTTTTTCTTTTATAAGTACACCTGGCAGCTACGCGGTACACATGTCGAAAAATCGTCAAGTCATAAAAATGTTTATTAATATTGAGGCAATTAAATTCTAAATTATTTATTAAAATATACAAGCATAATATTTAAAAAAAGAAATTCAAGTTATTGTTAATGAACTATGTTTATGAAGTTGATAATTTTCTAATGGCTTTAAATTTACGTTTATGTATTAAAAAAGTGTTTCGAAAAAAGTATTATTTTACAAATAGGTTAACCGGCATGTTTACAGTTTAGCTTAATCATGACCTATCTTTGTTTTCATGAGGCTTAACAAAGGTACTGTACTCGATATTGCGACTCTGAAAATAAGTGCAATTCTTTCGTGATATTTTTATTAGGAGCTGTGTATTAAAATATTAGACAATTTATATTAAAAACTGGAAGTGACGAAAATCATGAGAGCGCAGTTCCTGTTGGTACAGTCATGTTAGGCCTTATTAAATAAATCTGTATTTACAGTGCAAATACTCTATCGCGTATTATTCATCAGTATTGTATCCTTTATTTGGAAAATAACACTTACATTACGGTAAACCAAGTCAATATTGACAAATGCAACGAATTTTCGTCAGTTCTCGCTGTTTCGTACTCCATTTTATGAACTCTGTTGTGTATTATTTTTTAAATATGGAATAGGTAGTAAAGAGCACTTTTATGATGAATTGTTTTTTTTTTAATATATTTTCGGCCATATCTGCTGCTCGCAATTTTTTAATGTATACATTTTGTGCCTTATATTATGTACTTGCACAATTTACAAAATAGCTGTACTTCTACATTTTTAAAAAAAATTCTTGTAGAATGTTATCAGTGCCACTATTTTTTTGTACTATTTGTAAGGAGCATTTTGTTAGTCAATATAAGCGTAACCACGTTCAGTTATTTTTAATTTAAAATCTTTAGAAACTTATTGTACCCTACTTACCAAGAGTATAATTGCTTACGACGAGAAAGTCGGTAATATTGTAATGTGGCAAATTGTCGGTAAACTAATTTGCGCATTGTTTATGTTTATAATGAATAAAAAGTTGTAAAAACAATGGTTTTTATTGACGTGTGACCTACTTCTGTTGCCTACTTTTTATGTTCGAATTAGCATCTTTTAGCCAGCTCTGACTCAAGACTAGCATTAATTAATTATCTAATACCTATCGTAGAAGTGGCAAAATACGAAGTTATCTTCGTGTCACCAGTGGCTCTTTCGATGATTACGTAGCTCGTACGTAACGTGCAGGTCACACAACTCAATGGTCAAGTCGCAAGCCTATTGTGGAAAAAAAATTGTCTATCCCCTCCCACAGTGTGTTCAAATTGAAGAATGTGCCCAACGCGTGCCGTCAGAATTCTTTGAATAATCGACCGACAACATCAATGGCATTGGCTGATTGTTATTCCTACGTAGACATTAGCGCTCATTATTATACGATGGTAAATAGAAAGTGAGCGAAGCTAGCAAGGTAATGTGCGTAACTACCTAAATAACTCTTAGGCACTGATTAATTATATTATGTAGGTAATTAGGTACTAGCTGTGCCTGACGGCTTCGTCTGTCAAATACCACGATCCTCTAAACAAAACAAAAACCTCTGTGAAATGTGAGCATATACTACAGATGTCTCTGCCTACCCCTTCGGGGATAAAAAGGCGTGGTTATATGTGCTCTAAGCTCCCATTGAACCCATACATCAATTAATCATCGGCCTCGTTGACCAGTGGTTAGAGTACCTGGCTACGGATTCGGAGGTCGTGGGTTCGATTCTCACATAACCCACGCAATAACACACGGTCCTGCTCCTTCCGCATCCAGTCCCAGCCTGCCAAACAACCCATACTTACATGCTCGTATTTCATGAATTGTGGCGTAATTTGGAAGAGACCTACCGCCTACGTCCTACAGTGGACTGTCTTGATGGTCTAGATTGGATTGATGTTCGTATTGCCGCGTACGTGCCCAGCAGTGGCAGCTGTACTCCATGTGCGGCCGCACTTGCGACTTAAACAGAAGCAGTGTTTGCGCCGCAGTAAGTACCGCCTCGCCCTGTTGAGCACACCGAGCGGCTTGGACTCCAGCTTGACCTTATTCTCCAAATTACTTCGGAACTGAACGTCACTGGAGATGTCAACACCAAGGATACCTATACTTGTGGCGTATCACACCACGCACTAGCACTGCCTTAAGTAACGTGCTAGCCTTAAGCTACCGCCAAAAGGATATTTTGACAGATGTCTATGTCAATCAGAACTCAGAGCCTATCCACCGCAACTTTGCTACAGCACCCAGTAGGCGACGCACCTCGATGCATCCAGCGTCCACATAGGGTCTTGCCTGCAACAAAAAATCGGCGAAGATTGGTTCTCCCTTGCTTTCTTTAGTAAGAAATTGACTGACAAGCAATCTCAGTGGCCAGCATATTACCGCGAGCTGCTGGCGGTTTACGAAAGTGTACAGCATTTTCGCCACGTCCTTGAAGTCCAACACGTGACCATTTTTACGGACCACAAGCCGCTTTTGTACGCTTTCGTACAGCGCCGAGAAAAGCTGCCACCCGCACCGTTAAACCAGCTTTCGTTTATCAGTCAGTTTACCACTGATATAGTTTATATCAAGGGAGAGGACAATGTTGTCGCCGACGCAATGTCACGAGTTGACGCCATTGCACTCGAACAGGACTAAGTCGCGGTCTCCACTCTAGAATTCGTTTGCTCTGTCGGCTGTCGGCCCCGGGAAAACGGGAACGAAATATAGTTTTGTTATAATATATGACGGATCGAGGCTAGAGGTTGCTCAGGAGTAGGTATGCTTACCTTGGACAGGTTATTATATATACTTCGGAAAAATAACCTGGACAAAGAAATCGCCAGAAGTCGAGTTTTCAAGTCGCCTATACCGCAATGCCTGAGGATAAAAGTCTACAACTAGTGCGTTCTATTCTACCAGTAACGAGTGACATCGGTGGCGAGACGTGGACTCTTATAGTGGGGTTAGTCAATGTCCTAAAAGTTGCGCAGCGGGCTATGCTTGGGGTATCTCTGAGGGATACACTCCGAAATGAGACAATCCGGCCGAGAACTAAAGTGGTCGACATAGCTTGCAGAATAAGCACGTAGAAGTGGCAGGCCGGCCACATCTGCAGAGGAGCCGACAGCCGACAGCGGGACCTTAAAAAGGTGGTCTAAGACAACCTTAGACCATATAACACGGGACTAGCCTTTGCGAACCACCGCATACAAAAATATTCTGCCAGTTTTCATACAAATGAAGGGGAAAACACAAAGACATATAAAATTTCATTGCAATTAAAAATGTATTAATCGACAAACGCATCCTGTGGTTAGATGATCTAAGAAGACAACAGAAGAATATATTATTATCCCGTTTTCACCCTTTGAATACGGAACCCTAATATAGATAATTTATTCTATTCCGTTCGACGCATATCCTTTATCCTTGATTAAAACTAGAAAGGTTAAAGCGATAGAACTAACGTACGACGCGTGCGCGGTGAGTACAGGCACTTTAGAAAAGAGTTTGTTTCCTAGCGTGCCTCAACATACCGCGCACGTGTAGTAGTAGGTAACTGTTTATGCTACAACTGTACATTGAATTTCTACTGCACCGGAACGTCAAAATTAATGTCAAATTTGAATTTTCAAAACAAATCGCAACTGTTGTTGTGGAGTTTATTTATTTTAGTCGCCAATTTGGTTTTTGAAGTTTAAGCAATGGAAGATTTCGATGTATTTACAAATGAAATCAAATTTACCAAACCTCTTTTCAAGAATATTCTAAACAAATATGTGAACGAGGCGCCATCAACTCCCAATGGACCAAACTATCAAAGTAAGTTTTGTAGTTAAAGTTAATTAAGTGGTATCTAAATTCTTTTCTTAATGTACCTATTATTTTATAGGTAAGGTAAGGATACAAATGGACACAATGCTCCGAGCAAAAAAATATTTAAGTGTTTTTTAAAATTGTTTTGCTCATTGTGAACATTGAATGTGAATACAGTATGTATTCTAAAATACTTCCTCATCTTAGTATCTTCCCAGTAGCTACCAAACCTTACCTGGGTATGGAGCCAGTGGCTTGTTATTACTGATTGATAGAAGCAGCTACTCCAGTCAGGCCACTTATATGTGCACAATATGCAGGTATGGTAAATAAATTGGACCCTTAAAGTCGTGGTGGTCCCCAGCAAACCCTCAAAATAATCTAAAGCCTAATTCTAAGTATTTTATTCTCTGTACAAGAAATCATTCATAAGATGTAAAAAAATTCTTCATTAATTTTTTCCATTTTTTGACCTATGGCGCTGTTCCTAAGTTGGTTGAGTAGCCAAATAGAAAGAGCTGATAGGTACTTACTTATTTTCCAAGTGTCCCTAACTTTTAAATATTCCATATCCTTGTAATAACTTTTTTGGCTATAATTTTTTCAATTAGGTACCTTTTTTAATTGTATAAAGTCTTACTATGCTCCTATTGTGTGGGAGCAAAATCTATAAGGTAAAATGTAGACATTTACTATGCTTTTGCCAATCTCTTCAAGGATATACTAACTTTAAATGTTCTAAAAACTTGCTTGAATACTTTTAATAGTAGAATTGTCAAAATTTCTCTTTCCAGGTGGCAGAAAATTGATGGCAGAGGAATGTTTAGCTAGTAATGATGATTTAGGATGTGCCTTCCATCTCAGTGAGGCAGCATCAGCTACGTTAAGAACTATGGCTGTGTACCGAGAGGAGCAACTGAAAATTTCAAGTAATATATTTTATTTAAATACTAGCTGATGTAGTGCATGGAATTCTGATGGTGTCAAATAACATAAATTTTGTTCTAAGCTCCATACTCTGCAGTCGCAGAGCGACGGCTTTTGTATGACGTCTATCGCCCAGTGTGCGCCTACTGTTATTCTCTTATACATATACAACACCAGGCAAGTCTATCCACCTTGCATTGTTTATAAAATTCAGATAAAATCAGTCTATCTTGGAATGCCTACTCATGCCACTTGAAAACTTTTCAGCAAGAAACTTAAACTTTCTTCAGAATAAGGAAAGAGGTATGGATACAAAGTTTAGCATATTTATCTATTGTAATAGGCCTACAGGCCTCAGAGTCTGAAAAGAAGTATAATAGTATAGTAATTCCTCTTATTACTTTTCTCTGCAACACCCTAAGGTATACTGGAAGAAAATGCCTATGGCATTAAGTCCACCTGTGTACTAATTTGTGCGTAAAGCTTTTAATTAAATAAGTAATATAAGTAATCAATAACCCTATGATTCCAGGTAACAAATTGAACAAGATAACAAGCTATGTGAAACCTATAAATGATCTGGTTGAAACTAATCCTATGTAAGTATTTAGTTTGTTGTATTATGTAAGCCACAACATATAAGGTGTTGTGGCATTTCCAGCTGCCAATGTTTCCATTGCGTCCATTGTTTCCATTGCTCCTGTTTAACACAATGATAAACTCAATCTTCATCACTACATAGTATAAAACAAAGTCACTTTCTCTGTCCCTATGTATGCTTAAATCTTTAAAACTACGCAACGGATTTTAATGTGTTATTTTTTAATAGATAGAGTGATTGAAGAGGATGGTTTATATGTATAATAACGTCCATTAAATAGTATTCGTATTTAGTATCAGCATTGCACCCGTGCGAAGCCAGGGCGGGTCGCTAGTATCTAATAAAACTGAAGAATCTGCTTGTTTGTTTACTTGGTTGAGGATGCTGATCTCAGGAACTACTAGTTGAATTAAAAAAAAATAGTTTAACCGTCCATTTATTGAGGATGGCTATTATAAGACATATAACATAGTCATGTCAAAAACGGAAAAAGTATTTCTTTTGAGAGCTTAAGAAATTCTCTAAAAAGTTCTAAAAAGATGTGCACGATAGCATATTTATGTCTATCTTTTAAGGTTCACTCACGCAGCGCAACTCAAACCCAAGCTTTACACAAAGAAAGTTAGAAAAGATTTTCATAACTGAAAAATGTCCTATTCATTTTACAGACCAAAGAAAGAGGCGAATCTTATAAAGATGTTGTCAAAAGATATGGAAGATGTCACAGAGACGCTAAAGTCGTATGTTATAGAGGAGGAATTACCTTTCCACAAGAGATACCTCAGATTCACCAAAGAGAATAACTCGGACAACTTTCTACGGATTCTGAAGGAATTGCCCAATGGTAGGTAATTATACTTCTATGTATACTAATATTATAAAGAGGAAAGATTTGATTGTTTGTTTGCATCGAATAGGCTTCGAAACTACTAAACCGATTTGAAAAATTCTTTCACTATTGGGAAACTACACTCTCCCTGGGTGACATAGGATATATTTTATTCCCGTATTCCCACGAGAACGGGAGCTACGCGGGTGAAACCGCATGACGTCCGCTAGTCTATACTAATATTATGAACAGGAAAGATTTGATTGTTTGTTTGCATCGAATAGACTCAAAAACTACTGTACCGATTTGAAAAATTCTACTATTGGGAAGCTACACTCTTCGCGGTTAACATAGGCTATATATTATTCCCATGTTCCCACGGGAAACCGCGTGACGTCCGCTAGTACCACATAGTAAACGATTGTCACTATCTTTACCTCTCACAATTTCGTGCTTCAGAAGGTACGTTAAACCGTTGTACGTTAAGCAGTCCACTGTTTAAACAGTTGTTATGTTAACCAGTGTTGCCAACAAGTCCAATGAAGAATCTGCTAAAATGGTATTAAAATTATGCCAAAATTATGCCAACTGCTATAAGAAAATGCTAAAAAATATGCTAACATTTCTGAATGTCAAATAAAATGTCTTAAAATTTTAAAATGTTTATTAACAACATATATGTTTTAATCACCAATGTTTTCAAATAAAATATTAATGTCTTGGTCTTCATCAACATCTTGTGTGCTTGAAGATGAGGCAGTCTCATTGTTCAGACAGTAACTGTCCTTGGTACCTATAGAGCTCAGTACGTTGTCTGGAACTGTGTAAGAGTAGCAACATTTTCCTGCCCTCCTTAGGCCGAATCGAATGTATGATATGGCATTTAAAGTTTTTACAGATAATCTATTGCGTAGCTTCGTTTTTACAATATTCATCTGACTGAAAACCCGTTCGATTTCAGCGTTAGAATGTGGTAGTGTTAATAAAGATGTTGCTAATTGAGACAAATCTGCAAAGGGGTTATTACCAGCTGAATCTTTATAATCCATTACTTCATTCCAGAAGTCAATCGTGGAAGATGTACATTCCCATTTAATGTGAACTATGTTTCTCCATTGAGACATGAGTCTATCAATTGTAGATGTGTCCAATCGAAATTCTTGGGCAATATCAATAAGAGATGGCTTAACTGTTTTTAAAGTTTCTTCTACAGAAAACATTGACATTTTCTCAAGTACTTTAAAATTTATGGGTAATCTAGAACGTAGCTCTGTTACAAGTTTAAGTGTGAAATTCAGGCAACGTTGACGTAAATTGTTTTCGATTTCCGTGTGAATGTTATATTCCCGTAATTTTGATTCAAAAACATATCCCATGTACGGTTTAGGATCTAAATAACTTTCTATATTTTCTGTAAATATATCGACTCTCGCAGTTGGGTTCAAAATACGCCGACTTGTAGATTGAACTAAAGCACACAAATCCTTATAAAGTTTTGTTGGGTCAACATTGTTGCTTTCAAATAGCTTGTTCACAGCCTGAACTTCCTCCAAAACAGGTTTTAAATACAATAAATATAGATGATTTACAGGATCATTGTACATGGCATAAAGTGTTTCTGCCATATAGCAGTGATTATCGCGCCTGGCAACTTCAAACAGGAGTTTCAATTCCACCCATTGCTCTAGAATACGATTCACTGCGGGTTCAATTGATATCCATCGGGTGTTGCACATTTGTGGTATTAACAATGGTTCAGAGCCACAGTTAATTGTTTGATATATACTTTTGTAATGTAGTCGGCGATTTGAGGAATGACTAAACCAATTGTAGGTTTCTCTTATAAGAAATTCAACATTACGTGGTAAAGTTTCTTCTGAGGCATGAGATAAGGCCAACTGTAACGAATGACATACGCAGCGAACTAGAACCAAATTATCATTACCAGTTGCATTTTTTAGCAAGGCATGTACTCCGTTGTTAGTACCTGTCATCACCGTTGCGTTATCGGTACCAATACCGATCATTTTTAGGGTTTCGTAGCCAAATGGCAAAAACGGAACCCTTATAGATTCGTCATGTCTGTCTGTCTGTCTGTCCGTCCGTGTGTCACAGCCACTTTTCTCCGAAACTATACGGCCTATGCTATTGAGACTTGGTAACTAGATGTATTCTGTGAACCGCATTAAGATTCTTATATAACACTAGAAAAAAAGCAGCAAAGGACCATGGGCAAAAATGTATGAAGCCTGGGCTCACCCACCAACAGAGATGAGATCACTTTGAATATACTTGTAAAGCACTAAATATAAAGATTTAAACTCATTTTTGCGAATAATCCATGGGGTTATTATGCTATAAACATTTTTCTCCGACCATAAATAAACTAAAAAGTAGTGCTGTTATGGCATTGTAGGTTTTGTTGATTGACATCTTTAACAAGTTTTAATTCCAGGTTTAATGTATACATCAATACATATAATAAAATCGTAACAGGTCGCTGTCTGTACATGGAAGATAAATAAGAAAAAATATTATAGGGGGGCTTTATGAACGCAATAGAACCCAAAACAATGATTTGCCTAACCCTAGATACCATATTATTGAAATGGTATGATCACAACTTCCTACTGTGCGTCTACCTGTTAGCTCGGTCATAGACGTTTCGTTTGCGACCCCTGAGATCGCCCGCCGTGTCCAGAGATGGCGCGTGGTGGACGAGGAGGAGACGTCGTTAGATCACCGATATATTCGGTTCGACGTCTCCCCTCCTACCTAACCTGCCGCCAGCAATCGCGAATCCCCCGGAACCGCGTTGGGCACTCCATCGCCTTGATCGGGAGGCTCTCCTGGAGGCGGCCATCGTGCAGTCCTGGATTCCGACAGCGGACAGGCCTGCCGATGTTGATACCGAGGTGGAGTGGTTCGGGAGAGCCATGTCGCACATCTGCGATGCGGCGATGCCCAGGGCTAGGCCCAGACCGGTGAGGAAGCAGGTGTACTGATGGACGCCGGAAATCGCGCAGTTGCGCGCGGATTGCGTTAGCGCGTGCCGCCTGTACACCAAGTTACCAGGTACCGCAGCGATGACACGGCGCTCCACACGCTGGTGGAGTGCAAGGCGTGGGCGCAACAGCGCCAGGTCCTCGTAGTGGGTCTGGGCGTGGACACTCTCTCGCTGGAGACCATGGTGCGAGCCATGCTCTCCAGCGGGAGTGAGTGGGACTGTGCCGCCTCTTTCAGCGAGTAGGTCATGCTCGTGAAGGAGGCGGCGGGCCGGGTGCGGGAGAGAGCTCTCCCACCCGGGTTCCGCAGTCGGCGGCCTGGACGCCGCCGACGTGTCTTCGCCGAGGACTATCGGCCTCCATGACCGGGGGTCTGAGGACGGTGAGAGGGTCGCTCACCGTCCTTACAGAAGCAGGCCCATGACGGCAGCGTGACGTGAGCAACTCACGCATGCCCCCCCTTAGAAGCGGGATAACACCCGAAACCCCCAAAGACGTGGGATAGTACCCGAACCACCCCCTGGGCGAGACCGCATTGGCGGCCGTAGGTCTGTTGTGAGTCCCGGGACATCCTTCCGAGGCCCGGGGCTCCCAACCACAGGCTGTTGGGCGTTACGTGAGGATTTTTAGTCGGTAAGAGTCCGGCATAACATCCCCTGAGGATTTTTCCTCAGGTAAAAAAAAAGCATGAGTATATACATAGTTACAATAAGTTTTATGACTCTAATAATTAGCTTTTTACGCAAAACCTATTTAGGTGCATATCTTTTTTCTGCAATGGAATTGAAGGTGGTGCCGGTAGTAACAATTTTAGTACAAACCAAAATCATTACAACGGCATATGGTATAACTCTGTTGGACACTGAGCCCAATTTGTCTCATGGTCCTTTTGGGGGTCCCCATACTCAGAACTGAAACTCAAAATTCTTTTTTTCATCAAACCCATACGTGTGGGGTATCTATAGATAGGTCTTCCAAAATGCTGTTGAGGTTTCTAACATTTTTTTTTTCTAAAGTGAATAGTTTGCGCAAGAGAGACTTCCAAAGTCGAAAAATGAGTGTCCCCCCCCCTCTAACTTCTAAACTAAGAGAGTGATAAATCTAAAAAAAATATATGGTGTACATTGCCATAAAAACTACCAACGAAAATTAGTTTGAACGTGATAGAGCTGGTAGTTTTTTTTAATACGTCATAAACCGCAATTTTCGGTTAGAAAAATCACTATCACTGCGAACGTGTTAAAACATCAATCAAAGTTACAACGAACTATAAGAACTTTTATATTATGTTACTTGCTGCTACGAAACCCTTCATGGGCGAGTCCAACTCGCACTTGGCCGGTTTTTTTTATTCCAATATTCAAAACTAACAATAATCCTTTAATACCGTTGACTATGCTGTTTGCAGTTCCATCTTCAATCTCGACCAACCCTAAGAATGTGGATATTATAGTTTTTGAAGATCGGCTGAAATATCTGATCGAAACTCCCAACATTTTACTTACAGAAATATCTGTGGATTCATCGAGCAGAAGACTGTACCCTTGGTCTCCCAAATCTGACACAATTTCTTTAATAAAATGAGGCGCTAAAACATTTTTTATTATATTTGTGCATTTTGTACGATGAATTTTCAAGGCTCCACTTTTGCTATCTCCGAATTGGTGTTTACATAAATCAGACAAATGATCGACAGCCATAATCGAACAATGTGCGCATACAAACATAGCTAGTGAAGATTCTGCTCTCTGGGTATTCAGATCTTTTTTCACTGTAGGAAAATTAATTGTTCTTTGACTTTTCACCGGCTCTACAGCTTTTTTATGCTTCGCTGATAAAATATGTAACTTTAAACAATGAACTTTTGCTATAATTTCACATTTGCAGTACTTACAAGAGGCCTTTGTCTTATCGTTTTCGACAGGCTGCAACCAATTCTTGAAATTCGGCATTTGCTCCCATTCTGACCGATAAAGTTGACTGTATTTAGGTGGCATATTAATGGATATATACTAAGATGAAGAGATAGAGATTAAGGACTGTCAAACAATTAATAATTCCCTTTAAAATTATGAGAACTTTAATTAGAACACAGAACACTATTATCCTAACGAATTAGAATGACATCACACAGTAAAGAATGTATATTTTATTTCTCTCTCATTTCTTTCATGCAACAAGAAGGGAATGAAAAATACTGTTAGTCTATGGTATAATGAATGAGATTTACTGGGGAATCCCCGCAATTCCGTAGAGCAAAGAGAACGTAACATTACGCTTAGCGGTTCAGTACAGAGCATTTGACGTCATGATTGTCCCCTTTCCATTATGTTGGCACCAGGAATGCCAAGACTATGACAAAGAATTTATTCCAAATGAAAGGAATTTCGTACGCATTTACGTTAATTTCATGGTTAAAGTTTTATTTTATAATTATCTAAATATGCTAAAAAATATGCTTTATGCTAAAAAACAAATAAATTTGCTAAACAAGATGAAAATATGCCAAATTTAGCATAATATATGCCAAATTGGCATCACTGATGTTAACATAACAACGTGGTCTTCTACTTATTTTTATTTCCGCCAATATAAGTTACGGATTTTTTTTTTAGTTTTGTTTTTCAGGTAAACAAATTAAAATTACTTGCAAAATTTGTACCCTACATACCAACCTATTTCTGATATTGGTCCTGGGTTCGATTCTCGAGTCTGCCCAAATATTTGTGTGATCCACAAATGTTTGTTTCGGAGTTTGGATGATTCTATTCTATATATAATATGTATGTATTTAGAAATATATAAGTATATATATCAGTCGTCTAGATCCCATAGCACAAGCTTATATTAGCTTAATTTGGGCTAGATGATGTTGTGTGAGATTGTCCACAGATATTTATTTATTTCTTTATACTTATATACATACATACTTGTAAAAAGTCTTATTTATATTAATTTCTTTTCTAGAATGGACAGTAATACAGTTGTCGGTACCTTACAATCCAAACGAAAATCTGATGTCTCTGAAGGAATACAGGACCGATGTAGACTCCATATATCTAAGCATGTTTACTAACGATTATCTGGAGAGCACCGAGGTGGGACCAATTACTGTACACATGCCGAGCAATGTTACTAAAGGTAATAGTTCAATCTGTATTTTTTTTTCTAGATGATGCTTGCGGCTCGCGGCATCGTCTGCGTGATATTCGCGTATTGCCGAAATGAAAAGTTAGCCTATGTGTCATTCCAGACTATAAAGCTATCTCTGTATTTCAGCCCAAATGGTTCAGCCATTAGAGTGTGATTGAGTAACAAACATCCAAACATCTTCACAAACTTTCACATTTATAATATAACTAGCTGATGCCCGCAGCTTCGCGCGCGTAATATTTGATTTAGTTCCCGCTTCCCGTAGGAACTTATTCCCGGGATAAAAAGTAGGCTATGCGTTATTCGAGACTACAACGTATCTCTGTACCAAATTTTTGCCATATCCGTTCAGCCGTTCGAGTGTGAAAGAGTTACAAACATCCACACATCCACACTCACAAACTTTTAAAGCATTTATAATAGTAGCAAAGATAATAATAGTAAGAAGTAAGATAGTAGGAAGTAGGATGGGATGGTAGGATAGGATCTTAGTGTAGGTGTGGAGTTCCAGTTGCATTTAAAATGTTAACTTTGGAGTCTGCATTTCTTTCTCTGAGGAGTCTGATTTGGAATCTCAAAAAGACTGTCAAAACAGTCTTTTTGAGATAGACCGTCTGGTTTCAGACCTAGCTGGTTGCCGATTCTCGATAGTACAAAGTGTAAATAAAAATTTACTGGAAAATGTCATTTATCTTATCTATACTAGATGATGATCGCGGCTTCGCTCTCGTGAATTTTGATTCCCGTTCCGCTTCCCAACGTTTCCTCGGGATTCAAAGTAGCCTATGCGTTATCTATACCGGTACCAAATTTCAGCTCAATCTATTCAGCCGTTAGAGCGCGATTGAGTAATGAACATCGAAACATTCAAACTTCCTCCTATCCTATCCTATATCTCAGAAAATGACAGCATTTATATTCCAGGTTTGGGGTTATTACAAGTTTGGGGTTGAAGCGCTCGTAGCTCCGCGCCGTGTCTGTGCTTCGAAAGACACGTTAAGTCGTTGGTCCTGGTTATCCGTAACATGGCTGTCATTAACTCGTTAAACGCCTTAAATGAAAAATTTCAAACAGCGAGTCATCACAGTCTTTGCCTGTTCATTAACAACACTACAATAATCTCACCACATAACAAAAAATCTCGGTGAAATGGGAATGTATACTGTGCCTCTGCCTACCCCTTCGAGGATAGAGGTATGTCTACATGTGCGAATACTGGGCGGGCCTGCTACCATACCTCGAGATGATTATAAACAACTGTTTTGCGAAAATATAACACGAAGAGGAAATGTCTGCTTAAATGTTTTCTTATTAAAAGCCTTGGACAATATATTAGGTTATTGTGATTCACTCTATCTATTAATGCAGTCCACAAGCGAATAGTTTTATTCGCGAACTATTTGGTAGAAAACATTGTAGAATGCATAGACAATTTGTTTTAATTTTAAAATATATTGTTCCACAAAAATTCCAGAAGGCGAAAAGCCCCTATTTACGGAGCTATATTCTCTATTGGACGAGAATTACCAAACGATAGACAACGCGCAGTTTTTGAACAACAAGCGACTTGTGCAGAACTACTGGAGTCGTAGAGAGGACATCGATCTACGAATGAAGGTACAACTAGAAAATTGTTTTTTTTTTATTCGTAATCACAGGCGAGCCCGTGAGGCATAGCTAGTCTAACTTATCCTACTAATATTATAAATGTGAAAGTTTGTGAAGATGTTTGGATGTTTGTTACTCAATCCCGCTCTAACGGCTGAATGGATTGGGCTGAAATTTGGTATCGAGATAGCTTATAATCTGGAATAACACATACTTTTCATCCCGGGAATATGTTCCCACGGGAAGCGGGAACGGGCACCGAATATCACGCGGGCGAAGCCGCTCGCATCAGTTAGTATTATAAATGTAAAAGTTTGTAAATATGTTTGTTATTTCATCACTCTCTAACGGTGGAACAGATCTGGTTGAGATTTGGTATAGGCTGGAATAACACATAGGGCCACTTATTATCCCAGGAATAAGTTCCTTTTATTTATTTACTAGCTGACCCGCGCAACTTCGTTTGCGTCACATAAGAGAGAGTAAATCACCCGTTCCCGTCGCATTTACTCCCGTCAGAATAATTTCGTTAGCGAGAGATAATTCCCGTCGCACTATTCGAAAGAATTAAAATAATTTTAGAAATTGCGCATATTCATGCATATGACGTGGACTACCGGTGTACGTCGCCGGCAGAATAGTTAATCGACCAAAAAAAGCGAAAAAAAAGCGAGGTCAAACCGGATAAAAAGTATCCTATGTCCGTCTCCTGGGCCTAAGCTACCTCCCCACCAATTTTCAGCCAAATCGGTACAGCCGTTCTTGAGTTATAAATGTTGTAACAAACCCGTCTTTGTTTTATATATTAAGATTTTATTTATTAATTTATTGTACACACATTATTTGAAAATGAGATACACAAACGGAAACTAGTACAAAGGGTCTGCTTATTTCTAAATAGAAATCTCTTCCAATAGACCCAAGAGAGGAGATCGTTGTAAGTTAAAATAGGGAAAAAAAAAGTACGTAAGAAAGTCAATAGAGACATCAGATACATTCATACACATAATACATACATACAATACATACACATACATATAATATACATACATAAGAACACTATAGTGTAGCTGATAAATATACATAGAAAATTACATACAATTACTTATAGACAAAAATAATAATTGCTAAATTAGTCAACAGCAAGATATGGATGCATTCATTGCTATGCAGATGATAGTACTTTACATAGGAGCTATTCTGGTCGTCCAGCGAAGGGGCGAGGTGACGTGCAGAAGAAGAGAAGGCAACTCGTGGCGGATCTCGACCGGGACCTGGGTCGCATTGCCCAATGGGGTTCAGACAACCTGGTCGAGTTCAATGCCAGAAAAACACAGGCGTGTGCGTTTACAGCAAAGAAGTCCCCATTCCTACCCCTACCCCCTACCCTCTCTTCAGAGCATTACGGTTCCACTAAAAGACAACCTGGAGATCCTCGGTATAGACGTCCGGCGTGAGCTCAATCACAAAAACTACATAAAGAGTTGTATTGGGCTGGCCTCGCGGTAACTAGGAGTTCTAAATAAGGTGAGACGGTACTTCACGCCACATCAGAGATGTTTACTGTACAAGACGCAAATTCGTCCCTGCGTCGAGTACTGTTCTCACCTTTGGGATGACTCCGCGAGGTACTTACTAGACGCGCTTGACGCTATGCAGAGACGTGCTATCCGAATAATTGGTTGTCCTGAGGTGACGGGAGGCCTCGAACCGTTGGCGCAGCGAAGAACCATAGCGTCCTTGGCTGCCTTCTATCGAATGTAGGTATCACGGCGAATGTTCTGAAGAGCTCTTCAACCTGATCCCACCCTCTCCTTTCCGATCCCGAACAACACGTGCCGGGCAAAGATGCCACTCACACACAGTGGAGAGAATCTTCGCCAGAACTGAGCGTTTCAAAAGATCGTTCCTCTGTCGAACTATAAAAACTTCGAACGGCCTGCCCGCACACGTGTTTCCCTCATCTTACAATCCCGGGTTCTTCAAAAGGAGCGTGAAGAGGCACATGTTGGGGCCGCCAACTTGAGGACCACTGTCAGAAGTGGCCCCCAATCGCTAGATGCGCCACGGCGCACCATCAGGCTGGTGGCGACGTCAATTTGGCGAGCTAAATATAAAAAATAATAAAAAAATTAAAATGGAAAGATAATGGAGTCTGAGTTTATGTTCCCATGGGAACGGGAGCAAAATTTCACGCGGGTGAAGCTCGGGGCTTCAGCATAGTATTATTGTGCTATTTAAAATACAAGTATGTTTATCGTCCAGATCACATGAAGTGAATATTAATTTAATTTGGACGAGATTAGTGGTTAGACACAAAATATTTGGGTATGTATTTTAAAACGACTCGACTTATTTTAATAAACTTTACCGAAGCAGAAAGATACTTCACGCGTATAAAATCACGGACATACGTAAATTCTCGTAATAATCTTTGTTATGTTCAACTAATACTGACCGCCTCATCAAAACACCCGTATTTGGCAAAGAGCTGCATAGCTATCGAGTTACCAATATCAGTTCAAGGTTTTATGAGATCATTAGTACTGTATGTCACACATGACACACAAGTATATTACTACCCGTTCGCTCTAACTTTGCCGCTGGCGTAGAGGCGTATACCCGAATTGTTAATTAGACGAAATAAATTGACAGTAGCTAATGTCACTTCGTCAGAAAATACGCAACATTGTATGAATAAGTGACATTAGTTGCTGTCACTTTACTTCATCTAATTAAAAATTCGACTTTAGTATGGAGCCGAGCGGCAAAGTTAGAGCGAACGAGCAGTATGTATTAATATCCGTGGTCTGATACCCATAACACAAGCAGGTTATTCCTAGCTTACTTTGGGATCAGATAGCGTTGTGTGAAATGTCCGCGAATATTTATTTATTTATTTAACTTTATAACGAATTTACTGCCTGTGCAACTGCGAATCACGAGGTCATGGGTTCGATTCCCACCGCGCGGGACAAAAATTGTTTGATACCCTAGATTCTGGGTGTTTAAATTTATCATACGTAAGTATTTACAAAAATCGTATCTAAGTATTAAAATCCGTTGTATAGTACGCAAAACACAAGCAGGTTACATCGTAGCTGACTTTGGGACCAATATTTATTTTGCTCGTTAATAGTTTTTAGCTTGCACCCTATAATACAGAGCCAAAAAGGTGGCGGTTTACTAGAGAAACATCAATTTTCTTCAAAATCCATCCCTTTCGGAGTAGGAGTATGAAATATTATAAATTTAAAATTTATAAACGCTAGAATGCGAGTAGCTTAGTACCGTATTCGCTTCCATGTGTAGTCCAACAGTATATTTGAAAAGATGCGTCATAGGATGGTAATTATTAAGCTATCCTATTTCTAATCATTATGTACATACTTGGCGCTCAAACTACATATTTGCATTGTGATGTCACATAATGCTTATATGAGAAAGAGCTCGTTTATATTACGGCACCATAATAAACAATAGTTAGCCCTCACGGTACGCCTGGTAAATCGAAATACTTTTGTAAAAACCCAAAATTCAAATTCAAGATATCAATCAATCAATACATATAATAAAATCGTAACAGGTCGCTGTCTGTACATGGAAGATAAATAAGAAAAAATATTATAGGGGGGCTTTATGAACGCAATAGAACCAAAAACAATGATTTTTAGAATTTTTGTCTGTTTGTCTGTATGTCTGTATGTCTGTATATCTGTTTGTCTGTACGGTTGTGCACGCTAATCTCAGCAACCGCTCAACCGATTGCAATGCGGTTTTTTTTATTGTGTTGAGGTTTGCTCCAGTTAACATTTAGCGTTTGTTTTATGTAAATCGGTTTAGAAATAAAAGAGTTATAACACTTTTAAGAATTAAATATTTTGAAAATTTTAATTGTAGGGGTTTCTTTGAATGTGAGTGAACCTAAACTGGCGTGTTGGCTTAATCATAAAATTCAGTCCACGCCTTTCGGCGCGAACTGAATTGTTTTAAATTAGACTTAATCATTAAGCTCTTTTATGATTAAGCCAACACGCCAGTTTCAGACGCTGCTTGATGACTCTGATGAAGAAATACCTTTCCTTTCATACACCTTATGTGACGTAAACGAAGTTGCGGGCTCAGCTAGTACCTAATAATACTATTCAAAACCAAATCTATTTCGAGGAAAGATTGATTTTTAGGGTTCTATACTCAAAGAGTGTGACTCGGCTGTCCGTCAATTATATACTTTCATATTTGTTTAGTTAAAAGCATATATTTATAAAAACTACAAATATTTAATGTACCAATGAACCACATAATAAATAGTGCTCCTTGTGTTAAAACTCCAAGTAGCGCCATCTATCGAAAACGCTTCACAACAGAGCGTAACATTTCTGCTACGGAGTACTACGATCCATTGAGAATAGCGACATCTAACGTTATTTTTACATAACTAGTTTACTTGCTCCATCGCTAGATGTCGCTTCTCGATTTAAATTCAAGCTATCGTTGTTTGCACACATTTGGTACAAAACCTAACAGCCAACTTTTATTCGATGTACCAAATTTTAGCCAAATTTGAGATTTTTTGAGTCATTACAAGTTCAGCAATGATCTTGTGGTGTTAAATATTGATAAATTGTAGGATTGTAGGATTAGTATTAAATAATTAAATAAATTAAAATATAAATTAATTTACATTTACATATTATGTGTTCAAAGTGTTATTTATAATATAAATTTAAATTTTAAATACACTCGAGAGCAATGAATCCGGGTCACTTAAAGAATCCTAAAAATCTCGGAAACTAAAAATGCTAGGTTAATGCAATAAATTGTATTTAATAGACAATGAAATACTCCTTAAATGAAGGTATTAAAACTTCTTAGTTATTGTAAAGTTATATCATAAAAAAAACAAATTTGAAAAAGGGCCACTTTCGAAGATGGAACTACGAAATTACAGCATTTGGTGTTGCTTTTGTTTGTAATCTGTCATTTATGTGGGTACATAAACCATGTTGATAGTGCTCTATATTCATTAATCAAGCTCAAATTATGTCGCTTACGCCTGAAGAATGCACCAGAATACTTACAATGCTGGAAACCGGCCGGAGTCAGCGCGATACAGCCAGGACTGTCGGTGTGTCGCTGTCAACAGTACAAAGAGTTCTCCGACGTTACGAAGAAACTGGTTCTAACCTACGCAGACCAGGAACGGGCAGAACCAGGTGTACCACAGCACGAGAAGACCGATACTTGGTGAACACCATGCTTCGAAATCGCTTTCTCACAGGAACTGAACTCACCAATCAGTTTCGACGCCTCGGAGGAAGTAACCCAATTGCATGGACAGTAAGACGTCGGCTTGCTGAATCTAACTTAAAACCCCTTAGACCTGCAAACGGCCCTAAACTGGAGCGTGGGCATCGTATTTCGAGACTAAGGTATGCCCAGAGCCACGTAAATTGGAGTATTGAAGATTGGTCAAAAGTTATGTTCTCCGACGAATCAAAATTTATGCTCTACAAGCACGATGGAAGACACAGAGTGTATCGAAGACCAGGGGAAAGATTCAAGCAAGCATGCATCGAAGAAAAAGTAGCCTACGGTGGTGGGTCTGTACTTGTGTGGGCCGGAATTTCTTCTGAAAGTCGCACAGAGCTGGTGATCATAGAAAACGGCTCTTTAACTAGCGTAAGATATGTGGAAGAAATCCACGTCAATCACGTCATCGCACGTCAATCACGTTGGTCCATTTATGGTCAATTTAGGTGAGGATGCTATATTTATGCATGACAATGCCCGACCTCATACAGGTAGGATTGTGAATGACTACCTTCAAGAGATGAACATTACTCGTATGGAGTGGCCAGCGCGCAGCCCGGATATCAACCCGATCGAGCATGCTTGGGACGAGCTAGGCAGATGCGTAAAACAACGAAACCCTCCCCCAATCACGCTTCGTGAGCTCAAAATTGCTCTCACAGAGGAATGGGAGAATATTCCCCAAAATCGTATAAGGAACTTGGTGTACAGCATGCCAAACCGCGTAAACGCAGTAATGGAAGCACGAGGAGGCAATACGAAGTATTAAAATTCAAGAAAATCGTAATAAAGTTCAAAAATTTCATGTTTCCTATTTTTGTTTAAGGAGAGATCAGCAGTTTTTTCTTTATGTAATTTTGTGTTAATAAAATGTATGGTGACTCATATTTTTTTTACTTTCATTTAAGGAGTATTACATTGTCTATTAAATACAATTTATTGCATTAACCTATCATTTTTAGTTTCCGAGATTTTTAACATTCTTTAAGTGACCCGGATTCATTGCTCTCGAGTGTAGTATAAAATACACTCATTTGCAAAAAAAACGGGCACCTAAGCAATGAACCATTTCAAATGTTAATATTGCTTTGTTTGATAATTATAGGTAGTTTTATCCTCACAATTTGGTAAATTAATAAGAAAATAATCGTTTTCTTCAGTATTTCATAAAATTTTGTTACAATTTATGGGAAATAATGCTAAACCTCGCCAGTACTGCTCGTTCGCTCTAACTTTGCCGTTCGGCTCCATAATAAAGTCGAATTTTTGATTAGACGAAGTAAATTGACAGCAACTAATGTCACTTCTTCTTATAATGTTGCGTATTTTCTATGACGAAGTGACATTAGCTACTGTTAATTTACTTCGTCTAATTAAAAATTCGGGTATACGACTCTACGCCAGCGGCAAAGTTAGAGCGAACAGGTAGTAGTGTATGTTCGCTAGTAGTGCATATGCTCATGAAGTAAAATTAAAAAAGTTTTTTTGTTTGTTTTTCTTAAATAAAGTAAAAGCAGATAAATGTTTAGTATCGAGTGTGACCCCCTCTAGCTAAAATCACAGCTTGAATTCGTCTGGGCATGCTAGCGAGTATATCCCGGATACTTGCTTGCGGAATACGTTCCCACTCCGCAGTAATCACATTCTTCAGCTCTCTGATGGTCTGCGGAGTCGGGTGTACTGATCTCACACGCCGTTTTAGAACGTCCCAGATATGTATTATGGGATTGAGGTCGGGACTTCGAGCTGGTCAATCCAAACGACGAATGCCGACCTCTTGCACATACGCATTAACATCGCGGGATCGGTGGGCGCGAGCATTGTCGTCCATAAAAATCGAGTCTTGACCTAGAGCGGCCAATGCGGGTTGTGCATGAGGAATTAGAACTTCCGTTATGTATCGATGCCCAGTCAGTGAGCCGTTTTCAATGAAGACTAACTCTGTACGTTCCATTGAATTTATTCCTGCCCAAAACATAACAGAGCCCCCACCATAAGGTGTGATTTCTTCGAAACATGCATCTGCAAAGCGCTCTCCTTGTCTTCTTAGCACTCGCCGACGTCGATCTTCACCGAACAGAGATATCCTGGCTTCATCAGAGAACAAAACCCTATTCCAATCTTCTTGAGTCCATGATTCACAATTTCTAGCGAACCTAAGCCTGTGAACTCTGTGCTCACGGAGTAATTTGGGGCCGCGGGCCCTCATTTAGCCTCCTAGCCACGAAACATTGGCTGCAACCCTCTTCGAGCAGCGCGATAATTTTGGTAGCTTTTACCACTTTATCTACCATTTTTGATACAGCCAAACAGCAATAAATAAAGCTTTGACAGTCAAGGATTGAAATGAATCGATAAAAATTGAATAAAAGTTGTGAAAGTCGATGTTAACTTCTGGAACTTCGCGCCAAAAATGTAGGATAAAAAGGGGGTTTCTGTAAAAATGAGCATCAAATGAAAATTTGAATTTAGACCGTACTTTTTTAAATACCACGGCATTTTTAAAACCGGCCAGTAACGTGTTCAAACGATTGAACCTTTTTGGTATTGTATCTTTTTAAAGAAGAAAGAAAAGAAAAACCGCCCGTTTTTTTTGCAAATGAGTGTATTAAATTAAAATATTAAGTAAGAGGAAGAGGAATTTAATCCATAAATCGATTCTGTTATTAATATGAGGTTGTATTGTAATACTATAGAATATATTATATAATCTGTGGTAATACTGACCAGGGATGTTACGGAGCTTCGACTCCGGTTCCGTTAAGTCGGAACTTCCGATTATAATTACACCTTCGATTCCGACTTCGGCTCCGACACTTTTAAATCGAAGGTTTTAATCGGAGGTCGAAGCATACATAACATAGCGGCGGTGGCGGCGGCCTTTGTCGACTGTTATAAACAGGTTCATACATGTCGCGCGGGGAATCTCCCTACGTGCACTCTATCGTCAATTATTTTTTACTTGTTGTTAATTTGTTACGCACGCGACACGTTAATAGGTTATAGATATTTGTTTTGATTTTTGCGGCTTATTATCAATAAAAGTGATTTGTTTTTGTGTTAGACAATGAAACCTAAATCAAGTTGTATTTGGAACTACTTCAATGAAGTTAATTCGGATTCGGCAAAGTGTAAACTGTGTATGAAGACGTATTCAAGAAAGGGAGGTACGACAACGTCGTTAAAAGGCCATTTGAAGTCTGTCCATGCCGCTGAATATGAAGAATTAATAAAGAATGCCATGCCATTTTTTTTTCATTGTTTGTGGAGTCAATTCATTTAATTTAAATTGTTTTAAAGCTTTTGTTCATTTATTATACTTACTGTAATATGTTACGTACTTTGGGTTGAAATTCATTTATTTTCGTTTCTTGTTTATTTGGAAATATGCCAATTTTTTTTCATTGTTTGTGGAATCAATTCGTTTGATTTTAATTCTTTTAAATCTTTTGTTCAATTAATATACTGTAGTATGTTACGTTGGGTTTAAATTAATCTATTTTAATATCTTGTTTATTGGAAATATGCCAATTTTTTTCATTGCTTGTGTTTAATTTTATAATTGAAAATTGAAATAAAAGAAAATAGACTAAATAATGTTTTATTTGTCCTTAAATAAAAATTATCTCTCTTACCACCACTTCTGACCCTACCTCCGACTCCGATTCCGACTCCGATAAAGCAAATTTAAAAACTCCGGCTCCGCCTTCGGTTCCGATAATACTACCTCCGTTACATCCCTGATACTGACTATCGATCCTGTTTATAATAATATATGAGTTTGTATTGGAATTCTGACTGATTTTTTTTTGATTTAGGTTCTACAGTCTTACCTGAAATGGGACCCTTTTCATGAGACATTGCTGTCGACTGTCGTCTATTTTTTTGTCTGTCCATCACGAAGCTGTATTTCAGGTACAGTGATAGCTAGAGAGCTGAAATTATCACAGATGATGCTGATGATGTATTTCTGTTGCCCCTATAACATCAAATCAGAGAAAAAGAGGGGATTAAATGGGGCTCCCATGCAACAAACGTGATTTTTTGCCACTGCGAATTTCGAAATTCGGCTGGATTTTAGATACCTAGGTAGCTAGGTATCACTAGAAAGACGAAAGGCGGAGTCTTAGCTTTCAGATTAGTGCCGTGAAGCCCCGTGAACAGGCGAGAACGTTAATGTGAACGGTTTTCGCGGGGTTCACGCGCGTTCGCGCCTGTTCCCCGATCGTAGTCGGTATTTTGTGCCGCGACAAAGGGTTCACGCGCACACATCCACATTCACGGCTGCTCCATATAAAGTCTGAAATGAATTTGTTATTTAAATGATTGAAACTGTCTTTACAAAAATTCACTATACAAATAAATATACGTTGATCGGTTACGATGTACTTCAGTCATCCACCATCTTCTTTTTTTTCAACGCTTTTCAACAACTTTCTCGTTTTGGACGTCTAAATAGTAATATGTGGCCACAGCAAACAATGTTATTGCAGCAGCAGCTTCTACGTCCATTGCGCGGCGGGCTTCACGTACGAATGAGAGCATCCCGTGAATGTGGAGGGTACGACTTGTGAGCTGTGTGACTAATGTGGAGCCGGCATGAGTAAGGGATCCAATTTTTTTAACCTTTGGGTATGGAAACCTAAAAATTGATTTATTGACATGTATGTGTTGATGACGTGGAACGTTTAAACGTTTAAATTTATGACGTGTATTAATAAATCACATCCGAAATTTCGTTACACTAATGACGACCCATATCCCGTGATTCTTAACAGTCTTTTCCATCCAATGGTTGCCTGTAAGAGATTGCTTTTTAGCAATAAGGCCGCCCTCTGTACATGTATAAAATTGTAATATCTTTCTCTTCTGTATGTTTTATATTGGTGTACAATAAAGTTTATTCTATTCTAATTGATTATGAACTGCGCCCTTCGGTGACAAACAAACAGTACCGTCATGATATTTCTACATATCTCTAAATATATTGTTTCAGAGTGTAATAAACGTGATGGACAAAGAATGGCTGGGCGGGTGGAGCAGTCTCCTTACTGGCAAGCTGGTCGACAGTGGACTCAGAGATAAGATTGTCAAACTAGTGGATACTACTATATCGGATTGGGGGTAAGATTGTCTTTACTCTTCTTTTTACGTGTCGAAATTCTTTATGGATGCTATGCCGGACTCTTACCGACTAAAACCGCGTGCTTTCGGAAGATTTTGCCACGATTTCCGACAGACTTTGGCTTTCACTGCGGCCTAACATACGAGTTTGGGGCAAAGACTTCTATATAAACTGAGGTAGACATGCCCTACGCACCAATTTTTGAGACCCATAAACTGAGCTAATTAGCAGCGTTCCTCGCACTGTAGTGAGTCAAAACTTCGAGAGTACTCGGCTTGCAATCGGAGTCCATACGCCTTCTCATGCCCTACGCACCGATTTTTGAAACCCATAAACTGAGCTAATTAGCAGCGTTCCTCGCACTGTAGTGAGTCAAAACTTCGAGAGTACTCGGCTTGCAATCGGAGTCCATACGCCTTCTCTTTTACTCTTGTTCTTTCCGTATATTGCTATTGTGGTGACAATTACGTAAATATTATTTATAAGTGAGTGTAGTCTTAGCAATGTGTGTGTTTGAGGATTGCTTTTGAAATCTCGTTTGTTAGAGTACGGCGTGTCTACCTCAGTTTATATAGAAGTCTTTGGTTTGGGGACTATCCCATGTCTCACGCGGTTTCACCCGTGTAGTTCCTGTTCTCGTGGGACAGCGAGAATAAAATACCGCCTTTTTTCTTAATAACGAAAAACTACGTTTTCCATAATTAATAACTATCTACCTAGCCGCTATGTAAAAGTTGTAGGCTAATAAGTAAGACTTACCCGGGGCTCCCAACCGTAGGGTCTTAGGTAGTTCTGGGACATCCTTCCGAGGGCTTCCCCGGGGCTCCCAACCACAGGCTGTTGGGCGTGACGCGTGAGGTTTTTTAGTCGGTAGGAGTCGGGCATAACATCCATGAGGATTTTCCCTCACGTTAAACAAAAAAAAAAAAAAAAAAAAGGGTCTTAGGTAGGATACGTGTGGTTTTTAGACGGTGGGAGTCCGGCATAGCATCCACGTAGGATTTTCTTCACGTTAAAAAACAAATTTAATTAGTCATTTATATCTTATCTAATTTACTAGATGTACTGTTAACCCCTCTCTATAAAATAGATTGCAGAGGGGCTTATGGCGAGACTTGTGTCTGTAGTCTGTGACTCTGTTGTATTAAACTACGTCACTAGGTCACGTGGATCATCTGTTCATGACAACGTCAATCGGATTGAACTTTCACTTGTACAATAAATGTTTTAGAGAGGGGCAGTCGGGTGAGACCGTCTCACGGCTTCTTGTTTTAAATCTATCTAAATATACAGTCAATGTCACTCGAGGATAGGGTAGTTTCCCAACAGTGAAAGAATTTTTCGAATTGGTCAGTCAGTTTCAGAGCGTATTCATTGCAAGCAAACAAACAAATCTTTCCTCTTTATAATGTTACTAGACGTCACGCGGTTTCACTCGCGTAGTTCCAGTTCCCGTGGGAATACGGGAATAAAATCTAGCCCATGTTCACCGCAAAGAGTGTAGCTTCCCAACAGTGAAAGAATTTTTCAAATCGGTCCAGTAGTTCTGGAGCATATTCGTTACAAACAAACAAACAAAAAAACGAAAGAACAAAAAACTAATCTTTCCTCTTTATAATATTAGTATAGACGATATAGTGTGATATTACCGACACATAAAAAATAATGTGTAATTTTCACTTTCCAGATTCATACGATTAACACAAAAACAAAAAATCCTACTATACAACCTAATAGACTGCTGTCCAATATTACAATCACAGCAAATAAAATCGTGCATTCGAAAAATCTTAACCGAGTATGGCAACACTGAAGACGTTAGACAAATATTTACCTCAGAATGTGGAAATTGTACAAAAGAATTTAGATTTTTGAACGAGCTATGTTTAAAATGTTTGTCAAAAAGTTTTGAGAAGATACACCATTTTTCGTTGGTGGATGGTATAAGAGCGTTTTCGCAAGCAGCTATGTTAGTTAAAGACAATGATGAATGGGCCGCGTTGAAGAAGGCGAAACGACATCCAGTTATTTTGATAGTTGATGATGTAAGTAATAATCAATGAAGTTATACCACAGGGCGGAAAACTCCATACAAAAATGTTCGTTTTCACATATATACATACATATGGTCACGCCTTTATCCCCGAAGGGGTAGGCAGAGGCATATTATATGCCCACATTTCACCTTTGTATAATTTGATCCACGTAATAGGTGGTGAGCCGTATTGCCGTGTTTAAATGGACAGGCGCAGGTTTGACTGCCTGCTGTTGAAATAAAGTCTTCAACTTAGCTTAACGACTGCCATTTTACTGGCAACTGGGACCAACGGCTTAACGTGCCTCCCGAAGCACGGAAACGCTCAAATAAATGTCACAAAGTGATCACATTGATTGTCACCCATCCATGGACCGGCCATAGTGAAAGTTGCTTACTGCAGTGATCGTTTACAGAACACTGAGTCCGCGGGACTCAAACTCAAACTCAAAATAGCATTATATTATCTTTGGCTGTAGTCCACTGCTGGTAGGAACTCCCACTGAACATGTAAGTCCATTCACACTCCCATAAAACATACATATGGTCACGCCTTTTATCCCCGAAGGGGTAGGCGGTGGCATTATTATATGCCCACATTTCACCTTATAGATTTTTGTTCCACATAATAGGTGGTGAGCCGTATTGCCGTGTTGAAATGGAAAGGCGCAGATTGTGACTGTCTGCTGTTGAAAATTTTGAAGCCGCCCATATAAACGCCTTCAAATTGGCTTAACAACTGCCATTTTACTGGCAACCGGGACCAACGGCTTAACGTGCCTTCCGAAACACGAAAACGCTTAAATAAATGTCACGAAGTGGTCACATGGATGGTCACCCACCCAAGGACAGGCCATATTGAAAGTTGCTTACTGCAGTGATCGTTTACAGAACACTGAGTCCGCGGGACCACGAGCACTGCATGGCTCAATGTATTTTGCGTTGGGTAATATTTGGTCCAAGCTATTGACCAGACTGAATAAACATAAGTTCGGAATAGTCCCCTGAATAGATTCACGTAAAAACAGCCCTTTGAAGATAACACGTTTTATTATTCGATGATGTTCGAAAATTGACGATCTGCCGTCGCCGCTCGGCCACAGATACAATGATTATAGGAATGTGTATGTAAAAGAATGTTTCTCGTGTTTCAGATGCTAGACACATTCCCGTGGGAAACTCTCCCTGTACTGAACCACCACCCGGTGTCCCGGATAGAGAATGTACACTTTTTGTACTACCTGTACAAAACGCACGAGAAGGACATCAAGGATGGGTACTTTACTACCGCGTGCGATGTCGGCAGATATGTTATTAATCCAGGTAAATGAATTAATATTTGTGGACAAGGACATTCATATACAACATCATCTAGCTCAAATTATGCTAATACTAGCTGTTCCCCGGGACTTCGACCGCATAGAAGTCGTTTATCTCGTAAAATCATAACCCTCCTTTTGCGCTGTCTGTTAAAAAGTAGCCTATGTCTTTCCCAGGGCCTCGAATTATTCCTATACCAAGTTTCATCTCAATCGCTCCAGCCGTTTAGGCGTGAAAGCGTAACAGACAGACAGACAGAGTTACTTTCGCATTTATAATATTAGTAGGGATAAGCTTGTGCAATGGGATCTAGACGACTGATAGACATACTTGTATATTTGTAAATACATACATATTATACATAAAAACACCCAAATTTCGAAACAAACAGTTGTGGGTTACACAAATATTTAGACCGACCCAGAAATCGAACCCAGGACCTCTAAGCGCGGCAGGCGGTTACAATACCGACTGCGCCACAGAGGCAATCGAAATGAATATATAGTTACCTGGGTAGGAATTACTTCAGGTTGCCTGTAATTATCTGGGTTGAGAATCAGTGATTATTGAGTTCCGTATCCTAAGTGTAAAAATGGAACCCTTATTATTAAATTTCGCTGTCATTTATGAGGCTGTGTCTAATGAACCGTGATAGGTAGACAGTTGAAAATTTTACAGATGATATATTTTTATAGCCGCTATAACAACAAATATGAACAACGGCAAATAAAGAAAGCTCCCAAAACACCTAATTTTTGGTACGGAGCCATCTGTGCGCGATCCGACTTGCATTTTGCCTGTTTTCTTTAGTTAGTATCTTGCATACATACAAACAATCAAATCAGTCTATGACAGCTATATACAAAATATGTACAATGGATTGTGTTTTGAGGAATTGTTAGATATGATGCCCACGGCGACGTTCTACCATCGCACCGCTCGCCACAGACAGGGAGTTCATCCTCACACTCTACGTCCGGTGCGTTCCAGCACGGTTAGATCCGATAGGGGCTTTCTTCCGCGCACTCTTAGGTTGTGGAATGATCTCCCTGCCTCGGTTTTCCCAAACGCCTACAGTATGAGAGTCTTCAAAAGCGGGCTTAGAAGGTTGTTACAGGGTCGGCAGCGCGGGAGTGGCGCCTCTGGTGTTGCAAATGTTCATAGGCTGTGGTGACCACCAGTTCTTCTGGTGGGCCGTACGCTTGTCTGCCACCATAATGGTATAAAAAAAGTACGTAGAATTTCCATATTGTTTTTTTTCAATAACTATTAATATTTTCAGAAAAGAACCTAGACCGCATGGAGAAGCGCATGACGTCGTTCGTGAAGTACTGGTGTAGCTCGTGGAGCGGACACATCGGAGAGGCGCCCCCGCCCACGGACTTTGTGCGCTACCTTAGTGACGCGCAAGTGTTCCTGTAAGTACTTTATTTATTTATGATTTCCATCTTGACAGCCCAAATGTCTTCCAACAAAATGGGTAAGCTTTCTAACTGGCGTTTCATGGCCCGGATTTCCAAAAGGATGGTCTTCAATGTGCTTGGCTGATTCGTTTTAAGTGCTGGTACCCTATACCCTACACTTAGGGAATTTCCACAGAACACGTCTTTCAGCACTCAGTTTTCTCCATCCTGACTCGGAGATGTTTGCACATCTGAAATCGAGCTCCCCCTTGCAACTTGAACACTGAACACCGTCAGTAAAGTGGATGCTACATGCTGCACAAGTCTTTATTTTTTCTTATCTGATGGTTAAGTTTTACCACTATGAAAACTAACAAAAGGTTGGTGATCTATTTTTGTGTGTGTGAGTAGTGAGTAACGTGTATACGCTAGCTAGACTGAATCTGCGAGCGAACTGGTTACGCATCTCTTTTTAATAAAAAAAAACCAGTTTATTTAGTTCAAACACCGGGTTGTATGCACTAGAATTATACCATAAGAAACTCTTGGCCAAGTAGTGTACTACATGGTCAGTATGGGGGTACACTAGCTGGACAAAATTCGTTCAGAATGGATATGTTGCTTCGTAGTATAGATTTTCCGTGCGCACCAACCTGTATGTCGAAATTTTCTGACATGTTGGATATCTCCAGACAGAATTCAAAACGAGAGGCATTTACTCATTATTGACGCAACCTCCCGTATATCCTGAGCGGTCGAAATAACCGTAAGATTGGAAATCATAAACAAAAGTTAACTAGTAAATTATATTTACATGAAGTCTTCATTCATTTCGAGGCTAATGCCCGCCGTCCACTGCGAGCGAGTCGGACCCATTACGGACTCCGCTATGAGCCTGGAACGTTAATCCGAAACTCGTTTGTTCGAATATACTCGTAACGACGATTTTCATACATGTCCTTCCACCAAAGCGGAAAATCATCGTTACGAATAGAGCGGAGTCCGTAATGGGTCCGACTCGCTCGCAATGGAAGACGGGCATAAGCGTTCATCCAGCAGAGGGCTTATTCTCGAACTATCTATATCTAGCGGGTCTATCTCAAAAGGAACTTATCTATTATTGTTTGCCACAGGTACTGCGGGCACGGCGACGGCTGCCAGCTGGCGGCGGGCGGCGGCGCCGGCGTGGAGTCCTCCGGCGGCCGCGCCTTAGTGCTTCTAGCGGGCTGCTCCTCCGTGCGCAGGGCACAGGCCGCTCCCAGGGCTCCGCCACAAGCCGCGCACCTGCACCTGCATGTCGCCGGGTGGTATGTATGACATACTAGCCAACACGTGGGAATACGAGGATAAAATACAGCTCACCCGGGAAAACTGTAGCTTCCCAGCAGTGAAAGAATTTTTCAAATCGGTCAATTCGAGACCTATCCAATGGAAACAAACAAACGATCAATCAAATCTTTCCTCTGTGTCAAATGAATATAGAAGTACATATAAATATACCCATACTCCACTCACCAACAAAACTTGGAACAAGCTGCTAGCACACGTGTTTTCTTCGTCTTACAACACTGGGTTCTTCAAGCGGAGCGTGGAAAAGCACATTTCAGAACTACCAACTTGAGTTGTTAGACACTTTGATAGTGTCTTGTATCGCTATGGTTTTCCATCAGCATCATTTTTATTGAGCAAGATATAAATAAACACACCTAGTCAACCACAGAGTAATTCCTTGGTGTTAGTTCTCCGGGGCGCCAGGTGCTAATCGGTTAGATGGGATCTTGTAGAATCAGAGCTGGGAACAGAGCCCTAGTGCTGCTAGCAGATTGTAACTAATCCTGAACTTCGACATTTTTGACTCTATAGACGTGAACGGTTTTTAGGCTACGGCGTAACCAACCAACCAACTACTAAGCACGTGCTATCCATACGCAACTTTATATAGAAAGTTACTAAACAATGTCCATTTCCATTCCAGCCCTACAGTGGTGGGCATGCTCTGGGAGGTGACAGACCTAGAAGTAGACAAAGTGGTCAGCACGCTGGTGTCGCTCTGCGTACCTTCAACCGCCGCCGTACCCTGGCAGGGCGTGGGCAAGGCGCAGTGGAGCCAGGGAGTGCTTGGTAAGTTACTGTAGCAAGGTACATGTGAGCTAAGTAAAGGGTAGCAGGGTACATGTGAGCTAAGTACAGGGTAGCCGAGTACATGTGAGCTAAGTACAGGGTAGCAGGGTACATGTGAGCTAAGTACAGGGTAGCAGGGTACATTTGAGCTAAGTACAGGGTAGCAGGGTACATGTGAGCTAAGTACAGGGTAGCAGGGTATATGTGAGCTAAGTACAGGGTAGCAGGGTACATGTGAGCTAAGTACAGGGTAGCAGGGGATATGTGAGCTAAGTACAGAGTAGCAGGGTACATGTGAGCTAAATACAGGGCAGCAGGGGATATGTGAGCTAAGTACAGAGTAGCAGGGTACATGTGAGCTAAGTACAGGGTAGCAGGGCACATGTAAGCTAAGTACAGGATAACAGGGGATATGTGAGCTAAGTACAGGGTGGCAGGGTACATGTGAGCTAAATACAGGGTGGCAGGGTACAAGTGAGCTAAGTACAGAGTAGCAGGGTACATGTGAGCTAAGTACAGGGTAGCAGGGCACATGTGAGCTAAATACAGGATAACAGGGGATATGTAAGCTAAGTACAGGGTAGCAGGGGATATGTGAGCTAAGTACAGGGTAGCAAGGTACATGTGAGCTAAGTACAGAGTAGCAGGGGATATGTGAGCTAAGTACAGAGTAGCAGGGTACATGTGAGCTAAGTACAGGGTAGCAGGGGATATGTGAGCTAAGTACAGGGCAGCAGGGCACATGTGAGCTAAGTACAGGGTAGCAGGGTACACACAGATAATTGCTAGAAACCTTGACAACAAAACAAAATGTTTGGGTATCTTTCTAGATCTTTCCAAGGCATTTGACACAGTTTCTGTCAGCCTGCTTATATCTAAATTAGAACGCGTTGGAGTAAGGGGAATAGCCCTCAGTATTTTCAAAAGCTACCTTCGCAATCGTACCCAACGAGTCAAGATAGATGACCTCCTCAGTAACGAGGAAACAGTGTCATACGGTGTTCCACAAGGTAGTATTTTAGGCCCAATTCTTTTCCAAATTTATATTAATGACCTCTGTATTCTAACTTACTTTCCTATGCAGATGACACTGCAATAATAGTTTCGGGTGCAACCTGGGATAGCGTCAAAAATAGTGCTGAACATGTCATGACTCTATTTTTTTTTCTTTTTTTTTTTTTTTTATACCACTAAGGTGGCAGACAAGCATACGGCCCACCAGAAGGACCGGTGGTCACCGCAGCCTATGAACGTTTGCAACACCAGAGGTGCCACACTCGCGCTGCCGACCCTGTAAAAACCTTCCAAGACCCCTTTTGAAGAACCCCATACTGTAGGCGTTTGGGAAAACCGAGGCAGGGAGGTCATTCCACAACCTAAGCGTGCGCGGAAGAAAACACCTATCGGATCTAACCGTGCTGGAACGCACCGAACGCAGAGTGTGAGGATGAACTCCCTGTCTGTGGCGAGCGGTGCGATGATAGAACGTAGCCGTGGGCATCATATCAAACAATTCCTCAGAGCACATACCATTGTACAGGCGGTAGAACACGCATAAGGAGGCAAAGTCTCTCCTGTCGCGAAGAGGTTCCACACCAGCTGTAAGTACAGGATCGTTGACAATTCTTACAGCTCGTCTTTGCACCGAGTCAAATGGACGAAGCTGATATTCAGGTGCTCCCGCCCAGAGGTGACAGCAGTACTCCATATGCGGCCGCACTTGCGACTTATAGAGGAGCAGTGTTTGCGCCGCAGTGAAGTACCGCCGCGCCCTGTGGAGCACACCTAGCTTCTTGGACGCCAGCTTAGCCTTGTCCTCCAAATGACTACGGAACTGAACGTCACTGGAGATGTCAACGCCAAGGATCCCTATACTTTTGGAGATGGAAAGAGATGTGCCCTGAAATTGCGGCGCTACAGTCTACTCTAGTGTCGCGTTGGATGAATACAAACCTCCTAACCTTAAATGTCAACAAATCTTGTTGCATTCTCTTTGCACTTCGCCAAAACACATTGCCTGGATCTACTTTCTCAATTATAACCCACACGAGTACGTGTTCGCAACATGCAGGAACCATCGACTGCTCTTGCCCAACACTTACAAGGAAAGAGGATGTCAGGTACTTAGGAGTGCAAATTGACTCTGGGCTGCGTTGGGACAAACAGATTGAATTACTTACCGCACGAACCTTGAGACTAATTCACATTTTTAAATCACTTAGAGGTTCAGCCGATTTTGACACCCTCAGGATGGTTTACTATTCATTGTGTCAGACAGTTATTGGATACTGTATTCCTGTCTGGGGTGGAGCATTCAAGACAAATATGTTGTCTCTTGAAAGAGCGCAGAGGACCATACTTAAAGTTATGGCCCGTAAATCCCATCGCTATCCTACATCACAACTATACAAGGATTGTGTTGTTCTAACAGTGCGCCAACTTTATATATTGCGAACGCTCATTAGGAGACATAAAAGCGTCCCTCCATCCAACCCCAGAAGAAGAACAAACTATCCTTTCGGTACTCGCCATAGAACCGCTTTCGCAAAACATCAATTTTATATCCTAAGCACGCATATTTATAAACAGATTCAAAAGAAACTTAACATTATTGATTTGAACACATTCAGGGTTAAATCAACGTTATCGGAATGGCTTCTTAAACAAGATTACTATCAAACTGAAGCACTTCTTACTTTCATAACTTGAAGTGAACATACACCCCCCCACCCACAAACACACACACACGCGCGCACACACACTCTCACTCACACACACACACACACACACATTAGCTCTAGTACTGCATCCTCGGTTGATATCCCTGTGCGGAATCCATACTGGTTATCAGAGACAATTTTATGCGTATCTAAGAAATTCTTCAGGCGATTACCTAAAATCCGCTCAAATACCTTGGAGAGTGCAGACGGAACTGAGATTGGTCTATAGTTGTTGACACAGCTTCTGTCTCCGCCCTTATGGATTGGGTGAATTACAGCTCTTTTTAATGAATCGGCAAATATTCCTTTACGCAGGCATGTATTTATTATAAGAGTTAATGGTGGAGCCAAAACAGAACTGCTTCGCTTGAGAACGACAGGTGAGATTCCATCCCAACCGACCGCACTGTCACTACGCCGCTGAAGAATCAGCCTCTCAACTTCAGCCTCATCGACTTCGAGTAGGGCAAGGGAGTTACAAGGTGGATGACGGGGGTCACTTTTTCCAATGGTCATGGGGGCATCTGTTCTGGAAGTTCTAGGAAGAGCTTGTGACTGCAACAGGATCTGATCCGCCAGATTTTTTCCAATATTACTGAAGGTTTTACAAACCTGGTTTATTGAGTTGGTGGGATTGTCATGCGTTTGTAGGAGTTTAGTTGAACTAGTTTTTGGTTTGCGAGAGTTTGTGATGACTTTAATTACTTTCCATAGTGATTTTGGGTTGTTTTTGGCTTTATTCAGTTCACTTTTTTCATAAGCGTTTTTCAATTTGCGGAGAAGAGCGTTACAGAAGTTCCTGTAGCGGATGTACGTTATTTTTAAAATGAGATTGTCTGGAGCCTTTCTAGATCTGTTGTGTAACTTGTCACGATTTTTAATACATTTAAGTAAACCTTGTGTTATCCAAGGCATTTTTGTTCTTTGCCTACAGGACGTTACTCTCCGTGTTGTATGTTTATTTACTACAGAGGACACAGTATTAATAAAGGAATCCATCAGTGAATTGGGTTCGTAAATAGAGAAGAGTTGAGAGAAGTCTATACTTGCCAAGTCATTTGTAATTGCATCGTAATTTATGTGCGTGGAATAGGTTGTTTTACGCACGATTTCAACTTTTGCTATACTTAGAATGATTGGTTTGTGGTCTACAACCAAGGTGGTGAAAGGTAACATTGTTTTAACAAGCGAGTGGTCCAAGCACTTTTTAATCCGTGTTGGGAAAAAGTGTGTAGAAGAGAGCCCATGTGACATATTCAGATTTAGATACTCAAACCGCCGCTCATCTTCACCACTTGTGGTCCAAGATCCCAGAGCCCCCAGACGTCACTCATTTTCTGATGGACAAAATATGTACGAGTGATTAGTGGTGGGGTGTACTATGATCATATGACTAGTTGCTACCTTGGCCAGACGGCCAATTTTCTGGTAGCAATTAATCAAGGTACATAAAAACACTGCTCATGTCACTTAAATTCTGATAGCTGATTTTAACATATATTTTACACAATATCGTTAAAAATCAGTATTCATTACTCCCAGACATATGCGGTCGGCGGTTTCACCTTACAGACGCTTCAAAGCTCTGAAAAAAAATTATTAAGGTCACTTATTTTCTGATGCTTGATTTTTATATATGTTATTCAGACAACTGTTTTAAAACGTTTTGCAAACGGACAGACCGATCCAAGGGGCCAAACATTCCCCAGACCCAATTTTAATGTCGCTGAGAGTATGGGCGCGGGCATTATCCGTGCGTATTATGCGTATATGTAGCATGTCTAATCGAAGTCGGAATTAATATTTAAATGTAAATAAAAATGCATAAGTACCTATTAGTAATTAACGCCTGTCATTTTAAAATTTACTTTTTCGTATTTGTTTTATTTAATAGAGAATTAAGTTTTAAAGGTAATAATTTGAAAATCACGTAAATAATCAAAGATTAACTTTGAGAAAAGTGCTCGTCTGACCGCAATAAATATAGAATTGTGCCTTACAAACTGTTTCATGATTTTTTTTTAATCGAATTTATTTTAATTTTTAAAGTAAATATCAAGAGGTTCACAAAGTATTAATAATTTAATTAAATAACAGCAACCTTTTCAAATAATTATTTATTGGTAACAAACCTTAAAAAACTACAAAAAATAGGACAAATATTTTTTCTAATCTTCATTGTCATCGTCGTTGAAGTCAGGTAATTCATCATCGAGTCAATCTTCATATCGAATATCTAAATCGTCATCTTGTTCATCAGTGTTTTCCTCGGGCTAAGGTTCGTTACCAATAAATAATTATTTGAAAAGGTTGCTGTTATTTAATTAAATTATTAATACTTTGTAAACCTCTTAATATTTACTTTAAAAAATTAAAATTAATTCGATTAAAAAAAATCATAAAACAGTTTGTAAGGCACAATTCTATAAATTACTAGCTGACCCGCGCAACTTCGTTTGCGTCAAATGAGTTTTTTTTTTAGTTTTAATTCTTTATTGCACACAGAAACAAAAATACATTGACATTGATAACTAGGAACTATGATGTACAAAGGCGAGCTTAACTCAACACTGAGTTTTCTCCCAGCAAACCTTTGGGTGAAAGGAAAAGCGCAACGGAAGGTTTAAGAAGTGTGCAACTAGATAGAAGATAAGATGAAAGTTAAAGTTTTGTAATGTTACATACATATCTAACATTATACATAGATACACGTCATACACACAATACCAATATACCAATTACATAAATATGGATAGGAACTTAACAGTAATAAGCATAAACATAATATTATAGAACATACAAATCTGCATCAGCATATCGTAATACATGATGAAATACACTAAACATACACTGCTCGTACATACTTATATATTTGAAGAAAGAAATAGTTCCTTAACTCTATCCTTGAATACACCCAAAGAGGTACTTTCCCGCACAGAATGTGGCAATGAGTTCCACAACCGTACTGCGCGAATGGTAAAGGAACCATCATAACAATGCGAAGAGTGAGAAGGCATACGAAGAAGAAGTGAAGAGGATGTACGACAAGGTTTACCCCTAGGAACAAGAAACTGAAAGCGTTCACGTAAATAAGAAGGTGAATTTACGTTATAAAGGATAGCATATCGAAGGAAGAGAATATGAGAATCTCGACGCTGCCGAACCGGTAACCACCCCAATCTTGTACGGAATTCTGATACGTGATCATACTTCCGAAGACCAAAAATAAAGCGGATACCCAGATTCTGAAGTCGCTCAAGTTTATTAAGGTGTTCCTCCTTTGTATCAAGGTAGCAGACATTGGCATAGTCTAAAATTGGAAGTAACAGGGTTTGCGCAAGAGTAACTTTAGTGTCGAAAGGTAGGAATTTCTGGAGACGTTTTAGAGATTGGAAAGACCAGAAAACCCTCCTACTTACCTCAGCAATTTGGACATCCCAGTTTAGGTTTGTATCGATATATATACCCAAGTTTTTAGCGCAATCTGTGACAGCAATTGGAACCGCATTGTACATTATTTGTGGCATAACTTGATCATTTAAAAGGTTCAGCTTGTATCGGCTACCAACAATGACTGCTTGTGATTTTGCAGGGTTCACCAGAAGTCCAAACGATTTAGCCCACTGACTAATGTTATCCAGGTCACTATTGATAGCAGCTACAGCCTCAGTCACGTCCTCGACATTAAAGTGTCGATATAGCTGCAGGTCGTCTGCATAGAGGTGATAATTAGAAGAAATAACTTTAGTAATGGCGTTTATAAAAACGGAGAAGAGGAGAGGAGATAGAACGCCACCCTGAGGAACACCCACATTCAGCTGGCACCATTCAGAGCAGGTGTCATCACAACGAACTGACTGCGAGCGACCTTGAAGGTATGACTTGAACCACTCAATCACAGGAGATGAGACATTAAGAGAGGCCAAAATTCCCAATAGGACATCAAAGTCAACCGAGTTAAAAGCACTGCTGAAGTCTAATAAGACTAAAACTGTTAACTGTTTCCTTTCTATAGCCATACGCATATCATCAGTAATCTTGACTAGTGCAGTAACAGTGCTATGACCACGACGGAAACCAGATTGATATTGACTTAGCAGGCTGTTGTTAAAAAGGTATAAAGCTAGTTGGTCATGAACCACACTTTCCAGAACTTTGGATAGTAATGGTAGGATAGAAATAGGACGGAAGTGGGATTGCTCAGAAGGATCGGGTACTTTCGGTAAAGGTATCACAAATGCTTTTTTCCAGGAAGAGGGGAAACTGTTACACTGTAGGGAAAAATTGATAATGTGGGTGACTACAGGAAGAATGTGGTTTGGATTGGAAGAAGCATTTGTAACTGCAGGCCATCATAACCCACAGCTTTTGTCGTTATCGACTGTAAACGTCTCCCAATGTCCACCTCCGTAACTGAGCGGAATGAGAACGAAGTATTTTAATAGGCAATGGAAGATTAGATAAGAAGTTTAAAGTAGAAGATTTTACATCACTGGGAATGGCAACTGGAGACCTCGAGAAATGCATGTTGAGGTCGTTAAGGTCTATATTTGAACAATTGCTTTCTGAGGTCTTACCAATACCAAGTGATTTAAGAAATTGCCATACTTGTGCTGTGTTAAAATTTTGAATAGAGTTATGAATGTGGCGTCTTTTAGCATCCCTACACATACGAACGCAGCGGTTACGGAACTTTCTGTACTTTTCGCAGTTCTCAAAATTGTTGGTGATTTACGACAAATGCGTTTGGCCTTATCTCGTTTTGACATCATTGTTTTAATTTCCTCAGTAAGCCAAGGCGCAGGTAGGTGTTTTACTCTCACTTTTTTGAGAGGAGCGTGAAAATCAAATAACTTGAGTATGATATTAGTAAGTGAAATAACTTTAGTATCCAGGTCATCACACTCATATACCGAAGTCCAATCGATACTGCTGGCATCCGATTCTAAACGCTCCAGATCAACGTTTTTAAAACTCCGAAGATATAGAAATTTACTCTTGCGCTTAGGAGGACGAATTTTTTTAAAGATAAATAAGATCATGGTGAGAAAAAGGAGCAGGAAGTTGACCATGTGTGGCCACTTTGTGCGGGTCGGAGACAAGAATTAGGTCGAATGAGAGTGACAAAGAGAGTGGTATAGTATTAATATTTTAAGTAGGTAATATAATCCCGTCGCTTTTACACTCGTCGCGTGTCTTAGGTATATTTAATAGAGGGTTGTAGGTTTTAATAATGTGTGTAAAAAGTGATATAATTTTTCCCGTCGCGTCGCTTATATTCATTTAGAGTTGACCCGCAAAACTTTGTTGAAGTGACATAATGTTTCCCGTCTCATTTATTTTTGTCCGTTTTTTGGTACGGAACTCATCGTGTGCGAGTCCGACTCGCACTTGGCCGGTATTATCTTTCAGTTGATTGGCTACTGCTGCAGAAAACGTTTACTTCTGACGCGTAGTCGAGTTGCGTCGCTCATATTTTAAAAATTATTGTGAAGGTTATTGTAAGTGAACCTTAAAAGATGGGCATTTGCTGTTCAGGACTTTTTTTGTAAATTTTTAAGAGGAAACATTTTGTAGTACACAATTTTTACGTAACTTTAACCATTTACGCAACGTACGCAATGAAACCTCACAAAAGAAATACATTTTTCCCGTTCTTAAAACATTATTCATGGCTGCTCCGCTCCTATTTGTCTTAGCGTGATGTTATATAGCCATTAGCCATCCTCAATAAATGGACTAAAAAACTGTGAAATTATTTACCAGTAGTTTCTGAGAACCTAGCACAAACAAACTCTTCAGTTTGATAATATTGTGAGCTCACCTTAAAAGAAAGACAAATAATTTTATTGTGAGCAAACCTTAAAAGATAGACATAATGCTGTCGCGGACTTTTTTATAGAACTTTTTAAGAGAAACAATTTTGTAATATACAATTTTTACGTAACTTTAACCATTTAGGCAGCGTACGCCTCGGAAGCTCTCAGACGGTAAAAATATTCCCCGTTTTCTAAACATTCTTGATTGCTGCTCCGCTCCTATTCGTCTTAACGTGATGTTATATAGCCTATAGCCATCCTCGATTAATGAATAGTAAAAGTAAAAGAATTTTTGAAATCCCACCAGTAGTTTCTGAGATTCTGAGATCCCAGATGTGAGTGTTTGGGTTTGGGCATTTTCTATATGACCATGGGTTGTCTGGATATCATGACCAGGCTTGTGTTGGCATGGTTGGGGTAGCATGTTGTTCTGTTACTTACCGGATTTATTAATAAAGAGAGAGACATGTTCTCACGGGGCTGTCTGATCCTGGGTAAGCGGGGAATGGCCTGCTTGTGCTGTGGGTATCACAGCACAGGCATTGGCACTTGAAATGCATGGCAGCGCCTAGTCTCTGGGGTCGGGCATTCCTGAATTTAACAATTTTTTTTTTATGTCTCTCGTGGGAATCTAACTCATAACCTTATGGCCCGCAGTCACACAGTTTGATCTCTAGATTAACGAGGCGGTCAGAAGAGACATATGGGTTGTGTATGTATGTTTATAAATACTATTGTTGCTATTATTATATGTGTAGTATAAATCATTGGCATACCTTGATGTTTGTCCCAACAGCCGGATCATTTCGGAGTCGCCTCTCTGTGATGTTTGGGCACCTCATGGCTATTTATTGTCAACAGTAGGTATTAGAGAGGTGATATCGGTCTTCTGGTGGTGCTACACTTTGTTGGCCCTGTGATGGGAGGAGTGAGTTAGCAAGGTTCCAAGTAGTAATAAGGTCAAAACCATGGCATACTTAGGGGAATTGTGCATTGTAGGGTTTTTTTTTTGTGTTTTTTCTACTTACCTTTTGGCGTTTGAAGTATTCTCCTTCTTTTTTAGGTATAAGTTTCTAGTTTATAATTGAGTGGGTATGTTTCACTGTATTGATTCATGGCACGATATTGCCGGAAGGCGTCAGGTGACACTATAAAAGGGTGGCACTGAAAATCAGTACTGGGATGGCTGATACCCATCTCAGTGTATGCTGAGTGTCTATTCCTAATTGCGGGCACAGCGTACATAATAAAGTTAATAGTAAAATGTTGTAAAAAGTACATTAAATGAAAAAGCACGTGTAGCCACGTAGTAGTAAGACACGTAACCAACATTATGTTAGTCATAATGACGTTGTCACGTTGACGCGTGCAATTGTCACTTGTCATGACTGTCATGCTCGGACGGCGGACATAGATGTTCCACGTTCCATTGTTTCTTTTTTTTTTTTTTCTAGAATGAAACCTAGAATAAACTTTCACCGCTGCCTGAGCAGATCACACTACGTGGCAGATATTATTAATTAATGTTAAGTACTTTATATACAATGTCGAAATATGTATGTGCGTTGTGGTTCACAATAAATATTTTTCTTTCTTTCTTTCTTTCTTTATCCTAGCGTTCAAACAAACAAACAAACAAACTCTTCAGCTTTATAATATTAGTATGGATATGGATATAGTATATATAGTATATATAGTATAATATATAGTATATAGTATGGATTGCGGTCAGACGAGCACTTTTCTCAAAGTTAATCTTTGATTATTTACGTGATTTTCAAATTATTACCTTTAAAACTTAAGTCTTCATTAAATAAAACAAATACAAAAATGTAAATTTTAAAATGACAGGCGTTAATTACTAATAGGTACTTATGCATTTTTATTTACATTTCAATATTAATTCCGACTACGATTAGACATGCTACATATACGCATAATACGCACGGATAATGCCCGCGCCCATACTCTCAGCGACATTAAAATTGGGTCTGGGGAATATTTGGCCCCTTGGATAGGTCTGTCCGTTTGCAAAACGTTTTAAAACAGTTGTCTGAATAACATATATAAAAATCAAGCATCAGAAAATAAGTGACCTTAATAATTTTTTTTCAGAGCTTTGAAGCGTCTGTAAGGTGAAACCGCCGACCGCATATGTCTGGGAGTAATGAATACTGATTTTTAACGATATTGTGTAAAATATATGTTAAAATCAGCTATCAGAATTTAAGTGACATGAGCAGTGTTTTTATGTACCTTGATTAATTGCTATCTGAAAATTGGCCGTCTGGCCAAGGTAGCAACTAGTCATATGATCATAGTACACCCCACCACTAATCACTCGTACATATTTTGTCCATCAGAAAATGAGTGACGTCTGGGGGCTCTGGGATCTTCCTCTTGTATCCATCTAAGATTGGCAAGTTACTAATTTTACTAAGCCAACACTCAGTAAGTACTATGACATCGACATCGATCTTCATAGTCTCCAACAACACCTGAAATTGGTTAAAATTCATATTGATACTACGTATGTTTAAGTGGACTATAGTTAGATTATTTTCTGAGGGCATCACCAACCTCCGCACATCAGATAGCACGTTAGTTACATTGAGCGAATCTAGTTCGCTATTTATAGTGTTAATTACCGCCATGGGTATGTATGATATACCCAAAATAAGTTATAACGCACTTTCGAGAAGCACTTGTGCATGTTGTAGGAATAACCTGAGTGCTTTTAATTAACTGCACAAATAAAATGATAAATAACCCCGTATGTATTTGTTTTTCTGTAATTACTTTGTAATGACTTACGAGACTTGTAAAAATTGCGAGAGTTTGCGGGTGTGAATGTGTACATGTGTGAATGTTTGTTACTCTTTCAAGCACTGATGGCGGAATGGATCTTAGTTTATAGCCTGGAACAACGCCCAGGCCACCTATTATCCCGGGACCAAACTCCCACGCGAAGCGGTAGCGAAAATAAAATTTCACGCCGGCGAAGCCGCGGGCATCAGCTAGTAATTTCATATATCGTTGATTCACTAAGGACACAGGGCCAGAACTATCTCTAACCCAAGACATTTTTGATTTAGATAATTTATAATAATTAAATGGAATGATTACAATCTGTGAACATATTAGATACCCTCGTGTAATGTACTTGATATGCTTTGTGAGTTGACGTGAAGTGTGTGGTGTGTGTGTAGTCGTATGTGGAGATGGTTTATAAGTAAACTTACAATTATAAAGTAATATCTGACAGCAGTTAAAAAATAAATAGTTCAGTAGTAGGATAAAATAACATACTAAACAACGTAACATAGTGACCAGTCATTTGCTGCTGATCGTTACATTGTGTAAACATTTTTCTGAGGTTATCAATAATTGTCTATCACCTTCCGATTTACGTAGGAAAATATTCCCGTTTGAAACCCAACAATATTTATAATTGTAGTTCCTAGCAACCTCTCGAGCCTGATAAAATAACTTTTTAGTGCAAGATGACAATTGTTCAGCAATGTAGACCGGCGTGGGTGTGCCAGATAAACCCATGTGTGTCGTGTTCAACTTGTTCTCCCTGGGCTTACCCTTATTGTATGTCCGCAGCGAAGTGATAAGAGACTGTTTTTTGTTCACTGTACTAAATTCCGCTATAATCGGACGAGGGCTGGAGGTAGCAGCGGATGATTTCCCAGGTAGCCGGTGAACATCCCTTATTTCTGTTTCCGAGATTTGCAGACCGATGGTTTGTCCAATATCACAAACCACTTTAGTAAGGCTTGCAGGAGACTCGTTATTCAATTGGGGTATATTGCGTATTTCTATGCCAGACGACCGCGACTTGTGTTGAATATCCTGTACTTTTTTTTCCAAATATTCAATGTACTGTCGTTGCTCGAGACGCTCTCTTTTCAAGTTCTCCACCTCCTTTTTTAGTTCTTCCAGCTGACAGTTTAAGAAACTCATAGATTTGGCAATTTCTTCGTTCGATTTTCTAATTTCCGCATTCGAAGATTGTATCTGAGTGTTTTGTTTTTTTATTTCCGCTATATCGGTAACGAGTCCGGACATAACAGTAGACTGATCAGCAAGCATCTTCGCAATGGTTTTATCTTGTTGCAGGTGAGTACTGGAGCATTTTGGGGAATTTTCCTGGCGAGGACGCTTGCTTCTGCTAGTGCCTATACAATCGCTTAGGCCGATCGCCGAGCCAATATCTGGTTCAGATTGAGTCTGTGGAAGGTTTTTTGTCGGAGTTCGTTTTGTCTTAGATGGAGTGCGCTGTACATTGGCCATTACTCACAGAATAAATTGCAGTATAATTACCAACAATTCAAATTTCTATAAGAACAGTGTTCCTCTGCAGTGTCGCGGTATGTCGTAGGCGATGCAGTTAGTAACAATCCGTAGCTCAGTGTAGCAGTGACGTCAGCCACGCGTAGTAGATCACAATTTGAACGTGGAAGTCCTATTGCACTGTGGCGCGGCGGCGTAAGGTACAGTCTATCACTGCGACACTTTGGGAAGGCGGCGGTTCAAATCCCAGCGCAACACTAATCACTTTTTGGGTAGAAAAACTTGGATGTTTAGATTGAAACGTTCGTTGCTAAAAGGCAGGCAACCAGGAATCAAAAATTACACTCGACCAATTATATAATTTAAAATTAAAAAACTTTAAAACAGGCGACACACGTCCACTATGTAACAGATCCGGGCGCCGAGAGCATGTGAGCTAAGTACAGGTTAGCAGGGTACATGTGAGCTAAGTACAGGGTAGCAGGGTACATGTGAGCTAAGTACAGGGTAGCAGGGTACATGTGAGCTAAGTACAGGGTAGCAGGGTACATGTGAGCTAAGTACAGGGTAGCGGGGTACATGTGAGCTAAGTATAGGGTAGCAGGGTACATGTGAGCTAAGTACAGGGTAGCAGGGTACATGTGAGCTAAGTACAGGGTAGCAGGGTACATGTGAGCTAAGTACAGGGTAGCAGGGTACATGTGAGCTAAGTACAGGGTAGCAGGGTACATGTGAGCTAAGTACAGGGTAGCAGGGTACATGTGAGCTAAGTACAGGGTAGCGGGGTACATGTGAGCTAAGTATAGGGTAGCAGGGTACATGTGAGCTAAGTACAGGGTAGCAGGGTACATGTGAGCTAAGTACAGGGTAGCAGGGTACATGTGAGCTAAGTACAGGGTAGCAGGGTACATGTGAGCTAAGTACAGGGTAGCAGGGTACATGTGAGCTAAGTACAGGGTAGCAGGGTACATGTGAGCTAAGTACAGGGTAGCAGGGTACATGTGAGCTAAGTACAGGGTAGCAGGGTACATGTGAGCTAAGTACAGTGTAGCAGGGTACATGTGAGCAAAGTACAGGGTAGCGGGGTACATGTGAGCTAAGTACAGGGTGGCAGGGTAGCATTTTACATACTCGAATATTATCATGTCATGCCGGCACGCCATACATATTACACCAAAAAAATAATTCTGTATAAATAATGCATAGTAATTGTTACAATATTTATTCCCAGATACAACAACAGTAGAACAGAAAGCCCCTTTCGTTCCGGAGCGAGACGTACTCCGTGCTATCTGCAGAGCTCGTGGTTCCACCAACTACGTCATGATAGCGAGCAGTGTGGTCGCTAGGGGACTGCCTTTTAGAATATCGAATAAATAATGTTAAATATAATTAATATAGATATAAGAAATTATTTTTGTGTTTTATTAATTTATTAGATAACCTAACGGGCATCAAGTCGCTCGCCACTCAGGGGAGAAGCGAAAGCGCCCCCACCGGACGAGGTGCCGCCGCAAGGCCGGAAACCCCTGGTGCATCGTCGAGCGACGAGAAGAAAAAGGAAGAGGGGATGGAGACCATCAACAATGATGACCTCCCAGCCGCCACCACCTCATCCCAATAATCCCCAGGCTTGCACTATACCGATAGTGCAAGCAAACCTCCAGCACAAGCGGCTCGTAGCGGCTGCCCTGCGCAGACACCTGGAGGTAAACAAGTTGACCATAGCCGCTATCCAGGAGCCGTGGATAGCGAAGAACAAGATCTGTGGTCTCTCCAACATTGGGGGTAAGTTACTCCTAGATACTACAGTGAGCGGGCCTCGTACTTGTGTTTATATGCCTAACAGTATCCCTGCCACTTTACTAAATGAGTTCTGTTCTAGAGACCTAACTGCTGTTAGACTCAAGAACACATCCGCTGTTGACAGCACTACATCCATGACCGGCGACATCATACTAGCGTCCTCCTACCAGCACTCAGAAGACGCAGTGCCCAACGACGAACTGGTCAAGTTGACGAGATATTGCGAAGACGAGGGCCTGGAGCTCATCGTGTGCGCAGACTCCAATGCGCATCACCACATCTGGGGAAGCGCAGACACAAATAGTAGAGGTGAGTCATTTTTCAACTTCCTAATATCCACACAGCTAAATGTATTAAATGTAGGCTCCGAACCGACCTTCAATACTCGTAGGGCCCACACTCTCATAGATATTACTTTAGCATCTAATCTAGCATCAAATCTGATAAAAAACTGGAGACTATCAGAAGAACCATCATGCTCCGACCACAGAAGAATCATGTTCGACTTGGACTGTAGCAAAATTCCCACGGCCCCAAGACGTAACCCACGTAAAACGGACCGGCAAAAATACAAAATTCTAGTAGGTCTAAACATAGGAGATGCACACTCAGAGGTAAGTTACTCAGGCACCGCCGACATAGAACAACATGTCCGGAAGGTGACAGACACACTCACCACTTGCTATGAGGAAACGTGCCCCCTAACCGTCCCTGACAATCGAACAAAATCGGGAGAAAAATGGTGGAGTAAGGACCTCGAACGGTTGAGAACCAAGGTAAGAAAACGCTTCAACCGAGCCAAAAACACCAGAACAGAGTCTGACTGGGACGCCTATAAGTTAGCTCAAGCAAAGTTCAAAAAGCGTATAAGTCAGAGAAAAAAAGAGGCGTGGAAACGCTTCTGCTCCAATATTGAATCCAATAGTCACGCACTAAGAGTCAAAAAACTTCTATCTCAGGACACGGAGAATCTATTGGATCTCTAAAAAAGGTAGACAACACCTACACAAAATCTGACTCCGAAACGTGTGAGGTCTTACTACAGACACACTTCCCAGGTTGTCAAATCCAATCAGATATCAACTGGGAAGACACAGAAGGCGCCATTGAATCCGAGCCGGACTGGTCCACAGCTAGGGCCATAGTATCCGATAACAAGGTAAGATGGGCAATCGAGAGCTTCCAGCCATATAAATCACCGGGACTAGACGGTATATTCCCCGGACTTCTGTTATGGTGTATAGAGGCTATCACTACGCACCTGACAAAGATCTTCACGGGATGCATCGCGTTCAGGTACGTGCCAAAGTCATGGAGAGAAGTCAAAGTACTCTTCATACCTAAACCAGGTAAAAGTGACTACACTCATCCTAAGTCCTTTAGACCAATAAGCCTCACTTCATTCCTATTAAAGACTCTAGAGAGGCTATGCGAGAGAGAAATAAGGGAGAAAGTACTCCGACTAGTGACCGACGGAAGTTTCGGTTTCGGTTTCGGTTTCGGCCAGTTTCGGCCAAAAAATCGAGTTTCGGCCAAAATGGGCCGAAACTTTCGGCCAGGCCGAAACTCACGTGTTCATGAATTTTGAGTGTCTGGCTCTGCTTGTGACGTGGTTGGGGTCAGCCAGGGCCTGATTTACCCATAAGCTAACTAAGCTGAAGCTTAGGGCGCCAGGATCAAAGGGGCGCCTGGCGTTGGGCTCGGCGCAGGGCTATGACTTACGGAATCCCAAAAAGTGCGGACGACAGTACGGGCGACACTTGTTACACGGGCCGTACCGGTATCTCTCGGACTACAGTGGAAGAAAGCTGTGAACAACTTGTGTTTGAAATCGAGACAACTCGCAATAGAGAGTCCGATTGGGAAAAAAAATCTTGTTCAATTCAACCCTACTAAGACACAACTCTCTCCTACTCTGTCAGTATAGGTATCCTTGGTGTTGACATCTCCAGTGACGTTCAGTTCCGAAGTGATTTGGAGAATCTCGGTGTGCTCAACAGGGCGCGGCGGTACTTAATGCGGCGCAAACACTGCTTCTGTTTTGGTCGCAAATGCGGCCGCACATGGAGTACAGCTGCCTATGCTGGGTGGGGGCACCAGAATATCAGAATGAATTGAGCGAATTCTTCCGTTCGACTGGGTGCAGAGGTGAGCCATAAAGTGGTCAACGATCCCATGCTTGCAGGTGGTGTGGAACCTCTTCGCGACAGGAGAGACTTTGCCTCCTTGTGCGTGACCACCGGTACATCTGGTGGGTCGTATATAAAAAAACTGTGAGACGGTGCTGTTGAGACGGTGAAAACGGTCATGGAGGAGTGGCTGGAAAGACACCATCGCACCAATATTACTGACGATTTAATTAACTCCGCCGAAAAACGAGAAGTGTTTTAAGTTTGACCTGTGTATCTGTGTATGTGTGTGTCTATCTGTGGCATCGTAGCAGCCACAGATGAGCCAATTTTGCGGTATTCTATGCTCGAAAGCCAATGTGCCGGGGCCGTCCCCAGCACATTGGCTTTCGAACCGTTCTTAGCTATAAATTTTGCATTCATCAGCTCACTTCCTGAGTTATGAAGGAATTTCACTAAGATTCACTGGTTCGATTTATCGGAAACTGAATGTACCGATGTAATGTTAGGTACTTAGATGGTATTTTTATCTCGCTTTTTACTGGCTGATGCATCAAGTCATAACTTCATAAGAAGTCTCAGAATCGGGTTTTATTTTATTTTCAAATTAACAAAGAATAACGATTAGGAACTTAGGATCAGCTTACGTAGTCTCTTTTGTAGGTAGGACTTAAATTAGTTGCAGATGGGGGTGCAAATTCATAGCTAGCCTAGGGCGCGCGGATCCCTTAATTTAGGCCCTGGGGTCAGCCCAACCAGTTAATATATTACTAACCGAAGATTTAGAGATTTACAAAGGACTTCCAATCAATAGTTATAATAATACAACTTTATTTAAACCACAAGCAATTACAATCATTGAGAAGTATTAAACAGTTACCCCTGTGTTATGTCTTAGACCTCCTTTTTAGGATCCCGTTTTTACTTTTGGTTACTGAATCCTAAAGATCTTTTTTTTTACATTTAGCTCGCCAAATTGACGTCGCCATCTAGGACATAACATAACCCAACCCCTTTGTTGTCGGTTCCGTTGACTGTGTTGGTCGTCTGTCTGTCTGTCAACAGGCTGTAACTCATCCACCGTGATAGTTAGACGGTTATTTTTTTACAGATGATGTATTTCTGTTGTCGCTATAGCAACAAATAATAAAAATAGACAAAATAATAGTATTAAAGGGGGCCTCCCATACAACATACGTGACTTTTTTGCCGCTTTTCCTGTACGGAACCCTACGTGCGCGAGTCCGGCTCACTCTTGTCCAGTTTTAGTTATACACTTCTAGAATGTAACCAAAACCCGCCAAGAGCTAGTAGCAGGGCACCGTGTGGTTTTAGTCTATAGGAGTTCGCAATAGCATCTATGTGTAATTCCTCTCGTAAAAGAAAGAAACTCATCTTTAGGTGGAGATATTTCTAAAATAAACACTTGAGATGATTTATACCGTTGATTGATTGCACTTGGTGGAACTTGCTGCACCTATTGAAAAAATAACCGAGGGGTTAAAGCGGGACCCTATTAACGAGACATGAGGCCTAGCCGTCCGTCTGTCTCTTAGTCACGAGGTCGTATCGCTGGAACCGCGCCAGATAGAGCCCCAAAATTTTCACTGATGATGTATTTCTGTAGCCGCAATTGTTTTTAACGTGAGGAAAATCCTACAGGGATGCTATGCCGGAGTCCTACCGGCTAAAAACCACGCGTTGGGAGCCCCGAGTATGCCCTCGGAATGATGCACATACTGCGGCCGCGTCTTTGGTGGGATGTTCAGTTGTTATCCCGCTACTTGAGGGTCTAGGGACTGCTTGTATAAGGACGGTGAGCAGACGTCCTCAGGCCCCTGGTCATAGAGGCTGATAGTATAGGGTGCGCCGTCGCAGACTGCGCAACTTGGGTGGGAGAGTTCTCTCCCGCTTCCTCCCCGACACCGTCTCTTTCACGAGCATGACCTATTCACAGGAAGAGGCCTATGGCCCCGCTCCAGCGCCTTCTTGCGCCATTTAAACAATGACGCAAGGGCCCTCGCTTCCAGGTCCCATAGAGGGGTCCCGGCTAGAAGTCATGCCGCCTCAACTGAGATCATGCGGTATCCCCTATCCTTACCCTGACAGCCATCGCCTTCTGCGGGCTAAGCAATTTAGCCGCATTGCTGGCCATCAGGATCTCCGCCCATACGGGGGCCTCATATAGGGCCATGCTCGGCATGATCCCAAGGTACAGTCTCCTGCAGGAGCGTTGGGTCCCCTGATATTGGGCAACAACCGCGACAGTGCGGCTGATGCCCCCTTCCTCAGTTTTGGGACCAAACTTCAGAAGTGGTATCTGAAGTTACACCGGCTATCGAGTACTGATACGTCATCGAGAGCTCGATGCCGATGCTGACGCCCCCCATATGTTAGCTGGATCCCGCAGGTGTCCTTTAGGGCTGCGTCTCGGTGCGTTGGTCCTCACGCTGTAATTAGGGTGTCGTCGTAACACGTTACGCACGTAACAGCAACGGGCACCGCAGCACCCAATCGTAACCGATGTTCCACAAGAGCGGTCCTAAGAACGATCCCTGTGGAACACCGCACGACACATCTCGCCGACCCTGCCCTAGCCAGCTCTTGTAAGTTATGGCCTTCTCGGAAAGATAGGCCCCGACAATTCGACGGAGGTATTGAGGCATTCCATGGTAAATAAGCGCCTCCCAAATGCAGCTACAGGGCAAGGTGTTGAAAGCGTTGAAGATTTCAATAAACACTGCCACCACCAACCACCTCACCATGTGCTGGTGCCGCTATAACAAAAAATACCAACTAAAATCATAAAAAAACATCCACACAACAAACGCAATTTTTGTAACGGATTACTCTGTGCGCCGACTCGCACTTGGCTGTTTTTTTTTTTCAATATGAACACGTGAGTTTCGGTTTCGGTTTCGGTTTCGGCCGAAACTGACCCTGGGGCCGAAAGTTCGGTTTCGGTTTCGGCCGGAAAACCAGTTTCGGTCGGACACTAACTCCGACAAATACCAATGCACACAAAGCAGCACGCTTACTGCTCCGGAAAATCCACCGAATCAGCACTGCATGAGGTAGTATCGTACATAGAAGACTCCCTAGAGAGTAAATCATGAACACTGGGCGTCTTTATAGACATCGAAGGTGCCTTCGACAAGACGACCTTTGTAAGTATCGAAAGAGCCCTGCAAAAGCATAAAGTACACCCCACTATGGTAAGTTGGATAGTGAATATGCTACGACACCGGGCTATACAAATTACAGTGAACTCCACATCTAGAGGGATCGCAGCCAAAGGATGTCCGCAGGGGGGGGTTCTATCTCCGCTCCTGTGGAATCTCGTGGTGAACGAGCTCATAGATGCACTCAATAGAGAGAGATACTTCACTGTAGGTTACGCTGACGACCTCACCATACTGGTAAGTGGCAAGTTCCTAGGTATAATGACAAACCTGATGAACAACGCCTTGAGGATCGTCGAAAAATGGTGCATCAGACATGATCTCACGGTAAATCCGACTAAAACAGAAATGGTTCTGTTCACCAACAAACGCCAAATAGATAATCTGAAACTCCCACAGCTCTTTGGCACAAAACTTTCCTTAGCAAATGAAGTCAAGTACCTGGGGGTCACACTCGACAGCAAACTGCTATGGAATAAGCACCTCACACAAAAAATCAGTAAGGCCACCATTGCATTCTGGCAATGCAAACGAATGATCGGTAAGGCTGGAGTGACAGCCAACACTCACGTACAATGGGTCCACTGGCGGACCTAAGTGCGGAAAATGGGAGCCCAAGAAGACTGAAGACTGAAGACTGAACCTAACGGGATCCGAAATCCGAAAACGCGCCACGACGCTGTTGCTTATGGCTTTCGAGAATATTTATTTATTTATTTATTTATTTATTTATTTATAACACACAATTACAACATCCTTACAGTAATTGAACACCAATGCGATATTGTAAGCAATTACACAGGTCTGCAATGGTTTTCCTCTTTGAAATCTGAGTAACATTTTCTATAGTTTCTGATGTGCTGATTACGAGAAAAATAATAAAAAAAATCCATCACGTCAGGATTTTTTGATATTGAATATTTAAGATTTAGCCCCAAAATGTCTGAGCGTCTACCTTTAGAAATTTATAAAACGTCATTAAAATACTTCAGCTTAATTTTTATTGCATTTAATTCGTATAAGGGGACATAGAAATTAATGCAAATCAGTAATTTGATGATTACTACATAAAAAGTAAAAGTAATCCGCATTAAACATGTTGAAAACGGGTAATTTTGACTTAATTTAGTAATAAAATAATAAAAAATATTACCTAGTAGTAATATTACCTAATTGTTGTAAATATTATTAAAAAAGGGTGTTATAAAGATAATCCAAAAGGTTTTTTTTTATTAAGTACCCGCACTTATTTAGAAAATTAACAGTTGAAGTGCGCATCTTGCAACATGAACTTTAAAATGTCATCGCGAAGATGTTTAAATTCTCCAAATTGTTTTTGTAATATTTGCGGGAATTTTATGGTGATAAAACAACGAAACAGCATTACTGACTTTGTGAAAAATATTTACAAAAGTTATTATGGAGACGTTTTAATTAACCAAAGACAAAACTTGGACACCTCATAAACTTTGTACGACTTGTTTATTAGAACTTCGCCAGTGGTCAAAAGGACAGAAAACTAGCTTCAAAATCGTTTCGCCTATGCTACGAAGAGAGGCTAACAACCATGATAAAGATTGCTACTGTTGTTGTTGTGACATAACTGGATACAATTTTAATAATAAAAGGGACATAAACGAGCACTAAACTTCATCTCCTAAATTCGCACATTGATTACTTCTCAGAAAATCTAGGAGCCGTTGGCGAAGAACAATGCGAAGGATTTTACCGAGATTTGAAAGAGCTTGAAGTCTGGTATCAAGGAACATGGAATACTAGCATGATGGCGGACTATTGTTGGTTATTGAAGCGCGACGATCCAAACTGGAATTTAAACCGAAAATCGCACAACCAAAGGTTCCAGGAAAAAAGGACCAGGTTCAACAAATAAAATTTACATGTAATTTAGACTAGTAACAAGTTGTTATTATATTTTAGTCGTTTTTAAAGTTAAAAGTAATGTACTTTTTAAATATATATTTTTTATGAGAAAACTTGGGTCTTTTTTTCTACTTTCTTTCTGTACCTTTTTTGAAAAATCTGGAGGTGATGCAGAAAAACTAAGTACATATTCGTAATCAGCGCACCAAAATACCCTAGAATCAGCTATCAAATTCCAGAGAGGAAGTTATGACCCTCATTTTGCAGGCCTGTGTTATTTATAAATCTAAGCAACTAGTTTATCCATTTCAAAAATACGAATAGTTTTGTACAAAAGAGATTACACGCAAGCATTATACAATAACAATACTGGCCATTACAATAGGCACCAACCATGCAATAGTCATTTCACACAATTAAATTACGCAATGATACAAAAGCAAAGTTATGTAAATTAATCGAAAATAAGAAAGAAAAAAATCACGAATTCAGATAATTTCATAATGCAACTGTCAATACAATAAGATAATGTCCGTATAATAATACAAAAATGTCGACTCAATAAGATATAGTCAACTCAAAAAGATAAATGTCAATTCACTAATAATGTCAATTCAAAAAAATAATGTCAATGCAAGAAGATAATGTCAATTAAAAAAAAAAAAAAAAAATGTCAATTCACTAAGATATTTTCAGTTCAATAAGATAATGTCAATTTAATAAGATTATGTCAGTTCAATAAGATTATGTCAATTCAATAAGATAATGTCTATTCAATAACAAAATGTCAATTATATAATACAAATGTCAATTTTATTATACAAATATCATTTCAATTACTTATTACAATGTTAATTCAAAAATACAACCAACAAAAATGTGAAATTCATGAAATAAGTATTAGGTATTTAATGTCACTTTCAAGCATTATTCAATTTATGAAACAATAAACATACACATAACAAAAAAGAATAGAAAAAGACATAATAGCATCTACCTACGTTACCTTTTTCAAGATGCTGCACAATATGTGGCCCTTGTGAACTCATTCAGTGAACACGAAAATAAGTCTATCTTGTCTGCTACCTCATTGAGCAACAGAAGCGCGCGCGACAGCGGTGCCTGCTTCAGCAGGTTTGTGCGTGCACTCGCCAGCGCTAGAAGGCGCGGGCGACGTCGCCGAGATACGTACTCGCTCGGTACGCACAGTCTGATCTCCTGCAGAATGGCTGGGTTATGAGTGTAACCGCGAAGCAATTTGAACAAATAAGTTGCAAGTCCCACTTCCCTCCTTACCTCCAACTTGTAATATCCCACCATGCCCAAAATAAACAGTGTGGGATACAACAATGGATACCCTGGGTGCACGCTATATTGTTTATAGTAAATGAACCTAACAAATTTATTCTGAATACGCTCCAGCATGATTTTATATTTGTCTTCATAAGGGGACCACACAATCGCGTTGCTTTCCAGGTGACTCTTTACTAGCGCTTCGTACAACGCTTTTAAAGCTGTGATATTTGTAAATTGGTTTGAGTGTCTCAACATGCATCCCAGGTTCCGATACGACTTTTTACATACCTCATGAATGTGTTTACTAAATTTCAAGTCGGAACTGAAACGAACACCTAAGTCTCGCACCTCGCATATCCGCCGTAAAGGCACCCCCTCCATGCAGTACTCATAATGATCCTGGAGACGCGCTCGAGTAAACGATAACACGCTGCATTTGGCTACATTGAAATAAAGTTGGTTATCCATGCTCCATTTTACAACACTATTTATATCATCTTGCAGCATTTCGTGATCCGTATTGTGTGTTATCTCTCTAACTAATTTAAGGTCATCCGCAAAAAGCAAAGGTGTCGAATTGGAAACAACGTCAGGTAAGCTATTAATGATTATATTAAAGAGGAGCGGGCCCAAATTACTCCCCTGACCCACGCCGGATCTCGTGAAATATGGTTCAGAAAGGCATCCCCCACAGTCAACATACTGTCTTCTATCACGCAGGTAACTAGCGAAGAATGCCAGCGTGTGCGGGGTGCAGCCTACTGCAGCCAATCGTGTTAAAAGGATGTCATTATCGATTACATCGAAAGCTTTTTTGAAGTCAAAGTAGGCTACATCCACCTGCTGGCCAGCATCCACCGCCGGCACCAAACGCGTCATCAAATGGAGCAAGTTTCCCGTAGTGCCCCGTCCCGCACGGAAGCCATGCTGAGCGTCTGATAGCTGAGAATTTACCTGGCCATACAGACTGTTATAAATAGTCGTTTCAAAAACTTTAGCTGGTGTATTAAGAATTGCAATCGGTCTGTAATTACTGGGATCAGGGCCTCCACTACCTTTTGGCACGGGTACGACTCGAGTAAGTTTCCATCGTCCCGGAAATGTCGCAGTCTCGATGCAAGAGTTATAAAGGTGTAGCAGCGGCTCCGTCAATACCATACGAGCGTCTTTAAACAAAAAAGCAGGTATACCATCCGGGCCCGTGGAGCGCTTGGCCGGCAGGCGCGCGAGCGCGGCGCGCACGTCCCGCTCGCGCAAGCGGGTGAGGGCCACCAGCGCGCCCGGCGGGGCCGCGCGCGCCGCGCTCGCCGCCTCCACGCTAAGCACCGGGACCTCCCCCCTATACACAGACTGGAAAAACCGAGCAAACTCATGAGCGCATTCATAGTCTGATAAAGTACGGTTGTCCTTTATCAGTCCACAATTACCGCTGTTCCCCCTTCTAAACCGCACATACTCCCAAAACGCTCGCGGGTCAATGGCTAGCTGATTTTGAACGCGTTCGCAGTACCGGTCGTGCGCTTTAGCAGTCTCCACCTTTACTGTTGCCCTAGACCTACTAAACGCCTCGTAGTCGCCATGAGACTTGCTAGACTTGTATTTTTTGTGTAATGTGTGTTTCCGTCTTATTTCTTTTATAATGTCAGGTGTATACCATACGGGATAGATGTACCTACGTCTACTCTTTGCTTCGATATTATGTCTACGTGGTACACAACGATCAAAAACTTCATATATTTTGTTATAAAATAAATTGAGGATCGATTCAGGATCGCTTAAACTGAATAAATCGCTCCAATTCAATGTGGTAAGTAAATAATATAAATGTCCAAAATCAGCCTTATTAAAGTTCCATTGTTTACGAACTACTGGACCATAAGAGCGCCGCCCGGGTGGGACGCAGGGGGGCGGACACGGACGGCACGCAATCCGGCGCCCGCGCGCCCCCGAGGCACACGGCGACGGCCAGGGGCGGGTGGTGCCGGTCTATGGGCTGTAGCCCTTCGTCCGCCTCGCACACGAATACCCCACTGCGCGAGCTCAACACCAGGTCCAGCTGCCTGCTGTTACAGTTGGGTACAGTGTTATACTGAATGAATTCACAAAAGGCCATAAAATATTCAAAATAACAATTGACATTGTCACTACTAGAATACAAATTAAAATCCCCCAGTATGATTAAATTAGATTTGTATTTAAGACATAGTTTTTCTAGCAAATTAAACATGGACATGTATTCACTATCTATTGTACTAGGTGGAATATATACAACACAACACGCTACTAGGAACCGGTTATCGTTATGAATTGTAGCACAAATGAACTCAAACCTGTGACTGTCTATGTCCGTACCGTCGGGGACCGCAACTCGGCGCAGTTCGAATTGCGGTGAGGCTAATAACAGCACTCCACCCTGCTTGCGTCCATCCGTTCGGTCACATCGCAATATTTGGTAGCCTGGTAGCAATAATTCCGCATCATGAATGGAGTCATTTAACCCTGTCTCAGTGATAGCAAAAATGTCTGCCTCTGATGATTCTACCAGTGATAAGAGACGTGTCGTTTTAGTTCTGAGACCGCTCACATTTTGATAAAGAACATTGATGCTTTTATTGGGTTTGTCCTTCGGTGGGCCTGGGTCCGTAGGGGATTGCTCGCCGAAAAAACCTCCACTCGCTAAACTCGACATTTACGGGCCATACCTGCGGATCGCTTAGCTTTTCATAGTTACTTTCAGTAACTCCTATCTTAAACGACGAATAGTCGCGTTCGGTCTTTGGTTTTAATTTGTCAATAATTATTTCACTGTCATTTTGCAGAACATTACGAATATATTTCTTTAGAGCGTCTTCTGTCGTGTTTTTCTCTAACCTCCACACATGTAAAAATTTCTTACGTTCCACAGCCTTCAACAAGTCAGATGCCGTATTACCCCCTCTTCCAACAGGATTGCGTCTCCTAGTATATTTAACTTCAGTCCATGTATCAGTCCCGTTAGCTTCCACTGGTGTCTGGGCCACAGTCGCATAATTGACTGATAGTCTCGGAATCGGTGCCTGTCGCTCCTGGGTCTCTTGCTGGTTGCTTTTATTTTTTCTGATAGTTGGCGAAGTATTTACAGTATTGGAACCAGTTACAGTTGTGCTTGATTGTTGGCGACTGTTACATTTGGAGTCAATTTTAGCACTGAAAGTGTTTTCTTTAATAGCATTTTTTTCGATTTTTAGTATTTTTAGTTCTTGCTCATATGCCAAACATTTTTTTCTGGTTTCCTTCAGCTCTTGGGTTAGTTTGCTGTTTTCCAATACCAGAACTCTTACCGTGTCCTTAATTTCTTGTATAATCTTTGTCTCCATAGTACTCAATTTCTCCACAACCATCCTATTAACTTTTTCCATAATGCTTGACATATTATCATCCTCGGATCCTAATGAAGGATTCCTTTCTCTATTCAATTGATTATAATTATCCGTCAAACCCTCGCGACTCCTTACCGGAGTTTCATCCGTTACCCGTATTCGTTGGGTTACATTTGCACAAGAATCGCATCTATAACTGCGTTTAATCTGGGTCTGACCATCCTTAAATGCCGCCGAGGTTATATTTAGACATCTATAATGATATCCCGCCTTGCATCCAGTGCATTTAAGTAGATCCCCCAAATCAATTTTTTTGGAGCAAATAGCACAGTTCATTTTCAGTTATATTTTTTCAAATTCGAATACAGAATTACGTGCCACAGAGACAAAGATAGGAAATCCCTATGGGTGCGAAAGAGCGCGACACACAGTTTACCCATGCGCGGTCACCCACAAATTATTTTTTTGCCAACAACTGTTCACACTTTGATTATCCTTTATTACACTGTAAATTCTGGTAAATATCACTATTAAACACTTTGTAGTTGCACAATAACACCAATATTCCACTTTAGTAACATGATCACGACTATACAGTTCGTATTTCCAATTTACTTAAAAAATCACCGGGAGCTACTCGTATCGTGCGTCACCGCGACGTTTCAATAAATAGTGTCACGACGCCGTTGTAAAAGGCGGCCGACGCTGTTATAAAGGCGTCCGACGCTGTTATAAAAGGCGTCCAACGCTGTTATAGAAGGCGTCCGACGCTGTTGTAAAAGGCGTTCGACGCTGTTATAAAAGCGTCCGACGCTATTATAAAAGGCGTCCGACGATGTTATAAAAAGCGCCCGATGCTGAATATACAAGGCGTCCGACGCTGTTATAAAAGCGTCCGACGCTGTTATAAAAGGCGTCTTACTTTGTTATAAAAGGTGTTCGACGCTGTTATACAAGGCGTCTGATGCTGTTATAATAGGCGTCGCGACGCTGTTATTAAAGGCGTCAAGACGCTGTTATTAAAGGCGTCGCGACGCTGTTATAAAAGGCGTCGCGACGCTGTTATTAAAGGAGTCTCGACGCTGTTAGAAAAGGCGTTGCGACGCTGTTAGTCTCGACGCTGTTATAAAAGGCGTCGCGACGCTGTTATAAAAGGCGTCCGACGCTGTTGTAAAAGGCGTTCGACGCTGTTATAAAAGCGTCCGACGCTATTATAAAAGGCGTCCGACGATGTTATAAAAAGCGCCCGATGCTGAATATACAAGGCGTCCGACGCTGTTATAAAAGCGTCCGACGCTGTTATAAAAGGTGTTCGACGCTGTTATACAAGGCGTCTGATGCTGTTATAATAGGCGTCGCGACGCTGTTATTAAAGGCGTCAAGACGCTGTTATTAAAGGCGTCGCGACGCTGTTATAAAAGGCGTCCGGCGCTGTTATAAAAGGCGTCGCGACGCTGTTATTAAAGGAGTCTCGACGCTGTTATAAAAGGCGTTGCGACGCTGTTAGTCTCGACGCTGTTATAAAAGGCGTCGCGACGCTGTTATAAAAGGCGTCCGACGCTGTTATAAAAAGCGTTGTCTGGGGCGTGGACAATGCGCGGGCCTTGGGGGGCGGGGTGCGCTCCTTGGTGTCCAGTTGTCGCTGGATCTCTGTGAGGACAGAGATTGTTATACATACATCTGTAATATATCACTGTAAAATTGTAAACTGGAAACAACGTTAGAATTTGATAAAGAAAATAAACAACGGCTATGATATTGATTGGAGTATTTTAATTTTATTTGGTAAAGGTATAACAGTGAGTTCAGAAACTACAGCTATCTCAGTCCCCTCAGGCCTGCGCGGTGACAGGCGTGCCCCTGGCGGGCGGCGCGCGGGGCGAGGGCGCGGCGCGGGCGCGGCGCCGACGTGTGGAGGGCGGGGTGCGCTCCTTACTGTCCAGTTGACGCTGGATTGCCTGCACATATGGACGATAAGTAATATAAATATTTGCATGGACCAGTTACACATAATCAATCATCATCAATCAATCAATCATCAATTCATATAATAAAATCGTAACAAGTCGCTGTCCGTACATGGAAGATAAATAAGAAAAAATATTATACGGGGGCTTTATGAACGCAATAGAATCCAAAACAATGATTTTTAGAATTTTTGTCTGTTTGTCTGTATGTCTGTTTGTCTGTACTTTGTGCACGCTAATCTCAGCAACCGCTTAACCGATTGCAATGCCGTTTTCTTTATTGCGTTGCAGTTTACTCCACTTAACATTTAGTGTTCGCTTCATGTCAATCGGTTCATAAATAAAAAAGTTAGGTATATCAATCTAAAGAATCACATATAAAATGCAGCGTACGAAGTCGCAGGCAACAGCTAGTCGTAAATATTATAAAATTTAATATGACCTAATCCATAGCATCAGAGGAGACAACAGCAACGCCTAACGAACGTGTGCACCTCGGTACCTTTATAAAACTAATACGTCAGCAGTGTGACCCTATTAAAAAAAAATTGCGTGTACTTAGTGTACACACGTAAGAAGTGAAACTTCTTCATAAACTTAATTTTCACCTCACCTTAAATTAAGTCAAAAAGTACAAAAGTACAAAAGTCCAAAAGTATAAAAGTCCAAAAGTTCAAAAGTCCAAAAGTCCAAAAGTCCAAAGTCCAAAAGTCCAAAAGGCCAAAAGTCCAAAAGTCCCAAAGTCCCAAGGTCTCAAGGTCCCAAAGTCCCAAAGTCCCAAAGTCCCAAAGTCTAAAAGTCCAAAACTCCAAAAGTCCAAAAGCCCAAAAGTCCAAAAGTCCCAAAGTCCCAAAGACCCAAAGTACCAAGATCCCATCCAAAAGTCCAAAAGTCCCAAAGGCCAGAAGTCCAAAAGTCCCAAAGTCCCAAAGTCCAAAAGTCCAAAAGTCCCAAAGTCCCAAAGTCCCAAAGTTCCAAAGTCCCAAAGTCCCAAAGTCCCAAAGTCCCAAAGTCCCAAAGTCCCAAAGTCCCAAAGTCCCAAAGTCCCAAAGTCACAAAGTCCCAAAGTCCCAAAGTCCCAAAGTCTAAAAGTCCAAAAAGTTCAAAAGTCTAAAAGTCCAAAAGTCCAAAAGTCCAAAAGTCCAAAACTCCAAAAGTCCCAAAGTACCAAGGTCCCATCCAAAAGTCCAAAAGTCCAAAAGTCCAAAAGTCCAAAAGTCCAAAAGTCCAAAAGTCCCAAAGTCCCAAAGTTCCAAAGTCCCAAAGACCCAAAGTACCAAGGTCCCATCCAAAAGTCCAAAAGTCCAAAAGTCCAAAAGTTCAAAAGTTCAAAAGTCCCAAAGTCTCAAAGTTCCAAAGTCCCAAAGACCCAAAGTACCAATGTCCCATCCAAAAGTCCAAAAGTCCAAAAGCCCAAAAGTCCAAAAGTCCAAAAACCCCTAAATGACATGCTATCCCTGGATAAAATACTCTTAATTCGAATCCACCGTGGTGGGGAACAGAACAAAGATGGCGCGTAACCAAAAATCGTGACGTGACGTGACGCAAATTTTTTTCCAACGCCGATAAAGAAGTTTCACTTCAATACTTATATTACTTATACTAAACCTAACAACTCTGCCTCACGGAAACTTGTACCCAGGATAAAGAGTAATATCTTATTTTATTCCACTCATTCCAGACAGTGATCTATCGCTGTTCAAAATTTCATCCATATCTGTTAGGTCATGAAAGAGTGAAATGACATCACAAACAACGTGAACAAATATCCATCAATACATTCAAACTCACAGCTATAGCATTTTATAATACACTCGAGAGCAATGAATCCGGGTCACTTAAAGAATGTTAAAAATCTCGGAAACTAAAAATGATAGGTTAATGCAATAAATTGTATTTAATAGACAATGTAATACTCCTTAAATGAAAGTAAAAAAAATATGAGTCACCATACATTTTATTAACACAAAATTACATAAAGAAAAAACTGCTGATCTCTCCTTAAAACAAAAATAGGAAACATGAAATTTTTGAACTTTATTACGATTTTCTTGAATTTTAATACTTCGTATTGCCTCCTCGTGCTTCCATTACTGCGTTTACGCGGTTTGGCATGCTGTACACCAAGTTCCTTATACGATTTTGGGGAATATTCTCCCATTCCTCTGTGAGAGCAATTTTGAGCTCACGAAGCGTGATTGGGGGAGGGTTTCGTTGTTTTACGCATCTGCCTAGCTCGTCGCAAGCATGCTCGATCGGGTTGATATCCGGGCTGCGCGCTGGCCACTCCATACGAGTAATGTTCATCTCTTGAAGGTAGTCATTCACAATCCTACCTGTATGAGGTCGGGCATTGTCATGCATAAATATAGCATCCTCACCTAAATTGACCATAAATGGACCAACGTGATCATTGAGGATTTCTTCCACATATCTTACGCTAGTTAAAGAGCCGTTTTCTATGATCACCAGCTCTGTGCGACTTTCAGGAGAAATTCCGGCCCACACAAGTACAGACCCACCACCGTAGGCTACTTTTTCTTCGATGCATGCTTGCTTGAATCTTTCCCCTGGTCTTCGATACACTCTGTGTCTTCCATCGTGCTTGTAGAGCATAAATTTTGATTCGTCGGAGAACATAACTTTTGACCAATCTTCAATACTCCAATTTACGTGGCTCTGGGCATACCTTAGTCTCGAAATACGATGCCCACGCTCCAGTTTAGGGTCGTTTGCAGGTCTAAGGGGTTTTAAGTTAGATTCAGCAAGCCGACGTCTTACTGTCCATGCACTTGGGTTACTTCCTCCGAGGCGTCGAAACTGATTGGTGAGTTCAGTTCCTGTGAGAAAGCGATTTCGAAGCATGGTGTTCACCAAGTATCGGTCTTCTCGTGCTGTGGTACACCTGGTTCTGCCCGTTCCTGGTCTGCGTAGGTTAGAACCAGTTTCTTCGTAACGTCGGAGAACTCTTTGTACTGTTGACAGCGACACACCGACAGTCCTGGCTGTATCGCGCTGACTCCGGCCGGTTTCCAGCATTGTAAGTATTCTGGTGCATTCTTCAGGCGTAAGCGACATAATTTCAGCTTGATTAATGAATATAGAGCACTATCAACATGGTTTATGTACCCACATAAATGACAGATTACAAACAAAAGCAACACCAAATGCTGTAATTTCGTAGTTCCATCTTCGAAAGTGGCCCTTTTTCAAATTTGATTTTTTTATGATATAACTTTACAATAACTAAGAAGTTTTAATACCTTCATTTAAGGAGTATTACATTGTCTATTAAATACAATTTATTGCATTAACCTAGCATTTTTAGTTTCCGAGATTTTTAGGATTCTTTAAGTGACCCGGATTCATTGCTCTCGAGTGTATTAGCAAGTAAGGATAATACTTATTAAAGTGAGTTATGTAGATAACGCTAATCGCCTCACCTCATCAAGGCGAATAACGTCGATAATCTCCAGGATCTTCTTCTCCAAGCTCTTGATGTACAGCCTCGCGTTGGTCACGTTGATCTCGAAAGGCTTGCCCAGCAACTTCAGTAATGGCAGAGAGTCACAGTCTGAGGAACTGGAAAGATAATTTTCAAAACTTTAAAGTTATATTTTTGCTGCGTTTGAATGAGAGTAGTAAGATTGAGTGGTGGAGCCACGGAACACTCTCACAAAAATTTGGTTTGTCCACTAAAATCCATAAAAAAAATCCATTAAAAAGATCCATTGGAACCGATGAAGTTGACTACTGAATATAAATTAGAAACGTAGGGTACACGCCCAGGTGAACCACGTTTATAGGTCGCATCTACAAAGTTCGCCTGCTCAGAAGAGAGCAAGCTAGCGCCGATTGATGACGATTGCCAACGCTGTTGAAACACCGACTTTATTGCGTTACGCTAAGATTGAAAATGCAATAAATCCAGAGAGTAGTGCTATCTCGCTCATTGTTCCTCATTGCGCCGCGATGCTGCGGGTATCGAACATGGCGCGCAGGCGGCAACCAATAACAAAGGGCCATATTTGACGCGTCTATGCGGAACGTTGTGATTGGTTAAGATATTTTCGCGCGTTTCGAATATGAAACTTCTGCGCAGGTACATCGGTGTAACTTATAAACGTGGTACTCTATGTAAGTACATATTTCTTTTCATAAAGAAAAAGTTAAGTACCTAACATTTATTTACACAAGCTGTTTCCCATGACAGCAACTGAAAATTAGCTGTAAAAGAAAAATAGAAAAGCACAGGGTACTCACAGTGCCAAGCCGTAGATCTGCTGCAGCAGATTGGCTAGGACCTGTGAACTCTTCTCACACGTGGCTCTCGCGTTGTCGTTCATTTGCCTCCGCTCCTCCAAGGTACTCTTGAGGGAATCGATGCTGTCCTGCTGCTTGTACAACTTTGCCTGGTGTTTGGCGTTTTCTTCCTCTACAGAAGGGCGAAAGGAGTGGTGTAATCGGGTTTGTGATAATAGCTATCTTTGTGACCCCTTAGGATCGCCACTTTACGAGATGGGGAAAGTGTAAAGAAATGTACCGAATCCCTACTAATATTATAAATGCGAAAGTAACTCTGTCTGTCTGTCTGTTACGCTTTCACGCCTAAACGGCTGGAGCGATTGAGATGAAATTTGCTACTTTTTAACCAAATGCGCAAAAGGAGGGTAATGATTTTACGCGATAACGACTACCACGCGGTCGAAGCCGCAGGGAACAGCTAGTTTAAAATAAAACAATGACTAAAATACATAAGCGCATCAGATAGGTATGTAGTGTTATACATATTTCATTCTCTTACGTGTGTGTCTCTGATACGAAATACATATTTATAAATTGACGGTTTGTTCTCGGTGGACGATTTTAAGTGGTCATGGAGGAAGGGGTTTTTTTTAACGTATGGAAAATCCGTCATGGATACTATGCCGGACTCTTACCGACTAAAAACTAACACGTTCCCTACCTACTGCCTGCGGTTGGGAGCCCCGGGTAAGCACGCGAAAGGATGATCTCCCCAGGATATGCGGGAGGGGTGAAACCCAATAAAAGTTACTCGAATTACACGGAGACTAGTACCTATAAACTGCACATCATAGATGGCGCTAGTGGTACAGAAAACAGCATAATTTGGATATAACAATAGTATATAGATGGATGTACTTTTTAGTATACTCGTAATGATTAGGGCTCCCCTACCAAAAGCAAGGGTGAAAACTACCCTTGCTTTTGGTATGTGGCCAGGGCTGTCGTTAGAGTTGAATTTGTGGCCAGCACTGGCTACAGGTAGGGCGAAAGTAAAATCGAAGCACGGGCTCCTAAATCAATCACCATGTACCTTTATATCATCATCATATATCACTGACCTACAGGTTCAAAATTAACCTAATTCGTAGACAATCAAACTATGAACAAACAATTTTATTTTAATCATTTATCTTACTAGGTAGATATTTGGTATTTTTAAGGTAGAGCATTGCCCCACAATGCCCCCCCCCCCCCTCCTAGCTACGGCCGTGGTCATAACGCCAGTTCTCAACGCGGTCAACCTAAGAAGAACTGGCAAGACATTCGCACCTATTCTTAAATTAACTTGCTCCAGCAAAGTCCTACAGTAGGTACCTACAAGTGACCCCAGAAGCCGCCTGATACCTCAGAAGCTGCTGATGCGTTCCTGGGTTCCTACCTCCTGCCGGTGTAGGCCGCCGCAGGGTTTAGTGGGTAAATCGGTAAAACCGGGAGTCCCGCATACGTCCTCCATTTCCCCAATGGAGGGTATGGTGCAGAAAGACGCGTTCCTCGCGTTAAATAAAGGTACCTACAAGAGGCCCTTAGTCAGAATGAAGTACCTACTTCTTTTCATCAAAGTGTACCTACCAATGCTATCCTTAAGCATCTTGACGCTATCGCTCAAGTTCTTCAACTCGGTGTTGACTTCATTGATATAGTTGAACAGTGCGTAATTTTCTTCCTCTCGACGAGTGAACTCCTGAATCAGCTTGTCTACGTCATCATCTCCAGCAAACTCCTGTAGAAATGGTGTTATTGAGTAAAGGACTTATGAATAAAGGGTAATATTTGAACAAAGCCAGGGCAGCTATTCTCAACCAGAGTGAATGCCCAAACACTAAAAAACTAGCCCAAGGTTCTTCAACACAATCATAACAGGGCCGCCAACATGAGGGCCTTTGTCAAATGTCTTACGGACTGTGAGAGTGATCCCCAATCGCTAGATGCCGTGGCTTTTCGTCAGGCGGCAGCGTCAATTTGACGAGCTTTATATATTACTAGCTGTTACTTGCGGCTTCGACCGCGTAGATGTCCTTTATCGCGTAAAATCATAACCCTACTTTTGTGCAGCCGCAGCCGGTGAAAAAGTAGCCTTATGTCCTTCCCAGGGCCTCGCACTATCTCTATACCTACTAAATTTCATCTCAATCGCTCCAGCCGTTTAGGCGTGAAAGCGTAACAGACAGACAGATAGAGTTATTTACGCATTTATAATATTAGTAGGGATGTTACATATAAAAAAAGGTTATCTTTTATAAGTGTAAATACCTCATGAAAGCCATGTCATATTCTTACCGCCTAAAACCACATGGTTCCCTACCACTGCCTACGGCTGGGAGCCCTCCTGGTGAACCTTCGGAAGGATGTCCCAGGATTCCTGACAAACCTAGGTGTAGGTGAGACTGCGGCTACCACCGCACAATACGGGCTTCCCGTAGCCGCTAGACTATGGTGGCCATCAGAACAAAGGCACGCCTAATGTTTTGGAATGGCAATAGTCTGTTTTACAATACATCTTATCTGAGCGTTGAGTCTCGATGGTACAGTTTGAATTGACTCGTTAATGTCATTTGCCTTCTATTATTATTTAGAAACGGTAAAAAATAAGGCAAAAGTCATTTGAATAGTCAACTTTTGTCTAAGGTTTTAAGTCGTACGACCGAGATAAGGCGCCCACACAAGACAGTTTTGCCATTCGAAATTATTAGGCGCTTCTTCGTTCAAATTTCATCGTCTTGGGTTTAGCGGTCGTATATTATAGTTACGCTTTTATGCCAAAAGGGTAGTCTGAGACATACTAAACGATCACATTTCACCATTTGACCAGAGAAAAGCAGTAGGTACCTAAGTTAAATTGATGCAAGGCTATCAATTTAACTTAGGTACCTACTGCTTTTCTCCAAATATTACTAAAATGATTGTCGAGGATCCTAGGACCTCCTTTCGAAGACCCGGGCGGATAAGTAGGGGACTGGTGGTTTAAACATCCACTCGAAAATAATGAAAAAAAAAGACCTAAAATAACAAGAAACTTACCCTAATAGCATCCAATATATTGACATAGTTGTTATAAGCCCTCATTTCTTCCTCCTGCTGCTCCATCTTCTTGGCTTCGGCCTTGGCGTCGGCTGCCGTCAGTCGCACGGTGCCTTTCGTTCGGAGGAACTCTTCCAGCTTCATACTGTGGTCTAGCTGGCGTTGCAGTTCACGGACTTCCTGTGGAAAAAAAATTAGGAGGTATGAATTAATAGTTGGAAGAAACACTGGAGAAATAGCAAATTTAAAACGAGTAGATTACTGTTGTTGTTGGGTACTCAAGACTCTTTAAAAATCACCTCAGTAAATCTTTGCTATGTTCCTTGGGTGGGAGAAGAAAGGAATCTGTCAAGATCTTCATGGTCCAAGCCAAGTTTAATTGTCTAGTTTGTACAGCTGCTAGGGACAGGTAACTTTAGCGGGATTTCGAGATTTGACTGCCGACTCTTCCATAATGAATTTTCCGCCATTAGTTAAAAAGACTGAATCAAGTACGACCTGAACAGATCTAAGGGAAGTAGTACGAAGCCTGTGGCCAGTAGATAAATGCGCATTCATAAGATTTGATCTACTGACAGCCAATTGTATTATAGATCGAGGAAATTGTCTTTGCCTGTGGTAAAGATGTGTAGATAATATTAAAAAATAAATATCACAATATTTTTGCTGTTAGGTACCCATTCGCACAAAAACAAGTAGCCTTCCTCCCATTTCTATTTCATCATGATCGGTTCAGTGATTTAGGCGTTAAAGGAAGAAAATTAGTAAGCCAGTAGATCCTCACCAAGCAATGTTTCCTATAATCCAAGGCCGCCTTCTCCTTGAGCGCGTCTAGCTTAGAGCACCACTCTTCGCGCTGGTCGTACGTTGTGATGGCTTGCTCTAAGAGCTCAATGATCATCGCCTTGCCGTCCATGAGGCGCTTGATCTGGGTCTTCCAGTGGGTGTTGAAGAATTGGCTGAGAAACGATTGGCCATAGTTACAACTAAAGTGATTTTGAAGACAATTTGGTGTGCCCAGTTATTGGCATACTGTGCAATGATTGGCGAGTTCACTACCGAGAAATACTGCCAAAAAACTCTGAAGGAATTCTTTTTCAAAATAACATTCTTTTTTTTTTATAATGTAGCGCGCCAAATTGACGTCGCCACCAGTCTGATGGAAAGCCGTGGGGCATCTAGCGATTGGGGGCCACTTCTGACAGTGGTACTCAAGTTGGCGGCTTCACGTTCCTCTTGAAGAACCCGGGATTGTAAGATGAGGGAAACATGTGTGCGGGCAGGTCGTTCCATGTTTTTATAGTTCGACAGAGGAACGATCTTTTGAAACGCTCAGTTCTGGCGAAGATTCTCTCCACTGTGTGTGAGTGGCATCTTTGCCCGGAACGCGTTGTTCGGGTTTGGAAAGGTGAGGGTGGGATCAGGTTGAAGAGCTCTTCAGAACATTTGCCGTGATACATTCGATAGAAGGCAGCCATGGACGCTATGGTTCTTCGTTGCGCCAACGGTTCGAGGCCTCCCGTCACCTCAGGACAACCAATTATTCGAATATCACGTCTCTGCCTAGCGTCAAGCGCGTCTAGTAAGTACCTACCTCGCGGAGTCATCCCAAACGTGATAACAGTATTCGACGCAGGGACGAATCTGCGAAAATGGTACAATCTCTGTTTTTATGCGTATTCACTTATACTATTTTTATACTATTACTATTACTACACTTATACTACTTTTATACTATTTTATGCATATTCATGCGTGTCCTGTTCACAACGAAGTACCTAAGTAAGGACTTTTAGAACACTAACCGATCTCTAAGAAGTCTGTCAATCTCGAGCCTCAGAGAGTAGTTGTCACTGTTGACGGTGTTGAACTTCTTCATAGCTGTGTCTAAACGATTCTTGAGCTGGCTGATCATCATCTGATTGCTGAGAGCATTGACGGTGTCCTGTTCAGAAAAGAGTAGGGAGAATATAGTTATGCAGTTATTTTAATAAACTCAAGCCCAGAGGTAGGATGCAGTATTTCTGTATAAGGAATGATTTTTCTTTTCTGAGGTCTGTACCTAAAGTGTAAAACTTCGCTGTACGGTTCTCCGTAAGTCTGTTTGTTTGTCTGTCACCAGGCTGTATCTCTTGAACTGTGATAGCTAGACAGTTGACCAAAATTTGATGCAAGTCGATCGAAAGTAACGTCCTGCGGCGCAAACATAATGAACATCAAAGTTGTGGTCAAGTTACAAAATAGTTTTATTTACTAACTTTGACCACATTGATTTATTCTTTTTTTAACGTGAGAGTAAATCCTGCATGGATCCTATGCTGGATTCCTACCGTCTAAAAAAACCTCACGTATTCTGACTAATAGCCTACGGTTAGGAGCTCCGGGTAAGCCCTCGAAAGGATACCCCAGGACTTTGAGACTCCGCTGTGAAGGTAAGAGTAACAAACGTCCACACATACATACTCTATTAGCACAGATTACTACGTAATTTTATAAAGATGACTAAGTCTCACCGTATCAAACCCAGTACCCTTCGACCTCAGCGCCTTAATCTCCTTCTGAACCTGCTTCAGTAAGAAGTCCAGCTCTTTGATATTCCCTCTGTGTTCCTTCACTTCTGACGAGTACTTCTCGTGGTCTTTCAGAAGAGCTATCAGTTTCTCACGAGTGGTCGCGTTCTTTAGCAGGTTGGAGGTGCTTCTTGTGAACTGGATGAAAAGATATATAGAGAGTCCTAATCTTAGCTCAAGCAAGGACAGTCTTTTATAGTATTCGCTTCTCAAAGTGTATTAGGACTATACTAAATGTACAACAGCAGAAGAACTGACGGCATATTGAGCTCGAGTTCTGGAGTGGAGACCGCGACATGGCAAACCTGAGGTAGGACGTCCACCCGCCAGATGGACCGACGACCTAGTAAAGATCGCAGGCTGGGACTGGATGCAGAAGGCGCAGGACCGTGGGTTTTGGCGTAAATTGGGAAAGGCGTACGTCCAGGAGTGGACTGTCATAGGCTGATTTGGTTGAAATGTACGGTAGGCTCCGAATAAATGAACTGACCACAAACGATAGAAGGGTTGCAGGGAGGAACTGACTGCGAAAGGAGCTGACCGTGTGTTGTGAGGAAATTAGGGAGAGGACTACGACTTGCAGTGCACTGCTGCTTTGATGATTTATGTTTTTGGTAAATTTTGTGTGGTCTACATACAATCACGCCGACATCCCCAGGGAGGTGGAGGTGTAACACACACTTAGTCAGGATGGTATAACTTTAATACCGTGAGAGATGGGTCGGGTGCTGGTCTGGGATGCAACTTGTGTTGACACTCTGGCCCCGTCCCATCTTCCTAAAACAAAATTAAAAGCCAGCGCAGCAGCGCAAGCGGCTGAAAATATTAAAATTAATAAATATAAGGGTCTCGACTCATCGTATCATTTTTGTCCAGTCGGTGTCGAGACCTAGAGTCTATACCTAGGGTCTAAGAATTTGAAAAAGCGCCTTGTGGAGTCGACTGGTGACCTAAGGGCTAGCAGTTTTCTCGCTCAGCGAATAGGTATTGCTGCTAGTCTTTTGGGCACAATGCCACGGGGGCCTTATTTAGGTTTAGTTTAGATAGTAATAATGTAAGTATATAGATATGTAATAATATAATATTATAATATTATCTGACCGGGCACTAAGTAGGTATAGATTTGTGGCGTTCCTGAAGCGAACACCACTTAAATAATTGCATGGCAACACTGCCACCCGGAAGTAGCTATGATCTGTCTGGAGCGACCGGGGTTCTCATAGAGATTAGAGAACAAGGAAAAATGTTATGTCATGTACTAGATATTGTTACTTTGTGCTAACTTCTAAAATAAGTTATTTCTACGTTGTTTATCCGTACCATGGCCAATAAGCCACAACAACAAGTGTAACATGTATAGCAAGAGAATACAACAGATGTAATTATCACCACAGCAAGTGTTTGATTATCCAATATCCACCTTCCAGTGAACACAATGGAGAGAGCCGAACCAAAACCTCCTCCATAGATTTATAAAAGAAAATTACTATTTTATTATTTTCTGTCTATAAACAAATTCAAATTCAACAATATTCACAAATTCAATCTCCGGAGTCCGAGTTTCTAATGGACTAAGAGTATCTCTGAGGCATGCTGAAAATATCATGAATGGTGCTTAATATCTAACTATTAAAATCAAACTTAAATTTTAAACATTTTTATAAATAACTATGGACAAACCCTGCTTTATATAAAAATATATAGAAATAAATAAATAAATACATAGAGAAAAACAGTTTCAACTCAACCTTGAAACTAATTAAATATAATGTAAAAACTACACATTCAACACCTTGTATAAACTAGTGAAAACAATATAATAACATAATTATTTATTTGTAATAACAACAATTTTATGAGGTCACTGACTATCGTATTGTAAATGCCCAGTTTGGGGTCATATTTTCTACACTAATATTATAAAGGGGAAAGATTTGATTGTTTGTTTGTTTGCATCGAGTAGGCTACGGAACTACTGGACCGATTTGAAAAAAAAAATCTCTGTTGGGAAGCTACACTCTTTCCGGTGAAAATAGGCTGTAATTTATTCCCACGGGAACGGGAACTATGCGGGTGAAACCGCGTGACTTCCGCTAGTTTATTATACAATACAATCGGGTCAGTTATACATAATAATGTAAGTTTACGCCATTTATATCTCTCTCAAGAACGACTGTACCGATTTTCAACTTCTTTTCTTTTTTGGAATTTTCTCTACCCCTTCGATCAACAATATTGTGTATATTGTTGATCGAAGCTCTACCCCGATGACATTTACAATTTTTTAGTTGTATTTATTCTAAAAGTAAAGTGATTTTCCATTTTAGCAACAACTAATAAGCACAACGTAAACGTAGTCTTACTCCGATTTTGGTCGAATCCGGCTTTATTAGTTAATTAAACTAATACTGACATTATAAAGAGGAATTACTAAACATTTTTTTATTTCTGAAACTACAGAAAAGATTTAAAACATTATTTCGCCATTAGAAAGTCAAATTATTCTGCAGTAACATAGGCTATGTAGTCGGCTCAGACGCAGAATGTCTTTTTTTCACAATGGAATCTGGAAATGGGACATTTTGCGAAGTGGACATTCTGCGAAAGAGACATTCTGAGAAAAGGAAATTCTGAGAAAAGGACATTTTGCTAAAGAGACATTCTGCGAAAGAGACATTTTGCGACCAGTGGACATTTTGAGAAGTGGACATTCTGCGTCTGAGCCATAATAGGGCGATAATAAAAGTCAGAAATAGATAGTTTTTAAAATATATTATCACGCCTTTTATCCTTGAAGGGGTAGGCATAGTATACGCCCACATTTCACCTTTAGATTTTGTCCCACGTAATGCCCGCGTAAAAATATACAAGCCGCCTATAAGGCCTTCAATTGCTTAGCGACTGTCAAGTAGGTAGGTACATTTGTTACCACCGCCGCTTTATTCATTATCAATCAATCAAATAGGTTTATTACAGTCCACAACTTGTTTGCTAAACTGTAAAACTACAGAACTGATTCAAAAAACCTTACGGCATAAAATAGTCGAAATTCCTGAAGCAAGTAACATAGGCTGCATCTCAGGGTGCAGTAATAAACACCGTCAAAAATATGTCAGTTTTTCATACCTAAGTACCCAAAATATTTTTAACGCGGGCATGTAGGTAGGTATAACATATTTGGGTACGCCTTTTATTCATAAAGGCATATTATGTATACACTCACATTTAACCTTTAAATGTTGTTTCTGCATATACTTAGATGTCGACGTAAAAGTTTACAAACCGCTCTTATGGTCTTATGCCCGCCTTCCACTGCGATCGAGTCGGACCCATTACGGACTCCGCTATACTCGTAACGACGATTTTCCTACATGTCCTTCCACCAAAGCGGATATGACATGTATCGAAAATCATCGTTACGAGTGTAGCGGAGTCCGTAATGGGTCCGACTCGCTCGCAGTGGAAGGCGGGCATTAAACTTGGCATAACAACTACCAAGTTTTAATCAAAACAGCCTACTACAATCCATTTTCCTTCTCATTCCTCAATCAGCAGAGTACCTTCAATTCCATCATGATCTTCTCCAGGTCGCTGTTGAGCGTGGCTATGATATTCTTCTGCATCCTCAGCGTAGGCTGCACGCTGGTCATCACAGTCGAACGGTCTATCTCCATGACCCTGAACTGACAGAAGGGGGTTTAATATTACATAAAACATGGTAACCACATGTCTTTGCAGTAATTTCATTAATAATTTAAAAAAAAAAGAAACGAAATTAAAATGAAAAAATTTAATTGAAAAATCCGGATAAGTGCGTGTCGAGCTCGCACACAGAGGGTTCTGTACCATAAAACGGCAAAAAATGTATAAAAGCCGCTCTTATACTCCCCCTTTTTAGGTTTTCGTAGCCAAATGGCAAAAACGGAACCCTTATAGATTCGTCATGTCTGTCTGTCCGTCTGTCTGTCCGTCCGTGTGTCACAGCCACTTTTCTCCGAAACTATAAGGCCTATGCTATTGAAACTTGGTAACTAGATGTATTCTGTGAACCGCATTTAGATTCTTATATAAAACTAGAAAAAAAGCAGTTAATTATGGGGTCCCCATACTCAGAACTGAAACTCAATTTTTTTTTTCATCAAACTCATACGTAATAATAGATAGGTCTTCAAAAATGCTATAGAAGTTTCTAACATTATTTTTTTCTAAAGTGAATAGTTTGCGCAAGAGACACTTCCAAAGTGGAAAAATGTGTCCCCCCCCCTCTAACTTCTAAACTAAGACAATGATAAATCTAAAAAAAATATTTGATGTACATTGTCATAAAAACTACCAACGAAAATTAGTTTGAACGAGATAGAGCTGGTAATTTATTTTTAATACGTCTTATACCGCAATTTTCGGTTAGAAAAATCACTACCACTGCGAACGTGTTAAAACATCAATCAAAGTTACAACGACCTATAAGAACTTTTATATTATGTTACTTGCTGCAACGAAACTCTTCATGGGCGAGTCGAACTCGCAGTTGGCCGGTTTTTATTAGTAATTATAGTTATAGCGGCAACAGAAATACATAATAATATGTAAAATCAGAATATTTATTTTCAGCTCTCTAGTTATCACGGTTCCTGAGATACAGCCTCGTGACGGACAGACAGACATACAGACAGTCAGATAGGCATACGGACAGCGAAGTCACAAGAATAGGGTCCGATTCCACCCTTTGGGTAAGGAACCCAAAAAATATTTGCAGCAAAATTAATTTTCAAGATATAAAAGTGGACAGGAGCGAGTCGGTCTCGCTCCTGAGGGTACCGTAGAAATTTACTAAATACAAAAAGTTTACGAAACGAATCTCGTAGTATTTCATTACGTACTTTAAAGACTATAAAATATTTTTCTATGATTATGGGGCGCGCTATACGGGCGGGCGATTCTCGCCTAGTAATCGTAGCTCTATACATATAAAACCTTTGGGCTCTAGGGATTAGAGTTTCGGAAGGTGCAGATAGGAGGGCAACGTGTGCTTTTATTTTAGCCAGTAGGTGTCCGGCATGGCATCCATTAGGATTTTCCACCAGTGAAAATACACTGGGATAAATAGGTATTTCTGGAAAAGTTTCTGGATATCTACCTGTCTCTGTAGCTTTGACAGTTCATCTTCAGCGATCTTCTCCATCTCCATATCATCGGTGGGGGATGGCAAATTCATTTTTAGAAGATTTTATAAGTATACTGTTTTGAACTTCAATATCGCTTTGTTTTCTCAGCTGTTATTCTGTAATGCTAGATCGATACGGTTGCTATGTAACTATAAATATTTGAGGTTCAATTCTTCTAATAAAGCTGCGTACAAATATCGTATTAGTATTAGGGTAAGGCGATTCTTCACGTCTCAACAGGGGTGTTTGCTGTATAAGATGCAGATTCGTCCCTACTTCTAAAGGGACGCGCTTGATGTTGTTGAGGAAGGGGAGAGATTTTCCTCATACACACAAAGGCTTCTCCAGGCAAGGTCAAAACGCACCTAGCGGGCCGAAGTCCACTGGTTATTGTTAGACTGTTCATATCATAACTAATGGAATCAGGCGTTACATGGCGGACATCCACCCTAAAATGATAATAATTGTAAAATAGTTTTAAAAACTAAAAAACACGCTTCAAACCCTTTTATTTAATACCCATATCATGCGGGTGCATTTCAAATAGCCAATCCGCCATCTTGGATGTCCGCCTTGTTGGATTTAAGTCACGTGACAATGTTTTTCGTATTCCTAACAGCAAACCCTTTCATTCGATACCCATATCATGGGGGTGGATTTCAAACAGCCATATTGGATTTGTAATGACGTTTTTTAACTAGTCATGTACCTATTGTCATCATAACTCAGAGCGATTGCAAAATTTCAGCCTAATCGAAGGACGGGAAGTGGGTCGTATTAACATTCCAAGATTTTCTTACATACATAGTTACAAGTGAAGCTAATAAAAGCGTGTTAATAAAAGGAGGGGAGGGGGGAAGAGGAACCCGCCTCACACCCTCGATTCGTCAATCCTAACTTACAAATGTTAAAGATAACCCCAACTAATTGTATGAGAGGAATGACGAACCGAACTCCTCAGGAAAGGAATTTTGGATGTGGAATAGGAAAAATTACCTGTACCCTCCAGCAGAGATATGTTAAGTAGCCCTCCAGATTGTTGGTAATTAAGCACTACTCCGCTTAACAATGTGACTAATTTGTCAACACGTGTTTCGCCTACGGGGTTATCCTTAACGGTTGTAAGTTAGGATTGACGAATCGAGGGTGTAAGGCGGGTTCCTCTTCCCCCCTCCCCTCCTTTTATTATCATTGTTCATATCATTCTTTGCCGAGAGAATCTTGATATCGCGATGCAGGATTTATCTAATCTTCGTCGCAGCGACTTGCCATTCCCATTATGGACTCACGACACGATCAGTTGGACATGCCTCGTCAATAACATGTGCACATACACGTCGATGCACACACACACATGCAAAAAAATCACGCACACTAAAACAACTTCCATTCATAAATATCAGGCATGACAATTGCAAGACATGATCGTTTCGGGAGCCTCTGAAGATTGTTCTTAGAGGGTTATATTGTCTTCGTTCTTAGATAATGGAAAGCCTTGAGCAATATCATCTCTGGATGCGTTCCGAATCTACCATGGCGAGTGTTCTGAAGAGATCTAGTTAATTGACATAATAAAAAGTGCAGTCAGTACGTACGTTTTCCGATAATGCAGGGTCTGGGATCCGTGGTCCAAGGTTCAGGATCTAACATCTAAAGTCTGGATAGGCACTCCAAATTTCAGTTGCCTGCGACTTCGTACGCTGCATTTTATAATATGTCATTCTTTAGATTGATATAACTTTTTTATTTATGTACCGATTAACATGAAACAAACACTAAATGCTAAGTGGAGCCAACCGCAACGGAATAAAGAACACCGCATTGCAATCGGTTGAGCGGTTGCTGAGATTAGCGTGCACAAACGTACCGACAAACAGACAGTTACGATTTTATTATATGTATTGACTAGCGGACGTCACGCGGTTTCACCCGCGTAGTTCCCGTTCCCGTGGGAATACGGGAATAAAATATAGCCTATGTTACCCGCAAAGAGTGTAGCTTTCCAACAGTGAAAGAATTTTTCAAATCGGTCCAGTAGTTCCGGAGCCTATTCGTTACAAACAAACAAACAAACAAACAAACAAACAAACAAACAAACAAAAAAACAAATCTTTCCTCTTTATAATATTAGTATAGATTGATTGATTGATGATATTCATGATATTGATATTGAATGTATTGATGATATTGATTGATGATTATATTGATTAATTATATTTCTATCGATCTTAAGAGACTTAGGAAAATATCCCCTTATTCATCCCCTATTTCAACACATTACAACTATTTTTAGCCGCTCACTATTTTTCCCCAAGATTTGGCCTATCTCCGTAAGCAAGATCAGAAATGGTTTAGTGGTTTGGATTTATATATTACTAGCTGACCCTCGCAACTTCGTTTACATCACATAAAGTCTATGAAAGGAGAGGTATTTCTTCATCAGACTCATCAAGCAGTGTGTGAAACTGACCTGTTTGCTTGAGCTATTTTATGATTAAGCCAACACGCCAGTTGAGATTTACCCTCACATTCAACCCCTGGGACTTTAGCCCTTGAATTCTAGGTTTAGCCAAAGTTGAGACGTCTCTAATTTTTGAACTACAAAACCCTCAATATTGAAACTTGTGTGGAAAAATGCTTAAAGTACCTACTCCCTTTCTTTCTGACACCAAAAAAATATTTGAAATCGGACCCCGCGGTGAGAAATTATAGCTGAAAAACCATTTTATGTTTCACCCTCTCTCCTGAAGGAACCGCGCTAAATATCAGGATCAAAAGTATCCTAGAACCTTCCTCGAAGCATAAGCTCAGATTGCCAAGTATCATTCAAATTGATTCAGTAGTTTCGGCGTGACAGACATGAAAAATTTAAATTACATTTTCAGCTCCAGTATCGATTAGCGAAAAACCCTACATTTAAAATTTTTAAAATATCTTCCATGCACCCTCTACAGTTTTATTATATCGACACCAGAAGTATCAATTAACGTAAGGGACATTTTGGCGAAAATGAGTTATATATATCATTGGATTCAGAATTTCGAGCTCTATCGATTGGTATACTCAAAATGTTTCTATCGTTAAAAAAATGTCCCTTACAGTACAAATTTTAGGACTGCCTAAAACGATTTAGGACGAAAAAATTGATTTAAGGGCCATTGAGATTTTTTTCTTTTCAGACAAGTAAAGTAACTCATCATACAAAATAATTTTGACCCTTACCTTAGACCTCATATCGGTAATTTTAAAAAACATGTCCCTTACCTTAAGTCATTATTCGAGCTTTTTAGGGGTAATTTATTTACATTACTACTTATCTCACATAATTTCGGCAATTTTGTTTTTTTCGTGTGGAAATCCAAATGATTTCTTGATTTCACCCGATTAAAATCACACCCTACCTATCGGTGCATGGCCGGCGGCCCTGGGTAACTCTTCGGAAGAAAGTTTCAGTGTAGACGAGCTCATCACCACGGCTCAGCGCTCCGCTAATGGTGCAATTCCGCGTTTTTGGAGGTTTTGTTGTGTTGGACCCCTCATTCTTCAGCTAATCGTTTATGACCGGTCTTAACGATCGCAGCGTTTCCCACTTTGGTTGCTCAGTCTGCACCTTCCATGTCTCCATGAGTTACTGAAAGTGTGCAGGGCGCGTTGTGTTCCTTAATGGTGGTCAACCACCGCGAGAGTGCAGTCGTTGCCCCTCCTCAAATTTTGGACCATTATCTTGGAAATAGTATTCGAAGTTCAACCAGCTATCGAGTACGACTCCAAGATACTTTATAGAGAGCTAGATATCGACGCTAATTCTCCCTATTTGTATGCTGGATTTTGTCCCTGATTCCTCCCGAGGTCCGTGAAAGCACAGGATCTGAATTTTGTGAGAGATTACTTGCAGACCCAGCCGCCATCTTCGACGGAGAACTCCAGCAACACCCTTTAGGGCCGCGTCTCAGTTAGTAGAGTTTTGCGCCGTAACGTTGGGGGTCGTCAGCTTAGTACGGTACGTCGACCTCTTCGAGCAAATGACCAAGTGGCACCATCACCGCAGTTCTACAGAAGTGGACCAATTCCTCCAACATACCGCAAGATAACCCTTAGCCGGTAGCTTATTCATGTCTCGAAGAGATGAGGCTTCGATAATCCGACGTAAGTAGGAAAGCACTCCATGATGATAAATGAGTGCCTCTCTAGCTTCAGGGAAAGGGTTTGAAAGCTATGGCGATGTCAAAGGACCACCATCACCACCTTCCGCAATATCGCTTTCTCTATCAGACCCCAAACAGGCATGATCGCGTTCACGATGGAGCGCCCCCAACGGAAACTAAATTGGCTATCTGTCAGATCTGACCCACTCGTGTGAAGTGTCCAACAAGGCACTCTGCAATAATATGCACCCTGGCGTTATTCGAGCTATGCTCGTGACTTCGGGCACATCGTTCTAAGAGTAATCCCCGTCCCGTCGAATATGTCCCTTAACTCCTGGTGGAAACAATGAACCATGACCCTCTCCAGCGGAGTTAGTCGTGGCATCTTAGTGCGAAAACTTTTGTTTTTAACTTTTGTTTTTTCAAACCAATGTAAATCATGCTATAAATGTTATTTCCCTGTATTAAAATACCACTAAGTAATTTTTGGGTGTCTAACAATAAGTATTAAAATACGAAAAATAATAATATTTAAGGGGGTACTCATTCAAGTAACGTGATTTTTTACTGTTGATACCAAGCCCTCCATGCGTGAGTTCGACTCGCACTTGGTCGGTTTTTTATTGTTTTCGATAACCTGCAAGTTACATCAAATATCATCAAAAATCTTGAAGCGATGTCCTTTACAATACATTTAAATATGATTTTCTATAATCTCTTGCTACTTACACTATACTCATTTGTTAATACATAAAATATCAGTAACGTAAGGTACAATTAAACATATTTTTTTAATGTAATGGACACGCTATTTTGGAAACCAGCAGACATTCCTAAATATTGACTTCATAGCATGAAAGAAGAAGAAATTCTAAGAAACTTTAATCTTGACACAATTAAAATCGGACCAGACACTAAAAAATTACAGAGAGATTTATAAAAATAAAATCATTTTTTGGCTCTCCTGAAAAACCGTGTTTTGTCCCTTACATTAATTGATACTTCTGGTATCGATATGTAGGTATACATAGATTAGGAAATTAGGGATGCCTAAAATAAATAGACGACACTGAACTGACAGAAAATTATTACGAACGGTGACCTTTATGAAATGCACTGCCAATTCTATATTTAACCCCAATTAAGCTACAATACTGTAATTTATAAAATTATAAATAATACAAAACACCCAAAGCAAAAATTTGTGGGAAATACGTATGCCGTTGTAATAGTCAAGGATTTAGACTTAATAGCCAAAGATTTCGTTCCCAACCATTGGGTGAACCGCTTGTCTGCCACCTTAGTAGCAGATACTTACTTAAAAAAATAGAAAAAATGTATTTTTGCCATTGGAATTTCTAGTATATTCCGCTACCAGCTAGAAAGGTAAGTATGTATCGAGCAAGTTAGGAATGTGCGAATTCTTGCTAAATACTTACTGCAAATTATAATTTAGGTGCGTAACTCGTTGAACTCGTTAACATACGACTACTTTAATAAGCGAATATTTTGTGAAATTCTTTATTAGTTTTTTTATGTTTAAATCCATTATTCGTCATTTAAACTATTATTTTTGATTCCTCATTATGAATAGTTTAAAACTTGAGCACTAGTAGGCACAAAAAAAAGAATATAATAAATAGGTTTTTTTTCTTCTCCATTTTTTTTAAATTTCGTATTGCTGGCTGGTTGGATTTAATTTGAAATGATTGTAACCTCTTTCCTCTTTTATAATCTGAAAAATGTACCTGACATATTATATGAAAAAAATATTGTTTTACTAGAATTAAATCCCCAGGTAATATGTTTTTATATATTTTGGATAAAAAAATCAAGGTCTACTTTTAAAATCCATTTTTTTATAATTTTTATAGGACCAATGAGATCACTTCCTGAGATTTACCAACAATAAAAATACATTTCAACACTTTGTTTGACCACTCTCTTTGTATTATTACCTTGATTATATATAGCTGTCCTGCTCACACTTATAGAAATAATTCGAGCATTATGCTGCTTGCTCTTTCTATCGCACGTGTTGATGGACGTCAAAGATTAGATTACAGATGCGACTTTTTCTGTTTGATGTGAAATTGTGAAAAACTATTGATGTTTTTTGTTTTAAATAAAGTGTAAATGTCACGAAAGATTTCTTTAGATCAAATGAAGAAGTTGACTGCCTCTGTAGCGCAGTGGTGAGTGAATAATAATAAATAATAAATAAATAAATAAATATTCAAGAACATTTCACACAACGCTATCTGATCCCAAATTAATAAAGAATACGACTGTAGTGCTCAGGTCTCGGGATCGCCCTCATGGGGACATCCTTCCGAGGGCTTACCCGGGGCTCTCAACCGTAGGCTGTTACGTAGGATACCTGTGGTTTATAGTCGGTAGGAGTCCGGCATAGCATCCCTTTAGGATTTTATCACGTTGAAAAAAATGGTCTCGAGTTCGAATCCCAAGTCAAAATAAAAAGAAAAATTTGTGTGATCTACTAATGTCTGTTTCGGAGTCTGAATGTTTTCTATATTTAAGTAATATATGTATTAAAATATTATGATAAGTTCCAAAAATTATTGGATGTCTACATCATATAGCACAAGTTTATATTAACTACACTGTGGTTAGATTAGTATTTAAGTAACAATGCACCAAGATTTTTAATATTTAAAGCAATTAGTATGCTAACTTTTTCATAATATTTTATTATAAAGTGAAAAAAGTTCAAGGTTCAAGTCCCGTCTGGGCCAAGTTGTCTGTCCAGAGACATCAAATCAATGTATAAAAATGATTGCAATATCGTTCATTGATATCAGAGTTGCTAAGTAGCTCGATAGATGGCTCTGTGCCATACTCTTAAATGGCGGTTACAATAAGGTGAAGAATTTCAACTTGTATCAGTACGGCTCCCGTAGCTCAATTGGTTAGAGCATTGCCCTGGATTTAGGCATAGGTTGCGGGTTCAAGTCCCGTCTGGGCCAAGTTGTCTTTTTTCACTTTATAATAAAATGCACCAAGAATTAATTTAATTAATTATGACCCTATCAGTCATTATGATACTTATATGATTATATTTTTTTATTAAAATAGCATCATAATAATTAGACATATCTATAGAAATTACATTAGCGGCGTTTTCCCTGAAAGAAAACGCATATTAAAATACTTACCTAATTCGAAGCTTATATAATGAGATAGGCATATCCGTTACCCGTAGGCTTATCTTACTCATGTTTGATGACGTATTTCCGTCGACTCACCAGCAGATGGCGCCACCTGTGAACTTATAAAAGAACATGGCGTCTACTTTGTCCTCATTGGCTTTTATTCACCAGGCAGATTTAAAAAGTAAGCTTCGAATTAGGTAAGTATTTTAATATGCGTTTTCTTTCAGGGAAAACGCCGCTATTAAAAGTACTTGACCGTAATTCGAAGCTTATATAATGAGAAATGTTTGTTTTCGCCTGGTGAGTGACGGAAACGCCAATGTGATTCTAATTTATTTTTAGGAAAATAATATTATACAATGTTGTATGTATGGTATCTAGATTTATAATCTTTACCATCTTGAACAACTTCATATGTAATCTTAAACAGACTAAATAAGGAATCTTATTTAAGGAGTAGTAAGTATTCCTTCTATTGACAGGATTAAATAATTGCGAATTATTATTATATTTGATTGGTGGTAGTAGCTGACATTATTACTCGACGATAAATTTTTTTTTTTTTTGAAATCCATCGTCAATTACCTCGTGTTAAGGATTATTTTGATCTTACCACCACCACCAATTCTTAGAAGCTGCTGTTGACCGGGTAGTGCCGGGGCTAGAATAGTTGGAGAACCTCTAACAGTCATAAATAAACTATTAGACTGTGTAGTCTCATATCGGTTACTCTGATATCCTAATTTCTATCTAGAATAAAGGATTCAATTGATTAGTCGTAGGTGTTATCTTTGTTTACAATAGTTTTCCAACCAGATTGTCTGAAATGAAAATGATCAGTTTCGGACTTTTGATTCGGGCCTGAAAGTAGTACCAATGATGTGAGTTAATACAATCGAGCAAAGTTAGATCGTGGTTGCGGCGACCTAAGCATAAAATCACTATGACGAGAAACCTGAAAAATGTTCTCTTTGTATCAATACTTGGTAATATTGAACTAAGTCATCAATCCCAATATCAATAAATATGTGACTTAACTTTCTTTACATTTTTTAAAGAAATCGACCAAGATAATATGTTTAACCAAAACATGCGAACTATGTAAAGTTGACTAACGGTTTCTATATTATCAAGAACAGCAACAACAGATTTATGTAACAGAATCGTATTAAATAATAACCATGAATAAAATGCAAGTCGGTTAAAACTGTAAAATTTATAAGTATCTTAAAAGGTAGGTCTCAAGGAGCTCAATAGTAGAAGTTTTTGATTTAATATCTGTTATTTACCTCTTTGCCCCCCCCCCCCACATTTCCACAGATTCTCTATGTGAGGTGGTGGGAGACCTGTCGAGGTGTTTAGTAGAAGGAAAGAAATAATGTTTATTAGGTTCTTTTGCAGGTTCTGCAGAACGAATGAAGCTTACAGAGCTCTCGCTTTGAGATCTGCCCTCTATTATTACCTTGTGCCATCGCGGCACCACAAACACTCCTGTTGACCGATTAAGGTGTGACAGCATCTCGGGTATTAAAAATGGTGGTGGAAGTAATATCCACACATTACAAACAGGCCTATCATGTGTAGTGTTCTCCATTTCATAATAGGAATATTGTTTGTAGGCAATCTTGCCTTAGTGGTGTTTGAAGCAGGATGCTCACAACAAATACCCGGAGGAGCTGATACATATGGTATCGGCTCGGAATGCAGTGTATGGTGAAGTCAATTTGATGTCGGACCATTACACGCAAGCTGACGAGTTAAGTTCGTCAAGGCAATTGATTTGGTCTCGTCCCTCTGGGGGGATGGACTACAACTGCTTTGAATGAGTACAGACTGTAACACAGTACCGGTATATGATTTCGAATCATGTGTAAGATTATCAACATCTCTCTTTGATGCAGTGCAATCTTTGTTATTCTAGGCCCTCGAGCCTGTTAGAGACATGTTTTCTAGCTGGGCTCCCAAGCGAAATCTGACGCGTCCGTGGTAAGAAAGCATCTCGGATGGAAAGCTTGTAAAATTGTCGACAACCGGTAATTGCGGACCCACTATTGGATTCCACTTGTACCACTCCGTGCACTACTATTTTCTTCAGTGGGTTGTCGGTTAGGGGATTGACCGAATGTGACGCTGAGGTAAAGCTACCTCTAGGCACTGCGAAAGTGGTAAAAATTCAAAAGACCCACCAAGTTTGATTTTTCTTCAAAAGAACTAAGTTTCTTTGATTTGGAATTAAATAAATCTTTCTTTTATGTCTAATATCTTTTCTTTTGGTATTGGACTTTTAGGTAGTTCTATGTCTATCGCATAACGATATGAGAGGTTTCTTTGGGAACCTATTATTGTTTTCTCCCAATTGTCTAACCATCCCTGGGTTTGAAGAGTTTTCAAGGCTATTTGTACGTGTTTGTGAAGAGTAACAGGATTTTGATGCGCAAAATGAGATTTTGTGTAGGTAGACGAGTATTTGAATAGGTACTCTTATTCTATAGAAATCGAGGCACCCAGATGGTGAGAAACGAAAATGTTTTGGGTGCGGCTTACCCGAGCGGAAGACAAGAATGTGCTCTGAGAAAGAATAATGTACACTACATCAGCTTTATCATGAAAATAAGCTTGACTGAGATGTATTTTGCACATCCAATCTCGTGGTTGGAGGAAATCTGGTAAACGGAACATGCTGAAAGATAGAATTATTCTGGCTTCACAAGGGCGTACAATGTCCTAAAACTGAATTCTGGGCGGATGACCCATCGCTATTTGAAGTTAGGAAAAGTGGAGAAACCAAACTTGGTGACAAAGGAACTAGTTTTAGAGTGCCTTGAGCATTCATCTTTTGAACCATTGCACAATGTGGTCATTTCAGTTAAAAAGGAAACCTGTATGGATTCTTAAGTATTTAAAGCAACTAATTGCTTTAAATTTCACTAATTCCACCTTAGTCAAGTTTTCCATAGCATTTTAACATAAAGTGAAAATTTACAACTTTGTCAGGACGGGACTTGAACAGAGTTCGGTGTAAATTTAAATGTGGGAAGGTTATCAGTTTCGAGCAGGATTCGAACCTGCGTCCTCTCGAATACCGTGCAGGACGGATTGGAGTTTCTGGATAAAGGGAATGCGGTACCCTTTTATAAATTTAAAACTTTTTGGTACTCTCGTTCCTTACCAACGTATTTTGTACAGAGTTAACTGACCAACATAGAATGACAGGGTCATATCATTTAGTGTTTCCTTTGCTGGTGTGGGCAGAGGATGTTAGACCTCTCCTCGTCTCTTTGAGAGCCTCGAGCTCGGAAATTTCGTAATTGAAGGGACATCCTTGCATGGTTACTTAGTATGTTATCGTACGCCTGGTTACTATCGTATATTACAATTATTATAGATACACAATATTGTACATACCCCTCGAGGGTGGTTACTGGTTAGTGTTTCCTTTGCTGGTATGGGCAGGGGATGTTAAACTTCTCAGCTTGAGAGCCTAAAGCTCAGAAATTTCTTAATTGAAGGGACATTTACTGTCGTATGCCCAATTATTATGGATATTGTACACACCCCTCGAGAGTGGTAACTGTAATACAGGCCTAAAAAGGCTCTGGGTACAATGGAATCTGGACTCCATTCGATGGAGATCTGATCTTGACGCCTGATCCTCTCGAAGGCTGGCGTAATGATTTGGATGAACTTTTTTCGGGGTCATCCTTTTTGGAGATCGAAGACCAAAATACATGCCTTCCCGAGTGCCGTTGAAAAGGCTTCAGCCTCGAAAATGTATGTGTTTGAAAACGATATTTTATCAAAGTTCATTTTTTAAGAATTGGGTCTTTGACAATTCTGAGAATAATATATGAAATCAGATCTATGGCCGCAAGCCATTTGTAATAAATTGATAAAAGATTTATGGAAATCCTATTATTAAAGTAGGTCTTCAATTTTGTCATAAATATTTTCGAAGAAACTTAAGTTTTTCAAAAGATTCTCTTTGTTTAAAAATACAAAAGGTTTTGGCAGCAAAAGCCTTTTGGCAGAAAGAACCTTGTCAGCTTTTTCAAAATGTAGCAGGGATTCGAATTGTCGGATCTCCCCGTTTTTGTTTAAGTTGACGAACCCAGGACTATGATTTTACAATAGTGGCTATCAGCATATTATCTTATCAAGGCAATTTGTCGCCAAAACGTGTCTATTAACCTCTTAGGTTATACTGTGTCTTAGGATCTTGGGTAACCGAAATCTCTTTTAATGCTGTCCCTATACAAAATACGAAGCAAGGATGATTGTTTCTATCATCCTCGTAATTTAACCTCTGATCTGTGAAGAAATTTACACTTGGTCAGGACCAGTGTTAGGTAATAAGAAATAACTCACCTATTTCCATCATCCTTATCTGGTTAAGTAGAAGTCGGCTTCTTTTACTCCACTTACGACAATGCACGTGGCGTCGCGATCGCCCTTATTTGAAGTTCGAGCTAAATGAGCTGGAACTGTCGCTATTTGACGTACCTAATACAGTAACTGGAGCTCAGAGCGCGCTTCTGAAATACTCCACTTGGAACTAGCTCACTTTCTAAGGATGGAGGATTCATTTCTATCAAGAAACCAAACTAAAAGAAATAGTATTATGTTAGGTACCTAAAATTTAAGTATTACTTTCATGTATTCAGAAACTTGGGATGATTACGATTTTACCCATAATAGGCCATATTTTTACATGTATAGGAACATCTAGTAATTAATGTGCCTTTATGTGGGTAGGTATAAAAATATTTTGAAAACATTTTCTATATTCGGTGGTACTTACGCTGTACATACACGAAGCAAATAATATCTAAAAAAAAAATATTAGTACCTATGAATACAATCTATAAAATCAGTTTGATATTAGCTGTAACTAAAGATATTAAATAAAAGAAACTGCAACCTCGAAAGGTTTACGTGCTATTTTAAAATAATAGGTTATTTCACGTTATGACGTATCACACTCATATGTGATCGTAAAAATATGAAGTAAAAACATACCTGAGACTTAAACGAACGGTTAAACCGTTAAATATGTCTGTAGGTTCACTTACTTCAATCACAAGTCACTTGTTTTAGATTCACTGTATATTCAAACGAACGGCAAAGCCGTTAAATAATTATTTCTGTAAATTCACTTACTTCATCCCAAGTCACTTTTTATAACTTTACTAGGTATATAACTAGTAACTAGAAGAAATAAATGCACTAGCAGGTGTTCCTGCTATAACCTTTTGCTACGGGAATCAAAACGCCAATGAGGACAAAGTAGACGCCATGTTCTTTTATAAGTTCACAGGTGGCGCCATCTGCTGGTGAGTCGACGGAAATACGTCATCAAACATGAGTAAGATAAGCCTACGGGTAACGGATATGCCTATCTCATTATATAAGCTTCGAATTACGGTCAAGTACTTTTAATAGTTGAATTATATGTGTTTTAGTTGGAAATTGGGTCAGCACATTTCTACAAATAGATTAAGATTTGTCGTAACGATTGATTGATTTCATTAATTTAGGCAAAGGTTTTAGTATCTTGTTACAGAAGCGTTTTGCGTTTCTATTTCCGTGTGTATTTTATATAATTATAAATACTAAACGTAGATAGGTACTAACAAAATGGTATGTGTATAGTGAAATAAATAGCTTGCACTGTTATTTCTCTATCTTTACTGAATATTCCAAATTGACAAGCTGCATAACTGCTACATACCATCTGTGGAATGACTGAATATTCCAGGTTGACAAGCTGCATAACTGCTACATACCACCATTGGATACATGTCAAAATTGGAGCTCATATCTAAAAACTTATAAGTATACTTCAATATTTTAAATAACGGTCATAAATATTATCCTAAACATATTTTACCTAATCGCGCGTCTAGTATGGAACATAATCTTTGAGCGACGCGGGCTGTTTCACCTCGAAGGTTTCGCAGGCAGTCTGTTGTGTTCGCCCCGTTGTCGAGGCAACTTCTACGTGCCGCTGTGCGCCGCGAGTGTATCGACATAATATTGTACAGTGCAGTGACGTGCTTGTGTGCCAGTGAACCGGAAATGTTACCTTTGTGATACTCCAAAACGTTATAATGGCATTAAAAAAGGATTTCGAGATAAACAGGAACATATTCAAAATAAAACTCCCCAAAACAACCAAACTCCAAGAGGCAATTGAAAAAATATTCAAAAAGAATAACTACACAAAAATAGTACAAAGTTAAACTAATTAACTTACAATTACGCAAAGACTCGTCAGGTTAAATGGCCGGTGAATTTAGTGCAAATATTAGTAGAAATAGTAGAAATAAAAATACTAAACCCGAACCACCGGACCGGAATAAATCACCAAATTTTATAACTGATGAAACTGAGTTTGTTGGCAGCGGAGACATAAGAGCCTCCACACCAATAAATAGACATAGACGAAGTCGCAGTAAGAGCGCCTCCAGGAGTACTCCGATACCCCTGAGCTTGTCTGACGAACACTTTTATGAGGATCTAGAAGCGTATGTGAGGGAGATGTCAGCCACCACAACGATGGACGTGAACCAAGAACTGGACATATGGTCTCAGCTGCAGCAGAAGGAGTCGGACCTACTCCTCGCAGCGGAGCTCGGCAAAGCTCTTCTGGAGAAGAATGAGGAGCTCAAGAAAGAGCAGGAGCGCGTCACGGAAGAATACTCCAAAAAATTAGAGGTGAGTTAATTAATTTCACTGTTTGTTAGCGTTTCGAGCACGCGATTATTGCACCAGTATTTGCGGTCGTACGCAATTAGACCCAAAGAATTTCGGACTTTATGATTGTTTTGATAAGGTTCAAGTATGATATTATTACATTGGTCTATTTTTTAACGGACTGGCAAGTCTGTTGTGCAATTTATGTGCTATGTTTATGTCCTTTCGTTGGCGGACGAATTTCATTTATTTTATTGAAACGAGACGTAATATTTAGCGTCCACTAACTGTGACGCTTTCATTTTACTTAATTTCTATTTTATTTTTGTTAATTGTTGTATTATTTGAAATAGCGTTATTATTATATCTGTTAATATTGGTGTTACACTGGTTACTGTTCGAATAAAAGAGGATATGTTTAGGTGGGGGTTACACGTTCACTTTGGAAATATGTTTTGTAAGTAAATTACGAAATAAGTGAATTTAAATTTGCTTAATACTTAGCTGGAATTTAATGATACTAATCTAGCACTGGTAACAATAGCAAAATATTTAAGTCAGTTACGTGATTAGAATTATATTAAACGAGTCACAGACGTGACAATATAGTTTTAATTGATTAATGATGTTCAAGCAATACACCTATTTGTTATTTTATAATCGCTATATGTTCTTATAATAATTCCATAAAAAATAAAAGACAAAGAAAGTTTAAATTTCATACATCATTAAAGCAATTTAAATACCTATGACCTGAGTATTGTTTACTGCAGAATAACAAATACTTAATTTTTTCAAGTCTACCCTCTGCAAACATGCGTAGATATCTTACTCTCTAATATAGCTACTTTGGAAGTACAGTGCACAACACTATTATTGTTTTTTTCTTTTTGAATAGTAAAGGAGTTTATGACAAGGAGGAGGTTCCTACTTGAATAGAACATTTTTTTTCTTTGTTTATTCTTTTTATGTTTGATTCAGATTTTTTTTTTTTTTTTTTTTTCTTCTTGTTCTTGGACTTTCTCGGTTTGAGAGTATGCCAAAGTCAAGTAAATTTCATTGTGAAAATATAAATCATTTTCATATTATGATTCTTCTTATGAGCAGCGTATTCATGTATGTCCAAGTTTGGACTAAGTTCTACTCTACTAAGGCGGTGGTACCTTACTAGGGCTTGCTGTGGAATTCGTCGACAAACCTAAAAACTCGCGTTTCACTGCGCTTTATCACTTTCCAACACTTTTGCACGTTGTCGAACCTTTATGTTTAATAATCCACCATAAATTACACATAAACACTCGAAATTACACTAGTTTTGAAAAATTATTAAAACCCAATGTAATGCTTGTCTGAAAGTTTCCCGCCGAATCTCGATTCAGATTTAAAATCACAATAGTGTTTTCATTGTTGTAAACTATTTAGTGACACCGCATGATGAGCAGCTTATTACATTTTTTAAAAGATTTGTTATGTTTCTTTATTGAGTGAGACAATACCTACATCGGATCTATTCAGCTTATAGCTTATTTTCTTAGCAGAAGATAATATCCATACTAATATTATAAAGCTGAAGAGTTTGTTTGTTGGTTTGAACGCTAGGATCTCAGGAACGACTGGTTGGAATTCAAAAATTATTTTACCGTTCGATAGTTAATTTCTCGAGGATGGCTATAGGCTATATTATAACATCACGCTACAACGAATAGGAGTGGAGCAGTAATGATAAATGTTTCAAAAGCGAAGGATAAATATTCATTTCGAGAGTTTTGGTTACGTGCGCAGCGTCAATGGTTAGAGTAATGAAAAATTAATGTACTACAAAAATTTTCCTCTAAAAAAGTTCTAAAGAAGTCCGTGACAGCATGTGTCTATCTTTCACAATAACTATTGTTGATTCACAATAACTATTTTATATTATAAACCTAACTAGGTATAACTATAATAAGCAAATCTCATAAAATAAACTTAAAAGCAAAATAACTTAGTAGGTATTACTTAAGCAATGAAAACGAGCTTTATCTGAGATTACAAGTCTATTTCAAGGAAAATTAGTCTATTAAAACACTTTAAATTTTATACAGTTCAGACTAACACAGATAATCTTGATTTGCGATAAAAATCCATCATGAATACCTAGATACGTGTGATAAGCCAAACCTGCGGCCATTTTGCGTTGTACCACAGATAATGTACACAAAAATTTTTCAGAAAAATTTGTGTTTTTGCGTGTATGTTTGTAACGAATAAACACAAAAACTATTGCGCCGATTTCAAAAATTCTGTCACCTTTGAAAAGCTGCGTTCACCCTGAGTAACATAGGCATATTTTATTCCCGTATTCCCACGGGAACGGGAGCTACGCGGGTAAAACCGCGTGACGTCCGCTAGTGTATTATAAATAATATTTATTTTTATGAGGTTGATAGAGGAATGCCATGTCAATATTATTTATGTGCTGTTATCGGACATTTTTATCGATTGTTTGAAATAATATATGGAAATGAGTTTATCTAAGTAATTTGTACTAGTTTGCTAGAGCGTGATGCTACAATCAACGACGTATTATAATATAGACACGTCATGTACGAACATCACGGCTTTCAAAAATGGCAAATATTTTTTATATTCAAAAAAAGAATTTCTATGAAATTATCTATGGTAGCATGTATGAAAATTAAGGCAATTGCCTGACTTTTTTGTTGCCATTTTTAAGTGTTGGTAACGTATCTACAATGTAAAAGGTGATTGTTTGTTCTTATGGATTTTTAGAGAACTCTAGGCATTCATATTTATCTACTCAAAGATGAATGAATGAAAATTATAATTAAACGCAAAAGAGATTCGAATTAAAAAATTCTCAAATTGGTACCTATCTCAAATATAAACAAAAACAAAACTAAAAAAAAACATGCACTTAAATTTTATTATTTTAGTAGCTGATTTTATTACGGAAAAATGGTTTTAGCAAAACCAATATTTTTAAAAGACGCCTGAGTCCCACATCATAGGAAAAACCAGAAAAAACAGCACTCCCACTTAAATTTTCCGCAATTTATTTCACTAATTAGTGGACTTGGCTAATATTTACGTAATGTATATCCTTGTCAAATTAATAACTATAACTATAATAATAAATATACTAGCTAATTAACAATTACCTAACTAAAAGAATTGTAAAAACACAGATCCTCGTAACAAATAACATTAAGAGCGAACATGACCACCGCTTTTTCCATACCAACGCATTCCCCTATTTTTTTTTCTGAATCAACTAGTTTCTAGTAGAAGAATCTTTTTAAGTTTATAAAATCAAGATATGCCGTAAGTACTTATATCACTTCTTTTTGCGGCAAGTAATAAATAAAAAAAAATGACATTTTATAAATGGTAAAAAAATAAATTCTTTTATTGCCGTGATTAGAGGACTAACAGACGATTTTGATAAGCTTTTAGATTAAAACAAAGTAATAGGAGCCTGGACATAGTCTTTTTACAACGAATGGTGGTCAAAATATTTAAATTGGTTCAGCTTTCAGGGAGAAAATAGGGGAATAAGAATCATCGATTTTGTTGTTCGTCCTCGATGTTGTGATGTGTAAAATCGGTCTAAACTACAGCTCTCCGTAGCGCACTGTACGGGCGTTGTCAGTGCGATTTCAATGCCTAAATTTAAATACCTAGTAGAGCAAATTCCTCGCAGCCCTTGTTTCCTCTTAATACGATTTTGATGGCGAATCTAATTTTTTCTCATATCTGAGTACGGTGCTGACTAATCCACATAACTAGAATAATGATTACGTATACCTACATAATAGCATTGTATTAATATAATGGGTATGTATGTTCATGATTAACACTAATAGCCACTTTAGTTTTCATATTAAATGCCAACTTATCACTTCATGGAGGTTAATCATCTTCAACATGGCGTGTTTTATGTTGCTTCTAAACTAGGCATATTACTTATAGACCAGGGCCTCTCAATTCAAAATGTTGTGGAACGGTACAAGTAACGTTGTTCAATATTTGCAGCAGGTTCTCAGGGCTCAAATTCTGTTATTTTCATATTAAAAGCAAGTATAATTGACCTGTCAGTCTGACTCTCTAAGAAAAGGGGATACTAAAAAGGTTGTAGCGTTCGGGATCCATTGTGAAATGTGGAGGCGATCAGTGCAAAAGTTGTGTAACGTTCCATATTATGCAAAAATGGCCCGACCGACCTTGTTACTTGGTTTACATTTTCAACAGAGAAAAAGAAGTTGGTTGTGCTACAATAGGTAACAATTGGAAGTTCATTGGCAGGGCAGGCTCTTAAGGGTTGGGCTGCAAGCATTGCAGCGTGAAAGGTGAGAATCACCTTAAATTAAAAATTATCGTTTCATATTTATCAATCTCCGTTTCTTTTCTGAACCTCTGATAATATATAATATTTATGTGGGAAGTAAACGGTTAGAGAAGACATTTTAGAAGTTTTTGTGTAATTGTGTACTTAAGTACTTATACGAGTACCTAAACTAAGCATTAAAATTTTAAGTCAAATATCGCAAAATATTTTCTATCTTTCTTTATAACCAAGCAGTCGTGCTTTTTTACATTTATTATACCTTCGTGTAATACACAAATAATACAAGTAAGTGGCCATTGTTCGGTGTAACCGGGTCAATAACTTAGCTAGGCGTGGTCTGACCACAGACTAACAACCTAGACGTCTTGAACTAAAAACTAATTGTTTGTGGTACTGTCTACGATGACAGGAACCTCATAAATATAACCTGTTTTGTTTTATATACAAAAAGTCACTTTTTTGTCACCGAAGGGGTAGAAAAAGTTTGACTATTTCATATTTGACTTTATGTCCCACATCATAAATTGGGCGTTGAAACCTACATACCTACATCTCAAGCTGCGGCTAAATGTTGTTGAAAAATTTCAAGCTGCCTAGGTCAAAAATTTCAAGGTACTTACCTTCAACAGGTTTGAAGACTGCCTTAATACTGACTATCGAGACAAAAACACGGAAATGCTCTTAAGTGAAAATGTCATGAAACCTCTATCTTTCAAACACGACGTAGGATGTAATTATTTCTTTTCGGCACCCAAAAGTTTCCTCAGAGAAAAATTATGACTGAGTTAGTTTTTTTATTGTCTAAAGGTCTTGTCAATTCAATTCTTTTATTAGCAGAGCTTTGAGACTAGAAAAAGGCAGTGAAAAAATAATGTAAATAATGCGTTTGAGGGTTAATGTCTCCATAAGAAAAAAATAGTAAATTTGTTAATAATTTGAGTAGATTTGTATATTAAATGGTTTAAGGTTTTACGTAGGTAGTTATTAATAGTAAAATAAAAAAAATGTGTCTTTGAATTTTTTTTTAATTTCTACACTGGCGACTTAAGCCCAGCAGGTGGCAAATTACCACTACCGCACTAATAGGAGGTCGTTACAAACTATTTATATCGCTAAACTGCCTGTATTAGAAAAGCGAAAACCCGTGTCTTTACCCGCAAAGAGTTATATACATATACATACATAAACTTTCCTCTTGAATTCCTCTATCGATTGATAAAAACTTCATCAAAAACAGTACAGTAGTTTTTGAGTTTAGAAACAGACGGACGCGTTCGGGGAGAATATTAATATCTACTGGCTAATACCGGTTTAACTCAGATTTTTTTAAGCCGGGACAAATATAAAATAGTAGATTGTATAACAAGGGGGCAAAATAGTATTTTTACGGCGAGGGCGCTACTTTGAAGCACGAGCGAAGCGAAGGATTCTAGAATAGAATCCCGAGCATAGCGAGGGATTCTAACATAGAATCCTGAGCGCAGTGAGGGATTCAAAGTACACCGCCCGAGGGAAAAATAATTTGCCCCCGAGTAATATACTCTACTTTTCATTCCCTTTCTATGAGAAAAAATAAGTTTTGTACAACGTACCTTCTATAGTTATTGTTCCAGGAGTTCATGGATTGTCACTTTCATAACTTGACGTAGAACTTATTATATTTGCAGAATACAATAAAATATGTTTACCTACTGATTACAAGGACATTAATAATGACAAACACGAACAGATAAATGGCGCTCTTTAGTTTTTTTTTAGTAAGCTCAGGACACCGCGCTGTGCAGCCAACACTTACCAGCCAGTAATTCATACAATTTGCGTTCGATTTCTATGAAATTTTCAAGTTCCAAATTCAAATTACTTTGCCGCCCGCTAAAAAGCTCTTAACAGAAAAGAGCTATTTTGCGCCCCGATATCGTGGTGCAAAGTGATTCTTTTCGAATAGGAGGAATGAAAAAAAGATTTCCCGTCCTTCCCAAACTATATTCTATCTCTGTACTATTTATTTCATCAGAATCGATTCAGTGGTTTAGTGAAAGCGTAACAGACAGCATTACTTTCGCACTTATATTAGTAGGGATATTCTAGACACAAACACTAAAACAACATTACACACACACACAATACACGTGTACAATTTCTTTTGTGTGGTGTACAAGGCCTCTTCGATTGTAATCAGAGCCTTATTAATTAAAAATAATTACTACTTCCTTTGCTTAACATCTAACTTGGTTGGATGTTTAGGTATATTAAAGTAAGTATTTACAAGTTGTAAAACACCAAATATTTAAGTAAATAAGTACTTTTATAAAATACTAGCTGACCCGCGCAACTTCGTTTGCGCCACATAAGAGAGAGTATTACCTGTTCCTGTCGCATTTAGTCCCGTCGCGTTGCGTTTACTCCCGTAGCGTCTCGTCGTTAACATTCAATAACGTGAGAGAGAGAGGGAGAGAGAAAGGTTTCTCGTTGCGTGTATTCCCGTCGCATTATTTTTAAGAACAATTTCGTTTATGAAAGAGGTATCCCGTGGCATTATTGTAGAAAAAAATTGATTGCCATTAAAATGGTTATTGTGCACCAACCCAAAGATAGACACATGCTATCGTGCAAGTTTTTTAGAGTTTTTTTAAGAGAATCAATGTTGTAGTACATAATTTTTACATAACTATAAATATTTACGCAGCACACGCAACGAAACTCTCAAAAGGAATAACTTTTCCCCCGTTTTTGTAACATTTACTATTACTGCTCCGCTCCTATTCGCTGCAGCGTGATGTTATATAGCCTATGACACTCCACAATAACGTAGCTTTCTATTGGTGAAAGAATTTTTAAAATCGGTTCAGTAGATCCCGAGATTACCCCTTACAATTTAACAAATATACAAACACACAAACTTTACCTCTTTATAATATTAGTATAGACTAGTATAGATCAATGATGTTATAGTAAAAAAGAGGTAGATATCGCATTACCGCTCAAAAACTGTTGCGGACAAAGTCACACAATTGTTATAATTCCATTGAGTCGGCTAATAGCTGCGAGCGAAACAAGTCGTGTTGTGGTCGGCTGCTGTGTGCAAAACTGCACAGATAGCTATCCCTCTCTGTTTTAAATGTTTTGTATTCTCTATCGCATTCATAGATGAAATCTATTAGGTACCGATAGGTAAGCACGTGAAATTATAACTCAACAATAACTGAATGCTGTTTTGTATGAAGGTAGCATATCTTTACTTAAATATCATTGGTATAGATAGATAAACACATTATTATGTATATATCTCTCAGCGAATGGGATTTATTGCCATTCAAAGGGGAATGCTGCCAGTCTTAGAGACACAATGGCACAGGAACCTTAGTTAGTTGTTGCTAACTAAACTAAATCTAAATAAGGCCCTCATCAGATTATTCTGAAGTGACAGACTCTGTAGGGATCAATAAAACATAAAAAAAAGAGATGTGGATTAATCTCCACTTTGAATTTATGTTAATAGGAGTAGGTACACCAAAAATTTGGGGAGGCCTATGTCCACCTAAGACTGCCATGGGCTGAATTGATTGATTGATTGACAGCAAAAATGAGATGGATGGATATAAAATGAATTAAAGTATACTTTATACGAAATATATGATGTATACATAATGAATGCATTTATTGTTAAACCTTACAAAGAATCCTAAACATTACCTGCTTATCTATTTTCATTAAGTATACGGGCTTTTAATAGCAAACGACTTATAAAAATCGGTTCTGTGTTTCAGAGATTTTTTCGAATATCAACAAAAAATCTTTCCTCTATAATATAAGTGTGGAATTGATAGAAATGTGATATTAAAATATGCCATCTCGCGACTTCTTAAACACATTAGTATTATTGTTATCTATCACATATGCAAATATTTATGTTGTTATCAAATTGACGCTGTTATGCTATTATTCATCACAGATTACATAGTATGTGAAATAAGACAGGCAGTCTAACAACTTCTTGAAATTGCTCGCTTGGTTTTTGCGAAAATATAATAATTTGTAAAAGGCTTATTGTCAAACATCAATTTCTATTGTAGGGCAGACCGGGGCTGGTTGCCTATAGGGGCAGGTAGACTAACGAATAATAATTTTAACTGCGCATCGATATTGCATCAACCGATCACATACGAAACACCTTCCCCGCGCGCCCGTCAGTGTCCCGCAACGCGGAGCACAGAGTACATTTGTATATTAACGCGGAGTCGCGGCTGTACGTGTAGGAGGAGCTGTGCTGAATTTTCAAAAATCATACCGCGTAAGTAAATATTCCATCATTAATATTTTTCATTTCTACGTCGTGTGTCAATGAAATATAACATTTAATTTGACTGCTACTAATTCTGTTATGTATCTATTTTGTGTGTATGCGTGTTTTTTCCCAAAATGATTTGTATTTTTGAATGGGCGTGAGTTTAAAAATCAAATTTGCGTCCGGGGCTGGTTGGCTACCTGGCTAAGGGGCTAGTTGACTAGTTGGTCAACCAACCCCGTTCATTTTAGCTGAAAGTAAAAGAGAACTTTTGCTGAAACTTGCTATTGTTTTTTCATTATAGAGCCATGAGGACATACAAAAGGAAGACGGACCGTGCTAAAACACCAAAGGACATCATAGAAAGATCCTGTCACGAGGTGATTTTCGATGAAAAAAGTATTAATTCTGTGGCTCAGCAATACGATATTCCATTTAAGACATTTCACCGTTATACAAACATTGTATTGATTTTGATGACCGATTAATATGTTGAATGTGAAGACTGAATTAGATTAAGTGAATAAATATGATTGTACGCAATACGAGTAGGTTCTGGGACATCCTCCCGAGGGCTCCCCGGGGCTCCCAACCACAGGCTGTTGGGCGTGACGTGAGGTTTTTTAGTCGGTAGGAGTCCGGCATAACATCCATGAGGATTTTCCCTCACGTTAAACAAAAGAAAACGCGATACGAGTATAAGTAAAATATATACTTTAAAATATGCTATTGTTAGACTGATTGTTGCATTTACATAGTTTTAATTGTTTAAGTTTGTACCAAAGAAGGTGTTTTCGTTAGATTTTATGTTTTGTAACACAATAAATGTTTTAATTTAACAGTTGTGTACTTATTTATCTACTTTAAATTTACATAGAGTGTATTATTAGGCCATTACCTTATCAATAACAGGATAGGTCAACCAGCCCCTAGGACATAGTCAATCTGCCCCGGATAAGGGGCAGGTTGACCAAAAGAATATTGTGTAATAAAATGATCGATAAAATCATGTAGATTAAAATATGCCCTATTTTCTTCCCAAACATATGTAGCTTAAAGTACTAAGTATGAAATATTGAAACTCCTAGATCCATAGACCCTAAAACGAATTAACTGTATTAGTAAAAGTAAAAAATTAGTCAACTAGCCCCGGTGCACCCTACCTATAAATAGTCTGCTAAAAATATAATATTGTGTAAATTTGTTATATGTATAGGCTTTCTGGTTATTACAATCACCATGTAAGTACATTTAAACTTTATCGGACGAGAGTGGATTAATTAGTATCTAACTATATTTTAGCAGTTTACTAACGTACTGTATCTGTTTTCTCTAGTTTACTATGCTTAAAATAGCATCTATTGAAATCTGTACAGTTGTTATAAAAATATACGGTTGAATTGAGTAGGTAACCTCTTAGGTTTTGAAGTCAGTTAAAGAGGAACAATTTAGGAGTGACCTTTGCTTTTTCTCGTTCTGAAATCAAAATTCATTATCAACATTTTATCTATATTTTTTTTAAATATTTATTTATTTATTTATGTGAAATTCGCGTCTAGAATAGATGGGTAAATATTGAAATACTGTTAGTGCTATTTTATTTACTGTGAAGGTTATTTGTCTCTAACGCTGATGGATGATAAGATATGAGTGAGGTGTGATGTATAACTTTCTTTTTTTACGTTAGTTAAGGTCAATTGAGCATAATGCCTACTGTATGTGTCACCTACTATAGTTTTTCATATTGAAGAAGAACGCCGTGAGATCGTTCTCACCAGACTGCTCTTCTCTAACACGTTTATTGTGAAAGTGAAAATTCAATCCAATTGACGTTGTAATTTTTTGTTTTATTTCAAACTTTGAACAGATGATCCACGTGACCTAGTGACGTAGTTTAATGCGACAGAGTCACAGATACAGACAAAGTCTCACCAGAAGCCCTTCTGCACTCTATTTTATAGAGAGGGGCTAAAACGACACTTGTACTATTCCACAATATTTATTATACGTGCATTTTCAAAGGTCTAGCAAGATGAAAGGACTGTACCTACTACCTTGTTCTTTCATGAAGACTTTGAAAATGCAGTGAGTCGAAACCGGTCAGGTTTATAATAATAAATATTGTGGAACAGTACAAGTGTCGTTTTCAATATGTGCAGCAAGTTCCACCAAGTGCCATCAATCAACAATATAAATACTATAGTTTTTTAACAAACACTGAAAATACTCATTTTATAAACGGTCTTTAAGCGTAGCGTGAAATAGAGTAAGCTAGTATGAGATGTCGCTGTTGTAAATGTCCCAAAATAAGTAGTAGGTAGTATAAATTTATTTATATTTTTTAGACAGCACTGTCCTACTTTATAAAGACATCAGAGCTAGATCTCAAAACTACTAATAAGTCAATGAGTATGCCAGTTATTTTGAAAATTTTTGTTCTTACAAAGTTTTAAGTAGCCTTATTTTTCTTAAAAACGTTATATTAAAATGATAACATACTCGTAGTATGTAACTACTGTTGAAAGTGTTGTGATTATGTGAAATAATAAAGGATGACGTCACAGCTTTCTATTGTTTAATCATTTATTACCTACTTTACTACTAAATACGTGGATTATTATATTTACAATAAACGGATCTAATTTAGAAAGTATTTTATTGACATTTTTGTATTACCCCGCGATATAATTATTTGTCAGTATGATAGACATAATTGTCTATCTTATTTTGGTCTATATTTATGTGAGGGTTACCGAATATTTTTTTAAATTTTTTCTTTCCAAAAGTATAAGCGGTACTACATTATTTCTTATTAAATTCCTATACCATTTTTATTTCTATTGCTGACTGTTTTTAGGGTTTCGTAGCCAAATGGCAAAAACGGAACCCTTATAGATTCGTCATGTCTGTCTGTCTGTCCGTCTGTCTGTCCGTCCGTGTGTCACAGCTACTTTTCTCCGAAACTATAAGGTCTATGCTATTGAAACTTGGTAGCTAGATGTATTCTGTGAACCGCATTAAGATTCTTATATAAAACGAGAAAAAAAGCAGTAAATTTTGGGGGTCCCCATACTCAGAACTGAAACTCTAATTTTTTTTTTTCATCAAACCCATACGTGTGGTATATCTATAGATAGGTCTTCAAAAATGCTATGGAGGTTTCTAACATCATTTTTTTCTAAAGTGAATAGTTTGCGCAAGAGACACTTCCAAAGTGGAAAAATGTGTGTGGCGTATCACACCCCGCACTAGCAGTAGCACTGCCTTAAGTAACGTGCTAGCCTTAAGCTACCGCCAAAAGGATATTTTGACAGCTGTTGTCAATGTCAATCATTAGTCAGAATAGAGAACTTTTTCCCGCTCGCTACGAGGTAGACAAGGTTATGATTTAACTAAGCAAAAACTACTGTATCTTATCCTGCAAATATACTCCATTGTATTTGTACAAACGGTGAGTCAGTACCTACAGCAGTAAACGAAGATTACCGCTTCATACAAGTCTTTCATTGTCTCCAACCTCAACGACGACACATCTACCGGACACCGGACATCCTTGGAGCCCTAACAGCGCCAAATGTGTGTCCCCCCCCCCCCCCTCTAACTTCTAAACTAAGAGAATGATAAATCTAAAAAAATACATGATGTACCTACATTACCATAAAAACTACCAACGAAAATTAGTTTGAACGAGATAGAGCGGGTAGTTTTTTTTTAATACGTCATAAACCGCAATTTCCGTTTAGTGAAATCACTACCACTGCGAACGTGAAGAACTATAAGAACTTTTATATTATGTTACTTGCTGCTACGAAACCCTTCATGGGCGAGTCCAACTCGCACTTGGCCGGTTTATTTAATTATTATAAATGTAGTCATTAGATTTTTTAACTAACTACTTACTAAGGAAGAAATAAATTCTTGTTTTAAATCGTATAATTACATTACATTACGTAAATAAAACTATTTTGACCAAAATATTAAACTGATTAAATGTTGTCATAAATTATAAAAAAGCAAGAATAATACTTTCAAAAATGGTTCTTGAAGGTCACAGATGTGCTGTTTTTTTTTTATTTACCTCCAAAGTGGCAGACAAGCTCACGGCCCGCCCGAAGGAAGTGGTAACCGTAGCCTATGAACATTGCATCCTTAAAAAAAATCATTCTAAATTAAAAACCGGCCAAGTGCGAGTCGGACTCGCGCACGGAGGGTTCTGTGCCAAAAAATGTAAAAATACCACGTGTGTTGTAGGTATTTACCACGTGTATTGTATTATAGAAGCGCTTGTGGCCCCGCGGACTCAGTGTTCTGTAAACGATCACTGCAGTAAGCAACTTTCACTATGGCCGGTCCATGGATGGGTGCCCATCCATGTGATCACTTTGTGACATTTATTTGAGCGTTTCCGTGCTTCGGAAGGCACGTTAAGCCGTTGGTCCCGGTTGCCAGTAAAATGGCAGTCGTTAGCTAAGTTGAAGGCTTTATTTCAACAGCAGGCAGTCACAACCTGCACCTGTCCATTTAAACACGGCAATACGGCTCACCACCTATTACGTGGGACAAATTATACAAAGGTGAAATGTGGGCATATAATATGCCTCTGCCTACCCCTTAGGGGATAAAGGCGTGACCATATATGTATATATATATGTATATATATTAGAGATGCGCCGAATGTGGGTTGAACCGAATTCGAACATTCGGCCGAATATTCGGTAAAAAATGTACCGAACCGAATATTCGGCCGAACTATTCGGTTCAAATTAACGCGGCAAACAGGTTACTGCAGGTCAGTCGATGAAGCTGGCGAAATTCTTTCAGCGCTGGGCGCCCAGCCCTCAACCCCAGGGCGCCGATTCTCAATCGAACAACTTGCAAGCGTAAAGAAAGTTGACAGTCGAAATATTTTTTGTCGAAATATTTGCTGGTGAAATCACAAATATTTCACCAGTTAATCGCCTTCTATATTCAATGCAGAGAATTGCCACTCTGTTGCTATTATATGTCTTCGCTTAGGTCTACTGATCTTTCTAGCTGGAAAAAATCAAAGTTGTCGCTAAAGCCCCTAAGTATAGGATCGATAAATAATCCTTATAGCACGCCTTATACCGAGTGGAACAGGAAAGCTGGTATTCAGGAGCACCAGCTCAAAATTGACAACAGCACTTCATATGTAATTAGCAGAAGGAGGTGAGCTGAACGGGCTTCTTTTTAAAGAAATGAGTTTTGTTTTGCACCAATTAAGAGTTCAAAAATAAAAATTAGGATTGGACTAGTTGCGTGTGGTGGTGATTTGTAGCGAATTAGTGATAATTTCGTGTGACACGATATCAAGTGAAGACAAAGTACTTGCATATTGTAACTTAAAAAAGAAAGAAAAACGGACTCCGTAAGGACTTGAACCACTATCTAGAACTGAGTCAGCTCATTACAACAATTTCTGCCACTCAGTCCTTTCATCTCGCCAATTAGTTGGTGGGAAAACAAGTACCTAGTTTGCAAGTTTATCGCGAATTAAACGAATTCATTAATGGGTCTGCTCTGTTCGCGGTGAAAACCGGGCATTTTTTAGGGAAGCAACGTGGAGCTTTTTCACCTAAATGACTATGTTACTGTGCGTCAATAGAGATCTCTGCCTTCCGGTCGACTTTGTCTATTTTCTAACTTGACCACTTTCAAACTAGTCCACTTCCCAGTTTGTCCTCTTCTTAGCTCCTTTAGTTTAACATCGTATTAGCACGTATTAGTGCATTTTTTGTTTGCCAAGTGACGTTAATTTTGGTAAATAATTTCAACATTCGGTAATTATTCGGCAAATAAACCGAATATTCGGCCGAATACGTACTTTTCAAAACTTGCCGAATATACCGAATTCGAATATTCGGCCGAACATTCGGCGCATCTCTAAATATATATATGTATGTTGTAGGTATGGGAGCCCCCCTTAAATGTCTTTTTTGTTTTACTTGAATTATTTGAGTATATTTAATGAAAATATACAGCTCGATATTCTGTGAGCATTTCAAGCGTCTACTTGTTGCCCTTATTAATGTATAAAATGAAATGTCAAAAAAATATAAAGTTTGTTTCATGGGAGCCGCCCTTAAATATCATTATTGTTCTGTTTTAGTATTTTTTGTTGTTATAGCGGCAACAAAAACACATAATCTGAAAATTTCAACTCTGGTTATCACCGTTAATGAGATACAGTTTCGTGACGGACAGACAGACAGACGGACAGCGAAGTCTCATGAATAGGGTCCCGTTTTTCACCCTTTGGTTACGGAACCCTAAAAATACTCATTCTAAATTAAAATGGCTGCAGGCTTTATACTAGTATCACAATACATCGTATATCATTTCTATTTTTGCACTGGCTTGACCACTAATGGAATTCCGCGATTGTTCTTCGACTCTTGGAGATGGTAGGTGGTCCATTGTTGCAGTGAACAGTGCAATAGGCGCCACGATGCATTTACTAACGAAGGCTTTGTGAGTTATAGTTTTCGAGGTCATTCATTTGCATGCTTACAATATTAGATATTATACATCCTACCCTACATTATGCCAGCAAAGTAGATATTATTTACGGTCTATCTATGACAAGAATGCTTTACCTATTAGAATTTGGCTGTACCTACCTACTGCATAGCTTTTTTCCGGGCGTAACGTTTTTATGGATCGGATCATGGAGGCCTGTAGTCTTGGGCGATCCTCTCATACCATGAGAACAAAAGGACTAATGTTCTATAATCTGAGCTTATACTCTTTTATAAATTTCAAACTTTATACAGTCCATGTAGAAAGAATGGAGGACCCATGTATTTGTTCGGAAGCACAGACAATTTAAAAGTTGCTTCAACTCATTCAAATATAAAAAGGTACATACCTACTATAAATATTTGAATGAGTTTGAGCAATTTTTAAAACGTCGTAATTAAAACAAGTCGTTTCCCAAGGCTAGGAAGAAATTACGATAAAATCAAAGTCAACGATCAAAATTACACGAAGAACGAAAACCGGTACGAATTAGCTGTCTGTGATCTTGAACGTCTCGAGGGAACTCGGCCGCCGATGTGAGGTAACAGTATCTACCAGTGCGACCGGTCTGGAGGTCAATATATTGAGATGTTGCAGTTCCTTAGTAATAAAATAATTATGAGTGCGAAAGTCTATCTACATATTAGTATTTTAACGTTAGGAAATTCCTACATGAATGCTTTGCCGGACTCCTACCTACTAAAAACCACACGTATCCTACCTAGCAGCCTACGGTTGGGAGCCCCGGGTAAGCCCTCGGAAAGATGTGTCCGGGACTCCCAACAGAAGTCTATTAGTATGCGTGTACGGGAGAAAGGGTGTTTGATACTCTTTCACGATCTCACAGCGCGACGTTTTCGGGTCCCAAGGGATTTATTCCGGCGATAAGAAGTAGCCCCTGTATTATTTCAGGCTATAATCTAGCTCTGTACCAAAATTCAGCCAATTCCGTCCAGCTGTTAGAGCATGAACGAGTTATAGATTCCGTAAATTAAAACATACTTTAAAACTTTAACATGTATCATAGGGTTAGGACTCGGCAGTAAGGATAAATTACACATAACCATAGCAACAAATCAACGTGTTCATCACACAAAGAGATTTTTCTTGGTTGGGAATTGAGTCCACCTCTTTTTTACATCTCTTTTGAAACGAAAAAAAAAGAAACAGGTAAGTACTCTTTTTTTTTCGTGTGGAAATCTTCATTGATTCTACTACCACATACATTGAATTATAATGTACTACGTACTACGTAGCAATAATAACTTAATGACCACATATCATCATCCATCATCGTCTATAATCCATCGGCCTACGGCCGGGAGTCCCTCGGCAGGACAACCTCAGGACTCCCGACACAGACTTTGTTCACTAAATATAGCGAACTTTTCCCAGGTACCGTAAAGTTTACTTACCAAATATCATGCAGCCAGTCCAATAGTTACAATGATAGATACCTATTCGTGAAGCAATTTACTTCCGAGTATCAGGGTCAAGAGACGAGTGGGTCAACGTCTTAGATTTACTGACCTTTAGACGTGTTCGGATAGCCGCCGGCATATCTGCACTTTTCGTTAGTGTAGGCGGCGATTACCTTTTTGTTTATTTTGCTGATTGGTCTTTGACTGTTGGTTCCTGACCCTGACTTCCAAATAGAACTTATTATCAGTTCCTCGTAAATTGCTTATGTCCGGCTTAGTTATGGTTTTATCACTGCAATGCTAAATGTTGCTGTTCCGTTACGTAGACTGGCGAAGTTTGGGCACATGAATCCATTAGCCACTACCCTTCATATTCATAAAACCCAAGATACAGAATGAGGGGTTCAATAACGACCGCATGGTTACTATCTTCTGATGGTTGGTTTCTATCCTCAGACTCAGTTATTCTTTTAGTTATCTATGGGTACATAATAATAAAATGATAGAAAAGACAAAATTGTACATTGGAAATATTAAAAAAAAAAACTCGCTGGGTGTTCAACATAAGATACCGAAGCCGAAAATGTAGTTAGATATTTTTTTGTCTGTTTGCTTTGCTTTATCCGGAAGGCTCTCGAAAAGTGCTCAATAGATTTGATTCAAATTTGGCACAAATATTAACTATTAGTAGGGTCTTCAAATAGGCTTTATATTATCATGCTACATATCCTAGGGGCTAAGCAGAGAGCAATCAAATTGGCATTAGAACATAAAATTATCACTCGTACGAAGCCACGGGCAACAGCTAGTTCTTTTATATTATTCTTTTAGTCTGAGCTTTTAACATGTTTCTGTAAGAACCACAGAGTATATTGTATATGTGAGAGTAAGAACGACGAGCAGCCAATTCGCCATTCTTAGGCCCTTCTCAGTATCACAAAAAGTAGCATTCATTTTGAATATTGCCAATAGTATAGTAGTATATTACTTACTACAGATTAGTACTGCTCGTTCGCTCTAACTTTGCCGCTCGGCTCCATACTAAAGTCGAATTTTTAATTAGACGAAGTAAATTGACAGCAACTAATGTCACTTCTTCATACAATGTTGCTTATTTTCTATGACGGAGTGACATTAGCTACTGTCAGTTTCATAGTAGCGAAAAATTCTAAATCTATGGTCAATTTACTTCGTCTAATTAAAAATTCGGGTATACGCCTCTACGCCAGCGGCAAACTTAGAGCGAACGGGTAGTAGTATAGATTCTTTGCCGATGCAGTTACGGTTTATTTACAAACGAAGTGGTCTGTGCCTATTGTTAGCGTTTGAATAGAAATTGAGAATGCAGCATTGTGTTTCTATTGTCTTTGGGAGGTAAAGGTGAGTAAATACAGGACTGTAAGTAGTACCATTTATTTGTTTTGTAATGAATCTGGGAGTATAAGAAGACTTTAGACTTTTAGACATCGAAAAACTAAACCGTTACTTGTACAGTGGCAAAAACTACCCTTCTGCCTACGAGTTTAATAGCCTATATTGTTAGTGACAATGTTCTTAAAAAAAAACTAAATGCGTCACATTACTGCTCACTTTTTTTAAAATTATTCTACTATGCTGGGCGTAGACAAATTCAACCGTCAAGTGCATCAGTTCTCGAGTTATAAGTATTTTAACTTGTAACAAAAAGACGACTTCTTATGTGTACTTGACTCTTGACTGTATGTAAATATAAGACTAAAAGGAAAACAACCAATTATGTACAGGTAGCACAACAAAACGCCAAGTCAAATCTATAGTTAATCGCAGCGATCATTCAATCCGCGTACAATTAGGTTTGTGCTAAAGAGAGAGTGTTGTATTGAGGTCGTGGCCTTGCCGACTTGGCTTGTAAAGTCACTAAAGACTTGCTCATTGATGTCTTTGTTGTAACTGGTGCAAAAACTAGCATAGATGACGCTTGCAGCTGAGGGTTACGAGGTTTTACGCCTTTATCCCTGAAGGGGTAGGCAGAGGCACTGTATACCTACGCCCACATTTCACCTTATAGTTTTATGTCCCACGTAATAGGTGGTGAGCCTATCACCGTGTTGAAATGGACAGGCGCAGGTCCCGCGACCAGCAGTTGAAATTTTTCAAGCCGCCTATAAGGCCTTCAACTTGGCTTAACGATTGTCATTTACTGTCAACCGGGTTTCATATCGAGTTTTCCTTCTCTACGCAATGAATCTTTTGCGAAAGTGTTCCCTTAGTCGCCTCTTACGACACCCTCGGGATGTATAGGGGTGGCGACATTTTGCACTCTTACCCGTCGTAACGCGAGACTCCGTCGCCACACTGGGCCCACGGGGGCGGGGTTTTACTAGGTCAATCAATTTTCATTTACTGTCTTCCAATTGCCGCATTCCATGGGAACTGGGAACGGACTCCAGATATCAAAAGAAGTAGTTAAGCTATGTGTTATTCCAGACTACATATTATCTATCTATTCCTGTATCAAACAGCCAGATTGTCAGCTCGCTCAGCCGTTAGGGTGTGAAAAATTAACAAACAACATACTTACAAACTTTCTAGGATTCTAATTAAGAGCGTTCATTTTTTTTCACTCCTATTATTTGGTGTACCAAAGCCTCTCTTAGAACATTAAAGTAACATTTTTAACTTCTAGGGAAAAAGTAATACTTCCTTTTCGTCAAAAGTTTTTATTTTAATTAAAATTATATTCCAATAAAATTTCAAACAAGTATGTACACCAAGTACATTTTAATAAAAAATACTACTGAACACAATACTGAACATAAGTAGGTACGGTACATATTTTGGAAGAAAGCGTGCATGGCAGTAAAACCAAAGATAAAGTAAGTAGTGTAAGTACCTACTAGTCTATTAGCAAAGCTATCTCATGCACAACGGGTCGTTACTAAAGAATTATTAACTGCAAAGAAATTTTCTGAAGAATTTTTTTATTTTTACTTGTTGTAACAATATACCATTAACACTTCTTTCTGGCTCTTCAAATCGCGGTCAATATGCTCAACACGAAATTTTAATGATCTGATAATACAAGTTGAAGTCACACTTAGAAATTCCAATTAGTTAAACCTATCAAAAACTGTTTAAAATTTCATTAAGAAACTTACGATAACTTTCTTGTGCGTTTCACGATTATCATTCAGATATTATTCCCGGTTTGTATTTGAACCTCATGCTTTCGAGTTCAAGATTCGGGTTCATGGGGATGCTCTTTTGACTGATTGATTTAAGACGAATTTTGATTAAAGGCTTAATGAAAACTCGCGTGTACAAAACTCATCACACAAATCATTCAACAACTACACCTCTGTTGTAGTTGTTGAATGATTTATAATTATCTACTGGATGTTAAAAGAGTGGCCGGAGTTTTATTGTCAGGTTCTTTTTTCTCCAGCTCTACCTCGTTGCGAATCTGACAGTAAATAAATGTAGAAGCAATCATTTGGTTGGATTACATTACATTGTGACATAGATGTTATATGATTACGTTACATTGTGACATAGATGAATAAAGATTTTATTTTTAAGCTATTGCATAGCTTCTATCGCGGGCCTTGCGTGGAGACCGAATCCAGAAATTGTGTCACGAAAACGAGTCACACTCTCGGCTACCTTCGGCCACGTTCGTGTATCTAGTCTAGCAATTCATAATTTTTTTGTTTACGTCAATTATGAACTCTGCAGTCGTTATATATTATTATTATTATGTCAAATAATCCAAAAATTGATGCTTGTACCCAGAATCGATCTTGCGCCTTCTGCGTACCGATCCGCGTCTTAACCACTCGACCAAAGTTGAATTAAGAGTGTTGGTCGAATTTAGAGTTCTTAATGTGAAATGACAATTTCGATGCTGTCAATTACATTAGTTGCTGTCAATTTACTTCGTCTAAATAAAAATTCGACTATAGGTGTATAGGTATTCATCATCTATGTACAACAGTGAACTGTACTCGTATAATTTGTGTAAAAAGTGTTTTAAATATAAATAAACAAAGTGCATTTATTAATGTAGAAAGTCACGAAAAATAGTGAAAGAAAATGAGTGAGTACTCTATATACATACATTTTATTATTATTATCACCAATGCAGTATCATTTTTTGTTTTGTTAATTTATATATAATACTGCTATAAAGATAACCAAACCCGGGAGTACGTTCCCATGGGAAGCGGGAAGAAAATTTCACGCTGACGTAGCCGCGAGCGCCATCTATCCCATACCTATGTACTTTAAACGTGTCACAACAATACCATACATGCATATTTCAAAGAATGTCTATTATTACCATAAAATTTGTAAAAATAGTTTTTAAGTAGAAAGAAGAAACCTATTGTTTTATCTTTTAACTAGCTGACCCTCGCAACTTTGTTTACGTCACACAAGGTCTATGAAATTAGAGGTATTTATTAATCATACTCATCAAGTAGCGTGTAAATCTGCCCTGTATGCTATATCAAAATAGAGCTTAATGTTTAAAACTATTCCTCAGTATAGAATTTTCCTCAGTATAAACAATTTACATACAAACACCGGCGTGTTAGAATTTTATTACATGTATCAATGTAGTAGACGTAACGTGTATAAAATGACATCAATCAAATGTCATCAATATTCTGAAAAAGAAATTAAAAATAGAGTTCACAAACTCTTTTGAAAATACATACTGTACCTACCTTAGAGGATCGTTATGAAGATAACAGGATAGTTAACAACCATCCATAGAAAATAGATGGTATAATGCTGAATACCGCAAAGAACAATCGGCGCGGCATAGAATGGGGCCTATACTGATATCCTGGAGGATATTAATGATGCCGATGTCCTGTGCCTGCTGAGGCACACACACGCCGTCATGCATGTCTGCAGGACAACGTGCAGGACAACGAGCAGGATGAGGCAGCGAATGGCTGGACTGAAATTAAAATCGACAGACGCAAGAGATGTGGTGGAGGCACTAATTCACGTACCTCGGGAGTGTCGTGTCAGAAACTGATGGAATAGAAGAGTACCCTACATCATTTCGAGTCTCGCCAAGGTCAGAATAACCTTTACACAGCTGCGCCCCGTAGGCAGTTGCGAAAATAGACACGAAGAGTGAAACTCAAAACAAAGTAAACGTTAAAACTGTACTGCTAACTGCTATACGGATGCGAGACATGGAAGGTCACTAAAGTAAAGACATTTCGCACCAGCTACCAGCTATAAGTCTTCGTCAAACGCTGCCTCCAATGGATCCTCGGTACATATGGGCCCGAGAACATCACGAACGTAAGACTATTGGAACGCTGCAGTGAGACCCCAACAGATCAAACGTCGGAAGTGTAGCTGCTGCGCTGGATTGGACACACGCTGCAAAGGGACCATGAATCACATCATACCAAGGCAAGCCTTACTGAAACTACTGGTAGGCTTTCAAAAACTGTTCGATAGTAAGTAGGTACATTTATTGATAGTGGCTATAGGCTACATAACATAATGCGAAGATTAATAGGAGTGGTGCAGCAATGAGGAATGTTTCGAAAACGGAAAACATTTAATCGTTATAAGAGTATCCGTTGCGCCTCTGCGTAAATGGTTGAAGTTACATAAAAATAATTTATTACAAAATAATTGTTCTTCTTAAAAAGTTCTAAAACAAAATTCCAAAAGCCCAAATGTCCACAGTCAAGTAGGCACTTGGTACTTTACTTTGTTGAACATAGGCCTTAAAATCTTACTTCTTACTAATATTATAAATGCGAAAGTTTGTGAGTGTGGATGTTTGTTACTCTTTCACGCTCAAACCGCTGAACGGATCGGGCTGAAATTTGGTACGGAGATACATTATAGTCTGGAATAACACATAGGCTACCTTTTATCCCGGGAATAACTTCCCGCGGTAACAAATTTTACGCAGGCGAAGCTGCGGGCATCAGCTAGTATTCTTATATAGAAATAATTATACTAGCATAGTTGGAAAAAAATTCTATGTAATAGCTTTACCGCGGCAGTCCCCGAGTGCCACACGTCTTTTTTTTTTTTCTTTTTTTTTCAAAGAGAACAAAGAGAGCATGACGTAAGAGGATGATAAAATGAAAAGGGATAAAATTTCTACCTATTCGGGAAAATACTGTGACAATAAAAAATATTACCAACCTTTACGAATATTTTTACACAGCGCCCTGAGCCCTAAGTCAGCTAAGGGATTCGGCGGGAAACTTTCAGACAAGCATTACATTGTGTTTTAATAACTTTTCAAAACTAGTGTAATTTTGAGTGTTTATGTGTAATTTATGGTGGATTATTAAACATAAAGGTTCGACAACCTGCAAAAGTGTTGGAAAGTGTTAAAGCGCAGTGAAACGCGAGTTTTTACGTTTGTCGACGAATTCCACAGCCAGCCCTAGTAAGGTACCACCGCCTTACTAGAGTAGAACTTAGTCCAAACTTGGACATACATGAATACGCTGCTCATATGAAGAATCATAATATGAAAATGATTTATATTATTTTCACAATGAAATTTACTTGACTTTGGCATACTCTCAAACCGAGAAAGTCCAAGAACAAGAAGAAAAAAAAAAAAAGTCAGCTAAGAGCTAAGATAAACCTGCTTGTGTTATGGGTACGGGACAATGCTGTTAATTACAATTTGTTTGGTGGTTTTTATTTACTGGAGCTGGATACTGATTGGTGGTTCTTTATAACGGTTTACCTTATTCACTACTCTTTTTTTTGCCGAGCTATACCTTTATAAAAGAGCTTCTGGCGGGAACTTGAAGAATGGTCCTGCGTTCTGTTATTGTCAAAAAGAATTACACATTTTGTGTGCAGGCTTGAAAGCCAAAGCTTAATATGTAAATATTAAAAAAAAACTGTGTACCACCACCACCTCTCAATTATTCCAAATTCAAATATCCTTGGCGTGTGAAGTTGATATTAAAAAAAAAAACATTTAACACGTACGACCACTCTATGTGTACTTGTCTATGATAGCCAATTAGCAGCTGTTGGGTAATCCACCTGGGTTCACACGTGTTCGAAATTCAAAATTAGCCGTGCTATAAGAATTTTCCCTTGAATCGTGTGGTATCAGGCCAGTGTCGTATTATGACGCCTAAGAATTGCAAATGAAATTATTATCTATTTACTATTCTGAATCAATTTAAAGTAAACTCTAAGGTAGGCCTGAAATCCACGTATCTATACTAACATTATAAAGAGAAAAGATTTGTTTGTTTGTTTGTATCGAATAGGCTCCGAAACTACTGAAGCGAATTAAAAAATTCTTTCACTGTTGGAAAGGTACACTATTTCCGGTAAACATAGGCTATATTTTATTCCCGTATTCCCACGGGGAAGAGAACTACGCGGGTGAAACCGTCCGCTAGTATTACGAGTATACAAAATGAAATTAAGTAAATACACAGGCGCTGCAACGCGTCCAGAACATGAGAGTATTTCGCGTGAAGTCCCGAATTCTGCAAATATGCGTTAATTACAAGCATTTCCTTGGTCATAAGTAGGGCAGGTATTTTATATCAGACACATACGCAGCTTCGATCAAGAATAACAAAGATGACATCTAGTTGTTATTTTGATGGAAGATACGCAGTCATCCCAAAAATATCAAATAAAATCTGTCAAATTAAAAAAAAAAGAAAGTGGATTTAGTTTTACATAGATGAGAGGAGAGAACAGCAATGAACGAGAGTTACAAAATTGTATGTTATCTGTAAAACAATCAAGACTCACAAATGAAATTATGGAAATAAAAAGGCAAATAATACTTTAAAAAATACTGTATTCTGAAGTTTCTAACGCTAAGCGTATAGTGTTTGAATTAAAAAAAAAAACAATGACGTACGTGTTGCAGATAAAGAAGCATTTAAAAAAAATCGATACAGACAGCAATATCGAAAAAAGGAATCTAGATTAAGATTATTTTAAAGTACTGTCGATCTGTAGTCGCCAAAGAAAACGCATAAAAAGCACAGCCCAAAATAAAAAAAATACTTTCCATTTTTAACCCATATGAAATATCAAGAAATAGGCCTAGCAAAACCATTTTAAAATCCATTGCGCGAATATGGAGTCCATCCAAAAAAAGTTTATTGACTGCTTTTTTTTAACGTAAGGGAAAATTTGGGTGCAATGCCGGACTCCTAACTACCGGATTAAAAAGCCTCACGTAACGCCCAACAGCCAACCATAGGGTTGGCAGCCCGGGCACTGTATATATATACTGTGTTAAATATATATAAATATGCCCCTGGTTAGCACTCGGAAGGATGTCCCAGGACTCCCAACAGACCCACGGCCGCCGCTGCGGCCTCGCCTAGGCCCAAGGCCCTAGGGGGTGGTTCGGGTGCTATCCCGCGTCTTCGGGGAGTTTTGGGTGTGATCCCGCTTCTAAGGGGGGGGGGGGGGGGGCGTGCGTGAATTCCTCACGTCACGCTGCCGTCATGGGCCTGCTTCTGTAAGGTCGGTGAGCAGCCCACTCACCGTCCTCAGTTTACTCAATGATAATGATAAGTATATAAAAACTTACCGACTTATCTAAGAAGTTAGCTACATTTTTCTTTGTTATTGAATAAAACTGTTCATATTCAGCGAATAACCTGTATCTGGAGATGTTGCAATCGATATTGATAACGTTATCAATCATTTCACACAAGAGCGTCACATGTGTAATATTACCAATAGGTACCTACTTGATACTTATTTACTAATACACTACGTATTTTACGTATGGAAGTACGTATACTTCCATACGTAAAAAAAATGTGAAATGGGTGACCATTTCAACATTGCATAAGATGCTTAACGCAGTGATGGTTTACAGAACAATGAGTATTCGGAGCTAGAACCCAGAAAAGTCATGTAAAAGCTTAGATCATCTAATATGTTATTTGGTCTAAGTGTAAAAGCTATTTTGAGAAATACGAAATTCTTGCCCAAAAAAAATAAAAAATAAAAATAACCGACTTTAAACAAAACCTGAAAGTAAAATTTACTTAGCACAAAGTAGGTTTGTTTGAAGTCGGTTTTATTTTTAATTATAAATTATTTTTTCATTATTTTAAGTGACGGGTGGACCGAAAAATATATCTATGTAGGTGTAAAGTCCTCATCAAAACAAATCAATCAAGCCCAAACACAAGGTGACTGCTGTAAGTCGTTAAGGAATTCCTTTGACTGTCTTTCGGTTCCATGATCAGATCGACTCCAGACCTTCATTAAATTGTAGTACATTAAAGCACTTAATTATAAAAGTTAACAAACGCACAAGTTGTCCCTACAATTTCCGGTGGTTGCCCTCGATTTCTTCTGGATCCCATCATCAGATCCTGACCTGGTGAAAATGGGACCACCTCAGGAGTAAACCTTATTAAAAGAAAAAAAATTGAAATCCGTCTATAATTGACGGAAATATCGGTTAACATACTTACATACAAAAAAAACATACAGACGAATTGAGAACCTCCTCCTTTTATTTTTTTTTATTTTTTTTTTGAAGTCTGTTAAAAATGTTATTATCATCATCCTTAGAGCCATTTTCCGACCAAGTTTTTGTCGACTTTTCAGTCTAACTGCGATGCGGCTGAACTTCGATATTTTCCTAAAGTGGCTGCCATGGCCATCTCATCTCCACAACCAATTGGCAATATCGTAGTTCCGTAGTTAGTGTTAGAATTACTACTTGCCCAATAAAAAGATATTATGGGAATCAATGAGGATGTGTATCAGAAAATTAGTTATTGTATTTACATACAGCGCCTTTATCAGAAGCGGTCATAACTGTCCAAGTAATTTTCGTAAACTAGTTTGGTAATGATAATAAAAACTACATAAATTAGTTTCCATCGGCATGCGGGAACCAGGTGACTTTTTTTTTATTTTCTACATTACCAATATGGCATCGACTGATGAGCTTATAGAGTTGCCATAATGTAACATATGGATTGCCAGAGTAATAAATGGCCAAACTGGTTGGTAGTTTTTATAAACTGGTTTTATACTAGTTTGAATTGTTGTTATAATTATTATAAATGTTTTTATTTTGTCGACAGGTACGTGGGTGTGAATGATAACTGGTTTATCGGATTCGGATAAAGCAACTGTACATAAATCGGCCATGAATTATACAGGTTTGACCATTAAGTTGAATTTATTCCGTTCTTTTAGACTTGAATTGCTATATTTCGGCGAACCTCTTCAAAGATTCTTTACCTTTAAGTGTGTAGGAAGTTGTTATATTCCTTTCTACATAAATACACGATTTTAATAAAGATAATTCGTATAGGAAGGCGACATTTTGAATCATTCGTCCAAATTATATAAATAAAATCCTTGTTCAAAGCTTTTTCTTAAGAACTGCTGATCTTTGAACTGATCCATTGATATTGAACATTGATCTCTGAAGTGATTTGTGGTGATTTAAGGAATATAAACTACTAACAATCATGGAAACCTTTTTTACCTGTAAAAATCCCTTTTGGATGTTATGTCGGACTCTTATCGACTAAACTACACGTGCCCTACCTCTTCCTGCTGTCAGATGTCTGGGCAGGATATCCCAGGATGACTTGCAACCCTTTACTGGTTCAGGGAATACGAATTGCGTCACAAAGCATCACATTAAAAATATTATTTGCATGTACTTGACTTTTATCCATATCGAAGGATATCCTGCTGATAATGTTAATTTTATCTGCTCTATCGTGATCATCTCTATTATCTTATTTCGTCTATCATACATCTTTCATGCGGCAGGACGTTGGGTCATACAGTCATTTTTATCCCTTGGGATTGCCGATTGACAGAGACTTTGCCTTGTCAATCTTTTGTTTCTTCTTCACACGCTCCTTGGCTTTAGCTTTTCGTTTACACAAAATATTAATGGTTATGTGTGTGTATAATGCAGTTCTGGATATACGATTTATTCCAACCTTGACAGAAACTTGATACTGGTGCCTTTCACTCCAGGATTTTGGTTCAAACTCTCCGCGTTCCTTATAATTTTAAGGAAAAACAATTATGAAACTACGTTAACAAATTATAATTCCTTTGTAGGTTCATTCCCTGTAGCTATGTTTACAAAGATAATTAAAATATTTGTAAACATAGCTACAAAAATATTGCTTCTTAATACAATGTAAGTCCTCTATGCTTTGCCAATAGGTGCCTATAATGGCGTAGAAATCATACAAATTTCCTTTCGTTATTAGGTCCATAGATCAATAATGTTCAATGAGTTCGGAATAAATCAATAAGTTACGAAGCGGATCCCTTTTTCATAATGGTTGCTTTTTTAATCTTGTCTCTCGATGCTGTGTTAAACAGAACAATGTTTAGTAAAATGTAGTCTAATTGTCTACATTACCGTGCATCCAGCTAGTTTCACATAAAAACCGTGATTTTTCTTGTAGAATCTTGAAATCGGTATTATTCGCATAATTTTCCGCTAATGGATTTCTCGCGTGGGCATTTCGTGGCAAATTCCTATGCAAATAGTCCTTTCTTTTCTATCTCCAACATTTCATATATGTTTCTTAGCGAGCATATATATATTTCCTACGTCTTAATATGCTACTTTTGAAAGTTTGCGAAGATGTTTGTTTGTCAATCCCGCAATAGCTTCTGTACAATTTTAAAAGATAATATTATCCCGGCGACACAGACTTTTTCGTTCATGTGTGAGTTGGGATATGGGTACCTATGGGAAAACTTACCACGGGAAAAGCAGCGAGCTGGCACGCGTGCTAAGTTTTCACCACAGACGGCACGCGGCACAATGAGCTGTCTTGGCCCCTTGGCTTGGACTCGATAACCCAAGTTGAAGACCTTATAGCGCCCAAGCCGCCGACTGCGGAACTCGGGTGGAAGAGTTCTCTCCCGTTCCCGCCCCGCCGCCTCTTTTACAAGCATCACCTGCTCGCAGAAAGAGGCGGCGCAGTCCCACTTACTCCCGCTGGAGATCATGGCTCGCACCATGGTCCCGAGCGAGAAAGTGTCCACGTCCAGACCCACAACCTGTACTTGTCCGGTTTCCGCAATCAAATTACAGGGAGGACTTGGATGCGGTTGGCAGGTGCCTGTGTTTTTGACGGAAATAAATTGATTGTTGTACCTGGTGAAATAAGAGCGTTGGTAGAAGATACTGAGGTATCCCCTTTCGGGAGAAGGTGCGATATATTTATTCAAATTCATTTCACAAAAGTCTTTGAGTGGACTCACACTTCACGTTGATTATTTAAATGCTTAATCGATTAATCGAATCGAATTCATTACATTATATCGATTTCATTAGGCATTTACATCAAATCTATATACCTACGTAACTGCCGTACCTAATTGATGCATTAGTTAATTAATTGATTACTTAACAATCAATTCAGCCTATAGTAGTCCACTGCTGGACATAGGCCTCTCCCAGTTTACGCTACAATTGTCCCCTTAGACAAGTAGCACAAGCGTAAATCGCAAACGAAAAGATAGAGTATATCGACCAATCACACCCAAGCTCGTGATCCCCTCGCTCGAGACCATGGTGCGAGCCATGCTCTCCAGCGGGAGTTAGTGGGACTGCGCCGCCTCTTTCTGCGAGCAGGTCATGCTCGTGAAGGAGGCGGCGGGGCGGTCGACGTGTCTTCGCCGAGGACTATCGACCTCCATGACCGGGGGTCTGAGGACGGTGAGAAGGTCGCTCACTGTTCTTACAGCAGCAGGCCCTTGACGGCAGCGTGACGTGAGCAACTCACGCCTTAGAAGCGGGATCACACCCGAAACCCCCCAATGACGCGGGATTGCACCCGAACCACCCCCTGGGCGAGGCCGCAGTGGCGGCCGTAGGTCTGTTGGGAGTCCCGGGACATCCTTACGAGAGCTTACCCGGGGCTCCCAACCACAGGCTGTAGGGCGTTACGTGAGGTTTTTTAGTCGGTAAGAGTCCGGCATAGCATCCTCTGAGGATTTTCCCTCACGTAAAAAAAAAAAAAGCTCGTGATCCCGCCGCGCCGCGGCGCGCGATTCCTATACCGGCGACGAGCTTGGATGTGAATGGCCGATCTATTCTATTCCTTTCTTAGGCAGTACCGGCTTTATTCTTTAAGAACACACCAAAATATTAATTTGTATTTATATGCATTAATGAAATAAAAATAATGACTTGGTTATAACCGCTTAGTGGGATTTCCATTCATGGGCTTTTTCGTACATCCGAAGGCATTTTCTTTAAGGTGCCCGTCCGCAAAAAATGCACTTAGGATTTTGGAAATATTCAAGAACTCACTTCATTAAATGACACCAAAATGGAACCTTAAATTCTTTATAGATGAGACTAGATTAACACCGTGTGATATTTACAAAATAATTATTTAAATTAGAAAAAACACCTCTCAAAACTTAATAAAAATCATCGCAATTCGCAAGAAAAATTAAATTAACAAAGGTAAATTTCGATGATTTTCAAAGGTTTTTTCGCAAGTAAATAATTATTTCGTAAATAGCACACGATGTTAGCGTAGTCTCATCTATTAAGAATTTAAGGTTCCATTTTGGTGTCATTTAATGAAGTGAATTCTTGAATATTTTCAAAATGCTAAGTGTCTTTTAAGTAGTATCATTCATTATTATTACTAAAGAATATTTGCATTATGTTAGAATAAAGGTATGACGTAAATTGATCTCATTATTGCGTCATATTGTTGGAATGAAGTATTCCAAACTTTTTTAGTTTATTTCCATTTATTTCCATTTAGTATACCTATTCAAAGTCTCGCGTTTTATCACAGCGATACGATCGCTAGCACTGAAGTAGAGGTTCCTGATAGATGGCAATATAGTGTTGACATCCTCCAAGACAGACAGTCTATTCCTGTCCGTTTCAACACGGTAATAGGGTTTGCAACTGTCCATAGACTTTTTAGTATGAGCGTTAGTTTGGGGAAGAGCTGGACACACTTTTTCTATCAGGTGCCGTTGTCTGCTAGCTAAGTATTATAAAAATAAGAATACTCGGAAATTCGTCCTTCAAAAGGTGAACGGGAGTTTGAAGTACTATGGGGCGAGCGAAACTGGGCCGTACAACTAGTTTGTATTAAATTAAAACATACATACATACATACATATGGTCACGCCTTTATCCCCGAAGGGGTAGGCAGAGGCATATAATATGCCCACATTTCACCTTTGTATAGTTTGTATAGTAAATTAAAACATAGTGCAAATTTATTTAGTTTTAGGTGTTACGGTGTGACATATTTCGCTAGTAATTGGCATGCAGTGTTGGAAATAATTACATTATCCACTAGCACTACACATATGCATTCATTAATATTTAAATATATTAAGCAATTTACTAAATGATTATACCAATTAAAAACATTATAATTACATTAAGTAGTCGTATTTTGGACGGTAGTATACAAATAGTTAGCCTTAAATTGTATAAGTGATTCTTATATTGTGTGCTTAAACGGTTAATTAATAATTTTTTTTATAATATAAAGCTCCCCCGAGGTAGTCACGGATATGTACTGTACGATCTTCACAGTTAAAATATTATATAAATGGAGGTTTGTCTTTTTAAGGAGGTTTCGGGAAATTTTCAGAATTCCTTTTTCACCCCCAGTTGAGACTTCCAGAATTGACCTCTTTATTGTAATACAAGAAATAAATTCAATACTTTTATAATTGACGGCACTAAGGCAATTCTTACTAAAGGCACTTTTTGGCTTATAATGACTCGACCAGTTTTCTGATGAGGCCTTATTGCAAAAAGGCAAGTTCTTGCAGGCAACCTTTGGCTTATAAAAAGGTACTCGCCCAGTCCTTTCTGACGAGGCCGTATTGAACCAAGGCAATTCTTATTAAAGGAACTCTTTGCCTTATAATGACTCGACCAGTTTTCTGATGAGGCTTTATAGCAAAAAGGCAAGTTCTTACATGCAACCTTTGGATTGTAATGAATCGCCCAGTCCCTCTCTGACGAGGCCATATTGCACAAAGCAAGCATACGGCCCAACAGAAGTACTGGTGGTCACTGCAGCCTATGAAAGTTTGCAACACCAGAGGCGCCACACCCGCGCTGCCGATCGATCCTGTAAAAAACCTTCTAAGACCCCTTTTGAAGAACCCCATACTGTAGGCGTTTGGGAAAACCGAGGCAGGGAGATCATTCCACAATCTAAGCGTGCGCAGGAGAAAGCCCCTGAACTTTGGATTATTTAAAAGTAGATATTAAATACTTGAGTAGTAGTTGTATGCAACATTTGGAATGGGTACTAGGAAATCAGAATTTTGATGAAAATGAGTATTTCTTTAACCAACAGGTGCATAATATATTTACTTATAGGCTTCACAAAGGCATCTGAAACCTCACTTATAGTTGACTAAACACCGTGTAATCGATTTGACGTGATAATAATGGCGATGGAAATTATCGGCTTGAAGATCTCGTGTAAAGTGTAATTATATTCAATTATTAACTTACTGGGACTGTTACAAGGCAATAGTTACATTAATTAATTAATTATAGCTCCTATCAATAATCGTAGATATTAACACGGCACGTAGTAGCTAAATGGTTTAAGCTAACATCAAAATTAGGTAGGCATTAGGTTCTTCCTGGGCACCGATTCTCGACCACGCGACATAAATGCGTGGACGGAAAACTAGTGAAACGTCATGTGTCTCATGTTTTGCCGTTTCCTAATATGAGACAGATGACGTTGCATCAGTAAGTTTCCGTCCACGCCATCACGTCGCATAAATCGAGATTCAGTGCCCTGAAATGACACAATTCCAATCACAACGTTGTCAATGATAAGGACATTCCTGGCAGTACCTGGTGTTATTCAGAAATACCTTTCAAGAAGAGCAGATATCTCTCGCAGATATCTTTCAAGAAGAGCAGATTATATTAAAATTACACATAGGTAAGTAAAACATCCAATACCTATACAAATAGTGTCTAAACCCTTCCTAATAGAGCGGAGTTTTTGGGATTGGACAGGCAGTAATCATTTGCAGTTGCACAGATCCCCTGTGCAATTGACTACTCTTTGTTCAATCCATGGCCTGCCACCATGAACGAGGAACTTACTAACACCTGTCATTCTCAATTTATTCGAACGATCTTGACAGTTATCAGTTATCTAATGAGCTGCCAAAAATGTCAGCTGCCAAAGTCAATGACAGGTGATTTTTTTTAAACCTTTATATTTTACGGCCACCTACACCGGCCAATAAGTAAACAGGTACTAAATGAATACAATACAAATACCAACAGATTCTACCATATCGATATTTCCGATAAAAACGAACAGAACTCGGAACTCGGAATGGTTCGAATCGGCCCGCTCATGTTGATGGGAATAGAAATTTGATGACTTTTGTATGAAGGTATTATTATTATTGTTGTACTAAATGTTTTGGACGAAACCATTGCTCAAGTCCAAGAGACCAAGGCCTTTATTAGTAGATTTAATGATTAGGGTTACATTTGAATATGTATATGTAGTTACTTACTGCAGAATACACGTATTGGGCGTGTTTCTACTCATAAACAGCAATGTTTTTGAAATTTACGAACCGTTCTAGAGAGTTATGTTATGAAAAAAATCGTGCAGGGTTTTTATTACAGATTTTTCAAATTTATGATCTACTACTGAGCTGATGTCCGCGGCTTTGCTTGCGCGGAAATTTTATACGAGTACAAACAAAAATAGTGCAGGGTCACTATTGCAGATTTGTGTAATAAATTTATGATGAGGAATGTTCCTATTTCTGGGATAAACAGTGGCCTATCTGTTTTTTTTATAGACAATAATCCATATCGGTGACAAATTGGTAACGATGATCAATGTGTGTAATATTAAAAGGTCTGAGCAATGATCCGTTCAGCAGTTAGAATGTGGAAGACTAACAAACATCCATTCAACATTAGCAGGCTATCGTCGCTAGCCTTCGGGCAGGTGCGGACCACACACACAAACATTCACTAATAAGTATATTTGATTGTATTTGTATTGTACCCAGGTACAATACAAATACAATCAAAGTTAAATAAAAGTTATCTTTGAGCTAATGGGTATAACACGCTTTATTATATCACCGTAATATAATATAACGCTTATTGGCACAAATGTCACCATTAATGGAAAACATGTTTTGAATCTTATATGGTTACATAACTGTTGACAATTTGTTCTTGAATGCGAATTATGCTTAGAATTTGTGTGAATTACGCTTTTGTCTATTGCTACTAATACGTCTCAAAGACCATCAATGTGAATTAACAAGTCTTACGTGTAAACATCAAACACATTTGAAGCTATTTTCATAATATTAATCTGACATTGACATGACGTTATACTTGTCAAGTTAACGGCTGCGCAGACGATCAACCGACTTGATAAGTCCGATGTATACATACACGTCGATGCACACACACGTGCAAGCAAAGTATATATACTTGAAGTATAGTTTGTGGCTACTTTCATACGATCTGAGATTAATTGATGTCAAGTTATTGAAAATTGCAAAGAAAGCAACACACTGAAGCTGCTTTCATTCCCATTTCAAGTCACTTGACCGTCTCCGGAGCCTATTATTATTGATCGACTTTGTGACGCATATGAGTCATATTGTATCGTTATGTATTGTCTGATGTAAGCGTAATAGAAAGAGACATGAAATAACTACTTACTTTGTGATCCGACCCGCGAGTTGACTGATTAGAAAGTGAATTATCATATATGTACGAATGTGATGCTAACACTAACTTACTTATTATTTTATTTGTTATATAAACACGACTTCGTTGACTCAAGTATGTATAACGGATCAAAATATAACATACTAGCTGTTGCTCGCAACTTTGTACGCAAAAAAAAAACCACGAAGGCTAAGGCGGGAGCTCCGCTTCGCTTCGCTCCCGCCTTAGTCTTCTAACCTAACCTATCCGAGTCGGGATACTCTGAGTCGGGGTGTTAACCATTCACAGATATATAGCATCCATGTAGGATTTAAATCATGTTAAAAAAAAGGTATTTTGTGTTTGAACATTTTAGGATAAGGTATTTGATAAATTTATATTTTGGGTTTCGGTTATTCGACCGTAAGGCATTTTAAATTATTTATATTTTAAATATTTGCCTTTTGAATATTGATATTTCGATTTCGGGTATTTTGGGCTACGATATTTTGAGTTAAGGCATTATAATTTCTGGTATTGTGACGGTACACCGTGAAAATTATGTTATAATGCCAATTTGATTGCTCTCTGCTTAGCCCCTAGGATATGGAGCGTGATAATATATAGCCTATTTGAAGACCCTACCCCTAGTTAATATTTGTGCAAAATTTGAATCAAAACTATTGAGTACTTTTCGAGATCCTTCCGGACAAAGCAAAGCAAACAGATAGACAAAAATTTCTCTAAGTAACTATATTTTTGGCTTCGGTATCTTATGTTGAACACCCAGCGAGTATTTTTTTCAATATGTCCAATGTACAGTTTTAACTTTTCTATCATTTTATTATACATAATCATGCTTCGAGAGGATAGGTAGAGGACTAAAGGTGAATTGCACACCCACATTTTGTCAATATTTACGTTTGTTTGCCCTACGCTACGTAATAGATGCGCACATTTGCCTATCTGCGTACTACCCGTTCGCTCTAACTTTGCCGCTGGCGTAGAGGCGTATACCCGAATTGTTAATTACACGAAGTAAATTGACAGTAGCTAATGTCACTTCGTCATAGAAAATTCGCAACATTGTATAAAGAAGTGACATTAGTTGCTGTCAATTTACTTCGTCTAATTAAAAATTCGACTTTAGTATGGAGCCGAGCGGCAAAGTTAGAGTGAATGAGCAGTACCTATTACTTACGTAGCGTAGGCTTGCATATTTTAGAAATCTATTACCATTCTGTAAACCAAATCAAAATTGTCACAGCCATTTTTGTACGAGTGTTTGCCACATAAGCGCCAGGACCGATTTGTATGAAACTTTGTGTGTATAATTGTGGATTCTTGGATAGTTTGAAAACACAAATGGACCTGGTAAGTGGGTCTTCTATCGGATTTCAATTATTACTCAAAACTATTCTTGCACAGGGACAGCTAGTGTGCTATAAATAAATTCTACAAGAATAAATTTTAAAAAAATCTTTCTAATCTATAGGTAGGTACCTACTAACATTATAAAAGGAAGGAATGGATTGTTTAAATTAAATAGTCTCTAAAACTGCTTAACCGATCTGAAAAATTCTTTCACTGTTGGGAAGCTACGTTATCCCCGGTGAACATAAGCTATATTTTATTCCCGTATTCCCACGGGAACGGAAACTACGTAGGTAATACCGCGAGACGTCCGCTAGTGTTATCTGTGACGTTTAAGTATTTGAAAATGCGTGTATTTTACTTAGATTGTAGTACATAAGGTATCTTTTACCTTCTCAAAGAGTTAAGTGGTAGATAAAATTGATAAAGTGATACACAAGTGATAGAGACATGAGATGAACATTCTATACGTCATGATATGATACAGAAATTAATGTTGTGATAGTTCGTATCGATCGCCATTTATCGAAAAAAATCGCAATGAAATGACCCTGCATCAAATTTTATATACTTACCTATAAGTTAGGTATACCTAAACATAAAATGCATTATTTCAGATTATTTATACTGCTGGTTGATGGCACTTGGCGTAACCTGCTGCACATATTGAATAACACACATATTGAATGAGCATGCCGAGAGGCGAAACCGGTCAGGTGTAAAGTAAATAAATGTTGTGTAACAGTAAAGTGGTGTTATTCAATATATGCATTATTTCAGTTTTCCCACCACATTGTCGACCCTACGAAAATATCTCGATTCGGTCAGCCATAGCAACCTTAAAATATATTCCTATAATTGTGGAGGATAAGCTTGTAGGTGAGATTGACTCGTAGGAATGCATTAATAATGCATTCCTACTTTAAAGACCACAGAAACCTTAACATTATTAAGGCAGATCCAGGCTGTGTGATTCGTAACCCTTACTTACCCAATAGAATAGACAAATCGACTGGAACAAAAATTGAGCAACATGATGTTATTGCACTTTGTAGCAGGGTTGTCATGAGAAAAGAAGCGTATTAATTAGACAAGAACCACTCAATGAGATGGCGTAAATAATAGCAAACTGTTTCATATTGCTTTGAAACAACCTTTATTTAGCTCATATAACATAACTCAAAATGTTGTAAAGTTGTAAGTAGTAGCGTGTTAGTTAATAACTAATATTATTAATCAGGAAAAGCAGATCGCGTGTATACTTTGCACTACTTGCACTACATACTAGTGATGGCCACTATGAATGCAAACAGATTTTGCAACTGATAACGACAACGGAGAACCCGTTATAAGCTGAAAACTGGTGATATTATGATAAAACGGTACAATATAGCTTTTCAACTAAAGATCAGAGGGATCGTATTGGAAAGGATTGACTATTGCTCTCTGGATTGTAGGCTGATATTGCAATCAGAAGTGGGTTGCAGTTTTTTAAACTCTCCTCGTCAAAAACACCTCTATTTTATTAATTTACATGAAGTTTTTGGTCGACCAAGAGGTACCGAATATTTCTACTATTAAGTGACCACGATGACTGTTACGAAGTAGGTAAACCCGGTAATGGTTACAATAGTACTTGGTTCAAGAAAGGAACATTATAATTTTGCAGAAACATCCGTACACGGCAAGGCGAATCTAGACTCGTTTTTATTAAAATAATATACAAATATGTTAATTAGAAAACCAGCATCATCTCAGGCAATGACTCACGTATAATAATGTCTATTTAAAGAATATTTGATCACCACGCTGCTGTGGGTGTATTATTCATTCAAACAGACTTTTAAATAAAATATTGGATACATTATACCTTATTCATCGATACGTAATTTTATTTCCTATTAGAGATTAGACCCTGACATTCATAAATTTTATATAACGTGTTCTTGAGCTATGTTTTTTGTACCGTACTTTTTTGGATTTAGGTTATTTGTATGGTAAACGGTTTCAGTGACCATTATCATTGTTGTATCATTGTTATGAGGCGAAGCATAATGGGAGGGTAAGGTACTTTGCATAAGATTATTAAAATTATACGCATACATTTGAAATACTTCGTAATTATGAATAGCGACTATTTGCAGTACAGTCTATGCAATAGAACTAGTTTTCCTACAGCGTGTCCCATCACTATTTATAGTAATCAAATTGACATACGACATGCCCTAATGCTTTTTTTTTAAATTTCTTACTACCGGACTAATGATAGGCTGACTTTAGAGTAAAGAAAGAAATGTTTTGGAATAATGTTTTGTGATTATGTGTTATTAAGTCGTGATTACATCGATTGACATAGATACATAGCCAAATTATATAATAACAACAAACGAAAACATTTAACTTCTTGATTCTTAATCCGAACGAATGCCAACAGATAAAAAAATTAAAGGAATCGAGAACGTAGTAGTGAAAATTTGAAATGGGATGGATGGATAAGTAAGGAACAGATATGATAAGGTTGATATTGAAAGCGGAAATGCGGTGGTAAGAATGAGGAAATAGTTCCGTAAAAGTAAAAGATAATAAGGCAGTTCTTATCAATAGTGTGACCTACAAGAACTTCACCGGTATCCAAGCTATATTCTGCTGCGTCCGATGCACTAGTTTAGATGATCAGGTGACCGTTTTTGCATTATCTGCAATGCCTTTTTTTTTAAAATTTACGTGTGGAAATCCGTCATGGATGCTATGCCCGGACTCTTACTGACCAACACATCATGGTAACCTACCACTGCCTATGGCCAGAAATCCCGAGTGAGTCTTCTGAAGGATGTCCCAGGATTCTTCAATGTCTTTGGAAGGGAGACGAAGTCTGAGTTTCTTGAGTCTAACACTTCTGCTCGGACTCGCGGAGACGTAAGGATGCATTGGATGCATTACAGGATCATGGCTATTATTACCATGCGCACTCGTTACTGTGACGTAAGATCAAAATTAAAAAGTTTACACATACCTCGATCTCTGTAAGGTGCCAGGAGACGTTAGAGTAATGGAACCTGCGTCAAAATTCTTCGAATACGAATAAAAAAGAAGAGAAGTTGAGACATTGGCAAAGAAGGAAACTCAACTTTTTTCTTCTGCAAAGCAAGAAGTTGGAGAAGGCAGCTAGATGCATATCCTATAGAAAAGCAAGGAGGTGATGCAATGAACACCGGGTTTAAATCCAGCTGAAGTTTTGGCCCCCTTAGGTGAGGCCGCAATGGTAACTGTAGGCCTATACGGAGTCCAGGGGTATCCTTCCAAGGCTCCCAACCGTAGGCTGTTAGGTAGGATATGTGTGGTTTTTAGTCGGTAGGAGTCCGGGATAGCATCCCTGTAGGATTTTCCTCAAATTAAAAAAAGATAAACTGAAGTATTGAAAAGAACCCGGACTTAACTTTGATGAAAATAACATGTATCCATGTAAATATCGATCTATCAACAAGCCCACGAAGAACCTTGAATTGTCCTCCACATTGAAATATCAATACTAGTGTAGGAACGAGCGTGTATGGAAAATGAATAATAGAGCGTCCAAGTCAAGGACGCGTCATCAGTAATTTATTAACATGACGATCTGTTCAATTTAGTTTTTAGGCGACATATTTGAACGTTGAAACTTAAAGTTATATTCAGGTATTGAATAAAATTACTTGTACTATTCCACAACATTTATTTACTTTACACCTGACTGGTTTCGCCTCTCGGCATTCAATAAAAAAATAACAACTTGGTTGAATTGGAAAGAAGTTGGTTTGTCTTACCTTTGAGAATGCCGAAAGGCGAAACCGGTCAGGTGTAAAGTAAATTAATGTGTGGAACAGTACAAGTGTTGTTTTCAATATGTGCAGCAAGTTCCACCAAGTGCCATCAACCAACAGTATAAATTATATATTCAGGTAGATAAGTTATGTTGTAACTATGTTGATGATGCTCTTAGAAATTATAATATCAATCAATCAAAACAGCCTATCGCAATCCACTCCTGGACGTAGGCCTCTCCCAATTTACGCCACAACATACGGTCCTGCGCTTTCCACAACGCTTCCCTGAAGCCATTTTTCTATTTTAAACCATAATATTTTAATGTTTTTGGTCCATTTGACATAGGAAAATAATTAGGTACCTACTTAAATGTCAATTAGAACATCGTCAACTACGTTGAAGGCAATTAAATATGAATTATCAAAGATTACTCATAAAGGACTGTTAAGATGTTAACCAAAATTAAATGGAGAATACGAGAAATAAACGCTCCAAATTTTTAAAAAATACAAAATTTCTTGTCCCAGAAAAGTCCCGTAGTAACATTATAAAATATACAACTAAATGCAGAATTTCTAAAGAAGTTACATAGGTTTCAATAGTTATAAACACAGAAGTCAATACGATCGTGTCTTAACACTAACTTTGAGTCGATTAGAAGAATAATCGCTCGGAATGGCGCCAATGAAACAGGACCACTCCCGTTTCATGTGCGCCTTAATACGTATTTATGACCAACAAAGTTTACACAGATGTGGTAATTTTTTTCTACTGCGAAAGACCACCCTTGTTGCGTGTTATTAAGAAAATTAATATCCTTAGAACTTATATCTTCTTCTTCTTAGAGTGCCTCTCCGACTATTGAAGGTTGGCGACCAGCATGGTGCAGTCCTCTCGGTCTCTCGCTCGTCGGAACAGTTCAGCCACTTCAAATATTCCGATTCACTCTCGGAAGTTTTGCAACCATTACTTCTACCTCCCCCCTTCTTTTTCCATCTTTACCCATCATTATCAGTTGCAAGAGCTCAACTTATATTGGGCATGGTTGACTGTTGACGTCCAGACACGTAATGCTCTAAACCGTCTGCTTCACGGTTGCAATCCAGGGTATACCTTACTTGTTGTCATTCATGTAGGCGGCAGATGTAATTAAAATTATACTAGTGTGATCTTCATCATCCTTAGTGCGATTAATCTAAGGATGCCTCTGTTTGGGAATTGGTTTACAGCTGTGTAGCGATTGCTTTGGAAATGTATAATTTTTCATCTAGGTATACTGGGTGTTTCTTTTAGGGTGTCAAGCCGCCACTAGCTGGTAGCAGGGTTCCATACCTATCGATTTAATGTATGTTTAATGTATGTTCTACGATTTTTTTTAGTTTTCGAGGTATAATTTTTTTTCGTTATTTTTTATAATTACGTGTCCACGTGGCTTTCTTCTTTTTGGTTCGACTTTTCTTGGATATTTTTTTATTATTATAATGCCTATTGATTGCAGTATTATGGACAAAATAATCTCCTTCCTAACTTTGATACAAGATGTAAAAATTTTAATCGATAATAATTAATAGGGAATTATGCGGAACATCTCGAAAACTACAAAAAATCGTAGAACTTACATGGGGGTTAAATCGATAGGTATGGAACCCTGCTACCAGCTAGTGGCGGCTTGACACCCTAAAAGAAACACCGTGTATAAAAAAACTTTAATTTCTATTTCATACATAGGCAGTTTGCGAAAAATAAACACAACCCAGGTATGTAGCATTTTTTTTAACGTGAGTGAAAATCCTGCATTGATGCCATGCCGGACTCCTACTGACTATAAAACCTCCCGTAACGCCCAACAGCCTACGGTTTTGAGGCCTCGGAAGGATGGCCCGGGCGGGACTATACCATTGAAATGATTCCAAGGTATACATTTTATTTACAATACACGCCTCCACGGCATTGACCTTCCCTAAATCCCTCCATACGTTCAATACCTTTGCCACGTTTGCTATTCTCATCCATTCCCATCCACATTATGTCCCTCACATTCTCTTTAGCTTGCCCCACTTGGACAGATTTAGGTAAATCCACTTTGTAACAGTTTTGTGCAACTATAACTGACCAATGAGCAGATTCAGTTCCTACTTTTAATTTGGCGTAAACACTTGATATGTCGTTCGTGCCTTCCTGTGGTTTCACATCGATAACCATAGAGTCACAGACCAATCATTCTCATCATTGTCTGTGGCGTGGTCCACACAATGATTGTTACAAACCGTTATAATAATACTATAGCTCGCTTTGTAATTTTCCGATTTTTATTATGACTGTGTTTGCTATTCAATATGACGTAAATGCTACTGAATCTGCTTCGGTATAATAATGTAAATTTAAAGTTTTTAATTGGTTTTGATGGTTTTAGACCAGAGATGTCTAATATACAAGACACAGGATTTATAAAATTGTTTTTTCAAGATCCTGAGATCACTAAGACCTCTGCATCGTTGGAGAAACGTCAGCAATCGCATTCTCGACAGAAATTTGAACTTCAAATCTACAGACAATTGTTCTGAAGAGCTTTTTCAGTTCAGCAAGACTTGCGAGTATGTGATGATGCCTCAGGACTCAGGACTACAAAGTCCCCTGGCCGCTGCACAGTCCAGCGATTACGACTCATTGGGGGAAGTAGTACGCACCAGTAAAGAGGCGAGCGCTAAAACACAAAAGCAAAGACACGCCGCCACCTGAGTCTGCCTCTGTTGACTTCATAATGCGTACTTACTCTTAATGATAGGACTTTTTAAAAATTTCATAATGGATATTATAGACTACATCATAATAAATAACTTGTTGCCAAAATTGACCCAAATCAGTAGAGCGGTTGCAAATCCTGTGAGCTGTGCGTTGATTAGTCTGTCACAGATACCTGACGAAGCGCATACACAATTAAATTACTGTCATAAAATTCAAATACATTGTTTCACAAAGGTGTCTCATAATCTCATCATAATTATTATTTACGTAAGTGAATGTATGATTTCCTCTATGTTCTGCTCGTGACCCGGTCATAACTTCTATTGAGTAGTCTACATTGTCTATTACATACGCGTAAGTATAAATTATCTGTGTTCACATATAAATATATAGCCACGAGAACTCAGTTCATGAGTTTGTAACTATAAATGTCATCACGCACTAGGCAATATCTTCATGCCTATGAAACACGTAGGTATTTAGCTGCTTTCAAATAGGCAGATTATCCGAAGCACATCTCTTGCTTGGAATATATAAAAAAAATGACAAAACTTTGCTACCTATTTTCATGAATTTGACAGTTTTGTGCGCATTGATTGGCGGGAATCGTGATGGGAAACTGATCAAAAATCGCCAAAGATTATTCAAGTCTGTTTTCTACAGATTTGCAACTGGCGAGCGCATCGTTGGTCGTGATGTGAAAGCAGCCTTTATGTCCTGTAATTCTATAGTATGAAATGTAGTTACATCGTAGACCATTGGTTAGTATTACATAAACTACGGGTAAGTGCATACGAGTCGTATCAATGCGATATTTCGGTTACTTCACATTATTATTTTGTAAGTGTACCTCTGTCTTTCAAAATTAATTCAAACGCAATATTGATCAAATAAAGAACTACAATAAACGCAGAACATAGTTTGAAATACAATACTTCAGTTACATTATGTACGCATTTTGCAGTAACATACGACTATAAAGATTTCAGTCTATGTTTTTATGACTCAACAAATACGTAGCTTCTGTCTCGGTTGGATAATACCTACTATGCCTTATTTTCCTATTCAACCAAGTTGTTTTTAGAAAGTTTAGCCGCTTTTTTATTTTTTTATTTACGTGAGGGCACATTACCCTTCCGTTGAGTCGCGCAGGCGGATTAAAAAGAGCCTGGATGTACAAATATCCGATTTTAATTCTCAAGTGAATTTGCCAAAATGTCGTACCATAGAAAAAGTTTAAGCATATGGAGGAAACAGCTGCTATAGTCGTAGCTAGTGGCCCAGAACGGAACATCTGGCTGGAACAATATGAACGAAAGGTAAATGTGGTACCGTACACCCGACACGCCATCAACTTTTTTTGTGAATTATGTAATTGAGTTTAGTTTTTATGCATAGAATCTGTACTTAGTCTATTCGATTTTGGAAATTCAGATTCGTCGCTTTATTTCCGAAACTATGACCGTTTAAAAAAATCTTTCTTTTTTACACAGAATTTGACTTACAATTAAATAAATATTGTCTATCATTTGGATATAGCCTATTTCTTAGAATGTAAGCTATCTTTGTGTAAAATTTGATTCTAAAGCTAGTCCGACAAACTGAGCGGGCGAAACATGCACATAAAATACAAGTAGGGATACAACGACTGCTAAGTTCATAGCTTTATTCTTCCTGTTGTTTTTTCCGTAGTCGGTTTCTAAGTAGACATAATGACAACTGTGTTCAGTATTTTAAGTTGATAGTAAGTAGGTACTCTATGGCTGTTTTAAAAATCACATACCATTCCACGTGTTGATAATAACACCTGACATTTTATCACCGTTTACGTCGAATGCGCTGACCATATTTCCACCAACTGCTAACTGCACGGCAACATTTACAAAACTCGTAAAAAAAGGTAATAAACCTTCGAATTAATTCTTAATACTAGTTTCATAGCGATGAATCACGTTATTGTATATTCGACAATGCGTAAAGTTGTCTGGATTAGCACAAGAAATAACAAAGGCTTTGATTGTAAAAATACTCAAATAGGGTTTCGTAGAAATTTGTTTTGGTTTGTAATTTCGTCACGACATTTGAAGCTGCTGACAATCCATTGTTGAAAGTATCTCGCGGTTGATTTAGGATGACGAAAACTACGTCTTACGAACTAATTAACCTAAACAAATCGTACTACTGCACAGATCACGAAAATTCAACCAGTGTCAGCCATTTTATAAACACAAATTTAATTTTTAAATGTTTTTAAAATTCGAACGTATGATTATTTTATTCTTCTTTTTTTTGTGTCGATTTACGCAACGGATTTTACCTTCACTAGCTGGGGTTTATTAGAAACGATTTAAAAAATATCGTTATAGATACGGACTTCACCTTTGCCTAATATTTTACCTTTTGCCTTTGTAAGTAGGACTACGTGTCATGTAGAAAACCTTCCTTCACTCTTCCCAGAAAGCAGATTCTGTGGCATACAAGCAAATGCTATTTAATAGCTTTCCCAGGCCATCAAGCTACAAAACGATCTCCGACTACTGTTTCAGGTTTCAAGCTGGTCGTTGTATCTATGCTGTGTACTAGAGCTTTATTGGATTGACCTTTTTTGTGGCACTTGAACTTTAAAGTAACAATAGGAACTTACAGAAGTGTCCGACTGGCCGTCAGACACTTTTGGCTATTGCACAAGCCTTTATATACTAATGTACTTTTTAAAACTATTATGTACTTTTTTTTTCGTTTTATAGATGTAGCAGCAAACCGCGAACATTCAGCCAATAAATAACACAACGAAACGAGGTCGCATTTGAAACTGACCTTCTGAAATTACGTAGCAATAGTATAGTCATTAGCTGCATTTAAAATATTGAACAATAATAATTATCATGAACGCACGTACCAGTTACTTTACACGTTTACATATCAGCTTATTTCTGCAATAATTGTAATTTCGATATACGATCAGAGTAGTGTGGCGTAAAGTCGATTACTAGGTTTATGTAATTTTTGTAATGGCGTCGAAGTAACTAGTGAACTACTGATATGATCTATATTACAATTACTGCGTGACTCACTCACCTATTTTACTCCTACTCGAAATCCTTACACCTAGAAATTTTAGAATTTTACGGCTGCCTTTTCGAAAAAATTGTCCGATGTATCCGGTCCATGGAGCAAATATGATCCGGTAAACACGTAAAAACGCTGCCTTTAAAGTACGGCTAAATGGGTTATTAATTAATTCTACCCCTAAAGATTGAAATATTTAAAATGCTATAGCGAAATTTTCATTAGATATCTATACTAATATTATTATGGGTGTAGTGGGGCCCTACCAACACCATCGGGCCCAAGTCAACCTCACGTGCAAGCTCGTGCACCTGCTGAACAACGGACGAGGCTCTGACGGCGGCGGTCCATTTCAACACGGCGATGGGCTCACTACCTGTCACGTGGGACCAAATTGTACACGGTTAAATGTGGGCCGGTATAGGCCTCTGCCTACCCCTTCGGGGATAAAGGCGTGAGTATATGTATGTATGTATGTATGTAATATTATAAAGAGGTAAAGTTTGTGTGTTTGTTAAATTGTAAGGGGTAATCTCGGGATCTACTGAACCGATTTTAAAAATTCTTTCACCAATAGAAAGCTACTTTATTGTGGAGTGTCATAGGCTATATAACATCACGCTACAACGAATAGGAGCGGAGCAGTTATAGTAAATGTTTCAAAAACGGGGGAAAAGTTATTCCTTTTGAGAGCTTCGTTGCGTGTGCTGCGTAAATATTTATAGTTATGTAAAAAATATGTACTACAAAATTGTTTCTCTTAAAAAAGTTCTAAAAAAATAGCGCGATAACACGTGTCTATCTTTGGGTTGTTGCACAATAACCATTTTAATGGCAATAATTTTTTTTCTACAATAATGCCACGGGATACCTCTTTCATAAACGAAATTGTTCTTAAAAATAATGCGATGGGAATACACGCGACGAGAAACCTTTCTCTCTCTCTCTCTCTCGCTCTCTCTCACGTAGTATTGAATATTAACGACGAGACGCTACGGGAGTAAAAGCAACGCGACGGGAACAAGTAATACTCTCTCTTATGTGGCGCAAACGAAGTTGCGCGGGTCAGCTAGTACATAATAAATGTGAAGAATGACCACTTGAATACCATTAATACTCAATTAATTGAACACGGCTGAACACAGGCCCCTCCAAATTTTTACTTACCATTTTATTTTTATTATAGTTTTGTATGTGTGGTCCGTGTGGTCACATGAATTGATGTCATTGAGAGTGATATATATATACACAATAGGTAAACGTATCGTACTGAATCGATTCTGTACAGGAGGCAAGGTAGGTACGGTAACGGGATCCACCGCCTTTGAAACCAAACCTATTCAGGTTATTTAACCCTATATAAACGGTTAATATGAGGTTAGAACATTTAGCTTTTTTTTTTTAATTTGAGTGAAAAACCTTCATGGATGCTATGTTGGACTCCTACCGGCTAAAAAAACCACGTAACGCCCAACAGTCTACGGTTGGGAGCCCCGGGTAAGCTCTCGGAAGGATGTCCCAGGGACACCCAACAGACCTACGGCTACCACTGCGGCCTCGCCTAGGGAGTGGTTCGGGTGCTATCCCGCGTCTTTGGGCGGTTTTCGGCTGTGGGGGGCGTGCGTGAATCCCTCACGTCACGCTGCCGTTATGGGCCTGCTTCTGTAAAGACGGTGAGCAGAACATTTAGCTACTATAAGAGCGATTATATAACTTGTTTTTTGTTGAACTTATTCATAAAACTCCTTGCAAAACGATATTATTCTCTCTGATTTGATGCGGTTATTACATAGATACGTAATAATAGTCTATTATCAAGTTACTGTGGGATACTTACTACATTGAACTAATATTATATTACAATGTAACTCAATGAATGCAGGTCTCATAGTAGATTGCGATGGATTTCGTTACTTTAGGAACCATTTAAAGAAATGAAATCTACTTAAGTGTTATATTATCCTTTTATACCTACTTAAAAGAGTCAATTAAGTTATTACATTTGAACTAGTTTATATCCATACTAATCCCTACTAAATCTGTCTGTCTGTCTGCTACGCTTTCACGCCTTAATGGATTGAGATGAAATTTGGTATGGGGATAGTTCGAGGCCCTGGGAAGGACACATGCTACTTTTTAACCGCCTAAGCAAAATGAGGGTTATGATTTTACGCGATAACAACTTCTACGTAGTCGAAGCTGCTGGGAACAGCTAGTAGTTATTATAAAGAGGAAAGGTTTTATAGATTTTTTAGATTGAATAGATTCCGAAACTACTAAATCTTGACTAAACCGATTTGATTTTTTTTTACTATTGGGAAGAACCTACACCACTCCCGGCTGACATGGGCTATTTTGCTATTTTATACGGGAACTACGCGGGTGAAACCGCGTGAGGTCCGCTAGTGTGAAATGAGAAGCGAACTCCTGGCGCGCTAAGTAAGAGCTTTGGAGGTATACCTTGAATTAGCAAGTGATACCTCCAAATCACGACCAATGTTTATGCGCCGATGAGTTTAATATGATGCCCACCGTCGATAGTCAATTTAATTGAAGGATGCCCAAGTTACCACTCGCCACATCATCATACTTTGTGACCAGAGGGCTCCGATAGGGGCCTTCTTTCACGCATTCTTGGATTGTTAAATGAACTCCCTGTCTAGGTTTTCCCGAACGTCTACAGAATGGCTGTTTAAAAGAGGTTAAAAGACTTTTGCAGAGCTGACATCGCGATTATAATAGCAACTTTGGTCAAAAGTGTTGCAATTGCTCATATTACTACGGTGGTCGAACTTTGTATAATTCCGGACCAACTCCCTGATGTTGAAAACATCATGTAATAGGATTGTTATTTCTTCAAATCTAGTATTTATAAAGTTGAAGTAGATTTATTGCGCGTTTACTGCATTTGCTGGAAATTCGCACAAGGTTTGCTCAGCTGACACGCGAGGTTTTAGTTTTAAGTAATTGGTTAACCGATAATCACCTCTAAGTCTTTAGGATATACCTAAACAATTAGATCCATAATCCTTTGAAGAACTAGTTCAAGGATATATTAAGACCGGTCCGTTGGTTGTGGTTTGACCGAAGTCATTATGCATGCTGAAAAACGGCTGTGGCAGGTTGTGCCATTTTTTCAGATTTGAAATGGAATTGATGATGATGATGAAGCATCCTATTCATCAAAGATCGATTACAGAACAAATCGCTACTATCAAACGTTGAGTCGTTCCTTGGGTCGGTTTAATACAGCGTTAGTTGCCTCTATGTCAAATCGTTTCGAGAGCCGGTGCAATAAAGCGTAGTCGCCTCTACGTCGAGTCGAGTAAATACCACCACCACACGTGGATCAGCCGGTAGACGTGGAGGCGACTCGACGTGCCGGCTGATCCACTTGGTGGTATTAACTCGACTCGACGTAGAGACAACTACGCTTTATTGCACCGAGCGACCCAAGGAACTACTCGACGCCGACGTAGCGGAGACTCGTAGTAACAGGACTCGACATCATGGCACTAAACCCTAAACCCCAAGTGGTGTTTAAAAAATAAGAAATCCTTTTAGTGCGAATTTCTGCTTAAACCACACGGTGCTCTACTATTGCCTATGATCCCGGGTACGTCCTTGGAAGGATAATTCCAGGGCTCCCGACAACCTTGTCTACCATCGCAGACTTCTCCTCCTGGGTTTGGATTTCATCCTAATTCTTGGCGGTTCGCGTGTTATCTCACTTTTTTGGAGGGTACTACCTGACTTTTTTGAAGGGTGAAGAGACATACCAGCATTTTGGCCTGTTTGAACTCTATATTACCATAAACAAATTACTGCCTGTTTGGCCTACTGTAGTGACCGAAATGATATTCTTTACCGTAATGGCGTTACTTCACCCCTTGCCACATGGCCGACTCACACACCCTTCCCACCTCACATATTGAGTGATTATTCACTCATACTTGAAAATTTATGGTTGACGTCAACCGCTGACCTTCGCTTATGTCATTTCTACATTCAGCCTAATCAATAACCACTTTTGTATAATTCATTTCTTTATTGCCTACCTTTTTCATTTCATTTTATTGACGTGTTGAAAAAGATTGGAATGGGCTGTAGCTATTTGCTGTTGAGGTGGTCTTTATCTTGTTCTACCATGTTTAAGCACTACCTTAGTACAAATACCGCAAACGGTCACCAATTTAGAAGCTAACATAATATTGGATGTTATAACGTAGTGATTTTGCCATGCACTAGGCCGAATGTGTAGAATACCTTTATCTGCGGGTATATAAAAAAAACAGTTTAATCACTGCCACAGATTCAAATTCAGAACGGTATGAACTATAAACTTCTTTTTTAAGGTCAGCCTCGAACAATGGCTGTGAACTTCTCGTTGAACAAACATCGATCGGCCGATAGCGCACATGGCATAGAAAACTCGGTTAAAGTGCTTGAAACTCTTTTGTGCAAACTTTTTTCTAGATTTTTATGAGAGAACGAGGACTTGCGCACTCAATAATAATTGTGTTACGAGAATAAGTGTAGAATTTCAGTCCTACATACCTAGTTTTACATGTGGGACTCCCCACCCCACGGATCTTATTATCTATAGAATTGTGATATTTATACAAAGCGTGGAAACAATTTTGAATCAATCTATCAAAAATTTGTTGTCTTGGGTTGTTCTAAAGAACATGAAAAAAAAAAAGAATGCTCTACACTGTATACTGTAGTGTGACTCGGCCGGGTTTTAGAAATAAATGCCTACAGCCGCGCGGTACGTAAGCATGCGATAGGGCTGCCCACCTGCAGCATTTTAATAATATGTGCCTACTTTGATTTTCTATTTAGTATTGCGATTGTAAATATGTGCATACATACATTCATATAGTCACGCCTTTATCCCTGAAGGTGTAGGCAGAGGCATAGTATACGCCCACATTTTACTTTTTAGTTTTACGTACGCGTATACACGGTGTTTCTTTTAGGGTGTCAAGCCGCCACGAGCTGGTAGCAGGGTTCCATACCTATCGATTTAACCCCCATGTATGTTCTACGATTTTTTGTAGTTTTCGAGATATAATGTTCTGCATAATTCCCTATTTTTTTATTATCGATTAAAATTTTTACATCTTGTATCAAAGTTAGGAAGGAGATTATTTTGTCCATAATACTGCAATCAATAGGCATTATAATAATAAAAAAATATCCAAGAAAAGTCGAACCAAAAACAAGAAAGCCACGTGGACACGTAATTATAAAAAATAACGAAAAAAAACTATATCTCGAAAACTACAAAAAATCGTAGAACATACATGGGGGTTAAATCGATAGGTATGGAACCCTGCTACTAGCTAGTGGTGGCTTGACACCCTAAAAGAAACACCCAGTATATAGTGAGCATAATGCAGTTCAATTTTTTCAATCCGCCCACAAGGCCTTCATCTGAATTAAGGATTGTCGTTTTACTGACAACCGGCTTCAATTTCGAGTAAATATGTACCTTTTTTATTTAAACAAAAAAATACTATAATAATAATATAATATCCCCGCAACGGCTGGCGGCGCGGGGCGGCGGCGTGGCGGCGCAGCGCCCGTTATCTACTAACGATGGAGTGAGACGGGTATAGAAATTTGAAAACGAGTAAGCGGCGTAGACAATAATAATCGGCTCATCACATGTTTCGTCAGTGATAGAATCACGGAATTCTAGTCTTTATAATCATTGCGTTAAATTTTTGATTTACAAAATTAAAACTATTTTTCGATTTGAAAGTACTAGTCAGTCTCTTGTATACTAGTACTTTTCGTACATTGTCAAGTTGTGTTAAATTGTGGAAGTTCATATTTGTCTCTATGCGTGTAATAAAAATCAAAGGTAACAAAAATGCTGTCAATCAAAGTCATACGGTTTGTTTCTTTGTGGATTACCGATGTTACAGTACACGCTAAGTGTGAATGAATACTCTTGAAACATACCTAAATCATTGCTCTCAATTAAATAACTACGAACTGACAACGGAACTAAATGTACTACCTACACGTACTAGAGTTCTGAACTAGTTTTTTTTTGGATATTGTACTATATTGGATCGCACCGTTCACTGACTGAGCAAGCACAAGTCTAGTTTTAAACACAAACATACCTACTTCATGTAACTACCCAGGTCACTCGTGTCAATCACTTTGTTTAACTTTAGTCAACTAGTAGTATAGTACCAATTAGTACTTAAGTAAAATCAATTTATAGTCTTACCTTTCGGAGTTTCCAGGTAATCTAAAAAACGTTATCTCTGGGTATTGACGAATTCATGCAACCAAAACAAGCACAATAGACTCTAGTTGTCATATTAAATATTTTTAGTAAATAAAACACGCGCGGTTACTATCTAAAAAACGACACACCGTCCATTCGTCTACTCGGCACAATCGCCTGCTAACGTGCTGAAAGGCGTGCCGAAAACGAGAATCGTAGGTATAGCTTGCGCTTCGTCCGTTTGTAGGGAGCTACAATACTGGTTAGTAGTACTCTTTATACTGTGACTCCGGCATTATTCGTGTAAACTAGTAGGTACTTATTTAATTTTCGTGTTCATGTAATAACGTTTAAGAGTATATGATTTTCGTAAAATGTCCGATGACTTGCAATAGAGCAGAAACGAAGTAGTGTAACGTAGTGAAGTCGGGAAAATTTTCTTCTTACTTCATAAACTCCACAGAAACTTCACCACTCCACTTCGACTCAAATTTTGAAATACTGGGGATCTGAATAAATATTTATATGAAAATACTGCATTCTTTAGCTAATAATCCTAAAGCCTAAGATCCAAATAAAAAAAAAAAGTTTAGTATGCCATAATTTAAAAAAAGAAGCTGACATCAGAGTGTGAGAGTTTATAACAGCTTCTTATTTTTTATAATACGGCATGCATAAATTGGAATTTTAAAAATTGGAACTTTACAATGATTTCCTTGTAACAAATGATATAAAGCAATGCACTACATACGTAATTGAAAAACTGTACATAAATCTCTGCAAAACCGATGACTAAGCTTCTAAACAACCTCGACCGAGGTCATCGTACTTCGCCATTGTGAAACCATTTTTATTTCATTCGACATTCAGATACAGGTCGGTTAGTTTTCTGTGCCAATGAACGTATGGGAACCACGGTTACGGGTGTGTATTGACTTAGTAACGGCATTCTGGGCATTTTATAAGCTTTATAAATGCATAAAATAAGGGCAAACGTGGTTTTCATTTCTCGAGTAGGTAATGCAACTGTTCGTAGACCACATCATTATATTTACCTACTCATACTACCAAAATAATAGAAAAAATAATACGGTATTATTTTCCATAAAATGTTCGCGTCTCGTCTCTCTTTCCTCTCTACCTTTCTTGTCGTCTACCTTTAAGGCCGTGGGTAGGCCTAACGACTATACGAAACACGCGTCCTTTAGGCTAGGAAATGTAGCATTTTATAGCTTATTTTAGTTGTAACCAGCTAATACTTATGCTTATTCAAAATCGAAGAAAACCAATTTATTTTTTTCGCATCGATAAAAATTTAAGTTCTAAAATACATTCATCTAAAAATTTGAGCGCTCGTGGCCCCGCGGACTCAGTGTTCTGTAAACGATCACTGCAGTAAGCAACTTTCACTATGGCCGGTCCATGGATGGGTGACCATTCATGTGATCACTTTGTGACATTTATTTGAGCGCTTCCGTGCTTCGGAAGGCACGTTAAGCCGTTGGTCCCGGTTGCCAGTAAAATGGCAGTCGTTAAGCTAAGTTGAAGGCTTTATTTCAACAGCAGGCAGTCACAACCTGCGCCTGTCCATTTAAACACGGCAATACGGCTCACCACCTATTACGTGGGACAAATTATACGAAGGTGAAATGTGGGCATATAATATGCCTCTGCCTACCCCTTCGGGGATAAAGGCGTGACCATATGTATGTATGTAAAAATTTGAGGGTGACTCTACGATCGTTTTACACATTATGTATAATTAATATACAATTTACAACAAAACCATATTTTGACACACATCTCATAGATTAACAAGATATTTCTGGCTACAATTTTCCGTCTATTATGCAGACAAAAAACGCTTTCATTTGCATCTCTTTTTCGTAATTTTCTAAACCAGCCCCCTTGATAGATTCAATCAATAAAGGAACCGTTCCATTTCTAAACTAATTGTTGTCAAACTGGAAGGACGGAACTGTCAAATAGTCTGCTTGGCATTACATTTATAATTCCTACGCAAAATACACAAATACACTTTTAAAGAAAATATTGTATACAAAACGAAATACAGTCTTTTGTAACGTCGATTAAAAAGGTACATAGCTATGTCTCAAATTCGCACTTTTTGCAAATTAGGCATTACATACCTAATTATTTTGCAAAAAGTGCTAAATATGTACTATGAATATCATTGTAAGCAGTATTATTGCTATCCAACAAATCCGCCATTTAATTTGCTACATAAGGTTAATTTGCTTGCGTGCCTCGGTCATTGCTCCGCAACTTGAGAAGGCATGTTTTTAGCATTTATTTTAGTTAGGTATAATAATTACAATTTGTATAATAGGTGAGTATACTGAGTATAGCTTGGCAAAAAAGAGAAGAAAATAATGCTGTATAGGTCCTAAGGCAACCCAAAAGAGAATACAATACTACAGTGGCAACCCGTTTGAAAGAACTACCCATCAGTAGTATCCAGTTGCAATAACCGACACGGAAAAACGCAGATGCGGCCTCGCACTAAAGCGTCAATTAAAGCCCCCAATCAAATTGTATTACGTCATTGACTGACATTTATGTGACGTTTTTGACAGCCATTTGACAACGTAGGCAGCATGCAAATAATAGCAATATTAGTTCCATCTCTAGACTTTTTTCCAAGCAATACTTTCATTATATTCATGACGATTTCTTGAGCGGGGTAGGCCCAGATACTATACATCCACAATATCCACATTTTACTAGTTGTATTTAGTGCCTAGTTTCTTGCTTATTGCCGTGTTGAAACAGAGGCAGGTTACGGCTAACTGCTACAGCAGTTCGAACTCGCATATGGAGGGTTCCGTATCCAAAAAACAGCAAAAATTCACGTTTGTAGTATGGTAGCCCTCCTAAAAAAATATTCATTTTTTAGTTTTAAGTATTTGTTGTTAAAGCGGCAACAGAAATACATCATGTGTAAACGTTTACTGTCTAGCTATTATGGTTTATGAAAAACAGCTTGGTGACAGACAAACGAAGAAACACAAAGACAGAAGGACAGCAGTATACCCAGAAATATTGTTGTCCTAGGTGTTTCTAAAGAATATGAAAAAAAAAAGTATGCTCTTTTTCTATGGCCTGCCCTTTATGCTCGGACTCTTGCATTATTCCTGTAAATAGAAAGATAGGACAGAGGAATCTCAGCAATATGGCCCCATGTAACTCTAAACACCTACTTGTGCGAGTAATGTAAGAGTATGAAAGTTACATGTTGCTGGTCAACGCACGCGATAATGGCGACGGATCATGATTACAATAAATTGAGAGCATGACATATTGTCTTCGATTACTTTGTCACTACGCTTTACATTGCTTAGATTAGAAAATATTTGTAGGTAGCCCGAACGCTTCTTGTATTAAAATTTTCCATCATGTTTTTATGGTGATGAGAAAGTTATGACATGGGCACAAGACGGACTAAGAGGCCCCATACACGGACAATAATATTGATCAATATAAACTATTGTTGAGCAATGTTATTGAGACAATATTATGGAAGGTGTGTATTCAAAAGATGGTGACTATGAATATTGAACAGTAAAAATATTGATCAATAGTATTATAGGTGTATGGGGCCTCTATGAATACCTTAAGGGTCCATAAGACGCTAATTGGACTAATTTAAGTCTGTAAAGTGACAGTAAGCACAGATAGTATACAACAACTATGAATCATCATTTAAACTACGAAATTAATGGTGTATTTCAAGTACGCTAGCTATTACTACATACTCTTGATCTTGAGTAGACATCATAGTGACCTTTACCATAGGCACCTAAAATTAATAACATTTGCGAATCCAATCTGATACACACAATGGCCGGCGCTATAATCCGCAACATCATATCGTCCCCGTAGAGCGAAATTTAACTAACTGACACTTTTAGGTAAAATGAGTTATTAATGCCATGACACTCACTGATTTTTTTTTAATTTTTGTGTCTGACCGCCATTAATATATTTATCTAAATAAGAAAGTTAGCTTATGTGAAAAGTCACCAAAACGCAACTATGGAATACAAGTTACAGGTGTAAATTAAATTAAATATGTTACGGATTATTTCATTCACTGTTCTTGACTAAAAACAATAATTAAGAGCACTTCATTATTTTTACTCTAAGATATCTGAGTCGATTTACCTTTACATACAAAAATAAAATTCATTAAGTGATTTTAGTCGACACATTTTATGTAAAAACAAAATATATTGAATAGTAATAAATAACTACTATCTTTTAGTGAGTTCTCGCACACAAATATGTCTTAAATGCGCCAATTTTTACGTAATTATAATCATTTAATGAATTTATACCTCATGAATATGAAACCAACATCTCAAAAAATGTAATGGCGTCCTCAACATGATTAGTTATTACTTGAAACCGCAGGTTGCATCCGCGCAATTCGCCTTAGATAGTGGCATGCGTAGTTTCTTTCCACACTTTAGGCTTATGAAAAGCGATCCATTGTATCCTCAGAGTAAATATTGTTCTATACTCTAAGATTGTATCCCATCCAGCAATAAAACGGAGGCCCGTTGTATTGCTGGATGGGATACAATGGATATACGGTTCCTGCGTGATGATCAGGCTTTCTTATGAAATTTAATGCCAGGGTAATGCAGGGGTACATGATGTCCCCAACTCTCTTAGTTCTGCACGCCAATGACATGCTGTCTCTGGGAGCATACATTGCTATGCAGACGATAGCATTCTGAACGGGTGTTATAGAGTTTCTCTGCCCGTTGAGCAGTGGAGTGAACCAACACTGAGGAGAGATCTTGACCAGAATCTGGACCGCATTTCTCAATGGGGATGCGAAAGCCTGATCGATTTCAATGCCTGTAATCACAATCTGAGTAATAGCTAAAAAATAACTTTTCTAACTTTCCCCTCTATTCAGAGTACAATTATTATGCTAAAGGACGATCTGAACGTCCTCGGTATTGACGTGTGACGTGAGCTCAGCAATAAAAATGATATTCAGCTTTATTGAGCCTCCATAATCATTGCGCGTTCTGCTCACCTTTATAATGACTCTTCGAGGCACTTACTGGACATACTGGGCGCTGTGCAAAGGCGTCCTATTCGCATTATCTATTGTTTTGAGGTGGCGGGAAGCCTCGAGCCAATGGAGCAGCGCATTAAAATAGCGTCTATCACGGCGAGTGCTCTGAAGAGCTCTATAACCTAATCCCACCCACTATTTTCAATCCCATAAAATTTGCGCAAGGCAATGGTTTCACTGTTATACAGTGGAGAGAATCTTTGTCAGAACTGAGGGATTCATAAGACCGTTTCTCTGTAGAACAATATAAACTTGGAAGTAACCCAGTGTTCTTCAAGCGGAGCTAAACTAGGCACATCATATGGCTGCCAGATTGAGAACTAGGTACTGTCAATAGTCTTGTAGATTGTGAGTACGGCCCTTAATTTCCAAACTGCCACCACTGCTTTATCCTGACAGATCACTGGTTTATAAGGGCCAAAATAACTGGCATGCTTATTAACATGTTTACGACTAATTCCTAGGTCGAAGACTGTGTTTAGTAGGCAAATATTGTAACAACATAATGATGAATATTCGTTAATGCTATGATGGGCCATTGCTACTGTTACTCGACACAGTGGGTGACCTTTTAGCGTACATAACACGTTTTTACGGTGAGGTTAAGATATCTATTGAAGTGCTTGATCCTGGCAAAGATTCTCTCCACTGTATAAAGGTGTGCCAAAGGAGAGAGTAGTATTCGACGCAAGAACGAGTTTGCATCTTGTAGCTACAGCAGACACCTATGGTGCTGATAGAAGAATACGCGATGACCTAAAAGTAATCGAGGTGACAGTCCCACACAAACTCAATGGTACGCTCACTGTTTTGAGCTGGACAATTCGTCAGCTACTTAGGATTTGACCTTTTCGGTATCCGCGTGATCACGCGTACTATTTGGATCAGACCATGGGAGAGAGCAAACGCGTGGACAGCACGTCCAAATCATGGGCACACGTACATCGAGTTCATAACAACATAATAATTCACATGCAGCCTAAAGACAGAGTAGGAGCCATTCTCTGGAGCGCAACCGGCACGGGGCGGCCACAAACATTTGCCTTAACGACCGATACAGCGAGTACCCCAGATGTCTTCTTCGACCGCTGCGAATGTGCCAGTTTTACCCACTTCATCTCAAGATCTCTGGACTGGACGATCCTCACCACTGCTGAACCCAACTAATATTCCATTACTGCGGACGCAAAGGGCATGCTAGCCCCGTCACTCTCAGCGACAAGACCGTCAATCCCATGTACGCCGAAGAACGGAACGCCTGCAAGCAGACCTCTTACACGCGCCTAATCTCCGTATCTGATGGGCTAAGACGTTAAATCCCACTGGGACTCAGTACTCTGTGTGGCAGGAAACTAACCTCTCAAACCCTTGTGCTTACTACTATAAGCCCATGTTTACCGAATGAAGAACGAACCATAGTCAGAAGTTGAGCAGTAATTGCTCAATAGGCAGTTTCACCATTTTTTTTACCGACTTTTTTAGTTAATTTTGTTTAGTTTGCCGGTTTTTACTTTAAATGTCAAAAATACTTGACTTAACTGTCTATTTTCTTCCTAGTTATTCTTCTTTTTAGTTTAGCATTTTGAATAAAACGCGTAATGGTGATTAAAATATCAAGTAATAAATCACCAAATCACTTTAGATGATTCAGTTAGTACTCTCATTTAAGTAATATTTAATTAAAGGCATTTAAGATAATCTCCATGACATATTTAAAAGTGTGAAAACTAACTAACATTGATTTTTCTAAATTACTCGTAAATTACAAAAGTATTATCCTATGTTTGATGTACAATACAATGAAATTAACTACTTCAATCGAATCTCAGTCAAAAAAATTCAATAAACATTTTATTTAAATAGTTATGATTTTTTTTCATTTATTGAAACTTTAAACGCCCGTATCTCAAAACTAGCCTGATGTCAGTTAGTGAAATTCCGCTCTACGGGGACGATATGGTGGGTCGCCCTTACAAGGACTAGTGATTGTGTAAAAACCTTGCAGTAGCCATTACAATCTTTAATGCCAATAATATCGCTAATGGGTTGATAAACGACCACAAAAACACATCCTTTATCGCTTACGGATTTACTTAAGCCTAAAGTTATACTTAACCAATAACCATTTTAAAAATAAATCAATACAAGGCCGAGTGAACGCGTATTAGAGCCTTGTGACAATAAAAGAAAAAGGAATTGTGTTTTTTTTTCTTGTAGTACTTGGGGGGTTGGGGTTTTTGCCGAAGTCGTAATTTGACCATTTATGTTCGTCGGCAATTATTCCAGGAGTAAATGTAATTTAAAAAGAGTACAAAAAAGTTTCGAATGCATTGTTGTCTTGGATTTTTGAAAACTACTGCCCTTTTTTTTAATTCCACAGGGCCTGTGAAGTTTTAAAAGATTCTAGAATGGTAAAGAAAGCGCAAGAAAACAAACCTTCCATGCCTCTGTGGCGTCTAAGCCAGAGCCTAGTCTATAAGACTCTTAGATCATCTAACCACAGGATGCGCCTTACTTAAGCATTGTTTTCTGCCATTGCACATGACCATTTGGTCTTTTGGCTTTATAAAAAGCCTGTACATCAGTACATCATTTCATATGATTAAACTAGTATTATTGTAGTTGACTGTACAATAAAAATTACCACACAACAGCTATTACGCGTTTGTCGATTAATACATTTTTAAATGCAATGAAATTTTATATGTCTTTGTGTTTCCCCCTTCACTTGTATGAAAACTGGCAGAATATTTTTGTATGCGGTGGTTCGCAAAGGCTAGTCCCGTGTTATATGGTCTAAGATTAGACTGCTTGTAGATGAGGAAGACTTAGACGCTCTATACACGTACAATAATATTGATCAATATTAGGAGTATGAGAATTTTACAGCTATTCTTTACGCCAACAGGCAACATGTACCTGGCTGTTATTTTTAGATGTAGATTCGATCAAAAACACACACTGCGTCTTTTCTCAGGGTAATTTAGATAATAGGCTTGCAGTAGTCCCATGTCTATTTCTTTCGATTTGTGTGTCGAAACGTAATTTCTTACCTACCTCTAATAGTATGCAACCTACACAGAAAATATAGATTACTTCTACTATATAAAAAGCGTAAGTAAGTAGGTATATAAATATCTTTCAAGGCGATTTTAATTCTAATAGTAGATACCTACAGCCATTTTCTTGGTAATGTCATTGAGCTGTAAATCCGTGACCACAATTGACGTAAGTTGATCGAAAGTAACGTTGTCGTCGCAAACATATCGTATAAACGACTAGCGGACGTCACGCGGTTTCACCCGCGTAGTTCCCGTTCTCGTGGGAATACGGGAATAAAATATAGCCTATGTTCACCACAAAGAGTGTAGCTTTCCAACAGTGAAAGAATTTTTCAAATCGGTTCAGTAGGTCCCGGGTAGGGTTACCATTACTGAAGAAATGTACGCCTGATTTACATGGTAAAAACGCCTGATTTTCACAAAAAATGCCTGATTTTCTTGAAAAATGCCGCATAATAAAAGAAATACCTATTTAATAATAAGTAAAACACATTGCTTGAAAGAATTTTTAATTTGAGAACATTTATTTTCAGACACGTTAGAGTAGGTAATCAGCCAAATAACGGGTGTTTTTTTTAGAGGTATAGAACTTTAAGTTGGCCTAGCTGTTTTAACCGGCGGTATTTTTGTCAGCTGTAAAGTGATTTATGTTTAGTATGGTTTGGCATTTTAACATAAATAGACTGAAGCCTGAACAATGCTTCCAAATTGTGCAAATTTATTTTGAAAATCATGGTTCTTTCCGAAATGCGTATCGTGATTTTCATAAGCGAATTTTCTTTAGCGGTGCAGCTCACTTTTGGTTGAATGGATACATCAATAAACAAAACTGCCATATTTGGGGTGATGATGATCCTCAAGTGTATGTTGAGACACCGTTACATCCAGTAAAACTGACTGTGTGGTGTGCTTTATAGGCTGGTGGAATAATTGGTCCGTACTTCTTTAGAAACGATGCTGACCAGAATGTTACAGTCAATCGTGACTGCTATAGAGCGAAGATTACTGACTTTTTCGTTCATCAATTGAACAACCATGTTGTGCAGGAGTAGTGGTTTCAACAAGACGGCGCAACATGTCACATTGCTCGTGCCACAATTGATTTATTGAAGGAAACGTTTGGTAACCGCATAGTTTCACGTTTTGGACACGTGGATTGGCCTCCAGAGTCGTGCGATTTTACGCCACTTGACTATTTTCTGTGAAGATATGTGAAGTCGCTCGTCTACGCCGATAAGCCCGAAACGATTGACCACTTGGAGGATAACATTCGGAGCGATATTGTCGCTATACGGCCACAAATGTTGGGAAAGTCATCGAAAATTGGACCTCTAGATTAGACTACGTCCGAGCCAGCCCTGGCGGTTATATGCCAGAAATCATATTTAAATTATAATGCCAGAAGATTTCCTTTCGAATAAAGTCATTTCCATATCAATAAAAACAATCACCTTCGTTTTATTCCATTTCAAAGTTCCATACCTCGAAAAAAAACACCCTTTATATGATTTGTTCTTTGTATGAGTTGTTTAGAAAGGAATTTCACTGTACGTTTTCTTACTTCTAATGATAATTATCGGATGACGCCATTTTTAACAAGTCTTTTTGAGTTTAAATACATATAATATGTACAAAACTCTTTACAATTAATCATTTCGCCTGACATAGAACAATGCCGGCCGGGCGCCTGATCAAGTGCTAAAATGCCTGGCAAATCAGGCGAAAGCCTGGCATATGGTAACCCTAGTCCCGGGACATCCTTCCGAGGGCTTACCCGGGGCTCCCAACCACAGGCTGTTGGACGTTACGTGAGGTTTTTTAGTCGGTAAGAGTCCGGCGATAACATCCTTTGAGGATTTTCCCTCACGTAAAAAAATAAAATTGGTTCAGTAGTTTTGAAGTCAATTCGATGCAAACAATCAAATATTTCCTCTTTACAATATTAGTGTAGAATCCGTGCCGCAGAACGCAAACGTTGTTAAACCGATGGTATTGTCTTTTGAGTTAAGTTTATAGGACTTACAGGAGGCTTTCTATAGGGGCCATAACATGTCCCTATGCGTTTTAGAATCAACATCACCTATTACGTACCAACCAAATACATCTGATGCCTGCCTGAAGAAGTTTAGCGCGATGCCTCTATATACCTTTATCAGTTTTCTAGATCAAAAGCCACAAGCTAATATTAACATAGATGTAAATGGAACTGCGATAATTACCAGAAATAAGAAAAAAAAAGCTATGTAGAACATGGTCTCTGCAAAAGAATACGAAGAGATCTTTTAACGGAATTTCTTATAAATATATGAATTACACAGAGCCCCCGTTATGCCGTAAAGCTGTACTTAGTTATTTGAAAACTATGTACGTTTTTCGTGACCGTTCATAATAAGTAGGTACCACAAAACATGTCATGATCTCATCTGATGATCTGACTCAATATAATAATTCTACTTATTCTTCAGTGTATTGCTAGTTAGATAAATGCCGTGATTGTACGAAATACGGAAAACCCAGTATGAGAACATTTGCTACTCACGAAATAGTTAACTTTTTTTTTATATAAATGTTTAGTAGGAAGCAGGATGATTCAATAGGTATTCAATTTACATAAGTAATCTTCTTTACGTATATTCTTGAAGTGTTGTTCTATCTTTCGAGCCTAGGTTCCTTTTTGAAGAAGAAAGGAGATTGCGTCGGAATCATCAACTGCAATCCGTATCAATAACGACAAAAATCATGTTTGTTGTATGAGGGCCAACAAATACATCATCTATGAAAATTTCAACTGTTTAACACCATTCCTCAGACACAACTTTTTTTTTTTTACGTGAGGGAAAATCCTCATGGATGTTATGCCGGACTCCTACCGAATAAAAAACCTCACGTAACGCCCAACAGCCTATGGTTGCGAGCCCCGGGTAAGCCCTCGGAAGGATGTCCCAGGCTCCCAACAGACCTACAGCCGCCTCTGCAGCCTCTGAGTTCCATATTAGGGTCCCGGTCCGTTCTCTTACCCTTTGAATACGGAACCCTAAAAATCGACTCGAGGAATCTATGGAAGATGAGTCTCGCAGCCTCTTTGACATAGTTAAAACAGATCTACTCTGGTAATTGAGTCGTAGGCCACCGAGTGGGTGTAGCCGATAGGAGTCCGGCAAATCCTTATGCGTGTTCTACTGCCTGTACCATGGTATATGCCACTGTGCTCTGAGGAATTGTTTGAAATAATGCCCACGGCTACGTTCTATCATCGCACCGCTCGCCACAGACAGGGAGTTCATCCTCACACTGGAGGCGCCCTTCCGCGCACGCTTATGTTGTGGAATGATCACCCTGCCTCGGTTTTCCCAAACGCCTACAGTATGGGGGCTGCGGTGACCACCAGTCCTTCTGGTGGGCCGTGTGCTTGTCTGCCCCCTTAGTGGTACAAAAAAAAACCATCCATATAGGTTTCCACACGTCAAAAACGCCTTAGATTTTTTCTTTTGTGTTGTGGGAAATAATAATGCAACGTACACAGAGTACACACTAATGCGTATCAGTTTTATTTCCTTGTGCGTCGAAACACGGCAATTATGTGTTGTAATGTGTATTGTGCTCGTGCGCTCCGAGGTTTTTGAGGAGTCATTAATGTGGTTGCAGCATGTTCTCTTACCGTGTAAAGGTAATGGTAGGTATTTAGGTATTTTACAGGGCTTTCGGGTCTAATTTGGTTAGGTTGTGTACGATTGTTGGCCTTTTTTTTTTAACGTAAGTAAAATCCTCATGGATGCTATGCCGGACGCCTACCGACTAAAAACCTCACGTAACGCCCAACAGCCTATGGTTGGGATCCCCGGGTAAGCCCTCGGAAGGATGTCCCAGGACACGATTGTTGGCCTTTTATAACCATTAAGTGGACGAAACACTAAATGGTTATAAAAGGTTACTTCCGAGAGACTCAGATCAGAGTACCGGGTGGTTTTAGTCGGTAGAAGTCCAGCATATCATCCATTACGATTGCCACAGGTAAAAAATAGTTATAGGGTAAACCACCCAATTATTGGCACTTTTAGAATGAATTATTGGCACTTTAGTTAAGAGTATATTTCGAAAAATAAGGGAAACCTAGTTTATTTCAGTAATAATTGGAGGAGTGCCAACGATTGGGTGGTTTACCCTAATAGGGGTTCGAATGGAGTTTGGCGCCAAGTTTAGAGAGAAGCAGTACCTACTTCCTTGGATGTATATTATTTTTCAAAACACACTAGTAAAAGTAAAAAATATGCAAAAGAGTACCTAGTGCAATTTCGAGAGTTTGTGCGGATTTTTTGGAGAGTTGGATGCAGGAGAATTGGATTTAGCTAATTTTGAAAAAAAATACGTAGTACCTTTTACTGTGTGTGAATAACATGTATTCTTTTTGTGCATTTGCGTTTTAAAAATCAATTCAAATTGTGAATTATTAACATACTCGTACATATAATTGTATCACTTCTACCGCGTGTGAAATCACACTAAAGCTCTGTCTTTTCCTCTTTTTTTATTTTAATAAATCTAATAATTATATTTATTATTAAAACGTTCATTTTCAACTTGTAAAACAAAGTTCTTGAGTTTTATTAGTAGACTGGGTCACCGAGTGCACTCAGTGACCCAGTTGAGATTAACCTATCTATCAAAGGCCTAATTTTTTTTTCAATTAATTTATACTGGCTTTGGTTACTCAGACCATATGCCAAATCTTGATTCCATATATTATCAACAGCGTATTCAAGTATATCCAAGGTTAAACCATCCTTGGTTTAACCTTGGATATATTCTAAACTTATTCTTCTAAATAAGTTTGTGCACACTTGTGCACGTTGTCGAACCTTAATATTTAAGAATCCACCATAGTATAATATAATAAACACTCAAAAATACACTAGTTATGAAAAACTTTTTAGCTGAGGAAAGCGGTATATTGACACAGTTGAAGGGATAGTCTGTAAGTTTCGCGCGCAAAATCCCTCAAAGGCCTAACAAAATTGTTTTTTTTTTTACTTTATTCTTGGGCGTTAGCGGCTTGAGAGTATGCCAAAGTCAAGTAATTTTAAGTCCAAAATGAATTTGAGATTTCATGTTGAGATTTGTATAGATATCTACATAACTACTAGGTTCTACTCCAGTAAATCGGTGGAACCTTCGGGCCATTTATTATAGTTATTTGAAAGAGTGTGGCTTTTCTTGCCTTTTATGCTAGTCACTGCGACCATTACTGATCTATTGTGATCACCTGTGCTTGACTAGTTGTGGAATTTGACAAACAAATAAAGTCGCGTTTTACTGCGTTTTATAACTTTTCAATACTTGTGCACGTTGTCGAATCTTTTATGATTTAAATAATTCTCCATTTTTACTCATAAACACTTCAAAATACAACAGTTTTGAAAAAAATATACAAGGTATAACCATAGAAAGTATAGTTAGATCTTAGATCATCTAACCACAGGATGCGCCTTACATAAGCATTGTTTTCTGCCAAGCCAATAGACCATTTGGTCTTTTGGCTTTATATGATTATATATTTATTATATTTTGGCTTTATATGATTAAACTAGTATATTTCATTGTAGTTGACTGTATAATAAAAATTAACACACAACAGCCATTACGCGTTTGTCGATTAATACATTTTTAAATATAATGAAATTTTATATGTCTTTGTGTTTCCCCCTTCACCCGCTATGAAAACCAGCAGAATATTTTTGTATGCGGTGGTTCGCAAAGGCTAGTCCCGTGATATATGGTCTAAGAGTTAGATAGATAGTTCAAACATGATTTTTATTTCTTTTCTGCTCTGACCATACCAAACCTTGACCATAGACGTAAACCTGCATTTTTTTTTCTAATATTACAGTCACGTCCCCGTCCTCGTGACTTGCCTGTCGGTCTAGTGGTTAGTGACCTTGACTGCGAAACTGGAGGTCATGGGTTCGATTTCCATTAGGATGAGGCTTATCACAAACTTTGTGTTAAGAAAACTGTGTTTTTACTCTTCTCTAACAAAATTTTTCATTATTAAGATTTTTTTCACACATCGCTATCTGATCCCAAAGAAAACTAGGAATAACCTGCTTGTGTTATGGGTATCAGACCACGCATATTAATACTTACATACTTTTTAATACGTACTCGTGATACATCGAAACACCCAGACTCTCGAGACAAACATTTTTATGGATCACACAATTTGTTCGTCTCCGGTGGGAATCGAACCCACGACCTTGTGATCCGCACTTACACATTTCGATTTTATTGACCAACGAGGCAGTCATCTTAGCCCATTGAAGCTGGCATCTGTCATTATTATATCACCTTCCATAAATACATCAGCTTAGCTTCAATAAAGTCAAAGAACTAAAATTATACAAATACTTAAAAATAAACTAGTAAGATCTTTTTTTTTCTGATCTGAATATTAAAGGCCAAACTTGACCGTATTCTTTCCTCATCCCTAGTTTATGACTTATGAAAAAAAAACCGCATTTAATAGGGTTATGTCAGTGTACGCTGTGCGCCCTGTGCGGTTAACCGCGGTGGTTGCGTGCCCAGTGTTATCAACGACAATATCTGATTACGCTGTTATTGCAGACGATGTTCCACAGCGAAATAGCACAAGTGTTCTATCAGATGTACTATCAGATCGTAGACTGAGATTTCAGATTGATAAAGTTGTAGGTCACTTTTAAGTGGAGAGTGAAGTCTGTCAGTAGATAATCGGCAACGTCTGGAATTTCCTTAGATCATCTAACCACAGGATGCGCCTTACTTAAGCATTGTTTTCTGCCAAGCCAATAGACCATTTGGTCTTTTGGCTTTATAAAAAGCACTGTACATCAGTACATCATTTTATATGATTAAACTAGTACATTTCATTGTAGTTGACTGTACAATAAAAATTAACACACAACAGCCATTACGCGTTTGTCGATTAATACATTTTTAAATGTAATGAAATTTTATATGTCTTTGTGTTTCCCCCTTCACCCGCTATGAAAACTGGCAGAATATTTTTGTATGCGGTGGTTCGCAAAGGCTAGTCCCGTGATATATGGTCTAAGGGAATTTCCCACGTAGGTCATAATGGACTTTTCTTTTTTTTTTCTTCTTGTTCTTGGACTTTCTCGGCTTGAGAGTATGCCAAAGTCAAGTAAATTTCATTGTGAAAATAAAAATCATTTTCATGTTAAGATGTATGTCCAAGTTTGGACTAAGTTCTACTCTAGTAAGACGATGGTACCTTACTAGGGCTTGCTGTAGAATTTGTCGCAAGTCTAAAAAACTCGCGTTTCATTGCGCTTTATCACTTTCCAACACTTTTGCGCGTTGTCGAACCTTTATGTTTAATAATCCACCATAAATTACACATAAACACTTAAAAATACACTAGTTTTGAAAAATTATAATAACGAAATGCAACGCATTGTCTGAAAGATTCCCGCCAATTCTATGATGGACTTGAATCGTCGAAAATCACATGGAATGTTATACTTATATATAACAGTCTAAGAGTTGGGCGCCCATGTCAGCACTCGGAAGAATAACCCCCAGGGGCCTACCGACGCACCTAATCTTAGCCTGCTTCTAGATGACGACGAGCAGCTAGCTCCCCCTCCCCCTTCCAAGATAGTCTCTGTTAGTGATGCATTGGTCAACTAACGGCTGAGGTTATGATGAAGAGAAAAATCAAGATGTAGCCAAAAACAAATTTATTGGATACATTTCACCAGTAAATTTTATGTATTCATTATGAGGCTTTACTAACTATTAAAATGCCTGTACTTTTTTCTCTACACTGTACTATAAAAAATGTTTCCCGCTAAAATATTTATCATCAATGAACCTGTACTAATTATATTCATTTTCTTTTTTAGGTAAGGGAGTCACTTCTACTCAGCCTAAAACTACAAAGTAAAAAGAATGCTTCACGAAGCGCATTACTGTGAGTGAATTATTATAATATTATGAATAATAATTATTTTAGACTGTTTTGAAATGATATATGCAGTAGGAAAGAAGACCGAATAACAATACAATAACACAATAGTATGTTTTTAATACTGAGTATAATATTTTGTGGCTTAACTAGAGCGTATCTGTGCCGTCTGGCGGACGGATTTTAAATATCAAGAACTACGTCACTTGTAAGGAGTTTTGATATTAGTTTTTTTAAGAACATAATATGAAATAGCCTTTTTTATTAGCACAAATAAATAAATAGGCTCTAGCATCCTCAGTAGCGAGCCTATTAGCAGCATTATCCTAAAAAAGTAAAGACGTAACTTATGAAAGAAGTAAGGTCAACCGAGGCAAGTGTGACAGTGGGGTTACTGTAACTATTTCAAATTGTATACATATGGGAGTTGCTTTATTTATCTGCCATCTACCGAACTATGCGCGAACTTTTACAATATCGAACTGCTTTACCTCAAGTTAACTAGCGTTGACTGTTTTATCAACAGACGTCATTTTGTAAAATATCGCCATTACTGACAGTCAGCGTAATTTTTACCAGGGATACTTTTAGCTGATTTAAGATTTTAGCGAGATAAATCGACAAGATAGAAAGTGAGTATTACAAATTATTACTAGTGCCTTAAGTGCGATATGAATTAGTGTCCCATATCCATTATTTCTTGAAATATTGGTGCAGTTACACTTACCCCTTAGTAAACCAAAGATGGGTAAGTGTGACAGTGTCACGCTTACCCCTGTCACTTTCTATGAAAATCATATGGTTAGTGATGTGTCACGTTATCGATAAGTAGTTCCTGTAACAGAGATTGTGAAAAAAATTGACCTTTTACAAATAACTGAAAATCCTTGCACATTTGTTTTATTCGACGACAAAGATGACGTTTATTTTTAGAACTCTGGTTCTTAATTTTATTTTGGAAACGTATTTTTTTTAATTTTTTGAACTTAATTTTGTGGATATCAGTTAGCACTTAACTCTGTATGTCTTATACTTATACATATCCAGAATTTTCAATAAAGCCTTTTCCAAATGCACTTGTGTTTGAATTTCATAGTTTTAAAGTTTGTCGATTAATAAAGGACATCACTATTTTAGTAAAATACTGTCACATTTGCCCCATATGACATATAAATTCTCTTTAATTGAAAAATGGACTCTAAGGGGAACGGAATATCGCTTCAAATATAATGCCACTAACAAACAACAATACATTTTGGTACGCAACCTGGGATACGAAGCATCTACGACGACAAAGTTGTGAGTGTTACACTTCCCCCGGTAACGGTGTAAGTGTGACAGTATTCTACCTTCTTCAGTTTAATTTTATTTTTGTGTTAAATATGACACTTAAGTGCCAAATAGATCCATGAAACAAATATAATTATTCATTAATGGATGATTAAAAATAATTGAAATCTTATTTCATCACCACAGAGTAGATTTATTTTGGTCTAAACTATGGTCATCACAGATTTGTGTCACACTTGCCCCGGTTCACCTTATTGAGATTTTTGGAATAACATTTTTAGCAACTTCTTTTTGGGCCTATCCCTTCTATCGCACTCTGGAGGTGGAAAGGTCTTAGACCTATAATTACACTGGAGGTATTACACATTAATCCAAGTTATGGAGGATATACAGCTTGCATTATTAAAATCTGAAAGTCAAATGCAAGTGCTTTCATTAATAGTTAAACATTTTTTTTTAAATTAATTTATACTGGATTTGGTTACTTAGACCATATGCCGAATCTAGATTCCATATATTATCAACAGCGTATTCGTGTATGTCCAAGGTTGGACCAAGGAACTTATACTTCTAAATAAGTTCCTTGGGTTGGACTAAGTTCTACTCTAGTAAAGCGGTGGTACTTTACTAGAGCTTGCTGTGGAATTTGTCGACAAACCTAAAAAGTCGCGTATCACTGTTTAAAACTCCACCATACTATATAACAACCTTTATGTTTAAAAATCCACCATGCATTTCACATAAACCCTCAAAAATACACTAGTTTTGAAAATAAATAAATCGGAAGACCGACTAAGTCTGTAAGTTAGGCGCCAAATCCCATAGTTAAAGAATCAAGATCATCATAACTATTGAAGTTATTTGTCTATGCTTCAAATAATTATAATTCTTTGAGAAAATACAGCGAAGTTCATCAATATTCCTCAGTTTCGTAAGTACGTCTGACAGAATCTGCTCTGAATATCTGAGATAGGCATCAGCAATCTATTGCGCATCTTTTTGTTTCTTCAGCTGTTTACTTTGCAAGTTAGGAAACAGATCTATTAGATTTGTTGTAATTTGATTGTACATCAATCTATCTACATACATACATACAATATAGTCATGCCCTTATCCCCGAATGGGTTGGCAGAGGCATAGTATTCGCCCACATTTCACCTAATAGTTTTATGCCCCACATAATAGGTGGTGAGCCTATTGCCGTGTTGAATGGACTGGTACAGCTCACCTCGACCCGCAGTTGAAATTTTTAAGCCGCCCCTAAGGCCTTCAACTGGGCCTAAAGATTGTCATTTTACTGACAACCGGGTTTCATTTCGAGTTTTCCTTCTCTACGCAATGGATCTTTTTTGTGACAGTGTTCCCTTAGGCGCCTCTTACGACACCCAAATAAAATTTACTTAAGTAGGTTTTCATTGATTCGACATAGCGGGAATAAATGGAATAAACGCAAAACAAACTTTGCAAAGAAGACGTGGAGGCTACTCGACGTGTCGGCACATCCACTTGGTGGTGCTTACACTCAGGGTTATTCGACGTAGCGGCGACTCGACGTAGAGGCGACTACGTTTTATTGCACCGGCTTTCGGAACAATTCGACGTAGCGGCGACTCGACGTAGAGGCGACTACGCTTTATTGCACCGACCGAAGGAACGACTCGACGTAGCGGAGACTCGACGTAACGGGACTCGACATAGTGGGACTACATCCCCTCGGGATGTATTGGGGTGGCAACATTTTGTACTCTTACCCGTCACAACACGGGACCCTGTCGCCACACGGGGGCGACTTTATCTATAGGTTTCTTTTTCTTTTTTTACGTGAGGAAAAATCCTGCACTGATGCTATGCCGGACTCCTACCGACTAAAAAACCTCACGTGTCCTGCTAACAGCCTGCGGTTGGGAACCCCGGGTAAGCCCTCGGAAGGATACCCCAGGACTCTACCTATAGGCTTGCTTACTAACATAAGAAGAGAATCGTGTTCATTCGTTATTGAATGAAAGGCTTTATTAAATTTTAATTCGAAATATCAAATTACAGGCTGAAGACATTTAGAGCTAAAAAAAACATTATTCAAACTCACACTTGTAATTTTTCACTTAGTATTTAATTTTAATTTTACATAACCTTGAATTATAACAAGTTTCATCAAGTGCCAACAATCCAGGGTATAAATGAAATAAAAAAAAACTTAAATAGCCAATTCATAGATTTTTTTCATGGCAACGTAATCCTGGGATGAAAAGTCGATGTGTTATTCCAGACTATAATCAATTCCTGTACCAACTTTTCAGTCGTTAGAACATGAAAGAGTAACAAACATTATATCCCTACTAATACCTATTATAAAATAAATGCGAAAGTAACTCTGTCTGTCTGTTGAGTTCTGGGACATACTACCAAGGGCTTACCCGGGGCTCCCAACCATAGGCTGTTGGGCGTAACGTGAGGTTTTTTAGTCGGTAGGAGTCCGGCATAGCATCCATGAGGATTTTCCCTCAGGTTAAAAAAAAAGAACTCCTTCTGTTACGTTTTCATGACTAAACCGCTGATTTTGATGAAATTTGGTAAAGTTCAAGGGTTTAACATATACCTACTACTTTTTAAACTGACTACGCAAAAGGAGGGTAATGATAATACGCGATAACGACTTTTACGCGGGATAAGCCGCGAGGAACTGCTAGTTTCTTATATTTGTAAGATTGTATTTGTTGATATTGAGAAATATAAATAAAGGTATTAATTTCGTGCTATCTAATATTACTATTTAAACTTGGTATTTTGATAATGTCATAGTCATATTATTTGTCAACATAGAACGTTCGTGAAATTTGATCACGTTTGTCAAGTACCCTTCAGTTTCATTGTCATCAATATACCTACTACTTTATGTCTGTGTCTATTATTATTATTCAACTAGCTGTAGCCCGCAACTTCGTACGCTGCATTATCTTTAGATTGATATAACTTTTTTATTTATGAACCGATTGACATGAAACAAACACAAAATGTTAAGTGGAGTAAACCGCTACTCAATAAAGAAAACCGCATCGCAATCGGTTGAGCGGTTGCTGAGATTAGCGTGCACAAACGTACAGACAAACAGACAAAAATTTAAAAAAACATTGTTTTGGGTTTTATCGCGTCCATAAAGCCCCCCTATAAACTTTTTTCTTATATATCTACAATGTACAGACAGCGACCTGTTACGATTTTATTATATGTACCTATTGACATTGATATTGATATTCAATGAACGTGGAAAAAATACTACACTACCTAAAAAAGCAGAATAATTTAAAAACGTGGTATGGTACAACGATAGGCTTAACGGCAATAGGCTCACCACCTATTACGTGGGACATACTATAAGCTGAAATAGGGCGTATACTATGCCTCCGCCTACCCCTTCAGGGATAAAGGCGTGACTATATGTATGTATGAGTAGGCATAAAGGAACTCAATCAAGTATACTTAAATGGTTTTAGCAACAGTATTCTTGAAGGACCTTTCAATTTAATTACTAAGCGTACACCATGAAGCAGGCAAGGAAAAAGAATGCAACTAGGATTAGGAAATATACCAGAAAAAAAAATGGTTTTGTTTTTAGTACTTTGTAGAAGGTACTCGAATCACTGATCTGAGCTAGACTGTGGATAGACAGACGTGCAAACAGACTTATTAAAAGTGTAAGAATTCTCTCACTTTTGACAGGTCCGAAATAAATTAACAGTAGGTAAGCCTATAGACGTTTTCAACAAGTGCTACCATCTCGCTGCAGATCTTGCAAAAACTTTCTTAAATGCCTTTTATAGAACCCCCATACTGACTGTTGGGAGTCCTGGGCTATCCTTCTGAGGGCTTACCCGGGGCTCCAAACCGTAGGCTGTTAGCAGGACACGTGAGGGTTTTTAGTCGGATTTTCCTAAAAAAAAAGACCCCCATTCTGACAAACGACTCCGGTGAAAACCGGGGCAGGGGGAGTTCATTTCGTAATCTAAACGTCTGCTGTAAGCCCATATGGAAGCAAATTCTGCCTTCCGATTGCTTTAAGGCCGCCATAAGTCGTATCACTTAACGGTCTAATAGCAATTGGATGGCAGAATTGTGAAGCTGAACACTGCATATGCTTACTTAATATTGCCTCTAGACAATGTAACTAATATTACCAATGAAGTAAACATTTTTATCTTGATCCCTTATGTCTTCTAAACTTTGCCCATTACCTACAGACAAAGAAATCACTCCTCATAAACGCGTACGTATTTGCCTCATACGAGTATCTTAGTACTTACAATGAGAAAATAATTTTTATTACTAGGAATTTACCACAAAATTCGTTACACTGTTACTGCTAAGTTTACGTTTTTCACACGTTGTGTTCACATTAAACGCAAAAGACAATTAATTTCAATATATTATGCCAATTACATAAATTTCACAGATCTTTGCTCAATCGGCATTTGCGGTAATTAGAAATCTTATAGAGGCAATAATGAGACGGATTGGGAAAGGAACCTTGAGAATGATATCCTGAAGTAGTTTTTGCCTCTAGACAATGTAACTAATATTACCAATGAAGTAAACATTTTTATCTTGATCCCATATGTCTTCTAAACTTTGCCCATTACCTACAGACAAAGAAATCACTCCTCATAAACGCGTACGTATTTGCCTCATACGAGTATCTTAGTACTTACAATGAGAAAATAATTTTTATTACTAGGAATTTACCACAAAATTCGTTACACTGTTACTGCTAAGTTTACGTTTTTCACACGTTGTGTTCACATTAAACGCAAAAGACAATTAATTTCAATATATTATGCCAATTACATAAATTTCACAGATCTTTGCTCAATCGGCATTTGCGGTAATTAGAAATCTTATAGAGGCAATAATGAGACGGATTGGGAAAGGAACCTTGAGAATGATATCCTGAAGTAGTTTTTAGAACTGATAAATATGCTTTGTAGAGCTGTAAAGTATCTACGTGTAGCCACATCCTAACTCCAAACTAAACCCTTGAGTTTCATATTACGGTACTGGACGTCCGCCATTAGTGATGTCAACACAAAGAACTCAAGATTGCTATTGATTTGAGTTGGAGAGAGGTGTACCCTGAACTTGTAACGCCTCAGTAAATAGGGTATATTTAGCGGTCAATACACAAACTTGAGGCTTGGTACTGTTTCATTCAGTCAAGATTTGGTCTACCTCAAAGGGTTATTCTTCAGAGAGTAGACTCGATTTCTGACACAAGTTACAGTAGGTTAATGAGGCTTTTTGAACAATGAATTAGACAAACTTCAGTCGTGCTTGTCAGGGTAAATTGGGTAAGATTTATTAATCTATCCCGATTGCTTCTTGCGAGAATTGCTCCGATTTCTATCAAATTTTTCATCTCTTTCTTCCGCTGCGAACTAGGGGATATTCTCGGTTGTCAAGCATGTCATTACTCACCAACATCAAACCAAGTCTCTCAATGCCAAATTCAGGAGGTACGCAATTACTGTCTAGCTGAAACAATTAAGTTTTCCTGTTCCCTACAATACAGCCTGACTAATATCTAAACAATGGATTGAAGATACAGGATCTTCCTTGAGGAAATTAAAAACCTTCGACACATAGTCCCTGCACATTCACTTACATTGAATGCATTCTTTTTAGGCTTATGATAATAGAATTATTTTTCTTCTAACTAGCGATAGTTACATGTGACACGAATAACATCTTTATTATCATTCCAACGTTATTCACGGTTGCACACGAAACCTACTATTATGATAACTTTACTTACTACCCGTTCGCTCTAAGTTTACCGCTCGACTCCCATACTACGCCTCTACGCCAGCGGCAAACTTAGAGCGAACGGGCTATACTACGTTTACCGCCCAAAGGGTAAAAAATGGGACCATTTTCATGAGGCTGCGCCGTCTGTCTGTCTGTCTGATTAACTATATCATGCAAAATCATACGTACATCACCAAAGTAGCCCTGTACCGTATTTATGTAAATAGGATTGCTATTTCGGGTCAAAATCACGCGACTTGGTAAACGTAGGGTAGGACGACCCCTGTCAGATGGACCGATCCTTTTAGCCTCTTTATCTCTTATGGCGAGACTGTCTGTGACTCTGTTGCATTAAACTACGTCACTAGGTCACGTGGATCCTCGGTTCATAGTTTGAAATAAAACAAAAAATGACAACGTCACTTTCACAATAAACGTTTTAGAGAGGGGCAGTCGGGTGAGACTGTCTCACGGCTTCCAGTTTCATTACAAGGAAGTGACTGAATGCGGTAGGAGCAGGATCGTGTCTTGTGGCGTAAGGGAGAAGCCTACGTCCAGCAGTGGGCTGCCATGCTAATTACATTGATTGATTGATTGAAATGATATATATTAATCTGTTACTTTGTAACATATCAATAAATCTTACTACATCCTAATACTATTCGTAAGAAGTCTAAATTGATATTCGTGGTAGATCACTTATTTGCATACAATTCAACAGATATGTCCTTGTTCGAGAACTAGTGTTGGACACAGTAGTAGCTGTCATGATGATTAACAAAAAGGTGACAGAGAAGGATTTAGGATATTAACTATATTATTTTTTATTATTCTACTGTCTACATCTGTGGAACGTTGTAGTTGACGTTTCTTTGCGTAGTTCCTGTATAATATGTCATAGTCTGTGTATATGTAATAACTAAAATAACCTTCCCTAATAACGTACATAATAAAACATGTAATAAAGTCATTGACAAATATAATTTATTATTTTTATACATTTGGAAATAAAATGACAGATCGCAATAGTAACAGTGCTTATGTGATTTTTAAACTATAGCAGTTTTTAACACTCATTCTTATAGATTTCGGGACTTCACGCGGTTAATGTAAGTAAATAGTATTTCGCGTGAAGTCTGGAGTTCTATAAGAATGAGTAACTTGTACTTAATTATCAAGTATTTAGAAGTATATGTATAAGTCTAGATGCCGAAGCACAATCTTATTATTACATTAATTTATTAGGATTACATAGAGCTGTGTAAATTCCGAATTATGACTTATTTGAATTTACACAGCTCTATCAAGACTGAATTGAAAATAAGTATAAATATGATTTACAATTATTCTGACACTCACTATTTGTATGCCTTTGTTTTACAAAGTGGTATAATTAACAAAAATATTATCTACAGTTAAAATAACGACCTTCTCTAAATACCTCTCTGCAGTTCGGTAATACAACAAGCCAAGACACTGACAATGTAAAACAGATTGTCACCATTTGACATTATGTCAAATCACAACATAACCGTAAATCACTCAGCTTAAAAAGGAACTACGTTTAATAATTTAAATGTACAAACCTACAAGGATATATTCCTATACTTTATTCATACGTAATTACTGAATTACTAGCTGTATCCTTCGTCTTCGCTCGTGACTATTTAGAACTCCCGTTGCACCTTACATCTCTAATCCCAGATTTATAAAAAAAAACTATTTATGTGGGTATTGTCAGTCTTACCACTGCCCCCCCCCCCTTATTTTACTGACAATTTTCTTTGTTTTTTCTGTAGATAATTATCTGTAATAATTAAATAATTCTGATAATAATTAATTAATTAATAATTAAATAAATATGTAGTAATTAATTCTGTAGATCATTTTCTGTAGAATATAATGATACGTATAATTAAAATTCCTGAATTTGTAAATATGAATTGTCCTAGTTTAATAAAACATTTTTTTTCTAGTCTTGTGTAGCGGATTCGTAACTTCTATTCCATTTCACCCACTTAGTGGTGGCGCGATGGCGTTTTGAAAAACTTTTTAACCGACTTCAAAAAAGGAGGAGGTTCTCAATTCGTCTGTATGTTTTTTAGTAGTTTACATATAATAAGTGTAGCTTATGAGTTTTAACTGGGTGTGGTGTAGATCATTGAAGCATAATCTTAGAAATAGGGTGATCCGGCAGAGTACTAAAGTGGTCGACATAACTTGCAGAAGCGCATTAATGTGGCAGTGGGCAGGCCACGTCCGCAGAACAATCGACGGCGACGGCCAATGCGATGTAGCAAACGAATTCTAGAGTGAAGACCGCTACTTGAAAAATGTAGGGGAAGACGTCCAGCCGCCAGATTTACCGACAACCTAGAAAAAGTCACAGGCGGGGACTGGATGCGGAAGGCGCAGGACCGTGTGTTGTGACGTAAATAGAGAGATGCCTTCGTCCAGGAGTGGACTGCGGTAGGCACAGACTGCCATAGGAGGCTAATTTGATTATGGTGTAGGGTATCTATCTTGAGACGAAGATTTTTATTTTGTAAAGAAACTGTGTCTCGTCTACACTAATGTTATAAAGAGGAATAATTTGTATTTTTGTGTGTGTGTGTATGTTTGTAATGAATAAACTCAAAAGCTACTGTGCTGATTTCAAAATTTCTTTGACCATTCGAAAGCTACATTCACCTTGAGTAACATGTATACGCTATATTTTATTCCCAAATTCCCACGGGAACAGGAACTACGCGGGTGAAACCGCGTGACGTCCGCTAGTCTATACTAATATTATAAAGAGGAAAGATTTGTTTCTTTTTCTTTTTTTTTTTCTGTTTCTTTGTTTTTTTGTTTGTTTGTTTGTAACGAATAGGCTCCGAAACTACTGGACAATATGTATAACTACTGGAAAGCTACAATATCTGGGAGTAACATAGGCTATAATATATTGTAAAGAGGAAATATTTGTATTTTTGTGTGTGTGTATGTTGTAATGCATAAACTCAAAAGCTACTGTGCCGACTTCAAAATTTCTTTCACCATTCGAAAGCTACGAGTACATTCACCTTGAGTAACATAGGCTACATTTTATTCCCATATTACCAAGGGAACTAAAGCTACGCGGGTAAACCGCGTGACGTCCACTAGTATTAAATAATTTTAATTTACAAGGATACTTTATTTTACTGCCATATTTTATCTACAATTTTAATGAGCTGCATGAATTATGTATGTAGTGTATGTACAGAAATGCAAGCAGCTATTTAAAAATTTAAACTAAATTGTGACGTAATCATTGTTACGTTATAAATTTAGTTTCTTAAGCCTTCATTTGAAGCTCTTTTGGATATTACTAATTTATAATAAGGACTAATGTTTGCCTGTTTGTCACCCATTATGCCAATTTTCTCGAAAAAATGTTCAAGTTTTAGTTAGTGTCGGCAGCGTCAAAGGCTAGGCCGCAGTGGCCTAGGCGAGGCCGCAGTGGCCTAGGCGAGGCCGCAGTGGTAGCCATAGGTCTGTTGGGAGTCCTGGGACATCCTTTCGAGGGTTTACCCGGGGCTCCTAGCCGTAGGTTGTTGGGCGTTACGTGAGGTTTTTTAGTCGGTAGGAGTCCGGCATAGCATCTATGAAGGATTTCCCTCACGTTAAAAAAGGTGTCTGTAGCGTGAGTGCAGTTACTCTGTTGTTGCAAACATCCATAGGCTCCGGTTAACACTTTCCATCAGGGTGGGCCGTTAGTTTGTCTGCCACTATAGTGGTACAAAAAAATGTTTTTTTTTCCTAGTTGCCCTAGAATTACATTGGCTTTTTTTGACGAGAGTATAATCCGACATGGATGCTATGCCGGACTCTTACCGACTTAAAACACACGTTCTCTACCTACTGCCTACAGTTGAGAGTCCCGGGTAAGCCTTCGGAAGGATATCCCCAATCTATACTAATATTATAAAGAGGAAAGATTTGTTTTTTTTTTGTTTGTTTGTTTGTTTGTAACGAATAGGCTCCGGAACTACTGAACCGATTTGAAAAATTCGTTCACTGTTAGAAAGCTACACTCTTTGCGGTGAACATAGGCTATATTTTATTCCCGTATTCCCACGGGAACGGGAACTACGCGGGTGAAACCGCGTGACGTCCGCTAGTAGAATAATTATAATACCCGAACTAAGGCAACCCATTAAATTATTTTGTGCGGGCTTATTTTTTTCATGACATTATTCAAAACCGCCATGCTGAAGTAGGCAGGACGTGCAACACGTGCCTATAAAGCAGCTGCCACACTTGATCTTTATTCGTTAAATGCCATAGACACACCTTGTGTGCGCGTGTGCGCGTGCTAACAGCTGTTTTCGTCCAATTTGCTCTCAAGAGAGGATGTAACGGCATTGTTGTACCGTAAATGTGTTTTTGTTTATTTTTTGATGATATGAATTTTGAATTATGTATTTTTTTTTTGTTTTAGCCATACTTAATTCATTTACGCCTGTTATTTTAAGAGTTTTTTCGTCGGAATAATTGCATTGGTAATTAGGTATATCATACAATTCCTGTATAACCATGTCACCCCTTTGTCATCGAATGGTAAGGTTAGGTTAGTAATTCGTATTCTGTGGTTCACAATGATAATGTGGTCTGAAAATGTTGGTTTCGGAGTTTTGGATGTTTTTAATGTTTCTATCCAGTTATAAACTTGATCTCTTACACTGATATCTATCCAAAGGTTGCCTGGAAGAAATCGCACTTAGCGATAAAGCCGCCTATTGTACATTGGTTCACAATGGGTACCTAAGGTACGAAGGGTTCACCTTTATTTCATATTCATGTAAATGTTAATTTTAGTGTACAATAAAACAAACGTATTCTATTCTATAATGTACCTATGTAATTGTACTGCTCGTTCGCTCTAACTTTGCCGTTCGGCTCCATACTAAAGTCGAATTGTTAATTAGACGAAGTAAATTGACAGCAAATAATGTCACTTCTTCATACAATGTTGCGTATTTTCTATGACGAAGTGACATTAGCTACTGTCAATTTACTTCGTCTAATTAACAATTCGGGTATACGCCTCTACGCCAGCGGCAAAGTTAGAGCGAACGGGTAGTAATTATTGTGTTTGTATATTAGCTATTTGGGGTAGAACGGTGGTGTATGACAATCTTAGATCATCTAACCACAGGATGCGCCTTACTTAAGCATCGTTTTCTGCCATTGCACATGACCATTTGGTCTTTTGGCTTTATGAAAAGCCTGTACATCAGTACATCATTTTATATGATTAAACTAGTACATTACATTGTAGTTGACTGTACAATAACAATTAACACACAACAGCCATTACGCGTTTGTCGATTAATACATTTTTAAATGCAATGAAATTTTATATGTCTTTGTGTTTCCCCCTTCACTTGTATGAAAACTGGCAGAATATTTTTGTATGCGGTGGTTCGCAAAGGCTAGTCCCGTGTTATATGGTCTAAGATGACAATTGATCAAAATATTTACATTACTTACGAGTAAAATAATCTCTTCGTTCTACAATCATAGACTGTTTTTACTGCCTCTGTGGCGCAGTCGGTAGTGATACCGCTTGCGGCGCTGGAGGTCGTGGGTTCGATTCCCACCGGAGACAAATATTTGTGTGACCCATTAATGTTTGTCTCAAGAGTCTGGGTGTTTCTATGTATAATATGCATGTATTTAAACAGTATATAAGTATTAATATCCGTGGTCTGATATCCATAACACAAGCAGGTTATTCCTAGCTTACTTTGGGATCAGATAGCGTTGTGTTAAATGTCCGTAAATATTTATTTATTTATTTATTAACAGATATACGAGTATATTAAGCTCCTAGCGTCTGTCTATCGTCAAATCTATCTGTCTACAATCTATATTGTTCTTGAACCAATTAAGATAAAATAACTCATATTTCTCCCTCCCCCCTCCCCCTTCCCCCTCGACTTCCGGCAGACACTCAAGCGTCAAGTTATCTTCCGGTTCTGAAGATTTTAAATGTGGGCTAATAACGGATGTAGTTAATTTTTGTTAAGTGTTATTTTTGCAGGAGGGTGTATGTGTGTAATTAATGTGTTAAGTCTCGATGACACGGAGCGAGTTTACAAGCTGCTAGTTGGCGAGTTTAAAAGCTAGCGAGTGAGCGACAATGGGATAGTTAAAAGCCATCGATCTATATGTACTACGTACTAGATGCGATGATCAGAACAAGCGTCGTGTACCACTCAACTGCGGTAAGGGTACTCATCTCTGGTTAGTTCGGTTTGTGCCATAATACGAATGACACGCACGTGCCATTCAAAGTTCCGGAGATTTTTAATTTATTTTGGTAGAATTATCAAAAAAAGTGTTGCAAAAGCAATGTACAGAGGACAAAATATTAAAGTTAATGCTAAGTATTATAATTATACAATGCTTAGACCGTATTATTCATTCTAAAATATGTGTTTTATAGCACCTGTCAATTTGGACGATACCACTTTTGGGCGAGGCGAGTCCATTACTATCGCTATCTGGAACATATTCAATGTATGGACGTTCCTGTCTATCGGAATATAATGTCAATGTTAAAAGCAGATTGTAAAATAGCTTGATGGCACAGCGAGCTGCTCGCGAGCTCGTTAACTTGTAGCTAGTAATCTAGCTCTGTGTCGTCGAGGCTTTAGTGATCTAAACCATCTAGACACAATCAGTATAATGGTCACATTACAATATAATTATTGTAAAAGATGCGACTACGCCCGTGTTGGGAGCTCTTCGTTACGTTTACCACAGGAATTAGTTTCCTGAATAGAAGAATCTTAAGTCCTTTTTTAAGTCTTTGCGAGATATACCGACGATTTTGATAGAGTCACAGGCTGGGACTTGGTGCAGTAGGCGCTGGACCGTGTGTTTTGGTGTAAAATGGGAGAGGCCTAGGTCCAGCAGCGCTGCCTTAAGCTGATTCCATTGATTGATGTCACTTCCTAAGACCTATTCTGACCTCTGTAATTTAAACTTTTTTTTAACGTGAGGTTTAAAATCCATCCTATCGACTAAAAAACCTCACGTAACGCCCAACAGCCTATAGCTGAGAGCCCCGGGTAAGTCCTCGGAAGGATGTCCCAGGACTCCCAATGGACCAACGGCCACCACCTATAATGTATGCTTAAAGACAGATCATTTAACCAGAACTTAACTGTAAGATGTGAGCAACTAAAACCATTGTATTCTCAAGAGGGAACATAGTTCAATAGGTCGTTCATTTTTTATCAAAACACAAGTTATGTTGTTGAATTGAAACAGCTGTCTTTAGCGGAAGGAAGTCCTTTATTTTTTACCCAACTGCGGTATAAGGAGGGTTTATAATATAGAAAGCGTCTGATATAAATAGAGATATTAGTAGACATAGACAAGGGAGTTTGTAGACATTTTTATGATAGCAATTAAAATTTTGTGGTGTGGTTTATTGTGATATTTATAGCACGTTTCATTTAGGGTAGGAGCCCTAACATGGTGTTCGGGGTTCCATCCCAACTTTGTTAATAGGCGCTTGTAGAGGGGCTAGATTCTTGACCAAGAATCCGGGTCATTTTAGTCTCCATCCAGGATAAGAGAGAGGGATCGTCAAAAATTTTGAAAAGATTTTAAACATAACTTATAAAATGTGAGGACCTATAGACTTATAGAGGAATGTCTCTTACAACATCTTTGCAAAAAAGAAATATAATGTATATTTGTACATATTTATCAAACCTCAAAAGGCGGATTATTTTATTCAACCTAAAACACCTTATTCAAGAGAACGAACAGACTTTTACTGCACGATCTGCACTGCAAAGAGCTTTCCAAAAACCATTTTGGGACTTTATTATAAGTCATTTATTACACTCTGGGTGTAGTGGGGCCCTACCAACACCTTCGGGCCCAAGTCAACCTCACGTGCAAGCTCGTGCACCTGCTGAACAACGGACGAGGCTCTGACGGCGGCGGTCCATTTCAACACGGCGATGGGCTCACCACCTGTTACGTGGGACCGAATTGTACACGGTGAAATGTGGGCCGGTATAGGCCTCTGCCTACCCCTTCGGGGATAAAGGGGTGAGTATATGTATGTTATTACACTCTCAGATTTTTTTTGAAAATCTTGCATTCTATAACCTTCTACACCTTCAAGAGAATGAAACCTTTCTTATACAAAACACGCTACCAGCGTCATTGTGATTCAGGTCCGGTTCAGCCTCCCTGACTCATGGCGCAATGACATCAGAGCTTACTCACCGCACATACAGCCTTTTGAGTTAATAACCTTAGGATGACCGCCTTCGAAAGAGTAAAGAAATATGGCTTTAGAAAATATTCGCTAATGTTAGTGTAAAAAATTGTGTGATCGAAAGTATTATGGAATTCGGTTTAGAAATTTAAGGATGTCTTTTAAATAAATTTTTATTATTACATATCTATATATTGACATTATTACTATCTATCTAAACTAAACCTAAATAAGGCCCCCGTGGCATTGTGCCCAAAAGTCTAGCAGCATTCCCCCTTTGAATAGCAATACCTATTCGCTGAGCGAGAAAACTGCGAGGGTCACAAGTCGACTCCACAAGGCGCTTTTTCAAATTCTTGAAAAATTTTTGCGCATGGGGACCCTTTTAAATTGTAGATGTAGAAATGTTAATAACTACTTAAGTAGTACTAAGTTAGAAATAGTGCCTTTATTCTATATTGTTTGTCTCATGAGGCCCAATAGATTTTGCTTTCTTCTGCATACTGCTATTGTGAACGGAGTTTGCTCGGTTTTCCCAAACTTCTAGAGCATGGAACTCTACTAAAGACGCCTAGAAGAGTATTTAGGTATTTGTATTGTAAACATCATTCAAAAATATAAGTCCCTAATCTTACTTCTTGCTAATATTATAAATGCGAAAGTTTGTGCGTGTGGATGTTTGTTACTCTTTCACGCTATAATGACTGAACGGATCTGGCTGAAATTCGGTACAGGGGTAGATATGGATCTGGAATCACACATAGGCTTTTTATCCCGGGAATAAGTTCCCACGGGAAGCGGAAACGGCAGGCGGAGCTGCGGGCGTCAGCTACTAATACATAGGTATAGTGGCTTAGCTACATTATTGGTTATTGAAAATGTATAATCGTAACTTTTATCGTCAGCCATGTAAAAGCAATAAAGTGTAAGGTCAATGTGAAATTTATAGCTTCTCTTGACCTTAGCTCGAATGTAATGTTAAATAGTTTGTACAGTGGGTCGGGTTGGATCGGACAAAGCTCACTTGTTGATCAACGGACATAAACCATCATTGGCAGCCAACAGTAAAGAAAAAAAAAATAAGAACCGGCCAATTGCGTTGCGAGACGCCCGAATCCGAAAATCACATTTGTTGTATGCGAACTTTCACTTTTTTTTAACGTGAGGGAAAATCTATCATGGATGCTATGCCGGACTCCTACCGACTAAAAAACCTCACGTAACGCCCAACAGTCTATGGTTGGGAGCCCCGGGTAAGCCCTCGGAAGGACGTCCCACCATAGATAATAGGTTAACGGCAACAGAAATACGTTATCTGATTATCTGTGAAAATTTCAACAGCCTAGCTATCACGGTTCATGAGATACAGCCTGAATAACAGACGGAGAACGGAGTCTCATTGTCAACCCTAAAAGTATTATCTTTTGACATTAATCTCGAGAACTATGAAAACCCGTTTTGAGTCGAGTACGAATTCTAGAAATGTCAACAAATTGACTAAATTCCATACGTTTTTTGAAAACCAATGGCGATGAATTAGGGATATGTAATGGAGTATGTTGACAGAAGCCATTGAGCACAGCTAATAGCATAAATAAAAGTTTGTTTTAGAGTCTAGAGATATCTGTTCCTAAATTATGAATGCTAATGGCGTCGCAGCTTGCAATACGATGCATTCGTTTTGTTTATAGGCTTGATTTGAATACAAATATTGCGAGTCCAATCGATGTTTCGAAATAACTTTTGATATTCAGTAGGTAAGTGAATAAGTTAGCTCTGATGTTTTGCTAATGTAGTTGCTATTTTGTTCATCTATACTAATATTGTAAAGAGGAAAGATTTGTTTTTTTGTTTGTTTGTTTTTTTGTTTTTTTGTTTGTTTGTTTGTAACGAATAGGCTCCGTAACTACTGGACCGATTTGAAAAATTCTTTCACTGTTGGGAAGCTACACTCTTTGTGGTGAACATAGGCTATATTTTATTCCCGTTTTCCCACGGAAACGGGAACTACGCGGGTGAAACCGCGTGACCTCCGCTAGTACTACATATTGAGGTAAAGCTAGTTCTTCTTCCTCTAAGTCTACAGCCCTATTTGCTTCTTCTCTTACCTTTAAATATGGGTTCCTTGTAGGGAGTCCTGGGACATCCTTCCGAGGGCTTACCCGGGGCTCCCAACCATAGGCTGTTGGGCGTTACGTGAAGTTTTTAGTAGGTAGGAGCATGGCATAGCATCCATGATGGATTTTCCCTCACGGTAAAAAAAATGGGTTACTTTTAAATAGGCTGTTGTAAATGTCCTGGGCTATCCTTCCGAAGGCGTACCCGGGACTCCGAACCGTAGGCTGTTCGGCATAACATCCATGAGGATTTTTTTTCAGATAAACAAAAAGGCTGTTGTAGTTTGACTAATATTTTTTAGTTATATTTTAGAAGGCCTAATCCTATCTTTTATTTTTTAGTTATATTTATAATCTGGACGTTTTACAAGCGCATCTGTTTGATTTTGATTCATTTAAATCCACGAACGGTTTGAAATCCCTTGCGTCGCTTTCTTGGCTTGAAGCATGAGGGTAATAAATAACCTATAGCACTGAGGGATAGTACGTACCTATAGCTTTCTACCGGTAAAACAATTTTCTAAATGGGAGCAGTAGATCCAGAGATTTCCCCTCGGTAATCTCTGGACCTATTGAATCGATTCTGAAAATTGTCATTTTTGTGAGGTTTTTGCGGGTCCCACCGCCCCACTTTATACAGGTTGGAATTTAAAGACGGTAGTTGGAGGGAATATATTGATAATGACAAGTTTTGCTGAAAGGAAACATTCCTTTATTTTTAAAAGTAAGTAAAACTGCATTCAAAGATTTTTAAAAAATCTCCTGCCTGAGCCGGGAATCGAACCTAGGGGATGTGAAAAAAAAAACATCCTGTATTTTATGATACCAACTGCAACAGTCTTTAACAAGGATCAATTTCTTTTAAGCAACATAATATCTTAAAATAAAGGAAGATCAAATAAAATATGTTTTTATTGCAAAGCTTACTCACTATCTGAAAAAAAAAAACAGCTAATTGAGAAACTCTTATTTTTTTTGAAGTTGGTTGGTTAAGTGACTAGAACAAATATTCCCATTCACAGAAACTAAAACATTTTTTTACCAACTTCAAAAAAAAAGGAGAAGAATCTCAATAATACTGTTTCTTTTTCTTCAGATAATGAGTAAGCAATAAAAACATATTTTAAGTAAGCTTTACAATAAAAACATATTTTACTTGGTCTTCCTTTAATTTAAGATACTATGTTGTTAAAAAGAAATTTTTCCTTATTAAAGACTTTCGGTTGGTATCATAAAATACAGAATGTTTTTTTTTTCACATCTCCCAGGTTCGATTCCGGGCTCAAGCAGGTGATTTTTCAAAAATCTTTGAATGCAGTTTTACTTACTTTTGAAAATAAAGAAATGTGTCCTTTCAGCAAAACTTGCCATTATCAATATTAAGGGTACTTTCCCTCCAACTACCGTCTTTAAATTCCATTCTGTATATGGAATGTGTAAAGGAGTTCAGATCAATATCTAACTACTAGTTGCTACTAGTATATGATTTATGATCGTATCAAATCTATATCCGTAATATAAGTTGCATTCGTTCGTATCAGACATGGCGACTAGTTCCGTGAATACGATCGCCCTCCTTTCTATAAGTAGGACGTACAGACGAATATTATTCACTTTTGTTATGGAACCGGTTGTAATCTGTTCGACTGGTTTATTAAATACGTTTACCGTTTGGAGACAAGTGTAACTAAATTAATTAATTTATTGTTTTTGCATCATACGTAACACATATTTTTTACTTTACACACTCACACAAATAGAATAATAGACTATCGATTGGAAATATCACAATCCATTTCTCGGGGCCAATGACTTGACTGCCTCTGTGGCGCAGTCGGTAGTGATACCGCCTGCGGCGCTGGAGGTCGTGGGTTCGATTCCCACCGGAGACAGATATTTGTGTGACCCATAAATGTTTGTCTCAAGAGTCTGGGTGTTTTTATGTATAATATATGTAATATATATGTAATGTATTTAAAAGTATATAAGTATTAATATCCGTGGTCTGATACCCTTAACACAAGCAGGTTATTCCTAGCTTACTTTGGGATCCTCATCAGGAAGCACGGTAAGGCTGCAATAAATAATTTAGAAATATATAAGTATGTCTATCAGTCATCTAGATCCTATAGCACAAGCTTATTATTTGCTTAATTTGGACTAGATTATGTTAAGTGTAAATATCCACAAATATGTATTATAAAAAAAAATTATCGGCAGCTTGAAACATACGGGCAACTACAAATTTTATACCTGTCCGTTTCAACGAATCAATAGGGTCACCACAAAATACATGAGACAAAATACAGCTGGAGAGATGTAGGCGTATAATATGTCTTTGCCTTAATAGGTATGGTCATCGAGATATTATAAATAACTAGTGACTTCGTAGCTATGTCCATATAATCACTTTTAAATCGATCACACACACACAAAAGAAATGACGAGTATGTATAGGTAAGGTCGTGTAGATACGTATTGAAATGCACACATGGACGCACGTTATTCTTTAGGGTTGGCAAAATGGTTCAAAATAGTGAAACTACGAGAAAACGCCCAGGAAAATGAATAATCTTTTCAAATAGGTCACGTTCATTATGAACGTCGAAATTTGCTTCTACATTTACAGTTACTGCCAGATTCGCAACGCAATAAGTAAAGCCAGAGAGATGAGAACCTGGCAATAAAACTCATGGTCCCTCTTTTTTTTTAAAACTTTCAGCACCTAGGTAATCAGAAAAGACTCAATCAATTAATTAGGTTCAAGCAGTCCACGCCTACCCGGGGCTCCCAACCGTAGGCTGTTATAGATGGGATACACAAATTAGAGATAGTACAGATGTAAAACTCATGTATGTACTTTTTTTCACACCTACCCGTGTTCTACACGTGTGTGTGAATGAAGTATTCGATACTGATTTGTGTGCGAGTGTTCGCGCACAAATCAGTATCGAAAAAAATCGGTTGAGGACCGCCTGACCTCGTGTCTGTGAATGAGTTGTCTATGTGTGCGTAGTGTCTGTAAATGAGTTGTCTATGTGTCTCAGCGATTTTAGTATGTAGGTTTCCATCTGTACTATCTCTAATTTGTGTGGGATACGTGTGGTTTTTAGTCGGTAGGAGTCCGGCATAGCAGCCATGTAGTATTTTACTTACGTTAAAAAAGCATTCCACGGATGGACTTAAGTCCAATCAAAGACAAAGACGCATTTTATGAAATTCTTATACAAAATGTATTTTTATAATGTCCCGTTTTTTTGTTTAACAATTTCAATTTCATGAAACTCATAAACACTCGTCAATTTGCTAAGCTTTTACAGTTAAATATTCTTAAACTCAAAATTTAATGACCGTTTAAAGCTAAATAACAACTTAATATAGTCGTTTAAACAAGTCTTTATATTCCGAAGCAGTGGTTATATTATTATGTTCAATTAATTTTGTACCCAACGTGACTCATTATTTTGAAGTAGGTCAGTATTTCAGTAGGGTTGCCACAAATGGAGGTAGATATTTTTGTTGCTAAATTTCTTACGGGACATTGTAAGTTTAGGAGGATTTTATTTATGCATACTACACACGACACATGGTCCCACACTGCATGGTCTATTGTTGTGATCTTTAATGAACAGAAATTTGACTTTGAAAAATTCCTTACCTACCAAAAAAATAATATAGATGCCGCCGCCGCCGTGCCGCCTGAAAACGAAAATATGTAGCGAAAAGGGCACACAATTATACAGTATGTTTTGACACAGATTATATAATGTATTCTGTTTTAACACAATTTATTTAATGTATTATATATATTAATGTATATTATTTAATGTATTTGATGTATTTCCTGTATCATTTATATTTATGACATTAATGTACACTACAAATTTTATTTAACATTTTTTGACATTTGAAATTTTTAATTTAATTTATTATAATTTTATTGTGCATCGGTATTCCCAAATTGCAGTGGTTGCCGTTCTTGTATTGCATGCCTCAATCGGCGGAACATGGTTTGCACATTGTTATCATCTAACACCTTAGATATAAGTTTACTCTGTACCTGTGTTCAGCAATGAATAAATGAATTATGAATTATGAATTATTAGTTTCACCTGTATGTTTGTTTGCTTGTTTGTTTCTAACCAACTCAGTCAACAGCTGGATTTTGTCCTACTTTAAGAGCGTGAGGTTCTTTTTATGACATTATTGTAATATAGTAATTTCCTTATGCTTAGTATCAAGCAGACGACGAAGTGGTGACTAAATAATAAAAACAGATAGGAGACTACATTCATTGATGCCAAAGTACCGGTAAAGGGTGTTTGCAAATCATAACGCAGTCAGGGCGTTACGCGTCGGAACGCATTATATTTATAAATATTTATTTATGTAAAAATGTGTAAAATTTATGCCACAGTTTAGCTATGATATTTTCCCAAGCTATGATATCATAGTAAGTTACGTCACTTATGTATTAGTCATGATAACATCACTTATTTTAATTTGTTACTTAAATGTAAAAATTTAAAATAACCTTCTTTGTTTTCATTGTGGAAGATCACGAAGAAAATGTACGAGCCCGGATTAAAACTTGGTCTTCTATACCAATATTATAAAGAGGAAAAATTTTATTGTTTGTTTGTTTGCATCGAATAGGCTCCGAAACTACTGAACCGATTTGAATTTTTTTTTTACTTTTGGAAAGCTACACTATCCTCAGTGAACATAGGCTATATTTTATTGCCGTATTCCTACGGGAACGGGAGCTACGCGGGTTAAACTGCGTGACGTACGCTAGTTAAGCCGGCTACTCACATACCTGCCGCAGGGGCAATCTATGACGTTGACCCTAAATTGCCGCCTTAATTGTTATGTGTGTAGGCAAGCAGGGGCAATTTTCTAGATTGGCCCTGCTGCAGGGCGGCAGGAGCGCGAGACCATTCTTGGTCCCTATGTCACCCCTGCCGTTGCCGTGTGAGTAGCGCGATTGGGGCAATTTTTGTCAGTTGGTTGTTATCTGTCATACGGAGTGCACGCCTATTAGTTATTTACTCAGTATGGCGGCGGACAACGAACGTGAAGTTTGGACGCGAATTTTAGACATATATAAAGACCGACCTCACATGTGGGACAAAAAATATAAAATTATTTTAACCGTGACATGAGGCAGCAAACGTTTAGCCTAATGTTTGAAATATTTAGCGAAATGGAAAATAACATCGAGATGACATGTTTCATAAAAAAAATGCGAAAATATGCGTACGTCTTATATGCGAGAGTTTAAGAAGGTACGTTTAAACTCGTTTTCAAAACCTTATTGATAATATGTAATTACAGTACGAATTTGTATTTTATTACAGTTTTTATCGTTTTTAGGTAAATTCGTCAAAACAAACTGGATCTGGCAGCGATGATGTGTACAAGCCATCTCTATGGTATTACGATCTCTTTACTTTTATAGAAGAGACTACTACACCATCTCGCACGGGAGTAGATACCATGCACCCTGACAAGGTAAAATCTTGTATTTTAGAAACAAATAAAAACAAAATTTTCGCCAAGGCTACATCAATCTTTTGATTTGTCGATATGTCGCTCTGTCTACTCTCGAATACTGCACAGCAGGCAAATGTGTAGAGACACTCCCGATATTGCCCCGACCGCCATGCACCCTAGATTGCCCCTGCGGCAGGTATGTGAGTAGCCGGCTTTATACATAATATGATATGTAGGTTGCATTACGAACAATCTCGAAGTTCTGAGCTGGTTGACCGTTGCTTTATTGTTACTAGGTGTAATCTTACTAATATTTTAAATGCGAAAGTTTGTCAGTGTGGATGTTTGTTACTCTTTCACGCTTGAACGGCTGAACGGATCTGGCTGAAATTGAGTACAGGAATACAGTATACTCTGGAATAACACTTAGGTCACTTAGGCTACTATTTATCCTGGGAATAAGTTCCCACGGGAAGCGGCAACGGGAACTAATTACGCGGGCGAAGCTGCGGGCATCAGCTAGTTAGAAATATACCACCGAGTTATTCAGCAGCATATCGTTTTAGATAGTGAAAGGTTGATTTGGTTGTCTTTTCATTGCATTTACACACAACGGAATACAATCTCAGTCGAATGGCTACCAATGCTGTACATGGGCCTTCTGTTCCAGGGGATAAAAGGATCCAGATTTAGAGGGTCCTATCGTCAGAAGTATGACGCTTATCTGACGGATTGGTGTACAGTTTTATTACGAACTAGCCCACGCGTGAAAATTATGTTATAATGCCAATTTGATTGCTCTCTGCTTAGTCCCTAGGATATATAGCGTGATAATATATAGCCTATTTGAAGACCCTATCCCTAGTTAATATTTGTGCAAAATTTGAATCAAATCTATTGGATACTTTTCGAGATCCTTCCGGACAAAGCAAAGCAAACAGACAAACAGACAAAAAAATTCTCACTGTAATTTCGGCTTCGGTTTCTTATGTTGAACGCCCAGCGAGTATTTTTTTTTAATATTTCCAATGTACAGTTTTGACCTTTCTATCATTTTAATCATATGTATACCTTATAGATTCTTTAAGTTTTCTTTCTTTATTACAACAGAATGATAACTACCAATTATAAAATAAATAAAGTAATCCTTCGATTGACTCGCAATAAATATTATCATTATAACTTTAAATGTATGAAACAATGTGTGCAAACGCAAGGCTTTTCGCAATACAAGGTTTAAATATAAATAATTTGGTTTGTTAAAAAATGTTCAAATTAGTTGGACTTCTAATGATATATTTATGCAAAAGATTGCTTGAAAGCCGGTACATTATTACCAACAGGTATATAATATTCCAAAAAACTCGACTAATTAGAAATAAATGATACATAAACGGTTTATTTTCGACTCGCGTTCTAGTAGTGCATGCGTTGGTATTCAGTTCGTGTGTGATCTAATATAAATACTCTTTATACTAGATCATATTCAAAAAGATATACTAATAAAGTTGTAAATCAAAAATGGATGTAATTGTCTCATGTACTATAAAATATAACCGTGGAGCATTGACAAACACACACGCTATCCAAGCTCTTTTAAACCTTACATAAAGAGGATACAATAGGCTTTGTCTTTCAATCTTGACCTTCAGGACTAAAACCAATCTCATCCGCAACACTGCTGGCTAATGGACAAAGTCATGGCGCAGAGAAGGAAACTCGAAACAAATCCCAACCGAAACCAACGGCTTAACGTGCCTTCCGAAGCACGGAAACGCTCAAATAAATGTCACAAAGTGGTCACATGGGTGGTCACCCATCCAAGGACCAGCCATAGTAAATGTTTTAATTAGTAAAATCATACAAATCACTCTAAACAAAAGAGTTGGGAGAGGTCTTTCCTCTCCCAACTCTATTTAGGGTGGGTGATTCACTGGACAATGATAGCCAGTCTTGAAATTTCTTTTACTGGCTTAATAAAGGTAACACCAGCTACCATACACGATATACTCCAAGAGTCAACAGTCAAAATAAAGGCTAGGCACCTTTCGTGTCTTCGCCGAAGACTATCAGCTTCCAACACCGTCCTTATAGAAGCAGGCCCATGACGGCAGCGTGACGTGAGAGATTCACGCACGCCTTAGAAGCGGGATCACACCCGAAACCCCCAAAGACGCGGGATAGCACCCGTATAAGTATTAAAAAGGCTGTCTCTTGAACCGTGAAACTTAAAATAAAATATAAAACTCAAAGACCACCACTTAGTCAATGGAAACCGCAACAAAGCATATCGTAATAGTTTTATTGGGCTATTTAAATATTTAATTGTAATTGCAACTGTAATTGCAGTTTTTAACATTGTAATTGTAGTCAAGTTTTAAACTATCACGTCCTGTAATGTATAATGTAAGTATTTGTTTTCAAATGATTTCAAAAAAATTTGAGTTCACCTGTGTGTGTTTTTTGTATATTTGTTACAGATCATTTCGCTAATCATGAATAGATTTTGATGATTAAATTCATCAAAAACTATCATCTATTTCTGGTAGGTCATACTCGTATTTTCCAGGTTGTCCCGACTTGTCCCATAAACCTACCCTCTTTTTAATATATCTTCGATAATAACTTCTTTTGATAATCCCTACTACTATTATAAATGCGAAAGTAACTCTATCTGTCTATCTGTCTGTCTGTTACGCTTTCACGCCTAAACGGCTGGAGCGATTGAGGTGAAATATGGTATAGGGATAGCTCCAGGTCCTGGGAAGGACATAGGCTACTTTTTAACCGACTGTGCAAAAGGAGGGTTATGATTTTACGATATAACGACTCTTACGCGATAACGACTTCCACGCGGTCGAAGCCGCGGGAACAGCTAGTATAATATAATTACGCGTGGTGGGCAGGCAGAGGGGATTCACACATTCAATTATTGCCAGTATTTTTTATGGTTCCTCTTAATGGGAGCACAGGCTTAAGAATAGGTTTTGTCTTTAATCTGTGGTAGGAGGCAAGTAGTCAACGGGATCACTCACCGGGTAGGTGGTATTAAGAACCTTATATACCTATACCTTTACGTAATTCGAACCAATGATCCAATAACCACGACAGATGATACTACGGGAGAGAACTCTCCCACCCGAGTTCCGCAGTCAGCGGCCTGGGCGCCGCCAACGTGTCTTCGCCGAAGACTATCGGCCTCCATGACCGGGGGCCTGAGGACGGTGTGACGGCTGTTCACCGTCCTTACAGAAGCAGGCCCATGAAGGCAGCGTGACGTGAGAGATTCACGCACGCCCTCCCTTAGAAGCGGGATCACACCCGAAACCCCCCAAAGTCGCGGATAGCACCCGAACCACCCCCTAGGCGAGGCCGCAGTGGTACCCGTGGGTCTGTTGGGAGTCCTGGGACATCCTTCCGAGGACTTACCCGGGGCTCCCAACCATAGGCTGTTGGGCGTTACGTGAGGTTTTGTAGTCGGTAGGAGTCCGGCATAGCATCCATGATGGATTTTCCCTCACGGTAAAAAAAAAGGGCAGGTGATACTTGAATGCGACGTCAATAGAACTGATATTCGCAAGTTCTTTTAATATTATTACTGGGCTATAAATATAAGGTAAAATACCCAAGACTATTTATCATAACCTAACTACTTCCATAATAAATACTTGAGTTTTATTGATACTGTAAGCAGTTGATGGTTTAATGAGGGATTGTAAACAAGGTAAATACAGGTTTCATAATATCTCATGATGAGTAATCTGAGAAATCTTGTAGGTAATGGCAAAAAGGATCTCACAGAGTCGTGTATTATGACATCATCCTTGTTCTCTGACTAGATTACTTAAACAAACAGCGAATAAAATGGCGAAATCCCGCTCCCCCCTGGATCTCTGAGGAGCTCAGACGTGTAATATGTGAATCGCGATTAGTTAAAATTTATTGTAAATATTAATTGATATTTAAATAAACAAGAAATAAAATAAAATCAAATAGATAAATTGCTACACAAAATTAGGAGTGCATAAAACGATGCAAGTTGAGCGCCGACCTGGCTGCAAACCGCAAACATCTGGTGTGAATGCAGACGTGTGTGTGGGGTAAAGAACATCTTCAAGAAACAACAAAAGAACGCCTGTGTGAGTAAATCACAACTTGTTTATTTACTTCGGGAGGTCAAGTTGTATTGGACGGAAAACAGCTTTGTATCAATTCGTCGATACCGACCAAAATAAACTGAACCCTACCGTAACACGTCCGATATTGCTTTCCGATATTTCTGATAGCCTAGTACTAATCTACAGGGTACCTAACCATGCGGCTAAAGCGAACTCCGCCGCACAATGATCAATTATTGAATTTTAGCTGGACGAAATTCATTATTCTCAACATGAAGGTAGTTCAAAAAAATAGTCGCTACGTGCTTATGAGTATTGTGTGCACTTCGTGCCACAATATTTTTTTGATATGTTTGTTTGTGTCATCAGATATTAATGCTCAAAGATGTCGACTCCGCAAATTGCATTGATAATTGCTGTTTACACAAGATTTATCTAGTAAAGTCAGTTACATTTTGTAGTGTAAGTTGTTTACTGTGGCATTGAAAAAAAATGGTGCATATTCTTAAAGGTATTTATGATTTCTTTTAAGTGTTAGTTTATGCATCATAGTTCTTATTGTTCAGAAAAAAAATTAATAATTCACATAGAAAATTTTACCGTATTTGTTGGGCTTCTGAGAAACATATCTTTAAAGAAACATAAAGAAACATGAAATATTAAGGTTATTTAGGAGTATTAAACCCTCAGCTTTTATATTCAATGAGACTTTTTTGCTCATTTTTGCACTTCTTGAACAAAGTTTATGATTTGTTAGGTAACGGTACTACACTAAAAAATCAATATTTGTTCAATGTGCTTAAATAACATCCTCCAATGAAACCTACGGCTCAGCAATCAAAAGACATGCTACTTAGCTTCGTATCAGATACCATTGGAGTACCAAATTTGGACGTTACAGAGAGAAACAACTTGCGTAATACCATTCATAGCTTTTGTACTTCAGCCGCTAGAAATTGGATAGCAACTAGCCGGGACGTCTCTAAGTTTGAGAAAAAGTACCAGAATTGGCTTAATAAATGCAGTATTATCTCCGGTACACAAACAAGTGAACCTTCTACATCACAGAATACACGTAAAGGGCGGCCAAAACAGCTCTTTTCAAATGTTTGTTATAGAACAAAGCGACGAAGGTTAATGATCCTATGCCACCCACAGTCCATAAGATTTTGCTCCGTGGCAAGGATATCATTGATCATTTTTTATTGCCTATCGGCCAACTAGGTGAAGATGCACACGAATGTCGACATAAAGAGGTAAAATATTATAGGGAACATAATACCAGAAAAATATCCCGAAAAGCTACAAAATGAAGACTTCTTTAAAATTTTACTACTATATCGAATCCCCAAATCTCAAGTCCTCACTCAGTAACGTTCAGAAAAAAATTTGCTCTTTCCTGCGATGCAATAGCGTTACCAGACAAACCTTGTATAGTTGACGAAGAAAATCAAGAATGAATATGTCTGTTTTTTATTTAATAATTTACTTTGTGTTTTAAAATACATAATATTGCATGATAAATAACAAATTTAGTCTAATAAATTAATTTTATATTGAAAATAATACATTTCTGGCTTTCAATATTTTCGTACACCTAAAAGTTGAAAATTGATCACTGTGCGCCGCCTCAATCGTCACGGGCGCTTCAGACTGGCGCAGTCACTGTAGTTGCAGCAGATAACGTGACAGTCGACACATTGCCTGATGTTTCTCGGCAGGCGCTTAATACGCCTACACTCAGTACGTCTGAACCCGCAATAAACCTAGTGCAGGACTCCCCTAGTTTGAATGTTTCTCCTGACATTACATTCAGGAATGCCAAGCGCAAACGGTTGGAGAACGTAGATGTGGGGAATATGTCAACTTTTATGTCGGAAATGAAACAAATGTTTACCGATTTTAAAGCGCAACAAAATGAAAAGTACGATAGATTGTTATCGAATTTAAAGGACGTTCAAGAGTCTAACCGTGGAATTATCGACTCCATTTCTCTACTCACAGAACAAAATGTGCAGCTAAAATCCAAAATTGATACCTTGGAACGAGAGAAAAAAGAAGATCGTGAGCATATAACTCTTCTGGAACATAGAATTGAGGACATGTTGATGTCAAATCGCAAAAAAAACTTTGAAATTAAAAATGTGCCTCGTAAGGATGATGAATCAAAAGAGGATTTGTTGGATATGGTAATGCATTTGTCTAAAACTGTGGGCAGTGAAATTATCAAAAGGGATATAACTGACATCTATAGAGTACGAGGGAAAAAAGGAGGACCGAGAAATACGCCAATTATCGTTGAGACTACTTCCACTTTCGTTAAAACTGACCTAATGAAAATGGCAAAAAATTTCAATATCCGAAACAAAACTAAATTAACTGCCAAAAACTTAGGTCTCAGAAAAAATGAAGATGTCCCTGTGTTTATCTCCGAAAATCTCACAAGTAAAGGAGCTCGACTGTACTTTTTAGCTCGAGACCTCGTGAGAAGCAAAAAGTATAAATTCTGCTGGACGGCATACGGCAAGATTTACGTAAGGAGGGATGAGAACTCGCCCATCATCACTATAAAGTCAGAAGCACAATGTACCGAACTTTTGAATAAGGCCTGACTAGTTAAGAATAATTTTGTTTTGTTATTACTGAACTTACTTTACTTAATTTATTATTGTAGTCTTAATATTTTATACAAACACTACCACAACAACATATACACTTTTTACACTTTCGTACTTCAGCATACTCAACACTATAAAGTATGTAAAATAAATATATATAAACTCTTAACCTATTATATACAAGCGAACTCACCTTTTTACTCAACTCTTAAAAGGTATTGGATAAAGAATGCAGTGTCTTTTGATAATAATAATTATGAATAATCAGCTTAACACTATAACCAACTTGGATGGTCTGAAAATGGCATCCGCTATCGAATGTAACGCCCAGGAATTTCACACACAACTTCAAATCAAAAACAGTGACATATTAATTATTTCTCAAAACATAAGATCTGTGTATAGCAACTTAGATGACTTAAACATTAACTTAACTTCAATTAATCTAACACCTGAAATCATGATACTCACTGAGTGCAGACTACAGGAAAACAAACCTATCCCGTGTCTTGATGGTTATTCCTCGCACTTTACCACAACCTATCTTAATCAAAATGATGGTGTCGTTACTTTTGTTAAAAACACTCTTCAGGCTAATACTAAAGAAGTCAAACTGCAGGACGCGTCTTGCCTGCAAACTGAACTGCATGACATTGTCGTCTTGGGTATTTACAGGTCTCCTTCAAATAGGAATGCTATACCATTTGTAGACTCACTTTGCAACCATTTAGACAATTTAAAATGCCACAAAAATGTAATCATCACTGGAGATTTAAATATAAACCTTATAATTAAAGAAACTGAAGATTCGTTTGAAAGAAGAAATAGACACAGTTACCTTAATTCCTTGGCATCTTTTGGTATCTTGCCCGGGCACACTTTTCGCACTCGGTTAGAAAGCTGCTTAGATCATTTCATGATAAAATTAGACAAAAGTATAACTTCTGCTCAAATCGCTATTTTAAACACTACAATAACAGATCATGCCTTAATTGTTCTGATCTTGTCAAAAATTAAAAACAAATATTCAACACCCAAAATTAAAACAGTGGTAGACTACGACAAAGCTCTATTGAGCTTAGAAAAGAAAAATACTTTCCAACTTTTGCAATGTGATAATCCAAATCAACTTACCGATTTACTAACTAAAGCAGTCTCTGACTCTTTGCATGAAAATGCAAAGACTATTAAGATTTCAAATAATAAACGCATAATTAAACCATGGATTACTCCGGGTATACTTCGCTGCATCCGTAACAGGAACCGAATGCAAATGAAAGTACGGGATAATCCTAATGACGACATACAGAAGATCACCTATAGGCGCTACCGCAATTTTTGTAATAATTTGATAAAAAAGGTTAAAAGAAAATATGAGAAAAACTTACTTGAAGAATCAGCAAATAACCCTAAAAGTCTGTGGAAAACAATATCAAAAATTACTCACTGCAAGCAATCGAAGACTGAAAATACACAGCTACTCTGCATAAAGGAAACACCCGAGAAATCAGTGGATGCAGTAAATGAGTATTTTGCAAACATTGGAAGTGATCTCGCATCTAAAATAAATATCCCTTTGACCCCTACCTGTGTAAACAAAAAGTACATTGTGCCCCAGTCTCGTCAGCTCTCTTCCTTTGTTCTGCTGGATACGGACACTGAAGAGGTTGAAAGGACTCTTATGAATTTAAAGTCTTCAAGTGCAACTGGATGGGACGACATTCCTACCTCCTTTGTCAAATTGGCCAGATATAATTTGGTTCCCATCATAACTCACTTAATTAACATCTGCTTTAATACAGGCGTATTTCCTGACTCTCTTAAGTGTGCTATTATAACCCCTGTATTCAAGGGTGGTGACAGAGACGATGTTGGCAACTACAGGCCAATATCAGTGCTATCAACATTCTCTAAAATTATGGAAAAAATTATTAATAAACAACTTGTTAATTATCTAAATAAATATAATATTTTGTCAGAGTGTCAATTTGGTTTTCGTCAAAACAAATCCACGGAAGACGCTATTGCAGCCTTAACGAACATAATAGTGCAACAATTAGATAAAGGTAGTAAGTGCCTCGCAGTTTTTCTTGATTTAAAAAAGGCATTCGACACCGTCTCTGTCCCCACACTTCTACAAAAACTCGAGTATATCGGAATAAGAGACACACCATTAGCACTTTTCAAAGATTATCTCACAAACCGGAAACAGTGCGTTAAAGTTGGAGTCCACAGAAGCGAGTACTCAAATGTTGCATTCGGTGTTCCTCAGGGGAGCGTATTGGGGCCTACGCTCTTCCTAATTTATATTAATAACTTGCTCAACATGCAGTTGCATAATGCTACAGTGTTCTCGTATGCTGACGACACAGTGATTGTTTTTACAGGAAGATCTATACAATCTATTCATACAGACACTGAAAACGGACTAGCTGAGATTGATCTATGGTTAAAACACAACTTGCTTACCTTAAATTCTCAAAAAACGAAGTACATATGGTATTCAATATATAAAAATACTCAACCTCCCGCAAACTTTGAAATTAGAATTCATGAACATAATTGCAACGCTTCCTTGGCTTCTTGTACATGTCCCATTATAAATAAAACCTCGTCAATTAAATACCTAGGGGTTATTATGGATCAACACCTATCCTGGCATTCCCATCTAGAGGCAATTGCCAATAGGATGAGAAAGCTTTCATGGATATTCCTAAAACTACGTAAAATTGCGATGTTAAAATTGATAAAATTAATATACGTGGCTTTAGCGCAGTCAGTCTTGACCTATTGCATATCCATCTGGGGAGGTGCTACAAAGGTAAAGTTTTTGGAAGTTGAAAGGTCTCAAAGAGCCCTCCTAAAAATGGCACTTTTTAAGCCTCGGTATTACTCCACAAATCAATTATATCTGGACTGTAAACTACTGACTGTTAGAAAACTGTACACACTTAACATCATACTAAAAAAACATAAAACGTTGGTACCTTGCCCTTCCTACCAGCTGAAACGTAGAAAGCACGTTGTTGCACACGCAGCACCTGTCAAGACATCTTTTGCACGGCGACAGTATATCAGACAATCGTCTCATTTGTACAACCTAATAAATAAAGAATTAGATATTTACCTGTTAACATTATACGAATGTAAAAAGAAAGTTACTAAGTGGCTGTCGGGCCTGAACTATGAAGAAACAGAAAAATTATTTACATACTTAATTTAACACTTAACACATACATGGTTTTACACACACCTACTTACACAAAAATAAATATCCACACTCACATGCACACACACACACTCATATGCACACACACACACACACACACACACACACACACACACACACACACACACACACACACACACATACACACACACACACACACACACACACACACACACACACACTTACACACACACACACACACACACACACACACTATACTATATTGTTATTATTATTCTTTTTACGAAAAATGTAATAATATATTTTGAGCTTAAGAGATTACATCTGGTACTGCTTGGATATAGTTATAGAGGAGCGAGACCGTCTAACACAGGTGTATTACACTTAATAGAAGGTTTCTACAACAACAATAGTTTTATGTACCTATCTTGTTATCAAAATAAAATATTTTCATTTTTAAAAAAAGAAATTAGATTATTCCCTCGCTAAAGCCTAATTAGTCTTATTGAGGGAGAAACTGCGAAACTAAATTAGCTAACATAAAAAGCAGACAACATACGCTAACTTATAAAAGGTTTAGTCATAACTGTGGAAGAAAGGATAAAGGTTATAGTGCTTCTTGACTTAAAGAAATGGGAGGTAGGATCTGGAGAAGGTAGCGGGATGGGACTAAATGTGCTAAGGCACAGGATGTCTAACTGTGAACTGCGTATCTGGTTTAATTGATTATCGCCTTTTTTTTACGTGAGATAAAATCCTTCATGCATGCTATGCTGGACTCCTACCGACTAAAAAACCTCACGTATCGCCCAACAGCCTACGGTTGGGAGCCCCGGGTAAGCTCTCGGAAGGATGTTCCAGGACTTGATTGGCGCCTAAATATCTGCTTCAATTTTGATAATTTTTGACGACGAAAATACGGAGGTGTAGTACGCATTTACATACATTTACAATAAATAAAATCTGGAGGTGTTATTTTGAGTTTAAGAGCCTGTAAGAAAGAATGCAAGTTGAAGATACGAAGACATTGGTAAGAATAAGCGGAGAACAGATTTTCTGTTAAAGAAATCCAAGTCAAAGAAAAAAATCGTGACTACTGTTCGAGCAATTTTACTGAATATTTAGCTACCGTGAAGGAAATCAATAACCAAAACGGTACCAAGTGATAAAACTAAAACCGAAAGTGATATCGAGATCAACACGCGATGTCTAACGTGTGCTCGATTTAAGATGGCAACAGGCGATTTCAATTATAAGCTTGGCATTAGCCTTCGTGTGATATTATTCGACGGAAGTTTGCGGTTATCGGAAGTGGGGTTCATTGGCAAACATCCGTGTGAAGAAATGTTGCTTTTGACGGTTTACTAGAGTGAGGAGGATAGCGAAAGTAATATACAGGTATTTTTGAAAAGGGCTTGGTTGGCCAAATCCGAAACGATAAAGAATAGCTAAAAATGCTTAAAGGAGTCACGAGCCCGATTTTGATAAAACTTAAAACCTCATCATTCGATTTTTGAAAAACCAATAATCCTAGCAGGGAAACGAACCCATTGATTTTGAGAAAAAAAAACACACCCTTTATTATTACACCATACGATATAAGATAAGAGCATGATAATATAAAGAATATTATCTCGCTCTTGTACATGCCATTTGCAATCCGGTTTTGCTCGGTACAAGCAAAACTGAACTTCATTATTGCCACATAGTGCAAATGATTAGCCATTTTTTGGGTTCCGTACCCAAATACCTGAAAAGGTTGCAGGGACTGACTGGATGCGGAAGGCGCAGGACCGTGTGTAGTGGCGTTTGAGAGAGGCATTCGCCCAGCAGTGACTGCCATAGGCTGTTTTGATTGGTACCCAAAGGGTCAAAACGGGACCTCAGTACTGAGACTTCGCTGTCCGTCTGCCACGAGGCTGTATCTCAGGAACCGTGATAGATATTTTCACAGTTAATGTATTTCTGAGGCCGCTATAACAACAAATACTAAAGTCAAAGTCAGAAAAAACAAATTCTTTAAATACATACAGTTAAGAGTTAAATGAATTTAACACGGATTTACGGTCATTTTTCACACAACGCTATCTGGTCCCAAAGGAAGCTAGAAATAACCTGCTTTAGATGCCTGGGAGGCATTTAAAGGGGGCTCCTATACAGCAAACGCGATTTTTTGCCGTTTTCCAGTACGAAACCGATACGAGCGCGAGTCTGACCCGCACTTGACCGGATTAATCTTTCGCAGTTTACACTCAAATTCATCATTCGAAGGTAAATGAACTATCCAGTGTTCAGTAACCTCTCTAAAATACCGTGAGTGCAAACAAAGTATTGGTTTAGTAATAAAAAAAGTTAATTTGAATCCTTTAGAGCGTGTTAGCATCACGTTTTGCTAATTACCATTCCTACTAAGCAGCGTGATTAGTCGACTTGAAACGAATTTGTTTAAAGCTGAAAAATATTACTATTATACTTCTTGAACTCCACAGAGCAACGCGCGCCTTTACAGATTAAACTCCAATTAATATCAATTATTGTGACATTGTTTTATTAAAATAATAGGTACACTTTTTTTACATGAGGAATATCCTACAGGGATGCTACTCCTACCGACTAAAAATCATACATTTCCTGCGATTGGGAGCCCCGGGTAAGCCCTCGGAAGGATGATCCCATGATTCCCAACAGACCTTGGCTACCTCTGCGGTATCACATAGATAATAGGTACAACACTAGCTTGGGACATGCTACGAACTCCTTATAGGCGATTATATCATTAGATAGGCCATTCATCGGGGGATTTCCTGCCGTATACGGGGGTATACGGCAGGAAATATTTAACTCGAGAATCTGGGTGTTTCTATGCAAGACATATTGTGGCACATTTCGCTCCTAACCTCCTACTTCAGGACAACTTGGTTTGGTTTCCTCCCCTTTACAATGTAGAACTGCATTCGCAAGCAGTTCCACATAGAAAAGATCCGGTATTCCATGGGAAACGGTGATTATATTTTACCATTTCAATTCACAATAGTTATTGTAATAACTGTTTTTTCGTACCGAATCAATTGGCTATGCGGACTGACCTGCTTTTCAACGAATTAATACAACTGTTTGCAACGTTTTGGTGTGTCCGCATGACTCACACTCGCGAGGTTGTTTGAAAATACCTGCTGTGAAAATACTTGAGCAAAATGGTGGACTTTATTTTTTTTTAAGAACGATGTAGGCGAGGCTTATGGTCAATAAAAGTTGGCTGTCTTTCTAAAGGTATGTAGCTCCTTTAAAGGTATGTTGAAATGTTATTTATTTTAAGTATTTGTAATACTTATTCCAATTTCAGATTTACATTTATAAACGATATATTTTTGTGAAAAACACCTAGTATTTCGAATTATTTAGCTCAGTTAGCTTCGTATTCTGTAAACGACCACTGCGTTTTGTCTTGCGTCACAGATTAATAAATAGTTACTGCTTGCGTTGCGTTCCATTACAAGCGTTCTCGTGCGTCGGAAGTCACGTTAAGCCATTGGTTCCTGTCTCCAGTAAGCCAAGTCGAAGACCTGATGGGCGGCTTCTAAAATATCCACAGCATAATATATTCATAATCTTCCTTTAGAGGTATAAGTATTCTGCTGCGTCCTCGTTGGGTAACTCCTTGCTCATGTTTGGCTTCATACGCACTGTAGGCTGGGTTTATGGTAATCGTTATTATAAGGATATCGTATGTTGCAAACTCTTTACCAATGTTGTATCGCAAATAATCCAGTTGCTTTCAAAGCTCTCACTGTGTTGGCTAATAATGTTGGGACGTTTTCAACGGCTATCTCTTAGTCTTCAGCATTTTTGATCTTTTTGGTCATGTTTTGCACCTACTTGGGTAAAAGGTGCAAAACATGGTTAGCATTACGTGGGGCCGTTAGCCGTATGCTTGTCTGTTACTTTAGTGATATAAAAAAAAATAAGCGCCCCTTCTTTAACTTGTACCCATTAAGAACATTTTTAGTGATAAACCAATTAATCTTTCTATTCAAATCGGTCTGTCACATTTCACTGCTGGCGTCATAGATTTAGAATTTTTCGGTGGCGTAGACCGAAGCCTTCTAATTTTGGAAGGACTTATTATACCGTGTTGGCTAGACGAGAGGGTTTAGTTTCGAGTTTTCTTTCTCTTCGCCATGATCTCGTCCATTAGTCAACTGGTGCACTGGTGACATTGAGTTTGGGCCTCGAAGAGTAGTGGTCCTGGGGTATCCTTCCGAGGGCTTACCCAGGGCTCCCAACAGCAGGCAGTAAGTAGGATACGTGTGGTTTTTAGTCGGTAGGAGTCCGGCATAGCATCCATGTAGGATTTTTCTCACGTTAAAAAAGGGGGAACGACTTCAAAACATATCTATTATCGTAGAGCTATTATATACCCTAGAAAACACAAAATCATCTTTGTTTAAGGTCACCTAAAAACAAAGGTACCTATCAAATTAAAAAACAACTTTCGTACTCGTCAATGCAATTGCTGCAATTACATCTGACCTTGTGTTGGCTCCCGAACAATAAAAGAATTGAATTTGTTACATCTTACCGCCATTTTTTTTGTCATCCAAAGACTTTCGCTTGCCCCACATTTTACGCATTGTCTTGTCAATTATCTTGCTGAGTTAAAACGAACCTTATCGCAATAGCATTAGAACATAAAATGGTATTGAAATATATTGGTATGAATTCTTCAATGATTTAAGTAAGAGAATTATTATTCTGTTTCATTTTGATGACAGTTTTGGTTGACGGACATTGTGTTGTCATTACGTCAAGTAGATTTGAATGGTAGCTGAAGACAGTGAAACCAGAACTATTGTATAGTCAGCTGACATTGTGCTGACAACAGGAGAATCTTTTGAAGATACTCTTACTTTTATTCCGCTAAGTATACCTAAGTACGTAACAGTTATGCATCAAAGAACAAAAATCTCTACGAGCAATGTAGACCACATTGTTCGTAGAAACGTTTTGAATATGATAACGATTGTCATATTTAACTGACTTTTTAGGGTTCCGTATCCAAAGGGTAAAAACGGGACCCTATTCGACAGACGTCGCTGTCCGTCTGTCTGTCCGTCATGAGTAGGGTTACCATATGCCAGGCTTTCGCCTGATTCGCCAGGCATTTTAGCACTTGATCAGGCGCCCGGCCGGCGCTCTTCTAAGTCAGGCGAAATGATGAATTATAAAGAGTTTTGTGCATATATTTTAACTCAAAAAGACTTGTTAAAAATGGCGATCATTAGAAGTATGTAAGAAAACGTACAGTGCAATTCCTTAAAATTTATTAAAAAACAAATCATGTTTGTCTGAATTTCTTTTTACCTACTCTAATGTGTCTGTTTTTATATGTCTGTTTATGTCTGTTTTATTGTAATAATAATATATTTATATATGTCTGTTTTTACTATGTAAATCAGGCATACATTTCTTCAGATATGGTAACCCTAGTCATGAGGCTTTATCTCAGGAACTGTGATAGCTAAAGATCTAACATTTTTGACGTTTTTTGGTACGTAACCCTCCGTGCGCGGGTCAGACTCGCACTTGGCCGGATTCTTTTTTTTTAAATAAACCACACAGAACCTATTTTGACTTATTCACAAACTATATTTTTTGAAACATGGAAAATGTTAATACAGATATTGCACCGGGTTTTAATGGCGTGTAAATTATATTAATTGCGTCAATAATACGTTATTTTGTGTCTCGACATATTTGCACAAATGCCAACTGACGGATACAATACAAGTTTTTTGAGTGTTTCTTTTTTGTATACTTCCTTAAATTACTATCGAGAATGTCAAGTTAAAGGTTCCATAATACATCTGGACAAGACGATTCAAGCAATTATTTAAAACCGACTTCAAAAACAGGATGAGGTTCTCAATTCGACTGTTTATTTTTAACTAGAGAGAGACACGCTGATCGTGTTTGACATTTCGTAACTTAGACAGTAGGTACCTACTTTATTCATTTGAAAATGATTTAATGCACTTTTCAAATGCGAGCCTTGAAGTTAACAATGACATAAACATTTAAAAAATAAATAGGTAGGTAGTAGTAGTATTTGTCATAGCCGCAAAAGAAATACATCTACATCATCTGTGAAAATTTATGTGTTCGGCAAATAAATCATGAAAATTGAATTGTCTAGCCATCACGTTTTATGAGATACAGCCTTATGACGTACAGACAGACAGACAATCAGATAGACAGACGGACAGCGAAGTCTCAATAAAAGGGTCCCATTTTCCCTTCAGAATTACCCTAGCGGTATGGAACCTGAAAAACACAACACAATATGCTTTTAAACCTAGTTTAATTCATGCAATCATGTTCTCTACGTGTCTGTCCTTCTAGTGATCGTTAGCCTTATAGGTCACACTAAGGACAGGTGGCCATATTGAATGTCATTTAACTGTAGCAGTAAATGTCAGACACAAGATATATGCTATGTGTCATGTAAGTATAATATAATGTCCCTTCACTATTAACAGGTTGATTGTGAGAATAAAATAATAGCCTATTTAATAAGGTTGTACGGTGTTGTCCGTATGGTGAAGGGATATTTATTTATATATTTATCTGCTAGCTGATGCCCGCTGCTTCGCCCGCTTAATATTTGTTCCCGTTCCTTATTCCGTCCCATAGGAACTTATTCCCGGAATAAAAAGTAGCCTATGTGTTATTCCAGACCATAATGTATCCCTGTACCAAATTTCAGCCGTTCGAGCTGAAAGAGTCACAAACATCCACATATCTACACTCACAAACAACATTTATATTATTAGTAAGACTTGCAAAAGTACGCTAACAGATTACTGTCATTACGAAGCATTTGAAGATTATTAAAAGAAATTAAGGTCTTGAAAGTAGTCTAAAAAAGCATAATACACATCTTGAAACGAAAAGACAATAGGATAAGACGGCTGCACGGTTTGCAGAAGACGCAGGTTCTAATCCTGTTCGAAACCAATTCTTTTTCCATTTTGATGGACATTTTCAGATTGATTGATTTACTAAGATCGCAAATCGTCAATACCATCTCAAAAGTGATTGTAACCCGAAGGTCAGCCCTTCACTCCACAACCCGCAGACAATTACAAGACATTAGCCACAATCTCCATAATTGCTTCTGTATTTATCCAGTTGTACTACAACGTAATTGGAGTCACCTTTGTAGAGCTATTAAGGCTGTTTGTACTCTTGGTTTTCGCTGTTCGTTCAAGTTGTTTGTCCATTCTGTCATTATTTTCTAAAAAGTGAATAATTTGCGCAAGAAAAAATGTGCCCCCCCCCCCCCCCTCTAACTTCCAAACTAAGAGAATGATAAATCTAAAAAAAATATATGATATACATTGCCATGAAAACTACCAACGAAAATTGGTTTGAACGAGATAGAGTTGGTAGATTTTTTTAATACGTCATCAACCGCAATTTTCGGTTAGAAAAAATCACCACCACTGCGAAAGTGTTAAAACATCAATCAAAGTTACAACGAACTACAAGAACTTTTATATTATTTTACTTGCTGCTACGGAACCCTTCATGGACGAGTCCAACTCGCACTTGGCCAGTTATTCTGATTTAGCATTTGTTGTCATAGCGGCAACAGAAATACATCATCATTCTGTAAAAATTTTAGCTTTGTAGCTATCACGGTTCCTGAGATACAGCCTCGTGACGGACAGACAGATGGACGGCGAAGTCTCATCAATAGGGTCTTGTTTTTACCCTTTGGGTGCGGAACCCTATAATCCTTTATACAGAGAAAAGTTTCTCCTTAATAATGTAAGTAGGTCAATTACCAGAATCATAACACTGCTTCAGTTTTTCCCGAAATTTACTTCTGCAGTATGGGGTTCTTCAAAATTATAAAGATCAGGAAAACGACAAAACAAAAAGCTTGTTCGGAAGTCCAACATCCTATTGCAATGTAATAAACTCATGCTGTTTTAAGACCTAAGTTACTTACATTCGACAATACCATAAATATAATACAGTAGGTTAAGTTGATATTTTCGTGAAGAAAAACGCCAATGGGTTATGAAATTTTAGGTTTTGCATTTCTCAGGAAATTCATCATTCCCGGGATATAAACATAAATGATCAAGTTTCAGATCATCAAAGAAGCCAAATATTTTTTTAAAAGTTACACTAAGGTGACAGACACACACATGCAGCGCAGCCTACTTGTTCGAAAATGACCTATGGACTATTTTCGCCGTATTTCGCCATAAGGCGAAACCGGTTAGGTATTACATTAATAAATATTGTGAAACAGTACAAGTGAAGTTTTTCAATATGTATTGTCTAGCCCAGTGGTGGGCAAACTTTCTTAATGGGGGGCCAGAAAATTAAGAATTTTCAGATGAGGGCCATAATTATTGGAAAAATGCATTTTGTGCTGATATTTCAAATCTTACTTCTTTCTAATATTGATGTGTAGCTGTTTGTTTCTCTTTCACGCTCTAGCTGACTCCTTCACCTATGTGTCTATTGTTCTACTAAGTAGAATCTACTAAAAAATTACTTCTGGAACTTCAAAATATAATTATCGTGAGCCAAATATACTATTCATGTAGAAGGACCGTGTCGGCGGGCCGGATTCAATGCTTTCGCGGGCCAGAGTTGGCCCGCGGGCCGTACTTTGCCCATCACTGGTCTAGCCTATGAACGTCTGCAACACGAGAAGTGCTACACTACTAGACGGTCAGGAAATAAAAATAAGTTTCTACCAAGTTTTCCTTCTGTTTATCTCCTACAATCTGGCGTCTATTATCGTTAACTCGATACAGTCACAACCGCACAACTGACCTACATATTAATGAAGGCTATGCGAACTATTAGACTGTGATATTATGGCTCTTTTGTGGGAATCGTTGAAGGGCACAGCTGTCAATGTTATTGATATTTCAATATGTGTGTTTGTAACTTAATTCCATCTTAACTGCTGAACCATTTTAAGCCACTGGCCTCTAATAGACCCTTATTCCGCGTGGTGGGTCTTCCTCGTGGTGGGTCTTCCTCGTGGTAGGTATTCCTCGTGGTGGGTCTGGACGTGGAGACTCTGTCGCTCGAGACCATGGTGCGAGCTATGGTCTCCAGCGGGAATAAGTAGGACTGCGCCGCCTCTTTCTGCGAGCAAATCATGCTCGTGAAAGAGGCGGCGGGGCGGGAACAGGGCAGATCTCTCCCACCCGATTTCCGCAGTCGGTTGCTTGGGCGCCGCCGACGTGATTTCGCCGAAGACTATCGGCCTCCATGACCGGGGGCCTGAGGACGGTGAGTGGGCTGCTCACCGTCCTTACAGAAGCAATGTAGCGTATTTATAGTAGTAGTTGGTAAGTAGCCTATAAAACGGGCTGTAAGCAGAGGTAGGGTACCATGTTATCTATAAGATTCCGGCATAGCATCCATGAATCATTCCCACATGTAAAAAATGGTGATAATTTGCGAACAGTTAGGTCGCGTCTAAGAAAAGGTACCTAAGTATATATATCTTACTCAACGCCGGTATAGGGCCCCGGGAAGTGATCGAATGGCCCTTATTTCAGCTCCAATGAGCACCAGCACCATGCGGTAAGGTTATGTAATATTGTCGTCAATCGTCAAGCACGTGTCGGGTTACGGACGTGGCCGACCTACGTGACAGACAATGTTGTAATAATGTAATCTTATATTTCATTACCTCTATTCGTTTCTGCATGTAATAAACTGGCTGTGTTCTATGGCTTAGCTTGTGAGAAAGGAGGACCGTAGCTTTTATTTATGCTATTAATCAATCAATCAAATAAATCTATGACAGTCCACTCCTGGACGTAGGCCTCTCCCCATCCCCGCCACATCACACGGTCCTGTGCCTTCCGCATCCAGTCCCAGCCTGCGATCTTTTCCAGGTCGTCGGTCCATCTGGCGGGTGGACGTCCTACCCTACGTGTATCAAGTCGAGGTCTCCATTCTTGTAATCGTTTGCTCTATCGGCCGTCGGTTGTTCTGCTGATGTGGCCAGCCCACGCCACTTTCTCTGTCGGATAGCCTCACTTCTAAGATTATCCCTCAGAGATCGACCTTTAGACCTAGAAACATGAAATCTTTAGTTAGGTACTCTAAAGAAATCTTTTGTTACTCTAAAGACTTCATGTTTGTAGGTCTAAAAGTCTATCTTAAGTTTACGGTCTCCACTCTAGAACTCGTTTGCTCTGTTGGCAATTTATGCTATAAATGCCCGTATGAATAGTAATGTAGATTGCTAACTCACGCAGTTCTCCAGTAGGTTACAAGTTCAGGCGAAGTGAATCGAAGCGGCATAGCTTGGCGCTTTCAACTTCTGGACCACTATCAATGGTCCTTCCGATTGCGAACTGCGAAAATGGCTTCTTAATGTCCGTCTATGTGCCAAGCGCGTCGTTCTTTTAAAGACCCAAGTAAAAGAATAAGGAGACATTTTTTTTTTTATAAACGTGATAATTGTTATGAATCTTACTAATAGGTATTATCAATTTGTGAGTGTAGATGTGTAAATGTTTGAAAGTTTTGTTACCAACTCTTTCATGCTCTAAAGGCTAAGCGTCTGGCCTAACACATAGGCAACTTTTATTCCCTAAGTAAATGGCGGGACGAAGCCGCGGGTGCCTTTTAGTTAAGAAATATCAGTAGCACTGTCACTCTCGTTGTATATAAATAAAGTGGCACTTCAATCACAATAATTACAAGTAGGCTTTCACACAAGATTTGCAGCCTCCGGATACAACTGCAATCCAGCACCGGATACGCGAGATTTACTCTAGAAATAATGATAGTTTTCTACACAATCATGGTTGATTAATTACTCACTATAAACACTGTGAATAATCATGTATTTTCTTGATAGTATATTAAGCTATTCAATTCGTAATAGGTACTCGTATATTACCTACCATTGGTAACCACGTGTAAATGAAGTCTATTCTTATTTCTTACTATATTCTATTCAAAGGTTGACTTGACGATTATTTGCTTGACGAGGAAGCCTGGACTGGAATTCCTGGAAATGATCTGCTTGCTCTACTGGATTCTCAAAAAATATTTTATAATTTTTAGTTTAGGTATAGTACTTACTAGCTGATGCCCGCAGCTTCGCCCGCGTAAAGTTTTTTCCCGTTTCCGCTTCCCGTGGGAACTTAATCCCGGGATCAAAAGTAGCCTATGTGTTATTCCAGATCATAAGCTATCCCTGTACTAAGTTTCAGTCAGAACTGTTCAGCCGTTATAGCGTGAAAGAGTAACAAACATCCACACTCACAAACATTCGCCTTTATAATATTAGTAAGAAGTAAGTAAGATAAGATTGTAAATAGAGAACAAACAGAATTGCCTGCCGAGTTTCTTGCCAGTTCTTCTCAAGCGGGCCGCGTTCCGAAGTGGTACTAACTTTGATTTGTATTCATGGACGTGTCGCAAGTGTCTATGCATTAGGATTATGCGAAATAATGTTTTTTTAGTATGAGTTTGATCGAAATACTTAGTTATAATATATCTTAGAATCGAAGTACTAGTTTGTTGTTATAGCGGCAACAGAATTACATCTACTGTAAAAATTTTAGCTATTGCAATCCCGGTTCCTGAGATACAGCCTCATGACAGACAGACAGACGAACAGCGAATCTCAGTAATAGCCAATCGTTTTTAACCTTTGTGTACGGAATTCAAAACAGCTCAGCTCGGAAAACTATCTCAGCCAATCACTTTTTTCAGACTATTTTTCTCCTGTAAAATTCAGAAAATTGCACGAGAAATTATATTCACAACGAAGCATGTTGAAGGTTAGTAGCAGCTATATAAAAGTTACACGGTTATTACTGATTGTTCTCCACCGTGTGATATTGATAACATTATCGACATTTTGTTTACGAGCTCGAACAAGCACGTTTTTGTTACTCGAAGAACGAAGAACGCCTTTAAGATGGAAAGTTTACATTCGCCATTTGAAGCTATAATGAAGAAAATTAGTGAAAATCTATAGTAGAAATATTAATGAAGAGGAGATGGTCAAAGATTACCCCACCTAATATAAAAGAACGGGGAATAAGTATGGGCATATACTTGCAGCGCCAGGTCCTCGTGACGTATCTTTCCTTCCTCGTTCAAGACTATGGTGCGAGCCATAATCTCCAGCAAAAGAAGACCCTTGGAACAGACTTCCGAGGGCTGCTCCGGGAAGGTAGGTAGGAAATAGAAGGGCACTGTGTGGTTTTCAAGCACATCTAAAAACAAGCAACTGAATAACAGTGATATCTCAAATTTGCATGTAAAATGTGACATCTCTCTTTTAATTTTATCACATAAAAAAAATTAAACCAAGTTACAGTTGGTGACAAGATCTGATGTAACGAGGATTCCAAAAAATCTCACTTATCTTTTTAAACACGATATACCACAACAACTTAAGTATCCATCTCAAACTTTTGATCTACAGATGGCTGTCACGATTCACGACCAAACGGTATCTTTACTACAAGTTTCGTAAAACTATAGTCGTGTTTGAAACGATCTCTGAGACTCAGGTATTAAATTAGCTAACTGTTTTATAAGATGTTACAAAAAACGGTATTCTTGTATCACGTTATGTAATTCGGTATGTAGTATGTACCAACGTTTTTTTTTGCAAGTATTTATCATGTACATAAATAATACTAAAATATAATTAGTTCTTGTTGCTAATTTTGTGCAAACGTAGAGTCCCGTTTCATAGGTTTAACAGTGATAAAATTTTATTTGTATTTAAAATTCTGAAAAAAGAAATTATTATTTTTGACTGTGTTCAGAACTGCTTTTTATTTTGAGGCGAGCCAATTAGTCAAAAATAATTGTGTATTTTATGAAGTTTACAGGATTGAGTGTAAAAAAAAAAAGATCATACACGGGTATTGTTTTGTATTTTCTCATATCCGCAGAACATTTTTTTATCATTTCTGATTTGAATATTTTTTAATATAAAGTCCAACCAATAAAGCTTTTATCTATCTGGTAACGGAATAGAGTACAAATGTCACTAAAATTTGTACTTATTCTTCTCCTGAGCATCGCTAAGTGTTACACAAACATACCAAATGCGAATAAAAGGAATATGCCAAATAAAGCCATGTAGCCTACGTTCAGAAGTGGACATCAAAAAATTGGATACCGCATTAATAAGAACTTTGATATAATATTATGTACAATACAGTGACTTCGGCCTACAATTCTAAATTACAAATGGCTAACCCATTAGCAGATATTACTCTTTGTAATTTTCAAGGGCGTTTTTTGTTTCATACTAATATCTCTATCACGGTTAATATAGGTTCCGGTACAAAAAATACACGGTAATGGTATCCTGAGTAATTATAAAAACAACAATGTTCTTAACATTGTTGTTTCGAGATTTCTGGTAAAATAATGGTGTAAAAAAAACAGTTCAGTGCTGCAAATCAAAGATAATGTTCTAAATATTGTAGAAATAAGAGGAAAAAATTGATAAACAATATCTCTGATTAAAAGTTTGATTTAGGAATCCCTGTAGTAACAGTCCCAAAAAATAGGTACGTACTGTCAACATAAAGGAATTTCTTGGCTAGAATCTAGAGATTCAAAAGATAGTTTCTCTATTGAACCATCGTTACTAAGAACGCCCGCACGTGTTTTCTTCCTTTTCCATTGCGAGTGCAGGCGTGAATAGATACATCATTGAACCACCAACTTGTCTTGCCAAGTGAGGCTTTCCAATAGTCGAGCGGCTTCATTTTGTCGAGCAAAATATTTGAAAAAAGAAAATCGTAAGAAAGGCCTTTAGTTATGATTGTCTTAGTTTTCCAAGATCTTAACCTCACACAAATGCAGAAACTGCATACAGACATACATATAGTCACGCCTTTATCCCCAAAGGGGTAGGCAGAGGCATAGTATACGCCCACATTTCACCTTATAGTTTTATGCCTACGTAATAGGTGGTGAGCCTATTGCCGTGTTGAAATGGACAGGCGCAGGTCGCCGCGACACGCAATTGAAAATGTTCAAGCCGCCCATATTGCCTTCAACTTGGCTTAACGATTGTCATTTTGCTGACAACCGGGTTTCATTTCGAGTTTTCCTTCTCTACGCAATGGATCTTTTTGCGAAAGTGTTCCCTTAGTCGCCTCTTACGACACCTTCGGGATTTATAGGGGTGGCGATATTTTGTACTCTTACCCGTCGCAACACGGGACCTGTCGCATACACGGGGCAGAAACTGATGGATAGACTACCTCAATTGCGTACATACACATCTTACATGCTTCACACGTGTCTAGTGGAATGTAACATTTTTCAGGTCCGTGAGTTCTACTTTTGATTCTAATGTTTATATTTATCTTTATTTAGATATAAATATTTAGATTCGCAAAATGACTACACATTAAATTACAATATAATTCTGCAAAAATTTAAAAAAAATAACAAGTTATTGTATAAACTGAAATAAAACACGCATATTACGCAATATTTTCGCCAATTTTAAAACGATAATTACGTTTAAGAAACAGTAATAAATACATTATAATTGTATTTATATAATTAGGATGATAAAATTACCTACTTACATACAAATACGTCGTTGCTATCTCAATTTTATTTAGTTATTTTTCAACCGTAATCTGCCCGCCTGATGGAAAGTCATGGTGACATCTAAAGAAGCAGAGCACGTATAAAAATGAAAAGGTCCGACCGTAACCTCATGAAGAGTGAAAATGGGGGCCCTTTTTATTGGTGTTCGTGCACGTAATAACGTGATTTGACACGGCTATTATACCTCTGTAAGGTTTGGTTATTGTAAACAAATGGACAATTAAAATTTCACGTCATAATACGAGTAATGATACATGCCATTCTTATTTTAATCTTTGGGATTAAAGCATACTTTCATTTCATGACTAGGAAAAGTTTTTCAATCCTTAGCGCCAAGTCTATCAAAGTATTTTAAATGTCACAGTTGCATAGGTATAAAACTCCACTTTGAAATCATATTCAACTGAAATTGCCTATTTTAACAAGAAAAATGGTGTGTGCGCGCTGAGCGCTAATACCATAAAGCTTCTTACGGTTGGGGACTTGTAAAATACGTGGTATTATTATTATGAGCCTCAAGCTAAATGGGTCATTTATTAATGTGATAACCACAGACATAATATGTAATTTTGAAATGTAACTTTATTAATATTATATTCTTCTCTTTTCAGGTAAACATCTGCCATCATCCTTTATAGAATTACATAAGTCGCGATAAAGGAAATGTACGTATCATTTTATTTAAACATTCTAATTTATTATTTAGTAAATAGATTAGATGACAAATCACTTAATATTCTGTGGATCATTCATTAACATCAATGAAAAGGCAAGAATATTGCACAGTCTTTACTTTCATCATAATATTATTTGGGTTGTCACACTGTTGTTGAAAATCATTGTTTATATTAAAGTGACATAATATAAACCTACTTAAATTTTTAATGTTATGATTATTATGTTTTTTATGCCATGTGCACGAGCATTTGAAATACTACAGTTTATTATAATTACAGAGTAATAATGTCACAATTACAACTGCATCAATCTTGTATTTACTATTAAACTTAACTTTCCTCTGAGACACATTGAAGGCGGGAACTGCTATCTGTATTTTTCCACAATTTCACACCGAACACTGGCACAGGTGTTCTGCAGTTCGTACGTGAGAAATGTAACAGTGCGTGAATACCTTGTGGTATGTGAATTAGGGTCAGTCGTGGTAGTTTGTCTCTTGATTGCCTTGCGACATCCATTGTGGCGGCAAAGAGAGACACATCACAACTACCGTAACGATTGAAATCACTTGAAGATTTTTTAATAATTGAGCTTCTTAGATTACTTATCACTAATTTTTGATCGATTGACTATACTCCATTGACTTTTTCATGATACTGAGGTATTCACTATTACCTTCGGGAAATGTCGTAACAAAGGCACCAGTTCTAGCTGCTCTTTAAGATTTCTTCCCTCTGCAGTAATAATTTTACAGAGAACTGTGCATGAAGACTCCTTGATCCAGCTTCTGCTATGGTGACAGCTAGCATTCTTCTTTGTTTGAGCGTCTTCCCCATTTCTCCCAAACCTTATCTAGATTTATTCGACTATTAAGAACTTTTATGTTTTATCTTCGTCGACTTTTTTCTAGAATATTTCTTAACTACCATCTCAGACCTCGCAACATAGAAGGGCGCCTTCGTTGTTGACAGGTCTTTTAGTCAGTAGGTACACCAACTGTATGTTGCGCTGGTGTTCAAGAGATTCTGGTAAGGAATCCATACACCTAGCTAGCATTATGCAATCTTATTGCTCGAACGGGATTATTAGACACCTAAGACGGCAATGATCATTAATTATGTTGCATTTTCTATTCGCGTATATCATCCAAGCGCACTTGCCTCTGTATTTTAAGGGTCCTAACACATTACTGTACTCATATCTTTGTAATAATTTTTAAGGCAGTCTAGAAAGCTTATTAATTGATATTTAACACAAGATGAAGCAAAAACATGAATTGACCAGAAAATTGGAAAAAAAAATCATATTTTAATACTTACATAGTTTACGCTACGGTAACTAAACATGTGTATATCCCAATTTTATTTTAGTAACACAATTGCCCTAACGGTAATGCGGGCCAAAAGGGTCGGTACAAGGGATTGTTTTGAGGTTTCCTTCTCTTCGCCATGATGTCCACGATAGCCAGTGCACCATTTGCAGTTGAGCTTGGGTCCTGAAGATCTCGATCCTGTCACACTCTGTCTTGTACGTACTTAGCTATTTCCAGTAAATTATGAAACGTCTCAAAATACTGTTCTTACTAAATGGGTACGTTTCCGAAAACATCAAAGGCGTTATAGGCGCAAGGCTACTTGCCACCTGTTGAGTTTTATTGTTGCTTGTTTGCCAAACGCTCAGCGCTAGAGTGATAGCTATACTAGACAAATATATTATATTCCATGATGAAAAGCAGCTTGTGCTTGTATTCGTTCTGATAAAGCTTAAGTTTAATTTGAGTTTTAAGTTGGTTTTTGTTTTGCAAGAAAATCGCTTGCTATGAATGAGTGTGTTGGTTCACGGTGCTTGGGAAATTAACATATTTAAAAAGATAACATTGTAACCATAAATACAGCATCTATTTAGACAACGTGTTAAGACACGATTTTGACTGAGTCTGTGGCGTAGCCGGTAATGTAACCGCCTGCCGCGCTCGAGGTCCTGGGTTCGGTTCCCTCCATCCACAAATGTTTGTTTCGGAGTTTAGGTGTTTTTTATGTATTTACGCATTTACAAATAGGTATATAAGTATGTCTATCAGTCATTTAGATCCCATAGCACAAGCTTATTAGCTTAGTTTGGGCTAGATGATGTTGTTTAAGATTTTCCACAAATATTTATTTATTTATTTATTTATTACTAGAGGACGTCACGCGGTTTCACCCGCGTAGTTCTCGTTCCCGTGGGAATACAATATTTTTTCTTCCATAAGAACCTTCTCCTGACAATACCTTACACAACAAAAAAAGAATTAGTGAAATCGGTCCACCCGTTCTGAAGTTATGCGCTTTTCACCTTATAATTTTATGTCCCACGAAATGGGTGGTGAGCCCATTGTCATGTTGAAATGGGCAGGCGCAGGCTGTGACGACTCACAGTTGAAACTTTTCAAGCCGCCCAATGCCCAAAAAGTAAGGCACTTAACCCTGCTTAACGATTGTCATTTTACTGACAACCGGGTTTCACTCCGAGTTTTCTTTCTCTACGCAATGGATCGTTTTGCGAAAGTGTTCCCTTAGTCGTGTCTTACGACACCGTCGGGTTGAATTGGGGTGGCGACATTTCGTAACCATTTCAGTCACCACACATCATTATATCTACCTATTTATATTCAAGTAAAATCCTTACTGACTAAACTTAAAATAAAAAACCTTTTCTCGTACTCGTTATCACAGCTATTGCAATATAACCGAAACGTCAAGAGATTAGCAACGTTCAAAATAATAAAAAAATACTTATAATGTTGAATTATATACATTCAAGTGAGTCGTAAAGATATTAATTCCAATATACAACCACAACCAGCATTCGCAATAGGCAGGAATGCGTTGTTCGCGCACCACTATCGGTGTATCAGAGCCTTTATCTTGAATTATAAATCACTCAGCCACGGATAAAACGCTGTGATCTTTATAACGATCTCGGAAAATACGGTGTTTCTCCACTTTCCCTGAATAATTACACTTTAGATTAACTACTTGCGTATATAAATGAATGATTCTACTTACGTTCGTACGCTTGTACGGTCAGCATCGATTATGTAGTGGAATACAGTTATATATTTAGGGACCCCATCAAAATTGATAAATAAGACCTAAAATTCATCATCTCACTACCTGTAGTGTCATGCTGAGTGTATTTTGTAAAAAAAAATTTTTATTTGAGCAACTCAGTAGCAGTGATATGTCAAATTTTCATAAACAATGTGTTAACTGTGTTAACTTTAGGTTCCTCGTATATTTATACAGAAGTCCATTATGCATACGAAAAATCCCATTAACTGAAAGTGTCCCTGATAGACATTTTGGAAATACCTTTGAAGACAAGCTGATCACTCTTGTTTGTAAAACAGCCTCAGATTTTGCAAACGTCTATAGGCTACGATGACGGTAATGTAGTGTATGCTGGAGGTCCTGGGTTCGATTCCTGGGTCGGTCCAAATATTTGTGTGATCCAGAAATGTTTGTTTCGGAGTTTGGGTGTTTTCAATGTATATAATAGTATGTATGTATTTAGAAATATATAAGTATGTCTATCAGTCGTCTAGATCCCATAACACAAGCTTATATTAGCTTACTTTGGGCTAGATGATGTTGTGTGTTTGGTTGTCTACAAATATTATTACTTATTATTATTTTATGTTTGTGTAATGTAATGTATATAATGCAATATTTATTGCATTGGCCGTATGTACACCGTAGCTGTACCTACATTGAAGAGGTCAGTCTCAGGACCTTGATGCTTAACACAAAGTAAGCGTTTACGGAACACTGAGTTCTGGGCTCCCAGCGCTTTTCATTCATATACCTACCACCTCTCTTCAACCGTGCCATGATATATGATGTAGGAACTTTTTACTGTCAGTTATAACAACAATTATTTGGTACTAAGAAAGCGGAATGCATTGATTTAACACTTTTACTTTTATTCATGAACAATTATTACCAACTTGTTCTTTCTCTACCTTCTTGTAATATATGATTTATGAACCCCACTGTCAATGTTTAGCTCGTGGGTACAATCGAAACCGTTGTTGAAAGTTGATACGTCTATCTTGGCATTAAAATTCATCAAAGTATGTAACAGTGATTTAGGTTCATCATCACGCCTTTATCCTCGAAGGGGTAGGCAGAGGCATATTATATGCCCACATTTCACCTTTTTATAATTTGTCCCACATAATACGTTGTGAGCCGTATTGCCGTGTTTAAATGGACAGGCGCAGGTTGTGACTGCCTGCTGTTGAAATAAAGTCTTCAACTTGACTTAACGACTGCCATTTTACTGGTAACCGGGACCAACGGCTTAACGTGCCTTCCGAAGCACGGAAACGCTCAAATAAATGTCACAAAGTGATCACATGGATGGTCACCCATCCATGGACCGGCCATAGTGAAAGTTGCTTACTTAACAGTGATTTAGACAAACGAATTGTCTTGCATTTACAAAATTTAAAAAATACAGTATATGGCTAAACTTTATTTTTAAGAGAAGAAAGAAAAATAAGCTACATACATGTACACATAGACATAACATAATTCTATGCATGTACATAGCTCGGTAGCTCCTTTAATAAATAAAGTTAATCCTTAGACCATATAACACGGGACTAGCCTTTGCGAACCACCGCATACAAAAATATTCTGCCAGTTTTCATACAAATGAAGGGGGAAACACAAAGACATATAAAATTTCATTGCATTTAAAAATGTATTTATCGACAAAAATCAATTCAAAAACTAAATCATTTTGTTTTCCTAAGACGCACAAGATTTTGAAGCCAAAACATTTTATGGGGTTCAAGAAAAATAATGCAATCGTAGAGTAATCACAAAAAAAAATTGTGTTAACTTAAAAACCGCTGATAGGGTGTGCTGGAGTATAAAGATTTAACTTTGGTTACCGGTATTTAGAGTTCAAGTTTTCCGTAAGTTACCGCAGTAAGCATGCAATATTGCAAATTGTGCGGCAACGACCAACGTAACCAGTTATCTTTGAGAGGTCAAACGAGACAGACGTCCGGCGAAAGTTCCGGTGACAATGAATTATTACTTAGGAGAGGACACTCATGTACCTATTAAACTAGCTGTGCCTTATTGCTTTGCCTGTCTGAACAGCGAGACCACAGTAATAGAGGCAGGTAGGCAAAATACATACACATTATACATAGAAAACACCCAAATTCCGAAACAGGCAATTGCGGATCACGTTGGACCGATCCGGAAGTCGAACCGAGGACCTCACCGCGGCATTCGGCTACATCTCCGAGGCAAATAGGGACTGGTGTAGACCTAAAGACTGGCATATCAATGAACCAATCAAATCAGTCCATCGAACCCCCTGTTGGACAAGTCAACTGAAGAAACAGCAAAACATATGTGTAAATACTGTCCTATCACCCCCCGATACTGCCCGTATCGGGGGTGGTAGGACAGTCCAATCACCTCCGTGATATGGGCGCAGATTTTCGAACGTCAATGCGTGAAAAATAATTTACGGGCGAAACGTCGTTTGTTTCATGTTTTGCCGTTTCTAAATAAAAAAGAAACAAATAAATTAAAAAATAATAATAATGAAGAATAATAAAATATGAATAATAAATAAATAATAATTAAATAAATAGTTAATGAATAATAAAGAGACAAATGAAGTTTCACGCGAGGGTCGAGAATCGGCGCCATAGTGAATATTTGAAAAAGCCAATGTCCAGCAATGGACTTCGATGGATTGATTCGATTTTCGGTTCATTGATATGCCACTGTCCAGGTCTTCAACAGTCCTTATTTTAAAAAGCATGTCAATCTACGAGGGCGTGTGGCCCTCGTAGATTGACATGCTTTCTATTCCCGTAATGATCGGGAATAGAAAAAACTAGAAAGATATTACAATAAAATTTATTTTCATTGCTTTTCGAAGTATTCTCCGTGACTATCGTTGCACCTTTGCATTCGATCAAACCAATTATTGTAACAGTACTTCCAGTCTGAAATGGACATAGTCAAAACGGCTGACTTGTAAGCTTCGACTGCCTCTTCTGGACCTTGAAACCGTTACCGTAAAGATTTTAAGTCTAATTTGTTCAAAAGTATTCCATTTCCGATCTTTTCGGTGTGGCCCTCGTATAGCCTTCTTGAAACGCGAAAGACGGACGAACAAACCGCTTTCATATATGCAGTAAGAAGTGTGGAGGTATGTAAAGGGATTAGTTATGCAAGTTCAATGCTACGCGCGTAATCCTCTTACAGGTATTTCCGCTTCATACGTCGTCGTTGTACAGAATACTATCTACTAACACCTTTACTATATGAAAATAATGTAAATGAAAAATATCTATATTATAAATCATTTTTAAAAGTTATCCTAGCCTGACTATCTGTTTGTTTCGACGAATCTCTGAAAAAGCTGGACCGATTCAATGGTACTTTTACTGGCAGATAGCATATATTATTAAAGCAGTAAGTAACTCACACAATTTTCAATTAAAAAATTACAGTAGTAAAGGTAATAGTCACTAACTGTACTGACATAAATATGTAGTTGTTATGAAGCCCTTGTCTTGAACCTTGGTTGGTCTTTGTTTCAAATTATTGGTCAAGTTCCATAACTATACCCGGTTTGTAGACACTTATAGTCACTGCTCCGCTCCCTTGTCTAGCGGTGTAATGATATTATACTTATATATCATTTAACGTTCCTCAATAAAACAGAAACCATCTAGTACCAAAATAACTTTTAGCCCCTATAGAGTGCAGAGGGGCTTATGTCGAGACTTTGTCTGTAGTCTGTGACTCTGTCGCATTAAACTACGTCACTAAATCACGTTGATCATCTGTTCAAAGTTTGAAATAAAACAAAAATGACAACGACAATCGGATCAACTTTCACAATAAACGTGTTAGAGAGGGGCAGTCGGGTGAGATCGATCTCACGGATTCTTGTTCAAATCGGGTTAGTAGTTCCTGAGACTTCTAAACTGACAAAAAAATTCCTGTGTCCATTATATGAGTAAGTATACCTACCTAAAAATGTTTGTATTCGTGGCACGCAAACGGTGTGAACTATTGCTAACAGAGGGTCATTCAGCACAAGATTTCACACTGCGATTGCTTCTAAGGATAACATCTACGATAGCCGTGAAACCCCTTCCATGAGCTTGAATAGGTAATACAACCTTGCTGGCTTATATAACACTTAACTGATACTATTGAAATAGTGCCGGGCAGAGATGCCACTCATAGGTACACAGTGGAGAGAATCTTCGCCAGAACTGAGCGTTTTAAACGATCATTCCTCTGTCGAACTATAAAAACCTGGAACGACCTGCCCGCACACGGATTGTAAGATGAGGTGTTTCCCTCATCTTACAATCCCGGGTTCTTCAAGCAGAGCGTGAAGAGGCACATCACAGGGCCGCCAACTTGAGGACCACTGCCAGAATGTGTCAGTCTTAAGGACTATGAGAGTGGCATCCAATCGCTAGATGCGCCACGGCTTGCCATCAGTCTGACGACGTCAATTTGGCGAGCGTAATATAAAAAAACAATGTTTCATCAGGAAGAAAATTGTTTCTCACTTGTTGTGCTCAGTTTTGTTCTCGTCAGAACACTGGCTGTGATAGATTCGGTAGAATGCAGCCAAAGACGATATCGTTATTCGCTGCGTCCAAGCCTTTTCGACACTTCAGTACAATTAATAATTTGGATAGCACTCGTCTCTATTATGACAGATTGGGACTTAAGGACTCATTCCGACAAATCAACGCGCACCTCTCACTACTTCGTCCTCCTCCATGGCATTCATTATTCAATCAATCATCGAGTTACTGTTCCGGTTTCCACAAACGATGTAAGCCAAGTTGTAGGTCTAATAAGCGGCTTGAAAAATTTTCAAAAGTCATTCAGAACCACAGTCGGTCCTTGTCCGTTTTAACACGGCAATGGGTTCGGTACCGCGAGTGTAGCACTCTAGTGTTTACAAACGTCAATAGCCTACGCTGACAATTTCAGATCAGACAGACCGTAATGTTGAATGTGGTCTTTAAAGGTTAAAAAAATTGAAAGTGACGTATATTTTTTAAAGCGCTTACGATCACTTTCAATATTTCATTTATTTTTGTTGAAATTACTCCGTAGTCATCATTTGCCGTATGTGTAACAAACGTAATGAGCGCAAAATTATCGGAAGTCCGGTAGTGAATGAATTGCACTATTACATTACACATTACAGTTTGCAATAACTCGCGTTAAATATACTAGTTGAACTATAATTACAGCTGCTGTTGGAATATTTCTGCTGTCTATGTATAACATAGCCAGGTGGTAGGATATAATTATTATAAACTTGCTCTGTCTCAGGACAGGGCTTTTTTTTTTGGTGGAGGGAAAATCCTCGGAGGATGCTATGCCGGACTCTTACCGACTAAAAAACCTCACGTAACGCCGAACAGCCTATGGTTGAGAGCCCCGGGTAAGCCCTCAGGAAGGATGTCCCGTGACTCCCAACAGTCAGGACAGGGCTTAGCTACACAGCTAGGTATACCTACTACGAACCACATTGCTCACATTTATCCAATACAAACCCGTTTCTATATCTATACTAATCTTAGACCATCTAAAGGTTAAATAGTCAAAGATACTAATATTATAAAGAGGAAAGATTTGTTTTTTTGTTTGTTTGTTCGTAACGAATAGGCTCCGGAACTACGGGACCGATTTGAAAAATTCTTTCACTGTTTGGAAGCTACACTCTTTGCGGTGAACACAGGCTATATTTTATTCCCGTATTCCAACGGGAACGGGAACTACACGGGTGAAACCGCGTGAAGTCCGCTTGTATTTACTAATGTTATAACTGTAACAATATAATATGAAAATCTGCTATGTATATTTTTGACATTTATTTATTCCTGATAACGGCTTGGGACATCATTCGAAGAAACTGTTTTGCTGTTAGAAAGTCAAATTATCGTGAAGCAAGCAACATTAGCTATGAATCCATCATTTAGCTAAGGGAGCGGAGCAGTCATAATAAATATCTAATAATATGGGATATTTCAGAATATTATTGTTGTAAAATACGAGCATAGTTTGGGTTAAATTGGCGCTACGGATTTAGTTACAGGCAAAGCTGTGAGGCACAGCCTTAGAAAATAAAATACTCCAGATATTGAAAAAATCTAACCTGCTCATCACACTAAGAGATTTATTTTGAGTAGAAGCCTAACCCAATAGCGCATGGCAAAGGTGTAGAACATACACCTTTTATCGAAGTCGGTTAATGCCTAACGAGAAACAAATGTGTACTCTCTCTGGTCTATGTTCGTTCGTGCTCTGCATCATCAAAACGAAATCGAAAGCGTGGCGTCGGTACAGCGTAAAACCTACTGGTGAGGAAACGTGACGATACGATTGCTGTGTATATCTTGGCTAACAAGAGTAGAGAAAATGGAGGCATCACTGTGTAGTTCAAATGGTAGCCCGTTACTGTGAATTACCAATCAGAATCCAGTTGCCATAAAAACCACCAATCAAATCATTTATTGAGAGACTAGCGGACGTCACGCGGTTTCACCCGCGAAGTTCCCGTGCCCGTGTAGCCTAGTGTAGCTTCCCAACAGTGAAAGAATTTTTCAAATCGGTCCAGTAGTTCCGGAGCCTATTCGTTACAAACAAACAAACAAAAAAACAAAACAACAAAAAAACAAATCTTTCCTCTTTATAATATTAGTATAGTAATATATGGTACGGAACTGTGAGCGCCTTTAAACTGCCGACGGCCTGGAGCTCCTGATAAGTCCTGGGAAGGATATCCCGGAATTTCTGACAGACTTTAGCTACCACCGCAGTCTCACCTACTAGGGTTTTCTTTTTAACTAAAAAAACCTCACGTAACGCCCAACAGCCTATGGTTGGGAGCCCCGGGTAAGCCCTTTGAAGGATGTCCCAGGACTCACCTAGGGGGTTCCCGTACTATCCCGCGTCCTTAGGGATTGGTACGGGTGTTATTCCGCTTCTTGGGGCGTGTGACCAAAGACTGCTATATAAACTGAGGTAGACACGCCATACTCTAACAAACGAGATTTCAAAAGCAATCCTCAAACACACACATTGCTAAGACTACACTTACTTATAAATAATGTTTACGTAATTGTCACCACAATAGCAATATACGAAAAGAACAAGAGTAAAAGAGAAGTCCATATGGACTTCGATTGCAAGCCGAGTACTCTCGAAGTTTTGACTCACTACAGTGCGAGCAACGCTGCTAATTAGCTCAGTTTATAGGTTTCAAAAATCGGTGCGTAGGGCATGTCTATCTCAGTTTATATAGAAGTCTTTGCGTGTGACGTGCGTGAAACGTCGTCTTGGACTAGCTTTTGTCAGGACAGCGAAGAGCCCTCCCTCCATCCTCAGTCTCCCGAAATGTGAGGGTTTAGTATACCTTCTGCTTCCACCTTCGGTCAAGTAGCGTGACTATATTTATAGACGGTATTATACCAGTTAACGGATACAGTTTGCAATAAGTAATAACCACAGTATCTACTTATAAAGACACAGGATTTCCTTCGGGTATAAAAACAAGTTGGTATAAGGTTACAGACATACTTTTAGATTAATATACTTATTGACATTTGATAGTGACAATTAAAGCGGGAAAGGGAAGTTTCCTTTAGGGATAAAGTGAGGGATAAAGGAATATTAGAAATATTTGCTTCCGCTAAAATTTCACTAACTTATAAGGGAGTGCTCCTAGCCCCGCTGATTCCATACAGCAGTGACCGCTTATAAAATAAACGCAATTGCAGGAATCTTTTGCTGTAGGTGCTCCTCGGTTGGGTGAGCTTGTCTTGTGAACTTGGACCAGTGGCATTACGTACCTTCACAAAGTGAAGGAACGTACTGGTCCAAGTTGTAAGTAACATGGCAGTCGAAAATCCAAGTTGAGAGCCTCATGACGGGTTTTAAATCCAAGTTGAAAGCCTCATGACGGGTTTAAATCCAAGTTGAGAGTCTCATGACGGGTTTAGATTTAAGTTGAGAGCCTCATGACGGGTTTAAAAATTTCGACAGCGGGTAGCCATAACCTGCGCCTGTCCATTTCAACACGGCAATAGGCTCACCACTAGGGAATGCAATACCGGGATCCCGAAATACCGGGATCCCGCAGTATTTTTGCGGGACCAGTCCCGCACGTAAATCGTGCGGGATCCCGCGGGATTAGCGGGATTGTGCAAAGGTAAACGCCATGTGTTATTCTGTAAGCGGAAGCGCACAAACTGATTCGGTTTGAGAAAGTTTTTTGTAATTGTGACGTAATAAATAACCTAATAACGTACTTATTTGATTTTAGTGATTAAATCAGGGAGATTTGACTTTTCTTGTACTATAAAAGTATTCAATTATCTTTTACATTGCTTGCTGGCTATCTGACATGTAAAGTTAGGAGTCGTTTGGCAGACAAGAATTGTGACATGCTATGTTTTCTGCGCTTCTAATAATTTGCAGTAGCTATTTTATTACTTATAGGTATGTATATCCGTTTAATAATCTCAATGCAAAAGTAATATTAAACAAAATATTTTTCCTAAAAGATCACTGCAGTAGGTTTCATGTACTATGGCCGGTCCTTAGATGGGTGACCACTTTGTGACATTTATTTGAGCGTTGCCGTGCTTCGGATGGCACGTTAAGCCGTTGGTCCCGTTTGCCGGTAAAATAGCAGCTAAGTCAAGTTGAAGGCTCGGCTCGTCTCATCTCATAATGTCCTTTTCTCGAAATGTCCTTTCTCATTATGTCCTTTTCTCGAAATGTTTAAAGCGCTCGTGGCCCCGCGGACTCAGTGTTCTGTAAACGATCACAGCAGTAAGCAACATTTACTATGGCCGAATATGGATGGGTGACCACCACGTGGACCACTTTGTGACATTTATTTACGAGCGTTTCCGTGCTTCGGAAGGCACGATAAGCCGTTGGTCCCGGTTGTCAGTAAAATGACAGTCGTTAAGCCAAGTTGAAGGCCTTACGGGCGGCTTGAAAAGTTTCAACTGTGGGTCGTCACAACCTGCGCCCGGGTCGGCAGCGCGTGTGTAGCGCCTCTGGTGTTGCAAACGTCTATAGGCTACGGTTACTAACCTTCCGGTGGGCCGTAAGCTTGTCTGCCACCTAAGTAGTATAAAAAAAAAGAAATGTCCTTTCATATAATGTCCTTTCTCAAAATGTCCTTTTCCCAAAATGTCCTTTTCCCAAAATGTCCTTTTCTGGAAATGTCTTTTTCTCAAAATGTCCTTTTCGCGGAATATCCTTTTCTCAAAATGTCCTTTTCGCGAAATGTCGTTTTCTCAAAATGTCCCTTTCTTCAAATATATGTGCACTACAGGACTAACCCCGCTCAATCCGATTTGATAGGTTAGGTTATAAAAAAAATAACCACGAAGGCTAATGCGGAAGCTTCACTGCGCTCCGCTCCGGACTTAGCCTTCTAACCTAACCTATCAAAGTCGGATTGAGCGGGGTTAATCCTGTAGGTAGTGCACATATTTTGAGAATGGGACATTTTGAGAAAAGGACATTGAGTATGAGATGAGACCATAAGCCTCGTCCTGCCTACCCCTTCGGGGATTAAGGGGGTGACTATTTTTCAGTTCTAGGTGGATGTATTTATTTTGTTGTCATAATTCTATTCTTTTCTCAATGACTTTCAGAAATATGCGGGATCCCGCAAATACCGGGATCCCGCGGGACTGAGTTTGCTCAGTCCCGCAAATACCGGGATTACAATCTTGTTGCGGGATTGCATTCCCTACTCACCACCTATTACGTGAAACAAAAAACTAATAGTAAAATGTGGGTGTATTCTATGTCTGCCCCTTCGGGGATAAAGCTATATGTATGTTAACTTTCACTAACTGTCGTCCATCTCAGTGATCATAAGGGTTCCGTACCCAGAAGGTAAAAACCAGACTCTCTTACTGAGACTGCGCTGTCCGTCTGTCTATTACGAGGCTGTGTCTCAGGAAGCGTGATAACTAGAGAGCTGACATTTTCACAGATGATGAATTTCTTTTGTCACGATAACAACAAATAGACAAAAATTAAAAGAAGCCGTGAGACGGTCTTACCCAACTGCCCCTCTGTGAAAGCGAAAGTTTAAACCGATTGACGTTGTCATTTTTGTTTTATATCAAACTACAAAGCCTGAAAACATATGATCCACGTGACCTAGTGATGAAATATAATGCAACAGACTACAGACAAAGTCTCGCCATAAGCCCCTCTGCAATCTATGGGGCTTAAATCTGAAAAAATAATTAAGGACGGCTCGCATACAAAAATACATGATTTTATGCCATTTTTTGGTACGGAACTCTTCGTACGTCCGTCCGACTTCACTTGGCCGGTTTTATACAGGCTTTGTAGCTTTTCCACCGGCACTTAGACAAGATTTGAGTTACACTATGCAAATGATACACTTTGCACAAATGTTCATGTCGCAACGTAGTTTAATGTTATGTTACAAGTAGATGTTGCTTACCTTATCTTGATACAAATGTGGCCGGTTTGTGTCGACGCGTACACTGATATTATCTGATTATAATGTAATGTTGTCCGACAGTTGACTTCAACCTGCTTATTTTGTAACTAAGCTAACCCGTGCAACTTCGTGTATATTACGTTCGTCTTTCTGTACGTATCTATACCTACTAATATTAAAAAGAGGAAAGATTTGATTGTTTGTTCGTTTGCATCGAATAGGCTCCGAAACTATTCCGATACATCCGAGACCGATTTGAAAAATTCTTTCACTGTTGGGAAGCTAGACTCTTTGCGGTGAATATAGGCTATATTTTATTCTCTTATTCCCACGGGAACGGTAATTACGTAGGTGAAACCGCGTGACGTCCGCTAGTCACACATATACATCTTCTTGAATCACTCTGGAAACTGCATTAAAATCCGTTGAGTAGTTGAAAAGATCTAAGCAAGCGAACAGGCGACTAGAGTGACTTCAATTTAAACTTCCGTCCGTCTCCTTCCGTCCTAAACGTCCGTGAATATTTATTTATATTTAAACTATGTAAAGAGATAATAGTAAACATACTAAGAAGTTATATGTTGTAGGTTCAGCTCCCACCCAAACTAATCTCTTTTGAAAAATTAGTGTCGACTGGTGACCCAAGGGCTGGCAGTTTTCTCGCTCAGCGAATAGGTATTGCTATTCAAAGGAGGAGTGCTGCTAGTCTTTTGGGCACAATGCCACGGGGGCCTTGTTTAGGTTTAGTTTAGATATATAGATATGTAATAATTTCGTTTCTCTGTAATTTTTAACAATAATTGTATTTCATATCTTTTTGTCATGAGCATATTGATTTGCGCTATGATTATTGAATGAATGTTATTTTATTTTTATCCGCTGTCTAGAATCTCTAGATACTATAGCAAAACTTAAATATTAGCTTTATTTGGGTACGTGGGTTCCCTGGATTTCCAAAGCAAAGCGAGAAAAAGCACATCATAGAGACATAATCTAGAATCCGCGAAAGACAGTGGTCCTCTAGACCACTGTCAATAGTCTTCTGACCTATGATAGTCACCCTAAACTTCTCAACTATACTCTGTAAAATATAGCTTGATCTCTGTGACAGTTCTACAAACGTAAACAAGAATATAGACTTTATGCCAACGGTACAAAGCTTTTGTGGTTGAAATGCGGTAATGAGAACACAGAGGTGCAATCTGTAAATAACAACTTTATGCCTTTGAAATAAAAGTCAAATTTGTTTAAGGTAATATGTCATAGAGATCAAGTTATATTTTACAGGTATAGTATTGTATTCTCTTTGTTCTCAACCTGCTTAATGACGCCATGGATCATAAGGCGGGTCGCTTCAATAAAGTGATCTAGATTAAAAAAGAAAGAAAAAACTATAGCGTAACCTACAAAACCACGTATCTAACAATTTCTACAGCAACACAGTATGACCGCGTAAGTACGAATTACAACCCACTTACGTGTTATTAAGATGATATTACAATTTAACTACCGTAAGAACGCATTGAGGAACTATACAATTGACATAATGTATGCTACCGAGATTTTTTATACGATACTAGCAGATTTCCGCGGCTACGCCATAGCTGACTGACTCCCATTTCCAAAGATACCTTAAAACCACGGAAGAAAAAAGAGTACTATTTTTTGTGCTTCAAATAGAGACAACGTCTTCGCTGTACCCCTAGCTGCAGCCGTGAGTAATTTCGAACCCTCCTCAGGGAGCTCCGGGGAGCCACACATCTTGCTCCCCCGAGGAGAGCTTCGGACGTGCGTGGTACCCCGCCCGAGCCGACGTGAAGAATCTTTGGATATCCTTCGGCCCGGCTACAGGGTAAGAACAAAGACTTCTATATAAACTGAGGTAGACGCGCCGTACTCTAACAAGCAAGATTTCAAAAGCAATCCTCAAACACACACATTGCTGAGACTACACTAACTTATAAATACTATTTACGTAATTGTCACCACACACAATAGCAATATACGGATAGAACAAGGGTAAAAGAGACGGCGTATGGACTCCAATTGCAAGTCGAGTACCTACACTCGAAGTTTTGACTCACAACAGTGCGAACAACGCTGCTAATTAGCGCAGTTTATAGGTTTCAAAAATCGGTGCGTAGGGCATGTCTACCTCATTTTATATAGAAGTCTTTGGGTAAGAAGGCACATCGCAAGGTTTAGTTGGTAGTGTGGTCCCTTAATGGGACCGGGAGCCCTGTCCCTGCAGCTGGAATGATGGAGCCCCAACGGTATTCCCCGTGTCACCAAAAAAAGCCTCTTTTCACCCGTTTAACACATAGAAACCCATATTTTATTTCATTTGAAATAATCTCAAGTGTGTGTGAGTGATTAATATTATGAATATACTTAATAGCTAATGTCCTGCTACGATAAATAAGCTATCTATTATTGAAACAATTTTTCAATTCGGACCAGTAGTTGCAAAGATAAGCGCGTTCAACTAAAAAAACAAACAAACAAACAAGCTCTTCAAACATAGAAGATTGAGTAAGCTTCTCATGTATGTCACTACACTAATTAATAGCACTATAAAAGGCAAATTATTGTCATTCATTACACCTCTTTTTACGAAGTTCTTGGTAAGAGTGAAATCATGAGAAAATTTTCGTTGTTTTGTGACCAAAGTTGGTGCTCACTGCCGCGGAACTGAAAAACTGAATTGTGCATTTTGTTAGCTAATGTAGTTCTTTGTTATGTTGATAGGAAATCTGTAACCGTCCTAGTTATCTACTATTAGTCACTCCATCATCATCTGGGTTTGATTCCCGATAGCTATAGGATTTGAAAACCCAAGAACCCAAGTTTACTTTTTAGGTTTCGTACCCAAAGGGTGAAAACGGGAGCCTATTACTGATACTGAGACTTCTCCGTTCGTCTGTCCGTCTGTTTGTCACGAGGCTGTATCTCAGGAACCGTTATGACTAGAGAGCTGCAATTTTCACAGATGATGTATTTCTGTTGCCCTATAAGTATAGAAGTCTATATTCAGAAGTCGGCTAAGACCAGTTGATTTCATTGATTGGTTGATATTTTAACAACATACATACCTACATATAGCTACGTTTTTATCTACGTAGGTATAGGCAGAGGCCTCGTGGTCCAGTGGTTGCGTACCTGACTACGGATTCGGAGGTCGTGGGTTCAATTCCCACCCAGGACAAATCTCTTTGTGTGATGAGCATACTTACTGATTTGTTTTGTGTCTGGGTGTAATTTATGTATATTATGTATGTATTTAGAAAAATTTAAGTATGTATATCAGTCGTCTAGATCCCGTAGCACAAGCTTGTACCTATTAGCTTAATTTGGGTTAGATGACGTTGCGTGAAAAAGTTCACAAAAAGAAAAAATATTTCATTATTCTTAACATAATCCTAATTATCTAATTTGACTATGAATGAATTTCATTCAAATCTCTACAATTCACATCAATATATTCTTCATTCTCTCAAACCATAACTACTTACGTACAATTTTATTGTAATAATTTACAATAAAGGTAATTTGTAATCAATAAACAAACAGTAACAATGATCGGTTCGATTCTCACAGTTCACAAAACAGTTTTCCGAATCGAACGCAAGCGAAGTGTTGAAATAAAACAATGCTTTGTTTTTACGGAAGCTGTTACTCAAGCAGGCTGATGTGACCTTCGCTTCGTTATCAGGTACGAGCATAAAGAATGGAATGTAAATCTGGATAAAATATAATTAGGTGTTTTCTATGTATATACCCCGTGTAGCGACGGGTAAGAGTACAAAATGTCGCCACCACAATACATTCTGAGGGTGTCGTAAGAGACGACTAAGGGAAGACTTTCGCAAAAAGATCCATTGCGTAGAGAAGGGAAACTCAAAATGAAACCCGGTTGTCAATATTGTGTAGTACAAGCGTTAAGCCAAGTTTAAGGCCTTATGGGCGGCTTGATAATTTTCAATTCGCCTGTCCATTTCAACACGACAATAGACTCACCACCAGTTACGTACGCTCTCGGAAAGACAACCCAAAGACTTCCAAGTCTTGAGGCTATCCTTCCGAGAGCGTAAGAAGTCTAAAGACTTTTTACATGGACTAGTATAGGTCATACATACTCAATCTATATTCTGTAGGTAGGTACTAATCTACATTATTTTTTTTTTTTTTTTTTTTTTTATTTTACGTGAGGGAAAATCCTCATGGATGTTATGCCGGACTCCTACCGACTAAAAAACCTCACGCAACGCCCAACAGCCTATGGTTGTGAGCCCCGGGTAAGCCCTCGGAAGGATGTCCCAGGACAATCTACATTAATATTATAAAGAGGATTTGATTGTTTGCATTGAATTGGCTCCGAAACCACTGAACCGATTTCAAACATTCTTTCACTAGTGGGAAGCTACACTATTCCCGGGTGACATGAGTCTTATTTTATTCCCGAGTTTCCACGGGAATGGGAACTACGCGAGACGTCCGCTAGTCGCTTTTAACCTACACTACCTAACCTAACTCATGCATTACTCTTTTCAGATTTATGCAAATGAGAAAAAAATGAAATGAATTTGTTGAGTAAGAAATTAAGAATGCATTATTTTTATCAATGACACATTGATGTATGTAAGTGAATGCACTGACTAGGTATTCAATTCTAATACCGTAATTCGTAATAATGTATTTATTGAGAACTCTTCTAGCAAAACAGAAAATCATTAACCAAACTGGAATGATACATTTCTTTTAGCTGCTGATAAAAAATAACATACATTATAAACTTTAGAAATGTTTATTTTATTTATATTCATTTTTAGTTATCTACGTATAATTGGCAAAGCGCATGATAAATAATATTTTTAATATGACTAGTGCATGTTGCATAAAATGGAGGCGGAAGTGTTATTTAATTTGGTTATGTACAACAAAGGAAATATTATCTTCCTTCACACGTAGCACGTTCACTGAGTACTGAGTACACGCTTGTTAAATGTACGTCAACGATTTTTCTTATATGTACATATTCTTATTTTTAACTGCCTCTGTGGCAGAGTCGGTGGTGATACCGCCTGCGGCGCTGGAGGTCGTGGGTTCCATTCCCACCGGAGACAAAAATTTGTGTGACCCATAAATGTTTGTCTCCAGAGTCTGAGTGTTTCTATGTATAATATGTATGTATTTAAAAAGTATAATATCCGTGGTCTGATACCCATAACACAAGCAGGTTATTCCTAGCTTACTTTGGGATCAGATAGCGTTGTGTGAAATGTCCGTGAATATTTATTTATTTATTTGTTTATTGAATAGTAGCGGACGTCACGCGGTTTCACCCGCGTAGTTCCCGTTCCCGTGGGATTAAGAGAATAAAATATAGCCTATGTTCACCGGAAATAGTGTACAAAGACGCAGGACAGTACCTGAATCCCTAAGGAAATCCGCGATGGTAGTCAAAGTCTATTGAGAACGTTGGGGCTCCTTCCGAGGACTTACCCGGTACTCCCGTCCGTAGGCAGTTAGTAGCGAACCATGTGGATTTAACCTTTAGGAATTCAGCATGGCATTATTGAGGTTATAAAACCGGCCAAGTGCGAGCCGGACTCGCGCACAGAGGATTTTGTACCAAAAAACGGTAAAAAATCACGTTAGTTGTTTGAGAAACCCCTTCTTAATCCCTCCTTTTTTCTGGTTTTAGTATTTGTTGTCATAGCGGTAACAGAAATATATCGTCTTCTGTGAAAATTTCAGCTCTCTAGCTATCACGGTTCTTGAGATACAGGCTCATGACGGACAGACAGACAGACAGACGGACAACGAAGTCTCATGATTGGGGTCCCGTTTTCCCCTTTTGTGTACGGAACCCTAAAAAAGGATAAAAAAATCGTCCTCAGTGCGGTATTTCCGACTGAAGCAATCAATCTTAATGATCCTCTATTTACCAACTTAAAGGAATTAAAAATGCATGAAATGATAAGTGTTAACTTTGTACGTTTCATAGTTATTTCCTGGCCATTCATTAGAGAGATTACCTACCTTGACTTTTACCACAGTATAAATATGTTGTTTAACCAGTATTGTAGCTCCCTACAAACGGACGAAGCGCAAGCTATACCTACGATTCTCGTTTACGGCAGGCCTTTCAGCACGCTAGCAGGCGATTGTGCCGAGTAGACGAATGGACGGCGTGTCGTTTTTAATAGTAACCGCGCGTGTTTTATTTACTAAAAATATTTATGTTCGTCAATAACGCACCCAAAGATAACGTTTTTTAGATTACCTACCTGGAAACTCCGAAAGGTAAGACTATAAATTGATTTTACTTAAGTACTAATTGGTAGGTACTATACTACTAGTTGACCTAAAGTTAAACAAAGTGATTGACACGAGTGAACTAGGTAGTTACATGAAGTAGGTATGTTTGTGTTTAAAACTAGACTTGTGCTTGCTCAGTCAGTGAACGGTGCGATCCAATATAGTACAATATCCAAAAAAAAACTAGTTCAGAACTCTAGTACGTGTAGGTAGTACATTTAGTTCCGTTGTCAGTTCGTAGTTATTTAATTGAGAGCAATGATTTAGGTACATATGTTTCAAGAGTATTCATTTCTTTGTGGATGACCGATGTTACAGTACACTTAGCACCGTATGACTGCCTCTATGGCGCGGTCGGTAGTGATACCGCCTGCGGCGCTGGAGGTCGTGGGTTCGATTCCCACCCGAGACAAATATTTGTGTGACCCATAAATGTTTGTCTCGAGAGTCTGGTTGTTTCTATGTAAAATATGTATGTATTTAAAAAGTATATTAGTATTAACATCCGTAGTCTGATACCCATAACACAAGCAGGTTATTCCTAGCTTACTTTGGGATCCGATAGCGTTGTGTGAAATGTCCGTGAATATTTATTTATTTATAAAAACAGCATTTTTGTTACCTTTGATTTTTATTACACGCATAGAGACAAATATGAACTTCCAAAATTTAACACAACTTGACAATGTACGAAAAGTACTAGTGTACTAAAGACTGACTAGTACTTTCAAATCGAAAAATAGTTTTAATTTTGTAAATCAAAAATTTAACGCAATGATTATAAAGACTAGAATTCCGTGATTCTATCACTGACGAAACATGTGATGAGCCGATTATTATTGTCTACGCCGCTTACTCGTTTTCAAATTTCTACACCCGTCTCACTCAATCGTTAGTAGATAACGGACGCTGCGCCGCCATGCCACCACCCCGCGCCGCCAGCCGTTGCGGGGATATTATATTATTACTCACAAAGTATTTTTTTGTTTAAATAAAAAAGGTACATATTTACTCGAAATGAAAGCCGGTTGTCAGTAAAACAACAATCCTTAATACAAATTGAAGGCCTTGTGGGCGGATTGAAAAAAATCAACTGCATTAGGCTCACTATCTATTACGCGTACGTAAAACTATAAGGTAAAATGTGGGCGTATACTATGCCTCTGCCTACACCTTCAGGGATAAAGGCGTGACTATATGAATGTATGTATGTACATATTTACAATCGCAATACTAAATAGAAAATCAAAGTAGGCACATATTATTAAAATGCTGTAGGTGGGCAGCCCTATCGCATGCTTACGTACCGCGCGACTGTAGGCATTTATTTCTAAAATCCGGCCGAGTCAAACTACAGTATACAGTGCTTTTACGTTCAAATGATGACTTTCAAGATATTACACCAATGCCTTTGTGCATTATGCCATGTTAAATGTGCATTGTTGACAAATTATTATGCGCTTTTAAGCTTTTTACTGACTCCGAAAAATAAAAATATAATCAACTCTTTTAGTAGGGTTGCCACGTGTCTTGTTTTCTATATCTATACTAATATAATAAAGAAGAAAGATTTGTTTTTTTGTTTGTTTGTTTGTAACGAATAGGCTCCGGAACTACTAGACCGATTTGAAAAATTCTTTCACTGTTGGGAAGCGTTTGCGGTGAACATAGGCTATATTTTATTCCCGTATTCCCGCGGGAACGGGAATTACGCGTGTGAAACCGCGTGACGTCCGCTAGTATTTTAAACAGCGATCTGAGATTAAAGCAAGGATATCTGTTTATGTAGCAAGGTAGGTACCTACATGATCAGCTTAAAATCGAGATTAATATTGTTTTTTTTTTTATTTTAAGCTTTGTTTTCAAATACTTGAGTTAAATTACAGCTCGAAAACACCCTCTAGCTTTTTATGGGTTTTCTTACCTTATAGTTGTCTAGATTATTTAGCTGTATGAAAATATTACACAATGTTCTTATTGTGTATTATTTGGATGATGGATTAAAATTGTTTTTAACTGAAACAAAAATAAATATATGTTAAGGCATTAAAAATTCACCATTAAGCCTACCATCTCCTTTTTAATCGGTTAAAAAATTCACGTGGCTCTAGTTACAATATTATCTTATCAAACTAGACAATACTATTTTCACCATCACTCACATCACAAGTCGGAAGAAACTACTTTTAAAAAGTTACATTGTTCTAGCAAAAGTGGTATAACGCCGTAGCTAGCAGAGGCGGAGCGAACAGCGGAGCGTACAGCAGTGCGATGCTAAAGAACTGAGAAACCAATAACTAATATACAATAGACAGATTATACTGTAGTAGACAATCACCTAATTCATTATTTTAGCATAAATTTGGAGTTACTGAAACACACACGATGCGTTTTGCTTAATTGTAATATTTGCAATATTTTGTAATACTTATTAATTAATTTCAGCTCACTCTTGCGCGGGAGTTGAAACACTAAACATGTTCCAATCAAACCAGCATTTGACTCTATCGTCTATGTCCCTCCTAATATAAGAATACACTCGTTATGCGCCTTTGCCTAATTAGTTCACTTTATGAAACTATTACATGCGTCATGAAATAGATATTCTCGAACGTTTAAAGTAACGTTTCCATTTTCTACCGCTTTACTAACAAAGCTTTAGATGTTCATAGAAACGGATATTAAAAATAACATAGATCTTTCACAATTTTCATTTGAAAAGAAAAAGACAGATAGATTCTATATTTACATAAGTTCTATATAGTTTGCAATCCCACAAATATTATTGCAATACCTCTGTGGCGCAGTCGGTAGTGATACCGCCACCAGTCGCCACCAGCCTGATGGTAAGAAAGCAGTGGCGCATCTAGCGATTGGTGGCCACTTCTTACAGTGGTCCTCAAGTTGGCGGCCCTGTGATGTGCCTCTTCACGCTCCTCTTGAAGAACCCGGGATTGTAAGATGAGGGAAACACGTGTGCGGGCAGGTCGTTCCATGTTTTTATAGTTCGACAGAGGAACGATCTTTTGAAACGCTCGGTTCTGGCGAAGATTCTCTCCACTGTGTATGAGTGGCATCTCTGCCCGGCACGCGTTGTTCGGGATCGGAAAGGAGATGGTGGGATCAGGTTGAAGAGCTCTTCAGAACATTCGCCGTGATACATTCGATAGAAGGCAGCCAAGGACGCTATGGTTCTTCGCTGCGACAAAGGTTCGAGGCCTCCCGTCACCTCAGGACAACCAATTATTCGGATAGCACGTCTCTGCATAGCGTCAAGCGCGTCTAACAAGTACCTCGCGGAGTCATCCCAAAGGTGAGAACAGTACTCGACGCAGGGACGAATCTGCGTCTTGTACAGTAAACATCTCTGATGTGGCGTGAAATACCGTCTCACCTTATTCAGGATTCCCAGTTTCCGCGAGGCCAGACCAATACAGCTCTCTATGTAGTTTTTGTGATTGAGCTCACGCCGGACGTCTATACCGAGGATCTCCAGGTTGTCCTTTAGTGGAATTGTAATGCTCTGAAGAGAGGGCAGGGGTAGGAATGGGGACTTCTTAGCTGTAAACGCACACGCCTGTGTTTTTCTGGCATTGAACTCGACCAGGTTGTCTGAACCCCATTGGGCAATGCGGCCTAGGTCCAGATCGAGATCCGCCACGAGTTGTCGTCTCTTCTCATCCACGTCGCATCGCCCCGCCGCTGGACGGCCAGAATAGCTCCCATGAAGAGTACTGTCATCCGCATAACAATGAATGCACCCAAGGGACAGCATGTCATTGATATGCAGAAGAAAGAGAGTTGGGGACAATACCGATCCCTGTGGTACTCCGGCATTTACCTGAAAAAAACAGGAAGCCTGACCATCACAGAGGACCCGAATCCGTCGTCCGTTCAGGAAGCTGGCCAACCAGCGGCACAACTGATGCGATAAACCATATGACGGCAGCTTGGAAAGAAGCGACGCATGCCATACCCTATCAAAGGCTTTTGCGATGTCTAGGCCAATAGATAGAGATTCGCCGTGCCTCTCCATAGCCTCACCCCAGGTGTGCGTTATGTACGCTAGGAGGTCACCCGTTGATCGTTTCGGCCTAAAGCCATATTGGCGATCGTTAATTAACGAGTGATCCTCAAGATAGCGCATGAGCTGCTTGTTGATGATTAGCTCGAACACCTTGCAGATGACGGTGGTTACGGCTATGGGGCGATAGTTGGCTGGATCCGACCGATCCCCTTTCTTGGGGATCGGTTGGACATTCGCCTCCTTCCAAGCCTCCGGCACTTCTCCCGACGAATACGAAAGGCGATACAGGCGTGTTAGCGTTGGAGACAATTCAGCTGCACAATTCCTCAGCACCACGGCCGGAATGCCATCAGGACCACTGGCTTTCCGCGTGTCGAGTGACCGTAGCACCGCCCGCACATCGCACTGCCGGATTACAATTTCTGGCATCGTGGTTCCACAGTTGGCGATAGTGGGAGGTTGCTTGCCACAGTCATCGACCCGGGAATTAGCCGCAAAGAGCTTGTCTAATTACTCGTCAGCAGTAAGTCCAGCAGGGCGGGTTCATGGTCTGACCTGTCCGGTATGCGCGTAATCCCGCGTACCACCTGGGTCAGACCATGGGAGAGTGCGAACGCGTGGGTGGCCCGTCCCGCAGGATCTGTCTTGAGGGACCCCAACCACTCAATGTGGTGACCATTGAAGTCCCCCAGAAAAACCAACTCGGCGTTCGGGAACCGTACCTGCGCGTCATCAGCCCCCTCGCTGAGGTGCTGATACAGCCTCATCATCTCAGCGGTCCCTGTGTGGGATCGATAGACACACACGTAGATCTGACTCATGGAGCCGTGATCTACGTGCAGCCAAAGGACGGAGAGGGAAGGGTCCTCAAGGCAGCGCAGCCGGCGACAGCAAACATCCGCCCTAACGAACGCGCACACCCCGGCTTTTTCTCGAAATAGTTCCTCGATGATATAGCCGGGGTAACTAAGGTACGACTGATCGGCAGGGCGGAGTATTTGCGTCTCCGTTAGGAACATCACAGCTGGCCGTGCCGTCTCTAGATGGTGATGGACGACGTTGAGGTTGGCATGGAGTCCGCGGATGTTAGCGAACTCCACCTCAAACAGTACGTTACTGGGAGTAGTAGCGGCCGCTGTGGTACCTGATTTTCTTTTCTGCACTGCCATGATTGCTGGGAAAGGGAGACGTGAAGACGGAGTGACATTTGCTGCAGCAGTGAGTGACAAGGCGTAGGGGCTAGCTTCATCTATGACTGTGTGGTGAGACGGAAGCCGACCCGCCGGACGGAAGGGCCCCCGTACCCCCCCGAGTGTGGTCGCCGGGGTCCCAGTCCGGTCACCATCCGGCACGACGAACCACATCGGGATTATGCGCGGCCTGGTGGGGCAGCCTCCCAGGGTGGTTAGTCCCAGTTGGGCCCCTATACTATGCCGCGGGCGGCCAGCGGTAAAACCGTTTCTACGGGTCTCCCTGGCCGGCGGGTCGACCCCCGTCAGCCACACTAGAATCCGCTTAGCGCCTACTGGTCCCCCCCTGCTGCATCAAACATCGCCCCGGGCCCGGCTATAAGTATTAATATCCGTGGTCTGATACCCATAACACAAGCAGGTTATTCCTAGCTTACTTTGGGATCAGATAGCGTTGTGTGAAATGTCTGTGAATATAAAAAAAAAAATCATCGCTGACCGCTCTGCTACTCTCTATTATAACAATCTAAGCTCATAGCCTTATACATGTGAAAACGCCCCAGTTTATGCCAATCACAGATGATCGTGGTACGGTTCAGGGGTTCACATAAGTTGACAGGCGAACCAGGTCACTGAGCCTCAACAATTACTTTCGACAACCCTATTTCCATGGAGTTTCTCTACTGTCCAAATGTATCTTCGCACCGTAATTAAATAATACGAAATGTATTGTTAAAGATGAGTACAAGATCAGTTTCTAGTAATTTTGTAGTTAGGAGACTTTCTGTGAGATTAGTAGATTAAGTTAGGTGATCCGAGCGAGACCGAGTACCTAAAAAAGTAACTGTGCGAAGAAAATTTTACACAATGTTATCTAGCTCAAAATAAGCTAAGATAAACGTGTAATTTGACATTTAATGGACAAGTGTCACAATGTTCTAATGAACCAAGTTCTCTTATTTTCTTTTAAAAATAACTATGTAATACGCGCCCACGACTCTGTCCTCGGAAAATTTTGTTCCCGTGCCCATGACAATTTATTCCCGGGATAAAAAAAAAGATTATACTTAATCTATACTTACCCGTACCAAATGTCAGTCAGATCTGTTCAGCCGTTAGAGCGAGGAAGTGTAACAAACCTTCAGACATTTACGCTCGCAAAATTACGCATTTTTATTAACCCATCTCTATAAAATAGATTGCAGAGGGGCTTATGGCGAGACTTTGTCTGTAGTCTGTGACTCTGTTGCATTATATTATTATTGAGATAACAGCATTTCTTTCTTTCCGCATTACCGGTTGGTACGGCATACTAACTCCACAATAAACGCATTAGATGCTATCGGAACTAAGTTGATGTGATCATGATTGATGAAGATTATCATCATTAGCTACAGATATACCAGCATTGATATAATCCGCTTACACAATCACAATACTACACAAAAAGTTTTCAATAAAGCAGCCTCTACATAGCCGCTTTCTAAGCTGAGCTAACAGAACTAATAAGCTTTTTATAGCTAGCGATTAGAGTAAGTTCTACTTAGGTTTATTGAGGAAGACGCACTATTATGAGCTTCTTCGAGTCAAAAGACTTATGATTTTGTTGCGTACCTATAGAATATTAAATCTGGTCTCCTTCCACAATCTCCTTTACCCTTATTCCTCTTATGCCACTTGGCTATTTCTCTATCCCGCTCTAAGAGCCAGACAAGGTCCTTCTTAAGCTGCAAGCTGCGAAGGATAGACATGAAAACTCAGGATACTCTTTTCCATACTACTAATATATTTGACAAATTACAATGGATCAATAAATAATACCGGCCAAGTGCGAGTTGGACTCGCCCATGAAGGGTTTCGTAGCAGCACGTAACATGTTTAAAAGTTCTTGTCGTTCGTTGTAACTTTGATTGATGTTTTAACACGTTCGCAGTGGTAGTGATTTTTCTAACCGAAAATTGCGGTTTACGATGTATTAAAAAAAACTACCAGCTCTATCTCGTTCCTCAACCAATTTTCGTTGGTAGTTTTTATGGCAATGTACATCATATATTCTTTTTAGAATTATCATTCTCTTAGTTTAGAAGTTAGAGGGGGGGGGGGGGGAACACATTTTTCCACTTTGGAAGTGTCTCTTGCGCAAACTATTCACTTTAGAAAAAAATGGTGTTAGAAACCTCAATAGCATTTTACCACACACGTATGGGTTTGATGAAAAAAAAAAATTGAGTTTCAGTTCTGAGTATGGGGACCCCCAAAATTTACTGCTTTTTTTCTAGTTTTACATAAGAATCTTAATGCGGTTCACAGAATACATCTAGTTACCAAGTTTCTATAGCATAGGCCTTATAGTTTCGGAGAAAAGTGGCTGTGACACACGGACGGACAGACAGACATGACGAATCTATAAGGGTTCCGTTTTTGCCATTTGTCTACGAAACCCTAATAAAAAACTGCCTATGTCATTCCACTGCTAGACGTAGTCGCTAGGAGTCCGGCATAACATCCATGAGGATTTTCCCACACGTTAAACAAAAAAAACCGGCCAAGTGCGAGTTGGACTCGCCCATGAAGGGTTTCGTTGCAGCAAGTAACATAATAGAAAAGTTCTTATAGTTTGTTGTAACTTTGATTGATGTTTTAACACGTTCGCAGTGGTAGTGATTTTTGTAACCGAAAATTAGGGTTTATGACGTATTAAAAAAAAACTACCAGCTCTATCTCGGTCGAACCAATTTTCGTTGGTAGTTTTTATAGCAATGTACATCATATATATATATATTTTAGATTTTTCATTCTCTTAGTTTAGAAGTTAGAGGGGGGGGGGACACACATTTTTCCACTTTGGAAGTGTCTCTTGCTCAAACTATTCATTTTAGAAAAAAATGATTTTAGGAACCTCAATAGCATTTTTAAAGACCTATCTATAGATACCACACACGTATGGGCTTGATGAAAAAAAAATTTTTGAGTTTCAGTTCTGAGTTGGGGACCCCCAAAATTTACTGCTTTTTTTCTAGTTTTATATAAGAATCTTAATGCGGTTCACTGAATACATCTAGTTACCAAGTTTCAAAAGCATAGACCTTATAGTTTCGGAGAAAAGTGGCTGTGACACACGGACGGACAGACAGACGGACAGACAGACAGACAGACATGACGAATCTATAAGGGTTCCGTTTTTGCCATTTGGCTACGAAACCCTAAAAAAGGCTTGTCCCAAATTACTTATGCCACAATACACGGTCACCAAACGCTTCCAGTCACTCCTTGCGACCGTTTTTAGGTTTTCAGTCCATCTATTATTTTACAATATACCTAGGTAATTCTGACTTTTACAGTAGGTAGGTAATATAAAAATTGGCTGCGGTCTACACATTACGAGAAATAAGGCAGAAAATAAAAAAAATGTGGTCTTATTAAGAAAAATCGATTATCAAGTACTTTCACGCTCTTAATGGCCAAATATAGGTCACCATCAAATGCCATTGTTCTTTTGACTGACGAACATTTTATGGACTTTTCTATTTTTCTAAAGCCCTCAATATTCGTGCACACTTTTCTCTGTTAATTCGAATCATTTAATAATAATAATAAATCATTTATTTCAGGCATTTATATCCCATATGACACAAAGAACACAAAGTAAGTATATTAATTAATTGTAAAACAGTCCATGCAAGAATACATTATTAAAGATATCAAATATTAATATTCAGTAATTGCAATACATTAATTTAATCAAAAACAGATATTAAAATTCAATAAAAATTAAAATTAAAATATCAATAATTAAAATTCAATAAAAATCATAAAAAAAGAATAAAACTTTATCATTATCATTCCCTACAAAACTAACATTCTCTCCTCACCAGTATGAGCTCTGGATGCCTTACCATCATAGAAGAACGACGTCATTCCGACGTGCTCAAAATAGATAACTTGCTGAAAGTCATAACGAGTGAATTTGACCTCGTTCGTACTTATTCTAGGGCACGAAATTTGTGTTTTTTCGCCAAGTTTGTTGTGATAGTGCCCACATAGACTCACTTTCGGTATCGTCAGTGTAACGAGTCACTCTCACTAACACCGATTTGTTCAGTGAAGTGATAGGTAGTGTTTATCTTTATACGGGTAGGACGGGAACTCAGTGAAATCATAAGTTACTGTTGCAGCCATATTGTAATAATAATCATACACCATACTCTTCCTTGACACCTACCTATTATGTATTATCATGATATTTTCAGTCAATCAAATCGGCTTGTCACCAAAAATGTTAAACAGCTTTACAACTCAATTATTTTGAATGCTCATTTTAAAAAAATAATGATAAATCATTATCATTCTGCGTTCTCGGAGCCAGCCTAACCTACTGAATTGCAAATGGGCGTAGAGAAGTTAAGCTCAAAATAAAACCCTGTATCAACTCATGACTAGTGTCCGAGCCAATTCGCAATGAAATTTTAAAGAGACCTCACAGCAGTGAACTGCGATTGATTAATTCATTGATGTCTATGCTAGGTAGATAGTCCATTGAAATGTTCCATATGCTTTGCATTTTTTAGAGGACGCAATTTTATTTTTGGGACATATGTGAGGGGTCAATAGAAGCTTAAACTCAAGTTTGTTGGGTCGCCACCCTTGATCCCCGGCCGCCATTTAGAAAAAAGGGGTGAAAACACTTTTCTCGCGTTATCTCGGAAACTATCCGTCTAACCAAAATTGATAAGGGTGGCGACCCCACAAACTTGAGGTTAGGCTGCTATTTACCCCCCACACATGTTCCAAAAATAAATTTGCGTCCTTTAACAAATGCAATATTCGGTCCTTAAATTGTAACATTTCAATGGACTAAGATGTATATTGTCGCGAAATATTTTTTATTCAAGACTCAAATGGTTATTCATGTCATTGAATATTCACTGAAACAATGCTTCTTTTACAATATTTACACAATTGCAACAAAACAAAAGCAGTCTATAACGTGACGTTGTTTGTCTAAATGTCTACTCCACGTATTTCTTTGATAAATATTGATTTTGATTTTAATGAATTTGATCTTTGTTCGATAATCTATTGTTTCACAGCACAAAGAAAATGTAGATTAAACGAGTCCAACTAAATGAACCCAGTATTTAAACTCTCACACAATTTCATTCCAACACAGTCCTACGAATATCATAATTTACCTAGTTTCGCTAAGTTAAGTGATATACACAATGTCAACACTAGAAATAAATATAACACTAGAAATAAATATAACATAGCAGCTTGCAGAAAATCAGTAATTCTTTCAGGGGTAACGGTATACGCATTTTTACAACAGGTTACCTAACGAAATTAAAAGTAGATAGGTACCTATGTCCCTAAATAAATTCAAAAAGTTTATTAAAGATAAATTATACCTACTGCAAGGGCTTAATACAGTGGGTGATTATTTGATGGATAAGGATGCCTGGAAATGACCTGCTCTGCTGGATCCTCAAAAAACTGTTCAAATGCATAGTTTTTAGATACATTAATATGTATATTATATACATATTGTAAATAGAGCACTGAAAAGAATAACCCGCTGAGTTTCTTGCTAGTTCTTCTCAGGTGGGTCGCGTTGTGAACTGGTAGTAGCTCTTTGGTTTATATAAGTGACGTTTACAAGTGCATCTGTAAAATAAATAAATTTTGTTTGTTTGTATGGTCATCATCATTATTTGAGTACCTAATTATTAAAGGATAGTTTCGACATGTAGCAGTAGTTTCTAGGTAATGCATTATCATAGCCATTCATTCTCCTACATGTTCATCACCGTATTTCTCTTTCTTCGAATCACAATTACATTCCCCATAACGAGCGGTAATTAATCCCATTAAGTACGATAAAACGCAAACGATGCTTTCTAACGCACCATAAACAATAAATGGGAAACAAAATGGCGGAACATCTTTCGCGCCCGTTCGTTTGTCTTCCGCCGCGGAAATGCGACTTTTTTGTGATTCTTAGTTCCAATTAAACTGTTCAGCGCGCTTAATTAAAAGAAAAACTTTGAGAAAATAAATAAACCTTCGTGGTTCACAGTTCACATACATTTTTATCCGGTTAGGTTTAAAATGCGGGTACTTATTTTAAAAACTGCATTCCATTAATGACTAGCTGACCCGCGCAACTTCGTTTGCGTGATAAATGAAGAACCGCTCGACCGATTTTGTGCAAACTTCACATAAACCATCTACTTATTTAATATTCCGAACAAAGCCTAAACATTTGGTTTGGATAGGTGAGCCCGTTCTTGAGTTATAAAATTACAACGAAAAGTGGCACTAATTTTTATAAATATAGATAATTGAAGTTGTGACTGTGAGCATATTTTTCAAATTTGCTGTTCTATTTATTCTGTTACGTTAGTACCTGCCTAGGTATACCTACCACCTAGTATTTTTTCTTATTACATGCACCACCAGCTGTTCTATGCGACTATACCTATTTTTTTTTAATGAACAACAGCCTCTGGTCTGGATTCATCTGTAACTAGAACCGTCCCTGGACCTGAGTGGCGAGTGCCATGTCTTTTATGCTTATGAAGTAACTAGCTGATGCCCGCAGCTTCGCCCGCGTAATATTTGTTCCCGTTCCCGCTTCCCGTATTTTATCCCCTTGGGGGTAGAATTTATCAAAATCCTTTCTTAGCGGATGCCTACGTCATAACATCTACCTGCATGCCAAATTTCAGCCCGATATGTCCAGTGGTTTGGGCTGTGCGTTGATAGATCACTATGTCAGTCAGTCACCTTTGAGTTATATATATTTAGATAGCTGTAGTTGTGGCGTCCTCGCTACAACTACAGCTTTTAGGTACTTCCTAAGCTTAAAATAAAAAAAGTGAAATTTTGGATAATTACTCTTTCGTGAGTATTATTTGTATCATAACAATCAATAGATGGTATATGGTCGAACTGAGTTACCGCCTCCTTTTTTGAAGTCGGTTAAAAATATAGGGAGCCAATGTAGAAGAATACGGAAGTGTTGGAAACGGCAACATTGCCTCGGGTACAAAGTTTTTCTCCCATGACAAAAATTCCTTACGTACACGAAATCTGCACTTCAAAACTAACCCTACCTTTTCTCCCGCAGGAGCTGGAACAAGAGAAACATTTGCTGCGGCGGCGGCTAGACACCACGGAAGGGGAGTACGAAGCGAGGCTACTCGAGCTGCAGAATGACATCAAGGAGCTCACCACCAAGATCGGCTCCAGGGATACCTCCGTCAAACAGGTTAGTGCTTTGACGGAACATTTTTTTTATACCTCTAAGGTGGCAGACAAGAATATGGCCTACTAGAAGGACTAGTGGTCACCGCAGCCTATGAACGCGCTGCCGACCCTGTAAGAACCTTCTAAGACCCCTTTTGAAGAACCCCATACTATAGAGAAAACCGAGGCAGGGAGATCATTCCACAACCAAAGCGTGCCCGCGATGTTGGTGGGCAAAGGATTTAAAAGTACCTACAGGGCCGGCAGATTGTTTCTTTTTTACACCAATAAGTTCCAAAGCAAGCTAGACAAAGGATAAGCATATGAGCTTCCTGATGAAAAGTGGTCACCGCAGTCTATGAACGTTTATAACACACTCGCGCTGTCGACACAGTTAAAATATTCTAAAGCCACTTTAGAAGAACTCCGTACTGTAGGCATTCTTCAACATGGAAAGGCCGGAAAGGGTAAGTAAGGTTAGGTTGTATCTGGATTACCATCATCTGAGCGTACTTACTGGTTACCAAGCTATAATTTTGAAAAAATATCTATTAGATTTTCATATTTGTTAAGCTTTCTTTTTTAACGTGAGGGAAAATCCTCATGGATGCTATGCTGGACTCGTACCGACTAAAAAACTTCACGTAACGCCCAACAGCCTGTGGTTGAGAGCCCCGGGTAAGCCCTCGGAAGGATGTCCCAGGACTCCCAACAGACCCACGGCCGCCACTGTGGCCTCGCCTAGGGGGTGGTTCGGGTGCTATCCCGTGTCTTTGGGGGGTTTCGGTAGTGATCCCGCTTCTCAGGGGAGGCGTGCGTGACTCCCTCACGTCATGCTGCCATCATGGGCCTGCTTCTATAAGGACGGTGAGCAGCCCTCTCACCGTCCTCAGCTCCTGGTCATGGAGGCCGATAGTCCTCGGCGAAGACACGTCGGCGGCGCTAAGCCGCTGACTGCGGAACTCGGGTGGGAGAGTTCTCTCCCGTTCCCGCCCCGCCACCGCTGCCTCTTTCACGAGCATGACCTGCTCGCAGAAAGAGGCGGCCATATTTGTTAGGCTAGGATTAATTTGAACTACATGGTCGCCTCTATACTATTGGTAACTGTCTCTACGTCAGAGGGTTATGTAAAATTCAAATTGATTAAATGTAGGCAACTGTAGGTATCTTTGGCTGCTATTATGCAGAGCGGGAACCAATTGATTACATTTTAGTGAATATAAAAGTAAGTAACAATCGATTATTCGCGCCTTGTTACTTTCTATCACAATAGTTCGGTGAATCCAAGCTCTCAAGATGGCAAAATTTCTTTAGACCTTGCTGGGCACACCTACCTATAAATTGGAGAAATGTCTTTTATGAATTCTACGTAAACATCCGTAATTAAACATACAAAGGTAACAGCTTTTTTTTAAAGAAGGGCTCTCTTATAATTTGCACAGCATCAACATTCTTCCGATAGTCGGAAGTCTAGAGAAAAGGAACAAACCAAAATTTAAAAACAATATAATCCAGCATCAATTTTTTTTGGGTTGCATACCCAAAGTGTAAAAATACCCTATTCATGAGTCTTCGCCGTCCGTCTATCCGTCACGAACGCTGTATCTCAGGAAACGTGATAGCTAGAGAGCTGAAATTATCACAGACTAGCGGACGTCACGCGGTTTCACCCGCGTAGTTCCCGTTCCCGTGGGAATACGGGAATAACCTATGTTCACCGCAAAGAGTGTAGCTTCCCAACAGTGAAAGAATTTTGCAAATCGGTCCAGTAGTTCTGGAGCCTATTCGTTACAAACAAAAAAACAAATATTTCCTCTTTATAATATTAGTAGGTATAGATGATGTGTTTTTTGTTGCCGCTAGTACAGTCTTATTCCCATTGAACAAACGTAATATTTTGCTGTCTTCGCGCGCGAGTTCGACAAACTACTTGCAATACTATATAATATAATATAATATAATAGTTGATTCTTTAAATCTACTTACTAAGTATATAATTTACACTTACGTTCCAAGATCTACTTACTACATATAACCACTTTACTCTAAAGCACCTGCGGTAATAAGTAAACGCATTCTGCGTAATGACAATGTTGCAATTTGAACGTAATGTCATTTGATTATCTGTCATTATTTGACAACTTGTCATGACTAAGCTTTTTTTCATTGAGGTCAAGCGAAAATGTAAGCCATTTGTAAGTGTTTACAATTGAGTGAAATATTGTAAAATCAACTGTTTACTTAGCCTAGTCTCCTTACTAACGCCTTAACTGGAGGCTAAATGATGTTCAAACAGGGAAATGAGTTGGAACGAATGTTTAACTATGTACTTGCCTAACTTAGACTTACCTATATGATTAAGATTTTAATAGTTTTATCTGCCAAGACTAACTCTATGCCTTTCTTGGTTACATAAGCTTTTTAACAATTCTGAAATTTAATAAAATCCTCGATATGGAATTATTTGTGCCTATCCATCTACGTAATGACGCTGTTAATGGCTGATTAGGATCTAGAGCAGTCACCCCTAAAACTGCATTAGGCACTCGTTCTTAACATAATACAAAGTACAAAGATTTTGCAGTATATTCAAAATGGGAGGATTGGATAAATAAGAACAAACGTCTAACAGTACTGGTCACCAACCCTAGATTTTCTGCCCCCTCCCCCCCCCTCCCTTAGAAGCGGGATCACACCCGAAACCCCCCAAAGACGCGGGATATCACCCGAACCACCCCCTGGACGAGGTCGCATTGGTGGCCGTGGGTTTGTTTGTTGGGAGTCCTGGGACATCCTTCCGAGGGCTAACCCGGGGCTTCGAACCGTAGGCTGTTGGGCGTTACGTCAGGGTTTTAAGTGGGTAGGAGTCCGGCATGGCATCCATGATGTCTTTTTCTTCGCGTTAAATAACCCTAGATTTTTTAGCACTACATTATTCAAAACTTCCCATAAAATGACTAAGACCAAAACAAATTCTAGATAACAAAATTTTCAATTATACAGACACCAAAATCCGGTATTGTTGTATTGTGAACATTAAATGGCGGATTTAAAACAATGATGGAGCCTTGACCCTTACTTGGTACGTTTTGTGTCCTAACCGCTCTGTACTGTTTAGTGTGATTAACATTGAAAATGCACATTACCGCCCAACGTGCAACTTTGTCAAGGTTAAGGTGTGGTGCTAGTGATAGCGATAAAGAAATATCATCGCAACGTGTGAGGTCTTTTACAATTGAAAATTTTCAGAAGTGGGGCGTCACAACAGCGCAGGTAGGAAGCGCGTGTACAACCTTGCGCGTGTAGTGTTGCAAACGTCCATAAACTAAGCTAACCAACCGTCAGGTGCGCCATAAGCTGGTTTGCCAGCTTAGTAGTATTAAAAGAAGTATCATGATACAACCATATTTACAGCATATACCTACTAGAAATTTTAAAGATAGTGGATTCATTCAATTCTCCGGATAAATTTTAACTCAGTCGAGTCTCCTGTAGCAGTGAACTTAAATTGGATGAGAATTCGTGCGTGATGTTTGAAATTCATGTGTTCAGATTTTGCCCAACGGTTTTGGTTTAACAAAAATACAGACGCAGTACTTTTATAAAACCGCGTTTGTACCTCCTCCTCGCCTTGGTACAATGTGATTTTGCACGATCAACTTTATTCACTGTTTAATTAATAGCCTAACCTTTTTAGCAGCTTCAAGAAAAATATTCCGCTGCCACTAATGCCTCACCTTGTACGAAACCTTATTCTTTTGTAACAAAAACGTGATACGGATTGGTGTACCAATCTTAATCCTATTTATATGTACACGAGGGTTGCTTGTAAGCCTTGTCCTTGGGTAATAGGTATTTGGTGGCCATTTAAGTTTCATGATATGTTTCACGCATTCACGTTACTGTGACCGTTGCTCACGAGTCCATCCACGTGAATTAGAACTCTTGCTGCTGTGATTATTTTCACCTTAAGTAGTCCTTCTGTGTACCTAATCTTAATTTCATTCTACTTCATTAAATCGATTCATGGCCGACCCTATTGTTGTGTTGAAGCGGACAATAAAAGGTAATGGGCTATCTACCGACTTAAGACCCAGCTGCTACTGTTGAAATAGATAGGTACTTACAAACGTACCGTCTCATTGTACTATGATGGACGAGAGTCTAGTAGGTACACTAGTTTTCGAGTGTCTACCTACTATCAAACAGTATACGGAGTTTGGGTGTTTTCTATGTATAATATGTATGTATTTAGAAATATATAAGTATGTCTATCAGTCATCTAGATCCCATAGCACAAGCTTTATAGCTTAGTTTGGGCTAGATGATGTTGTGTGAGAATGTCCAACAATATTTATTTATTATTATTATTATAGTATGAGGGCGAGTGCATTTTTGATATTAATTTTTAAAACGGTATCAAGTTGTATTTTGATCGAGGCTATTCTTGGTGGTAAAAAGTAGGATCGTAAGAAAAGTTATCTAGCTATATAATATTATATTTATAATAATTAAAGTTTCCATTACATACACAAAGAAAGTTATGACAATACTAATCTTATAATGATTGCTTGCGCCATCAATGCTTAAACGCATGTCATAAAAAGCACGACTTGTGATTGGATTGAATTGTGATTGAAATTCCATCTTCAACCGATCCATAAGTCATAATTAGTTACGCTTACAAAAAGGAGGCTAGGCCGTTATAGTAAAGCTATGTGATTCTCCATAGCTTACTTCTTTAGACGACGAATGAAAAATATGTTATGGGGAAACCATTTGTTCTAAATGTCACTCCAATAAATTATATTCTCATAGCCTTTAAGATAGTAAATCATAGCTACATACCTATAAGTATTGACAACTTTCACGGCCGGAGCGGCTTAAAAGCCAAAAAATACAGTACTGCCCGTTCGCTCTAACTTTGCCGCTCGGCTCTATACTAAAGTCGAATTTTTGATTAGACGAAGTAAATTAACAGCAACTAATGTCACTTCTTCTTGTAGTGTTGCGTATTTTCTATGACGAAGTGACATTAGCTACTGTCAATTTAATTCGTATAATTAACAATTCGGGTATACGCCTCTACGCCAGCGGCAAAGTTAGAGCGAACGGGTAGTAATGTTCAACTTGCCGGCCCTATAATGCGCCTTGTCATATTCCACATAAAGAGTTCGGGGTGTTATGAAGAGCAAAGAGGCTATCACTTCTGTTCCACACGTGGTATTTTTCTCTTCAATAACTAGTTTATGGTCTATCTTATCCAATACAGCACATATAGCACTCGTGCACGATAAGTTTGGGTACACTTTTATTATAGAGTGCACTATAGATAGAGTTTTCTTATAGGAATTAGCAGTACCATTGTACCGTTTTCTCCTAGCTACATTTCTTTTTTTATTATTAAAGTGTGAACATATTTTTTTTAAATAAATATACATGATGTTCCCTAGGGCGTTTCAAGTTATCGGGCATGCATAGTATGTAGCTAATTCACCAATACTTTGTCTACATACTAAGCGCTGAAGCATCGTCTGACAGGATTACAATTTCGACCACTTTACTTAACCTTGGCAGCGAACGTTCTAATCGTATTAACCTCGCTTTCTTTAATCGACTTGACAAGTGCATTTGATACTGTATACTACTTTATAGAGTCACGTTTGCTCACGTTCGAAATTGATGAGGTGATTCACTGAGACCATGCACGACACGTAATGAAAGAAACTTTTCAACGGTAATTATGTTAAGGTTAAGTCTATATAAATAAAGCAGTCATATCTGTCATGTGCTGAAAATTACGAGGTCTAAATATTCGAAGTGCATTAAGAGACACTTTCTATGCTGCGGAAGATTGTCTCTACATACTGGGTGACTCATTTGAACTCGATCTCCTTCTGAGTTTAAAATATTTTCTATAGAGCTGGAGATCATCTTTAAAAATATTTTCTTTGGAGCTGGAGATCATTTCCTTTAAAAATATAAGAAATTTAAATATATTATGTACTAGCTGATGCCCGCAGCTTCGCCCGCGTAAAATTTGTTCCCGCGGTAAGTTATTCCCGGGATAAAAGGTAGCCTATGTGTTATTCCAGACTATAATGTATCTCTGTACCAAATTTCAGCCCGATCCGTTCAGCGGTTTGAGCGTGAAAGAGTAACAAACATCCACACTCACAAACTTTCGCATTTATAATATTAGTAAGATTTAATTTATAGTAGACCATTAAGTTCCGTAGTTTTATATTTTTAATTACTCTGAAGTGACATAGGCTTCATCATGCTAATAGGAAACGGGTAAATACGGGTGTCTTTGGGGGAAATGGGTGCTTACGGTGCTCGTAGTATGTTACAAGCGAGGCCATAGAGCACTGCTAGTATGTAATATTGATCTGGCGAACGTTACCTGCTATTCATTAAAGTCAAGGGCGCAGTGACATTACTCCATGAATTACGTAATCCACCGAATTGACTACACCCTGTAGCTTTCAGGGCCAATTAGCCATTACAGGCACACCTTGGTTCTCAGCCGAGCACTTACGTTATGAGTTGTGCGTTTTTGTTAATTAGTTTCATCGAATTGGTTTCTATGAATAGGTACTTTGACCTTTGCTGCCGGAATTAGCTAGTATTCCTAGTGGAGTAGACCTTCAGTTTGGGCTACTTGTTACTCTGATCTGGGCAGGTTCAAGGTGGAGATGCGACACTTTCCCTCGCGGGCTTCTAAAATTGTAAAATTGATCCCTACTGCGATAGAATGATGAAGGAGCCCCGATGTCTATGACGATGCTCTTTTATCATTTTCGAAACAAAACTCTGATACCAACTCGACTGGCCAGGTGAACTGTATAATGTCTGTCTGCCAGTTCAGTAAGTAATATGAGAACCTCGTTTCTAGCACAATAGAAATTGGCGTTCCAAAACATGCCATGCATACTTATTGGTACCTTGTATGTACAGTCCTTACTTCAGTCTGTAAAATATAGCTTAATATCTGTGTCAGCTATATTAATCTTAAATACCTATTTGTTTATAATTCGGACCCCTGTGTCTCATCTCACTCACTGTATTTCAATCATAAAAAGCTTTACATCGTTGAAAGAGACTATTATTTGTTAAATTTAATTCAACTGTCATTCAAATCTAGCTATGTTTTGCAGACAAAACGTAAAATTCAGTGACCTTTACATCAATACAACGTTTGCACACAATCTCATTCACCATCTGCCTAACATTCGCAGCCACCAAACTGTATCCATGGCATTGAAACGAGTGCCATCGACCTTCACCACCTTCCTGTGAGGACTGGTCTTCCGTCCACGCATCCTCTGCAATTACCTGTGTGGCTAACCAGCCGATGACAATTGGACAAGAGAGTGTAATGACTAGCTTTGTTGTGCCCATGACATACATGGAACTCCTGTTGGAGTCCACACTTCTAACCCATGACGCTTGATTAGTTATAAAATAACGTATTTTAGTAGTTGAGGAACAATTTTGTCGTACACAATTTGTGGAACGGTACAAGTGGCGTTATTCAATATGAAAAGCTGAAAGTTTTGCAGAGCATGCTCTCAAAACAGACCATTATGAACGTTGAACCATCGTAAAGTGATAATGTGATACTGGCTTGATACTGACTTTGGTAATCGTGGCTCTTTAGGCCTATATAGTACACTAGCGAACCTCACTCGGTTTTACCCACGTAGTTCCCGTTCCCGTGGGAATATGGGAATAAAATATAGCCTATGTTCACCAGGGATAGTATAGCTTCTGTAGTTTCGGAGTCTATTCAATGCAAACAAATCTTTCCTCATAATAGTATAGAATTATAGATTTTATCTATCACCGTGCCGATTCCTAGTTTCCATTTGCAGAAAAAAAAGATAAAATAGGTTAAATACTTGCAAGGCCTCTTTGGCTCGTCAAGTCGTAACAGAAAGCCCTCGAGAGCCCCAAGCTCCAAACTTAACGATGACGACACCGGAACAGAGATTTCATGCCTTTAGAAGCGTGAAGATGCTTATCTCATCTATTTTAAATAAGTAACTATTTGTCCATGGAAGCTTTTCTACGAATTTAATATGAAAATGTCGTAAAACTATTGCTAAAGAAACTTAAGGTTTTCCTTCAAAGAGGGGAACCCGGAACTCCCGGCCGTAGGTAGATAGTAGGGTACTCGAGTTACTCTATGATTTTAGTCCGTAGCAGTCCGACATAACATCCATGAGGATTTGCACTATGCCTATGTGAAATATGGTATTTATGTATGCTTAAAGACACAGAGCATTTTCATAAACCTTTGCAAGACCATATGTGTTAAACTTTTGATGTCGACTCTAATGGCTATTTGAAATGTACCGGCGCAGGTTGTGGCTAACCTGCTGTTAAAATTTTCAAACCACCCATAAGTTACTCGCATTCAGGACCTGTGATCGTTTACAAAACTCTAGGAGTTAGCTGGTCGGTCCAAATATTTGTGTAATCCACAAATGTTTGTTTCGAAGTTTGAGTGTTTTCTATGTAAAATATGTATGTATTTAGAAATATATAAGTATATCTATCAGTCGTCTAGATCCCATAGCACTAGCCTATATTAGCTTAATTTGAGCTAGATGATGTTGTGTGAGATTGTCCAACAATATTTTATTATTTCAAACACTTTTCAGTAGTAAACAAGTAGGCATAACATCTTCTAAATATATACTTATTGTGTAACTTTAGCGGAACTGATGTCACAAATATTTGCGACGTTACAGTTTGTCCGGCCTGAAAGTGATCTAAATAATAATTCTAATTAATTCTTTATTCAGACTTTGTATAATACAACAAATGTTGTTTACTTATTTCAGCACGTTTTGTTGTTTTCTTTGACGTAGATGTATTGTGATTATTCTTTTGTAAATGTAGTCTACAGCTGTTTAAACTTACCACACTTTAAAAAGATGTTTATTTAGTAGCATGAAGCCACAAACTACCCCAATCCATTTCAACACGGCATATATCAAAAGTGGACATCTAGATGTCCCTCTAGGGAAAAAATATCTTAAAATATTGAATTTGTAGCACCTATACATACGTGGTCATAGAATTTCATGGACTTACTCGATTTACCCGAAGGGAGTTGAATTAATTATACTGAAAATAAACCTTCTTTTTAACGCGAGGAAAATTCTACATGGATCAATGGCCAACTAAAAACCACACGTACCTACCTAACAGCCTACGGTTGGGAGCCCCGGGTAAGACCTCGGAAGGATACCCCAAGGCCCATCAGACCTAGGACTACCACTGCGGCCTCACCAAGGGGGGAGGGGGGGGGGATTTCGGGTGCTATCCCGCGTCTTTTGGGGGGTTGTTCGGATGTTATGTGTTTAGGTACGCAACTATTTGTATTACGAATGAAATAAATAAATAATGTTGACAGAAAATAATGAAAACTTTAAAAGGAATAAAGCGGAGCCCGGGCTCCTGATCGAGGTAAAAAGCAACAGGGATTGACACTCCGATGATGATAAGAGCGAAACCAAAACACGAAGAGCTAGTTAAACTGCAAAAGACAATGTTGTAAGCGCGTCACGCCCACTGACGTCCTTCCAGAATCACTTAGTAAAAAGTGTTTCATCACGATATGATAGACTCTAACGTAAGGTGATAGAGTTCAGTTTTGTACAGCATAATGCTACCCCTGGAGCTACACTTGTTAGTGTGATTATCTACGCTCATTGCTTAGAACAATGTAGTTTGGGGCTTGGTTGAAGATTTGATTGCGGTATCGATAAACTTATGTACTGAGTAGTTAGATACGGTAGGTGGGTTGACTACCAATGAATGTTTAATATTTACCTGAAACACCCTATCACATAGCTGTAACCAATTTTACCTGCGACGTGCTAAAAAAATTTCATCAATTTTGTATTTCTGTTACCTCTCTATGAAATATAATACTAAAAACAGAAAACAAAAATTACGGGGGCTCCTTATACAACAAATGTGTGTTTATTTTTTACGGTTTTTGATACGGAGCCCTCCGAGCATAGGTCCGACTCACTCTTGTCCGGTTTTTTATTTGTAAAAAGCTTTACACCAATTTCTTTTGTCTCCAGCGAGATGAAGAGAAAGCCAGTCTCATTGCTGAACTCACGGCACAGAACTCCAGGCTGACAGCACAGCTGAAGCAGTCTTCGGCCACAGAACAACAGCTGTTAGCGCAGCTGGAAGGACTGAAGGACCAGTGCTCGATAAGGAAAACTAGCTTACAGGTAAGGCACTTTATTCAATCAATTACGAACTTTTGACAAATTAAGCAATATACTCGTATGTAGGTATCTGATGCTTTCGACTATTCACCCTCTGAAAAAAACTCTAAAACTGCCAACTAGGTCTACAAATATTCGCAATATTCCAACAGTCTCACATTCTCAGACAAAATTATCTAAAGTCTCCTCCAAATCAAGTATGAAGATAATCCTTGTTCGGATTCTTAAAATGGGATTTACATCATCTTTGACCTTAACGTAATAAGATTCTTTGAAAAAAATACATTTATTGTTAAAAATTACAGAGAAACATAAATATTACATATCTATATTTACACTATTACTATCTAAACTAAACCTAAATAAGGCCCCCGTGGCATTGTGCCCAAAAGACTAGCAGCATTCCCCCTTTGAATAGCAATACCTATTCGTTGAGCGAGAAAACTGCCAGCCCTTGGGTCACCAGTTGACTCCACAAGGCGCTTTTTCAAATTCTTGAAAAATTTTTGCGCATTGGGACCCCATGGACCTAGGGTCTCGACACCGACTGGACAAAAACGATACGATGAGTCGAGACCCTTATATTTATTAATTTTAATATTTTCAGCCGCTTCCGCTGCTGCACTGGCTTTTAATTTTGTTTTAGGAAGATGGGACGGGGCTAGAGTGTCAACACAAGTTGCATCCCACACCAGGACCCGACCCATCTCCCACGGTATCAAAGTTATACCATCCGGTCTCTTGCCATCGTCCCTGAAAACGCCGTTTGGCTCTAAGAGCGCAGGCACATTGGCGGTGGCAAGAGCACGGCGGATGATGTCATTCAGCGCAGCGTGGCGTGAGAAGCGGCCTGCGCTCTTTAAACATGAAAGACCATGATGCCCCAAAGTGTCAACGTTAAAACCGCAGGGGCATCGATGTGAAGCGCAAAGCGTGACGCCAAGTCTCAAACCAACTGAAATTCTTAGGATGTCCGGTTCCAAAAAAGTTCCGGTGTTGGCTATAGGGAAAGCTTTCAACTAATCACCGGATTCCTTTCTACTGAGCGCTAATAATCTGGCCCGATCCGGGCCTAGACTAGCATTTAAAAAGGAGTCAAAGGTTAATTTTGACATAGCGTCGTCCCAGCTCCGTTGTAAATTTGGATGGGTGGGTAAATTTTGACCCGGACAAGCCATTAGCCAAGCATTCTTGGCATCTGTAAGGCCAGTCGTCTCATAGTCTGTAAGACAATTCGTCAGAATTTTACCTACGAGACTCGACGTGGCATGTACAGATGACAAAAAGGCTGGCAAAGCCACACTAGAAATTTTGCGGATCCCTAGCCCACTATATTTAATGGGAAGAGATGCCTGGGACCAAGATTGTTCTCTCAGTTGTATATTGAGAATTGATTCCAAAGAAGATTTGATTAACGAATCAATAGAAAATAAATGACTTTGATGTTTCCAAAAAGGACAACAGCGAAGCAAATAAATAGATTTGGGAACAAACATACAAAATTTCAGAATTGTGATTGCGTAATGTGAACTAATAGAATGTAGCCGATCTACATTGGATTCAAATTTTGAAATTTTTTGTGCTATTAATTCGGGAATAGCATCTTCAAATATAGGGGACCCTAGGAGGTAAAGATTCTCTCTGCTAACAATTTTAATATTCGGACATAGGGAATTGAATTTTTCAACGAGTTCCGAATTGATGTGATTATTATGAAAAAATAATTCACACTTATTAAAATTTAATTCCAAACCAATTAAATGAAATTTATTTTTAATTTCTATAAGATCTGACAGAACAGAATCTGCATCACCTCCAAGAGTCCCGTCATCTAAATACCAGACGTTAAATTTTGACTTTAAATTTTGGATGATGGGGTTAATGGCTAGGCTGAAAATGGCTGGTCCGAGGGGATCACCCTGCTGGCAACCGACTTCAGAAGAAAGTTCGTTGCATTTATACATTAATTTGGAAGGTTCGTGATAACAGTTAAGTAAATAGTTATAAATTTCAGGAACATTGCTTCTAATTTCTGACAGCAGGATGTCACGGTTTACCGAATTAAAAGCATTTTTCACATCAATTTTTAGCAAAACCTCACACTCACCTTTATTAAGGTAGGTGCGTAAGGCGTGGACCGCCGCCTCACACCCACCTTTGGTACCAAACCCTAATTGAGTCGGTTCAAATTTATGTTGTAATTTTGACAAGATGTATCGGACAGAAATTTTGGATGCTAAACGCCTAAAAGTGGACCCAACAGCAATAGGACGGACTCCTCCGTCTTTTTTAGTGAGAGCAATGAGATTAGCTCCATAGATAACAGGAGCGATCTCAGGGTTAATGTTACCAGAGAGCATGAGGTTTACTAATTTTGTTAAACAACCGATGAGGTGCTTACCTGCATCACCCACACAGTGAGAGGTTAGGTCTTTTAGGTGTTGTGGAGAAAGACCATCAAGACCAGCTGCTGATCCGACTTTAAAAGCATTAATCGCACTCACTGTGTCCTTATCCTGTGCAAATAAGATTCTTTTATATCATAGTCTAGTAACTTTTTAATGGTCAGACGTGGATAGTTTCCAGGTTATCCAGGGTCAGTTTCCTTAATACCTAGAATCTACCTAACAAGTATATATTTTTCAGAAATATCTTGGTTAGTACCTCGTTAATACTGTATTCGTCCATCGCATCTGCATTATTTCACAACGGCAAGCAATATTACAATGCAAAATAAAGTACTGCACAATATTGCATTATAAGCAGTATTTTATTGCCATTATCACACAACGATTGAGCATTCCACTTTTATTATCGTCGTTAGGCATCAAATTACATAGATTCAAAGGTAATAATGTATAATTCCATACTTAGCCTTTACACGCAAAACTTTTATTGATAAACCATTTTAATTTAACACTATAATCATCTAAATGTTAGATAGCTTGGGGTCCGGCCTACCAACATCCCGGCATTTCATCAGGTATGCCGGAAGCAGCCTTACCTATAAGTGCACCTGCTATAAGACAAGGTCATGGTAAAGAGTTGGAATACTCTAAACAAAGAGAACACTGCTGGAGTATCCTGGCATGTGATAGGCTGATACCCCTGCAGTATGTCCTATATTTAAAAAAGAACTGTTAAATTTATTCTCTAATGAATGAGATCACACATTCGCCTTAACATTATATATTTTTTTAACAGGACCATGTACAAAGTCTGGAATCCTTAAAAGCAGAGCTGGCATTAGTTTCGGACAAGAGAGCAGACCTGGAGCGGAGGTTGACGGGATCGCTGACGGACAAAGAGAACGTGATGCAGCAGTTGGAGGAAGCCAACGACAGGATTGTAGCCCTCGAGAGGCAGTTGAAGGAACAGGTAAGATGGCATTGCCAAATGATTCTATTCGATCTTTGGTTTGATCAAAGAAATCTTTTAGTTTTAATTTCTGTGACTGTGGTATACAATTAGCGTAGCATTGGGAGGGAGACCTGGAACACTGTAACAAAGGCGGGGGAACGCCACAATAATCGGGGCAATTAGTAAGCGTAGCTGGAGAAAAGCCACGGTTACCTCCCCTACCGGTGTCACAGATAATTTGCAGTTACAGGTGCTTCAGTAAGTATCTGTGGCAAATTACACAGAGAGACCACCACAGCCGAGTGCTAGCACAGCGAACAACGCAGCAATGACACAGAGCTCCACTCATGTGGAGTGCCATTTGTAGCCAATTTAATTAAACAAACCTAAAAAAGGTTTTTAAGTTCGAAATTCGTTCAAATATTACTTCGCAACGCAGTAGGCCATATATACATTTCATAGAATGAGGTACGAGTAACACCTAGTTATGTACCTATTCATACGGAATTTAAATTGTTTAAATTTGAGCAATCACTTACAGAATTACATTGCATTAAAATGCCTGTGGATTTTTTTTTTCGCAACACTTGGAGAGATTAATATCAGACTTTCTATTGTAAATATCCGTAATACTAAATTTTTAAATAAGTAGATACACAAAGAGCGTTAAACATATTACTACTGGCGTTACATATGAATATTTAATAGTTTTTTTTTCTATAATGACTTCAGCATTTGGCCTTGTTATTTTTTTAAATATTTAGCTCGCCAAAATGATGCCATTCGCCTGATGGAGCCGTCTAGGGAATTGTACACAAAACTTTTGACAGTAGTGAGCTGCCGGCCGCGGCCCAATGATGTGACCTTCGCGTTCTGTTATAAGACCTCGGGGTAGTAAGTGAGGAGAAAAACAAGGGCGCCTGCAGAGAGTTCAAAGTTTCTATGATTCGATGGAGAAACGATATTATAAAACACTCGGCTCTGGTGAAGATTCTCCCCACATGAAAGAGTGGCAACGCTCGGTATAGATACATGTAGTGACGTCTTTATTACCTAAGGGGCATACATACTGTTATTTATTTATTTCAAACTTTAGCACAATGTACAAGGCGGACTTAATGCCTTAGGCATTTTCTGCCAGTCAACCTTCGGGTGATGCAGAGATAAAAGAATTAGGCAGGTGCTCCGTGATATAATGAGAAAGAACTATTATTATTATATTATGTTCCCATGTTGATAATAAGCCAGGTTCCTAATCAGTTACTTTTAACAACTATATGGTGAAAGAGTTCAGTCTAACCAGACAAAGGTAATATAATATAGTCTATAATACTGCGTCAATATTCGTATGACGTTAATAACATCCATACCTATTATGTTTCATTTCGTCTCAAGTAATAGTTACACGGCCACAATTACATACACAGTGTATCAAATGCCTCATTAAAATCTTCGAAATGCAAAAGTTGATAAATTTGCGCAATACCTATGCCATTTTATTGTAAACTAGCTGACCCTCGCAACTTCGTTTACGTCAAATAATGTGCACGAAAGGAGAGGAAATTCTTCATCAGACTCGTCAAGCACCGTGTGAAACGGCCCTGTTTGCTTAATCATAAAAGAGCTTAAAGATTAAGGCTATTATAAAACAATTCAGTCCACGCCTTTGGATTTGAATTATTTTACAACGGCCTTAATAATTAAGCTCTTTTATGATTAAGCCAACACGCCCGTTTAGATTTACCCTTTCATTCAAAGGAACCCTTGAATTCTAGGTTTGGCGAAAGTTGAGATGCCTCTCATTTCTGAACTACAAACCCCTCAATCTTGACACTTGGGTCGAAAAATCTTTAAAGTACTCCCTTTCCAATACTAAAAAAATATTTGAAATCGCATCACGCGTTGAGAAATTACAACTGAAAAACCATTTTATCTTTCATCTCCTCTCCCGCAGGAACCTTCCTCGGACTATAAGCTCAGAATGTACCTACCAAGTATCATTCAAATCGGTTCCGTAGTTTCGGCGTGATACTTATTCGGGATACAGACAGACAGACAGACAGACAGACAGACAAACAGACATGAAAGTTCGATCGATTAGAGAACGCCCTCCAATTAAAATTTTCAAAATATTTTTCATGTACAGACTCTCCACCCTCTACAGTTTTGTTATATGTATAGATTTATTTTTTGATTGCTATAATGTCGATGGCACTGGATATAAAAATATTGTACACTGAAATGTATTCGAACTAGATGTGCATCGTGGATTCGTTCGTGACATACTTTTAATCACCGGAAACACTACAGTTTTAGATTCACTAACGTTTCGAATGGCCTTCCCATTCGAAACGTTAGTGAATCTAAAACTAGTGTGGCCCTACCAACACCTTCGGGCCCAAGTCAACCTCACGTGCAAGCTCGTGCACCTGCTGAACAACGGACGAGGCTCTGACGGCGGCGGTCCATTTCAACACGGCGATGGGCTCACCACCTGTTACGTGGGACCGAATTGTACACGGTGAAATGTGGGCCGGTATAGGCCTCTGCCTGCCCCTTCGGGGATAAAGGCGTGAGTATATGTATGTATGTAACGTTTCGAATAAATGTTGCAGCTAATTTAAAATAAAATATAAAAATAAATAGACCACGCATGGAGTACTATGTAGTATCACAGTATAAGGAGTACTACTAATGATATGTCGGCTGTGGTAGTATACTACAAACCGGCCAAGTGCGAATCGGACTCGCACACGAAGGGGTTCCGTACCAAAACACGACAAAAAAGTCACATTTGTTGTATGAGAGCCCCCCTCAAACACGATTATTTTTCTGTTTTTAATATTTGTTGTTATAGCAGCATCAGAAACACACAATCCGTGAAAATTTCAGGTCTCTGACTGTCACCGTTCATGAGATACAGCCTAGTGACGGACAGACAGACAGACAGACAGACGGGCAGCGAAGTCTCATGAATAGGGTCCCGTTTTACCATTTGGTTACGGACCCCTAAAAAAGATCCACGTTCCAGTGATCCACATTTGATGAAAGATATCTAACTACTCATATAAGTTTCTTCCACATAGCTACTCATATCCGCCAGCTCAATAGAACAATGGTTCGTAATTAAAACTAATTTCATTTTAAAGGTTTCGCGGATTGGGTAACCGCTGATCTGATGGCCATCGTTTTATAAAGACCCTTTTGTTTGACGGTTTCAAGGCTTTCAATGCACCTTTGTGATGTTTAAGAAATCTTGTTAATAATAGATTTTGTCTTGATTGATATTTGTGTTGAAGTTGCATTAAGTTTCAGATTTTTCTGAGACATATTTTGAATACTAATTGGAACTTATAAATATAGAAGCGAGGTTAAAATATATTGTTAGTGTAATCTTCAAGTATATTTTTCGCAATACCTATTTTAAAATGTCTTAAAGGCTGGCTAGCTTAACACCTATATCTTCTCAAGAACTTTAACTAATCCGTCTTTACGTTATTCTAATTAAATTCGCAAAAAATCGATGATCAAGTTCGTAATTTATGGTTTCAATGAGAATGGTGTAAAAATGAAGCTTAATTTTATTAAGAAACTAGAGCGCCCGGTACTCCCGGCCATAGCCATGTAGGCTTTTCACAAAAAAAACTATCCTATCTCTCAAGTTGGATCAAACTGCACACGGTGTGCAAATTTGGTTAAAATCGGTTAAGTAGTTTAGGAGTCCATCGCGGACAAACATCGTGACAGGAGATTTATATATATTAAGATATGACGGGGCAAATTTATAGGGATACAAAATTCAACCTCCTCCTCCAAATTCTCTAAAATCATATGACCATAAGCATACTGATTCTTTCTCTCTCTCCACCCACAGGAACACCTTTACCACAATACGCTAAAGGAACTGGAACGCCTCCAAAGATCCCACGATACATTAGCCGAAAGGATTGGCGCTCCAGACCCGATCGACACGACAGACACCGCCAGGTCACTGCACGCGGAGATGGAATCTGAACCCGAAGACGACCAGGACGATGGCTGGTTGAGGAGTGAGGCTGTCCAGGTATACAAGCAGCTGAGAACTTTGGCGCTGCAGCTGAATACTGGACACGATGATGATTCAGGTGAGGAAGTAGAATTAAAAAAAATTACATATAAAGCAATAATATTTTATAATTTTATAAATTTAAAGAGTAGGTAAGTAAGTAAAACTTTATTGTACAATTGTACAACAATAAGAATTAGGTTGAGACAAATATAATGGCATTAATAAATACAAAGTGGCAACTAATCGTTAAAAGCAATTTCTATAGATAGTATTTCATGGATGTAAGTCCTACTTGCTTACGAGCTAGTTCTTCTTTTGATCATACCAAATGATTTAAGTATTTCCCGATATACCTGCGTTGAAGTTGCTTGGACCTAATATAGGTAGAGGTACTATACTAGCCATCTTCGGAAATTCACGTTTCGATCCCCTTAATTTAAAATTGGCTTCTCAATTTCCAACTTTTTTCACACTCAATAAAGTCCTATTTCCTACGAAAAGTTGTAAACTCAAACAAATAGTCCTCGAAAGCGTTCCTTACACGAAATAACATAAATAACCAAGTTACCACGAATCGCGTGACCGGTTTATAGGGCAATCGACACATCAAGGTATTACAGAAGTCTCAGTTGAAAGTCACCTTCAGAATCTAATATATTATAATGGAAATAGTCCATTAGTATCCTTGTCATCAGATTAGAACAACATCTTACTAATATTATAAATGCGAATGTTTGTGAGTGTGGATGTTTGTTACTCTTTCACGCTATAACGGCTGAACGGATCTCGTTGAAATTTGGTACAGAGGTAGATATAGGTCTGGAATAACACATAGGCTACTTTTTATACCGGGAATATGTTCCCACGGGAAGCGGAAAAGGGACCAAAACTTGACGCGAGCGGAGCTGCGGATGTCAGCTAGTTCATTATAATTCTCGAACCTATTTGGATATGAGACAAGAATTAAAATGTCGGTTGCTTAGCACTTAGCTAATACAGGTAACGTTCAATATGAAAACTAACATAAATTTAGGGGTTCCTATTACACAGGGGTAGGAAAGTAATATTGCACGATTTCACGCCTATATTTTGCCAGGTGTTTTTTGTCCTACGTAATAGGTCGTTAGCCAATTTTCGTATTGAAACTGAAATGCTGCAAATGCCACAAACTGTCATTCATTTCAGCTTATCATTTAGTGAATCTTAAACAAGCTTGGCTACGTTTCCTTATAAAATTTATAAAACTAAAAATATTATCAATAAATTCACCAACTAAAGTGACCTCTACATCGATGATTCAGAAAACTTATTACTTCATCATCACGACTAATGAATTGATCAAAATAGCACAAACGTAGTCACGATGTAGTTAGTTTCCTATTATAATATTATAAACCGCTATTATTTTAATCATCATCAATCTTTTGAAGTAGATTTAGGATGAACTCATCTATCTATTGACATGTTAATATGACATCAGATTGCATTGCCTTTATGAATCATGAGTACCACTAAATGCATCTTTAATATTATAAAGAGGTAAAGTTTTTGAGTTTTCGAGGTTGATCTCTCTGCATCTTCTGAACTATCATCAGCCGCCGGGCCATTTCCCAACTCAGTTGGAGTCGGCTTTCCTGTCTAACTGCGATGCAGCTGACGCTGACCTTCTATATTTTCCGTTAAACTCATCTGACCCGCACATCCAATTGGCGATGTCGAAGTCTATAGTTAGACTAGCTTCTTTACTTGGGCCAGGTTGTTTTTTCAAGGAGATTCTTTGATCCCACGTAGCAAGCTTTAAAGAGCCAATCAGTTTTAAAATCATGTCACAGTAAAATAAAAAGTTTTCATGTAGTTTTCTCCAAAAGGTAAAATGATAAAATTAGATAACGTAGATATAATTTTAGAAGCTTAACCTAACAAGTTAAATATATAAAATTACTAGCTGATGCCCGCAGCTTCGCCCGCGTAAAATTAGTTACCATTCCCGCCTCTTGTAGGAACTAATTTCCGGGATAAAAAGCGGGATAAAAGATAAAAAGCTGCTCGAGATCAAAAATTTTTTCACATTAAATTTGTGATTGAGTCAGCATACTAATTGCTTTTCAAAAATTATCTCTAATAAAAAGTGTTATTCCAGACTATAAGCTAGCTCTGTACCAAATTTCAGGCCAATCCGTTGAGCCGTTAGAGCGTGATTGAGTGACAAACATCCACACTCACAAACTTTTGCATTTATAATATTAGTAAGATATGTTAATTTTGCATGTCATGCCTGCCTGTAAGGTTGAGCTTTTAAATAGATAGATAGATAGATAGATAGATAGATACTCTTTATGTAATATCAAAATACAATTTATACTACTTATATCTACTTACACTAAATTGGTTTTACAATTGACGGCCTTATCGCACAAGGCAATTTCTTACAGGCAAGCAATTTTTTCAACCTTTTAGTTAAATGATTCACAATAAATTGACAATTCTCTACTTTAATTCGTGTCTGTTAGCCTTTTGTGACTGTTTCATTATACAAATGTTTCACTGTATCAACTTTTGGTAGGCTAAATAAATAAATAAAAATGTTGCTATCGTCCATGCTATATAGGTCAAACATGTCTTAACTTCCGACCTTCTGTCTCTTATTTATATTGTGACCAACTGAAGCACTGACTCACTGTCAGTGCCTCGTGCTTCAGTAGTATAATGTTCAACAATGACATGACCTTCATAATTCGTTCCTGAATATATACACGGAAATATATAATGTATGAAATAAACACAAAAATATTCATTTAGCTGTATTTATTCAGGGTAATGGTTTAAATTTAGCGGCGAATGAGTAAAACTTGAGAGGGTGTTTGTTCTAGTTTGCTGTCTTTTTTCCTTTCTGAATATTGCTCTACGCAATTCTATATTCATAAAATCTAGACCAGCAACCATCTTTTGATTTTTCCTGGCCGTATTCTTTATCCTTAAAAGTAATTTATTGCGTTGTGTTTAGCTAATATGGACAAGGTCACCGTTGAAAATCGATTTTCTTATCAAACGCAATCGGAAGTGTTCTCTGTCGATTTATTTACCAACAACACTGCGGCTTCTGGTGTCATGGCGTACCATGCTCTATGGTAACATGACGTGTATGATGTCGTTCGAATTTCGAACACGAATCCCACCAACTTTCCATGGATTATGAATATTCTAGAATAGGTCAGAGGTCATACATATTTCCTCAGGTCTGTAGAACGAGACCATAGTCCATAATATCTACTCATATGTGGTACAATGGTAGCAAATGATTGACCTATGACTGCATGTAAATAAAAATTATGAAATAGTCTCGCAAAGGTAATCTTTCGATCCCTTAAAAGTTATGTTAAAGGCAGCCGGACTTCATACGTTAATCCAAAACTATACATTTATGGGTCACGAGACGTCCCCTACGTGAGGTGGCAGTGGTAGGCGTAGGTTGTTAGCAGGACACGCGAGGTTTTTTAGTCGGTAGGAGTCATAACATCCATTAGGATGTTTTCTCACGTAAAAAAAAAAGGAGCACGCGTTTAGGGACGTGTGGAGTGTAACGTATGATGTTCGAAGTATGCCGCCCAGCTACTATTTAAGAAAATCCAACTAATCTTGTCCATATTTCAGGCTTACACTCAGACCTATCTCTGAGCTCCCTGGACGGTGACGAAGGCGAGACCTTACGGAGAGGCGCGCTGGCCGCCGCCTGCGCCGACGCCGTGGCTGCGTACGCGGCGCTCGAGGGCTCCCGCGTCCGGGACTCCATCGCGTCACACGCGCGCAGGGCGCTGGAGAGGGAACGACAGATCGATGAGAAGAATGAGATCATTGCTGATTTGTCTTCTAAGGTGAGTGGTATGAAATTGACTTCGTTTGTTTTTCTTAAGTTTTCTGAAGATTGCATTGATGCCATCAAGAAATAATAGCTGATTTGGGCTGAGAAGTTAGCGCATTAAAGAGAGAGAGAAAGACGGATCGACAAAAGGAATGAGATTATTTGGTCTTTTTTTGTCTTCAAAGGTAAGTGGCACACACCATTCCAATTTTCAACATAAGCTCTCTCACTCTTCAACGGTCAAGGTTGGCAATCGGCATGGCAAGCCGTTCCTCTCGGATGTTTCATAACTGGTGCCGGCGCAGTAGTTCGAGGGCCCGCTTGTCAGGGACCTACAGCGGCCCACACGCGCTGGGTGCTGGAGAGGGAAAGACTGATCGACGAGAAGATCATCGCTAGTTTGTCTTATATGAGACCTGAATTGATAGCTGCTCTCAATTTTCGTCATTGTTACGTAATAAACCCGATGGGTCCTATCGGGTACCAATGGGTTGCCTAGTTCCTGTGCAGTATTCAATACGAATTCACGAACGTAAGCACCGTTTGTGTGCGATGGGGTCCTACTAAGATCTTCAGGATATGTCCCAAGCAGCCTTACAAAACTGACAATTCTGACAATCCCTGCATCAGCAGGGATGAAAAAGGAAAATTCGAAGCAACTACCAACCCTGACAAGCGTAAACTATCGATAGGCTGATTTGATCGATTGAAGTACCTACTGTTTATAGAACCGTTTTTAGTGCACCTTCTGCTACTTATATTTAATCTGTGGTATTATGTACACGTAGTGTTACGTCATAACCCGACAGTGCTACCAATAGGTTGTCTATTTCACGATACAGTTAAGGCTTTCGATACTAATGCGTCAGTTACACGGTTAAATTGAAATACCGTTTGAACCGTTAAACCGATTGAAATGGATTCGGCTTTGATAGCTGCACGGAATAAGCAGTTTGGTGGTGTCGATGAATAGTATAAAATTTATTATATTAATCCTTTGTTGTTGGTTTACGAAATTCAATTGTACGATTCAGTCGCAATTAGGTTGTATCTTTTAAAATGGTGTCGCAAAACTTACCAAATAACTTGTTTGTTTTTAACGTGAGGAAAATCCTACATGGATGCTATGTCGGACGACTCCTACCGACTAAAAACCACACGTATCCTACCTAACAGCCTACGGTTGGGAGCCCCGGGTAAGCCCTCGGAAGGATACCCCAGGACTCCCAACAGACATACAGGTACCACTGCAGCAGCCCCACTGTTCGGGTTTATCCCGCTTCTTGGGGAAAGATAACTTGATTCTAATGTGGAGGAACGTATTGTATTGGGTGCGACGTGGCCCCAGTGTCACCAGCTAGTGGTGCACCAACTGAGTAACAAGCGAACTCATAGAAGAAAAACTCGAAGCAAACCACTGTACCAAGTAACAGCCCGTCTGGCCAACGTGGTACAATAATAACAACCAACAACGACCCTTTCAAAATGACTGGGAGAGGCCTATTCCCAGCAGGGAACCCTAAATTGATCAATGGACTGTTTGAATTCTCAACATCTGCTGGTCCTGGTCCACAGTGGAACTTTCTTTAAAAGTAGTCCTAGTGGTAGTTCCCAATGATTGGGCACAGTGTGGTTTTAGCCTGAAGGAGTCCGGCATAGCATCCATGAGAATATCCACATTGAAAATAAAGAAAACAGGAGACATACCTACTAAACTCCCAAATTTCACCAATTGCTTTTATCCCACGTATAATAGCTGGAGAGCCTTTTCTTTTTTCTTTTAACGTGAGGAAATTCTTACATGGATGCTATGCCGGACTCTTACCGACTTAAATCCACACGTTCCCTACCTACTGCCCACGGTTGGGAGCCCCGGGTAAGCCCTCGGAAGGATGACCCCAGGATTCCCAACAGACCTTGGCATGACAGCATCCGAACCCCCATAGGTGAGGCCGCACTGGTCTGCGACTTCACCTATGAGGGGTCAGGTGATATCCCGCTTCTTGGGGCGTGTGGCCTGAGTCAATCTGGTGAGCCTATTGCCATGTCCATTGATAAAAATAACAAGTCAAATGTCAAGGTTAACATAATTAGTTGAATGTCACCGTTTAATGCGCTTAAAGGTATTATCTGAAAGGGAGGGGGATAGTCTGGCGAATTTAAGTGGTTTCCTAACCTTGAATATTGCTGTGCGAAAATTACGTGTAGGTATAATTGAATTTAGGATTATGGAAACGTTTTTATTATTGGCCTTTCTCCTAGATAATCTTAGGAAGCCTTACTAAGCCATATTTTTCGACTTGTTCGCTAAACCATTAACGAAATGTTTAGCTCACCTTCTACTTGATGCTTCGTTGAAATAAGATCGTGGTCACAGGTCGGCTTTAACAAACAACTCACACTAACCTCACAATCAAAAGGGGCACTCGGTGACTGCTGAAGCTCTATCCCTTCTGCCCTTAAAGGAAGTCAGGCGATTCGCTTCCAAATATGCCATAGTAAAATCAGATTACAGTTGCGAATGAGTAGGTATGCACAGATAGCACTTAAACGAAGTGTACTCCAGAGCTCCAAAGATTAATCTGCTGAATAACAGTCAAGATAATTTAATAGAAGAGAAAGAAAACTCCAAACAAAACCCTGTAGGTACCAACACGTTTGGCCAACGTGAGCCGATCACCCTCTTAAATTACTGGTAGTTACCTATGTTCAAGCAGCGGACTGCTACGGGCAGATTGGCTTGACTGAGCTTCTACTTCTACAGCAAATTTGTACTATGTTGAGTGCATATTGGAGTGTGCTTTGTATATGGACTCTATGACTCAACCGGTGGCTAACCGCCAACCTAGATGTCCATGTTTAGCTCGGAGTTTACGCCTACGTAACACCATTAAAGCTAAGCTTAGCTAATAGAACCTCTTTGTAGAACAATAAAAACAGGTTCCAGTTTATGGTAGGATTTAAATAACAATCACATTAATAGGTCATTGTTAGTTTGTTACAACATTAAGGAGCTAAGATTAGGATCAGATTTCCCAAGACTATCGGCGTCAATGTATGACTGACAAGGTGTGGGCTGCTCGCATCCTTGGCCCGAGACGGGTGACGTAAGAGTTTCATAGACGCCTCACCCCAAAAAAGCGAGTTGAGATATAAGTCCGAGCTCGTCCGCAAGCAGCACTGCGGTCGCTGCAATGCCGCACCACTGGTCCTCATACATTCTGTATAGATTTGTAATAGAATACATTCCGAACTCGGCAGCAGCGTCGCAAATGCACTCAGTACCGTCGAACTGCCGCCGCGACAGCAATGCTGCTTGCAGTCGAGTTCGGACTCATACCTTTAATACTTGAACCGATCCCAAAAGAAGCGGGATAACATCCAAAAACTTAGCTTAGGCCACGGTGCTATCCAAAAAGTACCTGGAATTGTGGGACATCCTTCCAAAGAGTTACCCGGGCCCCCTGGCTAGACAAAATCGTGCGTGAGGTTTCTGTCAAATCCTGCTTGATATCACTGAGGATTTCCAACCGTTATAAATGGCCTACAATTATGATGATTATTTTTTCATTCCTCTAAGGTAGACGAGCATTCATCCGACTGCCTCTGTGGCGTAGTCGGTACTCGATAGTGATACTGCCTGCGGCGCTGCCTCCAGCACCGACCCAGGAATCGAACCCAGGACCTCTCCTGGGTTCGATTCCTGGGTCGGTTCAAATATTTGTGTGATGCACAAATGTTTGTTTCGGAGTTTAAGTGTTTTTTATGTATAATATTTATGTATTTAGAAACATAGACATATTGCGTTATAATTCTATGTTTAGAAATATATAAGTATGTATATCAATCGTCTAGATCCCATAGCACAAGCTTTTAGCTTAATTTGGGCTAAATGATGTTGAGTGTGAACGTCCGAAAATATTTATTTTATTTATCCTAGTTACCTGATCGAAAGTGAACGCTTCCTTAGAAGTTTGCAAACAATAAAGGTGGTGGTGCCACCCACACTGGTGCTGCCATTTCTGCAATAAATGCCTGTAGCTAACTATTCCTGAAAAAAAGCAACTGCAGAAATTATTTCTAGAATGTACTTCCAGTAGCAACGTCAATATTTTCAAATGCCTAGTTAAAACCGCTGCAGCAATAAATAATGTATAATTGCATAAGGTAACACACTTTCATATGGACGCGAGTACCGAGTTGGTGTGTATTGTGCGTTTTATTCGCTAAAACGTTACTTTTAGCACTGTAACATACTTAGAATAAGTTACGAAAGAACTTATTGACTGGCGAATGTAACTAAAATACCAGTAAATACTATTTGATCTAGGACTAGCGGACGTCACGCGGTTTCGTCCCGTTCCCGTGGGAATACGGAAATAAAATATAGCCTATATTCACCGCAAAGAGTGTAGCTTTCCAACAGTGAAAGAATTGTTCAAATCGGTCCGGAAGTTCCGGAGACTATTCGTTACAAACAAAAAAACAAATCTTTCCTCTTTATAATATTAGTATAGATAGTATAGTAAGGAGAGTAAAATCTAGACAATTAAGTAAGTACTCCTACTCCATTAAAGTGATAGTAAGTACTTAACCCTGAAAAACCAATCAATCAAATCAGCCTATGACAGTCCACAGTCCACTCCTGGACGTAGGCCTCTCCCAAATTTCGCCACAACACACGGTCCTGCGCCTTCCGCATCCAGTCAGTCCCTGCGACCTTTTCCAGGTTGTCGATCCATCTGGCGGGGGGTCGTCCTGCCCCGCGTGTTCCAAGTCGCGGTCTCCACTCCAGAACTCGTTTGCTCTACCGACCATCAGTTCTTCTACAGATGTGGCCAGCCCACTGCCACTTCAAAACGCATACTCTGCGAGCTATGTCGACCACTCTGGTTCTCTGACGGAGAACATCGTTCCGGTTTTTATTCCTCAGAGACACCCCGAGCATAGCTCGTTCTAGTCCCTGTAACTTTAAGGGCTAGTACTAGCTTTACTGTATCAGCGATAAATGGAATTGCCACAACTACTTATCGTGCTGAAATGGATCGCTCACCTTTACCGTCTGTCATTTCCCCGCTTGACCAGATTTGTTAAGATCCTATCAATTTAAACATTAGTTATAGGGGTACATTCTCACACAACATCATCTAGCCCAAACTAAGCTATAAGCTTGTGCTATGGAATCTAGACGACTGATAGACATACTTATACTACATGTTATAGATAAATTAAACCCCAGACACAGAACAAATCAATATGCTCATCACACAAAGAGATTTGTCCAGGGTGGGAATCGAACCCACCACCTCCAAATCCGTAGCCAGGTACTCTAACTACTGGACCATGAGGCCAGTCATCAATGACGCCATATAGAAACTTTTGGCAATGCTAGTTCTTAAAATATTACAGGAATTTAGCCAGTATATAAACTGACGAAACGAACAGTACAAAAATAACAAAATGTATTATAGAGGTGGTTTTAGATTTTGATCTAGACTAGCCTTGCCGCATAGCGTGACCTGGTGACGTAGGAGGTGCCAATGACCTTACACCAGTCACTCGCCGTGGAGGAAAACAGTTTTTTGCTATTAATTCATTAGCTTAACCAGTGCTAAACTAAATAAGCATTGGTCAATCACTAATCCATCATTTTTTTTATACCACTAAGGTGGCAGACAAGCATACGGCCCACCAGAAGGACTGGTGGCCACCGCAGCCTATGAACGTTTGCAACATCAGAGGCGCCACACTCGCGCTGCCGACCCTGTAAAAACCTTCTAAGAGCCCTTTTGAAGAACCCCATACGTACATTAGAGTGTAATTCCCAGCTGTTTTCAAGTCGAAGGTCTTTATTTCTGCTGTTGCGTTTCCAGATCTCCCTAGCTCTGTTGGGAATCCAGGGGTCATCCTTCCGAGGGCTTACCCGTAGGCATGAGATAGGGAACATGTGACTTTTAGTTGGTAGGAGTCCGGCATAGCAACCATGTAGGATTTTCTTCACGTTAAAAAATAAAGTGTGCGTGTAACCTTTACGCGCGGTTGAAGTAAAACTTCTTTGCCATTGACCGCATCAAATGTAATATTAATATCATTCATTCGAATTTTGAATAGCGGAAATATACGTACGTTTCCGCTATTCAAAATTCCGCCAGAAAAATCGCCAGAAAAATCTGAGTTACTGCCTAGTCGCGCCTAAAGAAGTTTTACTTCAAAAATGGTCTTTTTAGTTTTGTTTTACGTGTGGAAATCCTCATGGATGCTATGCCGGATGCATGGACAGGCTAAAACCACAGGGTGGCCTACAACTGCCTACGGTCAGAGCTATTGCCTCGGTGGTGCAGTGGCGACATCTGTGACGGGTTCGAATATAAATATTTCTGTGATCCACATAATGTTTGTTCCTGAGATCTTATAGCACAAGTTTATTGAATGACCCTCATTCCTTACCCTCTTTTAGTTCATGGGTGATTCCGGTTCATGTTACACACCTAGTAGCTCCCAAACGGTTTAAGTGATCCGGGACCTTGATACGGCATATTGTAGAGGTGCAACGGGATTTCAGGCTTGATTTGAAACGCCTCACCTCTTAAAAATCAGCCTTGTACTACTAAATTTTAAAAAATAATATCATAAAACTACTGATATTTATTATAACAATATGTCTATAAAAAAAAGAAAGTGGAGCATAGCGTGTTATTCGCGCGTTTATGGTAGATCAGATTTGTTAATGTGAGATATAGTTCAGCAGGTGCACGAGCTTGCACGTGAGGTTGACTTGGGCCCGATGGTGTTGGTAGGGCCCCACTACACCCAAAATTCAATCGTCATTTTTAAATATGAGACAAAAGATATTATAACCTTAATTTATTATTCAAAAAAAATCTCCGCAGTGAAATTTATCCAGAAAAAAATTCGGGATTGTTAAAATGTGGAATGGAACAACATGTGACAGACACAGACCACAGTATAAATTTTAGTAGTGCCAGTAGGTCAAAGTGCTAGTAAAAAGTTTACCAGTAAACCAACATTTAAAAATTGAAATCCGCCTATCACAGACCATTAGGAGGATGACTACGCTGGCCAGACGGGTTGGTTGGTTCAGGGTTTGTTTCGTGTTATCCATCTCTTAGCTTTTATTTTCGTGAGTCAGCAGATTCACCAATTTTAGTTGAAGTTGACTCGTTTTGCATTATCATTCATAATGAGATGATAACAGAAAAAGTTTCCAAAAAAAAAAGCAACATATCTATGCATCCATGTTGACAATGAAGTTATTTTACGAGCACAGAACAACTGAAACAATGGTGCTTTTATATTTGGTCCGCCATATTCGCGGAAGTATCAATAATAGCGGAAATAAACCGTGGGAGTTTACGGGGAAAACATAAATTTCATTGTGTTTACAAGTTTTGTGACGATACCATTGTTTTTTCTTGAGCATATCAAATAAATGTTATAAAATTATTTCATGTTACATTTGAGAACTTTCTCATGCCTCTATTCTAACAACTAACAAGATAAACTTCCCAGGAGACGGACTGAATGGGAATATTCTCACATTCTCATCAACTGTAACCCATGTGTACAGTAAGCAAAAGTGATCACCAACCATGATAAAATTCTATGACGCTCCTAATAAAACTATATTGAAACTCGCACCCATTCTACGTCAATCATTAGAACAGACCTGATTTTGCACTAGAAGAAGTCAAAGTATTGAGTAGGTATGTAGTTAAAGGTCAAACTAGTTTTAGTATTAGAAGAAAGCTTTCTAACCCTCGGGAAAACTATCTTATACAACACTAAATGCTTCAATGTGATTCACACATTGAGTCCAGAACATCTTTTTTACTGGTCGTGTGTTGCACAGACATAAGCTGTTTATTTTGAATAGAAGAAGAAGATATATCTACTCAGTGTGATAGAAATCTAAACTATTGGTAGATATATTTACACTGTAAATTCAGTCTACACTCATTTCCTGGCGAGATGTATATCTATTGTTTGATAGATTTGTCAGTGGAATGCCCAATGCAAAACGAACACATTTTATGAACTGACGTGTGGTCTCACCTGTGAACACCTATTGAAATCCTTCTAATTGTAAGAGAGAGACAAAAGAATATGAAGGGAGTCAAATAGCCGACATAGATTTGTTGTGCATCGGCCTCATAATGTTATAATACATTAAAATAATATAATATTAACAATAGATTTATTTATATTTCAGTTATCAGTCGCAGAAGTAGAACTCCGTGCGGCCGCTGAGGAGCGCGACAAGCTCCTCAACGACGCTAACTACAACAGTCTACAGAACGACGAGGCCGTCACGAAAGCTCGTCAAGAAAGAGACGAGGCTATGGATAGGAAGAAAGCTGCCGAGGTATTTTATGAACTTTAATGTTTAATTAGTGTGTTCTATATCGATAGTTTTTTTGGTCTAAAAGGGCTTCATTATATTTCCTGGACCTCAAAAATTTCATCTGTAAGAACATGTATCTGCTAATCCATGGACAAGGTTCTGATGCAGGCAACTGTAAAGGGATTTCTTATCACACAGCAGTTGCTCCTAGAAAAGGCAAATAATATACTCCTGAATTATATTCGTAAAAATTAAATAGGCACGTTTTGCCTCTTGCTTGACTATAACTTGGTTGATTCCGGAATCGGACAATGACAATGACGCGGTCTCAAATGTCAAACCGGGCCTATTATTTTTCGTCAATTTCAACACATCCAATACTACAAAGAGTCTGAGCGTTAGCATCAATAAAGCATTGTTTCTGAAATTCTTTATCCAGGTCTATTCCAAGAGTCTAGGCTTTATATCATGCTCTGTACTTTATTCCAATATAACAATCAATGTTTCCAACTATTGGTGTCAATAACATAACGTGCTTATAAATTAAATTGGGTTTTTCTCGTTACTTCCAGGTGGCTTTGGCGAAGACAAGGGTAGAGTTAATGCAGGCAAATAGTCAACTGTATGAAGCAGTTCGACAGAAGGTAGACCTTGGTCAGCAACTGGAACAGTGGCAGGTGCGTTGGAACACAAACAAAATTTGCACCTTACATACATACCATAGCAAGTTAAATAAAAGCTTGAAAATTAGACTTTATTTCAACGGCGTAAAGCTTTAATAGTTGAAATGCAGATGCTGAGAAGGTTGCCGGCAGGAACTGGATGCGTTTGACGCAGGACCGTGTGTTGTAAAGATTTGAATGATTGAGTATAATGGTTGTGTGTTGTGTCGTTGCAGATGGACATGCAAGAGCTGATCGATGAGCAGATGAAGCGCAAGCTCACGACGCAGGAGAAGCGCCGCAAGCTGCCCGCGCCCACTCCACCCACCCGGGCATCAAGACTCCTCGGATTTTTTCAGCGGTGATCTGTTGCACCCCCCTCTTGGCCCTCTATCGAGCCGTCGACCACCAAACTATCGCGATTCTATACCTATTCATACTTAAAAACTACTCCCCCTCCATCCTACCGGCTGTCTACAGTCTAATTTCCATTATTTTGTACAAAAACTTACCCAAATTTACCGTCGCGACGGCCATTTTGGTTTACCGCGTGGACGCGTTCTCTATTATTGTACTTTTAAGTTATGTTACAGTTTTATTTTATAAACCGTGTGATTTTTACACTATCGCAGTGATAGTTAGCATCATAGTTAGGATGTTGATAGTTAGTTTACATTTTATTTTTAGTATTTTATTGTGTTTTTTATTTCACTGTGAAATGGCTGGTTTGGCGCGTGGCATTTATAGCGAAGTAAATAGAGCGGATTTAGTACAACAGATTATTATATATTGATGGACACCAATCCAAGAGAATTTACCATCTTAGTCTGTCATTTAATTGTGAATTCTATTAAACCCAATACTAACGGTCATTATTAATCCGCCATTTTGTTTAATACCTTCGTCAGCCATTTTGTAACCTATTTAACCTACCATCGCTTTATTGTAAATAACGTTTTAATTATTGAGATTACCTAAACTATGTATTTGTATAGTTGGTATTTAGGTAAATTGATAAATCACTACAAGTGAGTTGTTTGGTGCACTTAAGTGTAAAATAAGATTTATCGTCTGTTTTTACCACTGAAACATGAGCTTAGTTTTTTTATTAAATTGAAACAAATGTTTTAGAAAACTGAGTTATACTAACTGCCATCTTTATAGGTCAACGAATATCGACAAATTTGGTCAACTGCAAAATAAGTCAATCTCTCACTGCGTTGGCTCGTTCAAATATTCAATTATATTGGTAAAAGGTAAATTATATGTTAAGCAGATATTTATGCCAAAGGTTTTTATGGTTCAGTTTGGTGATAAAAAGGTATGCGAGATATACATAACACCATGGTCTATTTGTGGGTATAGAACATAATATTATCGCGGGTATAGCCGCGCTCTGTCTCTATCTACAGTGCACGCGTGAACGTTCTATTTACTATCTAATACATTTAAACGACTATATGTCCTTATATGTTGAGATTAGCGTCAACGGTTGTAACCCAACATCCCAACAGAGGTGACCTTTGATTATTCGTACCAAGGAAGGTGAAGGTCAAAATATAATTGGACTACATCTGCCGTCTACATGGATGGCAACAAGTAAGGTCACACTGGCAGTGGTGCTGGATTACAACTGTGTAGACGCTTTAGTATAACTCTGTTTCGTTTGATAAATAATTTATTAAAAGTGGTAAAACAGGCATATTAATAGTTAATTGATTGAACATTTAATAGCCATATTATTTACATTTGTAATGTTATTCGATTTAGTAGAGCTCACACCGAGTGCGACGTTGACTTTACCAGGAGAACATACACATTGACCACAAAACTATTTACCAAATTATTATGGTCAAGGTATTCAAACTTTCTTGGTCACTACATACATTGGTGTTAAAGTTAACGGGCTGTTTACCATGTGTTATTGTGTAGTTCCGATACTTTCATATTACCAATAATATTACCAGTACTAGTGGTGTTACTCGTCATAAAGGAGGGTAGATCAATATATTTTGTGCTCTTAAGACTTTCACTTTTAACCGCCAGTACCTCAGTTCCTCCGTGACCATGACGCTTGCAACAGTGCTAAAATTTCGGAAGTACGTAATAACATAATATGGTAAATATCCCATTACATCTTACACTAATATCATGGTCAAACTAAATCCCAATGACGACACCTCACAAAAACAAGCAATGATATCATCTTACAGTGATAATTCAAAATTATCAAGGACATTATAATGATATTTTAGAACACGCTACCAGCATAATATATGTCGCAGCTTTGAATGGAATGTGGAGATGTATCTAAGAGGCCGTTTAGGTACACGAGCGAGGGAATCGCGGCGATATTATCGTCGTACCACAATATCATACAATCTATCGCCGCGATAATATCGCCGTATATAGACATGTTCATAGAGTGCCTAGAGATACGTGTCATAACGATAATTTTGCTGCGAGTTTCTGCCTCGAGTTCGGTCCTTTAGGCTGTCAATATAAAGACTACTAGGTAGATTTACCAAGTGTGCTAATGGACTTTAATCAGTGGATGGGGAGGTAGTTTACACCAAAAAAATATTGGCAATAAAACTGAAAAGAGATAGAATCAATCCGCTACAGATGGTTTACGTAAATTATTCCAGATATTGTATAAGTAAAAAATGCCTACTTTTTAGGTGTAAAATATGGCTGTCTCTTTCTGTGTGTGTACGAACTTCGCATAGTACAGAAAAAGATGATTATATTGCATGAAAGTAACCTATCTTGTGAATGGTATCATTGTAATCATTGTAGACGTCTCATAATATATCAGTTGTTTGATTCAAATTCAATTACAATATTATTAAACAACTAGCTCTACTTTAACTGCCAAGTGTGAATTTAGGAGAGATCGTACGTTCTCAGGGGAGCTACTAACATCTCTAACAGCATTTTTTTGAAATCTTACTTTAGTTCTCACAGTGTAAATCGGACCGTCAGCGTACGACAAAATATTAGAGTACTACAGCTTGGCATAAAAGTTCAGAAATGGAACTAATATAGGCCGCCCATTATATTGCCTCTTTTTTTAGATTTTATATATCTGGCGTACAATAAAGAGTAAAATAAATAAATAAATAATATTTTACAGGTTAGCAACATATCAAACTGCTGTCAAATACGTCACTTACGTATTTTTAATAAATTTTACAGAAAAATAAATATGGTTCTTTCAAACGGGTTGCCATATGAGCAGCAAAGTGGTGCCTTAATAATTTTCTACTCTTTTTTGCCAAGTTGATTAACAGAATTCTTTTTCCTACTATATTACAGTCTGTGATGAATATATTTAGTACGATTCTTGCTGTGAAAGTAAGTAAGATTGAAATGATATTGCTTTTAGAGTTAGTAGTAAACCGCCAGATCTAAGGCTCTCGACAAACCCGGACAATGTAAATTTAAAAAAAGACACGAATTTGAATATGATCTGGTGGATTTTTTAGTGTAATTTGTGTGTACCTAGTTTTATCCACGAATATTAGCAATATATAATTATATCACCTAATTAAGAATGTAGGTATTTTGAATTGTTTTGCAATAATATTTTATAGTTGGTACTTATTTAATTGTGCCTTAAAAGTACCTGGCCTTGTAAAGTGCCTTTTTATATATAACGGAAATGTCAATTTTATTCAATTATGTAATATAACATTATAAATTAAATACAGCCTTAAATAAAATCTAATATAAAAGTGAGATTATTTTATCGATGGCGTAATATGGAATCCCGTGGCAGTGTAATAATTAAGAAATATTATAATACTTATTAGTTATAATATTCATTAAAAATGTAATTCCAGGAAAAATCTTGTGCACAATTCATATTTTATTGTTACTCTCTACTTTTCCATTTAAAACTGGGTTACCCGGAATATGAATATTATTAATTATTTATTATACTTACTTATTGTTTTGTAAAAAAACATGAAATGTTATGAAACATGAAATGCCTTGAAGGGGCGAAATGTACCTATAGTTAAAATGTCCGAGTACCTAAATATGTATAATACTATCTGCGAAATTGTACGAAAATAACAATTAATACGAAAATCTTGATCGATATAATCCGGTAAAAGTATAGTAGGTATATTTGACATGTAGAGATTTAATTTTTAAATTGTTTGAGGCACAAGTCAAGTCATTTTGAGTTAACATCTACCTAACTCTCATTGCTACGCTCTGGCTATTGTACTTATATGATTTATACCTAAAATAATTTTGCTCAAATACTACAATATTTGCTCAGTATTATACTTATATAATTTCTCTTTAAAGAATTTTATATCTTGGCGTATAGTATCATGAGATAACTAAATATTTTGATTTCTCACTAGCTACATCTAGTATATTCTCAACGAATTATCACTGGATCCGAAGTAATTAAAACATTGCAATAGAAAGAATAAATATGCAACGATATCGATAAATGAAATTTAAATCAAACGATTTAAATTAGAATGAATAAATAGAAACAGTCTGTTTAAACGAATCATATATGAATCGCCTAAAATTAGACTGAGCTTAAAAAAGGAACGTCGGATGGAGTAAAAAGGTTTCAATAAAAAGTATAGTAATCGATACCTATTCTCTTCAACTTATATCTGCCTCCTTTCCGATCTCGAACAACGTGTGGTGCAGGGCAGAGGTGCTACTCTCACACAGTGACAGAATAAAAATCCAGAACTGAGCGACTTATAAGATCGTTTCTCTGTCGAACTATAGAAGCTGGGGACACTCTGCCAGTCAAGCGTTTCCTTCCGACCACTACCCCGTTTCATCAAAAAGAGCTACAACATAAGCCGCCAAATTCAGGGCCACTGCCAATAGTACTATGGAGTATGAGAGTGGCCCCCAATACGCTAGTGTCGCAATGGCTTTCCATCAGGTCGGCGGCGTCTTTTTGCTATAAAAAAATCGTTTTGAGAACTAGGTATGGAAAATACTAGACTAGTACGTGATCCATATATCTAACAATAAGTATCCGTATTTAGTCCATTCATGATTATTAACTAATTTGATATTTTATTCACTCATCAACCGTCTTTACTTTTAATTAATAATATTTAAAAAAAAACAGGAATATTTTGTAATGAATGTAAAAATAATTATGCAAACATCTAATATAAAATTGCGGCAATATAATATTGTAACCTATGTGTATATATTGTGCACGAATACATACTTATTATTTTGTATGAAATATAATTTTGTAACTATTTGTTTATTTAATAATTGAATTTAACAGTAATTTACTTAATTTATTTTTAAGACTGAACTAATTAATGAAATATAAATAATAATTGTTTTAATTGTGCTTAACTGAGGTTTATTTCATTATTCAATGTTCTTAACAATAGAATTGTATATTTTATAGTATTTTTGCACAAACACTGCTGTGGCGAGTAAACTTTTAGTCATTCCATATTTTACGATTCTTGGGATTTATTATTTTAATTTTGCACGGTTCATATTTGAATGGAATATATATTTTTTTACTTATTTATTTTACTTTTTCATCTATACTTACATAACTATTATAATACTTTTTTTCAAAAATAATTCTCTCTCATTTTTAATATTTAAAAATGACCGATTGTGCCAGAGAAATATATTTAAAATAACAAATAAATCAGAACACTGCATACTATAAAATATAATATACCTACTTACTATAAAGCCCGAATTTAATATCAAATAGATTGAATATCCGTGATTTATTATGAAATAATAAATGCTCTAGAATCTTTTAGAATGAAATTTGTACATTAATAATTAATATTTTACACTTATCGTTATTACTTATTTGTTTAATGCAAGTGTACTTAATAAACACATTTCGTAAGTACTTAACAAGCGTAAATTATAAGATCTTAATAGTGACTAGATAATATAACTATAAAAATAATGTTTATGAAATTATTAATAAATAAAGAACGAGTTTAAACTGTATGTAAATTGTTTGAATTCTTTTTAATAACATACGTAGGTACTTCCATAAGGCCTGGGACATCCTTCCGAAGGATGACTCGGAGCTCCCAACCGTAGGCAGTGGTAGGGCACGTATGGGTTTAGTCAGTCCGAGTCCGTTATGGCATCCATGAGAAATATCCACACATAAAATAAAATACATAACTATAACTAGGTACCTACATATACCTAATCACGTCTTTATTCCGTTAGTAGTCCAGTCATTATACATATAGATATGTTATAGGCAATGTGTATAATCTGGCATTGTATACAATGCCTAGGCATTAAATAGGTACATTGCCTAAAACGTTCAGGCAATGTGTATAATACGATTTATTTCATACATTGACTAGGTATTGTATGAAATGCCCGAAGCGCGTCAGGCAATGTGTATAATGAATGGACAGATTCGACGACAGAATCGTTAACCAAATAAGAACTAGTCGACAAAACAAAAAAAAATAACCACGAAGGCTAACGGCCTGGCCACGGGGCACGGCGGCGCGAACGGCGGTGCGGCGGGCGAGGCGACTAATCGTGCGTGTGCGTTCGCGCAGCGGAATGTTGTTGAATTTAAAGATTTTAATTATGCAGATATTTAGTATATGACGTCGTGTAATTGTGTATGGTAAAAAGAAAATTGTGTATGCAGCCATTGTGGAGAAACTCGCCAAAAACTGATTCCGCTGGGCGAACGTTGTCCTGGCGGAACTTTTTTTAAATCCATGCACTTAAAAGAAAAAAAATGTGTCCAACAATTAGTGTGTATTTGTGTGTAATTGTGTATGTATGAATAAAATTAGTGTATGCATAAACTTCGGAGAAATTCAAGTTTCCGCTACGCGAACGTTTGGCCATTAGCTAGTTTTCTTATAAAGCGCTTATATAGAGAGCTGTAGATTTTTACATACGTTGTTTTGAATTTGTTTATATTTGTTTAAAAAACAGATTTAGAAAAAATTGTAGGGTTTAAAAGATAAAAATATAAACGTAAGATACGCTTATTAGGTCGTAGTTCGTAAAGTATACACTTTGGGGTCTAGATTTTCACGTTTATACAAACCATGTAAGTGCCTGCAACATGTTGCCAAGTATCAATGATGTTCCGTTAGTAATTAAAGGGTTATAGGACAATTTACCATGAATAGATCACTGTTTACAAAGCAGTCAAATATCACGGCGTTCTAAAGGAATGGCATAGTAAAATGTATTTCAATAATTAGTTTATTAATTCAACTACTCACATGCAAAATTTCATCTCATTAAATTCAGTAATTAAAGAGAAACAATTAAAATACTGACAAAACATCGAAAGCCTACATAACCCGACCAAGTTCGAATGGCTACAAAAAAGCGGCCGTGCCATATATCTAAGTAACGCTCTTAACCTTCCAGTATAGTATTTATTGTTATAGTGCAGTTGCGTACACAAGTGTTAGGAAAAAATTAAACAATTGATTTCTTGAATGAAAAATATTTTTTAATAATAACGCCACCATCTACGATAAAAATAAATCTCCTATTAACAAGTACTTCTCTAATTAAACATCTGTGTATAAAAATATTTGTAATTACATATAATAATTATGTATTTATTATTTATTTCTCGCCACTTGTTACGTATACATATAATAATTATGTATTTATTATTTATTTCTCGCCACCTGTTACGTAGAAACCCAAAAATGGCGAAATGTGGGTGACACAGAAATGTCACACCTCTGCCTACCCCTTCTGGGACAACAGCCGTGAGCATATGAATTAATGAATGAAAATACAGCTCTTTTGGTACTAATCATGACAATCCTTGGGCGCGCGCCCCAGTAACGGCAGAACTTGGCATACAACTCATGTGCGCGCACAGGCGCGTGTATTTTGAGCGTATCGGGAGCGCAGCTGAGGTGCTGGTCATGACTAGTCCCTTGATTATAAAAACTTAACATTAACAAACGCTTGCTAAACATACTCTGTCATTGGTTAGAGACAACAATAGACTTAAAATGTGTTTTAACTAAAATAGGTTTAATAAACGATTATGAATATGAGGGTCAGGATAATGTGTATTTCGAGCTTCAATAAAAATTTAAATCACTGATCGCATATAAATTATATCGAAACAACAGTTATGTTATCACCTGTACCAATTTAAAACCGGTATTAGACTGTAAATTTTAGAATGTTACCTAAATATATTGCACGGCCGCTTTTTTGTCGTCATTCGAACTTGGTCGGGTTATGAAGGCTTTCGATGCTTTGTCAGTATTTTAATTGTTTCTCTTTAATTACTGAATTTGATGAGATGAAATTTTGCATGTGAGTAGTTGAATTAATAAACTAATTATTGGAATACATTTTACTATGCAATTCCTTTAGAACGCCGTGATATTTAACTGCTTTGTAAACAGTGATCTATTCATGGTAAATTGTCCTATAACCCTTCAATTACTAACGGAAAATCATTGATACTTGGCAACATGTTGCAGGCACTTACATGGTTTGTATAAACGTGAAAATCTAGACACTAAAGTGTATACTTTACAACTACTACCTAATAAGCGTATTTTACGTTTATATTTTTATCTTTTAAACCCTAAATTTTTTTCTAAATCTGTTTTTTAAACAAATATAAACAAATTCAAAACAACGTATGTAAAAATTTACAGCTCTCTTTATAAGCGCTTTATAAGAAAACTAGCTAATGACCGAACGTTCGCGTAGCGGAAACTTGAATTTCTCCGAAGTTTATGCATACACTAATTTTATTCATACATACACAATTACACACAAATACACACTAATTGTTGGACACATTTTTTTTCTTTTAAGTGCATGGATTCAAAAAAAGTTCCGCCAGGACAACGTTCGCCCAGCGGAATCAGTTTTTGGCGAGTTTCTCCACAATGGCTGCATACACAATTTTCTTTTTACCATACACAATTACACGACGTCGTATACTAAATATCTGCATAATTAAAATCTTTAAATTCAACAACATTCCGCTGCGCGAACGCACACTAATCGTGCGGCATCGTTTGCAGGCCACGGGGCAGTCGCGTTCGCCGCCGCGACCAGTAAGGAAGTCCGAGAGCAAAATGTCTTTATCTAAGTTATCTCGATATTGCTTAGAAAGTAATAGTTTTTTTGCTCAAGATATAATTTTTGGAAGAGATTGTGGAGTACATGCTGTAAATAGGAATCGAGGTATAGATGGAGAATTTCACAAGAAGTACGAGAAATACAGAACGTATCCAGAAAAATTTCATTTCACACAAAAACATTTCACACAACGCTATCTGATCCCAAAGTAAGCTAGAAATAACCTGCTTGTGTTATGGGTATCAGACCACGGATATTAATACTTATCTATATACTTTTAAATACATACATATTATACATAGAAACACCCAGTCTCTTGAGACAAACACTTATGGGTCACACAAACATTTGTCTCCGGTGGGAATTGAACCCACGACCTCCAGCGCCGCAGGCGGTATCACTACCGACTGCGCCACAGAGGCAGATTTGAGGCAGATTTTTGTTGAATAAATGTATCAATTATATTTTAGATTACAAATTACAACGTATCAAATGATAATTCAATTTCCAATTTTACCCCAAAAATAGAGAGTTTTTTTTCTTATTATTTCTTGTAAATATTGATATTACAATACATAAAAACAGTATTGTAAAAAAAATATCCCTATTTTTGGGGTAGGTAAATTGAAAAATAATAGCTCATTTGAAAATTAAAAAATTAATTGATTAATGCCCAACACTGCACCAGGCCTAGTCGCCGCGACTGCCGCCCGACGCCGTGGCATGCGCCGTACTAATAGGGATGCAAACGATATATCGATATTTTTGAAATATCGATATATCGGTGATAAATATCGATATTTTAGTATCGATATCGGAATCAAAAATATCGACGATATATCGTTCTTCATGAGCGAAATATCGATATTTTAATATCCATATTGAAACCCAAAATTTCGACGATATATTCTTGAGCGTGAGATGATTTCGTTATGAGCGATATTACTCAATCAAAAATTATAATTGATTGAATATTTTAAATAAAAGATTTGGGTATTTATCTTGATATGCCAAGACACTTGGGTTTTGGTAAATGAAACTGAGTTAAGATGAAATTAATTTCATGTGTTATTTACAAGTTTATTGTGATAGTGCATGCGACTGCTACGCTGAGGTATTTGGCCGATTGTCTTACTTGGGTTCGATTCCCGGGTAAGACAATCGGCCAAATACATTTTTCAAAGTTTGAGTGTTTTCTGTCTCTACTACTCGTATTATTAAAGTGTAAAGTGGTTGTGTCTGTACAAAAATAATACTTGAATTATAATATCTTAACAAACGATACTGCACACAACGTTTTTATTAATTCTTGTCTGTTGGTCCTTATGCCTGTTTGTTCGCTATGGACGCAAATACTGCTGAACGGAAATTTATGTGTTTTTTAATAGAGACATCTTGTTAAGGGGTCCCGACATGATCAATTGGCAATTGTCAATAACGTAGAATTTCATGTGCACGTATACGTCGATGCACACACACATGCAAAGCAATCACGCACACAGAAGCAACTTTCATTCATATTTTACGTGATTGACAATTGCAAGGCATGATCGTCTCGGGGGCCTATTAAGCTTAAATCTGAGCTTTGTTCCATGGCAAACGGTTGAAAAAAAGCGGAGTTATGAACAAAAGTAGAATAATCAAGATTTTTTACGTGCGATCATTATTCTTTAAAAAAAACAAGAGCGGCAAAAAAATAGATATATCGATATATCGTTCATCAATATCGATATATCGTTTATAAACATCGATATTTTCAATATCGATATTTTATTTTGAAAAATATCTATATTTCAATATCAATATTTTTTAGTAACGATATTGCATCCCTACGTACTAATTCATGTATTTGTTCCACTCGCACGCCGCACCGCCAGTCGCCGTGAAATTCGCTCGGTACATTTCGCCGGTCGCATCGCCGGTCGCCGTGCCCCGTGGCATGCTCAGTACATTTCTATTCATTTGGTTGAGTCGCAAGACGCTTCGCCGGTCGCGCCGCACAAATTTTCGCCATGGCGACTGCCCCGTGGCCAGGGCGTAAGGCGGGAGCTCCGCAACGCTTCGCTCCCGTCTTAGCCTTCTAACCTAACCTATCCGAGTTGGGGTGTTAGTGTAAAATTCTGTTCCCGTTTTTGCTTCCTAAGTGGTAATAAATGAACAGGGCGAGTTTCGGCAGCAATTTCTTGGAAAGGACTGCTATGTAAGAAACATTAGGCATACCAACCAATAGAACACATGTCTTATCAGCACTGTCTGCTGTTGGAAGTTGAAATTAGGAGTAGCTCTCAAAAGATTAGTACTAAATCATAGAGAAGAAAAATAGATTACACACATTACCTATGCTTCGACCGGCATTCTATACAATGTCTAGGTATTCTATACATTTCCTAGGCAAAGTGTAAAATAGTTTAAACATTTAATCATAATCATAATCATAATCATAATCATTTATTTGCATAAATATGGGTAGGTTACAGTAGATGAATACAAAAAAATTAAAGTATCGCCATATTTCGCCCTTAAGCATGCAAAGTACATTATACAATAAAAATATTATCCATAGATTTATAATTTCTCGCTACTCTCAAATCTATCATTAGCATGCATTATCATTATCATGTACATTCTAAATCTATGATATTATCACAGTTATGACATATCAATTTATATTGATGTATTAATTCAAAAGAAAATGTCATGCATAAAGTATAAAAATTATTGAGTACTTATGTCATTACCAATTTTACAATGTCAAATGAAGAAAATTAAATATAATGTCACACAATAAATATTCCCTTTTCACAATTTATCTGTCAAGTACTCCTGTACACTATAATAACACTTCTCAACAAGCATGTTTTTTAACTTTCTTTTAAAAAGGTCAATAGGTTTAGTATCTAGTAAGTATTTTGGAAGGTGGTTATAAATTCGCGGTGCCATACACAGTACACTATTATTATACAGCATCGTTTTATGTGGCGGAAGGCATATTTTTAAACAGTTTCGCTTACTATAATAGTTAACAAATTTCTTTTCATTGTTTTTAACAAACATAACCATTTCAAATACATAAGTACAGGGCAATGTTAAAATACCGAGGTTCTTAAAATAAGGCTTACAACTGTCAAGCTGTTTAGTGTTACAAATCGCCCTGAGGCATCTCTTTTGCGCTATGAACGCCATTTCTTTGTGTGTAGAGTTGCCCCAGAATATAATGCCGTACCTAATCAGAGACGCTACATTTCCATGATATGCAATCAATAATGTTTGCATGTTGACTGTTCTAGCAAGCATATAGAGAGCGTATGACTGTTGATATAATTTCTGACTTAGGCCTTCTACATGTGTCTTCCAATTTAATGCACAATCAACATTTAGACCCAAGAATTTAGTCATTTCTATTTCCTTAATATTGTTGCCAAGATAGTCGATGTTGATATTTTGTACTTGGGACTTTCTATTTTGAAAAATCATTAAGTTAGTTTTATTTACATTCAATTTTAAATTATTAAATTCTAACCATTTAATTATGTCACTTAGAGTATCATTAATGTGAGATTCCATCAGAGACCTATTCTTGTTCGCAAAAACTATGGTACAATCATCAGCGAACAGGAATGTAGGATGATTTATTATTCTAGGGAGATCATTTATATAAATATTAATATCATTTCATACATTGTCTGAACGACCCCGTCATTCTATACAATGCCTAGGTATTGTATAGAATGCCTGCATTATACACATTGCCTATAACATATACATTTGGAAATGCAAATGAACCGAGAAAGTCAAATTTTGGATATTACGTGGGGAGGGGCTAGAAAAGCTTATGACAATTTGAACTTAAGCTTTTCTAGCCCCTCCCCACGTAATATCCAAAATTTGGCTTTCTCGGTTCATTTGCATTTCTAACCCGATTTTTCCGACGCGACGTAATGACTGGACTATAGGGACAAGCAAAGGCCATGATAGTGAGCCTATTGCCGTGTTTTATGTCACAAAGTCAGGTGATGTTTATGTTCACCCATCCAAGGACCTGCCACAGCGAAAGTTTGCTTACAGTGATCGTTTACAGAAAATATGGTCCGCGGAGCGACGAGCGCTCTTTTATCATTTTAGAAGTTGGTTTAAAAGAAAAGAACGATAGGTAGACATGGGCTGGCACATCATAGAATAGAATAACCAAAAAAGAAAAAAAAAACAATTAAAATGTCAGAATAAAATTGTCTGTTCTTCTTTCGATAAAACTTACTGACAGTTTATAAAATTACTTTGAGATATAAAACGTTTTACATAAGTTTGTCTAATTTTATTAATATTATATTTGTTTTGTAAGTGTTCAGCTGTGATATAAATAGCCAAGATGCCGACCCAGGTTGAACAGAAGGTGGTTGATCCTGAAGCTGAACTCAGCAATGCTCAAAGAACGGTAAATATGTATTTACAAGCTGTTTCACCCGCGGACTACCCGACGGAAATAACCGCGAACCTGGCTTACCCTCGCGCTTCCCCGCACCTCGAGACGTTTTCGCCTTTCCAATGTAACCCGCGCTCGATTGAAATATACTTGTAATCGGCCATTTTCCATTTACTTTGACAAGCTTCAGCACGTTCTCGTTGCGCTCGAATTAAGGATGACTCACGCTACACCGTGCCGGGTCCGAGCCGAGTGTCGGCCGTAGCACGGTCAACTAAATGTTACATATATTTTGTATGAACACACTCACGCTATACCGAGCGGCAACCGAGTGACAGCCGAGCAACGAACAACGGCAACCCTCGGCAACAACTCGGTCCCGCCTCGGCTCGGACCCGGCACGGTCTAGCTAGAGCGTGAGTCATCCATTATACATACTACCCGTTCGCTCTAACGTTGCCGTTGGCGTAGAGGCTTATACCCAAATTGTTAATTACACGAGGTAAATTGACAGTAGCTAATGTCACTTGGTCATGGAAAATAAGCAACATTGTATGAAGAAGTGACATTAGTTGCTGTCAATTTATTTCGTCTAATTAAAAATTCGACTTTAGTACGGAGCCGAGCGGCAAAGTTAGAGCGAACGGGCTATACCGCACAGTTTGCATGACGTCATTACGAAAGGGTCGCACTTAGATTATTTAAAGTCTTTAGGGTCGCAGGTATAATTATTTCCTCTGGCCTGTAGTTCCCGTTCCAGGGAATATGGGGATAAAATATAGCCTATGTTCACCTTGGGATACGGTAGCTTTTCGACAGTGAAAGAATTTTTCAAATCGGTTTAGTATTTTCAGAGCCAATTCAATGCACACATACAAAGAAACAAATTTTCCTCTTTATATTTTTATAAAGATAGTAGGTGTCTGATTCGGGAACACCCAAAAATTTCGAAATATGTTTTTCCGAATTTCAAAATTCCGATGTTCAAAATTCCGAAGATTATAATTCCCAAGAAACAAAGCTCCGAATATTCAAAAGGACGATATTCATTTATCCGAACGTCATAAGTACGAATTCCTATTTTTCCTAATTTCATTAGTATGAATCAAAAGACCGGACTGTTATTTTCCCGAAAAACATTATTCAGAATTTCAAATATCCGAAAATTCACTGTTAAAGTTTTTTTAATAAAGTACGGTCAAGTCTAACTACCGAAGATATTATTTCCAAGTGAGTGGAAGGCAAACGAGAAAACAAAAAAAAAATAACCACGATGGCTAAGGCCGGAGCTCCGCTCCGCTTCGCTTTCGCCTTAGCCTTCTAACCTAACCTATCCGAGTCGAGGTGTTAACCATAATAAGTGAATGGTTAACACCCCGACTCAGAGTACCCCGACTCGGATAGGTTAGGTTAGAATTTTTGGTTATTTTTTTTGTTTTGTCGTTTGCCTTCCACTCACTTGGAAATAATATTTTCGGTAGTTAGACTTGACTATACTTTATTTTAAAAAACCGGTGGAATCGGGAACATAAATAATCGTCTTTAATGATAAGTTTTCGGGTTAAAACAGGAACGGGTGGAAACGACATTCACCCTTCGTGTTTATGATATTTCGGATTTTTGATAATAGGAGTTCGTATTTATAAAATGGCGCATTTTTAATAATTCGGAATTCGACGGTTCGGTTTCTTGAAATTCGGCATTCCGACAGTTGGAATTGTAACCATTCGGAATTTTAAAATTATGACTTTTAGTAAAAAGGATTTATGAAACATCGGATTTTTGACTTTCGGGATTTCGAATCATTTGAACTTATGAAATTCGGAATTATGAAATTCGTGATTGTGACTTTCGGAATTAAGTTTTTCGTATTAATGTAGTGTACCCGTCTGATTCTCTCAGGCTGAGAAAGAAAATTTATATAAATGATAACTTCCGAAAACGAAAAATTTCCGAAACGTCTACCTACTATAAAAATTTACAGATTCCGAAAGAGTCAACTTCCTTGAGTTCATAGTGATAGGTAGATACCGTTGTAATATAGAAGTTCCAGTTCTGATAGAGAAGTACCTACGTGCCAAATATTTGGCTGCAAAAATCGTAGATAATATTTATTTCCAATTTTCAGTTCCAAAATCTTGCGCCAATGTGCAGCGTGGAGAAGCGAGCTGGAGGTATACCGCAGTTGGCGCCGCAAGAGAAGCAGATGGGTATACTCAAACACGAGATGAAGGAGACCTTACTATGTATTCGTGTTAGTTATTATTTGATACACAACGTTCGTCCGTGGCAACACACCCGTTTTACAGAGGGAAATGCTTTATTTTCATACTACTTAGGTGGCAGACAAGCATATGGCCCACCGAAAGGTTAGTTACCACAGAAATCAGAAAAAAGATTCTTTTCTGATATCTGTGTTAGTTCGCCGTAGCCTACGGACGTTTGCAACACCAGAGGCGCTACACACGCGCTTAAAACCCGGGCGCAGGTTGTGACGACCCAAAGTTGAAATTTTTCAAGCCGCCCGTAACCCTTGTTTTCCTGTGTACCCTTGGCTGTTCCCTTGATGGTACAGTGGAAAATAAATTTTAACCGCTGTACCCTTGGCCGTAAAACCCAACCAACTTAAATTAAACATGAAATCTTTCATTGAAATCATGATCTTTTAGGACATGTGAGTGGAAAAGATCCATTATTGGCTGTGGTATACGAAGAACATTTAAAAGTTAAAATGTATAAAGTAATTAAATAATTTTCAAAACAAATGAAGATCGGTAAAACAAATGAAGATCAACAGAACAAATGAAGATCGACAAAATAAATGAAGGTCGGCGAAACAAATGGAGATTGACAAAACAAATGAAAATCGGCGAAACAAATGAAGATATACGAAACAAATGCAGATCGGTAAAACAAATGAAGATCGACAAAATAAATGAAGATCGGCAAAACAAAATGCAGATCAATAAAACAAAAGACTATAAGCAAGTTTATAAGGTCAAAAACTACTTGCAGCCATATTTTGTAATCTAGATGCGATTGCCATTAAAAAAAATAGGTGCAAGCAATTCTCGACCTTAATGACACTAATCTAAAAATGTGCTTTTAGGCTTTTATAGACATGACTGATCACGAATATATAAAAAATAAATAGATATTATGCATGCTCATAAGGTCGAAATTTGCTTGGACCCATTTTTTGTAATCTAGATACGATTGCCATTCAAAAAAATAGGTGCAAGCAATTCTCGACCTTAATGACACTTATCCAAAAATGTGCATTTAGGCTTTTATAAACTTGACTGATCACGAATATATAAAAAATAAATAGATATTATGCATGTTCATAAGGTCGAGAATTGCTTGCACCTATTTTTTTGAATGGCAATCGCATCTAGATTACAAAATATGGCTGCAAGTAGTTTTTGACCTTATAAACTTGCTTATAGTCTTTTGTTTTACTGATCTGCATTTTGTTTTGCCGATCTTCATTTGTATTGTCGATCTTCATTTGTTTTGTCGGTCTACATTTGTTTTTTCGATCTTCATTTGTTTTGCCGATCTTCATTTGTTTTGCTGATCTTCATTTGTTATGCCGATCTTCATTTGTTTTGCCGATCTTCATTTGTTTTGTTGATCTTCATTTGTATTGTCGATCTTCGTTTGTTTTGTAGGTCTTCATTTGTTTTTTCGATCTTCATTTGTTTTGCTGATCTTCATTTGTTTTGTCGATCTTCATTTGTTTTGCCGATCTTCATTTGTTCTGTTGATCTTCATTTGTATTGTCGATCTTCGTTTGTTTTGTCGGTCTTCATTTGTTTTTTCGATCTTCATTTGTTTTGCCGATCTTCATTTGTTTTGCTGATCTTCATTTGTTTTGTCGATCTTCATTTGTTTTGCCGATCTTCATTTGTTCTGTTGATCTTCATTTGTTTTACCGATCTTCATTTGTTTTAAATAATTATTTAATTACTATAGGTATACATTTTAACTTTTAGATGTTCTTCGTATACCACAGCCAATAATGGATCTTTTCCACTCACATGTCCTAAAAGATCATGATTTCAATGAAAGATTTCATGTTTAATTTAAGTTGGTTGGGTTTTACGGCCAAGGGTACAGCGGTTAAAATGTATTTTCCACTGTACCATCAAGGGAACAGCCAAGGGTACACAGGAAAACAAGGGGCCCGTAAGGCCTTCAACTTGGCTTAACGACTATCATTGCCTTTTCAAAAATCCTGTCTTTAGTGGAATACCCACGTCAAAATAACAAAATTTTTACCAAATTCTGCTGTTGCAAACTGCTATTTAAATCTGCATACTGCAGTCCAGGTTTGGACATAAGCCGTTTCCATTTTCATATTAGAACTTGATTGTTTTTTTTTTTAAATTGACGTCGCCAGCGTGATGGAAAGTCATGGCGCATCTATCGATTGGGGGCCTCACAGTCCGTAAGACTTCTGACAGTGGTCCTCAAGTTGGCGACCCTGTGATGTGCCTTTTCACGCTCCACTTTAAGAACCCGCCCGGGATTGTAAGATGAGGGATACACGTGTGCGGACAGGTTGTTCCAGGTTTTTACAGTTCGACAGAGGAACGATCTTTTGAAACGCTCACGTGTTTTGATTTCTGTGATTATGATTAGCCACTGTACACCTGAAAAGGCATCTCATGGAAGTTCTGTATTTCTATGTATGTAACTTTAAATGTACCTACCTGTGACAAACAATTAATAAATAATTGAAATTTGATCTTATTGTCGGTGGCAAGCTTTGTTACGAGTTATCCTTCCCTTCGCCATAACCTCGTTCTTTAGCCAGCAAGTGCATCACTTACAGATGAAACTGGCATGAACTCGGAAGATCATGCTAGAGTCCCATAGCATTTTGAGAATGTGTAACAACAACAGTTTGTGTAGTGAAAACTATCCTTCCGGTCGACTTTGTCCATTTCCTAACTTGACCACTTCCAAACTTGTCCTCTTCCTAAATTGTCCACTCCTAAGTTGTCCTTTTCCTGAATTGCCATTCCTTCATTCTTAATTTGTCTACTTCTCAGATAGTCTATTCTAAATTCGTCATTTCCTATTCAGTCACTTCCACCTCCTAACTTGTACACTTTCAAATTACTTAGTCAATCAGTTGAAACAGGTAAATTGATACTTGAAAACGAGGCGTTACTACTAATGTGGCAGACAAGTATCTCTGTGATAAGTGTTTACCGTAGACAATGGACGTTATCAACATCACAATAAACGATATTTACCTATCTAATTCTCTTTACAGCTTGCAACCAAAGGTCAGCATGGTATTCGTGACAATACCACCCAAGAAAATATCAAGGCGAATATCGTAGAGTATGAAGACTTGAACTCTGAACTTCGAGACGAAAAAGCACAGCAAGCTGAGTTAGAAATTATGAACTATCTCGCTGGAAAAAAGCTTGCAGATTTGTTGAAGAGAGTTCCTACTGAGGCCGATGTAAGTATGTACCTACGCAGTTTATTATAGTAAAGAATGTATGAAGTTACGTCACTAGTATACTCCTAGTTTGCTTTAAAAAAAATGCATAATGGAAAGTGGTCGCTGCAGCCTAAAGAAGTTTTCAACGTCTTAATCGGACAGGCGTTGCCAAATACGCGAAACTATAATACATACACAATACTCGTATATACTGTAATACGGCGAATACAAGAAGCCGTAAGACGGTCTCACCCGACTGCCCCTCTGTGAAAGTGAAAGTTCAATCCGATTGACGTTGTCATTTTTGTTATATTTCAAACATTGAACAGATGATCCACGTGACCTAGTGCCGTAATTTAATGCGACAGAGTCACAGACTACAGACACAAGTCTCGCCATAGGCCCCTCTGCAATCTATTTTATAGAGAGGGGCTAAAACTAGTGAACTATGGCAATATTATGTCTTTGTATACTCTTTGGAAAATAGGCGGGGTCGTATTATTTGAATAGTTATCCATTCTTGGGCCTTCAGTTCACGAAGGACCATCGAGTTGATATTTCGCTATAAGATAAGATGCTTCGGTTTAACGTCTGGGTAAATGATCTGATCGCTGGAACCTCCATAAATCTAGTTCCCTATCATTTTAGTATATAGAAGTATTATTTTATACTTTAAATATATTAGTAACGTTCTCTCTACTATCCCTATCAGTCTGGGCCTGAGGACGGTGAGAGGGCGGCTCACTGTTCTTACAGAAGCAGGCCAACGCCGGCAGCGTGACGTGAGCAACTCACGCATGCCCCCCCTTAGAAGCGGGATCACACCCGAAACCCCCCAAAGACGCGGGATAGCACCCGAACCACCACCTGGGCGTGGCCGCAGTGGCGGCCGTGGGTCTGTTGGGAGTCCTGGGACATCCTTCCGAGGGCTTACCCGGGGCTCCCAACCATAGGCTGTTGGGCGTTACGTGAGGTTTTTTAGTCGGTAGGAGTCCGGCATAACATCCATGAGGATTTTCCCTCACGTTAAACAAAAAAAAATCCCTATCAGTCTCTACCTCCATCCACAGGAGTTGACTATGCTAGAAAATGCTAATAATCGTCTGCGTCGCATGGAGAATCGCCTTGACCTGGCCACGAAGAGGTTCTGCATGGTCAACACAGACAACAAGCGGATCAGAGAAGAGATACACAGGTTACTTGTGGAGAGGTCAGTGATTATTCAACGTCGGTCATTGTAGAGCCAGGCATTCATTTTCTTGTTACATCACTTCTAAAGAATCTATGATTACTAAAGGGTTACACTCCTGCGTTTTAGCAGTAGCCTAACTAATTAGTTTCAGATGGAGCTGTGTAAGCGCCTAGTCATCGAGTGTTACCGCACTTATTCCAGTATTAACCACGAAAATTCTTCATTATAGTGATAAATTCACTGGGACTAAGCCAACTTGTGGTTTTTACTGTTGTGTGCTTGTGCCTCCATGGAGGATATTGCCTGGACTCTGAAGGTGTGGTCACTGGACAGTCCCTCCCACCCAGCGTTTGTAAATTGCTATTAGTGTCGTACTTCGGTGATTGAACCAACTCATGCGCAGAGGCACAGTATGGCTTTACTCAACAATTCGTATCTAAACTAATATTATAAAGAGGAAATATTGATTGTTCGTTGACACGAATAGGCTCCGAAACTACTGAACCGATTTGAAAAATTCTTTCAGTGTTGGAAAGCTACACTATCACTGGTAAACATAGGCTATATTTATTCCCATATTCCCACGGGAACGGGAGCTACGCGGGTGAAACCGCGTGACATCTTTAGCATAAGTACCTATGGATTTATATTTCAGAAATGATTTCAACATAATGTGGAACCGAACCATAGGCAAGCTGTTGAAAGGCAAGGAGTACCTGATGGACATCCTCGAGATTGCTACGGCGGTGTTCGGAGAGAGGGACGAGTGCTGCAGGAAGCTCGAAACGCTGAAGTGGAGAGGGCTCTTCCAGCTCAATAGGGACATCGCTGTGGGTATACAAAAAATGTCTATTATTGTATAATCTCGTAAAATAATGGAAAATGATGATAACGAAAATATCTTTATTTATGTAAGTCACTTATGCCAGATTCGCAACGCAATTAGTAGAACCTGTGAGGAAGATTCAGTGTCAGGATAGATTCAGAAGCATTTACTTGAAATGTAACCGTGGTAACAGTGACGAGTTCATTCGTTACTAATGAAACAATAATTAAACCGAATAACTTATGTTTAACAGGAAATGCAAGCTTATGAAGGTGAACTGAATCACCTAGCCAAACTAGAGGAGTACTTGCGAGTGAAGGGCTCAGTCAGGATCTGCGAGGCTGATGAAATTGAAGAGATAAAGAGGTTAGAAGAAGTAGCCAGGTGCGAGCAAGAGATAGCTAGACACGACGCTCTGATTGATGAAATATTGGTGAGGACGTTTGTTTACACGTTTTCTTTATCTTAACAAGTCGTTTAGGAGTCTGCTTAGATTGACTGATAAAAGCTACCGTGGTTTCATTATAAATAGTGAATTTACTGATGTGTAACCTTTCGAACCACTCAATAGGGACCTGTGTCTATTGTCTCGTCTTTTGGTAAGTACTGCATCACACAGGTGATTCGAAACTGGGCGTGGTTGAGGTAGCCCCAAGCTATCACTTTCACAGTAATAACTTCTGTAAATGTTTTCTTTTGCATATTTTGATCGATTTTATATCCCCTGATCAATAAGAAGTGGTATGTATGTCGGCTGAGCATAATAATGCTCTCATTTGGTTCTAATTATACTTATTATCAGGTGCTTAAAGTTCTGTTATGAAATTATATTTTCCAGGAATACGCAGGAACCCACAGCGTGCCTACAGTCATAAAGATGTTCAAAAACACAGAGATAGACAATTTTTCATTCTTTACTCTACTTCTCGAAGTATTGCAAGAGAGCATCATGCTGAAAAGAGAACTTGAAGTGGCAAGACAAAGAATTTGTAAGTTTAGAGGATATTTGCAAATTTATGAAGTCGCAATTTTTATACTCGATAAGATAGAACAAATTTGGGTGGATATGCAAAGGTCACAGACAGGCTCTAATCCCATCTAAACCAAGTTAGGTACATACATTTTTCTGCTTTTAAATAAAAATATACGATAGGTTGAATTTATAGTCGTTCTGGACCCGAGAGGGGGTTACTCGGAATCAATAATGGAACCATTTCGGAGTGTCAAAACAGCTGTGCAGGTTATAATAAAAAAATGACTTCTATGTAATCTTTATCACTCGTTCGAGTTGAAACATTAGTAGCGCTTCGATTATTCATTGAACTTTTCAATGAATGAAACTCCGAAACCCATAGGTACCTACTACGCCGCGGCGCGTGTCTCCATGTGATCAGTTCATTGGCCGAATGCATCGTTTCGATAATAATAGGTACTTAGATAATAATAAAGGACTCCAATTTCTCCTTCATACTTTACGCGGGCTTAGGACCGTCGGAAATACTTTAATATTGTTCTATTTTACGGTGAATTAATAAGGTTTATGTAATAATAATGAAAATAAACACGAACAAATAGGGAGTATTTCCGGCGTATTTAAAAAATTGGAGCTATTTACAAAATAATCAACTTAAATACCTAGACCTACCTATTCACAGTTTATTTACACTTCCCTGTACTTTAGCAACTGCTCAAAATGGAGTCCAGAACGTTCGATACACAAACGGGCACGTTTTAGGCTATTGTCTTTTAGTTTATTCAATGTGTCTCTGTCACTTTTCACTATTTCAAAGGCGTCCACTATCGCACTGCGTAATTCATCACGAGATTCGTACTCTCGAGTGTAAACTAATCGTTTTATTTCCGACCACAAATAAAAGTCGATCGCGACGACAATACTGCGTGCGAGTTATAGTCGAACTGCGCCTGCGCGCCGCGGTCGCCAGTCGGCGGCGCGGTCGGCCGAGCGTATTTACCTACCTACAAGACGTAACTAGTCGAGTACCTACCGACGTTACTTGGCAACGAGTCCACGTGGACCGATGCGTTCATGCGTTGTGATTGGTCGAATTTTCCCGGCGCGGTGACTCTTGTTACTGATTGGAACGTTAGACATTGAATGAAAAATTGTAGTAGAAAATCGTAGTAAACGTATTTCGTGAAATTTAAAGGAATAACCAGGTGTTCTCGTTTTGATTTTGGCAAACGATGTAGATTTTGACATTTTCGTAATTTTTTATTGTTGATTTTCAAATTGACAGTGCCGATCGGTTCTGTTATCGAAACTGGGCCTAAACCTTTCCGTTCCAAAACGACTATAAATTCAACCAGTATTAAAGAAGGTAGGCCAGATAGTAAAACACTTGGATTGATCCTCAAATTCTCATTCATTCAAGGCCTATTGATGACGTTAGACATTACTTGCGGTTAAGTCAGACTTCTACCTGGTTCAATGGTTTAAAATGCAGTAGAGAAAACGATTTTATAACACTAGGTTCATAATGTATGTACCAAAGTTTAGTTAAAATTTATGTAAAAATCCTAGAATTAATGAAAAAAAAAATTTGACCTGATCTTCTTATATTCGACTGTTACACACAGATTTCTTGGGAGTTCTGGGACATCCTTCCGAGGGCTTCCCCGGGGCTCCCAACCACAGGCTGTTGGGCGTGACGTGAGGTTTTTTAGTCGGTAGGAGTCCGGCATAACATCCATGAGGATTTTCCTTCACGTTAAACAAAAAATGCACGATTCGCACTTTCGCAGGTGCATGTAATTTCTAGGAAAAAGTGAACTAGTGCACCAGCTATACCTAATCATTGTTTGCTTCAGTGGACCAAACCGACATAAACGTTGGTCGTGCTGACACTCAAGACAAACGGTTAGCGGCACTCACAGCACAGCTAGCTATACAACGGCAGGCGACGCAGATCAAAGCTGACCAAAATATCGTTGCTGACAACACATTTTACCGGGTGCTGAAAGGAATTGATGATCTTGTCAGGTACTAAAACAACTATATACACGTTGATCATGATATTCACTACTACATCATTTGTATCCTGTGAGCATTTGTACATTTTATTTATCACTTCCAGTGCTATGTAAAAGTGATAAGAGTTGGTCTCTTACTCCGAACTCTACGTCTCCCAGTATAGACTATGATGGAATGAAAAATGAAAAATCTTCAGTCATATAGGTCACAATGTTACGCTTATGAACGTCCAAATGATAGGTTCTACATTTACATTTACTGCCAGATTTGCAACGCAATTTGTATGACTGGAGAAAAGAGAACCTGGCAATAAAACTCCGGCCACTCTTTTTTTATACAGGCGAGATTACCATCACGTCTTTAACGATGGGTTTGATCCCGAGGATTATCTTGGGGAGCTGGGAGTTATTCAACTCCTTAAGAAGGCGTCCGTGTACCATTTACGTCATGCCGCACTCTTGGCCTGCTTCTGTAACGGTGGTAAATAGACCACTCGCTGTCCCCAGGTCATGGAGGTGGGTATTCTTGAGCGCAACCGATCCTGCGGCCTAATTGAAAGGATGCTCCCACACCCACTCGCTGTCGCCTCTTTCGCTAACATGACTTGTTTGCAGGAGAACGCAGTGATGTCAACCTGGGCGCTCCACTTGGCCCTGAGCTAATACTGTAGCCTTAAATAAAAAAATGGTATGTCTATGTATATAAAATAGCGATCTCTTCCAGATTGGCACGATGCGAAATCACGCCGCTACTGTCGCTCCTTGGTAACCACAAGGAGGTGACCAAGTGGAATGTCAAGAAATTCCTCTCGATCCTTGAAATAGAAATCAAAAGCCTCATTGAAGTCGCGTATGGAGCTGTTAAGGTATTTACCACGAAACATACATTTATCTCTTTCTATCTTTATAGACGTCCAGGTTGACCAATGTGAGAGTGGCTAAAAGTGGAGGTAAACCATGGAGCTGAATAGAGATTATTCAAGGAAATATTGAGGGTGTACCGAGATCTTTGAGGTCCAAACCAGCAACTTACAAAACGTACACCTTCTAACTAACTGGCGAGAGAAGAAAAACTCAGTCAGCGCGATGCAGAAGGGCCAATTACCCTTTCAAATTGATAGCACATTTCTGTTCACTGTGAACTACCATTTAAAATTCAGAGACTCCTTTTTAGGGTTCCGTACACAAAGGGTAAACATGGGACCCTATTCATGAGACTTCGCCGTCCGTCTGTCTGTCTGTCTGTCCGTCCGTTACGAGACTGTATTTCAGGAACTGTGATAGCTAAGGAGCTGAAATTTTTGGAAATGATGTATTTCTGTTGTACATCAGAAAAAAACGGAATTGAGGGGGGCTGCTATACAACAAACAATCGTATTTTGCTACGGAACTCTCAGTGTGCAGGTCCAACTCGCACTTGGTAGGTTTTATTACGAGTACACTAAATGCCTTGCAGTTTGTAGCAGATAGTGCTATTAAGTGATCTTGCAATATTTTACTTTCATGTCTCATATTAATTGTGTTGAGTTGTTGTCTATTATATGCCTAAAGAAGGCATATAATAGACAACAACTCAACACAATATGTCTTCTCTATAATACTTCTAGCCGCCAGCACCAACTCCAAAGGGTCGTAAAGGCGATGTAGTGCCGGTGACCAAACTTGTCGCTGATCCTTACGTAGTGACACTTCGGCCGAATAGGATTGAAAAAATGGTGCCTTACCAGCCTTGTGCTTAGTAAGTAGACACGATTTTTGTTATAGTTTGTTCCTGTTAGAAATCGCTCGCGACCCCCGACGACTCAGTATTCAGTGAACGATCACTGCAGCAAGCAACTTTCTCTAGGGCCGGTCCTCAAATAGGTGACCATCACTTGATCACTTTGCGAAATTTATTAGCGAGCATTTCCGTGCTTCGGAAGGCGCGTTAAGTCGATGCCTAGAGATGGTCTGAACTATGACAGTCCTTAGCCCTTAGCCATGTTGAAGGCCTTATGTGGCTTGAGAAATTTTAACAGTGGGTTATGACAACCTGTGCCTTGGACAGGCGTAGGTTCCAAGTTCCAACACAATAATAGGCTCACCACCTATTACGCGGCGGGGCAAAGAATTAGGTGAACTGGAAAAAGAAATACCTCTACCTGTCTCTTCAGGGATGAAGGCGTGACTGTATGTATGTGTTTAAAAGTGAACTCGTGTCACTCGATACAACCACACCCTTTGATCCATTAGGTTTTAGAACCATTTTGATAGTATGAAATTGATTTCAGAATGTTAGATCTTTTTTAAACTATCGCGGTTTTTTAACCTCAAACTTATAGAATTCGAGATTTCACGCGACATTTCGGTCGCATTGGAGCGCCTGTTGACACGGCGCTGGACATGTCCCGAATTCTATAAAAAAACCTCATCAATATCCTCAATAAATGGTTTCTTCACCCAAAATATAATCTTCTATGTTTCCTAATGTTTGATGATTTCCTATATTTCACATTATTATATCTCCTATGTACGATGTACCCCAGTTGCGTGGAGGACTACATGATGAACCAGGTGTTCGAGACCCCGGCCGTGCCCGCCACCGCCGAGGACGTCGACGTGTTCTTCCGTTTAGAGGATGTTAACACCAAGTTCGGCATATTCACGCTCACCATACCCTCGTACGTATCGCTTTCAATTTAGTTGTTTTATAGACGAAATATGTGTCTGTTAATTTGGCCTTCGGGATATTGGTCCGGATGAAATAGATTTTCTTCTGTAAATGTGTCCAGTGACGTCAAAAGACTTCCCTATGTACGACCATATAACGTGAACGTGTGAATCACCTCTGCGTAGGTACCCCCTAGGGGAGATCTTGGCATAATTGTACCTAAGTATTTCTATTGTTCTTTGATTCTCATCTATAACTAGTGATACTCTTATGAATATCGGGGCAGAGCACACTGAGCAACACTGAGCCCGGGTTAACCTTCCGAGGGCTTACCCGGTTCTCCTGGCCTTAGACAAATCCTTTCGGTCCATTAGGTCCCATGTATCGAGTGTCAAAATGTTCAGTTCTACAAAATGACCGATATTAATCGTCCAGAGTATCAAAATGACCGGAGTGTCAAAAAGACCGGAGTAGCAAAATGACCAGAGTATCAAAATGACCGGAGTATCAAAATGACCGGAGTATCAAAATGACTGGAGTATCAAAATGAAAGTATGGTTTATAACTTAAGGCTTTAATTAGAATTAAAAACTTAAAAATTAAACTAAAAATGCGCTGTCCCGGTATAATTTGTGAATTTAAGGCTTGAAACACTTAAAAATGCGCTCTGCGGTATAATTTGTGATTAAGGCTTGAAACAATTAAAAATTAAACTTAAAAATATGCTCTCCCGGTATAAATTTGAGATAAGAAAATGGTTTGAGTACAAAATAAAGTAGTTAAGTTTACTTTTGACATTTTGACACTGCGGACATTTTGTAAAACTGGGCATTTTGACACTGCGGACATTTTGTAAAACTGGACATTTTGACACTCCGGACATTTTGTAAAACTGGACATTTGGACACTCCGGACATTTTGTAAAACTGGGCATTTTGACACTGCGGACATTTTGATACATGGGACCTAATGGACCGAAAGGAGACAAACCTTTATGGCATGACGTCCATGAGGATTTCCACACGAAAAAAGAAAAGTATCTCAACGTTAAAACCTTAACAGGATTCGACAATACCAAATATAAAAAGCTGTGTCATAGCTGTTTTGCCTCTCAGCCAATTATATTGAACGTCAGATAGGTTGTTTTTTTTACAGTTGATTGATGGCACTTGGTGGAACCTGCTGCACTTAACCTCCTGAGACCCAGGGTATAAAACTTTGCATAAGCAAGTTAATTTTCAGTATAGGGATTATTTTGAACATAAATATTACGTGAAAAATAATGAAAAAATTCCTCTCCCCACCTGAGTCCTAAAATGGGGGGTATCACTAATGATACTCTGGGTCTGAATAAAACCAAATCTTGACCTTTTCTGATACTTTATTGGGAATTATTTTTAATATTTTTTAGTAATTTTTCGTAATATAAAACTCGTAGACTTAATGGCAATGGACTTAGACGTGGGCTACTGCGAGTAAGCGCGATCCAGACTGAGACTTAGGCACTGTATTATGCTTGATGGCGTTGTTCCGCCGTATATCAGATATTTAGCTAAGTTAATTTTAAAATCCATGTAGGTATTGCATGATTTGCTTCCGAGGAAGAGCGCATGAAGGGATTTCATGGCATCATGACGATATTCTATCCATGCTGAACCTGCAGCAAAATCGAAGAAATGGAATATTGCTCTCACTGTCCTGTCCATTTTCCAGTTCACCCTCGCATAGGATAATTTAAGCAACCCGCGAAGGATCTTATCTCTTCAGGTGTCAATTATTTAGTGACTTACCACTTCGAGCAACGGTAGTTAAATTTGAACAATTTGAAATGAAATCAAAAAATGTATGTTGAATAAAATATCGGTAGAAGTATTCATGAGAACTATTGAGTATAGGTTGTACTTCTAATGGCGGATCGAAATTTGGCGTATTATCGAAGTCATCTGAGCGGTTCCATGTTAAAGGGCAATTAGTAGCTTTCCTGAAACTAATGTCTTGAGACGAGTGAGCTAAAGTGAGTAGAAAGGAGCTCCTCATCAGACTCATCCCACTCGCTTTCGGGTTCACGAGGTACCACATCTTCGTCGATATCTACCGTAACCAGCGGCAGATCTTATTCCAATACATAATCATCCACATCCCACATCTTGACGACCAGCAACATCAAGATTAGCTATTAATTCCGATATTTGATGATAGCTCATACCGGAAATTTAAAACATTTTTTATATGTTGAGTGCCCAAAGTCCGTACTTCCACTCCGACCAACTAAACGGATCAACTCAAACGGATCAACTATTTTTATTCCCAACGGTACAACTTTTTTAGTTGGTCCGATAGGAATAAAACGGATCAACTATTTTCTTCTCAACTGAACAACTTGCTAGTTGGTTCGATAGGAATATTTTAATTATTAAAAATTTGTTACCAACTACACAACTTTAAAAATATCATCTTGTTTTCTTTCTTAACTGAACAAATTTTAGTAACCACGTGTCACGGGAAATTTTGCAATGAAAAACGAAGATCAGTAAAACAAATTAGAAATCGGTAAATCAAATGAAAATTGGTTAAACATAGGAAGATCGGCAAAAATATGAAGAACGGTAAAACAAATGAAGATTATTTATTTATTTATTTATTTACACTTTATTGCACGCCAGATAAAAAACTTAAAATAGGAACATTTGTTAAAAAGCAGTACATTAACATTAACATTTTTGTTAGTATAAGATCTAGAAAATAAATGAAGATCGAGAAAACAAATGAAGATCGAGAAAACAAATGAAGATCAATAAAACAAATGAAGATCAATAAAACAAACAAATGAAGATCGACAAAATAAAATTAATGAAGATTGACAAAACAAATGAAGATCGACAAAACAAATGAAGATCGACAAAACAAGTGAAGACCGATCTTTAAAAGATCAATAAAACAAAAGACTATCGGCAAGTTGATACAGTCGAACGTTGCTTGCATTAATTTTTAACCGACTTAAAAAAAAGGAGGAGGTTTTCAAATCGACGGACTTTTTTGTTTGTTACCTCATAACTTTTAAATGGGTGGACCGATTTCGATTTTTTTTCCTTTGAATGTTGTCACTCGCCGTTTGGTCCCATTACAAGGAAACCAGGATTTGATGATGGTATCCCAGAAAATTCTTCCAGGCCTTTGAGACGGCGACAGCAGATATCGTCCCGTACGAACATGCATACCTCGGCTTGAGCCTTGAAGTTAGCCTCAAGCTTATAGCCGGGCGCCATCAAGTAGGATGTATCGTCCGGGCATGAAAAATCTTCGTCTCCGTCAGGAAAAACTAAATTGGCTTTTTAAGTGCTTATGGATTTCGTTTATGTTGGAGTGCATTCCTCTGACGTTGCATAAGTCCACAAGAAGCGTGGACGTCAACGAAGCCGCTCTGGATACCTTTTATTTTCCTTGCCATGATTTTGTTAAATAAAAGGGGATATAAGAAGGTAAGGGGTGCCTAGGTACCGGTGGCGCAAGAGACTAAGCGAGACTCATGTTTTCCAAAGGCAGGTACAGGTAGTGCGGTGTATTTGACTGCCTCTGTGGCGCAGTCGGTAGTGATACCGCCTGCGGCGCTGGAGGTCGTGGGTTCGATTCCCACCGGAGACAAATATTTGTGTGACCCATAAATGTTTGTCTCAAGAGTCTGGGTGTTTCTATGTATAATATGTATGTATCTAAAAGTATATAAGTATTAATATCCGTGGTCTGATACCCATAACACAAGCAGGTTATTCCTAGCTTACTTTGGGATCAGATAGCGTTGTGTGAGATGTCCGTGAATATTTATTTATTTATTTATTTATTGGCACGGCGTACGGAAGGGCCCGTGGTCCCCCCCTGATGCAATGGTCGCGTCCACTCCGGTAACCTCCTCCGGCACGACCACAGGGACTTTTCACAGGCTGCTGCCTCAGATCAGCCTCCTGGGGCGGAGATTAAGTAATCCCCAGGTTCAGGTCCCGTACAGCCCATTGAGCTCTGGAGCCCTGCTCACCGAAGGAGAACATAACCCAGCACAGAGCCAGGTTACTATTACCGCGGTCTTCTGCAGGGCTGAGGTAGGTACTGCCCCAGGCGGGTTGCTCAAAGAACGGGATGCCGTTATACCCTTTCTCCTAATGTAGGCTCTTTTGTCCGAAGACCCCTAAGATATTGGATCTTAGGAGTCATATTGAATAAGCCAGATTCATTGTGTAATTTATTTTAAATAGGTGCCTACGTTAATTGACTTGAATATAATAATGAAGACAAATTTTTGTCCTTTACACCATGCAAATTAAATGAATTTGTGATCACCATGTGATAAAGCAAAATCACAAAATCAAAATAATGCGTGGCACCCAAGTGTCGCCATGATTGAACCGGGTTGCCACTTGCCTGTATTAACTTTGGTTGGTTTAACGTAACTAGTTGATATTAATAGATAAACTAAGTATGGAAATAATATGCCTACTTATTATTAACGCATCATCTAGAAAGTAAATACCCTTCCTACTCCTACTTCCATGAACCCGCAAAAAAAAGACAAATTTTATGTCATTAGTAGGTATTTGCACGTACTAAATATTTTTTCTACTTTCATCAATATCAATCAATCAATACATATAATAAAATCGTAACAGGTCGCTGTCTGTACATGGAAGATAAATAAGAAAAAATATTATAGGGGGGCTTTATGAACGCAATAGAACCCAAAACAATGATTTTTAGAATTTTTGTCTGTTTGTCTGTATGTCTGTCGTCTGTATGTCTGTATATCTGTTTGTCTGTACGGTTGTGCACGCTAATCTCAGTAACCGCTCAACCGATTGCAATGCGGTTTTTTTTATTGTGTTGAGGTTTGCTCCAGTTAACATTTAGCGTTTGTTTTATGTAAATCGGTTTAGAAATAAAAGAGTTACAACACTTTTAAGAATCAGATATTTTAAAAATTTTAATTGTAGGGGTTTCTTTGAATGTGAATGAACCTAAACTGGCGTGTTGGCTTAATCATAAAAGAGCTTAATGATTAAGACTATTTTTAAACAATTCAGTCCGCGCCGAAGGCGTGGACTGAATTGTTTTAGAATAGACTTAATCATTAAGCTCTTTTATGATTAAGCAAACAGGGCAGTTTCAGACGCTGCTTGATGACTCTGATGAAGAAATACCTTTCCTTTCATACACCTTATGTGACGTAAACGAAGTTGCGGGCTCAGCTAGTCGTCAATATATTTCTTTAAAAAGTGAACGACGCTTACAGTTATAGGTTACTAAAAGGGAGGTGTAATATTTCATAAAATGGTATTTTTTTTCAAATAAAAAAAGTAAGAGTTCTTATTTATGATTATTCTTCAATTTAAGAAATTTACGTACAAACACCGGCGCGTTACGATTTTATTACCTACATGTTTGTAGTAGACGTAACGTTTATAAATGACATCATTCAAATGTCATCAAAATGTTGAAAAAAAAATGGCGAACAAAGAGTTCATAAGCTCTTTTGAAAATTCGTACTGTACCTTACAGGATCGTTATGAGGATAACTGGATAGTAAACAACCACTACAGAGCGATTCGTGAACTACTGCAACTAGAGGGTTCCGTCCGCGTGTAGACGTGTTGCTCTGTGACAACTACCACATTTACTATTCACGGGCACGACAAACACGTTCAGCTGGAGCTAGAGATCCCGAGATAGTACGGCGAAGTAGCCTGTAAATCGTGCCGTATCCCTAAACTGGGAAATGAACGCAAAGAAGGCAAGGCCGCTCCAGAATGGGGAGAGAGCGAGGAGAGTGCACCGGACAGATAACACGCAAGTACGGCGCGTAAATCAGCCAAGAGGCTGTTAAGACTATGGGTTGGTGAAGGGGACTATACCACATTTACTATGACTCAATTATTTTCGACGGGTGGTATAATGCTAAATACCATCACAAAGAACTAGCGGCGCTGCAGAGAAACTAACATAATCTACGCCCTATCTCCTCCGCAAAACGCTTCGCCTTTAAACTCCTGCAACCAGAAGTCCATCCCGAAATGCCCCACATTCTAGCAGCTTTCCACTGCCGTGCTGCTGACAAGGCCGTATGTATGACTGAGGTGCCAGCTTCCTGCCCGGTTGATGAGTCCGCACGTCCAGCATCATCTAGGTACCATAAATAGGTATACCGTAAAAGACAAAGTGCCAAATCAGGTTTACGTTATGTAAAACTATCAGTGTCAGTTATACTGACAGTCCCAAACATTGTTTGTTTATGTAGTCTTGTCTAACGATCTATGTATTATTGTAATGCATTTATTGTAAATTTCCTACAAATTAACGAAAATTGTTACATTTATTACGATGTTAGCAAACCATTTTATATATCAGGATGAAAGATGGAAGCGGTGAATATCTCCAGGTGCTACAATGGATTTCAAGTGCTCGTGTAGTTCTTTGATCAGCACAATCGTCGTGATTTCCTTCTGCATTTGAGGTAGGTATGGCATGAAAAGCAATATTTTACGGCGTGATCTCGCGGATTCTGCTAAGACTATTATTTTTGGTCTACTATGACCTCATCGATATAGATAAGACTAGATGACTAACGACCGCGCCAACATCAAGCCTACCTAACGTAAGCCCACAGGCTTAGGTGAGCCAAACGTCAGTTCAGTCTGACGCCGTTACGCCAATCGTACGTACAAATTGAACCGGGCGACAAAATGGTCAAATACACAGTAAAAGATGGCGATTCTAAAACATTAAAACACAATTAGTCATGTAGAATTACTTTTCACACGTAATTATACTATTTACGCATTGATATCAGCGTAAATACCGCTATAATCGAATTTTGAAAATAAAATTTGTGATTGCCATTCAGTGTTACCACTAAAATATCAGTTTGGTTTACCCACAACAGTGGGAGAATTAGTAATTAATTACCTATGTAAGATACATTAATAATATTACCCGACTAAGGCAGGGTTATGATTTTGACAGGCTATATACGTATGTTTGAATGTTCATGTATTCCTCAGAGCTCCTCATCTAGGTACTTATTAGAACTGGACTAATGAGATATTGTTAGAAGCGCCTTGACGTTATAAGCTATATATCGTGTCACTGAATTTAATGGGTATACTACGCCAAATCGAATGCCAAATAATCGAACGTTCAAAATATCGAACGTTCAATATATCGAACGTTCAAAATATCGAAGATTACAATATCAATGTTCGATATATTACCTAAACGTTCGATATTTTGAACGTTTGAGTATTTGGATGTTCGATTATTTGGCATTCGATTTGGCGTAGTTTACCCGAATTTAATGGTGCGCCCTCTAGCGGCCATAAAATACATTTAGGAAAAAAATATCCTGTTTGGTATTAAATGAAAGGGTTAGACGTTTTGCAAGTAAGTGCCTTTTTAATGGTCTATATAGAATACTAGCGGACGTCACGCGGTTTCAGCCGCGTAGTTCCCGTTCCCGTGGGAATCCGGGAATAAAATATACCTTATGTTCACCCGGAAGAGTGTAGCTTCCCAACAGTGAAATAATTTTTCAAATCGGTCCAGTAGTTTCGGAGAGAGTTTGTTTAGTACACCGGGAACCAACCCTAAAAACGCGGGATAGGACCCCTATGCGAGACGGCAGTGTTAGCCAAGGTCTATCGGAATGCGATGTGATATGGTCACGCCTTTATCCCCGAAGAGGTAGGCAGAGGCATAATAAATGCCTAAAATTCACCTTTTTTTATAAGAATATAACCCACGTCATATGTGGCGAGACGTACTGCCGCTGCCGTATTGCTGTTGAAACTTTTCAACCTTGGTCAAGTCCTTCAACTTGGCTTAACTACTGCCATTTTACTGGCAACCGGGACCAACAGCTTAACGTGCCTTCCGAAGCACGGAAACGTCGGATACGCTCGAATAAATGCCAGCCGGGACACCCTTCGTAGGCAGTAGCAGGGCGCAGTGTGGTTTTAGTCAGTAGGCGTTCGCAATGGATGCCATGCGTAATTTCAGCCATAAAAGAGAGAAACCCGTCTTAAGGTAGAGAAATTTCTAAAATGGACACCTGAGAAGATTTATATCTACCGTTGATTAATGGCACTTGGTGAAACTTGTTGCACATATTGCAAACAAAACCGGCCAGGTGTGAGTCGGATTCGCGCACGGAGACTCTCTCTGAACGAGAAATGAGGCTTTGCCGTCCGTCTGTCTGTTAGTCACGAGGCTGTATCGCAGGAACCGTGGCAGATAGAGCATTTTTTTTTACAGGCGATGTATGTTTCTGCCGCCATAACAAAAAATACCTACTAAAAGCAGAAAAAGACCCCATACAACCAACGTAAATTGCCGTTTTTGTATTTGGACCCTCTGTGCTTAAATTCTACTCGCACTTGGCCGGTTTATTTTTAAATATGAACACGTGAGTTTCGGTTTCAACCAAAATAAAATAATAAATGAAATAGGTACATAATAATTTTAAATTTGTTTAGTAATTCTATAATATAGTGGGTAAAAATTTCATACAGTAGTCAACACTGGCCCACGATCGTCATGTTTATGTTTTTGTCTCTGTCTAATCGCAGCGGCGGCGGTGTTCACCGTACGCGTGAGAATGAGACAGACATATATTTACCATCACTGCTTAAAAAGTTTCATAGTTGCGTCTTCTCAGCTCATAAGTAGCCGTGCTTTTGTCGAGACGCGATGTTCGTGCTTGCCTCTCTAATGATAATATATATAACTCTATGTATGACCTGCAGTGAGGCCCGCTTATAAATTTTTTTTCAGTTAAATTAAGTTCTGCTGCATATGCAGTTAAAACAATTAAACGGATTACTGATGTTGAAATGGCTAGAATAGACTACTTCAGTGATTTCCATAACGTTATATCATTCTTCAGAAGATACCCACAGAACATAATTATTTTTACCACAAAAGAAAGCTTCAAGAACTTTATACCATCCTGGTCCCAGAGTAAGAGCCACAACCATCGAAGTTTATTGGCCATGTCACGAATCTTCTAATTTTATAACCTAGCAATACCAAAATGTAATAACTTGTATTAGCTAATATATAGTTTTTACAAGTCACCTGAATACTATACCTACTTAAAGCGTGAAATAAAGATCAACAATTATCTTAACTTGTCCTTCTTATTTACACACTACCACCTAATTTACTAACACAGCCAAGGAATGTACATCTCATCATCAGTTTACGGTTTGCAGTTTGCAGCTACAACAAAAGGACCACAATAAAATACAATTCAAGCTTGGACAGACAATATCCTTTTATTATAAACTAGCTGACGCGTACAACTACATTTGCCTTACGTGGGAGAAAGAAAGAGAGAGCTGTGTTACTCATATTTAAGTAATATAATATTTCCCGTCGAATTGACTTCCGTCGCGTTCAACTGTATCTCGAATATTATACTGGTTTTTTCGTTTGTTTGACATCTTGCATATATGTTTCGATATCAACGGTAATATTTAATAATCGTAGTAATATTACGTTCTTATTTAAACATTTATTAAGTGCAGAATGGAAAGACTCTAGATTTCTAGAACATTATTCGTTCGATGGCGGAGGCCGAAAACGCTGCTTTTTTACCTTTTGGCGATCCCAATTTCCGCCAAAGACTAAGTGTGTATTGGTAAGTGTTTATGCGGTCCACACATAAATAGGATCAAGTGTGAGTGAGGGTACAAGGTAAAAGAGAAATAGGTAAAATCTGATGCTATTGTGAAACTTTTAAAATAAATGTCCTACAATACGCCTTAAATTTGCAATTTTTTGATCAATGCTGTCATGTTCCGGTTCCAATTGAATGTTTTGCCAACCTGCCACTATTAATTCTTTAGGTAAAAGCGTGCTCGTAGCCTCGGTGTTCTGTAACGATATCACTGCATTAAGCAACTTTCGCTATGGCCAGTCCTCGAATGGGTGACCACCCATGTGACCACTTTATGACATTTGTTGTGACAAATGTTGTGGAATAGTACAAGTGCCGTTATTCAATATGTGCAGCAGGTCCCACCAAGTGCTCTCAATCAACAGTATGAATAATTTGTGACATTTATTTGAGCGTTTTCGTGCTTCGGAAGGCACGTTAAGAACGTCCAGGTTGCCAGTAAATTGGCAGTCGTTAAGCGACGTTGAAGACATTTAGGCGGCTTGAAAAAATTCAACAGCAAGCAGTCACAACCTGCGCCTGTCCATCTCAACACGGCAATACGGGTACGCCACCTATTACGTGGGACAAATTCTAAAAAGGTGAAATATGGACATATAATATATGTATGCCTCTGCCTACCCTTTGGGAATAAAAGGCGTGACCATGTGTATGTATGTATGTAAAAGTGGTAAAGTTGCACTGACTCCCATAATTCTTATTCAAATATATACCTAATCAAATCACAATCAATTTCGGAGCCTGTTCGATGCAAACAAAAAATCAAGTGTTCTATCTAAACCACAGAGATCAGAAAAAAGATCTTTTCTGATACTCGTATCTGTGATCTAAACACTTGATTGTTTGTTTGCATCGCATAGACTCCGAAACTAGAATCTATTCCATACAAACAATCAAGTATGTAGATATGTAGAGGGGGAGAATCTAATTCTCGCCCCTCTAGTTTTAAGAGAAAGACGGACAGGGAAGTCCTCGCCATCACCACTAATGAAACAAATTGTCAGACCACAAGGAAACAGACACATTTGAATCCCACAATAACCCTCTCTTTACTCGGAACCATACTTTAATGAAAAAGGTCCAATACCTACTCACGCTTTGATAGGTAGGTACATTAGGTACCAAAGTGACAACTTTGGTTGCGGATAAGAATAAAATAATAGGTCTTTACCTTATGTAATTGCCGTTTTGCAGTACTGGCCATTTCAAATCAATTTTTTTTTTGAATCAGAATTCTAATTTGAAATTAATTTTATTTTAAACAAGAAGCCACCTGACTGCCTCTCTCTAAAACGTTACTGTGAAAGTTCAATCCAATTGACGTTGTAAATTTTGTTTTATTTTAAACTTTGAACAGATGATCCACTTTGAACAGTGACGTTGTTTAATGCAACAGAGTCACAGACTACAGACAAAGTCTCGCCATAAGCCCCTCTGCACTCTATTTTATAGAGAGGGGCTAAAATATGGAATTCATTTTCCAAAAGTAGACATTTGTTTATTGATTAGTGTAACGTTTTCATCGCATTTCAATCTTTACCGTCATCATGGATACGTTAAAAATTCGAATAATTATGGAATATGAGTACCTACCTATCGTCGTGGCAGCAACGCGGCACAAGCGGCACGCAACATCAACGACGACGTTTACGGTACCAACACTACAAACCAACGCACCGCCTGTAATTGGATTGGTCGCTTCCGTTCTGGAAATTTTGACCTGAAACATGAACCTCGCGGTCGTCCGAAGACTTTGGTCGACAATGACGAATTAAAGGCGATTGTGGAAGCCGATGATACACAATCTACGGTTGAATTAGCAGCAGCTTTCGACGTTAGCGTCAAAACAATATTGGTCCATTTGCGTAAAATTGGCAAGGTAAAAAAGCTTGACAAATGAGTGCTCCATTGCTCAACAGACACACAAATGAAGGAATTCTCAACCGCATTGTTACTTGCGATGAAAAATGGATTCTGTTTGATAACTGCAAGCGCTCAGCAAGTTGGTTGGATCCTGGTTCAGCACCTAAACAATGCCCTAAAAGAAAACTTACCCCTAGAAAAGTGATGGTCACTGTTTGGTGGTCTAGCGCCGGGCGGTGTGAGGTATCACAGCTTTTTACGAAACGGGGTGAGCATTGCTACAAATGTGTACCTACTGTGAAGAACTGAACACAATGATGGAGAAGCTGGCACATCTCCAACCAGTATTGGTCAATCGCTCGTCTCCACTGCTCCTGCACCCCTTCTTACCCACCACACTACCAAGGTTATATATTAAAATACCAGAAATGAAAATGCCTTTACTTAAAATGCATTAGACCAAAAAACCCGAATTCGAAATACCTTAACATTCAAAATACCTTATTTCAGTACACCTTACCGTAAAATGTCGAAATTTAAAATACAAATAATTATTATATCAGAATTCAAAATACAAATCAAATATCCTTAATTTAAAATACCGAAAATAGAATACAATGTGTCACTGTCACTCACACGTTTTATTATTTGGCTTTAACTTTTTTAACCCCCCCCCCCCCCCCTCCCCACCTAAGTGAAGCCGCAGTTGTAGCCATAGGTCTGTTGGTCCTTGGGTATCCTTCTGAGGACGCTCCCAACTGTAGGCTGTTATGTAGGATACGTGTGGTTTTTAGTCGGTAGGAGTCCGGCATAGTATCCATGTAGGATTTACCTCATGTTAAAACACTTTGATTCAGAGTTACAAAAGTACTACAGTGGGCTAACGAAAAATAAAAAAAAATCGGGGTGTTAACCATTCACAGATATATAGCATCCATGTAGGATTTAAATCATGTTAAAAAAAAGGTATTTTGTGTTTGAACATTTTAGGATAAGGTATTTCATAAATTTATATTTTGGGTTTCGGTTATTCGACCGTAAGGCATTTTAAATTATTTATATTATAAATATTTGCCTTTTGAATATTGATATTTCGATTTCGGGTATTTTGGGCTACGATATTTTGAGTAAAGGCATTATAATTTCTGGTATTATGACGGTATACCCACTACCAAGCCACACTACCGGTAGTGTCGCTAGTGTCGGTAGTGCCGCTGTGTCGAAGGGCTCCTGCACGACAATGCGCGACCTCATACTGCACAGCAGACGGTCTCCAAGTTGCAAGAACTGGGGTTGGAAGCTCTCCGTCAACCGCGATACCTGGTGAGTATCGCCGACCTTGCGCCTACAGACTACTACTTTTCCAGAATTTGTATAACTTCTTGGCGGCAAAGAAATTCAATACCCGAGAGGCAGTACAAAGTGCCTTTGAAGAATTTGTAGGCTCCCGTGCAGCTGATGTCTTTAAGAAGGGCATCAATAAACTGCCGCTGCTTTGGCAAAGATGCATTGATTGCATGGGTGATTACTTCGATTAATGCACATAAAAAATACATGAAAAAAAATCGTTTAATTTTTTTTCATAGATAACTGTAATTTCATAGGTAAAGACCTAATATAAATCAATACAATATTCCTATCAAACAACTATAAGAAGTATGTATAGGTGAAAAAGAAAATCGTTGATCCGTTTCAGTTGGTATTGCAGTTGGTCCGAGTGGAACATTTTTTCATAAATTAACATCTGTCATCAACCAGTTGGTCCGATAGGAATAAAGTCCCTTATTGAGTTCCATTCCGAACAACGGTTGGTCGGTTTAGTTGGTCGGAGTGGAAATACAGCCCAAAGTATCATGTATGATACAACAAAAAAATGACTTAATTTCTCAACTAAGAAGTAAGATTTTATCACTATTTTTATTCATAGTAGGCAATTGACTCATTTACTGTAAAATACAATAAAAAAATCACCAAAAACAATGTTACATCAAATATTTACCTTGTTGACTTTGCACCATGCCGTTACTTGTTAAAATAATTAACTTCGAATGACCACAAACCACAGTGAAAACCATCCAATCTAAGTATATCCACATTTCGGCGATTAATGAAGTTGTCAAGTTTATCATTCGATATGAAATTTTAACATACGTCGCTAGATGGAGCAGAAATATTTTTTTGATTGCAAGTATCATAGGTGATACCGGGGGTCTCATGAGGATATTGAATCACTTGTACTGTTCCACAACATTTATTTACTTTACACCTCACCGGTTTCGCATTTGTAACGACTTCAAAAAAGGAGGAGTGCAAACATGACTAATTCCTGCCATTGACATAAATTATTTGGTTACAGGAAGCGACACCCGTTCCGCAGTGCCAAGAAGGATTAATAAAATGTTGTATTACTTCGTTTGTGTCACGCTGTAATTTAATCATTTGACATGTTGTGCAGTAAAATAAACTTTATATAGAAAATTTGTAACTTCTTTCTTTAGTAGACAGGCTACCCAACTACTACCTAACCCTCTTAAATTAATGTCCGGATGGAATATCGACGGTACCGTATTTAACGTTCAAGGCCGTTTCAAGAATGGCCAGTTCTCGAAACTATCCGTTCTCAAAACGTCCCCCGTTCTCAAGAGGACCGACAAAACAAAGATCTACAAAACAAATAATAAATGCAGATCGGTGAAACAAATGAAGATTGACAAAACAAATGCAAGATCGACGAAACAAATGAAAATCGCCCTTCTGACCCGTGGTTACACTGATGTAACAACGAAGCATATGTATGATCGGTAGTTACACTGATGTAACGAAACAAATGAAGATCGACAAAACAAATGAAGATCAATAATACAAATGAAGATCGATCTAACAAAATGAAGATCAACGAAACAAATGCAGGTCAATGAAACAAATGAAGATCGATCAAACAAATGAAGATCAACGAAACAAATGAAGATAGGCGAAACAAATGAAAATCGACAATACAAATGAATATCGGCAAAACAAATGAAGATCGAAAAAACAAATGAAGATCGATAAAACGTATGAAGATCAACGAAACAAATGAAGATAGGCGAAAAAAATTTAGATCGAAAAAACAAATGAAGATCTGAAAAACAAATGAAGATCGAAAAACAAATGAAGACCGATAAAACATGTTTGTGTTTTAGATCTTCATTTGTTTTTTCGATCTTCATTTGTTTGATCGATCTTTATTTGTTTCATTGATCGTCATTTGTTTCGTCGATCTTCATTTGTTTTGTCGATCTTCATTTGTTTCGTTACATCAGTGTAACTACCGATCATACATATGCTCCGTTGTTACATCAGTGTAACCAATCAGTGTAACCACGGGTCAGAAGGGGAAAATCGGTGAAACAAATGGATTGCTGAAAAAAAATGTAAGTCCGATAAAACATAAAGGGGATCGGAACTATACTAGGCAATGGAACTACTGGGATACTGCAGATAAAACAGACCAAGTTGATAAAGTGCAAGCTGCACCTATTTTTTAAATGGTTATCATAGGTATCTAGATTACAAAAAAAAGCGCAAGCAATTTACAAACTGGTGTTTTATCGGTTTTCATTTGTTTTAACCATCGTCGTTTGTTTCGTCGATCTTCATTTATTTTGTCGATTTATTTTATTTTTTTATTTCATCATTTGTTTATTTGAACATTATACATTTTAAGTAATCAAAAGGGACAATAGGCGAACGGGACATTTTACGAAAGGGAGAATATGCGAGCCACGAATAGGACGATTTACGAAAAACCTCACTATTTTAGCAGCAGGCCGTTTTCAAACCGTTTTTATCGGACGTTACCAGATGAATTGGTCGCGTCGCTCTACTACATAGAGCGCTGGTAACGTACCTAATAAGGTAAAAACGGCAATAAGTTCACCATGTTATTCACATGAATAACGTGGTGAACTTATTGCCGTTTATCAAGATAAATAGAAAAAAAGTCATGATATTACTATAAACACACTCTAATTCAAAGAAAACTACTTAGTGAACAAAATCTTATAAATAACACCCTAATTTTTGTGCTCTTAGAACAATAATAGAACATACATACATGTTTAAAATTAGCATAATTAAAAATTACTTTATATTTTTAAATAAAATCAATCAATACATATAATAAAATCGTAACAGGTCTGTACATGGAAGATAAATAAGAAAAATATTATAGGGGGGCTTTATGAACGCAATAGAACCCAAAACAATGATTAATTCAACCTAATGGTCCGAAAGGGATTTTTAGAATTTTTGTCTGTTTGTCTGAATGTCTGTACGTCTGTGTATCTGTTTGTCTGTACGTTTGTGTACGCTAATCTTAGTAACTGTTTAACCTATTGCAATGCGGTTTTCTTTATGTTTAGAGGTTTGCTCCACTTAACATTTAGTGTTTATTTCATCTCAATCGGTTAATAAGCCTGGCGCTGCATTTGCGGTTTACCGCGGCAGTTTCTAACCTCAAAATATCAAAACCAATGGAATCGAGTCTTTGGTTTCATTGATTTTGACATTTTGAGGTTAGAAACTGCCGCGGTAACCGCAACTTTATGCGTCCTCAGCCTTAAGCGTAAACGAAGCTTTATCATTAAGTAGTCCCATTTTAGGTCCACGGGTTAACCTTGCGTGAATGTAGTCTTCTAGTACCTTCCTATTCAATTCTCTTTCATGATATTAGAATCTGGTTTAATATGGCGCCGTCTGAAAAGATAACATAATATATTATCCACACTATCCAACACTATAGTCCCCTCGCTGTAACAAGGTGCGTATGACAGTTGGCAGTATGACGTTGATATCTATCAGAACTACATTACTAGGGATGTGACGTTATGCAATTCATTTTTATCGCTTACGATACACGACATAAATCATCATCTGTTTATTATTGTCATGAAAATTATTGTAATATTTATTTATTTATTAACTAAACAGTTTAAAAAAACCGGCAAAGTGCGCGGAGGGTTCCATACCGAAAAACGACAAAAATTACGTTTGTTGTATGGGAGTCCCCTTATTTTTCTGTTTAGTATTTACTAATATAGCGGCAACAGCTTTCTAGCTATCAACTTTCATGAGATACAGCCTCGTAACGGACAGACAGACAGACGGACGGGGGTGGAAGTGTCATTTTCTAGGGCATAACTTCGGGGAAACCCGCTCCGGGTCTGCCCCGCGATGTCGAAACCGGTGCCACACCTGCACCGGCTTCTGCGCCTATCGCCTATCAAAAGACCGCGTATCTCCGCAAGAAAAAGAAAGAAGGTAACCGAGAAGAAGAGACCAAATAATAATAACCAAATAATATACTTTTTAAGAATAAAAGTTGGAACTACGCACAATGTATCATCAAAAATATCGACTATCCATCGGAACAGTGTATCCCATCACTAAAGACATCTTTGGTGTTACGTTATACTCAATAATTAGTTAAATTTTTCTTCTAATTTAATTTTATTTGTAGACTAGAATATTCTCGTTGAGTTTAATTTTATTTACTACAGCGATTAACCATATAATATATTATGAATGTAACGCAGCTGAAATATTAAGTTCATAATTGTAATTCGCGGCAACTTTCAACAGTGAAACGAAACGCGATCGACAACTGTCATACGCACCATGCTACAGCGAGTTGACTATAATAGCATAGATAGCCAATCAGCATACCTTAACTTATGACAACAAAATCTCGTAGCAAACTACGTAAAATTATGAGGTTCTGAAAAAATTGTCAAGATACCTAAGGTCTTCAATCTGCTTTCCGGAAACAATGGTTTAACGTGCCTTCTAAAGCACGGTAACACTTAACGATACCAAAATTCCACAAACGGTGACCCGTTTGTTTATTTTGATTGCAGTCACACAGTCGTCTTTAGATAGTAAGCTAGCGGGGCAACAAGCGTTGAGATGATGATATGAGAGGTGCCCACGGCGTCGCTCGCGTAATTCTGTTGCCCTCTCCGAATCCTCAGAACGTATTCCAAGGAATAAAAGTAGCCTACGTATTATTCCACATGATAATATCTATAGCTGTACCAAATTTTACCCCGATCCGTTCAGCCGTTAGAGATTATTGAATTGAGTAACAAACTTCTTTAGAAACTTTCTCATTTTATATTATGAACAACCAAACCTTACCCCTCTATAGTCAAAGTGTATATTCCAAACTTAGTGTTCGGTTCATTGAGATGCAGGATACCCTGGATGTAGTCGTCATCAGCTGGAAATGCCGGGGTCTCGAACACCAGATTCATTATGTAATCCTCGACGCAACTACAAAGTTAAACAAGTTATTGAATAATCATAGTAATACAGGAATATTATGACACATTTCACACATCCTAGGATACTCTTTGAGGGCTGGATTCCCGGCCGCACGCCTATTGGTAGGGCACAATAAGGTTTAGTCGAAGGAGTCCGGTATGGCATTCAAAACGATTCCCACACTTCCAAAATGAGCATCATAGTAAAAAAGAAAAGACAACGAGTGTTACTTCCGAATATTTTGACTTTCTAATGGCAAAAGAATTTCAAATAATTTCAGAGTTTATGAATTACAAACACACATAAACGTTGCTTCTTTATAATATTAGTATACGAGTCACTTACTAGGCACAGGGTAAATAGTCCACTAGCTTTACAATCCTGTTTGGTCTGATTATCTCCACGTGCGGGTCAGGAACGATCTTCTTAGCTGCGTGAGCTGCCTTGCGTTGGCCTTTGGGTGTTGGTGCAGGGGTCTGTAAAAGTCATAAAATACAATCTCACGATTTTAAATGTAATTGTATGAAACTTCTTGTAGTGGATATTTTGTCTTAATTGTACCCCACGTCTCTAACCACCGTTTACCCATGTTTCTTAGTTTTCCAAGAATGTTTATAGAAGTAGTTCTGATTTGTTGAAGTTTACTGTTTCGATTACCTGGTAAGTAGCGTGATGATAACATATAGCTAACCGATTCCAAAAAATGTGCCATCTAATACATAAAGAATTTTTCAAATCGAGTTCTTCTCTTCGAGATTACACAAAACATACCTACCGGGTTCATTACATCGATCTATTACATTTCTCAAATTTGCATAGTTTGAAAACAGTTGGTTAGACAAATCAACAGAGGAACAGCCATTATCATAAATACCATTGCTAAGGGAAAATAATGGGCTGGTCACATCTGTAGAAGAACCGACGGCCGATGTAGCAAACAAGTTCTGGAGTGGAGACCGCGACTTGGTAAACGTAGGGTAGGACGTGCACCCGCCAGATGGGCCGACGACCTGGTAAAGATCGTAGGCTGGGACTGGATGCGATAGGCACAGGACCGTGTAAACCAAACCAAATACCTACCTACTTGCTTCTTCATATTGGACTTACTTGGACAGCGCCACAAACAGTTTCCACGAGGCTTTTCACTTCCAACTCGAGAATGTTCAGATATCTGTGCACTGTGAACTTGTTGGTGTGCTTTTTGCCCAAACGCTTCGACAAAGGAGCGACGTTACAGTTAGATAGTCTGGAACAATTAATTTTATCATTCTATCTATAGTTACTATAATATTATAAAAAGGATAGATTTGATTGTTTGTTTGTTTCTTTGTTTGCATCAAATAGGCTCCGAAACTACCGGACCGATTTGAAGAATTCTTTCACTGTTGGGAAGCTACACTCTTTGCTCTGAACATAGGCTATACTTTATTCTCCTATTCCCACGGGAACAGGAATTACGCGGGTGAAACCGCGTGACGTTCGCTAGTTGTTAGTAAAAGGGTTGTTTAGTTAGGCTACGTCATCTTTCTTCAATCCAATACGCCGACGCGGTTTACTACGAGACATGGATCTCTCTCAATTCTAAAGATATTGAGAGGGTGATGTTCTTATCGATACCTTTGGGGCCGAAGCTAGCCTCATCTGCTAATGGTACACCTACTTTAATGGTCTAGAACTCTAGCCATGCCAAAGAGAAAAAGATACCTTGCACCAACTCGTTCGGCCAGCGACTTAATAGACACAGTAAGACTAATCAATCACTCTCCCGAAATAATGGGATTATGTCGGTTGTCAGTAAAATGACAGTCGTTAAGCCAAGTTGAAGGCCTTACGGGCGGCTTGAAAAATTTCAACTTTGGGTCGTCACAGCCTGCACCCGGGTCGGCAGCGCGTGTGTAGCGCCTCTGGTGTTGCAAACGTCTATAGGCTACGGTTACCAACCTTCCGGTGGGCCGTAATGTGTCGAATACTTGACGTAGATAGATTGGTTTGAATGCTTGCATTGTTTTTAAAAAAATCTGATGCAAAAAGTTACCTAACAAGTTCATCAACACCATGTATAACGTTCCCTAGTTTCGCTTCAGCAACAAGGTTCAGGTCTCGTAAGTGCTGCGTTCGTTTATTCTGTTCTGCGAGCTGGAGCTTCAACTCTTGTATGTGCCTCATCTGTTTCTCCTTCTTAACGTTCTTCGCCTCCCTGGTATCCACTACATGGAAAGTATTTTTTCAAGATCTATTCTTATTTCTATTATTAAGAAATTTTGTATTCCTTTATAAGAAAATTGTTCGAATGGATTATCACAAAATTTGAGAGAAACTGTAGTTTATAATAGAGAAGTGCATAAACCAATATTTTTATGGAATTACTGTCGATTTTCTTCATAAAATAATAATTTGCTTACGTGATGGAATCAAAGACTATACATACATACATACATATAATCACGCTTGTCTCCCATCGGGGTAAGCAGAGACTATGGCTTTCCACTTGCTACGATCCTGACATACAACTTTCGCTTCTTCTACTTTCATAACTGTTTTCATACACGCTCGCCGGTTAAGGGTACTCTTGACCTTGCCTTTTTCCAGAACGTCTCTGATTTGATCGGCATGCGTACGCCGAGGTTTACCCCTACCAGTTTGCCCATTCATTCTCGCCTCATAAATCTGCTTTGTCAGTCTATTCTCATCCATTCTCTCCACGTGTCCAAACCATCTAAGCATCCCTTTTTCGATCTTAGTCACTACATCTTCTGTTATACCACATTTTTCCCTTATCACGCTATTTCTTTTTTTGTCCATTAAAGTCACTCCAGCTATACTTCGCAGACTTCTCATTTCCACTGCATTAATTTTGCTTTCATGCTTCTTCTGCCATACCCAACTTTCACTACCATACATAAGTGTAGGGATGAGCACTCCCCTATGTACAGCCAACCTGGCCTTCTCAGACACATTTTGACTGCTCATAAAGGTGTACATAGCCCCATTCACTTGATTTCCTGCCAAAACTCTTCGCTCAATATCCTGGTCACACTTTCCATCCCTTACAAATTTGGAACCCAAGTATACAAATTCTTTCACTTGTTCCACTCTTTGCCCTTCAATGAAGATTGAGCAATTCGTCATACTTTCTTCTCTTTCAAAAACCATAACTTTTGTCTTGTTTACATTAACTTTCATTCCTCTACTTTTTAGAGCCTCATTCATACTATTAACCATCAGCTGCAATTCCTCCGCTGATGATGCTAATATCACCTGATCATCAGCGTATAGGAGGCATTTGACGGTCAGTTCATTCATTTTTAAGCCATACATACTCTCTTGCAGTTCTTTCAGACAACTATCCATGTATAGATTAAACAGCCACGGAGACGCTACACAGCCCTGTCTCACACCCTTTTCAATGTGAAAGAAGTCCGTGCAGGCCCCGTTGATCCTGACACAAGCACTAGAACCCTCATAGAGAGACCTCAGTGCCCGTATCAAGTTGCTGTTCACTCCATACATGGACAATATTGACCACAGTTCATTCCTCACCACTCTGTCATAGGCCTTTTCCAAGTCCACGAATATGCAATAGACCTTTTGACTTTTAGCCAAAACTTTCTCAGCTACGCATCGTAAGGAAAAGACCTGATCCGTACATCCCCTTCCTTTCATAAATCCTGCTTGCACATCCCACATTTTTCCTTCAGTTTCATTCATCACTCTTTTTATCAACACTTTTGCATACAATTTGCCAACGATGCTGAGCAAGCTTATGCCGCGGTAGTTTTTGCACTCTTGCTGCGACCCTTTTCCTTTGTAAAGCGGCACAATGACAGCTTTACACCATTCTGCTGGTACTCTGCCACTTCGCCAACAAAAGTTAAAAAGGCGGTACAGCTGGCAAGCTACCACGCCACGTCCAGCTTTCAGCATTTCGACAGAAATCCGATCTATTCCAGCAGCCTTTCCTACTTTCATACAATTCAACGCTTCCACTATTTCTCCCATACTTAACTCGCTTTCATCGCCAAATTCATTCAGTTCTAAAACACGCGTATCGCCTTGTATATCTTCTTTTTCGAATAAACTCTCAAAATATTCCTTCCATCTCTTTAGCACACATTCTTCTCCTCTTACAAAACTTCCATCCTGGTTTCTGATGTGATTGAGCGGCGACATTGTTTGCTGACTCCTCACTGTTCTTATGGACTTCCAAAAAAATTTAATATTCCGTTGGAAGTCTTCAGATAACCTTTTATCAAATTTTTCTCTATCATTCGCTTTCTTTCTCATCATCGTCTCTTTTGCAACACGTTTATACTTTTTATATTCATCCTTTGCCATTTTTACATCCTCATCCGTTGCCTTTTGCATTCTTTGATTGGCCTTTGTAGCCAACCAGTCCAACCATGCTTTCTTCTTGCCAGTCAACGCATTAAGAACTTCCGCACTCATTCCCTTTGCCATACATCCTTGTCGTCTTTTGCTAACCCCACACACTTCAATCGCAACTTCCACAAGTCCTTCCTTAAACGGCTTCCATAATTCTTCAATCTCACATATTTCATCTAGGTTTTCAAATTTTTCACTCAGTTTACTCACAAATGCCTCTTTTATGCCTAACTCTTGTAAATTCTCAACTTTTATTCGCTCTAGTACACTAACGGGTTCATGCACACGATGTCGCCACCGCTGAAACAGACCCCTTACCCGGCTAATTACCAAGAAGTGATCTGTGTCGATCCCGGTGCCACGGTACGCCCGAGTGTCTAGCACTTTCTTTCTCAGTCTTGCGTCTACTATCACAAAGTCAATCATGCTTCTCTGATCTCTCTCCTCTCTTGTATACAAGTGGATATCCTTGTGGTTGAATATGGTATTAGTTACCACAAGATTCCTTTCCAAACATACTTCTAGCAAGCTTTCTCCATTTACATTCACTCGTTCATCACCAAACTTTCCTAATACACTTTCGTATCCATCGCGCTTCACTCCCACCCAACCATTAAAATCACCTAACATCACTATTCTCTCGTTTCGTTTACATTTATCCAGAATATCACTCATACTCTCCCAAAATGCCTGCCTCTCGCTTTGGTCTTTTGAAGACCGGTGCCACCGCGCATCCTGCGGAGCATACACTCCCAAAACAAAGATGCGGGTAAGTCCAACCTTCAGTCTTAGCCAAAGGAGTCTTGGGCTCACACATTCATACTCTGTCACACACTCATTCATTCTCGCGGAAAGTAGTACACCGACCCCCTGGCATGCTGTGCTGGTTGTGGCTACACCTGACCAATAGGCCGTATAGGCTCCGTGTGTCGTGGTGTCACATCCTTTCCGCTTTGTCTTATTCACACACAAAATATCAAGATGCCTCTCTTGCATCATCTTACATACCTTTGGATGGAATACATTTGGCCAATTTTGCTACTGCGCTGCGAGCGCTGTAGATTGGTTTCGTGTTGTTATTTCAGCCGAGGAGAGGAAGTACTACTACTCATTATAATAATTTTAATGAGTAGTCTGGGTCCTTCCTCTCCTCCACTTCACCGCAGAGGAATTTACCTATGCGGTGTGCTGTCTCGTCTCTACCGACTCGCATGATAGGACAGACATCTCTGCAACACGAGGGGGTTTTCCTTGTTTTTTTTTAATATTTCAACCGAGGATCCCGCAGTGCGTTTGAAACAAGTGATCCAAGTAGCTGAGTTTTGGCATGTTTTCACCATTGACTTTATTGAAGTCAACTGCTAAGTTTACGGAGATCCCTTTACGTCTAAGACATGTTTTCATTCATCAGCTTCGGCCCTGAAGATTTTGATGAACCCCCTAAGACCCACAGTAAGTTCACAAAACTAGAGACAGTCAGTGGCCCTCAAGTTGGCAGTTCTCTTTACGCTCCGCTTGAAGGACCCGGGGTTGTAAGAGGAGAGGTTTCTAAACTATAGTTTACTCGTACAGTGTATGTGTAGTGGGTCTAAGTCACAACATACCTACTACTGAAGGCGTTATAAATAATGATGAACTCACAGATAATTTCTTTCGTAATATCTAATTCCCTCCATATAAGATTGCTCTTCTGCAGCATGTCGCAAAGAAGAATGAATAAAGCTAAATTCTTGGTTTCATTTTCTCTAAAAGGCTTTATGACTGCCATCACACTGTCTTTATCAGCGAAGTCCTGGGAAATATTTATTCGTGTACAATATCCTGGTCTATAATACATCACATTTTGAAGTTAAGAATATGAGTTTTAGGATATATGAGTCCATTACCGAATCACTTCTCTTTCATTGTAATGGTTGTAATTCTTCATTTCTGTCAGTCTGTCCGTCCATATGTCACAGCCACTTTTCTCCGAAACTATAAGGCCTAAGCTGTTGAAACTCGGTAAGTAGATGTATTCTATGAACTACATTAAGAATTTTACACAAAAATAGAAAAAAAGCAACAAATTTTGGGGATCCCCATACCTAGAACTGAAACTCGAAATTTTTTTCATCATTAGGTCTTTAAAAATGCTATTGAGGTTTCTAACATATTTTTTGTAGACTGAATAGTTTGCGCGAGAGACACTTCCGAAGTGAAAAATGTGTGCCCCCCCCCCCCCCCCCCAAGAAACTCAAACTCAAAAAAACATTTATTTCGCAAAATCCTAATACATAGGCACTTGCGACACGTCAATGAATACAAAGCAAAATAATAGTACCACCAGTTCGGAACGCGGCCCGCTTGAGAAGAACTGGGAAGAAACTCGGCTGGCTATTCTTTTTGTGCACTACATTACATACTTACAAAAATACTCTAAACTTAAACTCCACCAGTAGAGCAAGCAGATCATTTCCAGGCTTCCTTATCAATCAAATAATCGTCAACTGTATAGTAGCCCTTGCAGTACCTACAATTTACTCTTTGTACACTTTTTGAACTTAATTAAGGGCATACTTTTTTGTAAAGAGAAATTAAAATGTACATTGCCATGCAAATATCCACCGAAAATTGGTTTCAACGAGATCTATATAAAAAAAACCTATTTCATATCTCTATCAGCCACATCCGTCTTTTACCTCTACCACGTTAGGTGTTAAAAATAACATTATTTCATCGATTGATAGTAAAGTGCTAACCAAAACTTCTTGCAGCAAAGCATCACATTTGGCAATCTCCTGATCACACTTGGCAATTTCTTCTTGTCTCTGCAATTCCTCTTTGACATCAGCCTCACATACCCTTCTAGAACTTTTGACACGCAGGAATTCTTCCAACTTTACCAAATGGTTTATATCCGCTTTGTAATATTGCATGTCCTACAAATCATAATTAATAACCCATCGCACCTGTACATGACTAAGATCCCCGTGATTAGCTGGTCGAGAAAATAATGCAAACAAATGTCCGCAGGTCAAATTGGTAGCTAGAGAGACTTGAAATATTCCCTTTTGGTGTAGCTGTAAAAGCTCACTCAGATTCTAACCTATCCATTACACCTCTTAAGTAACAAAAAATTTTTGAAGCACGTTCTTTGAAGCACGTTCTTAGTGAAGTATGAGGTCTTCAAAGTCTAAGTTAATCTCACTCTCAAGAGTGATGCACCTGCTGACCAACAGGACGAGAGTAATGATATTTTTAAACTATCGCGGTTTTTTACACTCATACTTATAGAACTCGAGACTTCACGCGAAATTCTTTTTACGTTCATGCACCGGTACTTTTTTTATTTAGGTACATGTAACGGTTGTCAGTAAATTGACAATCGTTAAGCCAAGTTGAAGACCTTATGAGCGGCTTGAAAAATTTCAACTGCGGGTCGCGACGACCTGCGCCTGTCCATTTCAACACGGCAATAGGTTCATCACCTATTACGTGGACCATAAAACTATACAGTGAAATGTGGGCGTATACTATGCCTTTAAAATCTAAACCAAACTAAAGAACCATTGAGTTAAGTCATCGGTACTTATAATCCACAAAATACGCACAGCAATATCCTTATTAAGCTGGAAAAGGCCTTTCCACTTCAAGACCTCAAGTTTTCTGCAGTATTCGTCACGTCTCGCAAATGCTGCTGTAGCTTCCTCATAAATGTCCATGAGGTAATCCCTGCCTTTGACTAGTTTACCAATGGATTGTTGCCATTGGGTGTTAAACGTCCTCCTGAAATAGAATGAGTGCTCAACTCAAACTTTGGTTTTGTGCACCAAATAATGCGGATAAGGGATAAGTTTCTGCACAAAATATTTCACCACTATATAACCACAACACAACAAAATGGCCTCATAGTGTATATCCTCCGCGCACCCTTTAAATGCGGGGGAAAACTCCCTGTCTTGGTTATCCAAGTGTCTACATTTATAGGATTTTTCAAAAGGTGACTTAGGTTCTTGCTGTGTCAGCAGCGCGAGCGTGGCACCTCTGGTGTTCGAAACGGTTTACTAATGTTTGCCATAATTCAAAATGCCATGATTTCATTTGCCATACTGGTATTTGCCATAATTTTATTAGAAATAACGCTTCAGTTGCCATAATCGTGACATGACATAAAATGACTTTCACTAATTCCATTGGTCATAATCGATCAAGTGTCATAATAATTTAAATCCATAAATGTATTTGCCATAATTTTCGTTTTCAATAATGCCATTTTCCATAACTTTATTCACCATAATATACTTCTGGGTGGTTTAAAAAAAACCACGAAGACTAAGGCGGGAGCGAAGCGAAACCCATCCGAGTCGCATTGCACTGAGTCGGGGTGTTAACAATAATTAATTTCGACCTAACAATATTATGTATTATTTTCAAAATTATATCATATTTTGATTATGTTAAGAGTCGATTATGAGATTGTGTTACTTATGGAAACTAATTATTATGATATATGTTGTTAAAGAAAGTCATTTTATGGCAAATAAAAGTTATCACTGTTGAGTTGTTATGGCAAACGTTATTAGTATAAATGACTAGCTGATGCCCGCAGCTTGGCCCACGATGGCGCTGTATGTGAAAAATGATTTTCCCGCTTTTCTGTTGAAATTTTTCCTGAAATTTCTTTGCTATAAACCTCACGGAGCCCGAGACCTTTCCAACGAATGCAAAACCGTGGAAATCGGTTCGTGCGTTCTGGAGTTATAGCGTCAGGAAGGAAAACCCGACTTATTTTTATATAATAGATAATAGTGCAAGTAAATATTATGATCGGGGATGATTATGGCAAACAATATTAGTGCAAATGAATTTATGGAAAACGAAAGAAGACCGTTCGAAACATCCATAGACTACGATGACAACATCTGAACAGGTGGGCCCCATGGTGGTGGCCACCTTGGTATTATAAAAATAGCTAGAGCTGAACGTTTGAAGTAAATTGAGCTATACCTGTCAATAAGCAGTCTACTTATTTCCTCCCTCATCGCCTTATTGTCAGTATTGATAGAACTTAACCTCTTAGTGGCCAGGTCCAGCCTGTTCTCCATACGACGAAGGCTATGGGTCACTCTCTCGAATATGTCTATTTCCTGTGAAATTAATGTATTTCTGAATACGATCTTACTAATATTAAGGTCAAAAATATCCTGAGTAGGTTCAAGAAAAGATTGTACGGCCGTGCCGCTGTTGCTCGACTTGGTGCGAATAAATTCGAAAGTTTGTGAGTTTAGTTTATTAACTAATAAACCAAACTCACAAACTTTCGAATTTATTATTATTAGGTTAGGTTTAAATTATTGGGCATAGGCATTATTTATTTGTTGTATGGGTGTGGGGATGTTTGTTTCTCTTTCACACAAGGCTAAATTAATCTGGCTGATATTACGTTAAATAGTCAAAGTATTACACACGTTACTGGGACAGATTATATTATAATTTGGAATACCACATAAGTCACTTTTTGTCCCCGAAATAAGTTACCAATGGATGCCCGAACGAGAACAGATATCCAGAGCCGTTGTCACCATCAAGTACCAAAATATATAACTAACATCACATTCTGAAGGGATCTCCTTATTCAAATCTATAATATCCTTATTGGCGAGGTAGTTCAGAATGTCCAGCTCAGTCTGTTGTGCCTTCTCGTGCCTCAGTTTTATCAGCAAGTTCTCGTACTCACGCACAGACTTGCATATATTCGTCTTGGTATGAGCTATTTGGATTTCGTTGCGACGTTGCTTGGCTATCTGCAATAAGAATTAGCTCATTATCATCTTCAAAAAGATGGTTCAAATTCTTCTAGCCACCAGTGCTCTGTGCTCTGTGCTTTGTACTAAATTGGTCGCGCGTCACACAAAAAGAACGCATCATATCCTTACTCCGTCTTTCTGTCCGCCCGTTATTTCCATTTGCAAGCGTCTGCGTGGCGCTATAGCTCAGATTTATCGTTAGTTCCGGCTGCGAGTAGCACTCCTCCGACTCCTACCGACTAAAAACCACATGTTTCCTACCTACTGCCCACGGTTGCGAGCTCCGAGTAATCCCCCAGGATGACCCCAGGACTCCCAACAGACCTACGGCTACCACTGCGGCCTCACCTTGCAAGTATACGAGTATAAACCAACTTGGCGGCCTACCGTCCTCCTTCCTATGGATAAGACATGACCAAAATTTTATTGTAATATTTTTCACCAACGAGCATTTCTGGGCCGTTTGCCGCTTGTCAGGTACCCTGTGCCTGTCCATTTTGAGCTCACTACAACCAGGTAGCAAAACCATAAATCACCAAATTTGGACTTACAGTATGATTTTACCTACCCCTACGGGAAAAAAAAAGCGTGACTATGCGTACGTAAATCTCACCACATCGATAACTTACACTGATCTGAAGCACCGTTTCTTCCAGCTCATGCTTGAGGATACTTATCTGTTTCTGCTGCGGAGCCAGTTGAGGGATACCCTTAGCTCGCTTCTGCACACTACACTGAGGGGCGAGCTTTTTAAACTGGAAATTGAGAGGGCTATTGATATGATGTACTATACTTACTTATACGTAAATGAAAACACTTTTTGATTGACTTTTTGTAGCAGTCCGGTTTGACCTTACGAAATTTTCTAAGGTTAACACAGATGTTATGTTAAAATAACAGGTGTTATTCAAAACCGAACAGGTGGTCTGTTCCAGAAAACTGGCAATTTGCGATTCGGATTCCTGCATTAAGGGTTCCGTATCAAAAAATCGGCTGTCGGCAAATAAATTGCGGAGTTAGAATGGGAGCACCCTTTACGTATTTTGTTCTATTTCTAAGCTATTTAGCCATTATCTCTTGAATGGTGATCCATTCAAGAGATACAGCCTGATGGCAGACAGACGGACAGCGGCTTCTCAATGATAGCACAGTATAAAGAGAAAACCTACTAGGGTCTTGTTTTTTGCAGTTTTGGTACAGAATCTTAAAAAGTAAATAGTAAAACGTAGTGTTTTTGTAATATTTCAAAAAGACCTGACACTTACCGTTCTCTGAACACGGTTGAGTTCATCTTCTGTGTTCACAATAATATCTTCGGAGTCGTTAGCCATTATATTATGAATTGTTTAAAGATACGCTGTCGCAAACAATCCCAATGAAATTAATTCTGCTAACGTCAACGAGATGCCGAGTGTCATGGATGAAAATAGTCCTATAACAATTCCTTTCTGTCACAGACAATAGTTGCACTAGACTCTTTACCATACCTACATTTCGTCTATAGAATCATAACGCCTCGCCCCTATCCCCGAAGTGGTAGGCAGAGGCATACCTTATAGAAGGGCTTCTCAAACTGTGCGTCGCGACGCTTGGGTTTGATTGGTCCATCTATTGTCTATCCTTTCGTTTGCGATTTACGCTCGTGCCACTTGTCTAAGGGGTCGTCCATTTATCACGTGAGGCTCGAAAGGGGGGGGGAGGGGGTCTGACAAAAATCACGAAACATCACCAGGAGGGTGGGGGGTGTAGTGAGATATCACGTGTATTTATTTCGAACAGCAAATTTACAACCCTGAATTTGAGAGCACAGTATAATTTCTGAACAACATAACCTACAATATTAAAACTTGTATGAAATAATTCATAAAGCTTTCATAAAGCACTTAATTCCTTTCTTACATCAGAAGTTAATTGCAATCGGAATACCTATGACGGCGTTGATCATACAACACAAAAATAATTTTGTTTTTCATCGTGTCTCCCAAAGGAACCGCGCAGAATATCGGCATCAATCCGATCAATAATAATCTCATAGTTTTGGCGTGATACAGAAAGACATCCAAAAAAAAACTATTTTACCTTCAGTATCGTATGTAATGGAAGTAACATAGATAGAATGTCTAGTAAAAAAAATATCTGCAAAATAATTACCAAATATATTTGACGAACAGATTTTAAACTCTCTATAGCTTTATTATAAGTTATATATAATATATTAGACTAGCTGATGCACGCAGCTATAACCCCGTCCACCGATGATCATTTGGGGGAAGGCCCCTCTCCTTGTTCCGGAGATGCCTTCAGAACCCACCCGCTCACCGCTCTCTACCTTCTCTGCTTCCAGAGAAGCGCTCGAGAGCGGTGCGATTCGGGCGAGAACCTCGTAGTGTTGGGGGCCCCCGGCCGTGCCGGGCCGACGTGAATAATCTTTGGATATCAATGCCGGCTGTAGGATGAGGAGGAACACCGCGGGATTTAGAGGGTAGGTGCTGCCCCCGCAGCTAGGATGATGGTGCAAAACGGCGCTCCCCCCATAACAAAAAAATACGCAGCTCAGTCAACGTGGAACTGGATATCGATAGTCGTGACCAAAAGCATAATGATCGCATGGAAATTCAACCTTGATTATTGTACTTTTGCTCCTAACTTCGCATCTATTTAGTCAACTGCGATCTAACCAACGTAAGATTTTAAGCTTGACAAACTGACACTTTCTTTATCAGCTCCAAAATAATGAATATTATATAGAAACGCGACGGGAGTAAATGCAACGGGAAATATATTAAAATTTAAATACGATATCTGTCTCTATTTGACGCAAACGAAATTGCGCGGATTAGCTAGAAGTTTGGATAGATAATATCAATAGAGATTTCTATGTATAATATTTAAAAAAAAACTTTGTAGGTAGTTACTAAAAATACACGTGATTCGGCCCAGGGGGGGAGGGGTAATCTGAAACCTCACCAAATATCACCAAGGGGGACGGGGGGGGTACAAAAAGGGGATTTTCATTTACAACATTTCTGTTTAGCCGTTGGTCGGACGTTGTAGGGAAACCAGGGGTTTGTCAATCGGTTGATATGTAGATGTTAAACGTAGGCGAACCTCATCAGGTGTGGCTACGATTCCTAAGGGCTACCTACTCTCCAAGCGACGTTCTGATGAAAATGCCCTTTTCAAGTTCGGGAGGTGAGCCATAAGATGCCTACCTCTTGACCTTATTAAGTTGACAGCAATCTTTCAAAGCCTGCTATATATGCAACCGATAAAAGAAAAAAATACACAAATCTTTACTTTTCTTTTTATTAATGTGACTTGCTTGTGAATATCCATTAATAATAATAATTCTAAAGAAATAAGGTTACAGTACTATTTTATAATTTTTATAATTAAACCAAAGTACTTAAAATACTGTTCTTAAGAAATATTTAAGCTATTGTTTCAGCGTTTTGTGCCTTATGGTTTGAAGATTAGCTGGTGTAACGAGCGTGGCACAAACAGTAAATTATTTCTTCAAGCCTCGGAATGGATGGCGTTTTCTAAAAAAAAAATAGCACTCTTATAACTGGACCTAGTTTATGCTAATATTATAAAGAGCAAAGATTTCATTGTCTGTTTGTTTGCACGAATAGGCTATGAAACTGAATCGAGAATAGAAATCTGAAAAGAAAATGGGATTAGGTTGAAGAGCTCTTCAGAATACTAGCGGTGATTTACCTATTTGGTAGAATGCAACCAAAGACGCTATAGTTCTTCGCTGCACCAAGGGTTAAAATCTTATAGAGTGTATGAGAAACCGTCTGGTAATATGAGGCAAGTGCTCTTGCAGGTCAGGTTGTGTTACAAAGATGTTTGTAGGGCCTTAGTATGTTATTTACTCTTGTCTTAAAGATTTTCAAAACAAACTTACGCAGGCTTAGTAAGAGTGAACAATTCGAATTTAGTATTGTCCGGTTCCATATGCAACATCATGTCGAGGTACTCGCTGTCAGCTGGCACCGCTGGTGTCTCGAACACCTGGTTCATCATGTAGTCTTCTACGCAGCTGTGGACATGATAAGGCAGGTGGCAGCAAGAAAAATACTATTAGAAAGGAATGGCTGCGAGTTGCTATTACCAGGTTCTTTTCTCAAAGATCTTTCTGCAATGTATTAAATATTTTGACACCTATTTGAAAAAAAAATTGCTCGTCAATATGACGTCACGAGCGATTGGGGGCCACTTATCCACAAGACTATTGAAAGCAGCCCTCAGATTGACGATCCAATGTTGTGTCTCATGCTCCTCTCTCGAAGAACCAAGAGTTAAAGCGGACACATGTGCTGGTAGAGCGTTCCAAGTTCTTATAGTTCGATAGAGAAACTACCTATCAGATAGTTGGTTCTGGCAGATCTATTCTCTCCACTGTGTAGGAGTGGCACCTCCATTGGAATCGAAAAGAAAAGTGGGATTAGAGTGAAGAGCTCTTCAGAACACTCGCCGTGATTCGGTAGGATTTAGCCAAAAGGATTATGTTATTTTACTGTTGATTGATGGCACTTGGTGGAACTTGCTGCAGATATTAAATAACACCACTTATACTGTTCCACAATAGTTACTTATTTTACACCTTACTGGTTTCGGCTTACGACATTTTCTAAGGCATAGAAAAGTAAGGCGAAACCTGTCATGTGTATTCAGTATGTGCAGCCAGAAACTGTATTGATCCACACCGCGTCAATGGTTTAAGCCTAATTTTAAAAAGAAAAAACTTACTAAGCGCAGGGCAGATAAGGCACAAGTTTTTCAATCCTGTTTGGCTTGATGAACACGACTTGAGGGTCTGCAACTATTTTGACTGGAGCCGCCGGGCGACCTTCCTTACGACCACCTTTTGGAGTGGGCGCTGGGGGCTACAAATATCAATGGACTTGTTTAGAATATTTCTTGGTGAAGAGATGGCAATACTGATGTTGATGTCTACACTAATATTATGAAAAAAATTAAGTGCTTTTTTTTGTTTGTTTGTATGCTACCCTCACATACAAAGGCTATATTTTATTTTCATATTTCCATGGGAGAGTACACTAGGAGCTAGTACACTACTTACACTAGGCGCTAGTACACTTCTTACACTTAGATCTGTAAAGAAAACAAACTCGGGAATAAGAATCAGATTTTCATTATTTTGATTTGATAAGTTTGTCTCCATTCCGAGTAGAAGAATAAGTAGGTAACCTACCTAAAAGAAAATAGTGAAAAATGACGACTATGAAAAATCGATAGAATCAGCTGCGAAACGAAGTTGGCTAGGCCCACTAGTAATCTTAAAGAAACAAGTACAAAAGGCGTATAATAACCTTCACAGCTCCATACACCACTTCAAGTATACTCTTGACTTCAATCTCCAAGATGTCGATGAACCTCTTGACGTTGAACTTGGTCACCTCCTTGTGGGGGCCCAAGAGTTTCAGGAACGGAGTAGTGTGGCATCTCACCAGTCTGGGGGAAATATTGCGGCTTATTCGCAGTTTACCTTTATTGCACCACGTCTACCGTTACGAAAATCGCTCTTTCGCTAATTGTCATTTTCGCTGAACGTTCCTTCGCTGTATGTCGCGGATGAGCGTAAGAAACCCTCAGCAAAAACGTAGATGTGGTGCGATTAAGGTAAACTGCGAATAAGTCAAATACTTATTAAGGTGGGTATCAACTTAGGTTCGCGAACCTCGTGCTCCGCGCTCCTTGCAACTACTCCACATAGTGGATCCGTTCGCAATCCTAGAACGTGAACGTATCCACTATGTGGAGTAGTTGCAAGGAGCGCGGAGCACGAGGTTCGCGAACCTAAGTTGATACCCACCTTTAGGCTTTTTTTTTTCAATACAGTTTACAAATTGTACATTATTCGAGGACTAGTAGGTATTAAGGGGCCGTCTCCATGAGCAGGAGAATCGCGGCGAAATTGTTGTCGTGGCACGTATTTCTTAGATTGTGGAATGATCTAGCTACGGAGATCATTCCACAATCTAATAAATACGTGGCAGGGGCCTCGTTTTACCCAAACGCTTACAGTATGGGGTTCTTCAAAAGGGGTCTTAGAAGTTTCTTGCAGGGTCAGCAGGTGAGTGTAGCGCCTCTGTTGTTAAAACGATCATAACCACAGTCCATCAGCTGGGGGTGGGGATGAAGCATGTCCGCCATAATAGTGGCGTAAAAAAAATTGTTGCGAGTTATCTCAATTATAAAAAATCTAGCTCGAAAGCGCTCGTGAAGCGTTCGTGGTATCGCGGGCTTAGTGTTCTGTAATCGATCACTGCAGTAAGCAACTTTCACTGTGGCCAGTCCTTGGATGGGTGACCATCCATGTGACCACTTTGTGACATTTATTTGAGCGTTTCCGTGCTTCGGAAGGCACGTTAAGCCGTTGGTCCCCGTTGCCAGTAAAATGGCTGTCGTTAAGCCAAGTTGAAAGCCTTTTTAGGCGGCTTCAAAAATTTCAACAGCAGGCAGTCACAACCTGCGCCTGTCCATACCAACACGGCAATACGGCTCACCACCTATTACGTGGGACAAAATAATTATAAAGAGGTGAAATGTGGGCATATAACAATAATGCCTCTGCCTACCCATCTAAATATATATAACTCAAACGTGACTGACTGACTGACATAGTGATCTATCAACGCACAGCCCAAGCCACTGGACGGATCGGGCTGAAATTTGGCATGCAGGTAGATGTTATTACGTAAGCATCTGCTAAGAAAGGATTTTGATAAATTCTACCTCCAAGGGGATAAAATACGGGAAGCGGGAACGGGACCAATTTTACGCTGGCGAAGCTGCGGGCATCAGCTAGTTCGGGGATAAAGGCGTGACGATATGTATGTATGTATGTAATTCGATAAAAACACATTCGATTGTAAATACCTGACCATATCATCGAACCCCTTCAGCACTCTCATGTACACAGCATCGGTAAACACGTCCCGGTCCCGCAAGGCCTGAGTCCGGGCCCGCTGCTCCGCTAATTTCTGCGTCAGATTGGCTATTTGTCTGTCTTGTCTTTCTTCGCGAGCCTCGTTCCAGTCGCGGAAATCCACTGCATTGTGTTAGAATTATGTTTTAGACTGTTAGAAACCGGTAAAGTCTTGAGCCGTGGCCGAAGACTACTAGGTATATCGTCTTTGGCTGCATGGAAGTCAACAAAATGTATGCAAATTTAATGTGAAAAAAATTTGGTCTCGAGCAGGACTCGCGCGTTTGTTGGATCGGACGCCATACCGTTGGACCACCGAGACACTACTCTCGACCGTCAAATTCTTTCACCTCATTACGTCTCGGGGGACGAAGGCAAAATGTATGCAATAATCAACTCTTTGGGGGTCACAGTAAATAATTCCGTCTTATAAGAAACATTTATTAGATGATTAGATGTCACCCTTTGATTAACAAATCGTGGATGGAGGAAACTTGCCCAAAGACTCGTCTCTCGAAGGAAGACTCAAGCTTAGAGCACCTAGGGTTCAGTATAAATTGGTCGTAATCATAGCTTGCAGAAATAACTCACAAGATCTCTGCCGTAACTCTTCAATGTTATGTCTCAACATTATGGACTCTTGCAGGACTTCGCATAACAATATGAATAGAGATTCGCAGCTTATCTCTTTACTTTTGAAACTTTTAATGATAGTCACTACTCTGTCGTATCCAGTGTACTCCTAGAAAATGGATAAGAGCATTAATGGGACTGAGCACATTTTTTGCATGCCTGGGAGGCAAAACATGTGACGATTTTTTTAGAATAGATTGTTTTAGAAAATTTTTACATGGTCGGCTGCGCGAGTGTGGCGCCTCAGGGTGTTGCAAACGTTCATAGGCTGCGGTGACCACCGGTCCTTCTGGTGGGCCGTATGCTTGTCTGCCACCTTAGTAATATAAAAAAAGAATTAATGTCATGTTGTAAAGTGAATTATTGCACACTTGAAACAATCCGGAAAGTAGTCCAGTACTTGTCCTACATCCCTTTCCTTAAAGAGCTCGATTTGTCATTCCTTCGTTACCCTTAGCACTGGGCGGAAACTTCATACAAAAATGTTCGTTTTCACCCACACTAATATACACGTAATGTGAATGCTTGAATCAAGCTTGAATGTGTGTGAGTTTACTAGGGACACTAAAAATAATAAAGAACAGAACGCAATCTCATGTATGTAGGTACTTTTTTTTTTAAATCTACCCTCAGCTAAGCACAAATTAAACCAAAGCAATAGCACAAAGTACGTAGGTAGTAATACGTAATGCAACGCAGTGACACTCAAGTACTGACACGGCAATAGACACTTAAATTTTGGTGGGGGGTTGGGGAAGCTTACTCAGTGGGAGGCAGGGAGTTGCCGATCTATATGTAATACTATTTTTTTGTTTTTTTTTTTTTTTTTTTTTTTTTCAAGGAAATAGTAAGTACCATTCATTTATTAAATACTGAACTATAATAATAGGTATATTTACAAAATGAAAAATTTAAAATTACTTATATTCTACAGTTATATACAGAAAAAAAAAACAAAGAAAATAAACAACAAAAACAGATGGGAGGGTAGTGACAAGACTGACAATGCCTCGCTCAGGTGTCAAAGAATTCCTCCCCATCGATGTCAACCGGTAAAGTTCCCATAAGGCTGGCCGCATTCCCACGTTGAATTGCGATACTAATTCTTTGAGCGAGAAAGAGGCCAGCCCTATGGTCACGAGAAGAGTCAACTAAACGCTTTGCGATCTCGATACTATTATATTTTCTTTGGCAATAGCACAAAGTACGTAGGTAGTAATACGTAATGCAACGCAGTGACACTCTCTCAAGTACTAACACGGCAATAGACACATCAACTTTGGTGGGGGGTTAGGGAGGCTTACTCAGTGGGAGGCAGGGAGTTGCCGATCTGTATGTAATCTTAATCTTAATACACTCGAGAGCAATGAATCCGGGTCACTTAAAGAATCCTAAAAATCTCGGAAACTAAAAATTAGTGACCGACCGAAGTTTCGGTTTCGGTTTCGGTTTCGGCCAGTTTCGGCCAAAAAATCTAGTTTCGGCCGCAGTTTCGGTTTCGGCCAAAATGGGCCGAACCTTTCGGCCGGGCCGAAACTTACGTGTTCATGAATTTTGAGTGCCTGGCTCTGCTTGTGACGTGGTTGGGGTCAGCCCAACCAGTTAATATGTTACTAACCGAAGATTTACAGATTTACAAAGCACTTCCAATCAATAGTTATAATAATACAATTTTTACGGAATCCTAAAAAGGTGATCTAGGACATTACATAACCCTACCCCTTTGTTGTCGTTTTCGTTGACTTTGTTGGTCGTCTGTCTCTCTGTCGGCAGGCTGTAACTCATGCACCGTGAACCGTGATAGTTAGACAGTTAAAAATTTTGCAGATTTCTGTATCCGCTATAGCAACAAATTTATAATATTAAAGGGGGCCTCCTATACAACATACGTGATTTTTTTCCGCTTTTCTTGGACGGACCCCTACGTGCGTTAGTCCGACTCACTGTTGTCCAGTTTTAGTTATATACTTCTAGAATGTATCCAAGACCAGCCAAGAGCTCGCCAAGCAGCCAAGAGTAGCAGGGCACCGTGTTGTTTTAGTCGGTAGGAGTTCGCAATAGCATCTATGAGTAATTCCACACGTAGAAGAAAGAAACTCATCTTTAGGTGGAGATATTTATAAAATGAAGACTTGAGAAGATTTATACCGTTGATTGATGGCACTTGGTGAAACTTGCTGCACTATTGAAAAAATAACCAGCCAAGTGCAAGTCGAACTATCGCACGGAGGGGCTAAAGCGGGACCCTAAAAACGAGACATGAGGCCTAGCTGTCCGGAACCGGGTCAGATAGAGGCCTAAAATTTTAACTGTACAGTAGTTCTACCGACTAAAAACCACACGTGTTCTACCTAACAGCCTACGGTTGGGTGCCACGAGTATGCCCTCGGAATGATGCATACTGCGGCCGCGTCTTTGGGGGTTATGCAGTTATTATCCCGCTTCTTGATGATGTGCATGAATCTCTCACTTCACGCTATCATCTAAGGCCCGCTTCTGTAAGGACGGTTAGCAGCCCTGTCACCGTGTATGGGGCGCCACCACAGACTGGAATTCGGGTGGGAGACTTCTCTCCCGCTTCCTCCCCGCCGTCTCTTTCACGAGCACGACCTGCTCACAGAAAGCGCCTCCTTGCGCCATTTAAACAATGACGCAAGGGCCCTCGCTTCCAGGCCCCATAGAGGGGTCCTGGCTAGAAGACATGCCGCCTCAAATGTGATCGTGCGGTATCCCCTTATCAACCTGACAGCCGTCGCCTTCTGAGGGCTAAGCACTCTAGCCGCATTGCTGGCCATCAGGATCTCCGACCATACGAGGGCCCCGTTAGGCCCCGTATAGGGCCATGCTCCGCACGATCCCAAGGTACAGTCTCCTGCAGGGAGCGTTGGGTCTCCTGATATTGGGCTCCCTCAGCTATAGGACCAAACTTCGGAAGTGGTATCCGAAGTTCCACCGGCTATCGAGTACGAGCCCCAGATACGTCATCGAGAGTTCGATGCCGATGCTGACGCCCCCTTTATGTAAGCTGGATCCCGCAGGTGGCCTTTAGGGCTGCGTTTCGGTGCGTTGCTCCTCGCGCTGTAATGAGGGTGTCGTCGTAACACGTAACGCCCACATCTCTAGAGCAACGGACTAAGCAGCACCCAATCGTAACCGATGTTCCATAGAAGCGGTCCTAAGACCGATCCCTATGGAACGCCGAACGACACATCTCGACGACCCTGCCCTAGCCAGCTCTGGTAGGATAAGGCCCTTTCGGAAAGATAGGCCCCGACAATTCGACGGAGGTATGGAGGCATGCCATGGTAAATAAGCGCCTCCCAAACGCATCTCCAGGGCAAGATGTTGAAAGCGTTGTCGATGTCAAGAGACCGAGAGATGCAACCACCACCTCACCCTGTTATATTGCCGCTATAAGAAAAAAATCCTACTAAAATCAGAAAAAAGCATCCACACAACAAACGGAAATTTTTGTACCCAATTTTTGTAACGGAACCCTCTCTGCGGGCATCCGACTCGCACTTGGCAGATTTTTTTTTTCAATATGAACACGTGAGTTTCGGTTTCGGTTTCGGTTTCGGCCGAAACTGACCCCGGGGCCGAAAGTTCGGTTTCGGTTTCGGCCGGAAAACCAGTTTCGGTCGGACACTACTAAAAATGCTAGGTTAATGCAATAAATTGTATTTAATAGACAATGTAATACTCCTTAAATGAAGGTATTAAAACTTCTTAGTTATTGTAAAGTTATATCATAAAAAAATCAAATTTGAAAAAGGGCCACTTTCGAAGATGGAACTACGAAATTACAGCATTTGGTGTTGCTTTTGTTTGTAATCTGTCATTTATGTGGGTACATAAACCATGTTGATAGTGCTCTATATTCATTAATCAAGCTGAAATTATGTCGCTTACGCCTGAAGAATGCACCAGAATACTTACAATGCTGGAAACCGGCCGGAGTCAGCGCGATACAGCCAGGACTGTCGGTGTGTCGCTGTCAACAGTACAAAGAGTTCTCCGACGTTACGAAGAAACTGGTTATAACCTACGCAGACCAGGAACGGGCAGAACCAGGTGTACCACAGCACGAGAAGACCGATACTTGGTGAACACCATGCTTCGAAATCGCTTTCTCACAGGAACTGAACTCACCAATCAGTTTCGACGCCTCGGAGGAAGTAACCCAAGTGCATGGACAGTAAGACGTCGGCTTGCTGAATCTAACTTAAAACCCCTTAGACCTGCAAACGGCCCTAAACTGGAGCGTGGGCATCGTATTTCGAGACTAAGGTATGCCCAGAGCCACGTAAATTGGAGTATTGAAGATTGGTCAAAAGTTATGTTCTCCGGCGAATCAAAATTTATGCTCTACAAGCACGATGGAAGACACAGAGTGTATCGAAGACCAGGGGAAAGATTCAAGCAAGCATGCATCGAAGAAAAAGTAGCCTACGGTGGTGGGTCTGTACTTGTGTGGGCCGGAATTTCTTCTGAAAGTCGCACAGAGCTGGTGATCATAGAAAACGGCTCTTTAACTAGCGTAAGATATGTGGAAGAAATCCTCAATGATCACGTTGGTCCATTTATGGTCAATTTAGGTGAGGATGCTATATTTATGCATGACAATGCCCGACCTCATACAGGTAGGATTGTGAATGACTACCTTCAAGAGATGAACATTACTCGTATGGAGTGGCCAGCGCGCAGCCCGGATATCAACCCGATCGAGCATGCTTGGGACGAGCTAGGCAGATGCGTAAAACAACGAAACCCTCCCCCAATCACGCTTCGTGAGCTCAAAATTGCTCTCACAGAGGAATGGGAGAATATTCCCCAAAATCGTATAAGGAACTTGGTGTACAGCATGCCAAACCGCGTAAACGCAGTAATGGAAGCACGAGGAGGCAATACGAAGTATTAAAATTCAAGAAAATCGTAATAAAGTTCAAAAATTTCATGTTTCCTATTTTTGTTTTAAGGAGAGATCGGCAGTTTTTTCTTTATGTAATTTTGTGTTAATAAAATGTATGGTGACTCATATTTTTTTTACTTTCATTTAAGGAGTATTACATTAAATAAATAAATAAATAAATAAATAATAAATAAATATTCACGGACATCTCACACAACGCTATCTGATCCCAAAGTAAGCTAGGAATAACCTGCTTGTGTTATGGGTATCAGACCACGGATATTAATACTTATATACTTTTAAATACATACATATTATACATAGAAACACCCAGACTCTTGAGACAATCATTTATGGGTCACACAAATATTTGTCTCCGGTGGGAATCGAACCCACGACCTCCAGCGCCGCAGGCGGTATCACTACCGACTGCGCCACAGAGGCAGTCATTGTCTATTAAATACAATTTATTGCATTAATCTATCATTTTTAGTTTCCGAGATTTTTAACATTCTTTAAGTGACCCGAATGCTCTCGAGTGTATATAAAACAAAGACGGGTTTGGTACAACATTTATAACTCGAGATCTGCTGAACCAATATTCATGGTTATTGATTCGTTGGATTTGTCTCCGCCCCGAATATCATATTAAATCTTAAAAACAATGAAAACTCGATATGTGTAATGAATACTTAATCATTTCAATAAATGCTGATTTGTTTATTTCATGTCAAACATTTGTTGTCCAATCCTGTCAAATACTGTAACAACTATTCATTTGTGCGTTCAGAAATTTATTTGCGTTCAGAATTTTTTTTTTTGTAAAATGTCAAAAAAAAAGTTCAGATACTATATTTGTTTGTTTTAGACATTAATTTGTGTAAATTATTTATTAATTATTTAATTAAATACATTTGCAAATATGTCAAGAAAGGGAGCGATATGGCGGTTTTTGGTATCCAAACATATCAACGATGAAATCACGCGCTATCAAGTCTGTAGATATGTGAACTACAATGAAGCAATTTGGCGTATATTTCACGAACGTCATTCCACTGTTGTACATTTGGTGGTGCATCTAGAGAACGGTCAAAGAGTATATTTCACAGCGTTGAATGCTGCTCAACGTGCCGAAACACCTCCAGCAACAACACTGACCAGTGACCAGTTTCTTTGCGATTTGTCAAAGCGATCCGTTCGCACGAACTTTGCTTTACTCAGAAATGACACGTTATTACACTTGGAACGCTACATCGAAGAAATTTCAACGTCGCAAACAAGGCGATGCAGTTCCTGTTCCTGGTTATCCAGATATGCGTTCTACTGATGCTCTTGGTCGTATTTACACAGTTCATCCGAAGAATGATGAATGTTTCTATTAGCGGTTGTTGCTGGTACATGTTCGAGGGCCAACATCATTTGAATCACTACGAACTGTTAATGGTATAGTGTGCCCCACATTTTGTGCAGCATGTCAAGAGCTGAATTTGCTTGAAAACGATACTCATTGGGACACGACAATCGCTGAAGCAATTATTTCTGCATCTCCAAGTCAGATACGCACTTTATTTGCTATCATCATTTCGACATGCTTCCCATCGAACCCACGTGATCTATGGAACAAATACAAAGATAACATGTCTGAAGATATTTTACATCGAATTCGCATCAGCTCAAGAAATTCCGATCTTGAGGTGAATGAGGAGATGCATAACCAGACTTTGCTCTTGATCTAAGATATGTGTTACCTCATGTGCGGCAGTTTGTTAGTTAGGTTAGGAATGCCAGCGCCAGATCGCGGAATGAATGACGCATTTAATAGAGAATTGGAACGTGAACGTGAATATGATCCACATGAACTAATCCAATCAGTCCAAACGAATGTACCTCTGTTGAATCCTAAGCAGAGGGAAGTCTATGATACACTGATTAATGCAATTGATGATGAAAATGGCGGCTTATTTTTTTTGGATGCCCCCGGTGGAACTGGGAAGACATTCCTCATGTCATTGATTTTGGCCACTGTACGTGCGAGATCCGAAATTGCGGTAGCAATAGCTTCTTCTTGAATAGCGGCCACATTGTTAGACGGATGCCGTACGGCTCACTCAGCGTTAAAATTGCCATTAAACCTTCAAACTACTGAACAACCGACATGTAACATTTCGAAACACTCCGCAATGGCCAAAGTTTTAGTAGCATCAAAAATCATCATATGGGACGAATGCACAATGGCGCACAAACGCGCATTGGAAGCACTAGACCGAACATTAAAAGATCTGCGCAATGACTCGAGATGTTTTGGTGGTGCAATGATTTTATTATCTGGCGATTTCCGACAAACACTACCAGTCATTCCAAGATCTACTGCTGTCAACGAAATAAACGCTTGTCTCAAAGCATCAAATCTGTGGCGATATGTAAAGAAACTTCAACTGTCTGTAAATATGAGAGTTGCATTGTTGAACGATCTATCTGCTGATGATTTCTCGAAGCACTTGCTGACTATCGGTAATGGCCAAGTTCCTTTTGACAAATCGAGCGGTTTGATTTCATTTCCTCCAAATTGTTGCAATTTTGTATCATCAAAAGACGAGCTTATCAACAAAGTATTATATAGATATCATTGCTAACCACAAAAATACTAAATGGTTAAGTGAGCGAGCAATTTTGGCCGCTAAAAATAAAGATGTAGATGACCTCAATTTCATAATTCAAAATCAAATCGTAGGAACTCTGTATTCATTTAAATCTATCGACTGTGTAACAAACGAAGAAGAAGCCACTGATTATCCAAGTGAATTTTTAAACTCCTTAGATGTGCCTGGTTTACCACCGCACAATTTAAAACTTAAGAATGGCTCGGTAGTCATCATGCTTAGAAATTTAATTAAACCAACCAAAACTGTGCAATGGAACGCGTTTGGTGATAAAAAAAACTGATGAGCAATGTGATTCACGCGTCGATACTTAAAGGAAAATTTAAAGATGAGGAAGTTCTTATTCCAAGGATTCCGATGATCCCAACGGATATGCCATTTGAGTTTAAACGAATTCAATTCCCGATTCGTATTGTATTTCGTTCATCAAAGCCTAAATTAGTTCAGCTAAAAGGTAACACGACATTCATTGACTGTTCGGCGGTACGAAGTTCGCCGGGTCAGCTAGTACTATTATATTATCTTTGCCCTTAGTTAAAGTTACCCTTGACTACAGTGCAATAGGACTGACGAATCGAGGGTATGTTGGGGATTCCTCTTCCTCTTCTCGTTTATTATCGTTCTACATTGAATTTCCGTCACGTAACGCCGTAATATGTTTAGAAATGCTTAGTGACATAAAGTTTCAACCTTATTGCATCCTGAATTTACACATATACATATAATCACGCCTTTATCCCCGAAGGGGTAGGCAGAGGCATAGTATACGCCCACATTTCACCTTATAGTTTTATGTCCCACGGAATAGGTGGTGAGCTTATCGCCGTGTTGAAATGGACAGGCGCAGGTCGTCACGACACGCAGTTGAAAATTTTCAAGCCGCCCATAAGGCCTTCAACTTGGCTTAACGATTGTCATTCTACTGACAACCGATTTTCATTTCGAGTTTTCCTTCTCTACGCAATGGATCTTTTTGTGAAAGTGTTCCCTTAGTCGCCTCTTACGATTACGTCACCGTCGGGATGTATTGGAGTAGCGACATTTTTTACTTTTACCCGCTACAACACGGGACCCCGTTGCCACTCGGAGCGAATTGTGAATTTTCTAAATAGATTTTTAGCAAATGGGTTCTAAGTTAAAGTTCGTAAGAGTACAAGGAAGAAACTAACAAAAACAGCTTCAAGAAGCGCATCGTATCTTGCAATCTCTTGCTCACACTTGGCAATCTCTTCCAGCTTCTTAGCTTCCGCTATCTCATCAGCCTCGCAAATTCTTATAGAGCCCTTCACTCGCAAGAATTCTTCTAGTTTGGCGAGGTGATTGATTTCAGACTCATAAGCGTACATTTCCTGGACACACAAGTAATTTGAACATAAACACGTGTAAGAATTTGAATTAACCTTAACGTAGTACTTAATTACATGAATTACATGGCTTTACATTAGTAACATATTATAGTCACGCTATTTCCCAGAAGGGGCAGGCTAGGGCCGTGATTCTCATGGTCGCTAACAAATATTAACTGGTTCCTGAAATTTTGGACAATATATCCCCTTCAACACTTTCGTAAATTTTTTCCTCAAGACAGAAGATAGGTCGGGCTCAAAATTGGATTTTTTTGTTAGCCGGGGCGGAGTTCAGTTCTTTAGGAACCACTGTTCTAAGTAATTATTGGATAGGAAGGTATTCTTCTGCTCAAAGCAGACAAATAAAAAGGTATATTGAGCCAAAATTACGCACAGCAATATCCTTATTTAGCTGGTGAAGACCTCTCCACTTCAGGTCTTCTAGTTTCCTGCAACACTCCTCTCTTTCCATAAATACCATGTTTGCAATTTCCAGAATGTCCATCATGTACTCTTTGCCTTTCACAAGCTTACCTATTACACGTTGCCATTGGAGATTGAAGTCGTTCCTGAAATAAAACTCTTGTAATGTTGCATAGCAAATAAATTTATTAATCTTTTCTGGATTTTACAAGTTCTGGATACGGTAATAGTTACAAGCCAGCCTAATGTGCCTTTCTTAGTCCGCTGTTGAACCATAGTAAAATCAGATCTACTCTGGTTGAACATAGGACTTTTCCAATTTTATTTTGGGACGGAGACTTCGTCGAGAAGATAGGTATACTGGTTTCTGTTGTTCTAGTCAAGAACGAGGATAAGGCGCATAAGGGGAAAAATCCTTTTTTGCAGGTATTGCACTTTTCATTACCACCACTTCTACATATATTAGAGGTCGTCGCGCGGTTTCACCCGCGTAGCTACCGTTCCCGTGGGAATACTGGAATAAAATATAGCCTATGACAGGCGGGATAATGTAGCTTCCCCTTCGGAACCTATTCGATTCAAACATCAGACATACGGACGGACTGACAGACATACATGACGAATCTATAAGGGTTCCGTTTTTTGCCATTTGGCTACGGAACCCCAAAAATGGAGCGGTTGAACTGTACTGTACTCTGCCAAGGTTCCGTTAATAAAGAATTTAAAAATTAAGTAGATAGTTATTAGCTACCTACCTCTCAACCAGAAGTCTATGTATCTCATTCCTGATATTTTCGTTGTCAGAATTGACCCGGCAGAATTTCTTAGTCGCCATGTCAAGGCGATTCTCCATTCGACGAAGGCTGTTGTACGCATTTTCTAACATCGTGAGTTCCTGTAGAATTAGACCAATAAATGTTCAGGATACGATTCTGTCCGAGATAACCGTTAGTCTTACCTACATAATGAAAAACTACAACTTCTACTATAATGTCAACAATACCTGGCCGGTTACGCCTTATGGTACGAGGAGTATGGTATCAAAGTTATCGTTGAGTAAGCTGAACCTTAAAAGAAGTGGGATAGTAAGCAAATTTGGAGTAGGCCCTGTTAAATAGGATGAGACATCTACTATAACCAGATAAAGCCAAAAGCTGTATGACTACGGGTCTACCGGTAGACAGCGCAAGCGCTGTATAAGTTGCACGTTTTCAAAAACAATTCCAAAGAAAGCATTACCTAGTTGCTCTAGGGATCGCCGCTTGGAGGTTCTTTACCGATCTTTTAAAGTTTCTCAAACGATAGGTGTTATGTGTAATAAAGCTTAAAATTAAATATCTTATGTCTCGCCGCTGTCCTGGCACAACGGCGTTTATTGAACCTTTGACAGACACACACACACACATACACACACACAAACACACACCCATACAAGAGGGATCGGAGCATCAAAATAACTGAGTTAAATCTTACATCAGATTCCGACGGAACTGCCTTTTGCAAATCTACAACAACTTTTTTAGACAAGTAGTTTAGGAGATCCAGTTCTGTTTGTTGCGCTTTTTCGTTTACTAACTCCATCTCGAGGTGTTCGTATTCTTCAATGTTTTTATTGATCCCATTCTTAATGTTATTATCGCGTAGGGCATGCAGACCTTTCTTGGCGAGCTGCAATAAAATTTTATTAGTAATCCGATTGAACTGGACTTGGCTTGGTGGTTAACACAAGAATTCTTTTATGGGTAAGAGTGACAGTGACATACACCGGCGGTCTGCACATACTTGGGGCGAGCTAAAACAGGATAGCTGTTCCCCTGGAGTGACGACTAACAGGTGCAGACTACTGCAACTGTTAGTCCTAATAGCCTCGGGAACTGCCCCATTGCACGAGGAGTTCGTGGGATGGCGGGAGGCCAAAACCCTTGGTAATGTGGTATCGGAAAAGTAGGAGCTGCCGGTTTCGGTATAAGCGTGGATCTGTGTCTGTCGAGAGCGGTTTAGCAGAGTCGCCATGACTACTATCTGAACCTTCCTGGCGGAGCTCCGTGGTGGTATGTAGATCTAGTTACTAGGGATGGTAAGTTTTGGAATCAAATAATGACTAACGTTAATACACAGCAAGGTTTCTCTCATCTCGTACTCCAGAATTGAAATCTGCTTTTGCTGAGGGGCCAGCAGCGGCTCGCCCTCAGCTCGCCTCTTGACGCTACATTTTGATGCAAGGTTTTGAAACTGCAAAAGATACTATTAAGTTTCACCAGATAACGAGCATAACATATTAATGGACTTGATCTTAGTCGTTCAAAGAAGATCAGATGAGCCTCCTTTAAGAAGCTTTCCTATACCTTCCGAAAAACCTTCAATACCTCAATCAAACGTCAACGGATTCGAAAACATGATTCATAAAGCCTAAACACGTTTACAATATGTAGATTCTACAGTTTCTTAGCATCATAATTATCTTCGAATCGTTGTTGAAGGTTTGTCGGAAAATCAGGATCAGTAGCTTATTTTCACATGGGTACTGGTAAAAACAAAGCCCACTCCGTATGTGGCTATCGTTGATTTAGAGCTGCTGCTTGTAACCTCACAGCAGTGTTCTGTAAGTGATCGTTGGCTAGGCTAGGCTACGGAAACATATTGGTTCAGGTGGTTCAGATAGACTGTTGCCTGCGTAAAATGTCAGTAGAAGTCCTCAGGCTTTGTGACCATTTTGCATCGTGTAAGTCATATTATGCTGGCAGTGTCAGCTAATATGTTGTTGCTCCGAACCTCTCCAAGATTTTACTTGTTCTTTCCAGGAGCTTACCGTTCTTTGAACTTTGCTGAGTTCAGCTTCCGGATCCAAAAGCTTCTCTTTTGGTGGTGGGGAAGGGGTACCCATTTTGTTGGAAGTAATCAAGAACAACTTAACAAATAAATAAATCTAGAAAATATCGACTAAATTATTCTTATGAAAAATACTTATTAGCAAAATAACAATCTCCGGATCACATTAATTTTCAATGAATGGCATTCGGTGTCAGAGAGATTGATTGATTGACTTTTATTTATGTAGGTACTTCTAGAAGTTTGTCTTTTATGCCTTCTTGGTTCAATTTGAGGTGCGTTAATGGGAAAAGGTACTTTAAGGCTGATCGCACATTTTTCAGCACCGTACGCGCCGCACGCGCCGTACGCGCCGCATTTCCTGATAGCATCGCACATACGCGCCGTACGCGCCGCACGCGCCGTACGCGCCGTAAGCAAATCTTTGGTATTGCCAACTATAGCAGTTTCTTTTACCTCTGGTGTGAAACGGTACAGTGAGTGGTATTGTGACAGTGGGCTATGAGGGGAAGATCCCTTCGGAACAGAATGTACAAAACGCAAAATAAGCACCACAAGCAAAATGTACAAAACGCAGAATGTACATAATGCAAAATGTACAAAACGCAAAATGTAAACAACTCGCAAAGTGTACACAACGCAGAATGTGCACGTTAGGGCTTGTCTTTATTACAATAGGTCTAGATCGGCAAAACAAATGAAGATCGGCGAAACAAATGAAGATCGACAGTACAAATGACGGTCGGATAAACAAATGACGATCGAAAAAACAAATGGAGATCACTAAAACAAAAGACTATAAGCAAGTTGATAATATCAAAAATTACTTGCAGCCATATTTTGCAATCTTGCCATTCAAAAAAATAGGTGCAAGCAAATCTCGACCCTAATGACTTTCTCTAAAAATGTGCTTTTAGGCGTTTATAGACATCACTGATCACGCACATATGTATAAAAAAAAATAGATAGTATGCATGCTCATAAGGTTGAAATTTGCTTGCACCATTTTTTTGTAATCTAGATGCTATAACCATTCAAAAAAATAGGTGCAAGCAATTCTCGACCTTATGAACATGTATAATATTTATTAAATTTTAACATATTCGTGATCAGTGAAGTCTATAAACGCCTAAAAGCACGATTTGAGAGAAAAGTCATTAAGGTCGAGATTTGCTTGCACCTAGTTTTTTGAATGGCAATCGCATCTAGATTACAAAATATGGCTGCAAGTAATTTTTGACATTATCAACTTGCTTATAGTCTTTTGTTTTAGTGATCTGCATACGTTTTTTCGACCGTCGTCGCGTCGTTTGTTTTGCCGATCGTCATTTGATTATCCGACCGTCATTTGTTTTGCCGATCGTCATTTGGTTATCCGACCGTCATTTGTTTTGCCGATTTTCATTTGTTTTGTCAATCTCGAAAATCCCAGTAGTTCCATCATGGAACTACGTAATGGAATCTCAGTATAAAAGTCCGTGAGCATGTATTATTGTCCGGTTTGAACATTATTTCCGTATAGATACGGGTTAATACGTATATATGGCAACATTGAGCATGCATGCGGCTACATCGAGCATCAGCACGCGCCGTACGCGCCGCATTATGACGTCATCAGAATGTTATTCGGATGCCTACCGCATTTCACGAAATGCGGCGCGTACGGTGCGGGTGTAATGTGCGAGGTTCCATACAATTTCATACAACAAATTCTAAAATGCGGCGCGTACGGTGCTGACAAATGTGCGAGCAGCCTAAAATGAACATACCTTGTGAGCGGTGCACTTGCTGATTAGCGGACCAGGTCAAAGCGAAGAAAGGGAAAACTCTAATGGGGCCACCTGCGGGAACCAGCCTACAGGTAGGGGGCGTCAGCATCGGCATCGAGCCCTCAATGAAGTATCTGGGGCTCGTACTCGATGGCCGGTGGAACTTCGGACATCACTTCCGAAGTTTGGTCCCAAAACTGAGGGGAGCATCGGCCGCACTCGCGCGGTTGATGCCCAACATCAGGGGACCCAACGCTCCCTACAGGAGGCTGTACCTGGGGATCGTGCGAAGCATGGCCCTGTACGGGGCTCCCGTATGGGCGGAGACCCTGACGGCCAGCAATGAGGCTAGACTGCTGAGCCCGCAGAGAATGATGGCCGTCAGGGTGATAAGAGGATACCGCACGATCTCCGGTGAGGCGGCATGTCTCCTAGCCGGGACCCCTCCATGGGACCTGGAAGCGAGAGCCCTTGCGTCACTGTTCAGATGGCGCAAGGAGGCGCTGGAGCGGGGCCAAAGGCCTGCGTCTCGAGAAATCGAGGCCCAGCGGACCCTGCTCCACCAGGAAACCGTGGAGACATGGAAGGTGCGACTTGAGCAACCAAAGGGGGGATTCGCCACAATCGCGGCCGTCAGACCGGTCATGGACGAGTGGCTGGAGAGAAGACACGGTGCTCTCTCCTACCGGTTGACACAGATGCTTGCCGGGCACGGTAGCTTCGGTAGGTATCTGTGGCGAAAACACCGGGAAACCACGGCCGAGTGTCAGCACTGCGAGGACCGCAGCGACGACACGGCCCTCCACACGCTGGTGGAGTGCACGGCGTGGGCACAACAGCGCCAGGTCCTCGTAGTGGGTCTGGGCGTGGACACTCTCTCGCTCGAGGCCATGGTGCGAGCCATGCTCTCCAGCGGGAGTAAGTGGGACTGCGCCGCCTCTTTCTGCGAGCAGGTCATGCTCGCGAAGGAGGCGGCGGGCCGGATGCGGGAGAGAACTCTCCCACCCGAGTTCCGCAGTCGGCGCCCTGGGCGCCGCCGACGTGTCTTCGCCGAGGACTATCGGCCTCCATGACCGGGGGTCTGAGGACGGTGAGAGGGCCGCTCACCGTCCTTACAGAAGCAGGCCCATGACGGCAGCGTGACGTGAGCAACTCATGCACGCCCCCCCCCTTAGAAGCGGGATCACACCCGAAATCCCCCATAGACGCGGGATTGCACCCGAACCACCCCCTGGGCGAGGCCGCATTGGCGGCCGTAGGTCTGTTGGGAGTCACGGGACATCCTTCCTGAGGGCTTACCCGGGGCTCTCAACCATAGGCTGTTAGGCGTGGCGTGAGGTTTTTTAGTCGGTAAGAGTCCGGCATAACATCCTATGAGGATTTTCCCTCACGTTAAACAAAAAAAAAAAAAGGGAAAACTCTAAACAAAACCAACCAAGCGTGGCACATTAAAGGGCAATTAAGATTGCCCTAGGGGCCTAGATTCATGCTTTAGGCGACGTCAAAGGTGGCTAAGGAAACACTTCGCGTATGTAGCCATTGCCATTGCATAGAAAAGAACAACTCAAAATAAACCACTGCTATACAATACCAACCTGTTTGACCAGCACGGCAACTTGGTATTTTAATAATAAATAAATAAAATAAATATTTGTGGACATTCACACACAACATCATTGTCATAATTATTATCTATGCATGTAATGACACTATGTCAGCTATTTTATCTATCAGAACTGTCTGTATTTTATCATGAGATTTTTAGTTGATTAAAGCCAAACATCTAGTTGGTTTGTCTTTTCTTCTATCAATTTAATCAACTAAATAAAAATGTCGAATAAAGAAAGTAAAACAGAATCGACGCCATCGAAAAATGTATCCCGCTATTTAAGGCCTGAACGATTCGACACTCAACCGGAGTAAGTAAGTAAGTAAGTAAGTAAGTAAAACTTTATTGTACACCAAACATGAAATTGACAACAAAAAATATATATAGTGTATACAATGTACAAATGGCGGCCTTATCGCTAAGAGCAATATCTTACAGGCAACCGTAGATAGGACAAAATTATGGACATGGGTAGTATTTGGTGTCAGAAAGAAAACTTAGAGATAACTAAAAGTGTAGAAAGAAAAATGAGTTTCACAGTCACAGTAGGTACGTATACCTAATTTACAATACATAAACCAGCAATCTATAATAAACTAATACATAATTTCCAAATACATACATAACCATTCATATACTTACATAATAATACCAATAAATATCCAACAGTAAAACATACATATAAATAACGTAGAAAATACTGTGAGAAGATATTAACATTTTTATATGAAGAAAACAAAGCATCTAAGCACTTAAGTAATGCTCTTTGACCATACGTTTGAATACAGGCAGCGATTGGGCACGCCTAATCGATACTGGCAGAGCATTCCACAACCGCACGGCTTGCACAGTGAAGGACCTGTCATAGAACCTAGTAGAATGCTCTGGGATAGCTAAAGCCAAAGACTCCGATGACCTCAAGGATCTAGAATGTGTGTCATTTAGGAACATAAACCGTTCTTTTAAATAAGTTGGGGTACAGGGAATAAACAATACGCTATAAAGTATTGAGAGAATATGAGTATTCCGGCGAAGGCGAATTGGGAGCCAATTGAGCATACTGCGATATTCAGATATATGATCATATTTGCGTAAACCAAATATAAATCTAATACATAAATTTTGAAGGCGCTCAAGTTTATCAAGTTGCTCCTCAGTGACATCGAGATAACTAACATCGGCATAGTCAAGTATTGGAAGCAGAATAGATTGTGCAAGCGCAATTTTGGTAGCCGTAGGCAGAAAATTGCGTAATCTACGCAAGGACCCGACCGATGCATACATTTTGCGACTAACTTCTCGCATTTGGGGAGCCCATGATAATGTGGTATCAATCATTATACCAAGATTTTTGACACAACTACTAATAGGCAGTACTATGCCATTAAATACAATATTAGGAAGTTGTGTCCAGTCTATCTGAGATACCATCCGTTGGCTACCCACAACAATAACTTGAGTTTTATAGGGATTGACTTCAAGACCATATTTCCTACTCCATTGGCAGATCTGGGACAAGTCACTGTTAATAATTGCAATAGCCTCGCTCAACTCATGCACTGGAGACTGCATGTATATTTGAAGATCGTCTGCATAAAGGTGGTAAGATGAAAGTAATGATTTTGAGATGGAATTAATAAAAATGGCAAAAAGTAAAGGAGAAAGAACGCCACCCTGTGGGACGCCGACAGATGTATTACACCAAGAAGAGAAAGATTCATCGTAACGCACACGCTGTCGACGCCCAAACAGGTAACTTCGAAACCAATCAACCACTGTTGGAGATATGTTAAGAGAGCGCAATGTTGCCAGTAGGATATGGAAATCCACTTTATTAAACGCATTGCTGAAATCAAGCAAGGAGAGGATAGTAAGATTCCCATTCTCCATTCCAAGCCTTATGTCATCCGTAACATTGATCAAAGCAGTAACCGTGCTATGGCCTGGTCGGAAGCCTGATTGGATAGGATCAAGGAGTATATTACGATTAAGGAACGAACTTAACTGAGTATGAATGAGACGTTCTAAAACTTTAGACAAAAAAGGTAAAATGGAGATTGGACGATACTCGGAGAAGGAGGTAGGGTTATTTTTTTTAGGTAGCGGGATAATCTGGGCTTCCTTCCAGGCGTTCGGGAATACACCACTGGTGAGAGAGTAGTTTAGGATATGACACAGCACAGGAAGGAGCTCGTCTATGATAGGCTGGATCATATTGCGACTCAAACAATCACTGCCAATAGCGTTGGAATGTACAGACATTATACACCTCTTAACATCACAAGCAGTTAGTTGACTAAAGAGGAACGGTGGATATGAAGGGGTCGGTAGTGATGAAAGATATTGTAAAGTATTGGCTTTACTATTCAGATCAAAATTGGAAGATGAGGAAAAATGTTGATTTAATAACTCAATGTCAATTTTCTTTGGAATATGATGCATTTTAGACTTTCCAACCCCTAGTGTTTTGAGAAACTTCCATACTTTCGTTGAGTCGCCGTTCTCGACTGATTCATAAATATATTGGCGTTGGGCTTTCCTACACACCTTGCTGCAGACATTTCGTATAGCAATGTAATTTTCATGATTACGAGGTGTAGGGCGCGACTTGTACCTAGATTTTGCAGCAGCTTTCTTTGTAATAAGTTTTTTGATATCAGCTGTTAACCAGGGTGCAGGCAGGTGCCGAACCCTTACCGCATGTATAGGTGCATGAACATCATATAGATTAAGCAATTTAGTATTGAATATGTCAACTTTTTCATTAATGCACTGAGATGCATAAAGTGAGCTCCAATCTATATTATCAGCATCCTCACGGAGTTTGTCAAGTTGCATGCGACCGAAATTGCGTTGCATTATAATCTTAGACCTAGGTTTAGGAGTGCGAAGTTTGTAGGACAAGAAGAGAAGGTCATGGTAGGAAAATTCGTCAGCATTACATTGTCCATACTTAGCAACTAAATCAATTGAGGAAACAAGGATAAGATCATTAAGAGAAGGATTGCGATTAGGAAAATGATGAGTTGTATTTAAAGTTAGTATAGACATATTACAAGATTCTATGATATTGGTAAGAAGGGAGGAGCGGGAATCATTTTTCAGTAAACAAGTGTTGAAATCACCCATAATAATGGTGTGATTATAAGATGGGGTAAGGCGTTCAAGCATACCCTCAAAAGAGGGAAAAAAGTTAATTTTAGATGAGGGACAGTAGTAAACACCTAGTAAAACTTTATGGAAACATAGTTCAATTTCTAGGAATAAGTGCTCGCCTGCATTTCGAGGTGGTGGCTGTGCTGACACATCTAAAATATTGTATGGAATTGAATTGCGCAAATAAATGGCAACACCGCCACAAGATGGAAATGTACGATCATTCCTGATCAAATTAAAACCAGGCAGCAAGTAAGATGACGTAGGATGAATGTCGGGCTTAAACCATGATTCAGACACTAAAATGGCATGAATATCTTTACAGTCAAAGCTGGTTAGCATCTCAGGGAAATGACCCGGAATACTCTGGGCATTTATATGGACTACATTAAAATTCCTGGGGACATCGGAGAACTGGGTCTCTATAGTCTGTGCTAGTGAAGGTACGCTCACGATACTGTCATTCAAGCTACTCGCTGTGACAAAACTATCATTATCACTGCTGTTGTTTAAGCCTATCATAAGCATATTTTATATGTAGTATTATAATATATATATAAGATATTAAAATTTAATTTATATACGTAAATATAGTTTAAAACTCAATTTTCTTGGTAACCCCTATGCGTTACTTTTGTCCACACGCCAGTTGTGTTTTATGCACTAAATTCAAATATAAATATTTACAAATCCCAAGAAAATATAATAAGTTACGTCCAGGCATATTAAAACAATGTATGAATTGAATCTGAATGATATTGAATCAAGAAGCATACTAATAAAAACAATAAGATTCAATGTTGAAAAGTTAAGTTATCAAAAATTATAAAAATATCAAAATTTGTAGTCACACTATAATATTCACTGCTAGTCTATTCTTGAACGCATCTTATAGTGTTAAGTCATGTCAGTGTCAGAACATTGACAGTGACGTCAGTGATACTTCGTTCGTACTCGTACATACAACAGCAATTCAGCTGCAGCTAAATTGAATCTATGAAATAATGTTATAACATTCAAGTTTAAGTGTAAATAATTACAATATTCCAAGATCTAATATGTATCTGAATGAAATTAACGATAAGAATTCAAAACATGGAAATACAGTGATAATAAATAGAAGAAACAGTGCCTGGACGCATTCCATCAAGAATAACAATAAATACGGAAACCAACATTCAATTTCTACTTCTTATTGATCCCGGCCCGACGGGTTTTACCACCAGCCTTACCAGATGAAGCAGAACTCTGGCCATCACATTTCAGCTCATTCAAATCCGCCAAGGAGGCCACACGATGCTGCTGACCATCAGAGTCAACAACATATATATGACCGCTCCTGGTCCAGCATTTGGAGACTCCAAACCGCTCCCGAGCTGCCATGAAAACCGCATGCCTATTACGTGTTATAAACTCTGACAGTGTAATCCCAGAACCTTTGAACTTTGTCTTTGTGTACCAAATTTTGTCACGAACCGCCACAAGTTGCAGTTTCACCAGAATGGGTCTGGGCTTGTTACCTGAGGGCCGCCCCAACCTGTGGCAACGCCTGATGTCAACAGCATTGAAGTCATCGAGATTGAGATGATCGGTAACAGCCTTCACAACAATCTTGGTTGTCTCCTCAGACTTCTCTTCGGGAACTCCATGCAGCAGCAACATCTTACGTCTACCGCGCATTTCATTGTTCTCCATCTCGCGGGTCAAAAGTTCAATTTGGTTACGGAAAGCCTTTATTGTAGTGACCACAACATTTTTGAAGGCAGCAAATTCCGAGGCTAGATTTGCCAAAGTTGGTGTAATGGGCTTATTACTCTTTTGTAGCTCAGATTCAAAGCTGGCCAGTCGTTCCTCTAAGCCAGACATAACAGAAGAGAAACTTTCCTTCATTGCCTCCATCTCAATAGTGTGTACTTGAACTTGTGTGTAAAAACTTGTGAATATTTACCAATTTAAAGTTTCTTGAAAGGAGATAACACTTCCTGGTATGTAGTCTTATGTGTACATTAAAACACAATAAACAAATCCTAATAAGGGCAAATATTTGTAATTTTTATTTAATTAAAATATGAAGACTTATAAAACTTGTTTTACTTGTCACAACTACCCACACGTAAGTTCACGGAGACCCCGACTGCTGATTTAAAATGGAGGCACTGGTTGTCAACATTTGAAAATTTTATTCGAGAAGAAGGAAAACTGGACGAAAAAATAAAATACAAAATATTAGTGAACCACCTGTCATGTGAAATATTTTCATACGTACGGGATTGTGATTTATATACCACAGCTATAGACATTTTAACCAAGATATATATAAAACCTAAAAAAGAAGTCCATGCTCGTCACGTTCTCTCAACTAGAAAACAGCAACCAGGGGAATCTATAACAGAGTATACAGGGTGAATTTTTGAAAAGGGCTTGGATGGCCAAATCCGAAACTATAAGGAATAGCTAAAAATGCTCAAAGGAGTCACGAGCCCGATTTTGATAAAACTTAAAACCTCATCATTAGATTTTTGAAAAACCAATAATCCTAGCTGGGAATTGAACCCATTAATTTTGAAAAAAAAAAACACACCCTTTATTATTACACCAAACGATGGTGTCACTGATAAGGATCAAATTCTGCGAAGTAATGATATACGGCAAATTTAAGGAAAGCGTAGAATTTTAATAGAATTCATATTTCATGTACCTACCTAAATTTTGTATCATAATTTGTTTCGTTCGAAATCCCACAATAGATAGTAACTATTCCGTGTTTTAAATTATGCTCAGAATGATTATTTGGAGAATATTCTAAACGAAATCAATAATATTGAATTCATTACGATCCTTGAAGTCTCGAATCCAGCTATGTATTGAAAACAATGGTCTACATTTTGAACAATTAATCAGTTAACGTAAAGAAAATAAATTGTATTTTGTTAAAGATGAGCACTTTCCTTTAGTTTGCCGTATGCCATTATTTCCCAGAATAAGATCCTTTATAGCAACACTATCCTATGGTGCAATAATATAGGGTGTGTATTTTTTTCAAAATCAATGGGTTCGATTCCCAGCTAGGATAATGGGTTTTTAAAAATTCTAATGATGAGGTTTTAAGTTTCATCAAAATCGGGCTCGTGACTCCATTGAGCATTTTTCGCTATTCCTTATAGTTTCGGATTTGGCCCTCCAATCCCTTTTGAAAAATTCATCCTGTATACAAAACTTGAAGAAACTATCACACGATTGTAATTTCAAAAATGTTACTGCAAGTCAATACAGGGATGAATACATTCGTGATGCTTTCATATCTGGCTTGACATCTTCAAATATACGTCAACGATAACTAGAGAACTCTCTACTAAATCTGGAGGAAGCTTTAAACCAAGCAATAACACTTGAAACTGCACAGAAAGATAACCAAACTTTGAATACTCCTACAACATCACATGCGAACCTAGCCGCTGTACAAGCTAAAAATGCACGTAATCCTCGCCATTGTTTTTTCTGTGGATCAGAGAAAATCCACCCCCGAGCTAAGTGTCCAGCTCAAAATGCAAATTGTCAACTTTGCTCTAGAAAGGGGCACTACGCTAATGTTTGTCGATCATCTGGTAGAACCATTAACACCATTACTGTGGAAGAAAATCCTAACCTGTACACAGATGAGGGTGCCAACAGCACTTGTATCTCTGCAGCAGCACCTGCTAGTTTACAAAAAGCAACTGTACCTATCTTAATCAACAATGTCCACGCAGAGGCTCTCATTGATACAGGAAGTTCAGTAAGTTTCATTAATGAAGAGTTGGTGTCAACAATGAAACTGAAAAAGACCTACCTATCACACTAGCTTCAGTGAGTAATGTTTCATACGCGAATGGCTTATGTCATGCTACAATAAAAATTCAGGAACACATTCACAAACAAACACCTTTACTTGTTGTACAAAATCTGTGTTCGGACATAATTATAGGCCATGATCTATTGAAGAGACACAAATCCTTAAACTTTGAATTTGGAGGCGAGAAGGAACCTTTACAAGTATGTAGTGTTATGCAGTCAACCTTACCACCAGCATCTATCTTTTCATCTATGTTGCCTGGTACTAAACCAATAGCAGTCAAGTCAAAGACATTTTCTGAAGAAGACGAGAATTTTATTAAGGGTGAAGTTACTAAGTTACTGAAAGATGATGTGATTGAACCAAGCATTTCCCCATGGCGAGCTCAGGTACTGGTGACAGCTGGTGGCACTCATAAGAAACGTATGGTAATCGATTACTCTCGAACTGTCAATCGCTTCACTCTGCTAGATGCATTCCCACTACCTAAAATTGAGTCAATAGTGGCCAAGGTATGTAAACACAATTATTTTAGCCAAATCGATTTACAGTCTGCCTATCATCAGGTGCCTATCGTGAAAACTGAGCGTAGCATGACTGCCTTTGAAGCATGTGGGCAGCTGTATCAATTTAAATCCATCCCGTTTGGCATTACTAATGGTGTGGCTGCTTTTTCAAGAGCAATTCAACATGTTATTGATAGTGAATGCCTCGTAGGAACATTTATATATTTGGACGACATTACAGTATGTGGAAAAACTATGGAAGAACACGATTATAACCTGAAACAATTCATGGATGCCATAAAGAAATACAAATTAACTGTAAATGAAAACAAATGTGTCTTCAATAAAGATAAAATTAACCTACTTGGTTATACTATTGAAAATAATACTATCAAACCTGACGAGAATCGTCTAAAGCCTCTTCTTACTCTACCAATACCGGGAGATGCAGCATCCCTTAAACGAGCCCTTGGTATGTTAGCCTACCATAGCAAGTGGGTGCCTAAATTTTCATCCAAGATTCAACCCTTGTTAAACGCTAAACTTCCATTAAATAAAGAAGCTATGGAATGTTTCCAGTATTTGAAAGCTGAAATTGCTAAGTCAGCTTTGGTGTCAGTAAACGATGCAGACATGCTGACAGTTGAGACAGATGCATCTGAATATGCAATTGCTGGCAGTCTAACACAAAATGGCAGACCTATAGCTTTCTTCTCTCGTTCTTTGAACGATTCTGAAAAGAAGCAATCATCTATAGAAAAAGAAGCATGCGCTATAGTAGAATGTTTAAGGAAATGGCGCCATTATTTGATTAGTCGCCAATTTTTACTTATTACTGATCAAAAATCCGTTGGATTTATGTTCAACCAATTACATTCTAGTAAAATAAACAATGAGAAAATTTAAAGATGGCGGCTCGAACTATCTTGTTTTAAATATGATATAATTTACAGACCTGGAAAAGAAAACGTTACTGCAGACACCTTATCAAGAGTAGTAGCTCATATGAACCCTAACAAACTGTACGAACTTCATGACTTTCTTTGTCACCCAGGTATTAGTAGGATGTACCATTGGGTTAAATCAAAGAATCTACCTTACACCTTAGATAATGTCAAAGCTATGACAGCATCCTGTTCGGTCTGTGCCCAAGTTAAACCAAGATTCCTGAAAACAAATAATCAACTTATTAAAGCCATGAACCCTTTCCAACGTTTAAGTATCGACTTCAAAGGCCCATTGCCAACAAATACTCAAAATAAATACATACTCACAATCATAGATGAGTATTCTAGATTTCCTTTTGCGTACGCCTGCAAAGATCTATCTGCTCAGACTGTGATAAGATGTCTCAGAGATTTATTTTTCACTTTCGGAGCCCCGTCTTACATTCACTCCGACAGAGGAACTGCTTTTATGTCTAATGAAGTCAAAGAATTTCTCACTGCTTATGGAGTAGCTACCAGCAGAACAACTCCATATAACCCCGAAGGCAATGGTCAAGTGGAACGGCTCAACGGCACCTTGTGGAGGACCATCCAACTATTTCTTAAGTCAAGACAAGATCCAATCAGTAATTGGGAGAAAGCATTTCCGATAGCGCTCCACTCCATACGTTCCCTTTTGTGCACTGCCACCGGAGAAACACCCCACGAACGTCTATTTTCCCATTCTCGCAAATCACCGACGGGAGAATCAACAGATAGCCCCTCTTCCACGCGATGACTCCGAAACATCTGAATCTGAAGTCGAATCCCAAGATACGGAACATACTTCCACTAGCGATGGAAATGCACCGCCACCAATTATTCGAAGAACAACTCGAGAACCAAGACCACCAGCTCACCTCAGGGATTATGTGACTGATTAAGAGGGGAACTCATATAAGGGGGGAGAATGTCATAATTATTATCTATGCATGTAATGACACTATGTCAGCTATTTTATCTATCAGAACTGTCTGTATTTTATCATGAGATTTTTAGTTGATTAAAGCCAAACATCTAGTTGGTTTGTCTTTTCTTATATCAATCTAGCCCAAATTAACATACATATTATACATAGAAAACACCCAAACTCCGCAACAAACATATTGTGGATCACACAAATATTTGGACCGACCCAGGAATTGAACCCAGGACCTCCAGCGCCGCAGGCAGTATCACTACCGACTATGCCACAGAGGCAGTCAATAATAATAGATCTCCTTTTTTTAGGGTTCCGTAGCCCAATGGCAAAAAACGGACCCCTTATAGATTCGTCATGTCTGTCTGTGTCCGTCCGTATGTCACAGCCATTTTTCTCCGAAACTATAAGACCTATGCCATTGAAACTTGGTAAATAGATGTATTCTGTGAACCGCATTAAGATTTTTACATAAAACTAGAAAAAAAGCAGTATATTTTGGGGGCTCCATACATAGAACTGAAACTCAAATTTTTTTTATTCATTAAACCCGCACGTGTGGGGATATCTATAGATAGGTCTTTAAATATACTATTGAGATTTCTAGCATAATTTTTTTCTAAAGTGATTAGTTTGCGTAAGAGACACTTCCAAAGTGGAAAAATGTGTCCCCCCCCCCCCCCCTCTAACTTCTAAACTAAGAGGATAATAAATCTAAAAAAATATGTAATGTACATTGCTATAAAAACTACCAACGAAAATTGGGTTTTTGAACGAGATCTAGAAAGAAGTTTCTTTTTTAAAACGTCATAAACCGCAATTTTCGCTTAGAAAAATCACTACCACTGCGAACGTGTTAAACATCAATCAAAGTTGCAACGAACTACAAGAACTTTTTTACTATGGTACTTGCTGCTACGGAACCCTTCATGGGCGAGTCCGACTCGCACTTAGCCGGTTTTTATATGGTACCTACTAGTAAAGCGGCAGGTAAGATTACGGCCCTAGCTGAGGGACTGTGGTCATCGCAGCCTATAAGCGTTTGCAACACCAGAGGCGCAACACTCACGCTGCGCACCCTGCAAAAACTTTCTAAAAGGAACCACTTTTGAAGGACCCCATAACATCATTCCAAAATCTAAGCGTGGAGGTGAAGATCTAACAGAGAGAGGAAAAAACCCCTATCGGACTTTACCGTGCTCCAACTATAGAATATATTACCTATATAATCTGTGCTCCAACGCTCCGGACGCAATGTGTGAGAATGAACCACCTGTCTGTGGCAAGCGGTAGGCACCTACCGAAGCTATACCTACATGAAGAACAAGATGTAGGTAGTAATCTTTTAATCTGAGGTAGTAATCTTCTATTAACTAACACAAAAGATAACCCACATTTCACCAGTTTTATTTTATTTCAAGTAACAAGTGGCAAATCTATTGCGGTGTCGAAACGGACAGGCGCAACAGCTATGTACCTGAACAACCCGTTGAAATTACAATATTGGCATTAACAACGCTATGTTTCGGCAGTAGGGAAGGACCAATGACCAACGAGTTCTACACAAATAAAAAAGGAAAGGCATTGCAGTATAATACTTTAGTTAGGTTTTTGTACTTATAAAACCTTTTCATACATACCAATGTGTTTTTACATAAATTACCTTAGTTAGAAACCTACATTTAAAGTTACCTGCCTAAAGTAAGAAGAAATCTGATTGTAGGGAAGATGGCAGTACAGTCCTGAGCAAAGCAAAGTGGCCTAGGTTATACTCTGCCTAGGGCACGAGTTCTGGTTTGTAGCTTGTAGCCCACGACGCACGCGTTTGCGATTTGCGGCCGTTACCTTCGAATAATTAGTAGAAAATCCAATGCTTTGCTGGCAACTTTGTAGGAAATTTACTGACTTGATATTTTTCTTGCTAGCAACACTGCAGCAATAAAATGCTGCAGGGTATATAATTCTCCCATTAATCGGGGTAAATAATCTATGTTTATTTACGAAGAGGTTAAATGATTATTATTAGATCTTTTCCTATGGAAGTGTTCTTTCTAACAAGATTATGCATCTAATTCGCACTAAACATTGAATGTTAATGGTAACGCATGCCATCAACACGCAAAGAGAGATTCTCTAAAGTGATGATCATGAAAACACCACTATTACCTACCACACACGTAATAATGCTCATAATCTATTTATTTTTCCAAATCTTTAAACCCTCAATCCATCTTTCCTTTTATCATGGCATTATCTTCAACATTATCAAAATTTTATCATGGCATTTAATTATATTTTGTATTATTTTAATGCATTGAAGTACAGTTATCGAAACGAAGCAGCATTGCAAAACAGCAAAATTAAAAAGGTATTGCTAGTCCGAGGTTTATTTTAATATTTAGTTTTCCAAAATGATGAAGCCCCCCTGCTGGAAAGTCATGTCGACATCTAGCGTTAGAGGGGCTACTGTTTCACTCTCAGTGTATCACTATTTAAAATGGCCCTCAAGTTGGCGGCCCTATTATGTGCTCCTTTCCCCTCCACTTAAAGAACCTGTGGTTATAAGAGGGAGAAAAACACGTGCGCTGGCAGGTCGTTCCAGGTTTTTATATAATTCTGATGTTTTTTATTAGGATACCTCTGTGGTGCTTATTAAGTTATCACAAAATTATGTCTGACCCTTTTCTCAAACACATTTTGACCAAAGAAAAGAACAGATAAAGGCAATGTTTTTCTGTTTAGTGATTTTGACAGCTCTTGTCTACACTTTTCCTGACACTTTTTCATATAACTCAACCTCTCGGGTGAAGTAATCAAATCACACACATTGATGTACAATGCGTGTGATTTGATTTGACGCGATACGTATTGTAGTATAAGTCAAGTTTTTCATCAGATGTAGGTGTGTTATTTAACTGTCTCCTACTCTTCACAACCTGGTATGAACATCTGAAAATCTTAGAGCCATACCAACACTACGCTCTATGTAAAGACACGGAATTTATTCTATACAAAGTTGAACAACGTTATCTTTCGATTTATACACCAACAAAATAGTTTTTTTTATATTTCAATTTCCCCAAAACATACAGGGGAAATTAAAATCATACGCCGGTATCATTGATGATGTGTTTCCCTCTTGTTTGTGTGTGTGAGTGATGTCTCCGCCATTGAAATTCATTTTAGCCGAGAATTGAAATAGGTTGTGCCTTTCGAAATCGGCAAATATCTTTATAATCTTTCTTCCTTTGTCTGTTCTATTTTGCTATATTCCGTGCACAAATAATATATCCGATGGCTGACAGAGACACAGATGAGTTAAACATCGATAACGTAATAAAAAAATTATTAAAAGGTAAATTTTGATGTCGTTTGAAATAAACAAAGTTTAAAGTGATACAAATGGAAAACAGTGAAATGTTTTAATACCAGTGTTTGAATGTGCTAGTTAAGTGTATAAGTTGTGATATTTTATGTGTTGGTGATATGTTTACGTTTCTTTTCAGTTCGAGGCGAAAAGCCTGGAATGAATGTACAGTTAACGGAAATAGAGATCAAAGGGCTATGCTTGAAATCTCGAGAAATATTCTTGTCACAACCGATATTACTTGAATTAGAAGCACCACTAAAAATTTGCGGTAAGTTCATAGTGGCAGTGATACTACACTTTCCTTTGCCTACTTTCGAAACCAAGTAACTGCATATTTATGATATTGCTGGTATTATTTAGGTACTAGACCTTTCTAAATTCCTATAACGTGAAGGTAAATACAACATTTGAGTTAAACTTACCCTCTAATACCAAATTTTCGTTCAATAGAGCTACCTAACCTTATTTCATCGCCCTTTCATAATCCACAGTGACGTTGCTGCTTGTCGTTACGCAGGGCAAAAGCCAATTTTGCCCTTTTATTTCATAAAATGTCCTATTTCTTGTGACAATTCTTTGTAGGTCTGTTTGTTTCTATCAAAAAACTATTATCATGTTTACAAACTTCCATAACGCGGTTTAACAAACCCGAAGCCAACTGTTAGTAATAATTACTTAAAATTACTATTGTTTATTCCATTTTCTTTGGTAATGAGATTATACCAACCCCTTGAATAGTGACAGTACTTACACCAAAAAGTATTGCTAAAAGACATGCAATAGTACCCGTATAAGCTGAGTATTGCACATGGTCATTGAAGGAAAACTTGAAACAAAACCTTGTACTAGAAAATTTTCCAGCGTTGCACATTTATGGCTAATCAATAAATCAAATCGGCCAATGACAATCCACTGCTGGATGTAGGCCTCTCCTAATTTGCACCACATAACCTGGTCCTGTACATACCGCAATGAGTATGGGATGATAAATTTCGCCAATCCCTATTCCTTAGTCTATACTAATATTATAAAGAGGAAAGATTTGTTTTTTGCTTGTTTGTAACGAATAGGCTCCGGAACTACTGGACTGATATGAAAAATTCTTTCACTGTTGGAAAGCTACACTCTTTGCAGTGAACATAGGCTATATTTTATTCCGGACTATGCGGGTGAAACCGCGTGACCTCTGCTAGTGATTTATAAACTTTAAAGTAACTAATTCTCTGTCATACTGTTAAATTTGAACCGTTTCTAATCAAATTTGCTTTAGAGATAGAACTACGCCAAAAATAATGCGCTACTTTTTATCCAGTGAACAATTTCCTATTTGAAATGGGTACAGAAAACCTTCGTACACGGACAAATCTGTAGATACGAGTTAATAAACACACATTTCACCTTCAACATCAATTATTGACTAAACAAGTATAAATTACTTATCAACAAGGCAATAATATTTACATGCTTATTGTATGAACAAACCCATTTTATTTTGTCTCATTGTTGTTCAGTTAATATCAACATTACATGATGGTTCATTGAGAAGTGTTCACAGATCATTAGAAACGAGATAATATTGTTTTTTTTTAATAACAAAAAGTATGCTATGCCGCAAGGAACATGTTATGCTTAATAATATACGCACTTGTAATACTAAGACTTTATTTGTGCAAAGATTTGCACTTACCCATATGGATATATGCTGTGCATTTACAGGTAAATAAATGTATTCATCTCGGGCATATTGGCAAAGCTTTAAAAAGCAAACTCGGTAGATAAACCTCTGAAGAATACATTCCTTAGATCTGTTGAGTGTATAACACTCAACTCACAGCACAACTCATTTAACGAGGATACAGTGCCTACAACAGACTTTGCAATAGAGTTTGCAGCGCACAAAGAGACTGCTTTGCACACTTTGGCCATTGCAATGTTTTTACACAGACAGTGTGCCGCATGTAAAGGTATATTTATCTCTTGTGTAGCAGTAAAATTGGACAAATGTCCAAATGGAATATTCTCTTACTGCCTGAACAAAAAATTAACAAATTTATTCAAATAGTTTTGACATGGACAATATCCATTATAATACAATCAGAGCATAGTGTGAAAAATAACCTAAAGAGCCAATACATGGAATAGGACCTGGTTCAGCCTAAATTAATGTGAGTTCTATGATAGCTGGATTTATCAACCTTTTATTTCATACCATCAATAAAATCAGTCTATGATCTACTCTGCTATGGCAGTCCAGTATGGCCTCTCCCAAATTATTATTATTTCATACAACAATGCTGAAGAAACTACTCTATGTCATTGAAGTTGCTATGTGTTCTTATTGCATAAAGAAAGAAATGTTACGTAGAAAGAATTTAATAGTCAGCATGACATAGTTAGATTATATCTATACATACAAATAAAATTACTGGGTGACTCACATATGCCAAAATTTACACCTAGAAACGAAATTTTTACGTTTAGCTCCCATAAAATGTAGGTTGTCAGTGGCACCCACTAGTATGAGTTTTTGAAAATGCTGCTCCTAAGGCTATGAAAGAGGACAGCTACATTAAGTACACCAGGCAGAACAGAGGTGTCCACTACTCTCTTAAATATCTTCTGTCTCTTCTTATTATTTTAAAAAGAAATACCTTCTTTTGGAAGCCTGTTATTGGGATATGCTGGTCCAGCGGTCCAAAACTGGTTATGTAAAGACCGTTGAATATACCTAAATCTAAAATTATTTGGGACACCCTCTGCAGATTAAAGAAGAATATAATGTATCCAAACTGTTTCTCAGACTTCACACTTTCACAGATAGGGGGTTTCCCATTAATCAAAGACAATTAATCATTAAGGTGCGGTTCCACTTAGGCGGAGGGGAGAGGAGCTGTGCCGCCATTCACCAATCATCACGGTGCAGAGTGGAGAAGAGATGTGAATTTTAAGCCATGTGATTGGTTAATCGCGGCACGGCTCATCTCCGATCCTCTCCGCTCCGCCTAAGTAGAACCGCACCTTTAATCTGTTTATCTTGTCAGCACTAGTATCTAAGTAAATGACCTAAATTACACATGGAGAACGGAATACAGATTACTGTATCTGTATTACAGAATTTTCTACTTTCAAAAACATTTATGTTGTAAATCTAATTGATTCACCTCATAGCATTCTTAACAGTTAATAAAATGACTAATGCACATGGAGCTGTAGTTATTTACCATTCCTTTCACACTTATTGGTGATACCAGTTTTATGCTTATTAATAAAATAAACATTCCTTTATATTCTGGGCAGCTGTGATCTGAAAATGTACAAAAAAATCTACTAGTCTGAAAAAGTGCACGACTGAGTAATGCTATAAAGTGAATTCATAAATTTTGCGTGGGAGGTTGTGGTGTGGCTATTGCCATTACAGTGGTGTGTAGCCCTGTATCTTGCCAGTTCCGGGCATTCCATAAGAATGTGACTGGCAGTTTCGTCCGTCTCCATGCAGGCTCTGCAAAGGGGCTGTCTGTGACACCTAAATTAAAGAGATGTTTGTTAAGTGGACTATGACCTGTAACTATACCTGTTATTATACTTATCTTGGTCCTGATTAGCTGCAGATTTTCGCGATAAAATCTGGTGTTGATTGTCGGCAATGCCTCTCTTGCCTGTCTGCATGTGTCCAGGCCGGTCCAGTAATCCTGGTGCTTGCTCCTAAGGACAGACCCTTTCCCGTTGAGATTGACTTGTATGTAAACTATGATTTTTGTTCTTATCATTTAGAATCCGAAGATTGATACACAAGCTTATCACATATTATAAATTTTATTATCAGTCATTCATGTATCTAAACTAAAATGTTTTAATTTGAAAAATCTTAGAAGCTTATCTATTGATAAGCCTAATTAGAAAATTGTTTGCATAGTATTATTCTAATCATTTTTATATCATGCTGGATTTGAACCGGCTATTACATAAAGTTACACAGTCCTGTCCCTACCTATCCTTCAAACGCGGGGATTCCCAGCAGAATACAATACTCCTTGGATTTTTATATTGAGATTCAAGATTCCAATTTCAAAATAACACCACAGAATAAAAACTCAAATAGACGGTGGTGCGGCAAATAACCGCGTCACAACAGCCAGCAGCTGAGTTATAGCGTCACTGGCGCCCACACAAGCAACCACACGTGTTGCTGTACAAACGAACTCAACTCACGTTTTATTCGTAAACGCAATCTATATTTCTCTTCGTTTTTTATCCACGATTATAAATAAATATTGTTGGACATTCTTGCACAACATCTTCTAGTAGACCAAACTAAGCTATAAGCTTGTGCTATGGGATCTAGACGACTGATAGACATACTTATATATTTCTAAATACATACATGTTCTACATAGAAAACACCCAAACTCCGAAACAAACATTTGTGCTTCACACAAATATTTGGACCGACCCAGGAATCGAATCCAGGACCTCCAGCGCCGCAGGCGGTATCACTGCCGACTACGCCACAGATGCAGACATTATGACAACAAACAACAAAGACATTATTCATTAGTTGTGTGATTTAACTCAAAATAAATCTTTGGCTGTCCTCGGAGGGAAATTTATATGTAACATAAATGAAGTGCGTCAATAAATAGAGCAAAAAAGAGCTTTTCTAATAAATCTTCTCTTTTTCTATCCTGGACAACGGGTGCCCGACTGCCCCGCTGATGTGCCCCTCTCATACAGTGCAGAAAATCTTTGCCAGAACAGACCCATTTAGAAAATAATTCTCCTGTTAAACCGCAGACATTTGAAGCACACTGCCAGCACACGTTTTTCCCTATTCACACCACCCTGGGTTCTTGAAACTGAGTGTGAAGGGTTGCTATCAATAGTTATTTGAACTGTCACAGTAGCCCTCATTCGCCATGACTTTCCATCAGCAGTTAGCGTCATTTTGACTAGCTGATAACACAGGCCTGCAAAATGAGGGTCATAACTTCCTCTCTGGAATTTGATAGCTGATTCTAGGGTATTTTGGTGCGCTGATTACGAATATGTACTTAGTTTTTCTGCATCACCTCCAGATTTTTCAAAAATGGTACAGAAAGAAAATAGAAAAAAAGAACCAAGTTTTCTCATAAAAAATATATATTTAAAAAAGTACATTACTTTTAACTTTAAAAACGACTAAAATATAATAACAACTTGTTACTAGTCTAAATTACATGTAAATTTTATTTGTTGAACCTGGTCCTTTTTTCCTGGAACCTTCGGTTGTGCGATTTTTGGCTAATATTCCAGTTTGGATCGTCGCGCTTCAATAACCAACAATAGTCCGCCATCATGCTAGTATTCCATGTTCCTTGATACCAGACTTCAAGCTCTTTCAAATCTCGGTAAAATCTTTCGCCTTGTTCTTCGCCAACGGCTCCTAGATTTTCTGGGAAGTAATCAATGTGCGAATTTAGGAAATGAAGTTTAGTGCTCGTTTATGTCCCTTTTATTATTAAAATTGTATCCAGTTATGTCACAACAACAACAGTAGCAATCTTTATCATGGTTGTTATCCTCTCTTCGTAGCATAGGCGAAACGATTTTGAATCTATTTTTCTGTCCTTTTGACCACTGGCGAAGTTCTAATAAACAAGTCGTACAAAGTTTATGAGGTGTCCAAGTTTTGACTTTGGTTAATTAAAACGTCTCCATAATAAGTTTTGTAAATATTTTTTACAAAGTCAGTAATGCTGTTTCGTTGTTTTATCACCATAAAATTCCCGCAAATATTACAAAAACAGTTTGGAGAATTTAAACATCTTCGCGATGACATTTTAAAGTTCATGTTGCAAGATGCGCACTTCAAATGTTAATTTTCTAAATAAGTGCGGGTAGTTAATAAAAAAAGCCTTTTGGATTATCTTTATTACACCCTTTTTTAATAATATTTACAACAATTAGGTAATATTACTACTAGGTAATATTTTTTATTATTTTATTACTAAATTAAGTCAAAATTACCCGTTTTCAACATGGTTAATGCGGATTACTTGTACTTTTTATGTAGTAATCATCAAATTACTGATTTGCATTAATTTCTATGTCCCCTTACACGAATTAAATGCAATAAAAATTAAGCTGAAGTATTTTAATGACGTTTTATAAATTTCTAAAGGTAGACGCTCAGACATTTTGGAGCTAAATCTTAAATATTCAATATCAAAAAATCCTGACGTGATGGATTTTTTTTATTATTTTTCTCGTAATCAGCACATCAGAAACTATAGAAAATGTTACTCAGATTTCAAAGAGGAAAACCATTGCAGACCTGTGTAATAAAAAGACATTCCTACCCGTTCGCTCTAAGATTGCAGGTCGCCTTCCATACTATGCCTCTACACCAGCATCTACGTCAGCGGCAAACTTAGAGCGAACGGGCAGTACAAGAATATTCTGCCTAGCAAACCAATTACCTACATTTTTAATAATGCTTATCTCTTGTTGCAGGTGACATTCACGGACAGTATTACGACTTACTAAGGTTGTTCGAGTATGGTGGTTTCCCTCCAGAATCGAATTACCTTTTCCTCGGCGACTACGTGGACCGCGGCAAACAATCGCTGGAGACGATATGCATGCTGCTCGCTTACAAAATTAAATATCCAGAAAACTTCTTCCTTTTACGTGGCAACCATGAATGTGCTAGCATTAATAGGATTTATGGGTGAGTTACCTTTGCGTTATTATAGCAGCCTAAAAAATGCAGTACCTAAAAAGTTTTGACATGGATCTTTTGGCGGGAACTGGAAGGAAGCATGTCGCCTCGTATTATTAATTTTGAAAATTTTGAATCAATGGTGGATTCTTAAACATAAAAGTTCGACAACGTGCACTAGTGTTGGGAAGTGATAAAACGCAGTGAATCGCGACTTAGCAGTTTCTGACAAAACATCCAAAGATACTTTCAGAAATGTATCCACATCTGAAGGAAGACTGACTTTGATTTAGGACTTTGACTGGACTTAGAGGATGACGACTGAGAAAAATTACGTAAACAGCTGAATAATACAAGAGTTGGCAGTATGGTTTCAAATACCTTCGCTCTGTCCTTTGGACAAAAAAAGCAACAACAATAGTTTGGCGCGAAGATGAAATGACATGCTAACTGCTTTCACAGATGTTGCCACCACTTTGAACCGCGAAATATGCAAATGACATACAATTTATACATAAGTAAGCGTTTAATTAATAGATTCGTATCTATTGTTACGGCGGGAGTTTGATTTGCATTTTACGTAATTATTATTACATCCTAAGACCGAAATGGGTAGGTACCTGAAAAAAAATATTTTTTTTTTATTTGTCTGACATCTCCTAAGGTAAAGACACATGACACAAAGTAACGCCTCATACATGACTTTTAAAACATAATAACCGTTTATTATTTACATACTCAACTAATATTAACAAAACCGTCGTATTATGTAAATAAACGTAAAATTCGAACCATATTTACATATTTTAATCAATTCATGCTGGACACGTGCTCCGAACATAGTTTGGCGTTTAATTTATTGTTATGCAAAAGATCACAACCGCTTTTAAAGCTATTTCAGCGTGAAAATGTGCTTATTGTTCATCCGTACTTCTTATTTGAAACTAGCGGACGTCACGCGGTTTCACCAGCGTATTTTCCGTTCCCGCGGGAATACGGGAATAAAATATACCCTATGTTCACCGCAAAGAGTGTAGCTTCCCAACAGTGAAAGAATTTTTCAAATCGGTCCAGTAGTTCCGGAGCCTATTCGTTACAAACAAACAAAAAAAAAAACAAATCTTTCCTCTTTATAATATAAGTATAGACTAGTATGCCTAAGGCTTCTTTTAAGACTTGAATTAGGTACACAGACTCGAAAAATACTTCTTGTGGACAAAATTTCGCGAAAAGCAAACACTTCCTAAAAAAAGCGAGATAACAGGGTAGGCAGCGCAAGTGTATCGCCTCCTGGTAATCCAAACGTCCATAGGCTTCTGTGACCATATGATTATTTGCCACCTAAGTAGTACTTTAAAAAAATACGCGACAGATTATTAATTTGAAATGGTAATTTAGATTCGATTTATAAGAATTAGTTATGTTTATGACTACAAAGTTGAGGTCAATAATGTCATTAATATTTTTGCGAGCATAACCAGGCCTCCGTCACTCGCTCAAAACCGCGCGCTATGTACCTACCGCTCGGCATCTCCCTGGGGATACAACTGGCAGAGGGCTGCCGAACTCCCGACTGAGCGCTCGCATCGCACCGCACCGCACGTTTCCCGCGCTTACGCTTCGAAATGCCGAAACCACGTAATAATTGTGCAGTGGATGGGTGTAATAGTACAAAAACAAAAGAAAATTTGTCGTTTTTAGGGTTTCGTAGCCAAATGGCAAAAACGGAACCCTTATAGATTCGTCATGTCTATCAGTCTGTCTGTCCGTCCGTGTGTCACAGCCACTTTTCTCCGAAACTATAAGGCCTATGCTATTGAAACTTGGTAACTAGATGTATTATGTAAACCGCATTAAGATTCTTATATAAAACTAGAAAAAAAGCAGTAAATTTTGGGGGTCCCCATACTCAGAACTGAAACTCAATTTTTTTTTCATCAAACCCATACGTGTGGGGTATTTATAGATAGGTCTTCAAAAATGCTATTGAAATTCCTAAAACCATTTTTTCTAAAGTGAATAGTTTGCGCAAGAGCCACTTCCAAAGTGGAAAAATGTGTGTCCCTCCCCCTCTAACTTCTAAACTAAGAGAATGATAAATCTGAAAAAAATATATGATGTACATTGCCATAAAAACTACAAACGAAAATTGGTTTGAACGAGATAGAGCTGGTAGTTTTTTTTAATATCTACGTCATAAACCGCAATTTTCGGTTAGATAAATCACTACCACTGCGAACGTGTTAAAACATCAATCAAAGTGACAACGAACTTTAAGAACTTTTACTTTATGTTACTTGCTGCTACGAAACCCTTCATGGGCGAGTCCAACTCGCACTTGGCCGGTTTTTTTAAATTGCCGAGAGACGAAGAAAGCTGAGTTATATTTCTTACAAGTTTCAAGTTTCAAGTTACAGAGTTCTTACAATATGAATGTTTTCACCATTTATTTGTTTGAACATAAGTAGGTAGATGATAAGTATGTAAATCGTAAATTAAGAAGTTATTTGAGTCAGGTATTATAAAAGTGTTGCTTTTTATAGGCAATTCAATGTTTTATTGAATTTATAGGAAAATAGGTTTTATAGGTAGTCGAAGCGCTCGTGGCCCCACGGACTCAGTGTAGGGTAATCGTTCACTGTAGTAAGCAACTTTCACTATGGCCAGTTCTTGGATGGGTGACCATTCATGCGACCACTTTGTGACCTTTATTTCAACGTTTCCGTGCTTCGGAAGGCACGTTAAGCCGTTGGTCCCGGTTGCCAATAAAATAGCAGTCAGCCAAGTTAGAGGCCTTTTTAGGCGGTTTGAAAAATTTAAACAGCAGACGGTCACAACCTGTCTGCTCACCACCTATTACTTCGGACAAACTATAAGAAATGAAATGTGGGCATTTAATATGCCTCTGCTAGGGAATGCAATACCGGGATACCGGGATCCCGAAATACCGGGATCCCGCAGTATTTTTGCGGGACCAGTCCCGCACGTAAATCGTGCGGGATCCCGCGGGATTAGCGGGATTGTGCAAAGGTAATAAGGCCATGTGTTATTCTGTAAGCGGAAGCGCACAAACTGATTCGGTTTGAGAAAGTTTTTTGTAATTGTGACGCAATATACTGGGTGTAACAAAATTACCTCTCCAAATTTCATGAGATGACTTGGCATCGGAAATCAAATACAAATATTTAATAAAAAAGGGGGGTAAATTTTTTCATTTTTTTAATTTTTTTTTATCGCACATAAGAATTCATTTTTTACCGCGGCAATTCGAGGTAACATGGTCGCCGAGGCAAAACAAACACAGAGCACCCGTCTGGCTGTCGTTGTCGCTTTCTACTGCCGCTCAGAAGCGATAGAAAGGGTTAAAAAGGGAATTTATAGGACCTTTAAAATGGCTTTACGGTTAAAGTATTCATGTGATTTTTTTTTCTTCATTTTTGTAATGTTTCTTGACTGATGCCACGTCACGTGACGAAATTTGGAGAGGTAATTTTGTTACACCCAGTATAACCTAATAACGTACTTATTTGATTTTAGTGATTTAATCAGGGAGATTTGACTTTTCTTGCACTATAAAAGTATTCAATTATCTCGTTCATTGCTTGCTGGCTATCTGACATGTAAAGTTAGGAGTCGTTTGGCAGACAAAAATTTTGACATGCTATGTTTTCTGCGCTTCTAATAATTTGCAGTAGCTATTTTATTAGTTATATGTATATCGGTTTAATAATCTCAATACAAAAGTAATATTAAATAATTTATTTTTCCTTGTGCCCCGCGGACTCAGTGTTCTGTAAAAGATGCACTAAGACTGCAGTAAGTTACATTTACTATGGCCGGTCCTTAGATGGGTGACCACTTTGTGACATTTATTTGAGCGTTGCCATGCTTCGGATGGCACGTTAAGCCATTGGTCCCGTTTGCCGGTAAAATGGCAGCTAAGTCAAGTTGAAGGCCCGGCTCGTAGTAAGGTCGTAGTCTCATAATGTCCGAAATGTCCTTTCTCATTATGTCCTTTTCTTGAAATGCCCTTTCTCATAATGTCCTTTTCTCGAAATGTCTTTTTCACAAAATGTCCTTTTTGCGAAATGTCCTTTTCTCAAAATGCCCTTTTCGCGAAATGTCCTTTTCTCAAAATGTCCCTTTCTCCAAATATGTGTTAGGTTATAAAAAAAATAACCACCAAGGCTAATGCGGAAGCTTCGCTGCGCTCCGTTCCGGCCTTAGCCTTCTAACCTAACCTATCCAAGTCGGATTGAGCGGGGTCAATCCTGTAGTGCACATATTTTGAGAATGGGAAATTTTGAGAAAAGGACATTAGGTATGAGATGAGACCATATGCCTCGTCCTGCCTACCCCTTCGGGGATTAAGGGGGTGACTATTTTTCAGTTTTAGATGGATGTATGATACAGAATTCTATTCTTTTCTCAATGACTTTCAGAAATATGCGGGATCCCGCAAATACCGGGATCCCGCGGGACTGAGATTGCTCAGTCCCGCAAATACCGGGATTACAATCTTGTTGCGGGATTGCATTCCCTAGCCTCTGCCTTCCCCTTAGGAGATCAACGCGTGACCATATGTATGTGTGTTAAGTAAGGTAGGATGGCCGGGTGGGATAGGTGAATAGACGGTACTTACGCTAAAGGTAATGTCAGTTAATTTTAGATTTCTTTGATATTTTAGTTCTTGGTAGGAATAAGATAAACAATATAAATATATAGGTATACCTACCTACTGTGATTCATAATTTATTTTTGGTTTTTACGTGCATTTATAAAAGCGTGTTCTTTTAGGGTTTTTTAAACCATTCATAATTTTTTTCCTTACATTCAATTACATTGTTAGTTACATACACGTCGACCTAATAAAAGCGTATTAAAACATGGTTGATTCGTAACATTTGTTTTATTACAACAATCATTATAGGGTCAACCCTACCGCATTCTTACGATGACGTCACTCGCACAGCGGGCAACACAGTCTCGACGCTATGAGCGCGTGTTTAAGGTGCAATTCTTATCGTTCTGAGCAGCAGGTATTATTATTAAAATTTTGTAGGCTAATATAGCGTAGGTATTGTCGCTTTTGTATGGGAGTGATGTATCTGTTACGTAGTAACTATTTAGTAATCTGTGGCATAACGTCCGGTGACCGGTTGTTAAAGAAAGCAGAATTAATATTTTGTTTGTAATATGTTACGTGTCCAGTATAAAAAATGCAGGGTTGCCACTCTCAATACCAAGTGACAGTATTATATTTTCATTGTCTGTCCGTTTGAAAGAAAGAAACAGCTTTTTTTATTTCACTTTAAAAAATATATCTACATATCTTCATAATAAAAGTAATAAAAATTAATGGTAAACACTGCATTACAGTTTGCTTTGAAAATATTTGTCGACAAACCTAAAAAGTCGCGTTGCATTGCGTCCAAAACTTGTGCACGTTGTCGAACCTTTATGTTCGAGAATCCACCATAAATGCATAAATTACACAAACTATTCAAAAATACACTAGTTTTAAATTTGCCAAGCTATACCTACCTATGTAGGGATATGGTAATTTCTTCCATACGTCTTGCGAGAAACCCTTTGTACGTGAGAGGTCATGGGAGACTGAACATGACATAGCCCTCGACACGCATCGTCGTCTTCCCAGCCCAAATAAAGTGCCTATATTTGTTAATGTTCTTTATTATCTTTAAACAAAGCTACTCTTCTATTATTGTACCCATTTAGTTACGCTTTTTCTCTCAAAGGGGTAAGCAAAGCCTTATTTTGCCAGTTATAAATTTTAGTCCCACGTAGGCAGTGAGTGTTTAGTGGTACATTACGTTTTGTAACTAGCAATTCCACTACTTTAATTAAAACTGCAACTCGGTGAGACAGCCCCAAGTCGATAGGTCCTTTCTTTTTTCAGTAGTAGAAGATATCCTTCAACTGCCTCAATTTCACAATGGTAGTGTATCCTACCGTTTCAGATATTTCACTTTTGGTCTAGTTTTAAAAGTCGATTACCAGCGCAAGGACTAAATTCGCGTGCATATAAATCATCTATCTATCAGGTTATGTTGCTACGTGAGTGAACCTGACCGCTGCAAGCGATATTTTTTGCTTACTGTATAGTATCCACAATTTTTTTTAACGTGAGGAATATCCGTCATGACTTCATGAGTCATGAATGCTATGTAGCCGACTCTTACCTTCTGAAAATCACACGCTCCCTACCTAATCCTATCCTACTAATATTATAAATGTGAAAGTTTGTGAAGATGTTTGGATGTTTGGATGTTTGTTACTCAATCACGCTCTAACGGCTAAATGGATCTGGCTGAAATTTGGTACAGGGATAGAGTATAGTCTGGAATAACACATAGGCTTCTTTTTATTCCGGAAAAATGTTCCCACGGGAAGCGGGAACGGGAACCAAATTACACGCGGGCGAAGCCGCGCGCATCAGCTAGTGGAGTTATAAAGTTGGAAGCCCCGGGTACACCCTCGGAAGGATATCCCCAAGATTCCCAACACACCTACGGCTACCACTCGACCTCAGGGGTTCGGGTGCTATCCCGCGTCTTTGGGGGTTTGTTTGGGTGTAATGCCGCTTCTTGGGGCGTGTGGCGTGCGTGAAACTATCACGTCACGCTGCCGTCTTGGGCCTGCTTCTAATTAATTTTTTGATACCACTAATGTGGCAGACAAGCATACGGCCCACCAAAAGAACCGGTGGTCACCGCAGCCTATGAACGTTTGCAACACCAGAGGTGCCATACTCGCGCTGCCGACCCTGTAAAAACCTTCTGTGACCCCTTTTGAAGTACCCCATACTGTAGGAGTGTGGGAAAACCGAGGCAGGGAGATCATTACCACAACCTAAGCGTGCGCGGAAGAAAACCCCTATCGGATCTACATCTAACCGTGCTCGAACGCTCCGGACGCAGAGTGTGAGGATGAACTCCCTGTCAGTAGCGAGTTAATATCCACTACTACCCGTTCGCTCTACATAGAGGCGTATACCCGAATTGTTAATTACACGAAGTAAATTGACAGTAGCTAATGTCACTTCGTCATAGAAAATACGCAACATTATAAGAAGAAGTGACATTAGTTGCTGTCAATTTACTTCGTCTAATCAAAAATTCGACTTTTCTATGGAGTCGAACGGCAAAGTTAGAGCGAACGGGCAGTACCTATTAGAACTGACGGTACCGGGTTTATGTAGGTAGTTCTACATAAAACGATTACCTTACTGCGAACTCACTCCTTATTGTGTTCTTCTCCCTAATTGAAACTTCGCTCTAAACACTTATTTTTTGTTATAAACGCATGCTCCCAGAATCCTACTAATCCTACTATCCTACTAATATTATAAATGTGAAAGTTTGTGAAGATGTTTGGATGTTTGGATGTTTGTTACTCAATCACGCTCTAACGGCTAAATGGATCTGGCTGAAATTTGGTACAGGGATAGAGTATAGTCTGGAATAACACATAGGCTTCTTTTTATTCCGGAAAAATGTTCCCACGGGAAGCGGGAACGGGAACCAAATTACACGCGGGCGAAGCCGCGCGCATCAGCTAGTGGAGTTATAAAGTTGGAAGCCCCGGGTACACCCTCGGAAGGATATCCCCAAGATTCCCAACACACCTACGGCTACCACTCGACCTCAGGGGTTCGGGTGCTATCCCGCGTCTTTGGGGGTTTGTTTGGGTGTAATGCCGCTTCTTGGGGCGTGTGGCGTGCGTGAAACTATCACGTCACGCTGCCGTCTTGGGCCTGCTTCTAATTAATTTTTTGATACCACTAATGTGGCAGACAAGCATACGGCCCACCAAAAGAACCGGTGGTCACCGCAGCCTATGAACGTTTGCAACACCAGAGGTGCCATACTCGCGCTGCCGACCCTGTAAAAACCTTCTGTGACCCCTTTTGAAGTACCCCATACTGTAGGAGTGTGGGAAAACCGAGGCAGGGAGATCATTACCACAACCTAAGCGTGCGCGGAAGAAAACCCCTATCGGATCTACATCTAACCGTGCTCGAACGCTCCGGACGCAGAGTGTGAGGATGAACTCCCTGTCAGTAGCGAGTTAATATCCACTACTACCCGTTCGCTCTACATAGAGGCGTATACCCGAATTGTTAATTACACGAAGTAAATTGACAGTAGCTAATGTCACTTCGTCATAGAAAATACGCAACATTATAAGAAGAAGTGACATTAGTTGCTGTCAATTTACTTCGTCTAATCAAAAATTCGACTTTTCTATGGAGTCGAACGGCAAAGTTAGAGCGAACGGGCAGTACCTATTAGAACTGACGGTACCGGGTTTATGTAGGTAGTTCTACATAAAACGATTACCTTACTGCGAACTCACTCCTTATTGTGTTCTTCTCCCTAATTGAAACTTCGCTCTAAACACTTATTTTTTGTTATAAACGCATGCTCCCAGAATCCTACTAATCCTACTATCCTACTAATATTATAAATGTGAAAGTTTGTGAAGATGTTTGGATGTTTGGATGTTTGTTACTCAATCACGCTCTAACGGCTAAATGGATCTGGCTGAAATTTGGTACAGGGATAGAGTATAGTCTGGAATAACACATAGGCTTCTTTTTATTCCGGAAAAATGTTCCCACGGGAAGCGGGAACGGGAACCAAATTACACGCGGGCGAAGCCGCGCGCATCAGCTAGTGGAGTTATAAAGTTGGAAGCCCCGGGTACACCCTCGGAAGGATATCCCCAAGATTCCCAACACACCTACGGCTACCACTCGACCTCAGGGGTTCGGGTGCTATCCCGCGTCTTTGGGGGTTTGTTTGGGTGTAATGCCGCTTCTTGGGGCGTGTGGCGTGCGTGAAACTATCACGTCACGCTGCCGTCTTGGGCCTGCTTCTAATTAATTTTTTGATACCACTAATGTGGCAGACAAGCATACGGCCCACCAAAAGAACCGGTGGTCACCGCAGCCTATGAACGTTTGCAACACCAGAGGTGCCATACTCGCGCTGCCGACCCTGTAAAAACCTTCTGTGACCCCTTTTGAAGTACCCCATACTGTAGGAGTGTGGGAAAACCGAGGCAGGGAGATCATTACCACAACCTAAGCGTGCGCGGAAGAAAACCCCTATCGGATCTACATCTAACCGTGCTCGAACGCTACGGACGCAGAGTGTGAGGATGAACTCCCTGTCAGTAGCGAGTTAATATCCACTACTACCCGTTCGCTCTACATAGAGGCGTATACCCGAATTGTTAATTACACGAAGTAAATTGACAGTAGCTAATGTCACTTCGTCATAGAAAATACGCAACATTATAAGAAGAAGTGACATTAGTTGCTGTCAATTTACTTCGTCTAATCAAAAATTCGACTTTTCTATGGAGTCGAACGGCAAAGTTAGAGCGAACGGGCAGTACCTATTAGAACTGACGGTACCGGGTTTATGTAGGTAGTTCTACATAAAACGATTACCTTACTGCGAACTCACTCCTTATTGTGTTCTTCTCCCTAATTGAAACTTCGCTCTAAACACTTATTTTTGTTATAAACGCATGCTCCCAGAATGATGTCATCCCCCTAATAATTTCCACTTTAAAACCTGAATATGACTCATACGCGATTTTAACTCTTTCACGCTCCCCAAGTCCAATGAACCTTCACTTTCGATGGCATAAGTTAATAACCTGTTTAATCATCAGTACTGGACAATCTTACTCATATTACAAATGCGAAAGTTTGTGAGTGTAGATGTGCAGATTTGTGATCTCTTGCGTGCTAATTTTTGTACATGGATAGATTATAGTCTGAAATAACACATAGGCTAATGTTTTTCCCGGGAATAAGTTCCCATGGGAATCGGGAACAAAATTCTACGCGGGTGCCATCTAGTTGGTTACATTATAAAATCTCTCAACCAACTTTTTACTCTGCCATTACATCGACGTAATCAAAGTCTATCACACCACACTGCTTAACGTAGACCTGTTCCAATTCTCGCCAAGTCGCCACTCTGACTAATATTATAAACGTAAAATTCTGCAAGTCTGAATGTAGGGATGTTTGCTACTCTTTTCGCTCTAACAAACGAACAATTCCATATGAAATTTGGTACAGGGATAAAGTCAGGAATAACACAAATTTCTTCGGCTTCGGAATGAATCTTTTTTTAAACAAAATCCGTGATCCCCTAAATATGAATATGACGTGAAGTCACAGATATTAACCAGCTGATTCAATGTGCTAAGCTGTTTCTGTAAACACCCGTGACTCAGTTTTATGAATCATTTTCGTACAAGGTCTGATAAGCAGCAAGTGCTTTAAAAAACTGATGCGTAAGTTAACGTCACTTTGGCAAAAAATAACTGTTTCAAGCACTGATTACGAACTTGAATAAAGTACATATCGTTGCTTGTGCAAAACAAAAATGTCTTATCTATACATCTATACAAATAAATAAAATTGGAGTGTCTGTTTGTAATATTAAAATAACCGCTTTCTACTATGCATATGAATGTATATACGGTACACATACCAAAATAGATATTTTTAATTTTTTGTCCGTCTGTCTGTCTGTTTGTTCCGGCTAATCTCTGGAACGGCTGGACCGATTTGGACGGGACTTTCACTGGCAGATAGCTTATGTAATAAGGAGTAACTTAGGCTACTTTTATTTTAGAAAAAAAAATTATTACATTCCACGCGGACGAAGTCGCGGGCACAGCTAGTCTTAGTATATATCCAGTTACTTATGTATGTCATTTTGCTTAAGAGGGCTTGAGAAAAGCACTGGGCAATATTTGATCGACTTGCGTACGCCTAGGTCCAACCCCTTACCAAAAGACTCTGAAATTTACTCCCAACAGTTTGCAAGTACCCTATCATAATAGAGCCTGGAACGTTAATCCGAAACTCGTTTGTTCGAATAATCTACAATTTAAGAGCCTACCAGACGCCAAATTGTTTAAAAAAGATAGAAGATACATTTTAGCGTGCAAGAAAGAGAGAGATGCGATCGGTTTTTGTGCGCTTTTAACGAAATAAATCTATATATATAAAAATGTTGTGTGCGTTTGTGTATCTATTTAAAACTCAAAATTTACTGAATCGACTGAGCTTAAAATTGGACACGATATACATTAGGATTCAGAGATGGTTTTAGGCTACTTTATACACTTTTATCATAACAGCAATAAGAATAAAATAGCTTTAAAAAGTGATTTTACCAATAGATGGCGCTGGTCGTTTTTTTTTTAAATTATATTCTGCCAGCTTCAGAACAAAATATTATAAACAACCTATTTAGAAGGTACCTACCAGATTGATGTTTTTTAAGAGAAGTTTGATTGCGGCCTCCTTGCATTCAGAATAATAAAAGAGAGTACTTACCTAATAAAGAGGTCAGTTTGTTTTGCATGTTATTTTTGAACTTTTTGGACATTCGGAATTTTGGAGTTTTGGACTTTAGACTTTTGGAATTTTGGAGTTTTGGAGTTTTGGAGTGTTGGAGTTTTGTAGTTTTGGAGTTTTGGAGTTTTGGAGATTTGGAGTTTTGGAGTTTGGAGTTTTGGAGTTTGGAGTTTGGAGTTTTGGAGTTTTGGAGTTGTGGAGTTTTGGAGTTTTGGAGTTTTGGAGTTTGGACTTTGGACTTTGGAGTTTTGAACTTTTGGACTTTGGAGTTTTGGAGTTTTGGAGTTTTGGAGTTTTGGAGTTTTGGAGTTTAGGAGTTTTGGAGTTTTGGAGTTTTGGAGTTTTGGAGTTTTGGAGTTTTGGAGTTTTGGAGTTTTGGAGTTTTGGAGTTTTGGAGATTTGGAGTGTTGGAGTTTTGGAGTTTTGGAGTTTTGGAGTTTTGGAGTTTTGGAGTTTTGGAGTTGTGGAGTTTTGGAGTTTTGTAGTTTTGGAGTTTTGGAGTTGTGGAGTTTTGGAGTTTTGGACTTTGGACTTTGGAGTTTTGAACTTTTGGACTTTGGAGTTTTGAGGTTCTGGAGTTTTGGAGTTTTGGAGTGTTGGAGTTTTGGAGTTTTGGAGTTTTGGAGTTTTTGAGTTTTGGAGTTTTGGAGTTTTGGACTTTGGACTTTGGAGTTTTGAACTTTTGGACTTTGGAGTTTTGGACTTTTGGACTATTGGACTTTTGGACTTTTTGACTTTTGACTTTTTGACTTTGGACTTTTGAACTTTAGAACTTTTAGACTTTTGGACTACTAACTTCTATGTTATATTTCATGATATTTCTTTCAAAAAATAAGGTCATGAAGAAGTTTCACTTCTTACGTGTGTACAATAGTACACGCACACATTTTTTTTGTAAATGTATCCATCATTTAGTTTGTTACTCATTTCTCATAGGTACATAAAACCACCATAAATAAGTCACAGCGAAGCGTGGCAGGGTACCGCTAGTTATTTATAAAAAAAAAACTATAACCAATATAAAAAACATGCTCTAGTGCAAATGAAGATTTTACTATTGTCTTTCATATAAATATTTTATATTATAATAACAACTTATAACATACGAGATCTACCTAGCTTAAAATTTCACGAAATCGAGGTATTTTCAACACAAAAATCTATCGAGGATTTTATCAGTAATCGTGTTTCGAGCCTAGAGCGTTTTTAGTTCATGAACTGAAATTGTCTGTGTTCAAATTTTGATTCAGCAGACCTCACGAGTCCTGAGATCTAGATCAAAGTAATAGTCTATTTGGCGTCATATGGACTCTTAAAATTTACACCACAATTTGCATGATATCATCGTACCACTATTATCAGCAGATAACCCAAGTTAAACACAACATATCCATTGATTGATAGCCTTTATCTTGAGCACAACTATGTAAGGCTTAAATATTTTACACAAGTTTGCTGAACTTAATACGATTGATGTTAAATTCCACACTGGCTTGACTGATAGCGGGCGGGCAGAGAATCCGCCGGTCAGTTTTCGTGGAACCTATTAGATTATTAAAATATCAAGGTGCTTACCGGATTGGACAATATTGTCGATCCAATTGTATGAATATCCACCTATAGGATATCAGCCAACTGCACCTGCGACCTGTTACACCTTCTGACCAAAGTCGCTTCTACAATATTTAAGTCAAATTCCGTCCCGAAGCCAAGCCGTGCGCAGGCTCTATCGCTTATTCTTGCCTCATTGCTGCCAAACTTGAAGTGCGTGTACGCATCGTTTTTATTAATTAATTTATATACACACAATAAATATAAGAAGCAAGACAAAAAGAAAGAAAGGTACAATGGTACTACTTATTTCTTTAAGAAATATATCCCAGCAGACCGGCGAAAGGAGAACAAGAAGGAAAAAGAACTTTCAAAAGTGTGTAAATAAAGATTAGTTATTATCACGCGGTTTCACCCGCGTAGTTACTGTTCCCGTGGGAATACGGGAATAAAATATAGCCTATGTTCACCGCAAAGAGTGTAGCTTCCCAACAGTGAAAGAATTTTTCAAATCGGTCCCGTAGTTCAAAACAAATCTTTCCTCTTTATAATATTAGTATAGATATTAGTTCTAAGAAGAAAGAAAGAAAGAAAAAATATTTATTCGGAAACATAATGGGGCACACAAACAATTTAAGAAGAAAACTTAATCCTAGTCTTAACAAATACATGCATTAAATTAATGTGTACCTCACACGTCATTCGAAAAGGACCAGGTTCAGCATGTGCCTGACTCAATGTCAAGCGCTAAGGTTGTAGTCATGTCCGTCATCTATCATGTCTTTATGTATACATTTTGGTTTTAATTTTCTGGAGCTATCCTCATGTTGAGTAACTACATGCTCCACACAATCATCTTCTCCGCCATTTCTTACGCTGACTATTCTCACTTCTACTCTCATTACTATGATTCCTTTAAACCGGGTTCTACAGCAATGACTTAGGGTGAAGTCCAAGGGGCAGTACCTGGATTTGGTCTAGAATCATTAGTAACTTGTCCCTTATTCCGAAGTGTATTAAAAAGCTTCAGGCTGGCTTGCAAATTTAAAAATAAATAACATTAGTATAAAAATATTCGCGGTTTTAATTTATACAACTCTCTCTCTTTGACCCGATAGTATTATTCTGTTGGCATTATAATCAGACACGTAATTACATCACCAAGTATTTAATAAGTGTGTCATTTCCGTTCATGCGACGAATTGTTCATTTTTGTTTGAAATTCTCGCCTTTTGCATCATCTGTAGATATAAACATGTTCACAAAAGTTTGTGATGGAAGATTGGATACGAGCTAGTTACATGCGTTTGACCGGATCTCGTATGGGCAACTTGCGCTAAAGTACCATCCATTGGTCAGTAGGGGCAATATTTGAAGGTGAAATTTGACATTTGACCTGAAAATCTACGCGGAGATAGTACACCATTGATGGAACCTTACTCCAGCGATCACAAGATGCATATCTTACCCAATGTGATGATAATTTGGACCCTGTACTGGGCCCATCACGATTTGTAGAAACTGCTAGCTGCTGAAACAATGCCACCCCTGCTGAGTTGGGTATTCATACTGCAGTTGCCCACAATAAAGGCCATATCAATCAAAGTTGACCCTCGGGCCAAATGCAGGTAGAATTTGGCGCTAAGATGATGATTAAGATGATCCTTGATGGCCCACTTAATGAGAACGAGATATTAAAAGTGAAACTCAATTTAAACATGATGATGACAGCTTTAAATTTCTTTTTCAATGACCCTGAATGAATTTCATAATGTTATAATTTCTTAAAATATTTCTTAGCAAGCAGCGACTTCGATTTGGGTCAACATGGCAGGCGTATTAAAACGCAGCTGATAATAATTATAAAAATGAAATGAAGGCATTTGAAAGCGTCAAACAAATCTAGACAATATAATTGACTATATAATAATATACTATCGCGATATCGCCTATACGGCTATATTATATAGTATATCCTACTAATATTATAAATGTGAAAGTTTGTGAAGATGTTTGGATGTTTAGATGTTTGGATGTTTGTTACTCAATCACTCTCTAACGGCTCAACGGATTGGGCTTAAATTTGGTACAGGGATAGAGTATAGTCTGGAATAACACATAGGCTACTTTTTATCCCGGGAAAATGTTCCCACGGGAAGCGGGAACGGGAACCAAATTTCACGCGGGCGAAGCCGCGCGCATCTACTAGTTTAATATATAATATAATATAAGGCGAATATAATATATTGTATTAATTAATACACATTTAGTGTAGTAGAAGATAGTGACCCTGCTGTCATTTTTTGACAGATTTTTTGCGTGGATAAAAGGGTTAAGGCGGCGCTAGTTGGTCGCTCGAACTCAGCCAAATAGCCTGAGTTCGAGCGACCAACTAGCGTGCTGTTCCACCTCACATCGCATAGTGAGAGCGAGAAGCTGCGATAATGCATTCATTCAAAGGTCCTTTGGTAGGATGGGTGTTATGAAAAAAGTACTTCATGTGTCAACTTAGAATAAAGTTTTCTGAACTCTTTGAGAAATTACTTTTGTTGAAACGGACTTAGATTTTGAGTTTTTACACTCCTTTTATTGTTTACTAGCGGACGTCAATCGGTTTCACCCGCGTAGTTCCCGTTCCCGTAGGAATACGGGAATAAAATATAGCCTATGTTTACCGCAAAGAGTGTAGCTTCTTAACAGTGAAAGAATTTTTCAAATCGGTCCTCTAGTTCCGGAGCCTATTCGTTACAAACAAACAAACAAAAAAACAAATCTTTCCTCTTTATAATATTAGTATAGATTTACACAGAAAGTTGTCTAAAAATTTGGCACGAAAATCAAAATTTTTAATGACTGTATCTCTTATCTTAATTCCCATTTTTGAACGGAACAGACAAAGTTTATGATGAGGCAAAATAGTGAAATGTTTGACTTTGTATGTAGGGTATCAAACAGTTCAGTAATATCCTCCCGAGGTTTGTATGGACAAAATAGCGACTAGCGCAACCTTAACCGTTAGACATGATGATAAAAGAACTGAATGAATGCAACGTGTCATGCTATTCTGCTCGCTGGCACCTTAATAATAAGTATAAGTACATATGCCACAATAACACATGAGCAAAATATACACTTATTTAATGAACCAGTGTGTAGTTACATAATTATTAGATAAAGAATTAAAACTAGAACATGTTCCCAATTACCACATTTTTCTCTGCACATCAGTCGATTTTTTAGATGTTCAAATCGTTCAATATGTATATTCGTAACATTTATATTCATGTTTGTAAATTGAGTGTAGATTAATATCGATAACAGCTTCGTAAAGCCACAAATTAGAGATAGTACAGATAGAAAACTCATGTACTGCTCGTTCGCTCTAACTTTGCCGCTCGGCTCTATACTAAAGTCGAATTTTTAATTAGACGAAGTAAATTGACAGCAACTAATGTCACTTCTTCATACAATGTTGCGTATTTTCTATGACGAAGTGACATTATCTACTTTCAATTTACTTCGTCTAATTAACAATACGGGTATACGCCTCTACGCCAGCGGCAAAGTTAGAGCGAACGGGTAGTACTTATTTTTCACAGCTACCCTCTGCTACACACACTCGCGCACAAATCAGTATCGATAATTCGGTTGAGTATGCCTGACCTCGTGTCTGTGAATGAGTTGTCTATGTGTGCGTAGCCTCAGCGAATATAGTACAGTAGAACCTCGTTAAGTCGAACCTCGATAAGTCAAAACCTCCAAATCTCGAAAAAATGTTTTGTTCCCTTCCCTTCAAACACCAAAACCTCCGTTACTTGAAATCTTGACCCTCTGTTAGTCGAAATAATCACCGAGTCCCTCCAAGCCATTTTGGTACATATTTTCACTCTATAACTCGAAAAATTAAATTTGACCTCTGTATCTCGAACATAGCAACGTTTTATTTTACAACCTTTACAACTTGATCATTTGGAATTTATTACCTCTATTGTTCGAACAAAAATAAGTTACCGACTTTAAGAACTTGCCGACAATGTGGGTACACTATTGTTTCTTAGAAAACATTTTAGGATTATACGATAATAAATTTATGACTCACGTAAACACGTGTTTGCTTGCTTGCTTGGTGTCAGGTGTTCAATTTTGACAACCTTTACAACTTGATGGAGTTATGACTGCTGGGACATTATCTGATGACGAAATTATCGATTCAGTAGCTCAGAAAACCGATACTAATGATTTAGATGACATAGAAGACGTGAATAGTACATGCGCTCCATGGGTTTTCATCAAAGAGGCGCGAACCGCATTGAATACCTTACGTAATTTTATAGAGCAGACCAGTAACTCTGAAGAAGAAGAATTTTCTGCTCTTTATAGATTAGACAATGCTATAGATAGAGAACAACCAAATTATCTAAAGCAAAAAAAAAATTACTGACTTTTTTAATGTCATATTTTTTATTTTAAAATGATTTGAAATAATGTTGATTTATAATAAATAAAAATATGTTTGTCACCTCTGCAAGTTGAATTTTTATTTATTTTACCTCTCTAACTCAAAATTTATAAGAATAAACCTCAAACTCTTTATGTCGAATCAAAATCCGCCTAAGTCGAAATCCTCCATAAGTTGAAAACTCTATAACTCGAAATTTTTGGCGTCTCCCTTGATGTTCGACTTATAGAGGTTCGACTGTATTTAGGTTTCCATCTGTACTATCTCTAATTTGTGGTAAAGCCCTATTCACACCCTTGAGCCTCATAATTTTGAGGGTGTTTGTAATTCTCTATGAATATGTTTATTCGTTAATAATTGAGCTGTACTAATTTTACATATCAGATTAAGCTTCACTCTGCTTACATAAATATTAGGAGCCGTTTACATAAGAAAGTGTTTAGTATTTCATACATACCTACATGTCTTTATCCCGAAAGGGGTGGGCAGAGGCATAGTATACTCACACATTTCACCTTATAGATAACTAGCTGTTGCCCGCGACTTCGTACGCATGAAAATTATGCTATAAGTAATGCCAATTTAGTTTGGATTTGGATTCTTTTCTGCCAAGCTTCTGGGCTAAGAAGCGTAATAATATGTTGTCTGTGTGTAAAAACTATCTCTTACTAATATTCCTGCTACGTTTTAGTTAAATCAATCCACCGGTTTACATATTTCATTGCTCTTCGCTTAGCCGTGATAACTTATAGCCTATTTGAAGACCCCACCCCTAAGTAATATTTGTGCAAAATTTGAACCAAATCTATTCAGTACTTTTCGAGATCCTTCCGGACAAAGCAAACAGACAGACAAACAGACAATTTTTTTTATAACTATATTTTCGGGTTCGGTATCTTACGTAGAATAGAACGCCTAGCGAGTATTTTTTTTAATATTTCCAATGAACAGTTTTGACGACATGTACGATGTGGCTTCGGGCGCTTATTTTTGAAAATAATGATCCACACTCGATTTAAACACCCCGGAATTTCCTTTCAAGAGGACTGCCCTGTCCAATTGACCTTAAAACCAATGAACGAATGACATTGGCACATTTATTAAAAAAGTCACACAGATATTCAGATGTGTGTGTGTATGGTAATCGGCTCATAAATAAATTTATGTTCACGTGTTTATGAAATGATATTTATTGCAACCAATATTAAAACTGAACATTGTAGGTACAATTTATAGATTGGATCTAAAATATTCAGTAGGTACTATTTTATTAATATTTTACCACGTTACCACATATTGTAAAAGACCACTTTTCAGTCACATAAATCTAGAAAAATGATACATTTTTGGAGCCACTGTCAAAATAAGTTAATATTTTCTCGTTGGCTAGAAATATTAAGATCTCTCTTAGGACAACAAAATCCAGCGATGAGGCCAATTTCCACCTCGAGCTGAGCGGGCGTTAAAATGTAATGCGGTGTCGGGAAAATATGTAGTAAGTTAAGCGAATTGATTAATGAGGCCGCTCAGCTAGCGATGGAAAACGGGCTTTAGACTCCTAACATTTTTTCTGCGAATACAAAAAAGCTATTATCCCATGATGAGCTGTCCTGTCATCGAACTGCTTCCAAAAAAAAAACGTTACTTGCCAATGTTCTGATCCTTGATGCCATATTTGGACACACGCCAACATATCAAATGCTTTTTTTTTGTTATTTATTAAAATAACAGGGATATTATTGTTCAAAACATGCTGAACAAAGGCAGCAATGACCCTTAATGATCCGATTTATACTTTGGGTAAGAATTTCTGATAGTGTGAATTTATCTTACATTAAAGTAAAAACAATTCAAGTTGCATAGGCTGCTTAGTGGTCAGAGCTAGGGAATGCAATCCCGCAACAAAATGGTAATCCCGGTATTTGCGGGACTGAGAGATCTCAGTCCCGCGGGATCCCGCATATTTCTGAAAGTCATTGAGAAAAGAATAGAATTCTGTATCATACATCCATCTAGAACAGAATAATTAATACATAGTTTAAAAAACTAAACAACACGCTTTTAGCACGCACTAAATTATTTTTTATTTTATACTTTTTTCGTATCCCATTCAGCAAACCCTTTCATTTAATACCCATATCATGGGGGTGCATTTCAAATAGCCAATCCGCCGTCTTGGATGTCCGTCATATTGGATTTAAGTCACATGACTATTTTTTTTTTCGTATTCTGACAGCAAACCCTTTCATTTGATACCCATATCATGGAGGTGCATTTCAATAGCCTGTCCGCCATCTTGGACAGCCGCCATATTGGATTTAAGTCACGTGACTATTTTTTTCGTATTTCTGACAGCAAACCCTTTCATTCGATACCCATATCATAGGGGTGGATCTCAAACAGCCAGTCCGCCATTTTGGGGAAGCCGCTGTAATGGATTTGTAATGACGTTTTTTAGCTAGTCATGTATTGTCATCAGACTCCAAAGCGTTTGCAAAATTTCAGCTTGATCTAAGGACGGGAAGTGGGTCAAATTAACATTCCAAGATTTTCTTACATACATAGTTACAAGTGAAGCTAATAGAAGCGTGTTAAAAATAGTCGCCCGTTAATAGTACGGCTTACCACATATTCCGTACCACGTAATATGTGGTAAGCCGTATTGCCGTCTTGAAATTAGTTAAAATGGACAGGTGCAGGTTGCGACTGCTTAGCTTCTATTTTACCGGCAAACGGGACCAACGGCTTAACGTGCCTTCCGAAGCACGGCAACGCTCAAATAAATGTCACAAAGTGGTCACCCATCTAAGGACCGGCCATAGTAGATGTAACTTACTGCAGTGATCTTTTACAGAACACTTGAGTCCGCGGGGCCACAAGGAAAAATAAGCCAAAGTTTGTGAGTGTCGATGTGTGGATGTTTGTGACTCTTTCACGCTCAAACAGCTGAATGGATCGGGCTGAAATTTGCTACAGATACACATTATAGTCTGGAATAACACATAGGCTACTTTTTAACCCCGGGAATAAGTTCCCACGGGAAGCGGGAACGGGAATAAATTTTACGCGGGCGAAGCTGCGGGCATCATCTAGTCTAAGTAATAAAATACCTACTACAAATTATTAAAACCGCAAAAAACATAACCGAATCAGTTTGCGCGCTTCCGGTTACAGAACCACACATGGCGTTTACCTTTGCACAGTCCCGCTAATCCCGCGGGATCCCGCACGATTTACGTGCGGGTCTGGTCCCGCAAAAATACTGCGGGATCCCGGTATTGCATTCCCTAGTCAGAGCGTTACCCTTAGGAAAAGGTCATGGATTAAAGATCCCGCTCTGAACCAAGTCGTGTGTTTTCAGTATAAATATATAAGGAAAATTGAGTAGGTACTTACATAATAGTAGTAGAAAAGCAGCGTTCCTCTGTCGAACTATAAAAACCTGGAACGACCTGCCCGCACTGGTGTTTCCCTCATCTTACTATCCCAGATTCTTCAAGCGGAGCGTGAAGAGGCACATCACAGGGCCGCCAACTTGAGGTCCACTGTGAGAAGTCTTACGGACTGTGAAAGTGGCCCCCAATCGCTAGATGCGCCACGGCTTTCCATCAGGCTGGCGACGTCAATCTGGCGAGTTTAACATTAAAAAAAGCATGTAAAATCTATTATTGTACTGCTCGTTCGCTCTAACTTTGCCGCTCGGCTCCATACTAAAGTCGAATTTTTAATTAGACGAAGTAAATTGACAGCAACTAATGTCACTTCTTCATACAATGTTGCGTATTTTCTATGACGAAGTGACATAAGCTACTGTCAATTTACTTCGTCTAATTAAGAATTCGGGTATACGCCTCTACGCCAGCGGCAAAGTTAGAGCGAACGGGTAGTAATGAAAATTCTAACAATATTTTTCTCATTTGCCGCAGATTCTACGACGAATGCAAACGAAGGTATAACATCAAGTTATGGAAAACGTTCACAGACTGCTTCAACTGTTTACCTGTTGCAGCGATAGGTAAGTTGTAGCCATAGTTCTATAGTTTATTTTTAATCTTATTTACTTAAAAATATGTTCTACGTTCATTAATTAATGTGTGTGTCATGCGTCCGACGGATGCTGAAATAAAAACGGAGGTATACTCTAAAGAAGTAACGTATGTGGTTTTGTCTCATCTTTACAAGAAAGAATTGTTGATGTTAAATGCTTTTTCACTATCATTTTACATTTAAAACCCACAACGCTACTACCAGTCAACAAAATATGTAGGTACTTTCAATTTAAAAAAAAACTTTGACAGCAATAATTAAGAGTGACGTGATGTCAGCATAATTTGTTTCTACTGTAATTTAGCTTGTCCATCAGGCCCATCAAGAAGATCCCCATTTCGGGGTGTCTCTTCCCAACTTCGCCGTTTTTGTATCTTGTGGAAATCCGGCAAAAGCAGCCTCTTTCTGGTCTCTCCAGGGCCAAGAGATTGAAATAAAACCGCTCTCAACATCCAAATGCATTCCACAGCGTACAAAAAAACAATTGTATGACCTATCGCACCACCTGGTAGAAATCGCACTTATGAATAAGGCCACCCATTGTACATTTTAAGACTTGTATTCCTTATTGATGTGAATATCTATTGGTGTACATTATATCATATTGCATACTCTTAAATGGCGGTTATAATAGTGTCCCGGTAGCTCAAGTGGGAGAGCATTGCCCTGGTTTAGGCAAAGGTAGCGGATTCAAATCCTGTCTGGGCCAAGTTGTCTTTTTTCATTTTAAAATAAAATATTACTATTCTATTCAATCTGGTTATGTTACACTGTATAGTATATTTTCAAGCTGCCCCAGTATTTGCAAGCCAGCACTCGGTTCGGTGATTGATCCAATTATTCGCCCACTGAACCGAGATGAGCCTCTACAACTGAAATGCACTGTAGTGAATCTGAAAATAGTTTACCGATAGTAGCATATTCCCGTTGCAAGTTTAGACACATCATGGCGGCCTATTTATGTGTGCTTTAAAAAACCGGCCAAGTGCGAGTCGATCTCGCACACAGAGGGTTCCGTCCGTACCAAAAAACTGAAAATTGAATTGAACATTTATTTCTGTTTAAACCTCTTATGAATCATAATCCTTCTATAGTTCGACTTACTTAATGTGCAAACATAATCAAGAACATAAAAAAAAGTCACGCTTATTGTCTGGGAGCTCCCTTAATTGCTATTATTATTCTGATTTTAGTATTTTCTTGTTATAGCGGCAACAGAAATACATCACAGTTTCTGAGATACAACCTCGTGACGAACAGTCAGACAGACAGACAGACAGACGGAAAGCGAAGTCTCATGAAAAGGGTCCCGTTTTTACGTTTTGGGTACAAAACCCTTAAAAGATAACGTGATTTGATTGACACGGTTTTCTTGTTTGTGTGAGTGCACCTGTTCTTGTAAGACAAATTAAATTAGGACACTCCGTCCGTATTTCATCCCGAACAAAAATAGCATTTTATTTTTATATGTCTGATTATTCCATTTTTCGTCAGACACTCTTTGACGTCATATAGCTCTTGCCATCACACGTAGCTATGATATTTTATATCATCTATTCTTCTATACTAATATTATAAAGAGGTAAAGTTTGTGTGTTTGTTAAATTGTAAGGGGTAATCTCGGGATCTACTGAACCGATTTTAAACATTCTTTCACCAATAGAAAGCTATGTTATTGTGGAGTGTCATAGCCTATATAGCATCACGCTACAACGAATAGGAGCGGAGCAGTAATAGTAAATGTTTCAAAAACGGGAGAAAAGTTATTCCTTTTGAGAGCTTCATTGCGTGTGCTGCGTAAATATTTATAGTTATGTAAAAAATATGTACTACAAAATTGTTTCTCTTAAAAAGTACTAAAAAAATTGCGCGATAGCATGTGTCTACTTTTGGGTTGGTGCACAATAACCATTTTAATGGCAATCATTATTTTCTACATTAATGCCACGGGATACCTCTTTCATAAACGAAATTGTTCTTATGCTATGGGAGTACACGCAACGCGACGGGAGTAAATGCGACGGGAACAGGTAATATTCTCTCTCATGTGGCGCAAACGAAGTTGCGCGGGTCAGCTAGTATATTCTAAAGAGGAAAAAATAGTATTTTTATGTGTGTTTGTAATGAATTAACTCAAAAACTACTGCGCCGATTTCAAAAATTCTTTTACTATTGTAAAGCTACATTCACCCTGAGTAACATAGACTATATTTTATTCCCATATTCCCACGGGAACGGCAGCTACGCGGGTGAAACCGCGTGACGTCCGCTAGTGATAAATGAAATTGCTTTTACGTGTATACCTAAAATATTGTATTCCTTCACGAGCCAAAGGAAAACACAATTATCTGTCACTTTCGTTAATGGTTTCTGTAAAACTTGTTACTGTGCGTCTACTTTGATGAAATATATTTGAAAGGGAGTATAAATCATGGTTCTAGCTCACCGCAGTACCAAGGTCAGGCATGTATCTATATTAAGCTGTTCGTTCGATACACACACACACACACTTTTATATATTTATAAATAGAGAACTGCGGGGAAAAACATCTTGTGGTAAACCAGACGCCACGTTTCAGTGAACGTCCGAAAGAAGTAAAATGTTTGAATATTATGTTATTGCAACTGTAATCTCTTTTTTTGACGTGGCGAACATCCTAAAGGAATGCTATGCCGGACTCCTACCGACTAAAAACCAGACGTATCCTATCTAACAACCTACGGTTGGGAGCCCCGGGTAAGGCCTCGGATGTCCCCCAAGACTCCCAACAGACCTACGGCTATAGAATCACGGGGTATTAACGCATACAGCATATCTTTAATAAACAGAAAATATCAAAAGATGGCACTAGTAGTTTCATATTCCGGAATTCAAATTTCAAAATATCTTATTTAGATATATAATGCATGGCAAATTATTTTAAAAATTAAATCATGATATTGGCTGCTATAGTAGCACATCAAACTCGTTGATTATAGAATAAACGTAGATTGTGTAAAAATTATGTCTCGATAGCGTTTGATAAAGATAAAAGATGGCGCTTATGTTAATCATCTCATGAGCGCCATCTTTTATCGATTTAAAGAAATTATTATTTCATTAGTTTTTACGAACGGCCAGTTTACGTTATCGAAACAAGCAAGCGGCAACGGTGACGGTGATGAACTTAAATATAAAGTGTTATTTGGCCGATTCTCTCAGTGGCACTTTAGCTCAGCGGGTATGCAAGCTGCTTTGAAGTGCTTTGGGAGTATATTTAAGTTAATTCTGGTTCACTGACTGCATTTCTTTTTGTATTTTTCTTAATTTTTTTTACTTTTTCACTTCATCTAACATAGATTATTAAATAGTCCTACTTATTTCTCGAATTTTATAATCCTTTTTTTCCTTTCAGAATTGTTTCACGTTATTGTTATAAAAAATTAAAGCTGTTATCTATGTGATAATTGTAAGAGAAATATGTTCCAGCGAGATTTTGTACCAGCTTTTATTAGCGTTCCAAAGGGTAAAAACGTCGGGTCCCTATTGATGAGACTTCCCCATCTGTCTGTCTGTCTGTCCGCCATGACGCTATATCTCAGGAACCGTTATAGCCAGAGAGCTGAAATTTTCACAGATGATGTAGGTATTTAGGGTTGCCAACAGTACTTTATAATAAAGTATTGTACTTTATTTCCTGTATTTGTACTTTATGAGAACAATAAGGTACGCGAAAATACTTTATTTCGCATGATTTAATTTTTCAGGGATTTTGAAAAGTTTCCTCTGAATATTTTTTCGTATAACGGAATGGGCCAAGATCCCCGGCCGTGGAGCCAGACTTAAGTTATTATAGGAAATAGGTATGAATCTTTTCTCCTGATCTAAGTAAGTACATAAGTTTAGAGTTTACCTGTATGGACTTACAATCTATACTAACATTATAAAGAGGAAAGATTTGATTGTTTGTTTGTTTGCATCGAATAGGCTCCGGAACTACTGGGCCGATTTAAAAAAACTTTCACTGTTGGGAAGCTACACTCTTTGCGGGGAACATAGGCTATATTTCATTCTCGTATTCCCACGGGAACGGGAACTACGCGGGTGAAACCGCGTGACGTCCGCTAGTTTATACTAATATTATAAAGAGGAAAGATTTGTTTGTTTGTTTGCATCGAATAGGCTCCGAAACTTTTGGACCGATTTGAAAAATTCTTTCACTGTTGGGAAGTTACACTCTTTGCGGTGAACAAAGGCTATATTTTATCCCCGTATTCCCACGGAAACGAGAATTACGAGGATGAAACCGCGTGATGTCCGCTAGTTATCTATAAAGAGAAAAGATTTGATTGTTTGTTTGCATTAGGCTCCGGAACTACTGAACCGATATCAAAAATTCTTTCACTGTTAGGAACACAGATATCAGAATTCCCACGGTTCCCGAATTCCCACGGGAACGGGACCGCGTGACTTCCGCTCGTTATTTATTAAGAGGAAAGATTTGATTGTTTGTTTGTTCGCATCGAATAGGCTCCGAAACTACAGAACCGATTTCAAAAACTCTTTCACTGTTGGGAAGCTAATCTCTTTGCGGTGAACCTAGTCTATATTTTATTCCCGAATTCCCACGGGAACGGGAATTACGCGGGAGAAACCACGTAACGTCCAATAGTTTAAAAAATAATAAAAAGCACTTGTGTACTGCCAAGGTTCTAAAAAGTACAATTTTAAAATTGTAAATAAAATGTACTCTTCTTTGTGAGTCTGTACTTTTTTTACCCCATTGAAGTCAGATAAGTATTTATTTCTTCTAAAAACAGTTGGCAGCCCTAGATGTATTATTCCTGTTGCCGCTATAACAACAAATACTAAAATCAGAAAAAAAAAGGAAAGATTAAGGGGAATCTCATTCAAAAATCGTGACTTTTTGCCGTTTTTTGGTACGGATCCCTAAGTGTAAGTCCGACTCGCACTTGGCCGGTTTTTTTTATATAATTCCGCCTGCCACCCGCTGTAAAAATAAGTATCTACCAAGATAAAATATTTATTTTTTAGTACATATGCCAACTTTTCCACAGTAAGTATTTATTTTTATTGTAAAATTAAAAAAAAGAGAAGTCCTGTCATTTTCACTTCATAATTAAAATAGTTAAAAAAAATAAACAAAAAGAACCATGCTACCCGTTGGATTTGAACTGGGTCAATTCGTAACAGGCGCCACCCGCCTACCCGCTGAGCTAACTGTGCGACTGACGCATGAAGTGAAATACTTAGTCATATCAGAACAGGTGAAACGAATTCAACTGTTCTCATATCAATAAAATTATGATATGAGAACAGTTGATGATTGATTTAAATTTTAAATCAATCAATTGCAAAAAATAAATACTCAATACAAAGATAGCATGCTTATTTAAAGCAATTAGTATGTCAACTTTTTCATAATATTTTTCTTATATAATAAAAAATGACAAAGTCCCGTGTGAGTAAGTAGTCTTTTTTCACTTAATAAAAATATTGAGTAGTATAAAATGTGGGTACGTTCAAAAAGTAAAACTTAAAAAGATAACAAAAAGAATCGTGTGAAAAGTGGGAATCGAACTAGGGCTTGCAAGCACCGGATACCGCCCGTTTACCAGTCTGTGCTAATTAAGTGACTACGTCACGATTGAAATAACTAAATACTTTATCAAAACAGTTGAAACGAAATCAAATTTGACCTTGAAATCTAGTTGAACATTTTGCTAAAAATATCGTCGCCATCTAGTTACATTTGAGGATTCCACACTGACAGGTAGGCGGCCAGGTCTGTGGAGCGAGTTACGAGTGTAACCGATTTTTGTTCCTGTTCGTGCATCTGTATAGAATATATTATATAATCTGTGCTACGGCTACCACTGCGGCCTCACATTTTTTGCTATCCCACGTCTTTGAGGGGGTTGTTCAGTGTTATCCCGGTTCTTGCGGGGGCGTTGAATCCCTCACGTCACGCTGTTGGTCTGCTTCTGTAAGGACGGTGAGCAGCCCACACGCCGTCTTCAGGCCCCCGGTCAAACTGTAGTCTCAGAGCTAGAGAACATGCTAAAGTTACCTATAGCATTGGGTTGTGTCCCATCACCGCCCTACAAAAAACCTCAATATGAACCATTGCTCCTTGAGCTTTTTGAACCTGATCACTGTTTTTGATCATAAAATCCTTCATTTCCTTTGTGGCGTCGCGCATCGCGTTGTGATAGTTCTCACAACGAAGATTAGATAAATCCTAAATCGCGATATCACAGTTCTCACGGTAATAAATGATATAAGTATAAAAGTCCAACATCAACCGTTGGGCTTCGGCCTACCAGACGCGATCACCTAGCCTGGTCAGAGGATTCTCCCTTTGTGAGTTGGAGGAAAATTCTCACCCCTCCCTCCACACTTTCATAGATTTATTTTTAGAATTGAAAGGATAGAATTAATGTCACACAGATATACAGTCTTTGATAAATGCTACATTTATTTTCAATTAACTGAAATCTTTTATCGCTCTCGATCCAACTATGTATGGAGAAAATAATCCGCCATTGTCGTATCATTCAAACGAAAGTCACCTAAGAAAAGGTTGCCTTAGATCCATTTTTCTAAATTTTAATAGCAGTCAGTCACACACAACCTGCGCCTGTCCATCTCAACACGTCAATACAGCTCACCACATGTATGTATGTGTATGTAACACCACTATAAGCTATTGCCACCAAGACTGATATTACTAGCAGGAACAATATATTTGTAACGATCGTATTTTTGTACTACTAGATGTTTTTCAGAAGCTGGATTTAAAAGCATCATAAGATTTGTTTATCATCTCGTTCAAACTATTAAACAAAAGTCGTCTTTGAATGAAATGTATCTACAATAAATTTAACGTCTTGTTTTCTGAGAAAAGTTTCAGTCTGCATTTTGAATTACTTGTTTATTGATAACTAGCGGGTGCCACGCGGGGTTATACCTGCGTAGTTCCCGTTCCCGTGGGAATTCGGGAATAAAATATAGCCTATGTCACCCGGGAATAGTGTATTGTTTCTAACAGTGAAAGATTTTTTAAATCGGTTCAGTAGTTTCGGGGTTTATTCAATGCAAACAATTAATCAAAAATAATATTTATATTAGTAAACAAATTTTCCATTAGCCACTATGCCAATAATATAATAAATGGAAAATAAAATATGGAAAGTTATTTTAGAATCTCACTACAGCGTAAACATTGCCCTCAATGCAGCCTCTTTTTGCACTAGAATTCGTTCAAGAAAACTGTCGACCCAGTTTTTATAATTGCGCTATTATGGCTAGCTAGAGGTAGAACAATGGTGTTCCTACTACGATTATCTCTCAGTCTAGTTACTACTTCTTAAATATGTATATCCTACCCGCTGGCACCAGAAGGTCGCATGAACAAAAATGAGTTCCCTTATATCCAGTCGTTGCCAGCAAAGGCCGTACCAATGAAGCACCTGGTAAGCTTAGTTCCGGAAATTGTCTCAAAATATTACCACGGTAAAGTTATACTCCCGTGATTTTACTTCAAAACTCCAGTAGGTTACCTGTTCCTGAAAATTTTCATATAAATTGTATCCGCCTCGATCTCATTGTGTCGCTATCTATGCTAATACTCGAATTGTAAAGAGGACAGATTTGATTGTATGTTGTTTTTTTTTTACTTGAGGGAAAGTCCTCATGGATGGTATGCCGGACTCCTACTGACTAAAAAACCTCACGTAACACCCAACAGCCTATGCTTGGGAGCCCTGGGTAAGCCCTCGGAAGGATGTCCCAGGACTCCCAATTGACCTACGCCCGCCACTGCGGCCCCGCCCAGGGGGTGGTTCGGGTGCTATCCCGCGTCTTTCGGGGGTTTCGGGTGTGATCCCGGCCGAAGATATACGGCCATTTTTACGCGACGCCCCTGAACCTCACCCCCCCCCCCCTCTTGTGATAAAAAAAAGGACAGTTATAGTTTTTTTTAGTAGAAAATATAAGTAAAAACAAACAAAAGTAATATTTATGTAACTGACTGTCTAATGAAGTTGGTGTCGAGGAAAGGTATTGTTAGCGGTGTTGCTGAACATTATGAACGCTTTCAACACCATCCCCTGGCACAGACCATCGCCGAGGCGCTGAGGTACCACAGCGTCAGGTGGTATTCAACAGTCGAAGTACGCCGCGCCGCTAGATGACTGGTTAGGCTGCGCTCTAATCTGAGGGAGCCCAAAAAGTTCGTGTCGCTGCCTCTATGACGATATAATTCGCTCCAAGGAACTCTACGCAGCGCCCATTTGTTTGGACCTGTTTGGACATTATGAATCTGGAGCTCCAGTCTGCAGCAACAGCAACTATTGCTTCTTCTTCTGTCTGGAAATGTTCGTGGACCAGTCATTTCTCAAATTATCTGAAAAAAATTGACGATCACTCGTCTCGTTCGCACAGTTTGGGAAGCCCTGCTCTATACATAATCTGTATTGAAAGAGGGGAAAGTCTCCGTATGGCGCCTCCCCGCTCTATCAAAGTCATAGGCCGTGTTGCTCTATGCGCCATTTTAATAACGGTATTGCGGACAGTACACCGCGGCTCATTACCATAGCAACGATTGCATGCAATACCTCAGCAGTGCGAATTGCTACAACCGCAGGTCGTTGACTTAGCCGTGTTATTTCCCTGCCTAGCTCCAATTTGTTGACTGTCGTATAGAAAAGAAACTACTTTGAAATGTTTGACATGTTCGTTATATTTATTTAGGTTAATTGGAGGAGAGAATCTTCTCGATGCTATTCAGCTGTTTCGTTTTTAGGGTTCCGTACCCAAAGCGTAAAAACCGGACGCCGTCCGTCTGACTGTCCGTCACGAGTCTGTATTTCGGGAACGGTGATAGGGAGCTGAATTTGTTAAAGATTGTGTTTCTCTTGCCGCTATAACCACAAATACTAAATCGGAAGAAAGATGGGCTCCTATCCTATACAACAAACGTGATTTATTTTGCTGGATTTTGGTACGGAATCCTCTGTGCGCAAGTCTGACTTGAACTTGGCCGCTTATAAATATCATTGAATCTTGCCTTCACTGATTTGTATACATAATTGTGTGTTCGTTTTATCGCTTTCATGTTATGAAATGAAGATGCCATCTCTTATTACAGACGGTTCTTGTAACGTCTGAAACAGATAAAAGTGTCTTCATTTCGTCATTCGTCACAGATTTCAGTGAAAATTTAATGTTTTGAACAAATCGGTACTTTAAATTTCTTTATATCTATACTTAATATTATGAAGAGGAAAGATTTGTTTTTTTTTTGCTTTTTGCTTTGTTTGTAACGAATATATACTTAATATTATGAAGAGGAAAGATTTGTTTTTTTTTTGCTTTTTGCTTTGTTTGTAACGAATAGGCTCCGGAACTACTGGACCGATTTGAAAAATTCTTTCACTGTTGGAAAGCTACACTCTTTGCGGTGAACAAAGGCTATATTTTATTCCCGTATTCCCACGGGAACGGGCACTACGCGGATGAAACCGCGTGTGTCGTCCGCTAGTCCTGAATAAACCCACAGATTCCTTTTTATACTACTGATAAAACTGCTATATTAGCGCATATACATATTTAAATTATTAATGAAATTATTGCGCCTCCCCTCTCGATAAAGTTCATAAATCGTGTTACTCTATGTTCAGTATACAGTACACGTAAAATATGTTCTGCAACCCACTTAGCACAGCGGTATTGAAAACACTGTCATGCATGCAATTTACTTACTACCCGTTCACTCTAAGATTGCCGCTCGCCTCCACACCAGCCTCTACGCCAGCGCCAAACTTAGAGCGAACGGGCTATACACAGTATTTGCAGATTCTCACTTTCGCTAGTTGTATCATCGGTTAGTACGTAACCAAACTAATTAAGAATGCTAAGTGAAGAACTAGATGATCAATAAAATGAATCAAGGAAGCATTTTGTCATATTGCAGTATATCCGCAACAACTATAATGAAATCATTTAGTTAATTTGATATTTTTTAAGTGAGGTAAAATCCTACAGGGATGCTATGCCGGACTCCTACTGACTAAAAAACCTCACGTATCGTGCCTAAACAGCCTACGATTGGGAGCCCCGGATAAGCTCTCGTACGCTTAGGTTGTGGAATGATCTCCCTGCTTCGGTTTTCCCAAACGCCTACAGTATGGGGTTCTTCAAAAGGGGTCTTATAAGGTTTTTACAGGGTCGGCAGCGCGATTGTGGCGCCTCTGGTGTTGCAAGCGTCCATAGGCTGCGGTGACCACCGGGGAACATCTGGTGGGGCCGTATGCTTGTCTGCCACTCTAGTGGTATAAAAAAAAGGATACCCCAGGATACTTAGTTTGTCTTGTAATGTGTTAACACTGATCATTATTCATGTGTAGGTAATGATTTCGAGAGAAAACTCCTTTAGGAAAATCTATTTTAAAAATAGTCTAGATCTCTAATCTTTTTCTTTTGGGGAAATTGCTGAGTTAGTGCAGAGTTTTCTTTCGAAATTTTCTTCCCTGCGCTCCGTTAATCACCAGGTGCACCACTTGCAAGTGAGAAAGTTTGGAAGTGTAGATGTGAGGATGTTTGTTACTCTGTCACGCTCTAACGGCTAAACGTATTTGAATGAATATTGGGACTGGGGTAGGTTATAGTCTGGAATAACACATAGGATAGGTACTTTTAATCCCGGAAATAAGCTCCCATGCTCTTTTTTAATGTAAATTAAGCCCGCCAAATTGACGTCGCCAGCCTGATGGAAAGCCGTGGCGCATTTATCGATTGGGGGCCACTCTCGCAGTCCGTAAGACTTCTGACAGTGGTATTCAAGTTGGCGGGCCTGTGACGTGCCTCTGCACGTTTCGCTTGAGGATCCCTGGATTGTAAGATGAGGGAAACACGTGTTCCACAGGTCGTTCCAGGTTTTTATAGTTCGACAGAGGAACGATCTTTTGAAACGCTCAGTTCTGGCGGAGATTCTCTCCACTGTGTATGCGTGGCATCGCTACTAAAAGATAACAAAATTATGTACCGTATATGTGCAATCGCGAGTGTTTATTTTTGAACTGCTTCCTTTCAAACAATAGAGCATTAACTGATATCAATGTAACACTAAGGAAGTGCCAATGTGCTTGTTATATCAACCAACGTAAACATATAAACTTCCGATGGTACAATATCATCGTGCAAATCAAATAATCATATCATTTTGTCCTCTAAGAAAGTCTGAGACGGCATAATAACCTTTAGAATAGGTATAGCCAAAGATAATATAATAATATTACCACAAATTAGAGATAGTACAGATGGAAACTTACATACTAAATTCGCTGAGGCTACGCACACATAGACAACTCATTCACAGACACTACGCACACATAGACAACTCATTCACAGACACTACGCACCCATAAACAACTCATTCACAGACACGAGGTCAGGCGGTCTCAACCGAATTTTCGATAATGATTGATTTGCACCGCTCCCCATAGACTGGGTGTTCATGCTCACACGTTGCGTCTTGAGCGCTCGAGCACGGTGAGATCTAATAGAGGCTTTCTTCCGCGTACGCTTAGGTTGTGGAATGATCTCCCTGCTTCGGTTTTCCCAAATGCCTACAGTATGGGGTTCTTCAAAAGGGGACTTAGAAGGTTTTTAAAGAGTCGGCTGCGCGATTGTGGCGCCTCTGGTGTTGCAAACGTCCATAGGCTGCGGTGACCACCGGTACATCTGGTGGGGCCGTATGCTTGTCTGCCACTCTAGTGGTATAAAAAAAAAATTGTGCGCGAGTGTGTGTAGCAAAGGGTAGGTGTGAAAAAAAAGTACATACATGAGTTTTTCATCTGTATTATCTCTAATTTGTGGTATTACATACAGATAGGCAACTCCCCCCGCGCCACAGCTGTCATTATAGTTGGCGGGTGTCGTGAGGGAACATTTGCTTTGCCTTATTGGTCACACGCACACATTTCAAGCTTGAAAACGCATGGAGTTTCCGTCCTGTGCCATAGCCTTAACCTTCGAATATATAATATGTACCTTTCTAGTAGATTTTCTAATCAGAGTAATGTGCTGTTATAGCGGTATTAGTTGGCGACAGGGGCGTGTTTACGAGAGTGAAAATGGTTCAAGGTTTATGTGCTGTTAGACTTGCGATCCACAGTTTTTAACGACCAAATCACACATCAGTTGCGACATTTGCTTGAATCTGCGATTTGAGGACGATTCTGCTTCATATCTTGGTGATGGTTGCTCATTCCAACCTAGTTTGCAATTTTATTTTCACTACCAAAACATTCTTTTCTCTTAAGTTACACTATGTTTCTACTTCATCGATCACAGACTGTTTAGTCTTCGCCTTCGTTCAAAAATTGCGATTTGATAACATTCCAGCCATCAATAATGACCACCGTAATTAGAACTTGTTTAGTTGATGCATCGCGTCTGCCTACTAAGAAGTTCTAGAAATCTAGTGTCAACCTTTCTAACTAGCTACATTCCGACGAGATTCATTTTCTCCAGCACTTTGTTCGCGTCGCTCGTTCTTTTTTACTAATTATAAATCCGTTGAGCTTCGTGCTCCTATTGCTCATCGTTGGCTCCTCAGCTTCCTGTAGTGCTCTATATCTTGGCGATTGTAGGTTGTACACATCTGTATTAATGTTTATGCACTGCGATTACCCTTCGCCTAAAAATTGCTTTTATTTGATCATAGTTGGTATGAGTTTCCTAACAAAAAGGAAAAAAATCTCCATCCGGCCAAACCGTCAGCTGAAGAGGAAAACTACTAAAATATTCTGACCGACTACAATCCGGATACAATTTTCTCGAGCACTTCGTAGTCGCGTCGTGCCGCACATTCTCGTGAACTTAGCCTAAATCCGCCGATCCTAAAAGTAGAATATACGCTTTGGCCATAAAACTTCATTTAATAATGTTTATGATGTGATAAACGTTACACCATGTTGTAAATCTTCTATCAGCTTATATAACGCGCCGAAAACGAGGCTTTCTTCAAAATGGCGACGTTACATCATGAACTTGTACTTTTTGAAACTATTCTAATGTTGTTTGCGACGGTAATTATGTAAATTGAGGACGGATGTGGTGACATTCGTGTTGAAAACATAGTCATGTCAATCTTTTCTTATGTAAGGCCAGCTCAGCTGTAATGCAAGCAACCTTCACTTTTGGAGTTCAGGGATCAAAACAGAGGTAGATAGTTGGCGCTATCACAAAACCTAATTCACAAAACATTGTCGGTTCTTGGTGTTCATGAGTCTAAGTTTAAAAAAACTGGCCAAGTGCGAGTTGGACTCAAAATTTACTGCTTTTTTTTCTTGTTTTATATGAAAATCTTAATGCGGTTTACAGAATGCATCTACTTACCAAGTTTCAATAGCATAGGCCTTATAGTCTCGGAGAAAAGTGGCTGTGACATACGGATGGACAGACAGACAATCATGACGAATCTAAAAGGGTTCCGTTTTTGCCATTTGGCTACGGAATCCTAAAAAATATATAAAATTAAAATATCGGGCGCCCTTTAAGCACAGTTAAACGCGTTCTAGACAGATGCAATCTAGTTTTCTAACTAAGATAACCTTTCTTTGGTCCCGCCAAGGACGATGAATGTCACTATATTATAATTTGAATTACATCTGCCGTCTTGCTGAATGGCAACAAGTAAGGTACAGCTCGCGCCAAATATCTTTACGTCTCTGAAATTCGTTCGTTCGCGCCGCAATTTTGCAATAATAGGTTTCAGAGGGAGAATTACTGCTGAGGCGGGAGAGGCACCCCTCTTGCCTCAGCTGCGCAGTAGTTCCTCCAGTGAAACCTATTATTACATAATGGTTGCCAGTAAAATGGCAGTCGTTAAGCTAAGTTGCAGGCTTTTTTTCAACAGCAGGCAGTCACAACCTGCGCCAGTCCATTTTAAACACGGCAATACGGCTCACCACCTATTACGTGGGACAAATTATACAAAGGTGAAATGTGGGCATATAATATGCCTCTGCCTACCCCTTCGGGGATAACGGCGTGACCATATGTATGTATGCGGCGCGAACGAACGGATTTCAGAGACGCAAAGATATTTGGCGCGAGCTGTAGCTCTGTATCGAACTCTAGATGGAGCGCAAAATCTAATTGAAAACACATGGTGTCGTGGTTCCATACCCAAGAGGTAAAACGGGACCCTATTGCCGACTGCTCTCCGTCACCTTTTTGTTACGTGAGGGTAATCCTATTGAATGTTATGCTGGACTCCTACCGACTAAAAATCCTCACGTGTCCTGCTAACAGCCTACGGTTGAGAGTCCCGGGGAAGCCCTCGGAGGGATACCCCAGGACTCCCAACAGACCTACGACTACCACTACGGCCACGGCCTAGGGAGGCCTTCGTCACCAGACTGTATCTCATGAACCGTGGTAGACAGTTGGAATTTTCGCATGAGGCCTCACTTGGCCGGTTTTTTCCTCATAAGTGTGGTATTGAGTAGTTGAAAACGTGACCGATCAACGCATTTACAAACTATGTACAGAACATATCGAACCAGTTTATTTTGCGAGCCAATTTGTTCCGCCAGTGATGGCACGCTAATTTGCATGTTTTCAAAAGTATCAATTGTTACGATTGTAATTATTTAAGCGAAAACGCTCGTAGCTCTGCTTGCTCGGTGTTAAGTCCTGAGATGGGTGATCATTTCTGGTATTACTATTGACAAGCGATGTCGTGCTTTGGAAGCCATTTGAGCCAAATTGGAAGTCTTATGGGCGGTTTAAAATATTTCAAAATAGCCACAACTTATCTCTGTCCAAATTAACACGACTGTAGGCTCATCGCCTATTACCTTTGTGCTAGGCGATGAGCCAACAAAAAAACTAGTTAAATATAGGCCTGTACCTACCCTTTTCGTGTAACGGCGTGACTATATGTAGATACAATATACAATGTAATTTCACGCATCACCATCGAACCTAAATTTAGCTAACATCAACTTGATACACTATGTTATCTTAACAACTGATAAACATACTATGACTGATATGAATCTCAAAATTAAACAAACCTAATATGGATAGGGTCTAAATACTCATAAAGTTTGACTTTCCAACAACCTCTGCGTATCCTTAGGTCAAATGGAATAAGGCGCGGCGCAGACGACAGACTATCCGTGGACACATACATAATACAGTCAGCCTTTATCCCCGAAGAGCTAAGCGAGGCATAGTATGCGCCCACATTTTATATTATAGTTTTATGTCCCACATACGGTAATGGGCTCACTACCGTGTTGAAATGGACAGGCGTAGGTACTGACGACCAGCAGTTAAAATTTTTCAAGCCGCCTATAAGGTCTTCAACTTAACTTTACTATTGTCATTTTACTGTCAACCGGGTTTCATTTCGAAATTTCCTTCTCTAACGCAATGGATCCTTTTGCAAAAGTGCTTACTTAGTCGCCTCTTACTACCCTTCGGGATGGATTGGGGTGGCGACATTTTACAGACTTCCCCGTTGCCATACGGGGCCCTGTCGCGCATAGTCTGTGAAAAATCTGCGATGGCCAATACGCGCCAAGCGGTCTCTTTGTGTGCCTGCTGCAGACTCGATCGCACGAAAGTCTGTCGTCTGCGCTGCAACTGAAATAAACTGCCGAGTGTGTGAGATGAAATATTTGTTGTGATAGGAGCAAAACGTCATACGATGTAATATTAGAACTAATGGATGAGAATAGGTTTGGAGGCCGAATTTATTTATAAAGGGACACCATTTTAGTCTGAAAGAGTTATGTACTAGTTTAGTAGCTTGAAGGTGAAGAATGGCTACAACACATTGGCTTCCATCTACATTAGCTATTAAAGTAACTTCACTTCTACCGAGCCAATTAAAAGAAATAATGGTAACTAACGAATGTCTTACTACTACATTATTCCATGCGAAGATGACATTAATACTCCTCTGCTTCTAATGTCTTCGGGCGCACTGGGAGTAAACCATCTGCTGTATACAGGATGGCAACCAAGGCTTGATCACCTTTCTTTTGTACGTATGAAAATCCTTCATAGATGCTATGCCGGACTCTTGCCCACTAAAACCACACGTGCCCTACCACTGCCTACTGTTGGGGGCCCCGGGTAAGCCCTCGGAAGAATATCCCAGGATTGCCTAAACACTTTGGCTACCACCGCGGCGTCTCCTAGGGGGTTCGGGTGGGTAGTGAGTCTGGACGTGGACACTCTTTCACTCGAGACCATGGTGCAAGCCATGATCTCTAGTGGGAGTAAGTGGGACTGCACCGCCTCTTCGCGAGCAGGTCATGCTCGTGAAAGAAGCGGTGGGGCAGGAACGGGGGAGAACTCTCCCACCCGAGTTCCGCAGTCGGCAGCCCGGGCGCCGCCGACGTGTCTTCGCCGAAGACTATCGGCCTCCATGACCGGGGGCCTGAGGACGGTGAGAGGGCTGCTCACCGTCCTTACAAAAGCAGGCCTATGACGACAGCGTGACGTGAGGAGTTCACGCACGCCCCCCCCCCCCCCCCTTAGAAGCGTGATCACACCCGAAACCCCCCAAAGACGTGGGATAGCACCCGAAACGCCCCCTGGGCGAGGCCGCAGTGGTGGCCGTAGGTCTGTTGGGAGTTCTGGGACATCCTTCCGAGGGCTTACCCGGGGCTCCCAACCATAGGCTGTTGGGCGTAACGTGAAGTTTGCTTCTGGAAGAACCTCGAGCAGCCAACCCACAGTTCTCAGGCAGTAAGATCACACTAGTCGGAACACTACGCTGGGAAAATAATTTCACACATCCTATTCTCATCTATCTCATATAAGGTCATGTAAACGCTCCTTGTTCATACAACTCAATCTATTTCGCGAGTCTACGCTAAACGATCTAAGTTGAACAATAGACTTGTACCATTAGTAGATACCGCCTATAAATGTAATGATAAACAGAACAAAAGCAGATTGTTCCAGTACTAATTGTAACGTACGTATTGAAACTTGAGTGATATTAATTGCAATAATGCTAGCACTACCCGTTCGCTCCAAGTTTGCCGGTCACTTCCCATAATATGTCTCTTCACCAGCATCTACGCCAGCGATAAACTTGGAGCGAACGGGTTATACTTATGGCTCTAATTGAACGCAGCTGGGTTCATTGCTTCTGAAGGTTTCTGATGGCTATTTTAGGAGTGTAACGTGAGGATTGTCGACACGTGAGGTGTGAAGCTTGATGCTCGTAATAATGCTATTTATATTGAATAGGCGTGTTTGGTACGGTGTTAATTGGGCACTTTCAATATCAAAGAACGGACAAAACTGCTAGCACTAAAACGGCTTGAATTCGATTCGATTTCGAGTCGAATCGTCGTCAATCTGAATCGAAATGAAAATCATTATGAAAACTCACTCACTTGTACTATTCCACAACTTTTATTATAATTTTAATAATACCTAACCGGTTTCGCTATTATAGCATTCTCAAAGGTGTTTACACTAACTTTTGACATAAGTAATGATACTTTTTAACCATTTGTGCATGTAGGTATACAAAAATAAACATGGTTGTCACTATGAAGAATTTTCCCCCAAATATGGGGAAAAACTTTAGACATTTAAATACAAATCTAAATTAGCGAATAAATAAAATCTGTAAAATCTGAAGGAATAGTACAAGTGAGTGAGTTTTCATAATGTATAACAAGTTCCATCAAGTGCCAACAATCAAAAGTATAAAGGAAATGAAAATCGGTAACCGTTTCGAGGTGTCAATGTCTGTAAGCGAAACAGTTTCGGGAGTTCAAGATTTATTTTTATTTCAAAATTGCTTAACCCGTCTAAGAAGATTTCACTTCAAAAAGGATAAAAAAGGGCTTGCTCTTAGCATCAACACGATAAAATTAGGTAGCACTTTTATTATTATTATAACCTTTATTTTCCTTCAAGTACATTACTTATAATCTACAAAATCAGACTTCAATATTAATATCCGTTTCCTCGAGGAACTCAGTATGAGTAAAGGCCTCCTCCATGGCTTTCCAGTTGTCTCTATTGACGCTTCAATTATCCAGTCTTTTCCTGCTATGTCTTTGACTTCATCTTCCCATCTTTCTGCCGGTCTGCCTCTGTTTCTTTTTCCTATTGGTCCCTTCCAAACCGTGGTAATTTTTGTCCATTTTTTTCCTGTCATTCTAGCTATGTGTCCAGCCCATTTCCATTTTAATTTTTTACAGTAATGTAGAGCGTCAATGACCTTGGTAATTTTCCTTATTTTAGTATTTCTTATTCTATGTTTTCTCTTTACATTAATTAGACTTCTTTCCATTGCTCTTTGTGTTGTTGCTATTTTCCTACATGTATATTCATTAAAAATCCACGTTTGACATCCATAGGACAGACACGGTAGAAGGCAAGAATCCATTATTTTTTTCTTGAAGTGTGTACTCATGTTTGACTTGAGTATCTCTTTATAGGACCAGAATTTATTCCATGTTAACTGGATTCTTCTCTCAATTTCATCACGATGTCTTGAGGGACTAAATGATATTTGTTTCCCTAAGTATACATAATTTTCAACATATTCTATTGTAGTGCCTTGTATTGTTATTGCCTTCTTAAGATGGTTAGTCATTATTCGAGTTTTTTCTTTGTTAAGCTCTAGGCCTATTTTCAAGCTACGGTTATACAGCTCAGTTAGCATTTTTTCAAGTTGTTGTGCCGAGTCAGAGAATACTACGATATCGTCCGCAAATCTTAAGTTGCTTATGTAAGTGTTTTAACAAATATTCCTTTTTTATTCCAGTCTAGATCTTTCATCATATATTGAAGTACAAGAATAAATATTCTCGGTGAGAGGGGGTCACCTTGCCTGGCCCCTCTGTTAATTTTTATTTCTTTTCCACTTCGATCTAGTCTGACTCTACTGACACTTTTCGCATATATTTCCTTAATGAGTTGTATTAACTCTAAAGGTACTCCATACTCTTGTAGAGCTGCCCACATACTGTCATGTGAAATAGAGTCGAACGCTTTCGCGTAATCAATGAATGCCAAATATAAGGGTCTATTATATTCATTATATTTCTCTATAATTTGATCCAAAGCATGTATGTGGTCAGTCGTGGAAAAGCCTTTTCTAAAACCTGCTTGCTCGAATGGTTGATGTTGGTCAGTTATTTTCGAGAGTCGTCGTTCAAGACAGGTTGCAAGTATTTTATATAGAGATGGTTGTAGGCTGATTGGCCTATAATTACTTATGTTCGTAGGGTCTCCCTTTTTATAGAGTAGAATGATATCGGATACTGCCAGGTCTACGGGAATTGTTTTTTCGTCAATTATTTTGTTGAAAAAACTTGTTAGCGGCACGGTAAGCAAATTTTTTCCGACTTTTAATATTTGGTTAGTAATTTTATCCGGTCCGCTACATTTGTCTTCTTTACATTTTTCCAGCTCTCTATAAACTTCCATCTCTGTCAATCTCTCTATCTTTTCGTATCTAACCGGGGTCAAATTGTATAATGTTGGAAGCGAACTTCTTTTTTCGTAAAGATTTCTGTAAAATTCTGTTGCGCCCTCTATTATTTCTGATCTAGAGTAAGCAGATTTGTTTCTTTTTGTTAAACAAGGGATCCAATTTTTTGACATATTAAGCTCTTTGTATGCTTTTTTCAGGCTTCCTTTTTGTAATAAATGTTTTTCAAACCTTTGAGTCCTGTATTCTTGACGTTCTTTTCTAATTTCTCTATAGATAGACTTGTATAAGGCTTTTAACTCTATTTTTTCATCTTCATTGAGGAATTTTAAATTTTTTAGTTCGTGTCTTCTTTTGATTTTATTTTTAGTCGTATCTGATAAAATTGTATTTTTGCGAATCTTTTCCTGACTTTTAGGTATACTATTTAGGATTCCGTACCTTATTTTTTTGTAGCTAGACTCTACATCATCCATATCTAATGGGCATAAGTTTTCAAAGTTTTGTTGAAGTTTCTCTAAGAATAATATTTCATCTTCTTTAGTTCTAAGTCGATGTTCTGTCATTGTATACTTTGCTCTACTTTGTTTTATTTTCTTTACGGTAAATGTACTTCGTATCATTCTGTGGTCGCTATCAAAAGCAAACTGGTTTAGAACTTCTATATTGGTAAATTTACCTCTTACATTTGACAATATGTAGTCTATTTGACTTTTCCTTTTATTCGGTGATAACCAGGTCCATAAGCTTTTCGTTTTCTTTTTAAACATACTATTTATGACTGAGAGATTATTTTCTAGACAATATTGAATGAGCCTTTCTCCTCTATCGTCTCTTTTTCCATACCAAGTAGGACCCATTACCGTTTCTTCATTTTGTTTGCGTTGGCCGATACGAGCATTGAAATCTCCCATTAAAACAAAGTGCTTTTCAGTTCTATTATCTATGGTGTTTTGTAACAATTTGTAAAAAGATTCCATGTCTTGTTTAGATGCCTTGCAAGTTGGAAGATGAACCTGTATTATTGATAGACTAGACTGGTCGAACTGCATGTTTAGAACTGCGATTCGTTCGGTTATTCCTATAAAACTCTTGATGTATCTTTTCAAATACCTTTTTATGAAAAAGCCAATACCCAGACTACCTTTCGTTTCTCCATAATAGCAGAATATGTGTTCGGTATCCTCTATAATTTCGTATCCCAGTTGTCTTACCTCGCAAAGTCCTATTATGTCATATCTGATGTCACAAATGGCTTGTTTGAACTCTAGTAATTTTTCGTCTGTTGAGAGAGATCTTGCATTATACGTACAGATGTATAATGATGTTGAGAGTGATTTTTCTTGACATGGAGGGTTTTGGTCTTGAACTCCCACGGCGACCACCCGAGTTGGGAGTTTTGAGAGTTGGGTGGCGTCGTTATTTAGTTTTTTGAATCGTTACGAAGGTAAGAGGTAATACTGCTTGTTTTATTCTTTTTTGGTATCTGTTTAACAAAAGAAGAAGCAGATGTAGAGCTTTGAATATTCTCAGGGGATACCGGCAGCTGCCTCTTTTGTATGCGTATAGAGTCTTCGTCTGTACTTTTTTTTGTATTATTTTTCAGTGTAATTATCTTGTCGTAACGAATGAAAGCTTTATATCCTGCCTCTCTTTTACGTTTCAGCTCTTCTTGTAATTGTTTTCGTTTTTCTAGGACATTTTTAGGAAGATCTTCTTTTATGTATATTGTAGAGCCATCTAATAACTTCTTTTTTTTCAATATGTCTACCTTGCGAGCAAAACTGGTAACTGTCACCACGATGGGCCTAATCTTGCCTGTTTTCTGGCCTATTCTTCTCACCTCATCGATTTCTTCTCGTTGGCAATGTATTTTTAGAGATCCCGTGATAATTTTGAGTACCAGGTTGGATAGCTCGCTGTAACTATTCTCTGTCTCCTCTACTCCGAAAAATATTAAATTTTTCTTTTTCATTTGCCTCTCTAATTGATCTATTACAATTTGTTGTTTATCTATTTTACTTTCAAGCTCTTTTGTTTTCTCGTCAATCAGTGTAAATTTTCTGTTAATATTATTGTTAATTGACTCCTCTATATTTTTCATTTCCTGTTTCTGATCTTTTAAGTCAGTTTGAATCTGTTTTAAAATCTCCATAATAGACTCCATCTTTGATTTTTTTATTTGGCGGCCCTCTAGCGTTATACTTCGGTATCAAGTGAAACCAATAATAAAATAACAACAAACTTTGCTTCTACAGTTGATCGCTAGTCTCCAATAGATGGCGCTGTTTATAGTTTTATATCAAATGGATCTGCAAAACTGTTACTGGTTCACTATTCTCACAAGAAATAATATTCTTAACATAGGTAGATTTGCTTTGAAAAATCTTCACCTTTGTTTATTCTATTTTCACTTTTTACTGCAAACTGGTTGAGAAATCAATCAATAGTCTCTAATAGATGGCGCTGTTCGTAATTTTGTTACGAATTTGATGTAGTAACAATTTTTTGATGATTCATTATTTGCAGGTTATTTTACAGCATAAGCGATTATAATTTAAAATATTCTTCACTTTAGTTCTTAATTCATCACTTATCACTTTAGTACGGTTAAAAATCGTCTTAAAACAAAGTTTGTTTGCGAGGTATTTAGTAAATTATTCACTGTATGCCAATGTCGTTATGGCTGAACATTTGTCTTTTTCTGTTTAACTATCGAAAATTAATCGCCACTAACACTTGTAGACATTCTTCTCGATTTATTTCACAATATCTTCACTATATTTCAACGAATTTAGCACTGTTTATATTTTAATTTCGAAAACCTTACGCAGCCGATGTAAACAAGACAGTGTTGCCACACCAACCCTATACATATTGCCTAATCATTCGCTACCAATTACAGTAGTGTACACAAACCGTGTTTGTAACTACAACACGTGCGCTATAAGTCGAGGCAAGCTTGAAAGAAACTCTTCCCAATCTTGCCTCAACTTATCGTGCACGCGTATAACAGCTAGGGATTGCAATCCGGTGTCATTTTGAATCCGGCCGGATCCGTACCGGACTTCTCAAATCCGGCCGGGTCCGACCGGATCCGGCCGGATTGAGTTAACCAGGATAACTTGCTTTCTTTTTTTATTCCAACATGAACTGTTAATGAAGTGTAAATTTAAAAAAGATACCCCTAATACGGATTAAATCCTACTAATATTATAAATGTGGAAGTTTGTGAAGATGTTTGGATGTTTGGATGTTTGTTACTCAATCAAGCTCTAACGGCTAAACGGATTGAGTTGAAATTTGGTACAGAGATAGCTTATGGTCTGAAATAACACATAGGGTACTTTTTATCCCGGGAATAGGTTCCCACGGGAAGCAAGGACGGGTACCGAATTTCACGCGGGCGAAGCTACGAGCATCATCTAATTTATAAATATTCATCTTCCGAAACTAAATCTAAAATCTTAAAGTTAAGGTAATAGTCCAGCCAAGAAAGCACAAAGCAATGTAGAGTGAACGGGAACCTAAGCTGTTTATTAAGAAATTTAATCAGGTTGTTTAAGAAGAGAACATACTAATAGTCCCCTCATCTATAAGGCGTGCCGGAAAAAGGGCGGGTGTGACAAAGATTCATTTTTTTAGTTTTTCGGCAATATAACTAAATCAGTGCTTTGTAGCAAGTGCTTGTAAGATAAAATTAGAGCATATAAAGTATTAATAACTTTCGTTCTAAAAACTTTTCCATAATTCCAACCGTTTATAAACTACACGCTCCAAAATGTATAGAAAACTAGCTGATGCTCGCGGCTTTGCCCGCGTGAAATTTGGTTCCCGTTCCGCTTCCCTTAGGAACATATTCCCGGGATGAAATGTAGCCTATGTGTTATTCCAGACTCTAATCTACCCCGGTTACAAATTCCAGCCCGATCCGTTCAGCCGTTAGAGCGTGATCGAGTAACAAACATCCAAACATCTTCACAAAGTTTCACATTTATTATATTAGTAGGATAAAGCTATTCTGCGTGATCGTTCGTTCGTCACTGAGTATCTCACTGTGGGAAAACTTAGTATCAGGCATCTATTCATGTAAGCAAAAATTTATTGTGCTCGTATAACATCTGCAACAAGAATAGCTCTAGGGATCTAGTCTTCTGAAATTTTGGGTAACTGACGGGTTTCAGATATAATAATAAATATCATTCTTTGTGATATTTTGCTCCTTCAGCAAACGATATCATTAATGCGGGACAAACAATAAAAACTTCGTTACTCTAGGCATTAATCTTCAAATTACATACCTCCCTGACGCTATTCCTGTGTTTCATTTAAAAACTCAACCGAATGTTAAATACGCTAAATCGCTATCATTTCTACATTTCGGAAGAGTGTAGTTTAAAAACGGTTGGGAATATGAGAACTGTATGTAATCAAAGTTATGGAGATTTTTGTAAGTTTTTATTTCATGGTCGAACATGTTTTGCTACAACGCACTGTTTTTGGTATTTTGGTAAAAAACTTGAAATTTATTTTTTATTTATTTATTCAAACTTTATGCACAGAAATAGTACCTACATTGGCGGACTTAATGCCAAAGGCATTCTCTACCAGTCAACCAAAAGGTATTAAAATTGGCCCTTTGTCACGACCCTCTCTTCGCCTCACGTCTTAGATGTCGGAACTTTTAGTATGTATCATCTCATCGTAACATGTAAGTTACACACTGAAGGGGTCACCCTTCAGTGCGTAACTTACAGGTTACGATGCGCGCGAGTCGTTTGAGTCATCAAACGACTCGTGCGCAGTGCAAGCTCCTTACATTTGTACCATCCTTGGCGAGGGCATGATTATTTTGCCAAAATATGCAAACACCGGATCCGGTCGCCGCCGGATCCGGCAGTGGATTGGTGCCGGATCCGGTGGAAGAAAAATGATGCCGGATCCGCCGGATTACCGGATCCGGTTTTCCGGATTGCAATCCCTAATAACAGCACGTTTGGCTTTCGTCCAATGATCGGCAGGTGTTATAAACATTCGGTTTATTTTCACCTAACACGAGTCTCCTGCAGGTGTTTGACGTCAATGGTGACATGTTTCTATTTATAAATACACCTGTAAAGCTCCCCCTCTATTACGCAGTTGCCTTATCCTTTTATCAGTAGGTACGATGGGCATTAAAGATGAAGTTTGCTTTGGCCGGTAGGTAGAAACCTAACCAAAGATAATGTAATAGTATTACATACAGATAGGCAACTCCCTGCTCCCCACTGAGCAAGCTTCCCCAGCTCCGCCACGAACGTCATTATAGTTGGAAGGTATTTTAAGGGCACATTTGCTTAACCTTAGTGGTCACACACTCATTCAAGATCGGTACAAACGTAACGTGTTTTTAGTGTAGGTGACAGGATGGAAAATTAATCATTTGTATGGAGTTTCCGCCCTGTGCCCTAACGTAAAACAGTCGAGGATAACCTCAACTACATAATTGTAATAGGGGAATGACGAATCAAACTCCTCAAGTAAATGTATGTAAGACTTAAGAGCCTACCAGACGCCAAATTGTTAAAAGAAGATAGAAGATATACATTTTACCGTGCAAGAAAGAGAGAGATGCGATCGGTTTTTGCGCGCTTTTAACGAAATAAATCTATATACAGGGTGGAATTTAAAGACGGTAGTTGGAGGTAAAGTACCCTTAATATTGATAATGGCAAGTTTTGCTGAAAGGAAACATTCCTTTATTTTCAAAAGTAAGTAAAACTGCATTCAAAGATTTTTGAAAAATCACCTGCTTGAGCCGGGAATCGAACCTAGGAGATGTAAAAAAAAGCATTCTGTATTTTATGATACCAACCGGAAGAGTCTTTAATAAGGAACAATTTCTTTTAACCAACATAGTATCTTACATTAAAGGAAGACCAAGTAAAATATGTTTTTATTGTAAAGCTTACTCACTAACACTATCTGAAGAAGAAAAACAGTGTTATTGAGATTCTTCTCCTTTTTTTAAGTTGTTTAAAAAAATGTTTTAGTTTCTGTCAATGGAAATATTCGTTCTGGTCACTTAACTAACCAATTTAAAAAAAAAATAGGAATTTACCAATTAGACTTTTTTTTTCTTCAGATAGTGAGTTCAGGCAGCTTTTCAATAAAAACATATTTTACTTGATCTTCATTTATTTTAAAGTACTATGTTGCTTAAAAGTAAATGATCCTTAATAAAGATTCTTTCGGTTGGGATCATAAAATACAGGATGTTTTTTTTTTCACATCTCCTAGGTTCGATTCCCGGCTCAAGCAGGTGATTTTAAAAAAATCTTTGAATGCAGTTTTACTTACTTTTGAAAATAAAGGAATGTTTCCTTTCAGCAAAACTTGCCATAATCCATATTATGGGTACTTTCCCTCCAACTACCGTCTTTAAATTCCACCCTGTATATAAAAATCAATGCCACTTTTCGTTGTAATTTTATAACTCAAGAACGGGCTCACCTATCCAAACCAAATGTATAGGCACTGTATACTGTAGTTTGACTCGGCCGGATTTTAGAAATAAATGCCTACAGCCGCGCGGTACGTAAGCATGCCATAGGGCTGCCCACCTACAGCATTTTAATAATATGTGCCTACTTTGACTTTTTATTTAGTATTGCGATTGTAAATATGTACATACATACATTCATATAGTCACGCCTTTATCCCTGAAGGTTTTTTTTTATACTACTTAGGTGGCAGACAAGCTTACGGCCCACCGGAAGGTTGGTAACCGTAGCCTATAGATGTTTGCAACACCAGAGGTGCTACACACGCGCTGCCGACCCGGGCGCAGGTTGTGACGACCCACAGTTGAAATTTTTCAAGCCGTCCATAAGGCCTTCAACTTGGCTTAACGACTGTCATTTTACTGACAATCGGGACCAACGGCTTATCGTGCCTTCCGAAGCACGGAAACGCTCGTAAATAAATGTCACAAAGTGGTCCACGTGGTGGTCACCCATCCATATCCGGCCATAGTAAATGTTGCTTACTGCAGTGATCGTTTACAGAACACTGAGTCCGCGGGGCCACGAGCGCTTCGAAAGGTGTAGGCAGAGGCATAGTATACGCCCACATTTTACCTTATAGTTTTACGTACGCGTAATAGATAGTGAGCCTAATGCAGTTGATTTTTTCCAATCCGTCCACAAGGCCTTCAATTTGTATTAAGGATTGTTGTTTTACTGACAACCGGCTTTCATTTCGAGTAATATTAAACCTGTTTTATTCAAACAAAAAAATACTTTGTGAGTAATAATGTAATATCCCCGCAACGGCTGGCGGCGCGGGGTGGCGGCGCAGAGCCCGTTATCTACTAACGATTGAGTGAGACGGGTGTAGAAATTTAAAAACGAGTAAGCGGCGTAGACAATAATAATCGGCTCATCACATGTTTCGTCAGTGATAGAATCACGGAATTCTAGTCTTTATAATCATTGCTTTAAATTTTTGATTTACAAAATTAAAACTATTTTTCGATTTGAAAGTACTAATCAGTCTCTAGTACACTAGTACTTTTCGTACATTGTCAAGTTGTGTTAAACTTTGGAAGTTCATATTTGTCTCTATGCGTGTAATAAAAATCAAAGGTACTTAACAAAAATGCTGTCAATTTTTTTTTATTCACGTACATTTCACACAACGCTATCTGATCCCAAAGTAAGCTAGGAATAACCTGCTTGTGTTATGGGTATCAGACCACGGATATTAATACTAATATACTTTTTAAATACATAGATATTATACATAGAAACAACCAGACTCTTGAGACAAACATTTATGGGTCACACAAATATTTGTCTCGGGTGGGAATCGAACCCGACCGCGCCACAGAGGCAGTCATACGGTGCTAAGTGTACTGTAACATCGGTCATCCACAAAGAAATGAATACTCTTGAGACATACCTAAATCATTGCTCTCAATTAAATAACTACGAACTGACAACGGAACTAAATGTACTACCTACACGTACTAGAGTTCTGAACTAGTTTTTTTTTGGATATTGTACTATATTGGATCGCACCGTTCACTGACTGAGCAAGCACGGAACTAAATGTACTACCTACACGTACTAGAGTTCTGAACTAGTTTTTTTTGGATATTGTACTATATTGGATCGCACCGTTCACTGACTGAGCAAGCACAAGTCTAGTTTTAAACACAAACATACCTACTTCATGTAACTACCTAGTTCACTCGTGTCAATCACTTTCTTTAACTTTAGTCAACTAGTAGTATAGTACCAATTAGTACTTAAGTAAAATCAATTTATAGTCTTACCTTTCGGAGTTTCCAGGTAATCTAAAAAACGTTATCTCTGGGTGCGTTATTGACGAATTCATGCAACCAAAATAAGCACAATAGACTCTAGTTGTCATATTAAATATTTTAAGTAAATAAAACACGCGCGGTTACTATCTAAAAAACGACACACCGTCCATTCGTCTACTCGGCACAATCGCCTGCTAGCGTGCTGAAAGGCCTGCCGAAAACGAGAATCGTAGGTATAGCTTGCGCTTCGTCCGTTTGTAGGGAGCTACAATACTGGTTAAACAATATATATTTATACTGTGGTATAGGCTTTGTTCGGACTATTTAGTAGATGGTTTATGTGAAGGTCGAGCGGTTCTTCATTTATCGCGCTAACGAAGTTGCGCGGGTCAGCTAGTTAATTATAAAAAAACTATAACCTATATGAAAAAAAATGCTCTAGTGCAAATGAAAATTTTACTATTGTCTTTCTTATAAATATGTTATATTATAAAAACAACTTAAAATATACGAGATCTAGCTTAAAATTTCACGAAATCGAGGTATTTTCAACACAAAAATCTATCGAGGATTTTATCAGTAATCGTGTTACGAGCCTAGAGCGTTTTTAGTTCATGAACTGAAGTTGTCTGTGTTCAAATTTTAATTCAGCAGACCTCACTAGTCCTGAGATCTAGATCAAAGTAATAGTCTATTTGGCGTCATATGGACTCTTAAGGTGGCTTTACCCTCCAGATTGTTGCTAATCATCGTACAATTCGTTACCTAGTATTAAGTCTCATTCGCTACCCCTGCATTGCAGAGGTAGTCAACATTATTTTTACGTAACATTTAATCGTTGTAAGCTATTGTGACGACATCAACAGTGATTGTTAAACGTTTATTTGCTGACGACGATTTCACAAAAGTTTCACAGGTGAATGAGTAAACACAAAAAATAACCTTATTATGGAAATTAGGACAGATAGAGTACCTGTATATTTTCGATGTGGTAATATCCAAGTAGATATTATTTCCCGGTAACAATGGACTAATACTTATGTCCTCAGAAGTCACTAATGCAGTCTACTGCGGTCTCTGCATAGGATACGTAAGGTGGAGGCTCGTGTGCCACCTTACGTATCCAAACCATCCCTTATTTTCTCATAAAATCTTATCTAGGTACTTGTTAGGAAGACATTTCTCTGAATGTAAATCTTTTGCGGAATCTTTAAGTACAGTACAATGACCTGCTAGTCAAAATAATTCTACATAAAGTCTCAAATGTCCTAGATTATTGAGGAGTTTTGAGGGTACTTTTAGTTTCTCGTGTACTATCTTTCTCGTTACACTGCCAATTTTGCTACTGACAAGGGATAACTTTATTGTGAGAACTGTCAGGTACAAAAAACTGATAAAACGTAGCCGATATTTTCTCCTTCAAGCATTAGATAAGATAAAAATAGTCTCAACAAACGATATTGAAGTCGTCTGTTTTGTATCATTTCAACGAGTTTTTTGTCCTTTAATTTAGTTTCCGAATTGAGGCTATGTACGCAATCATCCTTTAACCCCGAGGGGGTAAGTAAAGGTCGATAACCCACCCACCCTTTGAAACGATAAATACACTTAAAATATCTTATTCTGGGCAAATTGGGTGTCTATTGACGTATTTTCTAGACTGTAAGAGACATTACAGATCTGCGTGGGTTATTCGCCTAGGGGTTGGGATTTTTTGGGATGTTATTCCCTGTCTTTGGCGGTTGATTCGGGTGCTATAAAACATCTTAGGGCCGCTCTTTTGGGAGTCCTGGGACATCCTTCCGAGGGCTTACCCGGGGCATCCGTAGACTGTTGTGCGTTACGTGAGGTTTTTTAGTCGGTAGGAGTCCATAGCATCCATGAAGGATTTTCTTTCACGTTAAAAAATAAAGCACCTTGGGGCCAGCGACTATTGAATGTAGATATTAGCAGTTGAAAGACAGTTGGTACACTTCTTGTCCTTAGGCAATCGGAAAACAGGCACTAACGCGAACGCCTAGAATCTCTTAGTCCCACTACTTTCTTGAAATTTATCGCCATCTAAATTTCTGGCACCAAATAGCTGACGAGGTCATATCAAATCAGCATTTGGCAGTCCACTCCTGGACTTAGGCCTCTCCCAATTTGCGCCTCAACACACGGTCCTGCGCCTTCCGCATCCAGTCCCAGCCGGCGACCTTCCCTAGATCGTCGGTCCATTTGGTGGGTGGACGTCTTACCCCACGTTTACCAAGTCGCGGTCTCCACTCCAGAACTCGTGTGCTCCATCGACTGTCGGGTGTTCGGCCCACTGCTACTTTAAAGTGCATATTCTGCGAGCTATGTCGACCACTTTAGTTCTCTGCCGGATAACCTCATTTCGAAGTTAATCCTTCAAAGATACTGACGAGGTTTAAGTCACTAATTTCGGAGATATAGGTGTGTATAGATAATTTATCGTTATAGGAAGTATTAGGTAGTTCAACATAAGTACGCAAAAGCTATTTATAGGTTATTCACCGATTTCATTGTATTGTTTTATCACGTACTGATAGGATTAACAATGTGACACATTGAATGGTAAGGATTTTGTACACAATATACCTAGTAAGTTAAACCGTGACCAATGTCCTACCTAACATACCTTCATAAGAACGGTGACGTTCGCAAACGGAAAATCACGCTGAAGGTCACCCATCTTAGTGACCGTTTACTTGCAGGACACTGAGCAAGCGGGACTAGCGTTTCTGTGCTTGATGAGTTCCTAGAAACCTTAGGAGTAAAGCACAAGATATGCACAGGAGCTTTTTAAGAACTCACAGTTACTAAAACCGTTTCAGACATCAATTTTTAGGGTTCGGTATCCAAAGGAAAAAAACGGGACCCTATTCATGAAACTTCGCCGTCCGTTTGTCTGTCCGACACGAGGCTGTATCTCAGGAACTGTGATAGCTAGAGAGCTGAAATTTTCACCGATGATGTATTTCTGTAGCCGCTATAAGAAACAACAAATACTAAAATCAGAAAAAATGTGATTAAGGGGCCGATACAACAAACGTGACTTGTTCGTTTTTGGTACGATACACTCTCTGTGCCCAAGTCCGACTTGCACTTTGCCAGTTTTTATGTCCTTCAGTAAAAAAGCAAATCTAAAGTAGGTACATATGTTACACAAAGAGAATAATAATCCTTGTTACCATGTAGTAGTAGAGAACCAACGTTCGATACGCGTACATTACAGCCGCTAATAACTTCGTATGACATAAGTCGCCGAACGCCCACGACTGCCATTTTGCGTGTTATCGAACTTGTGTGACGTATCTATTGCTCAATGTTTTTAACAGAACAATGAACTTATGATAAGAATAGTTATTGTAAAAAAAAAACATAGTTTTTGCCAGCTTCACCGACTTGTGCTGAAAATTCTGTTTACAAATAGATTTTTTCCTTACATTACCTTTTTAATTGTAAACATTACCTACACTTTTTAATGTAAACATAACACTTTTTAATTTAAACATTACACTTTTAAATGTTAATGTTACGTTTTTGATAGGTATATTACTTTACCCATTTTGAATGTATAAAAATGTAAATATATTATTCTGGTTATTAGCCTTTTCTCCTAGGCTAAATCAAATAAATAGGACAAGGTAATAATATAAAACAAACTTGATATCTAATCCAATAAAAAGTAATTTCCATAGTAAAGTAGAATTTACGATACTGTAAGATAAAATTTATTGAAAAAGTTTACCTTGTGAGAGAGGTCATGTTACAATTTACTTATTATGAACTAAGTGCTATATCGTCCTGGCTTATGACCAAATTGAGATCAATAACACCGTTATAAGGCTTTTTGGATGAAAGTACTAAGGCTTTTAGAACATTGGAAGTAAGTAGGTAATGAAAATTTATGCTTGGAATATAAATCGAAAGTTATCTACTTATTTTGTTGCGTTACTTTCCGATTCAATGTTTAAATCGAATTGCCTACTAATCGGATGGCTGCCTACCCAGATATCTGAAGTAGTTGGGTGGTTGTGCCAATTCATGTAAATTCTACCCAGAAAGTGACAAATAATGAAGCCTTTGGTTCCGTCCTTTACTCAGGACCTTTGGATAAAGGATAGGATAAAGGATGACATGGGCATTGATGGTCTCAACCATCAATGCCCATGTCATCCTTTATCCTTTCTTTAAGCGATGTGTGTCAGAAAGGATTCTCGAAGCCAGCTTGTCGCCAAATGTTCCAAACATCTCTCATAATGCCCTTTTTCTTAATCGCTCTAATACTCGAGCACGGGAGAACCTACTCTAGTGCTAGAACTAGCACAGTGGATAGAATCTTCGCCAGAACTGAGCGTTTCAAAAGATCATTCCTCTGTCGAACTTTACAAAACCTGGAAGGACCTGCCCGCACACGTGTTTTCCTCATCTTACAATCGCTGGTTCTTCAAGCGGAGCGTGAAGAGGCACATCACAGGGCCGCTAACTTGAGAACCACTGTCAGGAGTCTTACGGATTGTAAGAGTGGCCCCCAATCGCTAGATGTGCCGCGGCTTTCCATCAGGCTGGCGACGTCAATTTGCCGAGCTAAATAAATAAAATTAGCAACAAAACCATCGCCTTGAGGGAACACCATTATAACCTTCAATCTCTGGACGGAAAGTCCGAAGAAAACACTTCTATTTTTAGTGTTTTGTGTATGTATTGATAAGAGTAGTTGTTGATCACTGTCAAGGGCCTCTGTTTGAACTTGTAATCTGACAGAAGTGGCTGATAGATTGATGATGACAGTGGTATCTTGATAACACCACGTAACTACGTCACAGTTGGAGATTCTAACATTGACTTTTGTATTGGTATCGAGGCTAGAACCAAAACACCAAGATTTATCTCAAAAAAACATACAACACTTTATCTATCCTTTTCATTTATATTTTCAAACACAAAACGTCCCTTTTCCCAAATCGTAGTAAGATAAACACTTTACCAAAATCACCACATATATTCATACACATTATACATAGTAAACACCCTAACTCCGAAACAAACATTTGTGGATCACACAAATTCGGACCGACCCAGGAATCGAACCCAGGACCTACAGCGCCGCACGCGGTATCACTACCGACTACGCCACGGAGGCAGTAAAGGTCACAGTCCCACGTTTTACAGGTAATTATGGGGAATTAAAATCTCCGGAATCCAAAGCCAAACTCAACTGCAAGCTAGTGCCTACCTACTATATACACTCGAGAGCAATGAATCCGGGTCACTTAAAGAATGTTAAAAATCTCGGAAACTAAAAATAATAATAATAATAATAATAAAAAAAAAAAAAAAAAAAAAAAAAACCTGGCGACAGATACACGTCAATATTTTTGCTCCACAAATTTTATTGGATTTTTATTACATAGATACATAATAACCCTGTTTTTTAACACATTACTGAAATTATAATACAAATGATTGTGAAAATGCATAAATTTCGACGAAAAATATATAAAACCTTACTTTACAGAAGATTTCATCAAGTGTTTGACAAATGTCACTTGACACAACATGAATAAGATATTATTTATGTACATGAATCGTGAAAATGTTGACCAGAGCCAGGACACAACGAGCACAGCTAACATCTCCGGACTCATCACTCCGCTCCGCCTCTCTTCTTCGTGAAAATACAACAAACGTAGAGGCGTCGAGCTCAACATCAAGTGATGAGTATTTCTCTCCGCCGACGTCGCCAACGCCTGTACGTCGGCCGGGGAGAGGCCGGCCACCGTCTCGCTTGGGACCCCGAGGCCCACCGGCCTCGAACAGGGCCCCCGCTTCCGGTGGTAATGTGCACCGCATGCGATGGACTAATACCATTAATGAGAACGTCATGCGGGCATATTTTGCGGCAACAGAGGGGGGAACTATTCGCACTGCGTATCGTGACCGTATGCTGCACTTGTTTCGTGACCTTGAACCAGCTGTCGACGTTTCCGCTCAAAGATTGTCGGATCAAGTGCGTGCTATCCAACGTAATCGTATGTTGGATAGTAACGTACTTGAGAGACTACGCTTAGAGTATCTGCGAAATGACCATGTTATCTACAATCCGCCACTAAGAGAAGAAGCTAGTATCCCAATCAACTTTGTGGTTAGTCAAAATACGGCAGTAGATGACATGGTTATATCAACAGATACTAGGTACAATGAGGAGATACTGGTAGCTTTGGAGTGTGCGATTGGGGAATATCGGACTATGCCCATTAATATTAGGCCACGTCTACCTCGATTGCCCATGCATAGAAAGAACTTGACACTGGTGAGTACTGTTGATTCACTATTATCTAAGTATTTAGAAAATAGTGAAACTCTTAGTGATACTCATTCAATCCTGTACTGCGCTGCCATGGCAACATGTCGTGTAGCAGGTGTTCCACTTTTGGTGGAAAACCATGATACACGACCGACAAGACCTACCGTGCCGGGGTGGCAGCGTAGGATTGAACGACGTATCACTGAGACAAGAGTACTCATCAGCAAGTTATCATGCTTTAGATCTGGGAATACTCGGCCGAAGGTGATGCGCTTTGTGAACCGCGCATTTTCAGGAACTGGAGTTAGTTCCATGGATTATGTGAATCGGGTCACAGAGCGCATTGACTTCCTAAAGCAAAAAGTTTATGCATGGGCACATCGGATTCGTAGATTCAAAAAACGCGTAGACCGATTTACTATCAATCGCAGATTCCAAAGAGACCAGAGATGGGTCTATAGAAATTGGGAACAATCTGATAAAGGTGTGAATGACGGACATCTACCGGATACTGATGAAACAAATAAATTTTGGCAAAGTATCTGGTCGGTACCCGTTAGTCACACCGAGGGTGATTGGATGTGTGATGTCGAGCGGGCATGTGAGAATGTATCCGACATGGAAAAGATAGTCATTGACAGTTCTGATGTAGCTAGTGCAGTCCGTCCGTTATCTAATTGGAAATCTCCAGGGCCGGACGGACTGCACAATTTTTGGCTAAAATGGCTACGCAGTTCACATGCTCGATTGGCATCTCACTTCCAATCTGCTCTTGAATCTGGATCGTTGCCAATTTTTATGACAACTGGTGTGACTCATCTGCTCCATAAATCTGGAAGTACTTCGAACCCCAGCAATTATAGACCGATCACGTGTCTGCCGTCGATCTATAAACTTTTGACATCCATTTTGAGAGATAAAATAAGTAAACATATTGATGTGAATAAAATTATGAGTGATTCTCAAAATGGATGTAGAAGTGGGGCTCGGGGTACTAAGGAGCTCCTCCTTATTGATATGACTATTAGCCAACAAGTTCGTCGTAACCGTAAGAATCTATCAACATGCTGGATAGATTATAAGAAGGCGTTCGATTCTGTACCCCATACGTGGCTCTTAAGGGTGCTGGAGTTGTATAAAGTTGATACAACTCTATGCACCTTTTTACAGTCATGTATGAGGCAATGGAGGACCCTTCTTACCTATCCAGGATGTGGGGGGTTCTGCGGTGACGATGAGCCGATTAGGATTAAGCGGGGCATCTTCCAAGGTGACAGTTTGAGTCCTCTTTGGTTTTGCTTAGCACTGAACCCTCTTAGTACTTTACTAGAGAGTTCAGGGCTAGGTTACAGATTACGAGGAGGAGGTCAGGTTATATCTCACTTACTTTTCATGGACGACTTAAAGCTATTTGCCACAACAAATTCTCATTTGATTGATTTACTAAAGGTTACTGAGAACTTTAGTAATTCAATTAAAATGGAATTTGGTGTGGATAAATGTGCAGTTATGCATGTTAAGCGAGGACGGATAGTGGAATCGGAAGGTATTCAGCTTTCTGATTCCATTCATCTGACATCACTCCTCGTATCTGACACCTATAAGTACTTGGGTATGTCACAAGCGTTGGGCATCAATGAAGCTGACATGAAACAGTCGTTGCGAGAACGTTTCCTGAGTCGCCTGAGAAAAGTATTAAATAGTCTTTTATCGGGCGGCAACAAGGTGCGTGCTTATAACGGCTGGGTCATGCCACTCTTGATGTACTCCTTTGGCATACTCAAGTGGACTCAAACTGAACTAGATGCCTTAGACAGGAGAGTTCGTACACTATTGACATCATATCGAATGCATCATCCGCGTTCATCGGTGATGAGGATGTACATCCCGCGGAAATGTGGCGGTCGAGGCTTCCTGAATGCCAAAACCCTACATAACCGCGAGGTGTGCAACCTTAGAGAATATTTTCTCCACATGCATGCGGATGTGCATCGGGATGTTGTCAAGGTGGATACTGGACTCACCCCGCTTGCCTTGGCGAAAGAGAACTGGCGCAAACCTGTAATACTGGGTGTTGATGACCGGCAGGAGATATGGAAGGGCAAGGAGCTCCACGGTAGGTTTTATAAGGCTCTGCATGGATCTCATGTAGACCTTATAGCCTCTGTGGCCTGGCTACGATTCGGTGATCTCTTTGGAGAGACCGAGGGTTTTGTCTGTGCAATTGCAGATGAAGTTATCATGACGAACAACTACCGGAAATATATACTGAGGGATGGTACGACTGATGTATGTCGAGCGTGTCATCTTCCTGGCGAGTCCCTCAGGCATATTATTTCTGGTTGTTCTCGTCTTGCTAACGGCGAGTACTTGCACAGGCACAACCTAGTAGCCAGGATCGTCCATCAGCAACTTGCTCTGAAGTATTACCTGGTGGATATCGAGGTTCCATATTACAGGTATGTAGCTGAGCCAGTTCTTGAAAATGGTCATATCACATTGTACTGGGATCGATCTATTATCACGGACAGGACTGTTGTAGCCAACAAGCCTGATATTGTGGTAATAGATCGATCTGAGCGGCGAGCAATGATTGTTGATATCACAATCCCCCATGACGAGAATCTCGTGAAGGCTGAGAGCGACAAAAAAATAAAATATGTGGACTTAGCTCGCGAGATTGTCGACATGTGGGAAGTCGATACGGCAATCATTGTTCCAATAGTCATTTCCGCTAACGGTCTTATAGCTAAGAGCCTCGACCAATACCTTCAGAGGCTCGCGTTGGGCAGCTGGATCAAGGGCGTGATGCAAAAAGCAGTGTTACTGGACACGGCACGCATTGTGCGGAGGTTCCTCTCTCTGGAGCCCTAACCACCGGTAGCTTGGTCCCTGTACCCGATGCCGGTGGGATACTATATTTTATATTTTTAAATGTATTTTTTTTATAACTATATTTAAAAATGTATTGTATAAGTTATTTAATTGAATAAAGAGCATAATAATAAATATTGTTGGACATTCTCACACAACATCATCTAGCCCAAACTAAGCTATAAGCTTGTGCTATGGGATCTAGACGACTGATAGACATACTTATATATTTCTAAATACATACATATTATACATAGAAAACACCCAAACTCCGAAACAAACATTTGTGGTTCACACAAATATTTGGACCGACCCGGGAATCGAACCCAGGACCTCCAGCGCCGCAGGCGGTATCACTACCGACTACGCCACAGAGGCAATCAAAATGATAGGTTAATGCAATAAATTGTATTTAATAGACAATGTAATACTCCTTAAATGAAAGTAAAAAAAATATGAGTCACCATACATTTTATTAACACAAAATTACATAAAGAAAAAACTGCTGATCTCTCCTTAAAACAAAAATAGGAAACATGAAATTTTTGAACTTTATTACGATTTTCTTGAATTTTAATACTTCGTATTGCCTCCTCGTGCTTCCATTACTGCGTTTACGCGGTTTGGCATGCTGTACACCAAGTTCCTTATACGATTTTGGGGAATATTCTCCCATTCCTCTGTGAGAGCAATTTTGAGCTCACGAAGCGTGATTGGGGGAGGGTTTCGTTGTTTTACGCATCTGCCTAGCTCGTCCCAAGCATGCTCGATCGGGTTGATATCCGGGCTGCGCGCTGGCCACTCCATACGAGTAATGTTCATCTCTTGAAGGTAGTCATTCACAATCCTACCTGTATGAGGTCGGGCATTGTCATGCATAAATATAGCATCCTCACCTAAATTGACCATAAATGGACCAACGTGATCATTGAGGATTTCTTCCACATATCTTACGCTAGTTAAAGAGCCGTTTTCTATGATCACCAGCTCTGTGCGACTTTCAGAAGAAATTCCGGCCCACACAAGTACAGACCCACCACCGTAGGCTACTTTTTCTTCGATGCATGCTTGCTTGAATCTTTCCCCTGGTCTTCGATACACTCTGTGTCTTCCATCGTGCTTGTAGAGCATAAATTTTGATTCGTCGGAGAACATAACTTTTGACCAATCTTCAATACTCCAATTTACGTGGCTCTGGGCATACCTTAGTCTCGAAATACGATGCCCACGCTCCAGTTTAGGGCCGTTTGCAGGTCTAAGGGGTTTTAAGTTAGATTCAGCAAGCCGACGTCTTACTGTCCATGCACTTGGGTTACTTCCTCCGAGGCGTCGAAACTGATTGGTGAGTTCAGTTCCTGTGAGAAAGCGATTTCGAAGCATGGTGTTCACCAAGTATCGGTCTTCTCGTGCTGTGGTACACCTGGTTCTGCCCGTTCCTGGTCTGCGTAGGTTAGAACCAGTTTCTTCGTAACGTCGGAGAACTCTTTGTACTGTTGACAGCGACACACCGACAGTCCTGGCTGTATCGCGCTGACTCCGGCCGGTTTCCAGCATTGTAAGTATTCTGGTGCATTCTTCAGGCGTAAGCGACATAATTTCAGCTTGATTAATGAATATAGAGCACTATCAACATGGTTTATGTACCCACATAAATGACAGATTACAAACAAAAGCAACACCAAATGCTGTAATTTCGTAGTTCCCATCTTCGAAAGTGGCCCTTTTTCAAATTTGATTTTTTTATGATATAACTTTACAATAACTAAGAAGTTTTAATACCTTCATTTAAGGAGTATTACATTGTCTATTAAATACAATTTATTGCATTAACCTAGCATTTTTAGTTTCCGAGATTTTTAGGATTCTTTAAGTGACCCGGATTCATTGCTCTCGAGTGTAGACAAGGCCCTGGAAAATACAGACCATAGTGACGTCCAAAAATTACCATTCAAAGACGACCTCGGGGTCCTCCACACCAGTGGACACATTATATTTGGTTTTCAAAATTCAAACATGAAGGAGATTTTCAGCTGTTTCCTGAAAATCAGCCTAAATATGTATGTGTTAATATACCCGATCGTATGTGTTTAACGAGCACTCAAGCGTTTAGGCGCAGAATGCCATGTTCGCAAAATGTCAACCGTTCGCAAAATGTCAAGTTCGCAAAATGTCAAGTTCGCAGAATGTCAACTTCGCAGAATGTCATGTTCGCAGAATGTCAACTTCGCAGAATGTCATGTTCGCAGAATGTCAACTTCGCAGAATGTCAACTTTCGTTGTTATTTATACTGTTGGTTGATGGCACTTGGTAGAACTTGCTGCACATATTGAAGTGTGGGATTTATGGGACATGTTGGTGTGGAATGGTTATAAAAAAAATAACCACGAAGACTAAGGCGGGAGCGAAGCGGAGCGGAGCTCCCGCCTTAGTCTTCGTGGTTATTTTTTTTTTGCCTTCTTGGTTATTTTTTAGCCTTCTAACCTAACCTATCCAAGTCGAGGTACTCTAAGTCGGGATGTTAACCATTCACTTATTATGGTTAAAAACTCGACTTGTATAGGTTAGGTTAGAAGGCTAAGGCGGGAGCGAAGCGGAGCGGAGCTCCCGCCTTAGCCTTCGTGGTTATTTTTTTTATAACCATTCAACACCAGCATGTCCCTAGCTAGCTTCTAACCTAACCTATCCAAGTCGAGGTACTCTAAGTCGGGATGTTAACCATTCACTTATTATGGTTAAAAACTTCGTGGCTATTTTTTTTATAACCATTCAACACCAGCATGTCCCATAAAAGTTGACATTCTGCGAAGTTGACATTCTGCGAACTTGACATTTTGCGAACATGGCATTCTGCGCCTAAACGTCGGTATAGGTATAACATTATCAACTGAGCGCATACCACAGTGCATACAATATGGCTATTAACGGCCAATAAATATTTATAGTTCGCTGTAAAATATTGCCTTTGAAAAATATTGCGGTAAGTTGCAGTCATGATTGATAAAATAAAAATTGCAACTTAACGTCATTACATCTTGTGACCCTTGTCGTTTCCACTCCACTTCATTTCTAAAAACAATAATTTCACGTTCATGAAAATAATTCTCTGAAGATTTAAAACCTTACACGTTTTATATTATTATAAGAGACGTTATCTTACAAGACTATTAACTACACCATTCATACACCGTAAAAGACCAAGAGTGCGCTGTAAGCGTTGAAACAGAAATACCCTGTCAGGAAGTGGGTCATGTGGGAGACCAGTCCTCAACGACACATCCAAGGGGGTGTACCGCCTACCCCCCACCTCCCTCTGAAATCAGACATTCGTGTCATGTTTGCTTGTATATTTATGTTACTTTCCTTTACGTCAGAAACTGGCATCGTTTAGGTACGTTGGCGGAAAGTTACTGATGTTTGTAGGAAACTTTTGGTTATGTTGGTATGAAATTATAACAAATTTAACTCAATATGACATTGGAATTTTTAGCCAGGGGTTTCTTTGTATGATAAACCATTAAGAGCATCATCACAGAATTCCTATACAGAACTACATAAGGCTGTCTCCATAGACACGACCTCAGTTGGACACCTCATTAGGTGTAGTGTATAGTAGACTCAGTAGTCTACTGACCAGCTGACGTGGCATGGTCAGAGACCTGATAACGATGGAATTAGCCTCAAAAATAAGCTTTTTTTTTTATAAGCAACGAAAATGAGCAATGTAACCAGTATATCCTTTACACCGTTTACTGGAAGTGGCGTCAATTCACAAGTTTTTAATGTAAAATGAAATGTATATGGTTTTGTGGAAATTCAAATTATACTATGTTGCTCTGTGTGCTAAGCTTCTGAGAGAAGACTGGACCGTCATCTATTATACATGTGAAAGCCTTATTTTCCAAGAGCTTCAATACAAAAGAAAGCAGGTCATCAATCATTACGTCAGCCAAGTTATCTGTAAAACCATTGTGTTGTCCTTTTGTTTAGATTATGCCGGTAATTGCTTCATGCCTACCCGTGGCAGCCATTAAAATCTCTAGACCCTGATTATATTCATTATTAGCGATATTCTTGCTACTAAATGCCATAAAAAATGAATTGATGAGACGTTAAGAATAAGTGGATATGCCGCTGTGTCATTTTTGTATTACTAATTGAGTCTTCAGCTCATAACATCTAGATTCTAGAGCAATTATTACGAACATTGTCTGCTAACTTAGGCTAATATTCAGACTTTTATTATGCTGTTGACATAATTTCTTTGTTATTTATTATAGAAAAAGTTTTTGTCGTTTCTCGAGGATATTTTCTTTTACTCTTGAACACAATGTACAGATCAAATATCTTTGATCTGATTATTGTGCTATCTGTATGTGCTGAATATAGATGTTCAGAAGTACGTATTAAGTAGGTATTAATTATTCTATCTCATCGTTGTGCCTGTGGTATATGAACAACTTCACTGTAAAATTCAAGCACTTTCAAAGGTATTTTACTTTCTTAGCTTGTGTTTGGACCTACTGTTGTCTGTTCTCACATCCCCATTACGTCTCTCTTGACCGAAAACCTTACCAGCTGCCAGAGGACGTTGGTTTTAGGACGTGACGACCCATCCACGCTCCAATCACTACCTATAAATCTGTAAATAAAATTCCCGTTAAAGAAACATTTACCTTTGGAGACAGCAAATTAATAAATCGAATTCACTACGACATTACAAATAACGGCTAGTCCAATCAGCATCTTGCCGTGAAGAAGCCAGTCATGCCTGAAAACGATTTTACAGTACACTGACTCATTTAAAAGCACTAGATAGATCAAAGATTATCTTATTGATATTTTTATCGTATTTCCTTTTACACGTGTGCACGCGTGAATATGATTCAGCTAACATGGTTCTGTATTAACTAAGTTTAAGGAACCAATGTTAAGATTACGCCCTTGTTGTGTAAGTACGTCATTATACATGATTCAGTCGTTGCCAGCTTTCTAGACTTAGAAGTTAAGTTTATCTAATGTACTTAAATATATTTTTATGGATACAAAATGATTTGATACGAAAATTATATTGTTGGTCTTTTAAACCTCAGTGAATCTGTAGAAGCGAAGTCAATATAATTTATTGTATAAAATATGTTTCACAGAATTGAAAAATCGTCAACTAGCAGAATGATCCAAGCAGTCCAATCAACAATGTGTTGTGATCCAAGGCACTTTATTTGTTACCAATTTCTGTCTATAAAGAACGACAACAGTCAAAAGTTTCGACATTGATTAATTTATCAATTTAAGCCCAAATACTTGAACGCAACTCAATTATAAGTTGCAAGTCACATGCTGTTATTGTCGGTTTAAGATAAATTGATGTTTAAGCCTTTTTGTGGAAAGACATTTTTGCAACATTACCGTAACCTAAACAATGTTGAAAACAAAATCCATGATTGCACAACTATTTCAGAGTAGGTAAAACGTGACGATTATCCTACAAAAATATCGATCACGTTTTCGCTTTCAATAAATCGATGATCAAGTTTCTCATAATCGATTACAGCTAGAGAACAGATCTGTTATTCCTAGACTTTATAGGCTCATTATAGCATCCGTTTGATCATGAACCAATGGTGCACCTGCTTGAAATCCCGACTTTTATTTCTCTTTCACCAATGAAACTGTGTTTATACTTCTTTAGTTCTCAGTATTGCTCAGTACGTACACTCTGCTCCACTGAAGATACAGTAATGGGCTCCGGAGACGATCAATAACTTGACATTAATAAATCTCAGATCGTAAGAAAGTAACTCAAGTGTGCGTGTTTTCTTTGCACGTGTATGTGCATCGACGTGTATGTATAGCATTATACTTGTCAAGTCACATTAATCGTCTCCGGAGCCCATAGGAAAAAAATATCGCATGCACAGTCACTTTCACTCACAGTGTTACATACCCTGACAGAAGATTTATGTGCATGCTATTTTAGCCCTTACGCTGGAACTGGACTTAAAGATCTGTAAGTATGTACATAGGTATTACCTACATACAAATTATTTGCTACCTGATGGTTTACAAGGTTTTTCTAAAGGCTATTTAAGTACAATGCACACTGTTTTCCGTTTGAACGCTCCAATTCCTTATTTAGTATAGAATTAGTTTTAGGCCTTGAAAGTTCTGTTTTAATAAAGCCATTATAATTTGTATTGTTTGATAACTGTTACACATTTTTTATTCCCTTGTACGTTTCAATGAATCATTGTATTTCAATGTCTATTTATGGTTTTCAATCAGATATGAATATTATTTGGTCTGATTGTTTCAAGACTAATAATAAAGATACACTGAGTGATGTGGTGTATTCCTTGGAAGTGATGTTGATACGAATTGTACAATTAATTGTCAATGTCAAACAGAAAACCCTATTCATCTACTTAGCTGACGTATGTAGCTGTCAAAGATGTCGACCACTTGGATCTTTGACAGACAGATGTATTGTATTAAACCGAACAAGTGCGAGTCGGACTCGCCCACACGTGGTTCCGTACCTAAAAAGGTAAAAATAAAAATCAAGCTTGTTGTATGGGAGCCTCCCTCAATACCCCCTATTTTTCTGATTTTAGTAATTTTGTTGTTATAGTGGCAACAGAAATACATCGTCTGTAAAAAAATCAGCTCGCTAGCTATAACGGTTCCTGAGATACAGCCTCGTGACGGACAGGCAGACAGACAGCGAAGTCTCATGAATAAGGTCCCGTTTTTACCCTTTTGGTACGGAACCCTAACAATGAAGGTAGAAGTAAGTCAAAACTAATAAACTAAAATCTCTATAATAGGCTTGTGTCCTAAATTTCAAAAAGCATTTAATTTTGTAGCTTTATATCTATATGATCACAAAAATGTAATATTTTGATTTAAAACAATCATTTACATAGTTAATTTTGTGATTTAAAAAATGAATTTCAATTTGTATCGAAAACGCTCATGGCTCCTCGTGTGACGTCACTTGATGCCAAACAAACCAAAAAGAAAATGTGTATTTTTTATGAGTCCTTTCAATGATTTGTTTTTAAAAGTTTTAGTACAAAAAGAAACGTTTAGGGGTTTTAATCAATATTTAGGGGAATCTGGGGAATTTGAAGTTGGGTTTTGGGTTTTAGAGGAACATTCCGTAGGATTTGGCATCACTTTGGCATTATTATGGTCTGAATAACCAAAGCCAGTATAAATAAATTGAAAAAAAATTGCCACTGGCATCACTGTTTGACAGGTGTTTGACAATGTTATGTTAGCGTTCGTCTGCTTTCCATATTAATTTAAAATGAATCCGTCGTATTAAAAGTGTTGTGTAGTGCCTGAATGAAATGAAATCTATTGTATTTTATGAAAATGTATGAGAATGTAAATAATAATACACAAGATGACACGACTTGTGACACAAGATGTCAAGACTCGAGACTGCCAGAGTGCGTCAAACGTAAAAAAGCAAACTGTGACGTCACACTATCTGGTAGAGGTGTTTGATGTCACGTGACTGATTGCTTATTTTTTCCAATCTTATTTTCTAAAAATAATAGTAATCCTTAATTTGTGTACCAATTTATATTACTTTTTGTTATTTATACCGGCTGTAGATTTAGTAGTGTGCAATACTTGCACACGTGACTCTACTGCCTACACTCGTAAATATTTCGTGATAAAAAAAATGTTTTTTTTTTTTCATGTCAAATTTGCTTTTATTTGCAAAGAACCTCTGCCTGTACCCACTGGCCAATAATACGTGAACTTAAATTTAAGTAAGTACTTAATAATTATTAATAAATCTAAAAAGCGAAAGATTGTAAATGATACTCGCATAATGCCTATTTATTACCCAGTGCTATGACCTCTAGCGTCCAGCTGATCGTTTGTAGGTATTAGGCATACTGGCTGCGTTCGAGCGTTCACTGCTTACTTTTTGCCGTTTTTTGGTACGGAACTCGCCCTTGACCGGTTTTTCTGTTTCATAGGTTCACGTATTATTCGTCAGTGGAGGTTAGGCAGAGTTCCCGTTGGAATTAAAAAACGAATTCAATATGAAAAAAGACTAAAAAAAAAATGTTTTTTTTTATCACGAAGTATTAACGAGTGTAGGCAGTAGAGTCACGTGTGCAAGTATTGCACACTACTAAATCTACAGCTTGTATATTGGACATAGTCGTTAGAAACACACATCAATTAGATTTATTCTTTGTGGACACAAGCCTATTATGTTCTTGGTTTACTGCAAATTGTTATAATATAACTATACGGCTCTCTCTCTGTGTGCGTTCCTTAGAAGACATATCCATAATTTTCTTTACGTCATTTGCCACTGAACAAAGTCGTAACAATGTTTACACGAATGTAACCAATTCTCTCTACACACCCATCACAAGTTTTTTTGTAGAAATATTCGTATTCACACACACATAACTTCCCAAACCCCTCTACTGGGTGGTTGAACAAACATCCATTTCCCGTGGCCAATGTCGGTTCGTAAATGTCATGGCCACCGTAAACGGCCTTGTTCTACTTTTGCACATCCACTAATTATAGCCTTATCGTTGGTATCCCCGAAAACAATCCGAATAACACCAGTGCTACTTTCCTATGCGAAATAAATCACGGTGTTTTCGTTAGAAGTCTAAATTTGAATTTGTTTTCAAGTAATTTGTTTCTTTTTTGTGTTAAAAGGATCTTTGTAGTAAAGTTTGGTAAAACAGGCTCTTCGTAATCTTATTCTGTAGCCACCTGGTAATCTTTTTAATTTTTTTTAATGCAATCTTTCCAGTTGGTTAAATTTTTGCTTATCGAAATTATGAATCTTTCGTCAAGAGAAAAGTTCTCGGCGGATAATCTTACATAGAATTTACTATCTGATGAATATTAGATCGAAATAGAGCTTCTGACGCGCACCGGCTGAATTTGACATGTCCACAATAATCATAAATTTATGCGAAAAAATTGTTTATTTGTAATTTACTGTATTATTAGGTATTGTACCTGTCTTAACAAATGTACGAGTATAATTATGCCACCATCTTGGAAAAATATAGTTTGGTATTCACATAAATGTATGATATAGAACATTTATGTGAATCCCAACTACATGCGGGCGTTCTGTGATGCAATGAGGATCAGTAAAGTAACAGCAAATTCAATAAAATTACATATCCGTCCATCGCTCATAAAGGATTATACAAATTGTTCAAATGCACTAAGGTGAGAATTTCAAAATAATAGAAAACTGGCGACAACGTTCAAACGAATAACACCAGTATAGATAAAAAGTAATGAGCCTTAGCTACTGCAAAGTTAGAACGTCCATGAGACCGCCAGCCTCCACATTAAAAGTAATGTCCCAATACTAGAATATTATCGTTGTTCTAACTGTACTGCTTATATTGGAGGCAAGGCATATCATGTATTTTTATGGCTGGCTATCTTGTCTAGCACAAGAGGGATTGAGTGTTAATCGAAAACACTACAAAATGAGTTATAGCATAGATAATAATATTAGTATTACATACAGATCGGCAACTCCCTGCCTCCCACCTGAGTAAGCTTCCCTATCCCCCCACCAAAATTAATGTGTTGATTCCCGTGTCAGTACCTACTTGAGAGAGTGTCACTGCGTTGCATTACGTATTACTACCTACGTACTTTGTGCTATTGCTTTGATTTAATTTGTGCTTAGCCGAAGGTAGGTTTGAAAAAAAAGTACCTACATACATGAGATTGCGTTCTGTTCCTTATTATTTTGTTTCCATAGCTAGTGACCCTAGTATACTCACACACACATTCAAGCTTGATTTAAGCATCACATTACGTGTACATATTAGTGTGGGTGAAAACGAACAATTTTGTATGGAGTTTTTCCACCCTGTGGTTATAGTACGAAAAGATGCATGTATGAAAGGAAAGGTATTTCTTCATCAGACTCATAGGATCGAGTGAAACTGTTTAGAATGACCCTTACATTCAAAGTAACCCTTGAATTCTACGTTTAGCGAAAGTTGAGATGTCTCCTCTCCCTGGATGAACTTTCATAAAACGTCCGGTCGGTTTCATTGGTCCCTAATCAATAGTCTAGTAAAACTTCTGGTGAAGTGTCACATTTCGGTATACTTTCTCTAATCTTCCACTTTCCTAAAACGTTGTCAGGTCAGGTCAGGACGTTTTCGTTGTCAGGTTAAGTCTACTTTCCTGAAACGTCTACTCGACTACTATCTTTCACGTTCTTAAACGTCCGCTTGACTTAACATTCTATATTCTTTCTAGTATTGTTTTAGGGAGCGTCAACTTCTTATAATTTACCCATGACGAACACAATCTGTAACACATATTCGTAATGTCTAAATGTTTATAAAATACAGAATTCAAAACACGGCTGTAACAAGACAACAGTCGCTAACACTCAACCGAGTGTCATTGTTGAGCACGACGCCATGTCTAAATACGGGCAGTGGAAAAACTCGTGACACATTTCATGACGACTGGTTTCATCCTTCTTTCTTTCAAGTTATACACGAGTTTTTTGAAGTGCCTGTTATGGTGAATGGTATTTCGTATTGTACATTAATATCTGAAGTAATGTAATATCTGCATTAGAAATTTTAACATTGGTGTGCAATAAAGTTTATTCTTATTCTTCTTATTCTTATTAATTGACAGAACCATCAATTCTAGCAATTGTTTCCTTTTGTGGTAGGTTTTAATCCCTTCTTGCTAGCTAATTATAAAAATACGAAAGAAACTTCATGCCTAAACCACTGAACCGATTCGACAGAAATTTGGTACTTAAATGTCTTTATTTTTTTTCGCTAAGAAAGGGAATCAAATAAAAGTTTGTACTTATCGTAGAACTTCAACACGCTTATCGCAAACAACATTTTTTATGAAAGTTTAGTACCACCTACCCATTTTAAATGAACACTCCTGTAAATGTTGAATCATCAACAATCTTTGATATAAGTAAATACCGAATTGCAGATCTCTTGTCTGTACCCCATTGGTGGAACTAACCCTATCATTGAGGAAAAAACAAAACTCAGATCCTATAAATAAAATCCCGTACTCTTGACATTTTTCCTTATGAAGACGTGTCGGCTAAACCACAATCATTATTATAACATTTGTATTGTGAGATCAAACAATAGGGCATTAATGTTGTAAATTGTACGTAAAACTCCTAATATAATAAAATGGGTCATCTATTGTTCTTTTTGCGGCTATTTTACTGGTAATTGTAGGGTTCCGTACTCAAAAGGTCAAACGGGACCCTAGACATGAGACTTCGCTGTCCGTCAAAAGGCTCTCAGGACCCGTGATAACTGTAGAGCTGAAATTTTCAGAGTTGTAGATTACGATTTTTCCTATAACAATAAATACTAGAATCAGAAAAAACAAGGTGGCTCCATTTTGAAATTATTATTTACTAGCTGATGCCCGCAGCTTCGCCCGCGTAAAATTTGTTCCCGTGGGAAATTATTCCCGGGATAAAAAGTAGCCTATGCGTTATTCCAGACTATAATGAAATTTATCTCTGTACCAAATTTCAGCCCGATCCGTTCAGCGGTTTGAGCATGAAAGAGTAACATACATCCACACTCATAATATTAGTAAGATTATGTGGCTCCCATACAACAAACATGATTTTTTTGCAGTTTTCTGGTACGGAACCCTCTGTGCGTGAGTCTGACTCGCACTGTGCGGGTTTTGGGTAATGTTTGTTTTAACAAAATGTAGTTTGAAGTACAAATCTTGTAATGCCTGCGGCATTTAGAGGAATATTAAACCCCACTTCTATGTATTTATTTTCTTGTACTCCTAAAACGCCTATTACCATGAGAAAAAAATCCCATTCTAGGTATGTAATGAAATGTCAAAAATCATTCTACAAATTCTTGTATGATACTAAAGCAATGTATTGTTACTATTGACAGATAATAAATTAGGCTGTTTAGCCGTCCTTTGTGATTATATTTACCTAATTATTAACATATTTATTCTGAACTGTCAAAACCTAGATTAGATATAGGGGCGATGACCGATGAAAAGCAACTGAAATCAAAATATTTCATGAAAAGAGTACACATGAGTGGACTATATAGATTACACATTATTTTTAATGCACTAAACTAAATAGTCAATAACTTCGTATTCATTATACAATACTAGCGGACGTCACGCGGTTTCACCTGCGTAGTTCCCGTTCCTGTGGGAATACGGGAATAAAATATAGCCAATGTTCACCGCAAAGAGTGTGTAGCTTCCCAACAGTGAAACAATTTTTCAAATCGGTCCAGTAGTTCCGGAGCCTAATCGTTACAAACAAACAAAAAAAAAACAAATCTGTCCTCTTTATAATATTAGTATAGATAAACGACAAACATTTTTAACTAAATATCCCGCCCCAAAATTGTATCCTGTGCAAAGGTGCCCAGAACACTCGCCGCATTTCCACGCTGACGGCAGTAGCCAACTTTTGCACCAGGTACAAGCCGGACCGAGAGTCACCACTTAGATTACACAATATTTTGTTTAGTCTTGGTGGTACACATCCTTTACAAAACAATCTTTCGCAATCACATGCCGTAAAAACTTTTTTTCCTGTACAAGCAACGTGACGAACTTGCTGTAATTATTGCATTGTGTAGCTATTTAATGCAACGTTACTCAAGCAGTGTTATTACCAATGGCGGTAATTATTTTAATCCATCAAACCTCTCTCAATATACATACCTGTCTATCATATCAAAGCCATTAAAAGACTGTTGCCTGAAACACCAATTGCGGGAGTCTAGAAATTGCGCGCCAGAAAGAGCACACGCAACTCGCAAGTAAGCTCATAACTCCCAACGATTCGGTCTATATAGCCAAGATAGCTGGAGGAACCATGGGTTGGTGGAGAGGACTGTTGCCTGAAAAGCATGTGTAATTGTTTCTACAAGGTTTTATTTAGTCGTCGTCCGATTGGCAAATCCTCCTGTCAGCAGGCTTACAGATTATTCTGGCTTGTGAACTGAAGATTTTGGTAGAGCCAATAATAATTTCTATTTCAGCCTGAAACATCCATAGCGTGCTTTATGTACAAATAAATGTACAGTAATTATAATCTGAATAAGGCTTCGTCTCTATGCTACCGATAAAAATATCTTAAGCTCTGCTTATCACTCGGTTTAAATATCACCAGAGTAGATGATGTTCGCGGCTTCGCCCGCGCGAAATTCGGTACACGTCCCCGCTTCCCGTGGGAACATATTTCCGGGATGCAAATTTATGTGCTATTCCAGACTATAAGCTATCTCTGTACCAAATTTCAGCCCAATCCGTTCAACCGTTAGAGCGTGAAGTAACAAACATCCAAACTTCTTCACAAACTTTCACATTTATAATGTTAGTAGGATAGTGAGTTGTGGGCTTGCCTTCGAATCACATCATCCTCTCTAGAACTTGGGGATTTATTTCAATATCTTATTATATTTTAGTCTTCCGTATTAAAACAAAGAACCTTAAAAGATACACCATCCGCCTGTCTGTCTGTCTACCTCAGAGAAGTAGTTAGTCGTACCAACAAAAACTAATAACATCTTGCAAAATTCAGGTTCTTAGGGAACCTCTCCTATAGAATTAAGTGATCAGTTTGTGATCAAGTTTTGAAGAAGGTACATCGGTACATACTTCATTGCAGATAGTGAGGACCACTGTCGAAAGTCTTACGGACTGTGAGACTGGCTTAGATCATCTAACCACAGGATGCGCCTTACTTAAGCATTGTTTTCTGCCATTGCACATGACCATTTGGTCTTTTGGCTTTATGAAAAGCCTGTACATCAGTACATCATTTTATATGATTAAACTAGTACATTACATTGTAGTTGACTGTACAATAACAATTAACACACAACAGCCATTACGCGTTTGTCGATAAATACATTTTTAAATGCAATGAAATTTTATATGTCTTTGTGTTTCCCCCTTCACTTGTATGAAAACTGGCAGAATATTTTTGTATGCGGTGGTTCGCAAAGGCTAGTCCCGTGTTATATGGTCTAAGGAGACTGGCCCACAATCGCTAGATGCGCCACGGCTTACAATCTGTCAATTTGGCGAGCTAAATATTTAAAAAAAACTATTTTAAAAAGAAAACCATCACTTCTAAAGTAGACTTTTTGGTATGCAAGCAGTAGTAGACCGGCTGAGTTAGCATAATTTTCGGGAGTAAAGTGTACAAATTTTTGACAGATCAGTGTGAAAGTGAGAAGATAAATAAATAACTTTACAAATTGTTCGAACTTAAAGCATGAGCATAAAAGACTGACATTTGTATTTAAACCATGAGAACTATAAAGTTGACTAATGTAGACGTTTCTACATTTAAGCGTATAATTCACACGGAAAGCGGGTCGGAAGCCACGCTCGCGTTCCGTATGTTATCATTCATTTAAGTACATTTGTTTTGTATCACTTAGGTAGCAAACTAATACGAGCCGTCTTATAAATTGCCCATTGTATTGCTTTATTTGTAACATATTTTCACTCAGTTCGTATATTTTCTTAATGTACAATAAAGTAGGTAAATCTATCTATACATATAATAAAATTATAGAAAAGTCAAAACTGTACATTGGAAATATATTAAAAAAAATACTCGCTGGGTGTTCAACATAAGATACCAAAGCCGAAAATATAGTTAGAACAATTTTTGTCTGTTTGTCGGTTTGTCTGTTTGTCTGTTTGATTTGCTTTGTCCGGAAGGATCTCGAAAAGTACTCAATAGATTTGATTCAAATTTTGCACAAATATTCACTAGGGGTAGGGTCTTAAAATAGGCTATATATTATCACGCTAAATATCCTAGGGGCTAAGCAGACAGAAATCAAATTGGCATTATAACATAATTTTCACGCGTACGAAGTCGCGGGCAACAGCTAGTACATATAATAAAATGATAGAAAAGTAAAAACTGTACATTGGAAATATTTAAAAAAAAAAACTTGCTGGGTGTTCAACATAAGATACCGAAGCCGAAAATATAGTTAGAAAAAATTTTGTCTGTTTATCTGTTTGTCTGTTTGCTTTGCTTTGTCCGGAAGGATCTCGAAAAGTACTCAATTGATTTGATTCAAATTTTGCAAAAATATTACCTAGGGGTAGGGTGTTAAAATAGGCTATATATTATCACGCTTCATATCCTAGGGGCTAAGCAGAGAGCAATCAAATTGGCATTGTACCAATTTTCACGCGTACGAAGTCGCGGGCAACAGCTAGTAATAAATAAATAAATATAAAAAGTTCTCACTTTGGACGTTTGCAATAATACAAGAATTTTAGATGAATGTTATAATGTAGAATTTTGTGAAAACCTTTAGGTATGGTTCATTTCGTAGCTGGAAATTGTTACCCACTTAATATCCGGTAGAAAATATCCATTTCATCTCTACTGTAGGAATATGTTATAGCGTTTGTAGAAAATGCATATACCTAATATCTATGAAGTCTGCAAAAGGATTATATTTTTTGCGGAATAACATGTTTTTGTCAACACAATACCTTATCGGTTAATCCATCGTGAAAAACTGATAACCCGTCTTTACCGAAACAGCTGTTCAAAACCTACTTTAGTATAGTCCAATCCTGCTCGATCTGGCAATAATGTATATAAGACAGATGAGTAGTAAAAATATAGTATGACAAATCATTGATTTTTTTACTATCCTAAGTAGGTATTTTAAATGAAAATAAACTATCTTAGAGAAGTTGTTTGGTGACTAAATGATTGTAAGAACACTATATGACTCCTGGACACTGCAATATAATCAGGGTGAATACTCAATTGCATGTAACTATGGATAAATAGGATCAAATGTGTTAGTTTACATTTTTGCGCAAAGCTATTGAAATACAGTGTAACACAATCATTAACAAAAATATTAGCAACGATGTAAACAGTTTTATCATATTTTAATCTCCCGTGTGTGTTATAAGTGAACTGGCACTAGGCCAATATAATGTATAACTGCTTGATACTTTCGCACATGTTTTTGCTTATTATATAAACAGCGGCGTAGGTAACTCGTTTCCTTACTAGATGTTGATACTATTAAGGGCTCCTTGTTTAATACTTAACCCTATTATTATTTTCTTGTGGGGGACGCCGAGCAGACGATCATACTTAACCCTAAAGTCAAACATAATTCTTAGCATTTCATTGATTCACCAGGGAATACTGTATCGGTGCATCAGCACTCGCTTGCACCGCCCGTACTCTCTCCAACTAACCAGTTTAGTAAGGTCCTATCAATGCCGGTCCCCCCAAAGACGCGCAGTGGCGGCCGTGGGTCGATTGGGAGTCCTGGGACATCCTCCCGAGGGCTTACCCGGGGCTTCCAACCATAGGCTGCTGGGCGTTACGTGAGGTTTTTTAGTCCGGCATAGCATCCATGAGGATTTTCCCTTACGTTTCAATGCCGCTTTGGATATTCATTCTAGAACTTCCTGAAGCTCTTTGCAATTCAAAGTATTTAAACAAGTTTCAATCATTAACCTCAGAAACTATTCAACCGATGTTAAAAAGTCTTACAACATTAGGGTCTAATTATTCTGAAGTGAAATATGAAATATAATAAATAATTAATATAATAAATATTCACAGATATTTCACACAATACAATATACAATTCCAAAGTAAGCTAGGAATAACCTGCTTGTGTTATGTGTATCAGACCACGAATATTAATACTTATATACTTTTAAATACATACATATTATACATAGAAACACCCAGACTCTTGAGACAAACATTTTTGGGTCACACAAATATTTGTCTCCGGTGGGAATCGAACCCACGACCTCCAGCGCCGCAGGCGGTATCACTACCGACTGCGCCACAAAGGCAGCCAAATTATCATCATGTTAGTGCTCAAAGCAGCGACGTCAATGGCAAAGTGTTTCATGGGTGCTACTGAGTTCACAGTACGTCACATATAAAGCCAAGGACCACAGCTAGTTAGTCGTGTAAACCTGTTCAGTCGTTCCGATCCCCAAGGTCAGTCTCCGGTACTTTGCTATTGATCTTTAGCGATGTCGCCGCTGTATTTGGCATCGTTTTATGCGTTTCGCGGTATCTTCTGTTTGGTTACTGTTTGTAGTATTTTTGACTTTGTATTACTTTACCAAAGTTAACTTTTTTTTATTATATTAAGCTCACCAAAATACCAAAATTATTGCCACAGACAAGGGAGTTCATCCTCACACTCTACGTCCGGAGCACGGTTAGATCCGATAGGGGTTTTCTTTCGCGCACGCTTAGGTTGTGGAATGATCTCCCTGCGTCGGTTTTTCCAAAGGCCTACAGTATGGGGTTCCTCAAAAGGGGTCTTAGAAGGTTTTTACAGGGTCGGTAGCGCGAGTGTGGCGCCTCTGGTGTTGCAAGCGTTCATAGGCTGCGGTGACCACCGGTCCTTCTGGTGGGTCGTATGCTGGTCAGCCACCTTAGTGGTATAAAAAAAAGCCATAAATAAACGACTGCCGTAAATCCGAAAGTTGTGGCGATATTTTGTCCACTGTCTATGAGTCTCTATGACTAAACAGCGTGTCTTGTGACTGGCAACTGTGACTATTGCAAATCTCCATAAGCTACCCAGGTAAACCTGTCTGCCACCTTCATGTCGAAAAAAGTCCTGTGGTTTTTCCAACGATAAAATGATGAGCCAACTTCGAATTGTTGCAGATATATTCTCGAGGCCAAGATAATATTCTAGTCTAGCCGTAAATGGCACCCTCACCCTAAAAGTTATGTCTGAGTTTGCTTGCGTAAATCGATAAGGGCGCGCTGAAAGTTGTATTATTAACTGGCTGTGCCCTACGGCTTCGCCTTTGTCCATTTCGAACCCTGTAACACCACATACAATGTTTGGAAATGTGCTCGATTGGCTGACATTTATTTTTACTACTCCGCACCCTTACAGTGGGCGCACACTGAGCGTCTTGTCGCGGCGACAAGCTGCGGGCGCCAATTTACATACATTTTGTTCTAAGCATCGCACACTGCGCGACATGTCGCCGCGACTCGGCGACAAGCAAGGGGAGTCGCAGCGACACGGCGACAGTCGCCGAGCGACAACTTTTTGTACGACGTCTGTCGTCGCGACATGTCGCGCACGACGGCGACAGTCGCGGCGACATGTCGCGGCGTCAAGTCGCCCGATGTAGGCGCACACTGGGCGACAGTCGCGGCGACATGTCGCGGCGACTTGTCGCCTAGTGTGCGCCCACTGTTAGGTAGTATCGTGATGATTCATAGCCTGTATTAATTCAGGATAACTTGAATTTCTAATGGCATAAGAATGTTTAGAATCGGTTCAGTATTTTACAGATAGCCTTTTACAATATACAAACTCACGCTTTCGCCTCGTGATAATTTTTATCAAATACTAGCGGACGTCACGCGGTTTCACCCGCGTAGCTTCCGTTCCCGTGTGAATACGGAAATAAAATATAGCCTATGTTCGGGAAGAGTATGGCTTCCCAACAGTGAAAGAATTTTTCAAATCGGTCCAGTAGTTTCGGAGCCTATTCGATGCAAACAAACAAACAATCAAATCTTTCCTCTTTATAATATTAGTATAGACTTTCCATCAGTTTTGAACATTTTTTGGAAACAATTCATAATTACATTTTCCCGAGTTCGATGAAAGGTATTAACGCCGTTGATAAACGATACAAGTATGTGTGCATGAATCATCGTTTCATTTTCCTCCTAGAGGTTCTTGGAATTTCCCAGCCCGTGATATTCAATACTGCACTTTCTGATTGAATGCATTAAGATGCATAGATAATATTTTGCTACTAAATTAAAATGACTCAGTCAGAGAAAGACTGCTGACTTGGAGAACCCTCAGACTACTTAAAGAACAGCTAAGTTAAAGTTGAAGTAAAAATATAAAGTAATATAGAAAGCGATATTAGTATCGAAAAAAATCTAGAGTACGTATAATGCAAACTATAGTAGGTCCTTCCTACAATAACTTTCCTATTCACTGAATATTAACATTACATCAAAGTCTTGTTATAACCAGTACGAAATTTTATAAGCATCGTTAGGTGGGCATTATTGTATCCAAAAGTATGAAATTTGGCTATATCTTCTAAAAGAAAAAAGAAGTCATTGTGAAGAAGAATGAAGTCACAAAGAAGTGAAGAGTCTTAGTCGAATTCTCAATAAGTCAAGGATCGCTTGACTTTACTTATCGCCTTCAAAATCGGTGATCAAGCACTTAAGAGAGAAAAGGTTGGGAAGTACGGCCCTTCATTTTATAAGCTTACTAGCTGATGCCCGCAGCTTCGCCCGCGATGGCGCTGTATGTGAAATTTTGCTGAATTTTCTTTGCTATAAACCTCACGGAGCCCGAGACCTTTCTAACGAATGCAAAACCGTGGAAATCGGTTCGTGCGTTCTGGAGTTATAGCGTCAGGAAGGAAAACCCGACTTATTTTTATATAATAGATGTTCATAATTTCTAGACAGACTAGGCGCACAAATTAAGAGATAGTACAGATGGAAACCTACATACCAAATTCGCTGAGGCTACACACACATAGACACCGCTCACTGAGTTCACAGACACGAGGTCAGGCGAGATTGATGCGAGTTTTCGATACTGATTGGTGCGCGAGTGTGCGTAGCAGAGGGTAGGTGTGAAAAAAAGTACATACATGATATATCCATCTGTACTATCTCTAATTTGTGCTAGGCGCTATAAAGTTTAGTCGGTTAGAGTCCCACATGACAATTTTAATAGTATCCAGAGATTAGAATGAAGTCGAGACAAGTTCCCGCGTTAACGGCTAGGCGGCGGTGCTCAATTCCATGCAAATTGACGTTAACGCGTTCACCGTGGATCTCGATTAGCGCTCGCAAAAGCGCTCAGAAACTATTCTTTTTATTCTTCAAACTATTATTCCACACAATAAGTAGGTAAATCGCATGTGCTCATTAAACGCAAACATTTATTGATGATCGGCGCCAGAATGACATTACTGATAAGTTGATAACCCCTACTTGCTGTTTACTGAGACCTTAAGGCGCATCAGATGATAACGTGGCCGATGCTGAATTCTTTGTACAAATATAACTAGCCCTATGCCTATTGCTTCATTAGTGGAAGGTCGTGTCACACAAGACACGTTTTTTTTTGTAATTTGGACAAGTTCTAAACTCTGAGCGAATTTGCCTCAAATTAAGAAAGGATTGAATTCTTCCCTCACAACTTCTAGCCCCATTTCAATTCTAACTTATACCATTTTGCAGATGATGTTAGACTAATGCCCGCCTTCCACTGCGAGCGAGTCGGACCCATTACGGACTCCGCTATACTCGTAACGACGATTTTCATACATGTCCTTCCACCAAAGCGGACATGACATGTATCGAAAATCATCGTTACGAGTATGGCGGAGTCCGTAATGGGTCCGACTCGCTCGCAGTGGAAGGCGGGCATTAGACCGAACAATGTGTATGGTCCGTTAACACTGCAACAGCAAGCAATTGACTTAGGTACTAATGGTAAAAAATGTCTGCGTATTAGGCCTCTGGCCTGCTCCTACAAAGATAAACGCGTGACTATGAGTGTATCTCAATCAATCAATCAAATCAACCTATGGCAGTCCACTGCTGGACGTAAGCCTCTTTCGCCACAATACAAGGTCCTGCCTCTTCAGCATCCAGTCACTCCCTGCGACCATCTTCAGGTCATCAGTCCATCTGGCGAGGTCGTCCTGCCCCATGTGTACCAAGTCACGGTCTCCACTCCAGAACTCTTACACAGCCAATTCAATCCCTCCAATCAAATATTGTAATTATGACAACATCCTAACACTTTATTTTCCTTGTTACAGTTGACGAAAAGATATTCTGCTGTCATGGCGGTTTATCACCAGACCTACAGGCGATGGAACAAATCCGACGGATCATGAGGCCCACCGACGTTCCCGATCAAGGCCTGCTCTGCGACCTGCTGTGGTCCGACCCTGACAAGGACACCGCCGGTTGGGGGGAGAACGACCGTGGTGTTAGCTTTACTTTTGGTACTGAGGTGAGGACACTAATACTTACAACCTATTGAATTGACTCTTTCGGCCTCCATGACCAAAGGCCTGAGGACGGGAGTTGTCCGCCGTCCTTACAGAAGCAGGCCGAAGACATGGGCGTGACGTGATAGTTTCACGCACACCTGACGACCTAAGAAGCGGGATAGCACTCAAACTAATACCACTGGGCGGAAACTTCAGCTTGAATGTGTGCGTGTGACCAATAATTGTAAGCAAATGTCCCGTCAACACGTACGTCAACTCTACTGACAGCTGTGGCGCGGCAGGGAGTTGTCGATCTGTATGTAATACTATTATATTATCTTTGCTAATACGCAAAGAAGCGGGCGGGATACCACCCGAACCAGGTTAGGCCACGATGGTAGCCAAAGTATGCCGGGAATTTCAGGACATTCCAGGGTCTTACCCGAGACTCGTAGTCGTATGCAATGATACCGTATGTTTTTCGGCGTTAGGATAAAAAGCCTGATTCGAATGGCAGTTGTACCGCAAGAACAGTGTTGACGGCGTTCCTATTCCTTTTTCCTAGTAACTATTTGCCATCGCATCTTTTTTTAAGCTATTGCATAGCTTCTATCGCGGGCCTTGCGTGGAGACCGAATCCAGAAATTCTGTCACGAAAACGAATCACACTCTCAGCTACCTTCGGCCACGTTCGTGTATCTCACACTTCAAATATAGTGGAATTCAACAGATTCAAACAATGTAGTAAACAAACAGATTGGATCTCGACTCTCCATAATTACTTACATTTAAATATCAATCCTGATCATATTCGTTTTAAGGAACCATAGTTAGATTTATGCGGCCATTTCGACACTAATTTACCTTTAGAATATAGAATAATTTCATGAAAAATACTTCAATGATAAAAATTTAAACCTGTCATTCTTGCTTGTCATTAAATTATTTTTTCTCAGTCTTGTTTGTCTTTGGCATATACTCGCTTATTGATTATGAAAAGAGGTTTAATCATAATCAGTTTGACAACAATTACCTAGTTTAATAGTATATTAAATTATTTAAAAATGAACTTTAACTTTAAATAATTATAATCGGTAATCGTAAAACAGTACTGTGTGAGTGTGTATTGTTCTGAAGTTCTGCGAGGTTTTTCTATTATCTCTAATTAGGTATATCAATGACTTTGCTTCAAGTAGGTACTTTGGCTTTTTGGACATTTTCATTGCGATCTAATTAAAACTTTTTTATATATACTCATATAATTTCTAAGTAGGTATGCATACATACGGAGAATTTAAAACGGCAGTAACTGAGTGATTAAAACCAATGCAACACACACACCCACACACACACTTACGCACACACACACACTCAAAAATCAACTCACATAAACATACATGCAACTAACACACACACACACACACACACACACACACACACACACACACACACACACACACTCACACTCACACACACACACACACACACACTCTCAAATCAACTCACATAAACATACATGCAACAAACACACACACACACACACACCCACACACACCCACACACACACTCACACACACACTCACTTACACACTCACTCACACGCACACAAACACACACACTCACACACACTCACGCACACTCACACGCACACGTACACACACACACACTCACACACACTCACGCACACTCACACGCACACGCGCACACACACACACACACACACACAGAGACACACACACACAGACACACACACAAGTCCAAAAGTTCTAAAGTCCAAAAGTACAAAAGTCCAAAGTACAAAAGTCCGAACTTTTGGGCTTTTGGACTTTTGGACTTTCGGTCCAAAAGTCCAAAAGTCCAAAAGCCCAAAAGTACAAAAGTCCAACAGTCCAACAGTCCAACAGTCCAAAAGTTCAAAAGTCCAAAAGTCCAACAGTCCAAAAGTCCAAAAGTCCAAAAGTCCAAAAGTCCAAAAGTCCAACAGTCCAAAAGTCCAAAAGTCCAAAAGTCCAAAAGTCCAACAGTCCAACAGTCCAAAAGTCCAAAAGTCCAAAAGTCCAAAAGTCCAAAAGTCCAATAGTCCAAAAGTCCAAAAGTCCAAAAGTCCAAAAGTCCAACAGTTCAGCAATCCAAAAGTCCAATAGCCCAAATGTCGACAGTCAAGTAGGTACTTGGTACTTTACTTTGTTGAACATGGGCCTTAAAATCTTACTTCTTACTAATATTATAAATGCGAAAGTTTGTGAGTGTGGATGTTTGTTACTCTTTCACGCTCTAACGGCTGAACGGATCTCGCTGAAACTTGGTACAGGGATAAATTATGGTCTGGAACAACACATAGGCTACTTTTTATACCGGGAATAAGTTCCCACGGGAAGCGGTAACGGTAATAAAATTTACGCGGGCGAAGCTGCGGGCATCAGCTAGTATATAATATTATAAATGCGAAAGTTTGTGAGTGTGGATGTTTGTTACTCTTTCACGCTCAAACCGCTGAACGGATCTACCTGAAATTTGGTACAGAGATACATTATAGTCTGGAATAACACATAGGTAGGCTCTACCTTTTATCCCGGGAATAACTTCCCGCGGGAACAAATTTTACGCGGGCGAAGCTGCGGGCATCAGCTAGTATTCTTATATAGAAATAATTATACTAGCATAGTTGATAAAAAATGCTATGTAATAGCTTTACCGCGGCAGTCCCCGAGTGCCACACGTCTTTTTTTTTTTTTTTTTCATATTTACGGACATTTCACACAACGCTATCTGATCCCAAAGTAAGCTAGGCTAATAACCTGCTTGTGTTATGGGTATCAGGCCACGAATATTAATACTTTAATACGTTTTTTAAAATACATACATATTATACACAGAAACACCCATACTCTTGAGACAAACATTTATGGGTCACGCCAACATTTGTCTCCGGTGGGAATCGAACCCACGACCTCCAGCGCCACAGGCGGTATCACTACCGACTGCGCCACAGAGGCATCTGACTGTTTTATATTTGGTTTAAGAAACATAGACAAATAAGCAACTGCAAAACTATTTAGTGTCAAAGGTCCCTATTAGATATCTTAATGAACTCTCTTATCACAAGTGCGGCTAGACAGTGGCAGCTGATAATCACACTGTCTCTTGTGTAATCACGTGTTAAATGCATTTCTGTTATATGATCATATCAGATATATTAAATTATCACCTTGATATCGTTATGTACCTCGAAATAAACATTTATATGCTAGTTTTTGCCCGTTGCTCTGCTCTAAGTAGCTTATGGAACCATCTAAATCTATAGAAATAGTCTACTGCTGAAGGTAGGTAGGTCTTCCAAATTTTGTCATATCACATGAATCAATCAACTCAGCCTATGGCAACCCAATATTTGTGATCACGCATGTTTGCCATAATTTATATTAGGATGTCTAACTTTACTAAATCACGATGGAGAGTAGGGTTGATCTAGCGTTTTGCTTCGAGTTTCCCTTCTCTTCGCCAACACCTCGCCCGCTAGTCAGCAAGTGCAGTCCTGTCCTGATAGGTGACATTTCCATTACCGATAATTTTTTTATATGACACTAGAATTGTGTATTCCTAATCACGAAAGCGCTTAAAGTTGTTAAGTCAAGTTAGGTGCTGGATAGGAAAATTTTGGATGAAAATTGTGTAGTTGTATTATAATCCAGACACTTCAATAAGTCCTTCCTTTATATGTATGAAATCGTCACTTGTTTTACCCCATCAGAGCTATGTGGGGGAATATATCAGAATCGAATCGACTGAAAGCCCCATATTCTCATACCGCCCCCTTACTTCTTAAGGCTCTACAAGTGCCTAGCTAGGTGCTAGCGAACCGACGCATTAATTTCTACCAAAGCAGCCACATTGCGTGCAATGTGCTGAGCTTGGTGTCTGAATAGTTCCGAGAGTTACTTGACTCTAAGTACTAAGCGAGGCTCTTGTAGTGCCCCTTAAAATTTTGATGTTTGAACCTTACATTCGAGTTGACGGCGTAGGTCACCGCGGCCGATGGACGTTTGGAACAAATGTCAGCACAACACAGATACTACTTTCACTAGTCGTTAAGTACAATTTCGTTTGCACGCGGAGTATTTTGTGGTACTTATGAAAATTTGGTATACCTTCGAAATAACACTTTGACAGTACGGCCTAACTAATACATTCCCAACTTAATTTCCAGGTGGTAGGCAAGTTCCTGTCGAAACACGAGTTCGACCTGATCTGTCGCGCGCACCAGGTGGTCGAGGACGGGTACGAGTTCTTCGCCAAGAGGCAACTCGTCACGCTCTTCTCAGCGCCCAACTACTGCGGGGAGTTCGACAACGCTGGTTCGTAGACTACTTTCTAATAATATTATCAATGTGAAAATTTGGGGAGTTGGGGAGATGTTTGTTACGTAATCAAGCTTCTAACGAATCCAGCTGTAATCTGGCACAGATTGGTTATAATCTGGAATAATATATAGGCTAATTTTCATCCCGGAAACGTGAAGGAGAACTGCGGGCGAAGCTGCAACCTTTTAGGCGCATCCATTTCACCTTTTCGTGATTAGTGCAATTCGCGATTTGTTCAATTTGCAAATTGGACTAACTTCGAATTAGACCCTTCAAGAATTGAACCAATCGCGAATTAGACCCATCGAGAATTGGACCAATCTCGAATTAGATCAATCGCGAAGTGGATGAATCGCGCCTAAAGGAGGTGCCAGCATCATCTGACACTTCATCTCTTCTCTCTCTTGGTCGTGTATAAGTGAACGTTGACCGCATTAGTAACTGCTGTCAACGTGCACTGTCCAACTGGCAATGTCCCGATTGGCAGCTGTTTTGTTGTTCCGATATAGTTAGGGACATTTCCATTGCTGTCAACTCGTTCAACTCACTTCAGCCTACCCGTTTCCAAAATAAAGGCGTGATTATATGTTACTAGCTGACCCGCGCAACTTCGTTTGCGCCACATAAGAGAGAGTATTACCTGTTCCCGTCGCATTTACTCCCGTCACGTTGCGTTTACTCCCGTAGCGTCTCCTCGTTAATATTCAATCCATAACTATAAATATTTACGCAGCACACGCAACGAAGCTCTCAAAAGGAATAACATTTCCCCCGTTTTTGAAACATTTACTATTACTGCTCCGGTCCTTTTCGTTGTAGCGTGATGCTGTATAGCCTATGACACTCCACAATAACGTAGCTTTCTATTGGTGAAAGAATTTTTAAAATCGGTTCAGTAGATCCCGAGATTACCCCTTACATTTAACAAACACACAAACTTTACTTCTTTATAATATTAGTATAGATGACACTTTGGCAAAAATCATACGTTTTCATACCAAAACTTTTCCTCACCTTTCAATCGCTAGCGAGTTTATCGAGCACGTATGTAATTTTCTATGTAACTGCTAGAAATGTTGTATTCTAGTTAACGCTAGTTATAAAACGTGATCAAACTGATAGTTGAGGTACTACTTCAGATCCGGTTTAAAGGATAACAAATGGGTCACATAGAGATAAATGAAAATAAACTAATGAGAAGATAAAATGATCCAATGCTAATGATTCAATAACATATTGCAATAATGTTGATAACGAATCCACCTTTTGCCTGTTTACTTGAACTGTTTGTAAGCCGCGGTTCCACTGAGGCGGACCGGAGCAGAGCGGAGACGAGCTGTGTCGCGATTCACCAATCACATGGTTTAAAATCCACATCTCTTCTCCACTCTGCTTCAATGGAGATAGCTTTGGCGGAGAGGAGCGGAATTGTTTAAAATGTAAAGAAAACAGGCTAGATTAGACTAGCAACGCGGAGCGGAGAAGGGCAGTGCGGAGCGGGGCGGCAACATGACGTGTGACCTGACTGAGAGAACGCGTGTCACTGGGCCACTCACGCACCATTTTTTTTTTTTACGCGGGGAATGCGTTATGCACCATACCCTCCGTTGGGGAGACGGAGGCCGTGTGTGGGACTCCCACCCACTAAACCCCGCGGCGGCCTACATCGGCAGGATGGAGGAACCCCAGGAACGCATCAGCGGCTTTTGGGGTCCTCGCTGCCATGCTCATGGTTGGAGCACTCCACTGGGTGATCAATATCACCTATAGGTGGAATGCTGCCCCACCCCTTGTCACTGGCGTGTTGCGATAGCAATCCCTTTGGCTGGCTACACCCCCGGCCGCACCGAGGTATCACCTTCACAGTGTTGCATAATACGGTCACATCTTGGGGCGATGTGACCGTATTATACCACTCACGCACCATGCGAATAGACAAAGCCGCTCCGCTCTGCTCCACCCCACTCCGCTTCAGTGGAAATATCTATCTCTTTTCATAGCTCAGCCCCGCTCCGCGCTGCTCCACTCCGCCTCAGTGAAACCGCAGCCTTTGTAATGCCAGTGCCAGATATTTTCAAAACGAGTCATAACTGAAAACAGACTTATGCTGCGTTCACAGAAAGTCACGTTTTGTCGAATCTAAGTTTTATCGGATCTTGAAATACCGTATTTTGGATGCGCATGGCACATACAAATAGGTTGCCTTGTCGCCATGTATTAAGATACCAACACCAATATTAACACTGAACCTAATATTATTTTTACGAGTTCCGTGCCCAAAGGGTATAAACGGCCTCCTATTATTTCGTTACTGACTTCACTATCTGTCATGAGGCTGTATCTCAGAAACCGTGAAAGCTAGAAAGCTGTAATTTGCACAGATTGTGTATTTCTGTTACTGCTATCACAACAAAATCAGAAAAAAGACAACTCTTATTGGCTGCCATTCTAAAAACGTATTATTTAGTTTTTGTATGGAATCTTTCATGTGGCCGACTCTTACTTGACTGTTTTTTTATACGTGTGAAAGCCCTCATAGGGGCTATGTCGAAATCTTACCGACTAATACCACACAGTGCCCTACCGCCTACTGCGAAAAAACGATTCGGTAGAGACGACTTCGTGTGAACGTAGCGTTACTCCACACGAAATAAGAATCAATTTCCATCAACACAACCTTTTATTTCCAGGTGCGTTAATGTCCGTAGACGAGACGCTAATGTGCTCGTTCCAAATCCTGAAGCCAGCCGACAAGCGCAAGCTGTACTCCGGCCTCAACATGGGCCGCCCCAACACGCCGCCGCGCGCACAACCCAAGAACAAAAAGAAGTGAGTCGATACACCACCCACCACGCACCATACATCATACACTACCACACCACATTGTTTTGATGAATTTGACAGCCCTGGCTTAGTGTCAATTTGCTAGGGTTGTCTCTAAATCAAATTGATGTACTTGTGGAAAATCACTGTTTCTCGATCGTTGTTTACAAGTGAAACTTCATCTGTCTCTTAATGAGGAACGGCAAAACATGAGACAGGTGACGTTGCACCCGTAAATTTCCGTCCACGCATTCACGTCGTGAGGTCGAGATCGAGATCGGCGCCCTAAAGATGCAATTCCAGTGCTGAGTAATCGTACATATATGTATTTAAAAAGCTTACAATAATATTCAGTTTCTTTTATTAATTTTAAATGGCCAATGTAACGGTGACAGCCTTATTATGATTTCATAAAATTATTACTTAAACTTCCGGTATCATTCTTTTAGTTTATAACTAAATTAGATACAAGAAAATAAATATGATTACAGAAAGTTAATGAAATAAATTTGACGCGGCGGCCCTGTTTTATAGGGCTGCCGTCGGTAAAAACAATGTAACAATTTTATTTATTTACTAAAATTATGAAACCTTTATGTTCTTCAAGTAAATTGTAATTTTTTAATTGAATTTTAAATATAATTGCGAATTACTTACTGTATTATAGTAGACTTGAATATTTCCAATACTAGAACCATAGCCGTAAAATAATACCTTGCTGTAAAAGTGGCTTGTATATTTGTAGCTAAACTGACAAACAGATTAATAATATACGTTTTCTAACGACAGAGATGTTATATGAAGACGACACACAAAAGGTACAGCGTGGTGTGTTGAATGTGTTTTTGCCACCATTTTACTGCCAACCCTTGCAGTAGGGCTGTCTCACAGTACTAAATTTTACTGCCAAAGTCACAATCCTCTTAACAAAGACATTTTATTTTAATCCTAATGTGTAATTCGCCCTTGAGATTTGTTTTTGACGTGTGTTAAATGGTTTTAGAATATTTCACTCATGAAAATTCATATTAACCAAACCTAAAAATAAAGCTAAAACGCCATTTTCGGCCATATTTTGAAACTAGAAGAATTTAACATATCCCTAATGAGGTACCTACCTAATTCATATTTTAATCTTTAACAATACGTACCAATTTCCTTATTTCGGATAAGTGCATGGTGTTATTTTCTTAAGTTCAAATCTTTTACAAAATTGTGTTATATTTTTTATTGCTATTTGGTTTTTGATTGTAAAAAGAAATGTTTTGTTTCTTAATTATTAACAGGCGAAGTATGATCTAATGTGACAAACTCCATAAATATTTTTTCAATTTGTAAAAATAAGTTTGAGGCTCACGAGTTTTAAAAGTAATTAAATTACACATTAATATTTGCACGTGGGATGGAAAGAGACATCCTTATCCCTCGTAAAAAAAACTAAGTCTGGCTAACGGTTTGTTCGCCTAGAAATCAAAAATGATCCTTTTTCTCGCTTTGTAACTCAATAATAATAATAATGTCATGAGCAAGAGTATATACAAAGCGTTTTAGTCAATATTAACTTTTGAAGTAAATTGTTTTAAGTTCATTCCTCATCTGCCTTTTTGACAGATGTCAAAAAATACTACCAGTGTTGCAACTTAAAAACTACCATTTAAGTAGCCTTTAGTGATTGTAAAGAACATTGTAGTAAATAGTCACATCAGATCATATCAACCTTTCGGACCAAACTTAAACTCACGAATACTGTCTGTTTGTCCTTGAGCAGTTAGCCGCCCGCCGCTCGCAAACACGCATGGATCCCACATCCACACCACACCCGTCACCTACTTCTGACTATCGTCGCCTTTATGGCTCTACGGTTTCTACCGAACTGGCGAAAATACCCACCATCCATGCCAGAATCTTAACAAAAAAAAAACATGCGATGAATTATTGTTTATGCTAAGGTTTTTTTTTATTTTTCAATCGAATCGTTCTGTGTAAAATTATTTGAATGCTTCGCAAAATGTATCACGGTGTGCAATTTGTAACCCAGTAAAATAATACTAACCTTTTTGAGAGAAGCTATAAATAAGTTTTACATGGAAAGATTCAAATTGGTAAAGATTCAAAATGTTAAAAGTCTCGAAAGCACGTGTTGCCAGTTAAAAAATATTATAAAGTCCCTGAACATAATGCCAAAAAAAATCGCAACGATTTATTCTTCTAAGCTGTTTTTTGACAAATGGGTTATGCCTAAATAATGGAGACACTGCGGTTTATTCGTATTAAATATTTAAAACAATTGTCATGGCTGTTAGAAATATATGTACATTTTTGGTTGTACAGATGAAGTCTTCTGAATGAAAATGAATGGTATTGTACTACTTATTCTTTCAAAGTCCCGCCCAAACTCAAAACTAAAAAGGTTTTTGGAAGGAAAGGATTATGAAAAAGTTAACTTTTCCGGGTGCTATGGACGTTTGAGGGTACATTATATTTCTAACAGCTACCCCTGTGTTTGAGATAAAAACCTGTATGCGTAATGATAACAAAACCTTTTGCATCTAAACTTGAAAATTGTAATTTTTTTTTCTGCCAAAAACTTATTTGTTATTTCTTTTAAGTTACACGTATGATGATGCTATGTAGAGTAAAACTGCGCTAGAAAATATATTTCCTACTTTGTTCAAAAGTAAACAATTTACTGTGTTTAGTCCTCCATGGGACTTGGAGGTAGTAATATTTTGATTGGTATTAGTTTAATAATGTAAGAAAAACGCTTAAAATGCCTTAGTAAGTGCGGCTATAAATGTATTACGCGTGTTGATCTTTTTCAATCAATTTGCTGGACAATTCTGTCCAGTCGGACAGAGGTTTTAAATAAATCACGGTTTTGTAATCTACCCACAATATTTAAATTTAGAATGACAGGCTGGCGTTTAAGATTTTCTAACCGATCTTAAGATTTGTAAACTTTTAAATAAAGAACCTTCAATTTGCAGAAACCCACAGACTACACAACGTAAGTTTCGTGTGTATAACATTCTTTTTTTGAAATGTCGACTAACAGCCGGCTATTTTTTTTTTAAGTGGCGGTCTCGTAATTGGCTCTGGTCTCGTTTGTGAGTGTTTCAATGTGGACGGATGCGTCTTTGTATGCTGCATATAAAATAGATGTCTATGCAAATGTGTGTATGTATGGTCCTGAGTATGCTTGCGTCGTATTCAATATCCAATTAAATGTAAGGTAGTATGCGACTTGTAACTTATGTCACGCCATCGGCGACTTAACCCTGCAACCTTTTTTAAAAAATGAGATTATTTCAAGTGATGCTTTCGACGGTGAAGTTTTAAGATTCAAATTTGTTAATGACAGGATAAAAAGAAATTCAATGATGAAACAAAATATTGGAAGTTAATATAAGTAATAAGCATAAATATTAAATAAAAGCTGTAGTATGTTGATGTAATGTAATGAACAAAACGCCCACAAGTTGTAAACACTTGGTATTTTAAGTGAAAAATGTGCTCGCTCTACACTCGCGCGCATCGTGTCTCGAATATATCGACATACGACTTTCGCGTCGCGAGTGTAGGGCGAGCTTTGTGTAAAATGTATCACAGAAACATTTATACCGAAACAATGATACTCAGAATAAATCCTCTTTCCAGTAGAAAAAAAAATATTAACGACTACTTTTTTACAATATGTAAGATACGGATTAACTGATAAATATGTACTAAATATAGCATTGTTTAACAGAAAAGTGAGCATTTCTAATAAGTAGAAAACGCGCATTTACAGTTTACAATATCGGCTAAGAGATAGTTATAAGTATCTAGTTGTAGCCAAGTGTTCATTGTGGGCGTGTTTAGAAATAACAGATACCGTCCGCGGACGATTAGTTCTACGTAGCTGGTTAATTTTAAATCCTAGGCCTTATGCGATCCTAGTAATTCGCTCTATGCTTTTGCTATGGTTGCTTATACATTTAAAGCACTGAAAACTTGCCTTTTTCTAAAAATGTTAACATCTATGTCAAAAAAATACTTGTTTTTTTTTTCGGATTGGTTACTAAGCCTTTGAGCGTACAATAAAAAGGTGTTCAGTGTTGCCATACTCCACCGATACAAGTTACCATAAAAGAAAATAATAGGTCGCATAAGAGCCTTAGGTAGCGAAAACATTGTTCTTTTTTTATTTAATTGCTATTGAATGTGTTAGACATCAGTCTAACACGGGTATCAACCCGCGGCTGATGGCCGATCCAATTGAATCATTGATCTATGTATGAAAATAATTGTATATTAATTTCTTAAATAAAATACTTCTCGAAATTTGTATGTTTTATTTTATGGGTTCCTAGAGAGACCTTAGAATTCCATGGATTCACCTAGCGGTTGCCGAGTTTCTAGCGTGGCACAGACTTGCGGCCCGTTGTGTAGGTTTAGGGTGACCACCATAATAATGCTAAACGCTCGCCGTCAACAAGGTCCGAGACACCCCTGCCCGTCCCTATATTTGGTAAGATCCTATCGATATTCCCAGTTAAATATTTTAACAAGCTGGAAAACAAAAGAAGCGCTCGTGGCCCCGCGGACTAGTGTTCTGTAAACGATCACTGCAGTAAGCAACTTTCACTATGGCCGGTCCATGGATGGTTGACCATCCATGTGATCACTTTGTGACATTTATTTGAGCGTTTCCGTGCTTCGGAAGGCACGTTAAGCCGTTGGTCCCGGTTGCCAGTAAAATGGCAGTCGTTAAGCTAAGTTGAAGGCTTTATTTCAACAGCAGGCAATCACAACCTGCGCCTGTCCATTTAAACACGGCAATACGGCTCACCACCTATTACGTGGGACAAATTATACAAAGGTGAAATGTGGGCATATAATATGCCTCTGCCTACCCCTTCGGGGATAAAGGCGTGACCATATGTATGTATGTATGTATGTGGGGAACAAAAATGCTTGAGTTCTGAGGTAAACTCCAAACAGAGATCACCCGACAAGCAAAGCATTCAGGTAAGTGATGAGCTTAGGAAACCAAAAAAAAAATTGATGTCCAGCCAGTTAGACCGACGACTTAGAAAAGGTCGTAGGGAGGTCTACCAGCAGTGAACTGCGATGGGCTAATTTGGTTGATGGGGAATAGAAATAAAATATGTATAGCTGGGCAAAAAATAGAAAATACAGGGGCCACTGTGCTATTCATATGGCAACCCGTCCGCGTTAGAGAGAACCATCAATCAGTATCCAGTTGCCAGTAAATGTATATAAAAACTACCAAGCTTGGCAAAAAAAAATAGTAAAAAATATTATAGGGGCCACTGTGCTATTCATAAGGCAGCCCGTTAGACAAGTTGACAGAGCCACAAATCAGTGTCCAGTTGCCAGTAAATGTCAAAAACTACCAATCAAATAGATGTCACTTATTGACTGACAATGTACGTGACGTTATTGACAGCATTTTTACAATGTAGCCAGTATGGAATATATTTCCGTTAATAGGCATTTTTGCCAAGCTATAGGTGTTAATGTGTTTATTAAAATATGAAACACTATGCAATTATGGCACTTTATACCATCCTTTATTCCTTTCGGTCCATTAGGTCCCATGTATCAAAACGTCCAGAGTGTCAAAATGTTCAGTTCTATAAAATGACCGATATTGAATCGTCCAGAGTATCAAAATGACCGGAGTGTCAAAAAGACCGGAGTAGCAAGATGACCAGAGTATCAAAATGACAGGAGTATCATAATGACCGGAGTATCAAAATGACTGGAGTATCAAAATGAAAGTATGGTTTATAACTTAAGGCTTTAATTAGAATTAAAAACTTAAAAATTAAACTAAAAATGCGCTGTCCCGCTATAATTTGTGAATTTAAGGCTTGAAACACTTAAAAATGCGCTCTGCGGTATAATTTGTGATTAAGGCTTAAAACAATTAAAAATTAAACTTAAAAATATGCTCTCCCAGTATAAATTTGAGATAAGAAAATGGTTTGAGTACAAAATAAAGTAGTTAAGTTTACTTTTGACATTTTGACACTGCGGACATTTTGTAAAACTGGGCATTTTGACACTGCGGACATTTTGTAAAACTGGACATTTTGACACTCCGGACATTTTGTAAAACTGGACATTTGGACACTCCGGACATTTTGTAAAACTGGGCATTTTGACACTGCGGACATTTTGATACATGGGACCTAATGGACCGAAAGGCCTTTATTCACTACTAAAATTCAGTTCTTCAATGAAGTTTATAAGCTTTTATTTCTCGTTGACATTGACCAGCAACGTGTAATAAGAGAACGACGTTTTTATTATCTGTAACAGAAATAAATAGATATAACAGTGTAGTAACAATACATAATTATATTGCATACATTCCAACGGATAATTTTCAGTGTCAAATCACGGTAAGGGGCTTTATTCCGCGCGCGCTTAGGTTGTTGGATGAGCTCCCTACATTGTTTTTCCAAACACTTTCTCTTCTTTATGGGTTCTTTAAAAGGGTCTTAGAAGGTAAGTGAACACGGTCATACATATACCTACTCGTACATACCACTACAAACGTATGAAGGTCCATTGGTAAGAACTTCCCAGCTCGGATTACCGTGGGCTTCTTGTTAGCCAGCAGTATATTGAGGAGCACTCTTCTAGGGCGCACGCCCATCGTGTGCCAGGCACTTTGGTATGCAGCTGTCGAGACCAGGTCGGCCTGTAAGCAAACGGGTGGGATTAAAGGAAGCTTGTGTGAGTATGAATTTAAATAGCGTCCTACAAGACATTTTTTATTCTCAATGGCTTTGTTGCTTAGACTTTTAAGTCAAATCTTCATTTCTTATAACAATATTTCTTCAAACACATTAATAATAAGTCAGAGTGCTCGTCCTCTAAGTCCCAGTCAATTACAACCCTAAATCAAAGTCAGTCTTGATCCCGAAAAGCGGTCAAAACTTTTCTGAAGTTATGTATGGAATATGTAAGATAAAATCACTTCCCAACTCGCGGTGCCGCCTCTTAAGTTTTCGTGCCAAACCCAGTTACAAGACCAACTAATTCAGTGTTGCCACAGTCCGACTTAGCAAAGGCGCGAATTGGAACTATCTTTCCAACTCCCTCAATAGTATGTAGTTCTGTCTAAGAATCTTCTGATTAATTATGTATTTATTTGGTTGTTGCAATACTATTCCATACCTGGGCAATAACCTGATTTCCGTAGTAGCAGTACACGAAAATATCCAACGCCACCGCAGCCAGATATTCCACCGTAGTTGTCTCGAATTTCTAGAAGACACATTGAAATGACGGCTTAGAACTTAAGGCTCCATTGGATCTAACTTCCCCGCTAGATCCCGTCAATCTATCTGGAAATCCTCTTACCAATGTCGCTGTATACAAAAGCATACACAGATACAAAGTGACTTGTACGACTCTCAGCACCAGCAGAGGCGACACGAAGCCTTCAAACATGTCAGTGTATCGGTTCACGGCCCGGCTTAACGCGGCGCAGTCTCTTAGAGCGCTCATTGTAGCTGCATCGTGCTCGCTGCTGTAGATATCTGGATTGTCGAAAACGGGAATCACAGTAAGTTTGTACCAAGCTCTAAAAAGGGTAATCTTTTATGGGCACTAACAATATTAGCAAGGACGAAGGGAGAAGGAAAGGGGAATCTGCTCATAGCACAGCACAGTAAAACCATTTTTTAAGGGAAGAAGCTAGTGATCCCCGCCAGGTATAGCTTGGTAAAAAAGAGTAGAAAATGATGAAGGCGCCACTGTGCAGTTTATATGGCAACCCATCAGAACAATTTTTATTGTATAGAGTACGGAATATTTACCTATTTTCGATATTTCCGCACTGTTACAAGCGCCATGATCTCGGAGGAGGCGTCACTGTACCACGCTTATGATTCCAGCTTTTTCTCCCTTCCCCATTACCTCGTCCTTTAGTCAGTTAAGTCAGCAGGTGCACCACTAGTAGGTGTGATTGGATTGGTCATCTCATCCCGATTGGGCGGATTACACTTTCTATTTCCTAGGTACCTAGATTTGGACTACTCAAATACATACCAAATTGTGTATTCGCCTCTCCAGCATTGTTAGCCTGAATCAAACGATATGGTGTTAATAGGTAGACAATTGTTAGGGCCTGAACAAAATAGGTCCACCCGTGCTCCTTAAGGCGAATATGTTACTAGCGAGTGACATACCATCTCATCATAATGATACAGCGACTCTTTCATCTCAGAGATATTGTAACTGTAGCTGTTTCTCTCTTCCTCCTGAATTTCTGCGTACAAAGCCATGAGTGTAGAATGCTTGACGCCATTTTGTAGCAATGCCGTATATTTCCCATTGCGGAGGCTGCAGCACAGTAAATCTAGGTGTCCGCAAATGAGGATCGAGTTTGAAGCGAAGAATACCCCTGTGTTGAAAATTTGAATACATACCCACTAGTGACCGACCGAACTTTCGGTTTCGGCCAGTTTCGGCCAAAAAATCGAGTTTCGGCCGCAGTTTCGGTTTCGGCCAAAATGGGCCGAAACTTTCGGCCAGGCTGAAACTCACGTGTTCGTGAATTTTGAGTGCCTGGCTCTGCTTGTGACGTGGTTGGGGTCAGTCCAACCAGTTAATATGTTACTAAACGAAGATTTACAGATTTACAAAGGACTTCCAATCAATAGTTATAAAAATCAAATTTACACAGAATCCTAAAAAGGTGATCTAGGACATTACATAACCCAACCCCTTTGTTGTCGATTCCGTTGACATCGTTGGTCGTCTGTCTGTCTGTCAACAGGCTGTAACCCATGCACCTTGATAGTTAGACAGGTTTTTTTTACAGATGATGTATTTCTGTTGCCGCTATAGCAAAAAATGATTAAAATAGACAAATTAATAATATTAAAAGGGCCTCCAATACCATTTACGTGATTTTTTGCCGCTTTTCTTGTACGGAAGCCTACGTGAGCTAGTCCGGCTCACTGTTGTCCAGTTTTAGTTATATACTTTCAGAATGTAACCAAAACCAGCCAAGAGCTAGTAGCAGGGCACCGTGTGGTTTTAGTCGGTAGGAGTTCGCAATAGCATCTATGAGCAATTCCACACGTAAAAGAAAGAAACTCATCTTTAGGTGGAGATATTTCTAAAATAAACTAATAAATTGATGGCACTTGGTGGAACTTGCTGCACCTATTGAAAAAATAACCGGCCAATAGCTAGTCAAACTCTCGCACGGAAGGGTTAAAGCGGAACCCTATTACCGAGACATGAGGCTAAGCCGTCCCTCTGTCTAATAGTCACGAGGTTGCATCGCTGGAACCGTGTCAGATAGAGGCCTAAAATTTTCCCTATACAGTAGTCCTACCGACTAAAAACCGCGCGTATCCTACTTAACAGCTTACGGTTGGGAGCCCCGAGTATGCCCTTGGAATGATGCATACTGCAGCCGCGTCTTTGGGGGATTATTCAGTTGTTATCCCGCTTCTTGAGGGGGGGGGGGCGTGCATGAATCTCTTACGTCACGCTATCGTTTAAGGCCTGCTTCTGTAAGGACGGTAACCAGCCGTGTCACCGTCCTCAGGCCCCCGGTCATCGAAGCCGATAGTATGGGGCGCCACCGCAGACTGTGGAAGAGTTCTCTCCCGCTTTCTCCCCGCCGTCTCTTTCACGAACATGACCTGCTCACAAGAGAGGCCTATGGCCCCGCTCCAGCGCCTCCTTGCGCCATTTAAGCAAAGACGCAAGGGCCCTCGCTGCCAGGTCCCATAGAGGGGTCCCGGCTAGAAGACATGCCACCTCAACTGAGATCGTGCGGTATCCCCTTATCACCCTGACAGCCGTCGCCTTCTGCGGGCTAAGCAATCTAGCCGCATTGCTGGCCATTAGGATCTCCGCCCATACGGGGCCCCGTATAAGGCCATGCTCCGAACGATCCCAAGGTACAGTCTCCTGCAAGGAGCTTTGGGTCTCCTGATATTGGACAACAATCGCGAAAGTGCAGCTGATGCCCTCCTCCCTCAGCTATGGGACCAAACTTCGGAAGTGGTATACGAAGTTCCACCGGCTGTCGAGTACGAGTCCCAGATACGTCGTCGAGAGCTCGATGCCAATGCTGACGCCCCCTATAGGTAATCTGGATCTCTCAGGTGGCCTTTAGGGCTGCGTCTCGGTGCGTTGCTCCTCGCGCTGTAATGAGGGTGTCGTCGTTACACGTTACGCCGACACCTCTGAGCAACGGACCACGCAGCACCCAATCGTAACCGATGTTCCACAGAAGCGGTCCTAAGACCGATCCCTATAATTTATGGAACACCACACGACATCTCGCCGACCCAGCCCTAGCCAGCTCGGGTAAGTTATGGCCCTCTCAGAAAGATAGGCCCCGACAATTCGACGAAGGTATGGAGGCATTCCATGGTAAATAAGCGCCTCCCAAACGCAGCTCCAGGGCAAGGTGTCGAAAGCGTTGGCGATGTCATGAGACACTGCCACCACCACCTCACCCTGTTCTGTTGCCACTATATTTATTTATTTATTTATTTATTTTACACTTTATTGTACGCCAAGTAAATAAAATAATGGTACATAAATACAGTGCAAGAAGATGTACAATGGGCGGCCTTATCGCTATAAAGCAATTTCTACCAGGCAACCTTTGGATGGAGAAAGTTGATTGAAGGTAACGAGTGGTAGTTCTTAGGCGTACTCTAAGATCGAATAAAGCTTTTTAATTTTATAAACTAAAATTTCTACATATTATAACACATACATATTTAAAATAAATACAGCATAATAAGTATATATATAAACACATCATACATACGAATATACATACCTACATATAAAGGGTGTTTTTTTTAGAGGTATAGAACTTTGAAATGGAATAAAACGAAGGTGATTGTTTTTATTGATATGAAAATGACTTTATTCGAAAGAAAATCTTCTGGCATTATAGTTTAAATATGATTTCTGGCATATAACCGCCACGGCTGGCTCGGACGTAGTCTAATCTAGAGGTCCAATTTTCGATGACTTTGCCAACATTTGTGGCCGTATATCGGCAATAACGCGCCGAATGTTGTCCTCCAAGTGGTCAATCGTTTCGGGCTTATCGGCGTAGACGAGCGACTTCACATATCTCCACAGAAAATAGTCAAGTGGCGTAAAATCGCACGACTCTGGAGGCCAACCTACCGGTCCAAAACGTGAAACTATGCGGTAACCAAACGTTTCCTTCAATAAATCAATTGTGGCACGAGCTATGTGACATGTTGCGCCGTCTTGTTGCAACCACTACTCCTGCACATCATGGTTGTTCAATTGATGAACGAAAAAGTCAGTAATCATAGCTCTATAGCAGTCACGATTGACTGTAACGTTCTGGTCAGCATCGTTTCTAAAGAAGTACGGACAAATTATTCCACCAGCCCATAAAACACACCACACATTCAGTTTTTCTGGATGTAACGGTGTCTCAACATACACTTGAGGATTATCATCACCTCAAATATGGCAGTTTTGTTTATTGACGTATCCATTCAACCAAAAGTGAGTTGCACCGCTAAACAAAATTCGCTTATGAAAATCACGATACGTATTTCGGACAGAACCATGATTTTCAAAATAAATTTGCACAATTTGGAAGCATTGTTCAGGCGTCAATCTATTCATGTTGAAATGCCAAACCAAACTTAACATAAATCACTTTTCAGCTGACAAAAATACCGCCAGTTAAAACAGTTATGCCAACTTAAAGTTCTATACCTCTAAAAAAAACACCCGTTATATATTATATATAAATACATAAATATGTACACATATTCTAAATACTACAAAGAAAGGTAGTGATCCTTCACCATTTTTCTAAAATTGACTATCGTCTGCGCTCGTCTTATCCCTACTGGAAGTTTATTCCATAAGCGTATAGCCGTAACCGTGAACGATTTATCATAGAACGTAGACGAGTGAGACGGCATCTTTAATTAAGTTTTCTGATGACCTCAGACATTTCGAATGCGTATTGTGGAGGAACTCGAAGCGTTCCTTTAAATAGGAAGGAGTTGAAGGGTTAAATAAGATACTATACAGTTGTGAAAGAATGTGAGCATCCCGGCGAAGTCGTATTGATAACCACCCAAGCTGCGTTCTGAATTGAGAAACATGGTCATATTTGCGTAAACCAAAAATGAACCGTATGCAAACATTTTGAAGACGCTCTAGTTTGTCTAACTGGTTTTCGGCAAGATCAGGATAGCTGACATCTGCATAATCGAGTATGGGTAACAGTAACGCGTTTGCAAGCGCAATTTTGGTGGTCATAGGCAGAAGGATTTGTAGCTTCCGTAATGAGCCCACCGATGCGAACATCTTACGGCTCAATTCTTGCATCTGTGTCTCCCATGATAACGTAGAGTCTAGGTATACTCCCAAGTTCTTAACCTTATCACTAATTGGAATTATAATATTGTCAAATAGTACCGGGGGAATATTTGCCCACACAATTTTCGATTTCATCTGGGAACTGCCCAAGATTGCAACTTGTGTTTTGCTAGGGTTTACCTTGAGACCATGAGATCTACTCCACTCGCTTATATGACTCAAATCCTTATTTATAGACTCCACAGCATCACTCAACTGTAGAATTGGTGTCTGGCAGTATATTTGCAAATCATCTGCATATAGGTGGTAAGAAGAAGATATATGAGTTGAGATGGAATTTATGAAAATTGAGAAAAGTAAAGGAGAGAGAACGCCGCCCTGGGGTACACCAACCGTAGTATTACACCAATTTGATAAAGCGTTGTCAATACATACACGTTGCCGGCGACCACACAGGTAACTTTGAAGCCAATCGATCACTGTTGGAGATATGTTCAGAGACCGGCAAACATAGCAATACATCAAAGTCAACGGTATTGAAAGCATTGCTAAAATCCAGCAAAGCAAGAATTGTTAACTTTCCAGCTTCCATACCAGACCTAATGTCATCAGTAATATTGATCAGAGCTGTGGCCGTACTATGACCAGGACGGAAGCCGGATTGAAAGGGATTAAGGACATTATGTTTGCAGAGGAATCTACTGATTTGTGAGTGCACCAGACGCTCAAGGACTTTGGATAGGAATGGGAGTATAGATATTGGCCGGTAGTCCGTGAAAGTCTCGGGTTTAGGTTTTTTAGGTATTGGAATTATGTGACTGCTTTTCCAAGAAGTTGGGAAGACGCCGCTGGAGATGGAATAGTTAAAAATGTAACATATAATGGGAAGGAGTTCATTGAGGATGGGAAGGATCATATTACGACTGATGCAGTCAACGCCTGTTGCATTCGATGAAATTGATGTAATAGCTCTCCGAACATCACATGCAGTGAAAAGATCAAAGAAGAATGGTGGATAGTTGGGTTTTGGAAGAGATGAAAGAAAATCAATGGTTTGTGCCTTTGTTATCCCATCAAAGTTGGAAGAAGCCGCGGAGTGTTGATTTAGCAAATCAACATTAATATCCTTTGGAATTGTGTCTTGTCGTTTACTTCCAACCCCCAAAGATTTAAGAAATTTCCACACTTTACCAGTGTCTCCATTTTGTATATTATTGTGAATGTGTTGGCGTTGGGCTTTCCTACACACCTTATTACAGTGATTTCGTAAGGAGACATATCTATTGTGGTTGTCTTCATTTGGTTTTATTTTATATTTAAATTTAGCAGCTGCTTTTTTATGTAGAAGACTTTTGATGTCAGCAGTGAGCCATGGGGCAGGAGGGTGCTTAATTTTAACAGCTCGAACAGGTGCATGTTTATCATAAACTTGAATGATGTTGGTGCTGAATATAGTAACTTGTTCATCTGTTGACCCCGAGGTGGTAAGAGAACTCCAATCAATGTTATTGACATCCTGACGAAGGCTTTCCAGATTCATGCCACCAAAATTGCGCTGCAAGAGGACTTTTCGCTTAGCTCTAGGGACACGAATTTTGTATGAAAGGAATATCAAATCGTGGAGAGAGAATGCGTCAGCTGGATATTGACCATGCTTAGCGACGTGTTGACGGGAGGAAACTAATATAACGTCAATTAAGCTTGGTTTGCAATTTGGGACGTGATGCGTTGTATTTGAAGGAAGAATGGATAGGTTACAGGAGTTGGCAAGGGCATGAAAGGCAAAGGTACGAGAGTCATTTCTAACTAAACAAGCGTTAAAGTCACCCATAAGGATCACATGACTGTAAGAGGGCATTAGATTTACCAGTAAGGTTTCGAGAGAAGGAAAGAAATGTACACTTGCTAAGTTACAATAGTAGACGCCGAGAAGGACTTTAGAGTGATTGAGTTCAACTTCCAGAAAAATATGCTCGCCAGCATTGGCTGGAGGTGGTTGCGCTGACATACTAATAATTTTAAAGGGAATATATGTCCGCAGATATATAGCTACACCACCCCCTCGCCTGTCTCCACATTGCCAGCGGTCGTTTCTGATAAGTTGAAACCTACTAAAATCAGAATAATAAAAAAAAAATCATTAAAAAATACAACCGACTTCCAAGAAATCCTGAAAAATAGAATAAACTAGAATAAACTTTGACCGCTGCCTGAGCAGATCTAACTACGTGGCAGATAATATTTATTAATGTTAAGTATGTACTTTATACCTATAATATATAATGTCATAATATGATGTGCGTTGTGGTTCACAATAAATATTTTTTCTTTCTTTCTTTCAAAAAATAAAATTTACTTAGCACAAAGTAATAAATCTCAGAAAAATATATCTATCTAGGTGAAAGTTCTCATCAATACAAATTAATCAAGCCCCAACACAAGGTAGCTGCTGTAAATCGTTAAGGAATTCCCTCGAATCTCTTTTGGTTCCATCATCAGATCGACTCGAGACCTTTATTAATGGTAGTACATTAAAGCACTGAATTAAAAAGTTAACAAACGCACTAGTTGTGCCTATAATTTTCGGTGGTTGCCCTCTATTTCTCCAGGATCCCATCATCAGATCCTAACCTGGTTAAAATGGGACCACCTCAGAAGTAAACCCTATTCAACAAAAAAAATTGAAATCCGTCTATAATTGACGGTGAACATACATAAAACATTGAGACCTTTCTTATTTTTTTAAAGTGGGATCTATCAAGCTAGGTGTAAAGTTCTCATCAATACAAATCAATCAAGCCCAAACACAAGATAAATTGCTGTAAATTGTTTAGGAATGCCCTCGACTGTCTTTCGACTCTATCATCAGATCGACGCCATACCTTCATTAAAGTGTAGAACATTAAAGCACTTAATTAAAAAGTTAACAAGCACACTAGTTGTCCCTACAATTTTCGGTGGTTGCCCTCGTTTTCTCCTAGATCCCTTCATCAGACCCTGACCTGGTGAAAATGGGACCACCTCAGAAGTAACCCCTTTTCAACAATAAAAAAAATTTTTGAAATCCGTCTATAATTGACGGAATTATCGCTTGACATACATAAAAAAAAATACATACAGACGAATTGAGAACCTCCTCCTTTTTTTGAAGTCGGTTAAAAAAGTATTCACACTACAAACGTAATTTTTGTGCCCAATTTTCGTAACGGAACCCTCTGTGCGGGAATCCGACTCGCACTTGGCTGTTTTTTTTTTTCAATATGAACACGTGAGTTTCGGTTTCGGTTTCGGCCGAAACTGACCCTGGGGCCGAAAGTTCGGTTTCGGTTTCGGTTTCGGCTGAAAAACCAGTTTCGGTCGGACACTAATACCCACATCAAAAAATGAGGTATTGTGTAGGTAAGTTACAAAAAGAATTCTGAAATAAGTATTTACCTACTATCGACCGTACTGTGACGTACTTAGTTTTGAATGGGTAATTGCGTTCTACGACGCAATATTGCTCGCTTTTTTTTTCAGGAAAATAATAGCAAAGACATGCTGCACCATATAAGAACTTCTACAACATAGACAGAATCTACAAGATATTAGGATTGGCATCGCTAGATTCGCTAGTATAGCGCCCCTGGAATCGCGAACATTCATAGGCTACGGTGACCACAAGAGGATTCTATCAAGGTATCCAGGTCGGTCGTAAACTGAAATGCTTTTTACATGTGGTTGTAGCCTTTGTAAGTAATTATTTTATTCTGTTGCAACTTACCAAACTGCCCCATAGCGAGTCCAACATACCACTGCGAGAGGCAGGTCACCAGAAACGCGAATATAAATTGTAAGTACGACGACTCATTTATGTCCTTCAAACTCCAACTTTGCATGGGCTCTTTGGTCCACACTGAAAACAATGTTAACCGTGACGTTTTACTAGATAGAGTCTTAAAATATTTGCTCCTCTTTAACCAGATAAAGCACCTACATCAACCAAGTCATACAACATTCTGGTATTTCAATGGTATTTAATCAAACACGTATGCGTTAGAACGTAGGTGGTTAAGCGCGGGCATTTTAGAGTTTTAGTACCTATATCTGTCTTCATGACATTACCTTCATTCCGTGCATTTAGGTCTCCCATCAACCTACCCTATCGGGTTCCTGGTTCCTACTTACCTAGTTCAGGCATGAAACAGTGACAGACAGATAAAGCTACTACAGGTTATATATTAGTAGGGATTTAAAATACTTACAATGTAAAATAACAGGCATTAAAGCATACATAGTGACGCTAAACATGGTGCAAGCTGTGTATATTATCCAAAACCTCCTCGCCGCCTTACAACTTTCATACATGGTCATGTTAGTCAGACCCTGTGCCGAATGATACTTAAAATTCTTCTCCATATACTCTATAAGTTCGTATAATTCCCTACGATAGATGGCGTAGTAAGCTATGATTGCTAAAGAAACCAGGAGTGGCAAAGAATCTGAGATTTTGTCCAAACTTGACATGACGTCTATCCATTCTCTGTACAAATGAAGCGCCAAAGCGACTGTGCTATAACTCAGTATGAATAGCACAAATCCAAAATATACTTTGTTGATTATACTATACTTTATATTATTGCCATTTCTAAAGAAATCCCAGCAAGCAACCATTTTTAACGGTAATTCTAAATACTGAAGGTATCGTTGAGTTTTCTCTGCACTTAATGTCGTTTCCTTTGACATTTTTGGTGACTCGCAAATTCTTACCAAGTTGGTAGAATTTTAAAAAGTGGCAACCCTAAAACCGTAATGTAACTTTGTCCGTTTCAATTAAATTCACAAATTTATATGACTGACTGTTAATTTATAGAGAGTAACGAGTTCTTGCTACTTGAAAACTTTGCTGATTGGTGTTCAATAATTTACGAGAAATGGTCCAATTAACTATTAGTTTTAATTGCTCTTCCATAAATTGAAAAGGGATTGTATTAAAAGTTAAGTTAAACAGTTTTAAACTGTTTGTGATTAATTAGGTTTCTGCTTTAATAGATCGGTAATAGAAAGTGTGACTGTTGAACTAGAGGTCGTAAGATCGAGTCCCATCAGGCAAAAAGCACTTACCTACTGACGTAAATTTAATGCAAAACGAACTTCACCATCCACAAGGTGCAGCTTGCAGGACTTACACCATCCCGCCTTCGCATCGGTCAGCAGGTCGTAGGGAGACCTAGGAGAGTAGTGAGAATTTTTAATTTTAGGGGAATATCTCGCTCCAGAAATATTCCACAGTTACGACCTATGTGAATAAATGTAGCACCATTCCTTCCCTTTCCAAAACAATCATCAAAATTAGGTAAAGTATTACAATTTCCGAGAAAATCAACTAAAAGAAAGATCCTCCCTTCGTCACAACTCCCCTATCACCGAGGTAAGATGTGACAGGTACCGAGGAAAGTTGTGACAGCTATTTATTTAGACTGTTTACGTCTTAAAAAATACCATTACACATATTATAAATAAATGAAACATGTTTATTTTTTGCAAAAAGTACTATTATCATCTTTTAGCACATCAAGTACCTACCAACAAACAGAACGTATAGTCTTTCCATAACAAGTAATTATATTTATATAAGTACCTAATTATGGCATCGCTTTGAGATCAATTACCTATATTATAATCAGTCAAAAATTTTAATCTATTCTGTCATTTATTCAATCATAATCATATCAACCTTTACATTCTAGGCATTGCGCCCACTCCTCATTTGATCTGCTGTTTGAATAGGCTTCAGGCAAACCATGCAAAAACCATTATTTTCTGCCTCTTCTTCGTCATCACCTGTTCTCTTCTTCTTATTAGTTTTCTTGGCTCTTTTTAGGTTTCTTCTTATATTCGCTTAAGACACGCTTTATCACATTCTTCGCCTTCCTATTGGCTTCTATAGCAGCTATTTCGTCCTTAGTAGGTGTATCAGTAAGCACTGAAGATTTGATTTTGCGTCCGTTCGGTTTACTGCTTTTTCTTGGCTTTTGGCAACGGTCTAACTGATTCTGGTGAGAACACATTAGAAACCGTGGCAAGAGGACTATGGGTTGTAGACATGGAGGCAACAGGTTCATTGGCATTATGGTTTACAGCGAATGAATTTCTAGATGGCATGGCATGTTCTATAGATGAACTTGGAGTAATAGATCTTGCTTCAACGTTATCAACTGTGCCGGTGTTGAGATTTGGAGTTACGGTTATTTGTGCTGGATTATCCACAATTTCTGATACTGATTGCTCTAGTTCTGGGTTGGGACGATCAGTCACTTGACTTGGCAGGAAATCGGCTTCTTCAAATATATCTAATTTCTTAAGTGTGCATCTGGATTGAGGGCCCAAAAATTAAATCTTCGCAAAACAAAATAAGATTTACAGGGACGTTAGTTAAAAGTTTCTTAAACTAAGGGCACTATGCCAAAAATTTCTAAAACACGAAATAAAGCTTTTATGATGAAATGACTTGGGCCCTCAATCCAGATGCCTGCATTAAGTGGCATAGTCTGATTCTCAGAAAGTACTACCTCTGGGCTGATAATTTTTATTTAAGATTTGACTTTTAATTTTTAACAGAAATTACTTTTCTGACACAAGCTTTTATTGCGTACTTTACTTGCAACATTTGGCCTGCCTTAGTATACTAATGTACAAACACACATACACACATGCAGACAGAGAAAAAAGTGTCGTAATAACCCAAAATGAAGAAGAATGAAGTCAAATAGGAGAGTTGTGACAGGCTGTCACAACTCTCCTAGGTGCTCAAAATTACGACTTGCACCGAATAATAATTTAAATTTAAAAAAACAAGATGCAAACCAAAGAAAATAATGAAAACTTTTGAGATAACTACACAATTTAAGAAAAAATAATTCAACCATGCACAGTAATAAGATATGGAATAAATTCAATCAAAATTTTGATGAAAAACTTACTTTTCGTTTTTTTTTGCACGCCGATGTTATAACTACGGAACCTCTTCGCGTGCGCCGCCGCGCCGGCGGGTACCTACTAGATCAACTAGTGCGTCTCTAAAGCGTCAATTGAGCGTTGTAGCCAGCTCGCTCACCTTCATAGGTAGGGAGAAATCGCGTCTGTCACAACTCACCTCTGTCACAAATCTCCTAGGTCTCCCTACTGGGAGTACCTACACCTGCTGATTGATGCGAAGGCGGGATACGCGGCGCAAATGACGAAGAGAAAATATATAGTGGTGCATTGCATTATGTAATAATGTTATTAAACTTCCTTCGATTTATCTTTGCATTAACCGGAATAAAGTCTCCTGTTGTACAGAATTTACGCATGTATTTAAAAAAAATAGCAGTCCTCTAAAACAATTCCTAAAGAAATAAAGGTGTGATAATGCTGTAAACATAATTTATTATGAGCATACTGCGTGTTAAGAAAACTAATTCCATTATTATTATTAACATATTTATTGAATAAGTACCTAGGTAGGTACATAATTTTTAAAAAAATACACAAACATGATATTAGTTAACATATAGAAATATTCAATAAAATAAACGACAACACAATAAATCTCAAGTTATAACTTTGGCATTATAATCTGATTTACAGCTTGGCAAAAATGTCATTCAATATTTTTTCACACTGGGTACATTGTCAAGATGCTGTCACATTAATAAAAAATGGCAATACTTTCAATGGGTTGCCACTTAGACCATATATCACGGGACTAGCCTTTGCGAACCACCGCATACAAAAATATTCTGCCAGTTTTCATAGCGGGTGAAGGGGGAAACACACAGATATATAAAATTTAATTACATTTAAAAATGTATTAATCGACAAACGCGTAATGGCTGTTGTGTTAATTTTTATTGTACAGTCAACTACAATGAAATGTACTAGTTTAATCATAGAAAATGATGTACTGATGTACAGTGCTTTTTATAAAGCCAAAAGACCAAATGGTCATGTGCAATGGCAGAAAACAATGCTTAAAAGTAAGGCGCATCCTGTGGTTAGATGATCTAAGGGTTGCCATAATGAGCAACACCACTGCCATTCATTTCTTCTATTTTTTTGACAAGCTGCACATCGCGGTTCCACTTCCAAACAACCTCGCTCATTTGATTTTGTCTCGGATATTAGTGGGTGGCGTTTGATTCATTATCTCTGTAAGAAATTAAATGACTTAATTTATACAGTGAACATTTTTTTTCTAACAGGGATGTCCACAAATAGATATAAAGTATAGGGGTACACTTGACTGGTTTTCAAAACGAGATAAATAAATAGCGTTCGTGGCCCAGCTGACTCAAAACTGCAGTAAGTAACATTCGCTATGGCCGGTCCTTGGATGGGTGACCACTCACCATATGAGCACTATGTGACATTTATTTTCGAGCGATTCCGTGCTTCAGAAGGCACGTTAAGCCGTTGGTCCCGGTTGTCAGCCACATGACAGCCGTTGAGCCAAGTTGAACACCGTACGTACTTGAAAATTTCCTACAGTGGGTTGTCACAATCTACGCCTGGGTTAGCAGCGCGTGTGTAGCGCCTCGAAACGTCCAGGCTCCTTTCCACTTTTCATCAGATGGGCTGTAAGCTTGTCTGCCATCTTGCTTGATGGAAAACTATGGTTACATCTAGCGAATTGAAGGCCAATCTTACAGCCCATGTTCCTACTGACAATGATGAGCCTCAACACACATCGTTTAAACTTAGATTTTAGGAGGGAAAAAATCTATATTTACTTTACTATTTGACTGCCTCTGTGGTGCAGTCGGTAGCCTGCCAGGCTGCTTCCCAGGTCGGTCCAAATATTTGTGTGATCCACAAATGTTTCTTTCGGAGTTTGGGTGTTTTCTATTAACAAGTATGTATTAACAAATTTATAAGTATGTCTATCAGTAGTCTAGATCCCTTAGCACAAGCTTATTAGCCTAATTTGGGCTAAGTGATGTTGTGTGAGATTTTCCACAAATATTTATTTATTTACTTCTCTTTAGATCTCCTTTGAGCAATCCGATAGATCCTTCTAAGCTCCAGCAACGCTCTCATGATGACAACAAGTTGCTGCTCAAAGTCGTCTGTATCGACATCGATGGTCAGGCCCTTGTGCTTGCAGATCTTCACATAGAGACTCCAGATGGCGGAACGCACGTGGCACAACTCTACGTGGCGAGAAGCTGAGGTCTCCTTGAGGCGGTTCAATGCTAGCTCCCATTTTATCACACGATTGCGAATTTTGTCGTAGCGCCACTGGAAATGGTTTATATTTTCAAAGTGTGAATGTAAGTGATTTACTCAAATCATTAGGTAGGTACTCAAAGTGAAAGGAACCGCTTGTGGCCACACGGACTCAGTGTTCTGTAAACGGTCTATGCAGTAAGCAAGTTTCACTGTGGTCGGTTTTTGGATGGGTGACCGCAACGGGACCACTTTGTGATATTTATTTTCATGTGTTTCCGTGCTTCGGAAGGCACGTTGAGCCGTTGGTCTCGGTTGTCAGTAGTATGACAGTCGTTAAGTGAAGTTCAAGGCCTAATGAGCGGCTTGAAATTTTTTAACAGTGGGGTGTCACAACCTGCGCCTGTCAATTTCAATCTGGCAATATGCTCATCACCACCTATTACTCAGAACAGTAGGTCAAAAAAACTGCAAGGTGAAATGATAGCGTAGTACGTATGCTACGCCAGTAAACCTAGCCCTTACGGGAAGAAGGAGTGACTATTTTATTTGTGATAATCAAAATCATGATAGGTCAAATAATACTTACCCTCAAATTAGCAAGCGTATTGTTCAGGCCCATGATGAAGAGTTTTTTCTCCTCGGTAAGAGATGCTATCTCTTGTCGAGCGTTCTCCAGCATCTCCAGGTCACGCTCCTGACGTTCCGCTAATGTTGATTTCGCCGCAGCTGGGTGGAACGAAACCAAAAATTCACAATATTGCTAAAGACATTACTCATACACATCTATTCCCCTCCATGGGACCTGGAAGCGAGAACCCTTACGTCACTATTTAGATGGCGCTAGGAGGCGCTGGAGTGGGGCCAAAGGCCTGCGTCTCGGGAAATTGAGGCCCAGCGGTCCCTGCTCCACCAGGAAACCGTGGAGGCATGGAAGGTGCGGCTTAAGCAACCAAAGGGGGGATTCGCCACAATCGCGGCCGTCAATTCGGTCGTGGACTAGTGGCTGAAGAGGAGACACGGTGCTCTCTCCTACCGGTTGTCCGTCACAGATACTTACCGGGCACGGTAGCTTCGGTAGGTATCTGTGGCGAAGACACCGGGAAACCACGGCAGAGTGTCAGCACTGCGAGGACCGCAGCGATGACACAGAGCTCCACACGCTGGTGAAGTGCACAGCGTGGGCGCAACAGCGCCAGGTCCTCGTAATGGGTCTGGACGTGGACACTCGCTCGAGACCATGGTGCGAGCCATGATCTCCAGCGAGAGTAAGTGGGACTGCGCCGCCTCTTTCTGCGATCAGGTCATGCTTGTGAAAGAGGCGGCGGGGCGGGAGCAGGAGAGAACTGTAAATCTTTCATTGTAGATGTCTCATGTCTGGACTTTGATGTACTACGTACCGTCGAAAACTCGTTCATACAGGGAATTTTCTTTCACAGGCACCTAAACGAATGCACCTTGCAGCTACTTGGTACTCAAAAAATTGTCACTCACCTAGAGCCTCGTAACGGTTAAGCACATCCAGAGGCTGTTTGAATTCAGGGTAGTTGTTTACAACAGACATCAGGTAGTCCTAGAAAAGAACATTTTGTGATTAGGTACGAGATAAAATTAATCAAAGAACAATAATGAAGGGGGTGGAGGATGTATAAACACATCATTCTTAGCTTCTCGCCACGTAGAGTTGTGTCACGTGCGTTCCGCCATCTGGAGCCTCTCCGTGAAGATCTGCAAGCACAAGGGCCTGACCATCGATGTCGATACTGACAACATTCTCTTGCAACTCGTGAATCCTATCAATCACAACCGTTACGGAGTACCCTAACGAATTTATCAGATAAGAATTATAGGACAGGAATAGGGACCTTATCCTCCAGATTGTTAACAAAGGACAATTTTCTAATTTAGAATGCTTTAATAATTTAACACGTGCTTTTTGGTGATTCCGTCATTTCAATTCATTTGGTTTACGTAACTTGACTGTAGTCCGCCAGGATTGATAAGTTTTCCCTTCCCTCCTTTATATAGGTAGTTGTACTGGTTGTACTTTGAATTTTCGCCATGCAACATATGATTCCATTATGTAACTAATCAAAGAGCCGGCCTAAGAGTTTGCCATTTGTAACGCAATCGAACACCTTTTGTATAACCCAGGTCATCCCGGTAAGTCCAAATAGCTCAATTTCAATGTACCAACTACTTCGGTCTACAATAAACCCATCAAACTAAACTCACTTCATAAATAGTATAGTCCTGGACTTGTTTCTCCATCATTTGTTTGACCTCTTCCATTTCGCTCACCCTCTGGCGCATGGCCTCTGTTTCTTTGATCTTCCGCTCCAAGACTTCCGTATCGGCGGCCATTTTGCGTTCAGCTCTGTCACGTTTCTCTTGATTTTCGCGAATGAACTTTAATGGAAAACAGAAATATTAATTTCTAGATTGACTGCCTCTGTGGCGCAGTCGGTAGTGATACCGCCTGCGGCGCTGGAGGTCGTGGGTTCGATTCCCACCGGAGACAAATATTTGTGTGACCCATAAATGTTTGTCTCAAGAGTCTGGGTGTTTCTATGTATTATATGTTTGTATTTAATTTCATTTAATTTAATTTAAAAAGTACATATATATCTAAGTATTAATATCCGTGGTCTGATACCCATAACACAAGCAGGTTATTCCTAGCTTACTTTGGGATCAGATAGCGTTGTGTGAAATGACAGTGAATATTTATTATATTTATTTAATTATTTAGATGAAATAAGAAGGGTATGATAAGGCCTTCCCTGAAATTCGACCCAAGACGGCGACGGGTGGTGTGACGTGCGAGTTTTATGCACTCCTCACGCCTGATGAAGTGGGATATCACCCAATATTATTTTACCGACCCGGGAATCGAACTCGAACCTTAGCACGGTAGTGTTACGCTACCATTCTCAGAGTATAAATTAGGAGGTAAACCTTCTAATTTATTCTCTAAGCTACCATTACTTACACACCGATAGTAGTCTGTACAAAATATTGCCCCGGGAAAGAATACAAAATGTCGCCACCCAATTCATACCGAGGGTGTGGTAAGAGGCGACTAAGGGAACACTTTCGCAAAACGATCCATTGCGTAGAGAAGGAAAACTCGAAGTGAAACCCGATTATCATTTGAAGGAATATAATTTCCTCTGCATCCTATAACACCTTAGATGTAAAATACCAATGTTATGTTCAGCAATAAATAAATGATTATGATTATGATTATGATTATGATTAAGGCTTTATGGGCGACTTGAAAATTTTAAATTATGGGTCATCACATCCTGCACCTGTCTATTTCAACACAGCAATAGGCTCACCACCTATGCTGTGCCTCTGCCTACCCCTTCAGGGATAAAGACGTGATTATATTTATGTGTGTAAAATATTGCCGCTGAGGATTCTTGGGATTTTTATTCAATTTGTTGCATGAAATGTTGTAATTGAAAAGTTTGTATTGTATTATATGCGTAGGAACTTTATTATTCAACACAGTGTACAACTGTTATGAAATAAATAAATACAAAACAAACAATACCTAAGAAGAGACACGTGATCCCCGCGCGGGGAGCTATTTCGCGCAAAGGCTCTCTATAGCCACTGTACCTATAGCTATTCAGCGTGGGAATGCTGCCTGCGTCGTAGGTACATTACCAAAGGAACCAAGTTTAGGTATATATTGATAGGTAGGTAGTTAGATTTTATTTTATTTTTAAGTAGTTATAATTTTATGTTTCTTGTATAACCCTATTAATGTGCCTATATTATTTTTAATTACGTTCTTAAATATATTTATTTATTTAAAAAAAAAAAATATGATTATGCACAATGCCTAAATATTGCGAAATAAAAATATTGATTTACACAACGTCAGTAACACAGTACAGTAATCTAGATCAAATTAAGATAATAATGTGACGGTATCTATATAACTGATAAACATATTTAGGTAGGTACCTAAGTATATTTTCTATATTCAAACATTTTTTACGACTACTAAGGTAGCAGACAAGCTTACAGCCCATCTGATGAATGGTTTCCGCAGCTTATGGACGTTTTAACACCAGAGGCGCTACACACGCGTTGCCGACCCAGGCGCAAGTTGCGACGACACATTGTTGGAAAATTTTCAAGCCGCCTTTATGGCCTTCAACTTGGTGTAATGTTACTGACAACCGGAACCAACAGCTTAACGTGCCACTTCTAAAACACGGAATCGTTCGCAAATTAATGACACAAAGCCGTCACATACTTTAGGTACCCGTCCAAGGTACGGCCATAGCGAATGATACTTACTGCAGTGATCGTTTTCTGATCACTGAGTCAGCCGGACAATATTTAGGTATAGAAATGCTATTCGTTCCGATCCGAGAATCGAACCCAAACACTTGGCCGTGGTGCCTGCGGTAGTTGCATACACTCCTACCAAACGCACCGAGTTCTTTCTCTCTACATTTTAACCACAAAGGCTTTTAAAGGCGCCGCTCCATTAGAGGCAGCCTCAGGCCGAGCGGTCTGGCTCGATTCGAGCATGCATAATGGAGACACGAGCTCACGTCGAGGCGTGCCGCGACGTGAGCCAAGTGAGCCTGCCGCGACCCGAGCCGTTCTGAGTCGGTTTTTGTGCGTGCTCAAAGGCGGCTCAGTGCGAGCTGCGCGTTCAGTAGAGACAGTTTGTTTTGGCGCGGGTCGAGCGTAATAAAAATGAATAACGAACAGTGTTTGAAGTTAATTAAATTATATCAAACCCATGCAGTACTGTGGGATCAATTTAATAATAATTATTATAATAAATCACTGAAAGAAGATGCGTGGAACTCTATCAGTGCAGAACTCGGAATACCAATTGCAGTGCTTAAAAAGAAAATGGTCGCACTTTGTGGGTCATACCGACGTGAAAAATCTAGACATAAACAAAGTTTAGTTACTGGTTCAGGTAAGATTTTCATATTGTATTTGCAATATTAGTTTTATTTAAACATTTAAAAAACCTTTAAAATTGTGAATTTTAATAAGAAATCCCATTTTTTTTATTAACAATTATTAATAAGGGATATTTTAGCTTTCTTAAGATGAAAAATTTAAATCGGTCCAATAGTTTTATAGTTTATTCGTTACATACATACAAATCTTTCCTCTCTAAAATATTTGTATAGATATAGATTACAAATATACATAAATAGTAAAAAAATATATAATTACATTTTGTTATAGGTAAAAGTATTGTGTTGAAATGAAACAACTATAACGTTTACTAAATTACCTAGTAATAATTTTTTTTTTCATTTCAGGACGTGATGATATATATATATCTAAATGGTTTGCCTATGATCATTTCAACTTTTTGGCTGATAAATCATCTCCACGTGACACTATTGATACAATATTGACAGTAAGTACAGTTCTAGAAATTATCCTGCCAAGATATTTTATTATTTGTAATGAAATGAGTTGCTAGATGTAAACGAATTACTTTCGCCTCATTTGCCGCTCTTCGAGGTAATGCACGAAAAGGAAGAAATGATGTCATATCGCCATCATTTCTCCAACTTCCTGGAACTATATTTCCATTGAATTCGGAATCAAATGATCCTGCTGGAGTGTACAGTGCACATGATTCCTTTCTATTACTTAAGAAATTGTGTAAATGAACAGTTGCTAATACTACTTTAGTTGCTGTCGATGGTTCAAGCAACAACGGTTTTCTTAAAACTCTGAATCTTGAACTCAAAATGCCAAATGCGTTTTCTGCCACCCTTCGCCCTCTGGATAAACGGTAATTAAATATTCTTTCAGGTGTGCCTTTAATAGGAGTTCCTTCAAATGGTTTCATAGTGTAATTATTTAGGGCAAATGCTTTATCTGCTAGTATAACGTAAGGAACTTTGATATCATATGGTATTTGTAATACTCTCGGCATTGGCAAATTAAGCTCATTCTTTTCTAATTTCGCATACAATGTACTATTCTTAAATACTCCACCATCTGATATTCGTCCTTGACAGCCAACATTTACATATAAAAAATTATAGTTAGCATCAACAAGGGCAAGCAGCACAATGCTCGGAAAATCCTTGTAATTTATAAATTCTGAACTGCTATTATTCGGTGATTGAAGCATCACATGCTTTCCGTCCAGAGCCCCAATGGCATGGGGGAAATCCCACTTATCTTCAAACTGTCTTGACACCTTAAGCCATTCCTCTTCCGTTGTAGGTATCTAGAAAGTAAAAATAAATAAATTAAAATAATATATTACTTTACAGGAACAGTCGACAGCAGCAGAACGAGATGCTTCAGCAGAAGTATTAGATAATACCAACTCAAATGAGAGTTCAGCATCTGTTTCTACCGTTGTGTTGTCTAATGATGCAGATAAAAATGTAACTAAATCTAAGCATACTTCATCAAAACCCACTAAAGAGAAAACTTGATTCATATGAAGATGATATAAATATAGATGAAGTTATGAAAGTTTTAAACCACACCGATGACTCATATGATGCATTTGGGAAATATGTAGCAGCTGAACTGCGAAAGTACAATAATACCACATTAGTGTATGCTAAAAGGGGGATTATGGACGTGATATTTCAATGCGAGATGATGAATGCTCCAGAACCGTATCGTGGATATTTTACCCAAACAGATGGGGCAAACTCCCACTCTGATAGAGCTCGTCCAAATGTGCATGCTGCGGAAGAAACTTCAACTTCGGAAAATATTCCTCACCAGTTCCTAAACTCTACCAGTATTCCTTCAACCTCAAATTTTCATTCCCAAACAGCCTCTCAGGCTGTAGGTGAAGATATACTAGATCTGTCTTAATTTTGGTATTGATTTGTATAATAAAAATTCTTATTAAAATAAATATAAATGATTTATTACTTACCTGTACATATTCCTTTAGTATTTCTATTATAGCAGCACATGTTTCAGGAACAATTTTGCTGATTGACTGTCTCGACACTCTAAATAGATATTGTAGGCTACAATATGAATCACCTGTAGCTAAGAACCTCAATGTTATAGCCAATCTCTCTCTTGTTGTAATCGCCTTTCGAAAATTTGTATCCTTTTTTCCAATTTTAGTTTCTATTAACGAGCACAGTTGGTCAAAATCACTGGAACCCATTCTAGTAAAATTCGTAACTGTTTCTTCAACACCTTCAAAATACATGTCTGAATAAAGTCTATTTCCATATTCGTTGCGCTGACGAAATAACTCCTTAATCCACCAACGATGTTTTCTCTTTTGTTTACTTCGTTTTTTTAAACAATGTTTAAGTACAATTATAGCTGCAGCCACTTGACGTGCACTGGGTGCCATAGTCAGTAACTAACTAGACGGCTCGGGCAGCGGCAAGAGCTTCGCGGCTGCTCAAATGGAGCCGACGCTGCCGCGAGGTGAGCGTGCTCAGCCGGTGCTCGAGCCGATCAGCCCGAGGCTGCCTCTAATGGAGCGGCACCTTTAGGATTCCGTACCTACCCAAAGGGGAAAAATGGGACCCTATTCATGAAACGCTCGTAAATGATCACTGCAGTAAGCAACTTTCATTATGGCCTGTCCTTGGATGGGTGACCAGACCATCCAGGACTAAATAAAAAATAAAAGTTAAAATGTGACCATATAATTTGCCTCTGCCTACCCCTTCGGGGATAAAGGCGTGACTAAATGTTTTTTTTTTTATTTATTATACCAAAGAATTACAATTTTTCTTATTTGTATGTATGTATGTTTACAGGGCCTGATTTAGGGTTCCACGCGCCCTAAGCTAGCTATGAATATACGCCCCCAGCTGCAACTAATTTAAGTCCTACCTACAACAGAGACTCGTAAGCTGATCCTAAGTTCCTAATTGTTATTCTTTGTTAATTTGAAAATAAAATAAAACCCGATTCTGAGACTTCTTATGAAGTTATGACTTGATGCATCAGCCAGTAAAAAGCGAGATAAAAATACCATCAAAGTACCTAACAGTACCTCGGTACATCCAGTTTCCGATAAATCGAACCAGTGAATCTTAGTGAAATCCCTTCATAACTCAGGAAGTGCAAAATTTATAGCTAAGAACGGTTCGAAAGCCGATGTGCTGGGGATGGCGTGCTGGGGATGGCCCCGGCACATTGGCTTTCGAGCATAGAAAACAGCAAAATTGGCTCATCTGTTGGGCTGCGACTGCTACGATGCCACAGACAGACACACACATACACCTTAGACCATATATCACGGGACTAGGCTTTTCGAACCACCGCATACAAAAATATTCTGCTAGTTTTCATAGCGGGTGAAGGGGGAAACACAAAGACATATACAATTTCATTATATTTAAAAATGTATTAATCGACAAACGCGTAATGGCTGTTGTGTGTTAATTTTTATTGTACAGTCAACTACAATGAAATGTACTAGTTTAACCATATAAAATGATGTACTGATGTACAGTGCTTTATAGAAAGCCAAAAGACCAAATGGTCATGTGCAATGGCAGAAAACAATGCGCATGGCGTAGGTACGTGGTTAGATGATCTAAGACATACACAGATACGCAGGTCAAACTAAAAACACTTCTTGTTTTTCAGCGGGGTTAATTAAATCGTCAGTAATATTGGTGCGATGGTGCCTTTCCAGCCACTACACGATGACCGGTTTCACCGTCTCAACAGCACCGTCTCACACTTTTTTTATAACACCAAAGTGGCAGACAAGCATACGGCCCACCAGATGTACCGGTGGTCACGCACAAGGAGGCAGTCTCTCCTGTCGCGAAGAGACCATACCACCTGCAAGCATGGGATCGTTGACCACTTCATGGCTCGCCTCTGCACCGAGTCGAACGGAAGAATTCAGTCAATTCATTCTGATATTCTGGTGCTCCCACCCAGCAGTGGCAGCTGTACTCGATATGCGGCCGCATTTGCGACTTAAACAGAAGCAGTGTTTGCGCCGCAGTAAGTACCGCCGCGCCCTGTTGAGCACACCGAGCGGCTTGGACGCCAGCTTGGCCTTATTCTCCAAATCACTTCGGAACTGAACGTCACTGGAGATGTCAACACCAAGGATACCTCTATTGTCAGAGTAGGAGAGAGTTGTGCCCTGAAATTATGGCGCTACAGTAAATTGGGTTTGTGTGTGCGGCCCGTGTAACAAGTGTCGCCCATACTGTCGTCCGCATAACAATGAATTAGGGATGTTCGATCCGATCCGATACTTGAGTGGAATGAAATCCCTTCATAACTCAGGAATACGATCCATTCGATTTTTGTATCGATACAATGGCTTTCGATACGTTAGTGGATCGATACGTGAATAGTGAGTATCGGATCGAAATATCAAACCAAGTTGTATTCTATTAAATTCTAAAAATTATTAATCATAATATTTATCCATAATATTAATACTGACAAATTATGTTTTACTATGAACAAATTCCTATTACATTATCATAAATATTTCTCTTCTGTGGCGGTAGATTATGTTAGATCACTTGTTATTGTAACTTATATTTCAATACACTTTCAATTTCGAACGAAAAGATTTCAACGAATTGTTAAGGTGGAAGCTTCACGGTAGCCCGCGATATTCCAGTATTCGTACGTTTTTTTTTGCAATTTGCCGGTCATTGTCAGGCTGTACATTGAACAAATATGATTTGCGCCTGTATTAGGTATTTAGTTACAGAATTATAATCATTTAAATCATCAAAACAGCCCTCAATGTATAAATATAACTGTAGGTATTGATTGTCTATTTAATGAAAATGTCATTCAATCCAGTTGTATGCACTGCGAGGGTTGTATTGATGATATTAATGATTATGATTCTGTAACTAAATACCTATTACAAGCGTGAATCATATTTTCTTCAATGTACAGCCTGACAATTACCGGCAAATTGCAAAAAAACTTACGAAAATTTGAATTTCGCGGGCTACCGTGAAGCTTTCCCCTTATGGTTTCCACCTTTTTTTTGAAGGCCTTTTAAAATTTTGATACGATACCGGATCGATCCAAAAAATCGTATTGAATATAGAGTATCGATACTGGGATCGATACAATGCATTGCAATCCATTACGATCCAGAAAATCGATACAAAGCACCTGGATCGAACATCCCTACAATGAATGCCGTCAATCAGCTTGGAGTATAAGTGTTCTGTGCCGTCAATAGACAACATCTCATTGATATACAACAGAAACAGAGTGGGGGACCAAAGAGAATACAATACTACGTAAGATGGGGGACAACACTGAGCCTTGTCGTACTCTAGCGTTTAGGACCATGCATTCAGAATCAGAACCTATGCTTCTACCGGCCAAAAAGCTGGACACGCATTCACTTTGGTTCCTGGGTGCCTTGAACGCGACACGGGAAAAGTCGTATCTACTACCACGCTGCCAGGAAGATGGGCGCAGTAATTTAATTTTAACGCACGTATTTGTATTTTCACTAAATTACCAAATATTATTATGTACTTTGGTGTAACAAAATGTTAACTAACAATTTTAAACACGTTGTTAGGAGTTGTTACAATCTGTTTAAAATTGCTAGATGTTTTGTGTGCTCCTTTTTGGGAGCACCGGAAGTCACAGCACTGCGCCGAGCCCAACGTCAGGCGCCCCCTTGATCCTGGCGCCCTAAGCTTCAGCTTAGTTAGCTTATGGGTAAATCAGGCCCTGTATGTTTAGTACTAGTACGGAACCCTACGAGCGCCACTACGACTCGCACTTGGCTGGTTTTTATTATACTGTTGAAATAAAATCTATTTTACTGGACTGCGTGACGCAAAGGAAGGATAATGTGTTTATCAGTCTATGTACGTGGCACTCTAAATATCTGACGCGTGGACCGATTTCAATAGTTCTTACGTGTATCAATTCGTCATAATCTAGGGCAGTGATGGGCAAAGTACGGCCCGCGGAAGTATCCGGCCCGCTGACGATGCTTCGGCACCTGGTATATGGCCCGCGATAATTATATTTTGACGGTCCAGAAGTATTATGTAGATTCTACTTTGTAGAGCAATAAACAATAGGTGAAGACGGTGAAGTGAACAGACTTTTTCGACCATAATATTGCTGAACAACTCAATCGCAAACCGACTCACTGTGGAACTCCTTTTAGCGCTGCTAAAGTTACTTCATCACAACACGAACTTGCATTTGAAATAAGGCACATAAGAAGCAATTTCCTACGTACTACACGCCTATCATGGCATGGCTGGGCCTTGCAAATACCAGTTAAATTCTATTTTTTTTACGTTCGTGCTACTGTGTAAGTTTACTGATTTTTTTTTATAACTTATGATTAAAAACTTCAGCACAAAATACATTTTTAGGGTTCGGTACCCGAAGGGTAAAAACGGCCCTATTCACGACTTCGCCAATCATGTATCTGTTCGTCTGTCCGTCACGAGGCTGTTCCTCAAGAACTGCGACAGCTAGAGAGCTGAAATTTTCACAGACGATGTATTTTTGTTGCCGCTATAACAACAAATACAATCAAAATCAGAAAATAAGAGGAAATTAAGGGGGCTCCCATACAATAAATGTGATTTTTTTTCGTTTTTTGTACGTAATTCTCTGAGCAAGAGTCCGTCTCGCACTTGGCCGGTTTTGTATAATTCTGACCCTCACCTGATATTTTTTAATTCTTCTGGCCCCCGTTAAAAAAGTTGGCCCACCCACCACTGATCTAGGGAGTGTCACTTACGACATAATTTAATAAAAGTTCACTAAGGCTACTCTCAGCCGCTTTTACATTTCGATTATAATAGGATTTATAACGATTTAGAAGACTAAAATAAAAAATATTCAAAAACCTTGCGGAAAAAAAAAACAGAACAAGTCCAATAGGAACAGATTATATCAGTAGGGTTATCTTTTATGTCTGAGGTCGTGGTCGGGACCCATAATTGGGAAGATTTCAGCTGGGTATATTTACAGTATATTTTAATATTGGCAGAAGGGGTACGGCCGGTAGGCAGACGATGGATGGGTCCCCACCCCGACTAGGTAGGTAGGTACCTACATTCATCTGCATTGAACTTTTCAGTTTTATTAATTTTTGTTTAGACTAGTTCAAACTACTAAAACCCACCTTATTAAAACTGATAAAGGACTCTTTAAGAAGCACTTCCTTTTTTCGCAACTCCTCCCACTTTTCGTCCATAAACACTCTGTTCTTCTTTTCCTCGACTCTCTTGCGCGCCAGTTCATCGTCTGCCTCCATGAGGTCGCGACGAGCCTGCTCCAGTAATACTTGAGGAGTTGGCCGTGCAACATCCCATACTGGATATTTTCTGAAAATCATGAGCTTACAATAACCCAAGAATTTTTGTTTTGTCGAAAACGACTGCGTAAGAGACTCTTGTTCATACGAACCGTTAAAGCACTTTATCTCCAACCCGAGATTCGAACCTGGAATAATGCTTTCCACCTTTCTCATACTTTTGTGAATGCTGTGGTATATCACAGAGTGATGAGAGTGGTAGGTTTACTGAGCCTGAAGCTTCCTCGTAGCCAGGGTTTAGTTCCAAGAAGAGATGTTTTAGTTACAGTAGGAAGAGTCCAGGAACGCACCAGTGGGTTCCAGAGTCCTCCCTACCATACTCTGTGGTTGGAGCAGATCCCATGGCACCTAAGTGGATGCAAGCCCACCCTACGCGAATTACTTACTTGACAATACTCGAGCTTTCCATTTTAGATTTATAATATTCCGGCGTGGATTCCACTGGTGGTCCATGTGGAATCGCTATTGGCGCCAAGTCTTTCGTTTTCTTCATGTTGAATGAATGTTACGTACGTTCCCAAAATTGACTCTAAAATACTTGAATACGTGCAACAACAGTGTGCCTACAAAACCAGTTCAACATAAACAGTAGGTATGTTGCCTAGCAATGAAGCAAAGAGTAGGTAGCTAAAGTACCTTTACAAGCACTGATCTGTATTATTACCACACTGGATAGGTGGCTGTCAAACTAAAGTTATGCCTTCTTAATTCTCGCCATTGTGGCGCTGAAATCAGCAGCGCTGGTTCAGAGAACTAAAATTAGTGATGTGCCAAACTTTCTTGAACTGACGCGTATCGATAGGTTTAATTTGAAATGAAAACATTTTTAGTATACCTACTTATATATTTTAAAATTAATTTTGTTTATAATTTGTTTAATATATGAATATTACCAACCGAAATTACGAGTATTCCCTTTGACTTCTCCAACTAAGCTAAATTGCTTGTGCTAGGAGTGATTCGAACCCGGGTCTTCTCGATCGCAAGACAGTCAGTCTTCTTATTTCTTAACCACTAAGCTATCGACGCTTTAATGAATATTGCTCGTAATAAGGGTGGTTTAAGTTGGTGTCTAGTATACCTACCTAAATAAAATAATATTTACCTGCAATTTGGCATACTCGTGACGCAAAATTGCAGGAAAATATTACATATGTTGAAGAGATTGAGAGAGGTATTAAGGCGCATCTCCACTTGAGCAGCCGCGGGGCGAGCTGCCTCAATCTGAGCGTGCCGCGTGCTGGGGAAATTACATATGCATCTCCACTTGGGCTAAATTAATCAGCAACTCGGCAGTGTGCCTAAAGCTGAGCAACGAATTTCTTTAGTTTCTTACTAGCTACCATGGGTGACGTATGCCAATTCGCTGCAGCTTTAGTAATAATGAATCCCTACAAAAAGAATAAAAGGCAGACAGACAAAGATCATTGTGCGGTGAACGTGGATCCTATAAGTGTCCGTGGCTTTCATATACTTCAGTTAATTTGATGTTTTTGTCATTGTCCATTTCACCACGAAGTGAGCGTATATATATATATATATATATATATATATATATATATATATATATATATATATATATATATATATATATATCATGCGCCATAGAAATAGAAAGGGAGTTATGTGTAGAAAAAAAATAAAAATAAACGTGATTTTATTATTCATTTATTTATTTTACACTTTATTTTAAAACTATGGTACACCAGCGGACGGTATACTATTTATTAACCGGGAAGTTCTTGTGTAATGCTTATAATAACATTTAACATCAAAATGATTAGAACACAGACGATCGCCAGATGTTGCCAAGCCATGCACTTCTGATTTTTGGATCAGTTGGAAATCTGCAATAAAATAAACATACATCAATAGAGTAAAAAACATTATGTAGTAAGTATTACCCACACAAGTTAATGTCAGAAAATAAGTTAAATAAATATTACTAATAAGATTTTGTTTGGTTGATACCATTATTATATATTGAAGCGCTCGTGGCCCCGCGGACTCAGTGTTCTGTAAATAATCACTGCAGTAAGCAACTTTCACTATGGCCAGTCCTTGATGGGTGACCATTCTGGTGACCACTTTGTCACATTTATTTGAGCGTTTCCGTTCTTCGGAAGGCACGTTAATCAGTTGGTCCCGGTTGTCAGTAAAATGGCCGTCGTTAAGCCATGTTGAAGGCCTTTTTGGGCGGCTTGAAAAATTTCAACAGCGGGCAGTCGCAACCTGCGCCTGTCCATCTCAACACGGCAATACGGCTCACTAATTGTTACGTGGGACAAATTCTAAAATGGTGAAATGTGGGCATATAGTATGCCTCTGCCTACCCCTTCGGGGATGAAGGCGTGACCACATGTAATGCAAAATGATACCATTATTAGACATATTACCTAAAAAGAAAAGTTTTCGATCACATCAGACCATGATCAAGTTTATCGATATGACAATATGGACATCACTAAATGAAATTAAAATCCTATTTTTGTGCTTAAAAATAATTTAATCTCACCTATATATTATTCTTATACATATTTTGTAAATAATCAAGCATTTTACATGTAGGTCAGGCTGATTTAATGATAAAAATTACAAAAATTCAACTTACCTGTGAAATCTAATGTTGCTCCGTTTTTTGAAGCTAATTTTGCAAAACACACATTTCACCATGTATATTGCTGTTTTGTAACCACACAAATCCTTACTAAACTGCACAAAAGTCCTTAAATTACAAAATAATTCGTAATTCCCGGTGCGATACGGGAAGTCATTTTGCATGATACGTCAGATTTAGTTCCTTGAACCAACTCTAGAGGCGTTTCAAATCGGCACAAATAATTCGCTGTCATTTGTATGAGACAGCCAATCCAGTGGTAATAATACAGATCAGTGTTTACAAGCCAATGAAGATTAGATTGACGGCTTGGTTACGTTAGGTTTTTATTCTTCTGTCTGCCTCGTTGGTCTAGAGGTCGAAATATGCAACTGCGGATCACGAGGAAGTGGGTTGGATTTCCACTGGAGACAAAATTTGTGTGATCCATAAATGTTTGTCTCGAGAGTCTAGGGTTTTCTATCTGTATAATAATTATGTATTTAAATGTATACATATAAGCATTAATATCCGTGGTCTGATAGCCATATCACAAGCAGGTTTTCCCAGCTTACTCTGGAATCAGATAGCGTTGTGTGAAAATGTCCATGAATTTTTACTGAATTTATTTATTAAAATGAATGAATGAAATGTACGAAAATGAATTTATTTATTAAAATGGCTAAAATATAACGAATGCCAGAAGACGCAGGTCCTGCTCAAGCAAGACCGATGAGATGCAAGCGAATTGAAGAAACTGATTAGGCAGCATGGACTCTAACTTTAGTCTTTTCCATGTAAAACAAAAAAAATCTAAAGTATATAAAGCCGCCAAGTCAGCTGTTCTGTCAATCAATCCCATTCCGATTCTGACAAATCAAATGACAAGTGAACTTGCAAACTTGTGCTCGCGCGTGAACTCGCTATTTATTTCGTTTATTCAGTCATTTTAATTTGGACATTGCTGAAAGAAAAAGACCATAACAGGCAGTACGAGTTATAGATTTATCAGTGTGCAAGATAGTTAAATAACCATTTCACCCAAACAAAAAATGGAAGTTAACGTTTCTTTCTTTGCCGGGTTAGGTTGTGGTATTTGTATTGGCATTTCATTATTTGCCCTAAAGAAGTATTTCGGCTCCGTTGCTGAAGCTGGAAAGGCAGTGAAAAAGGTAAATAAAAAATAAATATTTATCATATTTTATACACACCATACCACCACACCTTATGGTTAAGGCAGGGCCTTGAGCCGAATGGCGCAGGATCGTGTGTTATGTGTTATGTCGAATATTGGAAGAGATCTACCGTATACCGTATACCATAAAAGGCCAGCAGTGGATTGCCTTAGGCTAATTTGATCTCTTTATAACCTTACTTACATGAAATGTTTATTTGTGGAACTTCAGCAGTTCACAACTTGATAGTCAAGATCTGTAGTAATATTTTTAAAGAAAACGTTGATAGATTTTTCTTGTAAATTAATTTCACTACTTCTAAAATAATTGCATGTTATGTGATGCAATGAAGATTATTTTGATTACAAATTATACAATGTTATTTCATCATTGTTATCATCAGTTTGCTTTACATGTTCATGACATTAACAACAAGCAATTCTTTTTACAGTTTACTTCAAATCAAGAATATAAACTTGTCTTAGTAGTGAGAACAGATCTGAATATGGGAAAAGGAAAAATTGCTGCCCAATGCAGTCATGCAGCCGTAGGGGCATTCGAAAAAGCCCAGAAAAAAGATCCCGAAGGATTAGAGAAATGGCAGTACACCGGGCAAGCAAAGGTAGCTCTTAAGACGGACTCTTTAGAAGAGATTAATCAGATCTGTAGCAATGCAAAGAAATTAGGACTTGTTACATCATTGATTAGAGATGCTGGTAGGACACAGATTGCTCCTAATTCTGTCACAGTACTTGGTATTGGTCCTGCACCTAAAGATGTAATTGACAAAGTCACAGGTCATTTGAAGTTATTGTGATGCTTAGTTTTAATAATATAATGTTTAAATAATCCTCTTAGTTTTCTTTAAAACGCCAGTTATCATTTGTGGTTTATTCTAAACTAGCTGACCCGCGCAACTTCGTATGCGTCACATAAGAGAGTAAATCACCTGTTCCCGTCGCAATTACTCCCGTCAGAATAATTTCGTTAACGATAGATGTTTCCCGTCGCATTATTGTAGATATTGCGCATATTCATGCATAGGACGTGGACTACTGGTGTACGTCGCCAGCAGAATAGTGAATCGACCAAAAAAAGCGAGGTCAAACGGGATATCCTATGTCCGTCTCCTGGTTCTAAGCTACCTCCCCACCAATTTTCAGCCAAATCGGTACGGCCGTTCTCGAGTTATAAATGTTGTAACAAACCCGTCTTTGTTTTATATATTAAGATTAACCCATGTCCACCAACATTATAATCACATAGGTAAAATTGGGTCACATCTTAGGTCTGCATTTGGACCATCCGTTTGGCAGTAGTGTCACGTGTGCATGTATTGCACAAATGCAGATCTACATGTTGTAGAATATATTCTGTGATAGGCAAATTTATTTTTTCATTTTACTAATAAGTGAAAGGTGGTGGTCTTACCACTGAATCAATTTGGCTTAACTTCAGTACAGAGACCTTGAATTGACTCATGTTTTGAATGATGTAAGACTCGTGTCTCCCCTGGTCAAATTGAAGAACTCTGGCTGGAATTAATTATTAAAATAAGTTGGGGGGTAAGGTAGGGGTGTACAGACGGCACTGCCAGAAAGAACTTGTTCTTGCAGAGGACACTACCCTTTCATCTTTTGAACTAGGTACTGGTCCACTAAACTCCATATTTTTGGTGGCTTACCTAACGAATAATTACCGAGTGGTCAAAATAGAATTTGGTGATGGTGGCTCTGCCAAGGTAACACTATAACAGCGACAAAAATATGCTACAATCATTCATCATTGGAACACTTCTGATCGAGCTGGCAGGCGTCCTCTACGTTTGTACAGGGCAGAGCTACATTGCCTAGAAGGCATCCAACGAAGTTATGAAATGCGTCTGATGCTGTTATACTGGTTGAATTTATAGTCCTTCTGGAACGGAAACGGCACAGTTTCGATAACAGAACCGATCGGCACTGTCAATTTGAAAATCAACAAAAAAAAATACGTTGAATACTATTCCCTGCGGCGAATACTGTTCTCACCTTTGGGATGACTCCGCGAGGTATTTACTGGACGCGCTTGACGCTATGCAGAGACGTCTCTGCGTAGGTAGTGTCAAGCGTAGAAACTGTGCCTAAACCTTTCCCTTCCAGAACGACTATATATTCAACCAGTATATGGCGATTAATGCTGTATTATATAGCGTCACTACGCTGTTATAAAAGGCATCTGATCTGTTGCTGTTATAAAAAGCGTACTATACTAAGATAGATTTTTTAAGTTATTTCGTTTTCTTGCGCCGTGTGACAACGGGAAAGAGTACAAAATGTCGCCCCCCTAAATCCTCCAGAGGGTGTCCTAAGTGAACACTTTCGCAAAACGATCCATTGCGTAGAGAAGGAAAACTCGAAATGAAACCCGGTTGTCAGTAAAATAACAATCGTTAAGTCAAGTTAGCCTTAGCCGACCTGCGCATGTCCATTTCAACACGGCAATAGGCTCACCACCTATTACGTGGGACATAAAACTTTAAGGTGAAATGTGGGCATATACCTACTATGCCCCTGCCTATCCCTTCAGGGATAAAGGCATGACTATGTATGTATGTACAGTTTCTTGGGTACACGGACTAGTCGTGGTAGACGATGCAAAGCCGCATTAAGTCAGATCTATCTACATATTTAGGGAAATAATACAGATATTATTTTTATAAATTTACTATGTACTTTTCAATGAAACAATTAGGCGGATAATTAAAAACATAAAAAACACGTCAAAACAAGGTAACATGTCAAAAATGTTTGAAATTAAATTCATTTATAAAAATAGAAAAAAATACTTATCCTAATTTGTCTTAAGCTTAATCGTAATGTATTATGAACTATGAAAATCTTACTAATACAACATAATTATTTAGTAGCAAAAAATACTTAAGTAAATTAAAAAACAACAGGAAGTAAGGTCACATTATAATTATAGTTTCCAAAACTCATTTTAATTAGACGAAGTAAAGTGACAGCAACTAATGTCACTTCTTCATAGAAATTAATCAACATTTACTCAGTCTAATTAAAAATTCGACTTTACACTAATTACTAAAGCACCAAGATTCATATGGAATTATAAATGCTTTAAATGTTCACAATCGCCTAACTAATACAGAAATATAAATATTTCTTTCTCATTACATAACTAGTTAAAACAGACAATACATAAAAAATATTGTAAAAACAGGGGAGAATAGGTTGAAGAGATGGCTATCACCTTTACTATAATAACTATGCATATAGATATTAAGGACTGCCTACACTAGCCAACAAAAAAAAGCAGTAATTATACTGATCAGCCAGCCTGTAAGAAATAATTTCTATCACTTGTAACATCTAGTAAAAGACACACTGAAAATTCTATTCGCCTCGTTTGAAAAAAAAAACAAATCACACTACTTGTGTATGGACATGATTAACAAAATAAAAAAACTTAAAATGTTATAAAATGTATCAATAATTTTTATTAGACAATCATACATCACAAACATCTCTTTCATATCCATATTTAGTCAGAATAAATGCAGTACAACGTAAGCCCAAATTACTGCTCCCAATTGCATTAAAAATTAATCTAAAATACTTATTAAAGAACCATTTTATACTTAAAATTAAACATATTTCTGTCTTTGGAATGCCAAAAAATACAAATGTAATACTTAAAAATCACGATAATTTTATAAAGTATTGGCATATTATGCAGATTCATAAAAAAAGGCATGGTCAAATTAGTTGTTGGAACATATTACAATTTAAAATCGGGGAAAGTCAAATCGGTGTTACCAACAGAATAAAATCAAGCAAAACGGTGGGTATCGTGTCGTGTAGGTTTAAGTGTAAGGGGCTATACTCTGTAAAATATACTTAGCTTGATCTCTGTGACAGTTCTACAAACAACGTAAACAAGAATAGAGTTTATGTCATCTGCATAAAGCTTTTGCGGTTGAAATGCAGAGAGTGAGAACACAGAGGTGCAAACTGTAAATAACAGCTTTATGCCTTTGAAATAAATGTCAAATTTGTTTACGTTAATATAACTGTCACAAAGATCAAGCTATAGTGAATTCTGGAGCTAGCTAGAATGAATCAGTGTCGGCAGCGCGAGTGTGGCGCCTTTGGTGTTGCAAACGTTCATAGGCTACGGTGACCACCAGTCCTCCTGGTGGGCCGTATGCTTGACTGCCACCTTAGTGGTATAAAAAAAAAAGCTATATTTTACAGAGTATAGTCACACTTATACAACTTCAAATCCAGCATTGATCAGAGCGAGATGATAGCAATGCAATGAGTGGTTGCTGGCGTGAATAGGAACACCTGCGTTTGCCATTTGCCATATATCTATCTTTGATTACTGATGTTTCAAATGATAGTATAGATAATTCAACTCAACAGTGCGCGCGGCGCTATGTGTGCGTGCGCTAGTAATTATACAGCTTTAATTTGTGTGGCAGTGATGCGGCCGTCTTCACAGAGAACATTTTTATATTATGAGGTTGAGACGTAACTCGACTTATTGACGACACCAACGGTGCCAAGCAGTCTTTGCAGGAAACGCTCTGCGTGGCTGCGAAATAAACATCGTATTTATACAAAAAGCATACAGCGCCATCTACCACGTTTGCAGGCAACTCTTACGTTATAATGAAACGAAATCAAATATCATGACAAGTCTCAATGTCACTGCAGCGTTGAGATCCTGTGTAACTTGGTCACATTATAATTCATTACATAGTGTTCTTAGTGATAATACCATGGGTACAGTCGTTAAAGAAAATGTCTAATTCTTTACGGAGAAAATGTTTAAGAAGTCATGTAAATATTTTTTATGTGTCAATTCGATGGAATTAATATTTGTTATCACTACATTTAATAAAACAAAGTCCCCGCCGCGTCTGTCTGTTCACGATAAACTTAAAAACTACTGCATGGATTTTCATGCTGAGATCACCAATGATTCTTGAGAAAGGTTAACGTATATAATTTATTGAGTTTTTATATACACTGACTAAAATATAATGATATTAGTTGGAGATGTCGGAAAAAAATAAGGTGTCTGGGAGCTTTTAACAAAAACGCTGCCTAAACCCTTCGAGGCATAACAAAATTATGTATGGTAGCATTGTGTAACTTATAAAGCCCTACAGAAAAGTCATAAATGATAGAGCTCTAAATTCTATTGCAAAAAAAATTGAAATGCAGAGATGGGCGACGGAAAAAAAATTGCTTATACTGCAAATATGACAAAAATTGAACCGTATGACTTGATTTAAAAATCAAGTCAAGAATTTGTTCTGCGTTGCCAAAAATAATGTATGTGTTGCGAACAACCCCTACCTGGATGTGCTCGGCGGAGGTTTCGTCCTTGGATGACGCAATGAAATCTGTCGTGGAGTCAGTCCTGAATGTTTCCCTTACTGAGCCTCAATGGGACTTAGCGTCTCAGCCCATCAGGTACGGGGGTCTTGGGATTCGGCGCGCGCAAGATGTTGGCTTGCCGGCTTTCCTTGCGTCGGCGCATGGGGTTGCGGGCCTTGTCGCTGTTATACTTCATTCTGAGAGTGACAGGGCTAATATACCCTTCGCGTCCGAGGCATTGGAGTCCTGGTCGGCGCTCAACAGCGGTGCACGGATCCCAGCGGCTCCTCATATCCAGAGGTCTTGGGATGAGGTGGGAGTTAGACTGGCCCATGGGCGGCGGTTGGAGGGAGCGTATGGGGCGGATCGGGCGAGATTGCTGGCCGTATCACAGCCAGAGGCGGGGGCATGGCTGCACGCATTGCCATCACCTCACCTTGGCACTTTATTAGACGACGACTCTTTGCGTGTTGCAGTGGCTCTTCGCCTGGGCTGCAGGGTGTGTGAACCCCACAGATGCACCTGCGGTTCTATGGTGGAGGCTAACGGTCATCACGCGTTGAGTTGTCGGCGTAGTGCGGGTAGGTTCCCTCGTCACCATGCCCTCAATGAGTTGATACGAAAAGCTCTGATTTCGGCGGATGTGCCCTGCGCTCTTGAGCCCCCTGGTCTGTCTAGATCAGATGGTAAGAGACCAGACGGATTAACACTAGTGCCGTGGAAGAGGGGTAGGAGCTTGGTGTGGGACGCGACTTGCGTAAGCACTGTGGCTGCGAGTCACTTGGGCCGAACGACTCTTTCCCCGGCTGCTGCTGCTGAAGACGCGGCAAGCAAAAAGCGTGAAAAGTATGCTGCCTTAGAGTCACGATACATTGTCATGCCGGTTGCGTTCGAGACGATGGGCAGTTGGGGCATAGAAGCTAAAAAAATTTGTGACAGATATAGGCCGTAGAATAAGGGAAAAAACCGGTGACTCTCGCTCCGGTTCGTATCTGATGCAGAGATTAGCTATTGCCATCCAGCGCGGAAATGCAGCGAGTGTTATGGGTACCTTTGCATGGGATACGACTAGGAGTGGGTTATTTAGCTAACAAATTAGTGTTAGCTTATTACTTGACATTTTAATAATTTATGACTAGATATTAAATATAAAAATTAAAAAAATAAAAAATACCATATCTATACATCTAAATAAACTGTTGAGGGTCGAGAGTCTGTACATGGAAGATAATTTGAAAATTTTAATTGTAGGGCGTTCTCTAATCGATACTGAGGCTGAAAATGTAATTAGAAATTTTCATGTCTGTCTGTCTGTATCCTGATTATGAATTGATTTAAATGAAACTTGGTACAATCTGAGCTTATGATCCGAGGAAGGTTCTAGGATACTTTTGTTCCCGATATATTGCGCGGTTCCTTTGGGAAAGAGCAGGGCAGTTTCACACGCTTTTCGCACACCTTATGTGTCAGCTAGTTTGTTATAGGATTATTGACATACTTCAGCCATATGGCTTAAAAGTTCTTCGGCTACCACCGTATCATCCTGAACTAAACCCAATAGGAAATGTATAGGGAATTTAAACAAATTATAATGCTTTGCATAAAATCGAACAAAATGTGATGGAAATAATGAAATTAATAAACGAACGTTTAAGTCAAATTGATGAAGAGATGTGGCGTTGTACTTGTCGACACGCCAAAGAAAAAGAAAACTATCGACATTTTGATTGAATTTATAATTAACCTTGGAGAGAGCAGCGAATCCTAAAACTACTCAATTTTATTCTTCAAACAGCGATACATATTAATATGTATAAAAATACATTTCACCCATTAAGTTTTTATTTTAGTTAAACAAGTGTTTTTGTATTTTGTATTTCACTGTACCTCATGTCACGCACACGAAGTCACTGTGTTTAGACGAGGCTTACCCACACATAATGACGCGCGCACAGATGAGTTGAACTTACTATAAGAGGTTTTAGCTGAATAAGTGTAAGTAGACCCTTAGAAGACGTTCAAGTATTACGTAACGCTATAATTCTTGTAAAACGTTACGGCGCGTTATAGGGACGGAAAGTGTATTGTAAAAATACTGTAATGTTGTTATTATAAGTTTATGGTGTACAATAAAACATATAACGGGGCGTTACATTTCTAGTTTTCTTGCGTTACGTAATTCTTGAACGCCCCCTTATGCAGAATGGCAGTACAAAAATAAATATTTAAATTACTTTAAGTACACTGGTTGCAACTTATCTACGGTCATAAAAATAACTATTAATGAATAATTTCCAATCGGTAATCTCAATTTATACTAAGGGACAACTATCAACTATTATTACATTATTCTATGTGATATGACAAATTATAAAACATGTTTTCTGGGAAATCGTTGTTTATTAATTATTTAAATTTTAACAATTAAGTATGATAAAAAATGAAATTACGATCAAAAAATTTTGACAGTTTACCTATCTAGAAATTTAAGTTGCTTACAAAAAATTCTAAGGAAGCCAAATTAATTCGTTTTATTTCTAAACCTAAAGTACCTAATACCTTCTGTCATGCATCCCTTCTATGTCAAACACTTTCAATAATCTGGTCATTAAAATCTTCTTTCATACTACATAGGTACCAAATATTTTGCATAGATGCTATGACTATAACGTAAATTAAAAAAAAATAGATTTTTGGACTAGTGTCTCTAATATTAGATATGGCCAAAGCCCGGAAGGCACTTTTAATTTACAAGTACTGTATAAAAATACATTATACAATAAGGAATAAAATTTATTCTTAAAAAATACGCTATTTTTACGCTAATTGTTCATATTTTTTGGGGTGGGAGCATACTATACTATCTCATACATATCAGTATGGATCTGAATGACGAAAATATTTAATTTTAAGCCAATGATCAATACGGGTTAGTTTAATATAAATATTTATAAAATATTTTGCTGAAATGCAAGTTTTCGAGGTCGAGACCACTGGGATCAGAAAAATCAACCGAAAAATGATGGTTATTATTTATTAAGTAAAATGTAATATGAAAACCACGATTGTAAAACGAATAAATAGTAATCAGTAATTATGGACGTCGAGTCAGGGGACTTCCATCCAAATATTATTTCCATATTATTCAGTTTTTAAAACTCGAGAAGCGCTCGTGGCCCCGCGGACTCAGTGTTCTGTAAACGATCACTGCAGTAAGCAACTTTCACTATGGCCGGTCCATGGATGGGTGACCATCCATGTGATCACTTTGTGACATTTATTTGAGCGTTTCCGTGCTTCGGAAGGCACGTTAAGCCGTTGGTCCCGGTTGCCAGTAAAATGGCAGTCGTTAAGTTAAGTTGAAAGCTTTATTTCAACAGCAGGCAGTCACAACCTGCGCCTGTCCATTTAAACACGGCAATACGGCTCACCACCTATTACGTAGGACAAATTATACAAAAAGGTGAAATGTGGGCATATAATATGCCTCTGCCTACCCCTTCGGGGATAAAGGCGTGACCATATGTGTGTATTCAGTTTTAAAAATCTAAACGTATGGCTTCATGCACCTCAGTACCGATAACCTACCGCAGGATAGTGATTGATCAAGTAGAAATCGGTAACCAAAATTATTTACCCAAGAGAAAGCTAGCCATAATATGAATTAAGTAAATATTAACGATAAAAAAAAGCCTAAAAATATAAAATACTAAAGTTGTCATATTAAGAGAATGTTTCATTGATGCGAATTATAACTATGACTCTAATATACGTATACGTACGCCTTCGTCCAACGTATACGTACGCGTTCGTCCAACGTATACGTACGCGTTCGTCCAACGTATACGTACGCGTTCGTCCAACGTATACGTACACGTTCGTCGAACTTATACGTATACGTACGCGCTTGTCGAACGTGTACGTACGCGCTAACATGTAGGAATGATATCGCAATTGCTTGGGGTTTTAGCACGAGTTTCAAGGTACATTATAGTGTAGATAAGCCACCTAAAAAGTATTACACAATCAAAAGATGACGTATTAGCTGACGTTATGACGTTATTTAACATAATTTAGTTTATCGCGACTAATAAATAAATGCGTAGACCTTAAATGCAGAATTTTCTGTAGTGAGGTTTTTCTAGCAGTGAGCTCTTAATAGAAATTATTTTAATAAAGCAACAATTTCCAAAATTTGCTTTTCTGTTGTTCTGGAAGTACGCAAATGTGCTATTGGTAGGTTTGGAATCACCATTCTCAAAAAGAGTCAACGAAATCTAAGGTTCTAAGATCTCATCTTTGAATCATTCCCTTTTAGTCTTACAAATTATAACTTTAAGATACTTTTTCAACCAACTTACAACAAAACACCGTTATAAGTATAAAATTTGTCGGAGGAACCTCAGTACCTCGAATCAGGGCTTTCGGTACATATATCTATACTGTAAATTCTAATTATTTATTTTGCCAACAATGCAGAAACTAAATTTAACGTTTGAGGCCATCACCAAATGGATCATTATTTGGAATATATCATAATTTGCTTTGTAAATACGCATCTGCCAAGGAATCATTTTGTTTCAGTAGACATTTCCTATAGTAATAAAAGGATCAGGATGACGATTTAAAACACTGGGTCACTTCACCATTTAGAAATGTGTACGACTAAAAAGATAAAAATAGACCGATTCTTGTAACAAAATTGTTGAAATAACTGGTACAACGCTACCATCTAAAACACGGGATTAATTCACTGAGCACTGATTTTACCAACGGGTAACACTTACATTGAGCGTCTACGACTAAAAAATCTATCAAAAAAGAAACATAACCTATAAACTATAAAAATTAAAGCAATCATTACTGTGTAGGGTTAGGCCCTCTCTCCAGGTTGCTAATGAACTTTTTCAGCTCCTCAATACTGGATGCATAGCTTTCTACAGCGGATGGGTCATGTAAACCGGCTATGGTCATAGTGTCTACCATCGTTCGCAAACCGGAGAGCATTGCGTTGGTTTCCACTGGGATCTGTGGACAATAACGTTGCTATTGTAATACTTAAATTTATTTTTTGGGTTTATACTTCTTACTTGAAGGTCTGTGTCCAGCATCTTATGGTGTGGCTGGTCTTCGGATGGGTGATTACTTTGTGATATATCCATTTTGAGCGTTTCAGCTTCGGAAGGCACTTTAAACAAAGATGGTTGTATGGCTTGCTTGAAAATTTTTAACAGCGGGTAGTCACAGCTTGCCCCTATGTTTCATGAATTCAATAGGATCGACGTGAGTGTCACGACAGACCTCTTGTGCATTGTGTGTTCATAGGCTACGGTAGTTAATTTCGATCTTGTCTGCCACCTTGATAGTATAAAAAAATTACGATAGTATAAAAAGTCAATTCTAGATTCAACCCTTTGCTTTGTTCCTGGGACCTCCTTTGGAGGAGTTTTTAAGGCGGAAGGCGGTAGACGGAAAGGTGGGGAGGGAAGAGAGTGGATGTTAGCCCGAAACAAAAAAAAAAACCTCAGTAGCTATCACGCTCAAACGGCTGAAATTTGGTACAAGCATAGATCAATAGTCTGGAATAATAACACAGGCTGCTTTTCAATCTATGGGAAACGGGACCGAGATCAAAATTCCATGCGGGCCTCATCTACTCAATCATACAATTCAGCCTATAGCAGTCCACTGCTGGACGTAGGCCTCTATCAAATTTCGCCACAACACACGGTCCAGCGCTTTGCGCATCCCATCCAGTCAGTCCCTGCAACCTGCTTTAGGTCGTCGCTCCATCTGGCAGGGGGTGGTCCTACCCCACGTTTACCAAGACGCGGTCTCCACTCCAGAACTCTATAGGTACTAATATAATAAAGAGCAAATGTTTGTTTGTTTGCATCGAATAGGCTCTAAAACTACTGAACCGATTTGAAAAAAAAAAATGGTTTTGCTGTTCGCAAGCTGCACTATCCCCGAGCGACATAGGCTATAATTTATTCCCGTATTCCCACGGGAACAGGAACTACTCGGGTGAAACCACGTGAAGTCCTCTGTAATATTACTAGGATTACTAGTAATTCAACTCACCGAAGGCAACATAGTCAAGTTAAATCCAGCATCCCGGGTCTCCAGTTTAATCTTCCTGGCTTTAGGCTGGGCTATTTGGTTGGCAGCGGTCCTCTTCTGGCCCGGTTTGTACACGCCTTCTGCTTCTTCATCCCTGTGCATGTCGCGGCGTAGGCAGGAACATACTCGCACTCCTACTGTTTGACGGCCGTACACTTCGCCGCTAGGGAGGTAAGGTTGTAAAATGATATAGGAAAATTGAAATTCGCCATAACATATGGCCCTGCGTCATCTGTGATACATTTTCGTCCCCAATTTAACACCCCAAAAGAGTAAAATTTAGGAAAATCCGGACACACCTATTCATTTATTAAGTTTCCGTGACTCAAAAGAAAAGATGAAACCCTTATGAGGTCAGTTTGTCATTATTGAAGAGTATATTTATGCTGGATTTGAAGTTCAAATGCGCGTTGATCGGTCAGTCAACCAGCATTTTGTTAAATAGAGTACAGTTCAAATGTATCTACTGGGTTTTAAATATACAAATCAACAACACTTAAAAAATACTCACGAGCTATCCTCCAAAGTAAATATAATAGCAATCGCTCGTCTATTAATCCCGGACGGACAGGAACTCTTGCAAGTGAACTTGTAAGCATGAGTGCAGGGTTCCGCACTCCGTTCCTTCTTGAAATGGACCACTACGGAGTACCAGGAATCTGGTACGTCTGCATCTCCGCAGTAGTACAGCCCATGTGTACCGAGCTCACGGGATGAGTGGAGTACGTTTTTAGCTACCTCCTTGGCAATTGATCCTGAAAATAATCTTTTATTAATGTTGGTTTAAATAAAAATGTATGGATATTGTATAGTACTCGTCTGCAAGTGTTTTTGAAGAGTTCTTCTATAATTCCATTTTCTCTCTCAAATTAAGAGGTTAACAAGGAACCACACACAGGAAACAAGAAGGTGGAATGGGGGCTATAAAAATACCCGTGGCGCTCCAGGAATGGAAACGCAATTTTAGAGAGCTTAATTTAAAAAAACAGTCCTTGTTTCGGAAGGCACGTTAAGCCGTTGGTCCCGGTTGCCAGCAAAGTGGCAGTTGTTAAGACAAGTTAAAGGCATCTACGGGCGTCTTGAAAAATTTTAACAACGGGCAGTCACAACCTGCGCCTGTCTATATCAATACGGCTTACCACCTTTTACGTGGGAAAATTAGTAAAAAGGTGAAATGTGGGCTTAATTATGCCTCTGCCTATCCCTTCGGGGATGAAAGGCGTGATCGTATGTATAAATGTTCATATGCAAGAAATATGTATGTAAATAAAAAAAGCGAGTGTAAGTTCTTACTATAGAAGTGGTACTCCAAAAACCCCAATTTACATCGAACCAAAACCAAACAATGTCTCTTTTTCCTTACGCTTTTGGTTCCGAATCCAATTCACACTGAGTCTAAAGAAGTTTTATTTAAATAAATAGCATTTTCCTTTTTAAGGTCTTTTTCGTTTCACACTTACTTTTTATTAAAATTCAATTCACATCAATCCAAAACAAGGTTCACTTCAAAAAGGAATGTAGAAATAGTAGTTTCCTCACCATTGCTCTCATGGAAATGCTGCAGACAACGTTCCACACGTTTCTCGGACTGTTCAGTGTCAGAGAACACCACAGTGGAACGGACAAACATGTCCGTTGGAGTCTTAGTGTGGTCCCAATTGAATGTCAGGCTGAAGTTGCAGTCTACGTCCACATATATGCGGTTCAGTTTGTGAGAGTACTGAAAACAAATTTAATTTTGAAATGCAAATTTTCAGGACACAGAATAGACAGAGGATTCATGGACACTTTTCACACAATGCTATCTGATCCCAAAGTAAGCTAGGAATAACCTGCTTGTGTTATGGGTATCAGACCAACCACGGATAATACTTTTAAATACACATCTACTTATGATACATAGAAACACCCAGACTCTTGGGACAACCATATTATTATGTGGATCACACAAATTATTGTCTCCGGTGGGAATCGAACCCACGACCTCGTGATCCGCAGTCGTACATTTCGCTCTCTAGACCAACGAGACAGTCGAGGTGCAGACATCTGTTCTGCGTCCGTTTCATACAACGACGCAGCAAATGACGCCCGCGCCCCGTCCTCGCTTTACGTCTTTCTGTGTACGCTGCCTGGGTGTGAGGAACTTGGAAGTGCGCAGGACCTTTGCAACATTCTAAAGCTCAGTTACCACCGCGATCTGAGGGGGCCCATAAGTAAATCCACTGAGTAAACTGCATACCGCCACAGTCTACTACTAGAATTTTAAGTCCCTTCGCCACTCCAAGACGTAAGTATAAGGTAGAAGAATTGGTCGGTTCCGAGTAGGGTTTGATGGCTGGGTGGTTAAGCGTCTTGCACGGTATGCGAAAAACGCCAGTTCGACTCCTGCTCGAAACCCTTTGGTCCACATTAAAGTAAGTAAGTAAAACTTTATTGTACACCAATATAACCAGTTTACAAAAGAAACAAAAGCACAAATATGTACAAATGGCGGCCATATCGCTAAAAGCAATATCTTACTGGCAACCTTTGAACCTTAAAATTTATTCCTGGAAGTGTATTGCTATGTAAAACAAGAAGACTTACCAAAAATTTCTTCTTTTGGCAATCGGCGCTGTTCACCACAATGTTGAAGTTACCGAGTCCGGGAAAGTTGGCCCTCTCGGGTGGGCCCCGCAGTGAAACCTATACAATCAAGAACACTGAATGAAACTGTTATATTTGATTTATCAACTGCCTACTCAATACCCAAAGAGAAAAAATCAGCCAAGTGCGAGTCGGACTCCAGCACGGAGGGTTCCGTAACAAAAAACATAAAAGATCACGTTTGTTGAATGGGAGCCCCACTTATTATTATTTTTCTGATTTGTTGGTATAGCGGCAACAGAAATACATCACCTGTGAAAAAAAGTCAGCTCTCTTTCTATCACGGTTCTTTAGATACAGCTTCGTGCCGGACAGACGGACAGACAGACGGACAGCGAAGTATCATTAATAGGGTCCCGTTTTTACCCTTTGGCTACGGAACCCTAAAAACGGGACCCTATAACTGAAACTCTGCAGTCTCAATAGCGAATGTACGGAACACTAAAAACGAGACCCTATAACTGAAACTCTGCAGTCTCAATAGCGAATGTACGGAACACTAAAAACGGGACCCTATAACTGAAACTCTGCAGTCTCAATAGCGAATGTACGGAACACTAAAAACGGGACCCTATAACTGAAACTCTGCAGTCTCAATAGCGAATGTACGGAACACTAAAAACGGGACCCTATAACTGAAACTCTGCAGTCTCAATAGCGAATGTACGGAACACTAAAAACGAGACCCTATAACTGAAACTCTGCAGTCTCAATAGCGAATGTACGGAACACTAAAAACGGGACCCTATAACTGAAACTCTGCAGTCTCAATAGCGAATGTACGGAACACTAAAAACGGGACCCTATAACTGAAACTCTGCAGTCTCAATAGCGAATGTACGGAACACTAAAAACGAGACCCTATAACTGAAACTCTGCAGTCTCAATAGCGAATGTACGGAACACTAAAAACGGGACCCTATAACTGAAACTCTGCAGTCTCAATAGCGAATGTACGGAACACTAAAAACGGGACCCTATAACTGAAACTCTGCAGTCTCAATAGCGAATGTACGGAACACTAAAAACGGGACCCTATAACTGAAACTCTGCAGTCTCAATAGCGAATGTACGGAACACTAAAAACGAGACCCTATAACTGAAACTCTGCAGTCTCAATAGCGAATGTACGGAACACTAAAAACGGGACCCTATAACTGAAACTCTGCAGTCTCAATAGCGAATGTACGGAACACTAAAAACGGGACCCTATAACTGAAACTCTGCAGTCTCAATAGCGAATGTACGGAACACTAAAAACGGGACCCTATAACTGAAACTCTGCAGTCTCAATAGCGAATGTACGGAACACTAAAAACGGGACCCTATAACTGAAACTCTGCAGTCTCAATAGCGAATGTACGGAACACTAAAAACGAGACCCTATAACTGAAACTCTGCAGTCTCAATAGCGAATGTACGGAACACTAAAAACGGGACCCTATAACTGAAACTCTGCAGTCTCAATAGCGAATGTACGGAACACTAAAAACGGGACCCTATAACTGAAACTCTGCAGTCTCAATAGCGAATGTACGGAACACTAAAAACGGGACCCTATAACTGAAACTCTGCAGTCTCAATAGCGAATGTACGGAACACTAAAAACGGGACCCATTAACTGAAACTCTGCAGTCTCAATAGCGAATGTACGGAACACTAAAAACGGGACCCTATAACTGAAACTCTGCAGTCTCAATAGCGAATGTACGGAACACTAAAAACGAGACCCTATAACTGAAACTCTGCAGTCTCAATAGCGAATGTACGGAACACTAAAAACGGGACCCTATAACTGAAACTCTGCAGTCTCAATAGCGAATGTACGGAACACTAAAAACGGGACCCTATAACTGAAACTCTGCAGTCTCAATAGCGAATGTACGGAACACTAAAAACGGGACCCTATAACTGAAACTCTGCAGTCTCAATAGCGAATGTACGGAACACTAAAAACGGGACCCTATAACTGAAACTCTGCAGTCTCAATAGCGAATGTACGGAACACTAAAAACGGGACCCTATAACTGAAACTCTGCAGTCTCAATAGCGAATGTACGAAACACTAAAAACGGGACCCTATAACTGAAACTCTGCAGTCTCAATAGCGAATGTACGGAACACTAAAAACGGGACCCTATAACTGAAACTCTGCAGTCTCAATAGCGAATGTACGGAACACTAAAAACGGGACCCTATAACTGAAACTCTGCAGTCTCAATAGCGAATGTACGGAACACTAAAAACGAGACCCTATAACTGAAACTCTGCAGTCTCAATAGCGAATGTACGGAACACTAAAAACGGGACCCTATAACTGAAACTCTGCAGTCTCAATAGCGAATGTACGGAACACTAAAAACGAGACCCTATAACTGAAACTCTGCAGTCTCAATAGCGAATGTGCGGAACACTAAAAACGGGACCCTATAACTGAAACTCTGCAGTCTCAATAGCGAATGTACGAAACACTAAAAACGGTACCCTATAACTGAAACTCTGCAGTCTCAATAGCGAATGTACATCTGTCTGTCACACCAGGCTGTATATCGCCTTTATCCCATAAAGCACGATAGCTAGACCAAAGAACTTTTCACAGATGATGTATGTCTGCTGGATGCCGGCAGCACAAGATCAAACGTTGTGGTGATCCTTGAGGGAGTATGCCCAGCAGTGGGCACCACATCATTTTTTTTTGAGCCCTAAGGAACCACCCGGGAGCGAGGGGTGGAGGTAGAGAACGCTACATGCGTACCACACGGCCGGCCGTGTGATTACGTCAGACTCTTACTGACTAAACTCCACCTTGAGCCTCTAGCCCTTGGGCCTTGGAGACTCATCGGATGCGATCACCCTTCTGGGGAGCACCACATCAGCTGAGATGATGTTTTTATATTGCCGCTATAACAAATACTAAACAACCCAAGTAAAATTAAGGGAATGTGGGAGTGGCCGCCAATCGCTAGATGCGCCACAGCTTTCCATCAGGCTGGCGACGTCAATTTGGCGAGCTTAATATAAAAAAAAAGAAGGGGCTCCCATACAACGAATGTGATTCTATTGTAGTTTTTTGGTAAAGAACCCTCTAGAGTTCGACCAGCACTTGGTTCGTTTATCTGACGCTTTGAAACATCAGTACTCGGAATAATTGACACAGAGATAATGCAAAAACTAGATACTCTTCGTCTCTAAATCTCCAGGACACATTATACAACATCAGATATCTTCTTACCGGTTCGAATGAGGTAAAATCATCTTGAGGCATCCCCACAAGTAATGTTTCCTCAGTCCCCATGGGATCCGAGCCAATGTTAAAATCACTTATTCCGGACGATGGGAGGGCTAGCCAAGCATCACCATTAGATCCAGTGGGGACCAGCAACTGTGAGCTGGAATTGAAGAGAAAAATATGTTAATTTGTGGGACAAATTATGCTTATAATACGTTTGTGCTATGGGATTTAGACCACAGCTGTTAAACATACCTACTTATATTTTTGTTATAAACATAATAACATATACATAGAAAACATATCTGACTGATGACTGCCTCCTTGATCTAGAGGTCGAAATGTGCGACTGCGGATCGCGGGGTCGTGGGTTCGATTCCCATCGGAAACAAACATTTGTGTGACCCATAAATGTTTGTCTCGATAGTCTGGGTGTTTCTATGTATGACATTTCAAGTAAGTATCTGAGTATTAATATCCGTGGTCTGATACCCATAACACAATCAGGTTATTCCTTGCTTACTTTGGGATCTGATAAGAGTAGTGTGAAAAATAGCTTATAAATTTCCAAAACATTTTCAGATCAAATAAATATTTGGACCCATGCAAAATTTGAGTGGCCCCGTTAGCCAGAAGACGCAGGTTCGTGTCCTGCTCGAAAGTGATAATTTTGAAAAATTTGTAGTTTATTTACTAGTTCTATCATTTTTCAGAAATTTTGTAAACATCATCAACAACAACAAACAAAAAAACTTAAAAAGCTGTAAATTATTAGTATCAATCTAATACTCACTACTCATCTAGCTCCGAGTCCCTTAATACTAGTTGTAGACTAGAATCCATCTTGATCGACTGAAGTTCTGACATTTCACTGTAAAAAAAGTACATGTTATTAAATCTATCAATACACACAATTTATGATGGTAGACAACACCATCATAAATTGTGTGCAGAGTCCTGACAGGTTGCTGGTGTTTTACAAATGACCCTGTATCCAGGGTCATAAACACCAGCAACCATACATATGAAAATTAATGTGAGAAATGTATGTAATTGTACGCGCATAAATTTAGAACAGCTGGACCGATTTCACTAATTCTTTATTTTGTGTTAGTTATAGCCAGAGCAAGGTTTGTATTAATATCGGGTCAGCTTGATGGCGGAACCAATTTCGTAGTTCCGCCGGGTCAGCTAGTTATACTATAACTAGATGATGCTTGCGGCTTCGCCCGCGTGAATTATGGAAAAGTTAATCATGTTATCTGAGCTTGCTGAGTCTCATTATTAGCTTCACAAACTGTCAAGGCTAACTAAGTTTCAGATTACATAAGTATTTGATTATTATCATATCCCATCATATCTTTCATTGAGTATTTTACTGCTGCTCAATTCACGACTTTTAAAAGAAAAATGTTATAACTTTTTAAGGGTAAAATTGACATTTATAAATTGAAATTGACATAATTATGAAATAACTGACATTTTATAATTGATAAGTACCTAGCTGAATTGATATTTGACATTGATATTTTTATATACTAAGTAATTTTATTTTTAACCGACTTCAAAAAAGGAGGAGGTTCTCAATTCGTACGCTATGTTTTTTTTTTTTTTTTTTTGTATGTATGTTACGCGATAGCGGCGCCAATTATGGATGGATTTTGAAAATTCTTTTTTTGTTTGAAAGAGGCTACTTCTTAGGTGGTCCCATATCCAGGATATCAGGATCTGATGCTGGGATCCAGGAGAAATCGAGGGCAACCACCGAAAATTGTAGGGACAACTAGTGCGATTGTTAACTTTTTGTTAAGTGCTTAATGTAGGTACTTACTAAAATTTAATGAAGGTCTGGAGTCGATCTGATGATGGAACCGAAAGACAGTCGAGGGAATTCCTTAACGATTTACAGCAGTTACCTTGTGTTTCGGCTTGATTGATTTGTGTTGATGAGAACTTTACACCTAGATAGAAATACTTTTCGGTCCACCCGTCACTTAAAATAAAAAAATAAAAACTTTAAATAAAAAATAGAACCGACTTCATACAAATCCTTAAAAATAAAATTTACCTAGCACATTGTAATATGTATTTTGATTTATCCGATTTTATTCAATATAATATTGAAGTTGGTGCCATTAATAATACCTACCTATACCTATGGGTTTACTTGGCGCCGACTTCAATATGATGTTGAATAAAATCTGATAAATCAAAATACATATTACAATGTGCTAGGTAAATTTTATTTTTAAGGATTTGTATGAAGTCGGTTCTATTTTTTATTTAAAGTTTTGTCTTATTCTATGGTAATTTAATGTATTTTCTTAATGTATCTTTATAAGTTTTGCATGCAGATGAATCTGCGGGACATGCTGACCTTTAACAAACATGTAACATCTTAAGATACCATGTTTTTAAACTCACACGACTTGCACTACACATTATATTAGTTGCGGGTCTTTTTCGCGTAAACAATTTAAGCTTTGCTCACCTCTCGACGTTTCGGCTATGTTACAATAGCCGTGGTCACGAGTAGACTGGGGAATGCAGCGGGCGTCATCCTCTTGTACCGTTGATCTTACAGGTACCCACATATAAGTTTATTAATAACAGTCATTAGGGTCGCGACACACTACACTCACGATATCCGAACGAACGTTAGGCGGTTTTTCGCGACACTTACACATCTTCACTACAGGGTTCCATGTGGACGAAAGTTTATATCCCCCCTCCCGGTTGAAATTGTTGTGATGCTTCTTGATTTCAACCGCTTCACGAACAATCCTCGGGTAATATCGGCGTTCAGTGGACAAAACTCCCGGTGCATGCAACTCCATCCAGTGATTTGACCCCGATAGTAAGAGATGCTCCGCGATCGCTGATTTTTCGGTTTGGTGGTTCTTGACCGCTGCTATGTGCTCTCTCACTCGTTCTGCGATGGTTCGCTTCGTTTGACCGATATACGAGCCTCCACAGCTACAGTCCACCTTGTAAACACCCGGCGTCTGATAAGGGACGGTGTCCTTTGGTGTTCTCATTTGCTGCGAAACCTTTGCCATTGGGGTAAATATGGTGTTTATTGAAAAATTCTTCAAAATGGTACCAATTTTGTCCGTTACCCCCCTGACATACGGTAAGAACGCCGGCAGCCTGGCAACATCCGGTTGTTTTTCCCTACGCCCTCGGATAGGAGCGGCCCTCCTCACGCTGTACCCGTTTTCATGTAGCACCTTCCGTATGTGGGACAGTTCATCTTCTAAAAACTCGTAGTCACACAGAGCATGAGCCCTGTTAATTAGGGATGTCTCCACCGAACGTAGGTGACGGGGATGATGGTGTGACGCAGCGTGAAGGTACCTGTCTGTGTGCGTTGGTTTTCTGTACACCGTGTGCTTCAGGAGTTCATCCACCCCCACCATGACCTTTACATCCAGAAACGGCAATGTCCTATCACTCTCCAACTCATAGGTGAACGTGAGATTAGGGTGCAATGCAGTAAGGTGCTCAAGGAAACGTCCTACCCCCAGACCTTCGCCTTTCATTACGCAGAACACGTCGTCCACGTATCGTTTCCAAAGGCGTACCCCATGCGAGTCGTAATCAATAAGGGTTTCGACGTGCTCCATCCATATGTTCGCCATGACCGGAGCTATAGGACTTCCCATTGCGACCCCATCCATCTGCAGGTAATGTTCTCCTTGGTAAACCAAATAACTACCCTCCAAGCAGTTTCGCAGCAATGTCATATACCCTTCCGACACACCGCCAACTCTGAGTTTTGTCCTTACAATTTCTGTACAATCCTTGACAGGAACATTGGTGAAAAGTGACTCCACATCAAAGCTGACCATTATGTCGGTCGGGTTGAGTCTTATACTGCCCAGGATTTCTACAAAATGCCTTGAGTCCCTCACGAATGACGTAGTCGTGCCCACCAATGGTTGCAGTATCGACGCCATATGTTTCGCCAATTTATACGATGGTGAGTCAATTTGACTTACAATTGGTCTTAGTGGGACACAGGCTTTATGTATTTTCGGTAGTCCGTAAAGTTTCGGTGACTGTACCACACTCGGTCTATGCAGATTCTCGAAGACGTCCTCCGCGAAAAGATCCTTGTTGTCCCTGATAACTGCCCTCACTCTCCTTGTTACCCTCGCAGTTGGATCATACGCCACCGGTTTATACACTTTCCTGTCTTGTAAAATGGCGCGTATTTTGGAATCATAATCACTTGTGGACATTACTACGGTGGCATTACCTTTATCGGCCTTAAGAACGAAAATGTCACTATTGTTTCTCAAGTTCCTAAGTGCTGTACGCTCTTCCTTCGTAATGTTGCTTTTGGGTAGTTTCGCTTTTCTCAACAAAATGGCCACGTCCTGCCGTAAGGCATCGGCATCATCTGTTGGTACCTTATTGCGGATTATTGTTTCCTCCACACTGCCAATGATGGTCTCATAAGGTATCCTTCGGGGGTGGTTGCAAAATTTAACCCCTTTGCTAAAACACTAGAGGTAGCATCATCAAGCGTGGTTTCCGTCAGGTTCACGACCTCATTAACCCGCTTCTCAGCGACACAATGTCTCCCACTACGCATCATCAATCTATCAAATTTTTTCCCGTGGTTTTCCATTGTGTGTTTCAAAACACGGGTCGCTTGCTGATACGTAATGCGATCACATAATTCAAAATCACTGTACGATAACTCAGAAACACACTCACCATGCACCTCCAGCAATTCACACTGCACACTGTTTAGTTGAAAATAACCGTTACGGATAATTTGCTTTAAGAGACGAACACTCGCACCCCGCAGAATCTCTCCGGAATGTGCTATATGACTTCGGGGCTTTATTCGCGCACACGTGGGTATTAAATTATTATCGCGACACTTGGCTAAAAATGTTAGTGAATCGCGATCACAGCGATCGCGGAGCATCTCTTACTATCGGGGTCAAATCACTGGATGGAGTTGCATGCACCGGGAGTTTTGTCCACTGAACGCCGATATTACCCGAGGATTGTTCGTGAAGCGGTTGAAATCAAGAAGCATCACAACAATTTCAACCGGGAGGGGGGATATAAACTTTCGTCCACATGGAACCCTGTAGTGAAGATGTGTAAGTGTCGCGAAAAACCGCCTAACGTTCGTTCGGATATCGTGAGTGTAGTGTGTCGCGACCCTAATGACTGTTATTAATAAACTTATATGTGGGTACCTGTAAGATCAACGGTACAAGAGGATGACGCCCGCTGCATTCCCCAGTCTACTCGTGACCACGGCTATTGTAACATAGCCGAAACGTCGAGAGGTGAGCGAAGCTTAAATTGTTTACGCGAAAAAGACCCGCAACTAATATAATGTTAAGATACCATGTTTCACGCAATACATTTAAGATTCACGCAATTCGTATAATATGCTGACTGCCTCTGTGGCGCAGTCTGTAGTGATACCGCCTGCGGCGCTGGAGGTTGTGGGTTCGATTCCCACCGGAGACAAATATTTGTGTGACCCATAAGGCGTAAAGCAAACGACGGGGCGGGCATGGCCGGGCAATTTGACCGCGCACGATAGCACTATGGGAATCCTATACTATCAACGCACATGAAGGGCAAAACGACCGCACCGCAGTTGTCCGTGACTATTTATTTATTTAATTTAATAAATGATTTATATGATTATATATCTGTACCCAACTATAATTTAACAGCAAGTCTTGCACATACATATGCACAATAAGTGCTCGTTTAAGGAGACGCGGCGCTTCGAGCTGCGCGGCCCGCCAGGCGGGCCGCCTGAAACACAAACGTATGGAAATGTTCAGAGCGTTCAAGGAGAAGCGTTTTTGCAAGCGTTTGTTTGAGTTGTAGCTGCCACAGCGGCGAGTGTCGTCGCGTCGCACAGTGATCAATTTTCAACTTTTAGGTGTACGAAAATATTGAAAGCCAGAAATGTATTTTTTTCAGTATAAAATTAATTTATTAGACTGAATTTGTTATTTATCATGCATTATTATGTATTTTAAAACACAAAGTAAATTATTAAATAAAAAACAGACATATTCATTCTTGATTTTCTGCGTCAACTATACAAGGTTCGTCTGGTAATGCTATTGCATCGCAGGAAAGATCACCTTTTTTTCTAAACGTTACTGAGTGAGGACTTGAGATTTGGGGATCCGATTTACTAGTAAAATTTTAAAGAAGTCTTCATTTTGTAACTTTTCGGGATATTTTCTGGTATTATGTTCCCTATAATATTTTACCTCTTTATGTCGACATTCCTGTGCATCTTCACCGTGTTGGCCGATAGGCAATAAAAAATGATCAATGATATCCTTGCCATGGAGCAAAATCTTATGAACTGTGGGTGGCATAGGATCATTTAACCTTCGTCGCTTTGTTCTATCACAAACATTCGAAAAGACATGTTTTGGCCGCCCTTTACGTGTATTCTGTGATGTAGAAGGTTCACTTGTTTGTGTACCGGAGATAATACTGCATTTATTAAGCCAATTCTGGTACTTTTTCGCAAACTTAGTGACGTCCCGGTTAGTTGCTATCCAACTTCAAGCGGCTGAAGTACAAAAGCTATGGATGGTATTACGCAAGTTGTTTCTTTCTGTAACGTCAAAATTTGGTACTCCAATGGTATTCAATACGAAGATAAGTAGCATGTCTTTTGATTGCTTAGCCGTAGGTTTCATTGGAGGATGTTACTTAAGCACATTGAACAAATATTGATTTTTTAGTGTAGTACCGTTCCCTAAAAAATCATAAACTTTGTTCAAGAAGTGCAAAAATGAGCAAAAAAGTCTCATTGAATATAAAAGCTGAGGGCTTAATACTCCTAAATAACATTAATATTTAATGTTTCTTTATGTTTCTTTAAAGATATGTTTCTCAGAAGCCCAACAAATAGGGTAAAATTTTCTATGTGAATTATTAATTTTTTTTCTGAGCAATAAGAACTATGATGCATAAACTAACACTTAGAACAAATCATAAATACCTTTAAGAATATGCAGCATTTTTTTTCAATGCCACAGAAACAACTTACACTACAAAATATAACTGACTTTACTAGATAAATCTTGTGTAAACAGCAATTATCAATGCAATTTGCGGAGTCGACATCTTTAAGCATTAATATCTAATGACACAAACAAACATATCAAAAAAATATTGTAGCACGAAGTGTACACAATACTCATAAGCACGTAGCGACTATTTTTTCGAACTACCTTCATGTTGAGAATAATGAATTTCGTCCAGCTAAATTCAATAATTGATCACTGTGCGTCGGAAGCGGCAATTGAAGCGACGGGTGATGCCGCGGAGGACGCGGCGGGTAAACCAGCGAGTCTCGCAATGGAGGAACGCGGCGGATGAAGCTGCGGGTGACGCCGCGAAGGACGCTTCAAGGAAGGGGTGGGAGATGTGCGGGGTATGCGTTAGGTAGGAATGTCGGGCAATATCGTTCATAGAAAATATCGATATTAAAATAAAAATATTTATCAAAATAAAATATCGATATTTTATTTTGAAAATGTAATCGATGTTTATAACCCTCTGGAGCAGAACGTCATGAAAGCAAAATATCACGTACGAAAAATAAACGATACATCGATACTTATGAAAGATTGGCGTTCAATTCCATACGTCGAACTCGAACATTTCCATACGTTTCAGGGTGGCGTTCTATCTCCTCTTTTATTCTGTATCTTCATCAACTCGGCTACGAGTCTTATTTCCAGTAACTTCCATCTCTACGCTGACGACTTGCAGCTGTACCGACGTTTTTCGGCCACTGACGCTTGAGTTTGAGTTGACCACTTGAGTTCTTTGCGAAAGTGAGAAACATGATCGATGTTTCTCACTTTCGCAAAGAACTCAAGTGGCTCCCAATCCGCCTTCGCCGTAACACTCGAATCCTCTGCCTCCTTTACAATATCCTTTATAATCCATCTTCACCTCCCTATCTAAAGGAAAGGTTCTCTTTTGTTCGTTCTCCTGATGCTCTCTGCTGATCTCACCTACGCTCAAATCTTAAATTTCCTTCTCACAAAACCGGTTTTTATTCATCCTCTTTCACCGTGCATGCAGTCAGACTATGGAACTCACTTCCGCCTGGTATCAGGGACAGTAAAACTATCACCACTTTTAAAAAGCAAGTCCGTGGACACTATTTTTTTTTATTTATTTTTTTTGTTGCCTACGGATTTTTAGTTTTTGAATAATTTAATTTACTTTTTATTTATTTGAATATTTTGTTGATTCAATGTGAAAAACATTTAAATTTCAACCTTATTGTTCTACAACTTTAATTTGTGTTGATTATTAAGAACTTACTATTGTTTATTTTAATATTTTGAACCTGTTATAATTTGATTGTTCTAAAACTTTAATTTGTGTTGATTATGTAAGTACTTACTATTTCTGTTGTTTATTATTAATGAATAAAACTTGATATGGTATTTATTTTATAAAAAAATAAATGTCAAATTAGGAAAAAATCGATTAATTTAAAAAAATCGATTATTTTCTTGAGAAAAATCGATAATTTACTAATCGATTTTTCATGCTAAAGAAAAAATCGATTAACTAAAAATCGTTTTTTTATGTACAATGTCACATCCCTATGTCGCACTGAACGACGCCGTATATGAAGCTGCGTGCAACGCGGCGGATGCAGCGCCGAGTGAAGCTGCGTGCCACGCGGCGGACGCAGCGCCGAGAGAAGCCACGCCACGCGCGTCGCTCGACGCCCCGCGTGTCCTTAAACGAGCTCCTACATTTCTATATGTTTGATTTTGCGCGTGACGCTACGCGGGCCGCTTCACGCGCCGCCTGACTATAAACGGTCAAATCGCTTTACGCGCCGCTGCAAGCCACGCCGTACGCGACGCTTGACGCCCCGCGTCTCCTTAAACGAGCCCTTACGCCTTTATCCCATGGTAGGCAGAGGCATAGTATAATCAAGTAAAGATCCAATGCAATAAAGAAATATTGTTTCATTATCTGTTTGTTATATTTTACTGGCAGTTTCCTAGATAAGTCAGTTGTCTATCTCCTACTGCAGTCTCTCAACTTGTCTCCTCAATTTACCATATTTTTTATTTTTACCCATATAAAAAATAACCGGCCAAGTGCGAGTTGGACTCGCCCATGAAGGGTTTCGTAGCAGCAAGTAACATAATATAAAAGTTCTCATAGTTCGTTGTAACTTTGATTGATGTTTTGACACGTTCGCAGTGGTAGTGATTTTTCTAACCGAAAATTGCAGTTTATGACGTATAAAAAAAAACTACCAGCTCTATCTCGTTCGAACTAATTTTCGTTGGTAGTTTTTATGGCAATGTACATCATATCTTCTTTTTAGATTTATCATTCTCTTAGTTTGGAAGTTAGAGGGGGGGGGGGGGGGGGGACGCACATTTTTCTACTTTTGAAGTGTCTCTTGCGCAAACTATTCAGTTTAGAAAAAAATTATATTAGAAACCTCAATATCATTTTTTAAGACCTATCTTTAGATACCCCACTCGTATGGTTCTGACGAAAAAAAAAATTTTGAGTTTCAGTTCTGAGTATGGGGACCCCCAAAATTTACTGCTTTTTTTCTAATTTTATACAAGAATCTTAATGCGGTTCACAGAATACATTTTGTTACCAAGTTTCAATATCATAGGCCTTACAGTTTCGGAGAAAAGTGGCTGTGACACACGGACGGACAGACAGACAAACAGACAGACAGACAGACATGACGAATCTATAAGGGTTCCGTTTTTGCCATTTGGCTACGAAACCCTAAAAAGTGTGTGCGTGTAACACTTTTTAGGGTTTCGTAGCAAAATATCAAATGTATTAATATCATTCATTCCAAAATTCAAATAGTAAGTGTTACTTCCATCAGAAAAAAAATCTCGAGTTACTCCCTAGTTGTGCCTATAGAAGTTTTACTTCAACAAGCTTCTAAGCTTATTTCATACCACTAAGGTAATAATGAGCTATATTTTAATGTTCAACTGATTAGATATGGTGAAGGTAACCTATGGTTATTTGCAACAAAAGAGGTGTTACATTCACATTTCTAACCCTCTAAAATCTTTTAAAGAATTTATTGAAGACCAGCTGATGCACGCAGCTTGGCCCGCGTAAAATTTGTTCCCGTTGGGAACTTATTCCTGGGATAAAAGTAGCCTATGTGTTATTCCAGACTATGAAGTATTCTTGTTCCAAATTTCAGCCAGATCAGTTCAGTCGTTCAAGCGTGAAAGAGTAATAAACATCCACGCTCACAAACTTGGGCACTTATAATATTAGTAAAATAAAAGTAGCCTAAGTTACTCCTTATTACATAAGCTATCTGCCAGTGAAAGTCCCGTCTAAATCAGTCCAGCCATTCCAGAGATTAGCCGGAACAAACAGAGGAAAGACAAAAATTTTAAAAATATATATTTTGGTATGTGTACCGCATATTATACATTCATATGCATGTAGTAGAAAGCGGTTATTTTAATATTACAAACAGACACTCCAATTTTATTTATTTGTATAGATACATGGAAAATCTGTGGAAAAAGCTCTACCATAATCTAAGGACACCCGAAAAGAATGGATTACACATTGAGCATTAAATGCTTAAGCAGTGATCATAATATATTAATCATACTAATATTATAAATGTGTAAGTTTGTGGGTGTGGATGTGTAAATGTGTGGATGTTTGTCACTCTTTCACATTCGGCTGAATGCTACTGACTGAAATTTGGTACAGGGATAGAATATAGTCTGCAATAACACACAAGCTACTGTTTATCCAGGGCATAAGTCCCCAAGGCAAGCGGGAACGGCAACAATAGGGTGTGTGAAAGCATCTACGGGGAGAGCAAATAATTCCTCAGGTATTTTCTTTCAAAACTTTGGATTCATTTTACATAATTTGAATACAAATAATTAACCGTAACCTGTCTTGGAAGGATACATACTACATACTTTATGTATATTCATTTTATGGTTCCTGCAGAATAATGATCAGTAGTGGGGTAATAGTTTGTGATATCTTGAAAACATCTACATAATTTTTGTAGCTTTTAAATGCAGACCAGTGCAAGCGCTGTATACATTTGTTTTAACTCCACTTATGTACCACTCGGATTTTTTAAAGCCACAAGTTTTGTCCTAGTATTTAGTATTGACTTAAGTGTTGTATTTGCGTATTAGAATAATAACAATAATGTACTTACCTCAACAAGATCCTGGGCTGAAACAACACTCGCTAGCCAATGTGTAGCACATTAACGATGTAAACGGTCTTTTTAACTTTTTGTGTCGCGGCCGTATAGAATATTACCGTAATTGAAATCTCTCCAATGAATACAATACACATACATAATTATTAAGAACAGAACATTGTAAATCCTCTTAAAAACTCATAAACATAAAATAAACTATCTCGTGCCCCAATGGCATACCGTGTCGGAGTCCACCATTTATCCAGACAGCAGTGTGACCGACCGATTTTAATTTTATGAAAATACCGTATAGCTCCTTAAAAATATACTGAAATATACCAACTTGCACAGGGAATATATACCGATAAAAATACCGATGTTCAAAATGAGTTTTATTCTTTAATTACTACCTTATTTTTAAAAATAAAATAAAATATAAAATAAAAAATAAAATAAAATTTATTCCCTTTGAAATTTTTAAAAAAATTATTTAGGTTTGTCAAATTTTTTGTGACTCTACCGGGGGTTCGGAAATACTACAGACTGAGAAGAACACCCCAAGAAACTCAGTCCGGTCCCTTCTCTTCTAGTATCTTAGTATCTAATACAGTTTTTTTATGTAGAAAGGAGCAATTCGTGTCACTGCCAGGCAGCCTTGTCTTCTAGAAAGTCTTTAATGCTATAATAAGCTTTCTGGCACAATTTAAGTTTTATTAGTTTTTTAAATTTATTAATTGACAAACCTGTTATGGCTGTCGGCAATGTATTGTACATTCGAATACAATTGCCCGCAAAAGAATTGCTTATTTTATTAAGCCTAAATCTAGGTACAGCCAATTTATTCTTATTTCTTAAGTTTAGGTTATGAATATCACTATTTTTAATAAATTTACTGTTATTTTTATGAGTATATAATAAGTTTTCATATATGTACTGTGAATACACAGTAAGGATGTTGATATCCTTAAACTTTTCTCTTAATGACTCCCGAATCCCCATACCATAGATAGCCCGGACAGCCCTTTTCTGCAACACAAAGATACATTCGATGTCGGCAGCGTTACCCCATAATAGTATGCCATAGGTCATGACACTGTGGAAATAGCTAAAGTAGACAAGACGCGCTGTTCTAATGTCTGTCAGTTGTCGGATCTTTTTAACGGCATAGGCTGCAGAGCTCAGTCTGCCCGAGACTTTCTCGATATGAGGCCCCCACTGCAAGTTGGAGTCTAACTTTATGCCCAGAAAGACAGTTTCATCGACCAATTCTACTTGATCATCCCTAATCCTAATACTGGTGTTAACGAGCCTAACATTTGGCAAGGTGAATCTAATACATTTTGTTTTAGTTTCATTTAACAATAAATTATTTGCGTTAAACCAGTGGACTACCCTAGAGAGGGCATTGTTTACTTCGTCAAGATCGCGTTGTCCACGTTCAACTTTAAATATTAAAGATGTGTCATCAGCAAACAAAACTACCTCGTGATCGTCTCTTATAAGGTGAGGGAGATCATTTATGTACACTAAAAATAGAAAAGGTCCCAGAATTGAACCCTGAGGCACCCCTATTGTTACAGCAGAACCATTTGACTGTTTGCCATTTATAACTACTCTCTGTACTCTATCTCTAAGGTAAGAACTAATTAAATCCAAGGCCGTCCCCCGGATTCCATAATGATCAAGTTTTTGAATTAAAGTCTGATGCTGGACGCAATCGAAGGCCTTAGATAAGTCGCAGAATACACCATAAGCATCATACGACTCCTCCCAGGCCTCATATATACACTCTAACAATTTGATTCCAGCATCCGTGGTAGACCGACCGCGCGTGAAACCGAATTGTTTGGTATGGAATAGTTTATTTGTATTAAAATGATTTTGCATTTGATTAAGCATAACCTTTTCAAAGATTTTACTAAACGTGGGTAGTACAGAAATAGGACGAAAATTGGACGGATCTGAGGTGCTACCCGATTTAAACAGAGGAGTTATTTTACTAAACTTCATTAAGTCAGGAAACACACCACTATCAACACAATTATTAAATATTATTGATAATTCAGGGGCAACCATTTCAATTAACGAATTAACTAAATGTACAGAAATTCCCCAGAGGTCAGCAGTTTTCTTAATATTTAAAGATTTAAAAGTTTTTATGACAGTGTGTATACTAATTTTACTGAATTTGAATATTTCATTACAGCAAGGAACATTTGCTTTTAACAAGGATTCTGCTATTGGGGTAGAAGAAGTTTTATAAAAGAAGAACTTAGAATTGACATTTACGAGTAACATTCTATTTGAAGGATTGAATAAAACCTACTTCACCTTCATCACTCTTCATAAAAAAAATAATTTACCGAATATTATTGCAATACACAAAGAAAAACATCGTTGCGATGTGGAATTAGGTTTTTTTTTAGGTCCTTAGCGCTTAACCTAACCTAACATCCTATCTTGCTCCCCCGAGGAGAGCTGCCAAACGGTTCCCGATGGGAAATTCTTTGGTTTTCGGCCGGCTTTAGGGAGGAGGAATACCGCCGGGTTTAATGGGTAGGACGGCCCCTTTTCGGGACCGGGAGCCCCACACCCAGCTGTCCCCGCGGGCTGGAATGACGGTACCAACCGCATTCCCCACGTCAGCATAACAAAAATGCTGAATATTTTTAAGGTTCGGTACCCAATGGTTCAAAACGGAACCCTATCTGAGATTTCGCCGTCTGTCTCCAGGCTGACTACTGTATATCATGAAATGTGAGCAGGAGGATACACCTTTTCACAGGTCATGTATATTTATGTTGCCGCTATATGAAAATAATATTTAGGGAGGCTTTCATACATGTCATCAAATGTGGTACATCTTTACATTTTTTGTTGGACGGAATTCTCCATGCGCACACCTCGTAGAACAATAATTAAAAATAATTATATTTAATTAGTAGTACTTATCTATTACGTTAAACAATATGGCTTTTAAAAACATTTAATAAATAATGTGAATGTGATGAGGACATGGATTTCATAATCTAATTATTTCTTAATATTTTCGGGCACTCACAAGTTCCATCTGCCAATACCTATGTACTTTTCATTCTTTTATCAATATTTGTACCTATTCTATTGCGTGGTCCCCATTGATGTGACAACGGAAAATATCATTTAACCGTGGTTCCATTGGCTAATGGGACTACTGAACATAAGATTATCTATGCTCCCAAATGAAATATTATGGACAAAATCCGGAAAACCCCAGAACTTCAATGTTCGCTGAGACATGGAGGTGTAACCCTAACCTTTTATTCAAAATATACTCAAAAATACTGACTTTTGCCAATATACCCATTAATGGACTGATATCGAAAAAAGTCAATAAAATATACCGAAAAAGTATTAAAATACTGACAACGGTCACACAGCCAGACAGAGACAGAAACAGAAACAGAGCAGAGAATAAAATAAAGATACCTCACCACCTACCAGAGAGAACAGAATTAAGATCTGTAACTATACTCTGATCCACAAATAAACGATACCTATTATTAATATTATGTTTCTGTCTTTCTCGGGTACCTTCTTTTTTTTTGTTACGAAGGTACCCTGTCTTTTGGTAGGCTTACATGGGGACATATTGGTCCAACACGCAGAGGCCCTTTGCGACTTTTAATGTAAGGGGATATGGGACCCCCACTGCAGACGATTCACGCCCGCCTTATGTAGAAGAACGGTAATGAACCGCCCGCAATGGGAGCTAAACTATTGGAAAATATGCTAACTACAAAATGGGCTATTGTGTTGGGGGTTAAATGGAACTAAGTAACTTATGCTATGGATGATGACGGCGTCTGCCATTTCAATGTATTATTACCAAAATATTGGCAGACGGTGACTCGCCAACTCACTAGATGGGCCCCCTATACAATCGCCATAGGCCCGTAGGCCTGTAAGGCGACAGAGGGCAACACCGGTGTCAGCGGCTAGGGGTGTCGAGCGGTGCGGCGCCGGTTTCGCCATCGCGGGTGAGACCCGGAGCGGGTTTCCCCGTAGTTATGCCCTTGAAAATGACACTTCTACCCCCGAGCATAAAGCTCTGGCTTCCTCCCTCTGGCCGGCCAATTAAGGCAAGCCAGAGTTGAGATTTGCTGCACTTCCGGGAGTATGGTCTCCCGTTAGCCCATTAAATGCTAACTGGTCGAGAAGCTCAACAAAACTCTGAGGAATCGGGACCGATGTGTAGCCACGCACATTCAGCTTGCCACAAGCTGCCCTGCGGATGTGTGCTTTTCTATAACCTTGTGAGACATTTTTTGTTGATCTCAAAAAGTGGATGACTCAAAAAGCATTATGGGGTCCCGGCGACATTCATATTTAAAGTGCTTGTCAATTGCAAGGCATGATCGTGTCGGAAGTCCTTAAAGGGTTCCCGACATGATCAATTGGCAATTGTCATGCACGTTAAATAATATCATGTGTACATATACGTCGATGCACACACACATGCAAAGAAATCACGCACACTGAAGCAACTTCCATTCATAAATATAAGACTTGACTCAATATATTGACCCGTGTCGGTACACGTGATATTGACGAGGCATGACAATTGCCAATTGCTCGTGTCGGGACCCTATTACACATATTCTCACGACACGGTCAATATGCACTTGACAGGTCTCGTCAAGTCATGTGTACGTACACGTCGATGCACACAGACGTGCAAAGAAATCGAAAGCGACTTTCATTTATATTTATCTGATTTGACTCAATATTATTGACCGTGTCGCGAGTTCATTAAATTCCGACTTGGCTCATGTTTTTTCAAAATAAATAAAACCAAAATGTTTGATTTTTGTATAGGCAACCTGCAACCTGGAACTCAATAGGAGTTTATTCTTTGTGTTTGTGGGTATAGGATATACTCGTATGAATCTCCACAAACTAAGCTAGTTCATTACAAATAAGTTGTCGCGACGATTTGCCAATCTTGCGAATACTAAATTCTAGCTTTTCATTCTCTTTTTCCTTTGTGGGGAATGTCGCGAAGATCTGATAATCATGCGAAGTTCTGAAGTTATACTCCATGGAGATTGCTACCTCCATGGTAATTATCGCGTCGGTCTATTTGTTTTTCATCTAAATTTGAATATGATTCCGTTTCTAATGTCAAATGGATAATTTTCTTTGCACGTCATTTAGTTAAAGTCGAACAACGCAAGACGCAAGGTTTATGTGTACGGTCAAGTTTATCCTGTACCGCGTGTGCGAAGTCTGATAGCACATCTAAGGCTTGTATTCCTTTTACATGTTATTTCTCACCCGTGTAATAGATAAAACTATTGTGTTGTCATGAGTGTCACGCATGAGTAAGTGAGCCGACCCTGTATACCTACATTTGATGGTCCTAGAACTGGAGTCAATGATACTTGATATAATGAGTCAATGATATATTTGATGTTACTAGAGCTGCGATGCTCTGTGTGGGCCACTGATGTTTGATGATCCTATAGTTGGGAGTCAATGTAGTTATCGTATCACCCGGCGGCCTACCTGTGTGTTATATAACGTGTTATATGTCTATGGCTGTGAACATGAGATTTACAGCATCTAGGTGTTGGATATCCAATACCACTGTATACTGTAGTTTGACTCGGCCGGGTTTTAGAAATAAATGCCTACAGCCGCGCGGTACGTAAGCATGCGATAGGGCTGCAGCATTTTAATAATATGTGCCTACTTTGATTTTCTATTTAGTATTGCGATTGTAAATATGTGCATACATACATTCATATAGTCACGCCTTTATCCCTGAAGGTGTAGGCAGAGGCATAGTATACGCCCACATTTTACTTTATAGTTTTACGTACGCGTATACACGGTGTTTCTTTTAGGGTGTCAAGCCGCCACTAGCTGGTAGCAGGGTTCCATACCTATCGATTTAACCCCCATGTATGTTCTACGATTTTTTGTAGTTTTCGAGATAGAATGTTCTGCATAATTCCCTATTTTTTTATTAGGTATCGATTAAAATTTTTACATCTTGTATCAAAGTTAGGAAGGAGATTATTTTGTCCATAATACTGCAATCAATAGGCATTATAATAATAAAAAAATATCCAAGAAAAGTCGAACCAAGAAGAAGAAAGCCACGTGGACACGTAATTATAAAAAATAACGAAAAAAAAACTATATCTCGAAAACTACAAAAAATCGTAGAACATACATGGGGGTTAAATCGATAGGTATGGAACCCTGCTACCAGCTAGTGGTGGCTTGACACCCTAAAAGAAACACCCAGTATATAGTGAGCATAATGCAGTTCAATTTTTTCAATCCGCCCACAAGGCCTTCATCTGTATTAAGGATTGTCGTTTTACTGACAACCGGCTTCAATTTCGAGTAAATATGTACCTTTTTTATTTAAACAAAAAAATACTTTGTGAGTAATAATATAATATCCCCGCAACGGCTGGCGGCGCGGGGCGGCGGCGTGGCGGCGCAGCGCCCGTTATCTACTAACGATGGAGTGAGACGGGTATAGAAATTTGAAAACGAGTAGGCGGCGTAGACAATAATAATCGGCTCATCACATGTTTCGTCAGTGATAGAATCACGGAATTCTAGTTTTTATAATCATTGCGTTAAATTTTTGATTTACAAAATTAAAACTATTTTTCGATTTGAAAGTACTAGTCAGTCTCTTGTATACTAGTACTTTTCGTACATTGTCAAGTTGTGTTAAATTGTGGAAGTTCATATTTGTCTCTATGCGTGTAATAAAAATCAAAGGTAACAAAAATGCTGTCAATCAAAGTCATACGGTTTGTTTCTTTGTGGATGACCGATGTTACAGTACACTTAGCGTGTACTGTAACATCGGTCATCCACGAAGAAATGAATACTCTTGAAACATACCTAAATCATTGCTCTCAATTAAATAACTACGAACTGACAACGGAACTAAATGTACTACCTACACGTACTACAGTTCTGAACTAGTTTTTTTTGGATATTGTACTATATTGGATCGCACCGTTCACTGACTGAGCAAGCACAAGTCTAGTTTTAAACACAAACATACCTACTTTATGTAACTACCCAGGTCACTCTTGTCAATCACTTTGTTTAACTTTAGTCAACTAGTAGTATAGTACCAATTAGTACTTAAGTAAAATCAATTTATAGTCTTACCTTTCGGAGTTTCCAGGTAATCTAAAAAACGTTATCTCTGGGTATTGACGAATTCATGCAACCAAAACAAGCACAATAGACTCTAGTTGTCATATTAAATATTTTTAGTAAATAAAACACGCGCGGTTACTATCTAAAAAACGACACACCGTCCATTCCACTACTCGGCACAATCGCCTGCTAACGTGCTGAAAGGCGTGCCGAAAACGAGAATCGTAGGTATAGCTTGCGCTTCGTCCGTTTGTAGGGAGCTACAATACTGGTTAGTAGTACTCTTTATACTGTGCCAATACTATTGTACTTTTATGATATGTATAGGAATGCAAGCAATTCTCTTCATGAGAATAACGTTTATTTTTATTTCTTACAGATAAAGCAAGCAAGAACATCTCTGGACGTAAACAGCACAGCATTTAGTGAATTTATCGGAATTAATATGAACCCAATAAAAGAACCCATCCAATCAATCATCTTTTTCTTTTCTCTTTCTTTTTCCGACATAAGTGCTGCAGTAACACTTTAAAAATAGCCCTCTGTGGACGATTTTACTGTGTTCTTTACTAGGTATGGACGTCTGGTGGCGATATGGCGTACGTCAGAAGAGAGTCTTGGAGAGGTCTTCGTGGATGTTGGACGATGTCGAACAATCTGTCCGTCCGATTACATGACGGTTAATCTATCTGGATCAAAGGAGTTAAGCCAGCTCTCAATTAATAGTTAATTTTATTTAATGAATCATAAATTGTTTAGAATCATGAGTTGGGATAAATGTTGTTCGAGTTGGAAGATAGTATGGTGCCCGCATTACTATACTTATTTTATATTTTATTAAGTTGACCCGGATAGAGCTTTAGTCCCTGAGCCCCACATGCGGCCATGGATTTACGGCTTATTTTTTATACCTACTGTGATGATCATAGTTGCAAAGAGAGAACTATTACAATGCTTGTATTCAGTTGCGGGGATTTGGTAACCACCCTATAAACACGGTCTTTAAAGTAAGCTTACCTTGGAATCAGCTGACACTGTAAATAAATGTCCGTAAACACAAGCAAGTTAATCGTAGCCGCATTTGGGAACAGATGAAGCTGTATAAACATATCTGTTAATATTTATTATTTAATACAAGTGGACCTCACGCGGTTTTTCCCGCGTAGCTCCCTTTCCCGTGAAAATACAGGAATGTCGGGAATAAAATATATGTAACTTCACAATAGTAAATTAATTTTTCAAACCAGTTATGTAGTTTCGAGGCCTATTTAATGAAAACAAACAAAGAATTAAATCTTTCCTCTTTAATTTATTATACAGTTCAATGAAATCACTGCAGTGTGCAAGAGACTTTTCGCGGTCTTCTAACCACAAAGTTACCATCCAAAAAAAAAACTACGGAAAGAATGAGAAAAAATACAAAAACTCCGCTTCACAGTTGTTTTTTTCTAATTTTACTGTCATTAGACCGATAATTTGATGCATATTCTGTATGCAACAGTTATTTTGACTTGTTTTAATAACATAATATGTATCAATTCACCGCTGGGAATGCTCTAAGTGCGTCTATTAACTAAAATCAATAACAATCATTGACCAACAAAGGTACGCTTGTGTTTGCTTTTGCTGAACATATAACCTGTGTTTTGTGCTGGCGTCCGGTTGGCGTCCGTAACAATTATCACAAGAATGTATAATACGATGTGTTTTTGTGACATCGACGTAGATTTATAATGAAATAGTGAATAGTGGTTGGTAAAGTGGTATTTGTTTTTAGTTACCAAGATGAATTATGAAGCCGAAAGAGCTATGAATCAGAAGCGATTACGAATGGAGGGTGAACCGGGCCATGGTGTTGTTCAGGGGAATGGTTTGCCGCTCAACTATATCGGTAAGACTAAATTGGAGTTCGGAAAACTGTTTTAGAAAACGATAATTAGTGTAGCTTAATGTTTATATTCATTGTTTTAGATAATGGCCATCAAATACCTTATCAACCGTATGCGGGCGCGTATAACACTCACTACCCGCCTCCGGATGCCTTTGCCGCCTATGGGCCTCCACCTCCGGGTGGTTATGCTCCTCAGAATCTCTCATACGTGCCTCCAGCTCATCAAAATTATCCTCACCACCAGAGTTTTCCTCAGCAGCCACCGCAAGCACAACTTCATATGCCACAATCGCATATGGGTAATTTTAAATGTAAATTAGCAATTTTTACTATTATACTAATGCATGGAATTGTCAGTATTAAGCAATATTAGATCTTATTCTACATGATGAAGAGTTCATAATTAACTTATTTTTGACAGTTTATAAACAATGGGTCTTCCTCAAAACTTCACAGTTAACATCCATCAAAAATTCTCTAAATTATTTTTGAAATTGATCAATGATAATGATGTAGTCTCTCATGGTTACATAGCATTTTTGATGACTAAATTGGTTGGTAAGGAGTATTCGTTTGCAGATTAATTTCAAGCAGGACACAACTAGCCTTCCATTATTTAAAATTTGAATTAACACTTCATTAATTTGGACTTACATAAAATCCTCCTGTTGAAAAATAATCTTGTAGGCACCGTTTGTATTGAATTGTGTAGAATTTTCAAGATGTTACTCGTGTTTCTTCTTCAGTTCAAGGTTACGGAGATATGGTACATAAACCAGCATGGCCGCCACAGCCTCACCTTCTACCGACGCTGGAGACACAAAAAGCTCTGGACATTAACAAATTGAAATCGGAAATTAAACTAGAACCGACCGATGCTCACAAAAGACCGCATCCTGAGGCTGAAATAATGGTAAACATTTTTAACTAAGATTATCTTACTTCTTTCTAATCTAATATATAAAATTCTCATGTCACAGTTTTCGTTGCCATACTCCTCCGTAACGGCTTGACCGATTCTCATGAAATTTTGTGAGCATATTGAGTAGGTCTGAGAATCGGCCAACATCTATTTTTCATACCCCTGTGACCGGGAAAAACATTGCACGCGGGCGGAGCCGCGGGCGTCAGCTAGTATATTATAAATGCGAAAGGTGAGTGTGGATGTTTGATACTCTTTCACGCTCAAATGGCTTATCGGATCGGGCTGAAATTTGGTACAGATATGCATTACCTATAGTCTGGAATAACACATAGGCTACTTTTTATCCCGGGAATAAGTTCCCATGGGAAGCGGGAACGGGAACAAATTTCATGCGGGTGAAACTGCGGGCATCAGCTAGTTTACTTATAATTGAGGCTGTTACACATTGGTGATACACTAACTGAATTACCAACCCTGTTACAATGATTTTGTAAGACAAATTACTTTAATTGTATACCATGAGCTCTTGGTATGCTGAAGGAAGTTCTTGTCATGCTGTTGCAACTGTTGGGATAGTTCCCCTGTAAAGTATGAATTGAAAATGGAGGAAGATGAGATAATAATGTGGAATAAGCTAGGACGAAATGGGCAGCAAAACAGGCGGTCGTATCGTCTGCTCGGCATAGCCAGCGTCCCTCACAAGAAAATAATAAAAGTTCCACCTAGTGCCACTAATGAACAGTATTGACTGCCTCTGTGGCGCAGTCGGTAGTGATACCACCCGCGGCGCTGGAGGTCGTGAGTTCGATTCCCAACGGAGACAAATATTTGTGTGACCCATAAATGTTTGTCTCAAGAGTCTGAGTGTTTCTATGTATAATATGTATGTATTAAAAAAAAAAGTATATAAGTATTAATATCCGTGGTCTGATACCCATAACACAAGCAGGTTATTCCTAGCTTACTTTGGGATCAGATAGCATTCTGTGAAATGTCAGTGAATATTTATTTATTGAATTTTAAAAAATCTGATTGATTAAGCCCTGCTCCTCCATCTGCAGTTCCGTGTTGGGGTATGCAAGGAGAGTTTTCAGCTTGTCTCAACTACTTACTCAAAATTTCTGCCTACTCGCTGACCAAAGATTCAGTTCAGGCACAGGGCGGAAACTCCAGCTTGAATGTGTGCGTGTGACCAATAATTCTAAGCAAGTGTGAGAAGGAGGAGAGGAGATCTCATTGCGACGTATAAGATGCTTAATAAGCATTTCAACGTGACAGGCATCGAGAGCATGTTTACTATGAACTCAAACACACACCTAAGAGGTCACTCGATGAAACTACACAAATTTCAGTGTGCCAGCAACCCTCGAAATCACTTTCTGCCAAACCGTGTGGTGCGATTGTAAAACTCTCTTCCGGAAAGTGTAATAAGTGCTCCCAATGTGAACGCTTTTAAAAACAGACTGGACACTCATTTAAAAACCCAATGACACAAGTGCAGTGATATACACGCATCAGCCTTAAGCTGCTAGTGTATTAAGCAATAATAATAATAAATATTTTGTCAACTATAATGTCAGCTTTGGGGCGGCAGGGAGTTGCCGATCTGTATGTAATACTATTATATTATCTTTGGTTCAGGATTGAACTTGGGAAGTTCACAGTCCCCTTTCATAAAGAAGTCTTTATTCAACTAAACTTTCCACATACTCATTGTTCATGTTTGTTGAAATCTGTTCCAGGGTGGAGACTTAGACCAGCCGAAAATAAAAATAAAGACAGACATATTCAAACCGGATGACCTCGCCCATAGACAGGATAAGATAGGAGGTAAGTTCCATACTTCAAGTTTTTGAGTAACTCTCTAAAGGAGTCCTATAAAATTTAAGTAGGTATAATTATGTAATAGAGGATTTTTTATTATTATTTTAACTGAGAAACACTGTCAGCTGCAAAGAAAAGTATACAGGCCACTATATAAGGATTGAAGTTTCTCAGAAAATCAAAATAAATTTGTATGTTATAATTGCACAAATGTAATAAACAGCAAATTTCATATAAATATGTATAGGAAAGCCGTTTGAAAAAAGAACAAAAACCTATTTTTGCTTGCCGGCCCTGTATAGTTTTCTCTGTAGCTCACTGTGTAAAGCTTTCTGCGAGGCTGTATATTGATATAGCTATATTTTTTTTAGTTCCAGATCTTTCTCAAAAGTCTCTTGATGTGTCACAGAAGCCCCAAGATCTTCAAAGCAAAGGTAAAGTTTTTAATCATTTCGTCAGAGTAGACCTCAACCTATGTAACACACTTGTAAAAGGTGTATCCAGCCTAGCCTATAGATTACTATAGACTACATAGGTACTTCCCAATAGCAATTTTCAATTTTCCAACCATGTTAATTTTCAAGACATTCCTGTTCACAATTTTTTCTGTTTCCCAATTAGTCCCAATTGGACCATTCTGTTTACTGCTTCATCATCTTTGTTATATTTTATCAATTTTTTTATTAGTCAGGTGGCAGACTTATGAACCACCTAATCCAAGGTAGTTACCATAGTCTGTGAATGTTAAAGTTCAACACCAGAGGCGCTACTAGCGTGTACTATAAACTAACGGCCTGGCCACGGGGATCGGCGGTGCGAACGGCGATGCGGCGGGCGAGGCGACTAATCGCGCGGCATCGTTTTCAGCCCACGGGGTAGTCGCGTTCGTCGCCAGTAATTTGATCACTGGCCTAGTCGCCGCGACTGCCGCCCGACGCCGTGGCTCGCGCCGTACTGGTTCATGCATTTGTTTCACTCGCACGCCGCACCGCCAGTCGCCGTGTCGTTCGCTCGGTACATTTCGCCGGTCGCATCGCCGTTCCTCGCGCCCCGTGGCTTGCTCAGTACATTTCTATTCATTTGTTTGAGTCTCAAGACGCTTCGCCGTTCGCGCCGCACGAATGTTCGCTATGGCGACTGTCCCGTGGCCAGGCCGTAAGGGCACTTTCACAGTGTACTGCTAGCGAATACTTGTGAATCACACCAATATTTGTTTCAATCTGCTTGAAGTGTCGTTTAAAATGGAGTCATTTTAATAGGTAATATTTGACAATTCATCAAAACCCAATTCAACAACGCAACCTTGTAACGGCGGGCATAAAATAATATATTTTTTCGTTTTGTTAGAACTGCACAATTGATTAACTTTTTTCAATTACGATTACATATTTATTGTGATAATGACAGAATACGAGTAATTTTACGTTTTGCTTTCACTAATAAAATGTAAATGTAATGTGTATGTGTGAACTGACAGACGTCAAATGTTACCTATAAAATTGACGCCACTTTAATATAAAAATTCCCTTTCCTAACTCAGTATAACAGACTGACCCCCAGTTTCCGAAAGGCTGATCAACGCTAAAATTAACTAATCGGCTGTTAAAGGCGGATCCCCACCAGACGATCCAAAATGAAGATTTGATGTGGAAGAGCCTCGCGCGATCCAAACTGCGCGGCAGGCGTGCGCTCCTTGCCGACATGTCACTCCATAGCGACCGAAAGTTCAACTGTACTATGCTTAGGCGGATCAGTGTGGATCGGTTGGAGCGTGTCGGTGCAACGCGGCGGGATCGCAAGAAAAGTTTTGTTCGTCAGGTTACATGATCCATGCCTCATGCTCCCGGATCGTGGATCGCAGGAATTGGCGATCCATTTTGGATCGTCTGGTGGGGATCCGCCCTTAACAGCCGATTAGTTAATTTTAGCGTTGATCAGCCTTTCGGAAACTGGGGGTGAGTGAAACAAGCATTTGCTGAAAAATCATTTTTTCAACACTGTTACAGATCTCAGTCATCCAATCATTGGAGCAGATAAAATAATAGACAAACCGACTGGTAAGTTAATAATATTCTAAATTAACTATTCAAAAAGATGTTTACAGATTGATTTTTTAAATTTTTTGAATGATCCAAAAGAACGTTTCTTAATCGAATCATAAAATTCTGCAATGACCTGCGGGCACACGTGTTTCCCTCATCTTACAATCCCGGGTATTCAAGAGGAGCGTGCAGAGGCACATCACAGGGCCGCCAACTTGAGGACCACTTTCAGAAGTCTTACAGGTTGTGAGAGTGGACCCCAATCGCTAGATGCGCTGTGACTCCATCAGGTGGACCGCGTCATTTCTCGAGCTAATTATAAAAAAAACTAGCGAACGTCACGTGTTTTCACCCGCGTAGCTCCCGTTCCCGTGGGAATACGGGAATAAAATATAGCCTATGTTACCCGGGGATAGTGTAGCTATTCAACAGTGCAAGAATTTTTCAAATCAGTTCCGTAGTTTCGGAGCCTATTCGATGCAAACAATCAAATCTTTTTTTTTTTCATTAATTCATTCATTTATTCATTGTTTTTTTCTTCATTTCATTGTCTTTCCTCTTTATAATATTACTAGCGGACGTCACGCGGTTTCATCCGCGTAGTTCCCGTGGGAATACGGGAATAAAATATAGCCTATGTTCACCGCAAAGAGTGTAGCTTTCTAACAGTGAAAGAATTTTTCAAATCGGTCCAGTAGTTCCGAAGCCTATTCGTTACAAACAAACAAAAAAACAAATCTTTCTTCTTTATAATATTAGTATAGATTAAGAAAACTGCCGAAATTGACATACATACGATCACGCCTTTATCCTGACTGAGACATATTATATGCCCACATTTCACCTTTTCAGAAATTGTCCCACGTAAAAGCCGTATTGCCGTGTTGATATGGAAAGGCGGAGATTGTGAATTACATTGTATAGGATTGAAATATATTAAAAGAGGCAGTTACCGTAATTAAAACAATTTTCTCTTGCTCAGAAGCTTCTAAACCTGAAGGGGCGAGCGAAGGAGTTGCAGAATCGCATCGCAGCGCCGAGCCTAGCGCCACTGTTAGTGACAAAAGGTAAGATAAAAAAAAGTGTGTGCGTGTAACCTTTACGCGCGATTGAAGTAAAACTTCTTTGCTATTGACGGTATCAAATGTTATATTAATATCATTCATACGAAGTTTTAATTTCCGCTATTCAAAATTTAAATAGTAAGCGTTACTTCCGTCAAAAAAAAAATCTGCCTTACTCCCTAGTCGCGCCTAAAGAAGTTTTACTTCAAAAAAACTGACCATTGGCGAGTCGGATTCGCACACTTTGGCAAACTTTGAGTTTAGCAAAAAACGGCTAAATAAATTATGTTTGTACTAGTACAAATTTTGTACACATGAAAACCACTTTCATTAAATGGTGTTCTTTTTTGTAGCGAGGAAGACAGAAAACCATTCAGCAGTCCGGAACTGCCCAAGTCTGGATCGATGCCGGGCAAAATGTCTACTCCTGGCAGTGAGGTGAGATTGAAATGAATGATTTTTTTACTAATATCATCCCCATTAAACTAATATTTCTCTGCCCATAATAACCTATAGAGACATATTATATTATACATTGTATATTTGATTAGGATTGTATAGGAGAAAGGTGCCTTCTTTATAATGACTGTTAAGGTCAAAGCCCACTTTAAGGACTCCGCTCCCAACCGGCAAAAACAATATAATTCAAATATAGGCTTTAAATATTGCTCTTTAGATATATTTTACATTGCCATCATCAATTAGCAGACAGCTGGCTTTCAGCGAGCTTACCGCCGTCAGACTGCTCGGGAGTGGACGCCTCGCTGGCCGTGCGTTGTAGACGAGCGGGCGGCGCGGTGCCCGCGCGCTTACTGCTAGCAGTCGCCTCACCGGCTCGCTGCTATGAGTTGCTTTAATGGAAACCGATCGCGAACTATGTCTATTGCGAAAAGCGAGAGCGGTCGGCGGGTGGACAGTTGGCCGTCTGCTAGCTGTCGCCGCGTGAACTGCTGGGTGCGTGCTAGCTGTCGCCGCGTAGACTGCGAGCAGTAGTCTTCTTTTAAAGCGGAGTCGTTTAAGTGGGCTATGACTTTTAGACGACGCACGCGGTTGTGTCCACTTTTCATGGGAACTTATGCTGAGAATAAAAGTAGCCATGTGTTATTCTATAATATCCTTGTACCAAATTTCTGCCTGGTCCCTTTCTGCTGTTTGAGCGGGAAAGAGAAACCAAACATCCATCCACACGTCACTCACAAACTTTATATATTATAATACTAGATGATGCTCGCGGCTTCGCCCGCGGGCAATTTGGTACCCGTTCCCTCTTCCCGTGGGAACATGTTCCCCGGATAAAAAGTAGCCTATGTGTTATTCCAGACTATAAGCTATCTCTGTACTAAATTTCAGTTTAATCCGTTCAGCCGTTAGAGCGTGATTGAGTAACAAACATCTTAACAAACTTTCACATTTATAATAATAGTAGGATTAGTAAAAATGTCCCATTTTTGACCCAGATCACAAAACTTCACATTAAACAATTTTATTAGCATAGATAAGTAGTATTAAATAAACCGTTGGTGATGGTACCGCGGCGTGATCATGCATTTGTGATTGACTACATCGCGTCAGGCCAAGAAGCGCGGGCGGCCCAAGGGCTCCACCAACCGGCCCAAGGCGCCGGGGGCCGGGCCGGGGGCCGGGGCCGGGGCCGGGCCGCCGCACGGGCCCCCGCGCGCGCCGCCGGCCCGGCCCGCGGCCCCGCCCGTGCGGCCCCGGGCCACGGGCTACCAGTACGCCGTGCGGCCCTTCAGGAAAGACTTCTCTGGGATACAGTTTAGGAGGTGAGTTGCTTTTAAAGTAATGATTTTTTTGACGTGACAACGTCTTATAATACCATGGAGCCTGCTGCACGCACGAAAATAATGACTTATGCGGCGTTACCTCGCTCGGAGGCGTTCCATTTAATAAATAATAATAATAAATATTCACGGACATTTCACACAACGCTACCTGATCCCAAATTAAGCTAGGAATAACCTGCTTGTGTTATGGGTATCAGACCACGGATATTAATACTTATATACTTTTTAAATACATACAAATTATACATATAAACACCCAGACTTGAGACAAACATTTATGTGTCACACAAATATTTATCTCCAGTGGCAATCAAACTCACCGACCTCCAGCGCCGCAGGCGGTATCTCTACCAACTGCGCCACAGAGGCAGTCGATTTAAGATCTAGGGCTGATTTAATCTAAGGAGATTTAAGACTGAGTTGTCACGTTCAACCATCGTCAGTATACCGACTTTACGGACAACCGATTTTTTATACCACTAAGGTATAGTCAACTACAAAGAGATGTACTAGTTTAATCTTACAAAATGATGTATCGTCGTTCGACTCGCAGGGATATATCATTTTGTAAGATTTAACTAGTACATCTCTTTGTAGTTGACTGTACACAAGCTTACGGGACCATTTGATGTAAAATGGTCATCATAGCACAAAATAATAAGGTACAGAACACAATCTCATGTATGTACTTCTTATTTTCAAACCTACCCTCGTATACGCACACTCGCGCACAAACCAGTATCAAAATGCCTAATCTATATATATAAAAATGTTGTGTGCGTTTGTGTATCTATTAAAAACTCAAAATTTACTGAATCGATTGAGCTCAAAATTGGACACGGTATACAATATGTTTCAGAGATGGTTTTAGGCTACTTTATACACTTTTATCATAACAGCAATAAGAATAAAATAGCTTTAAAAAGTGATATTACCAATAGATGGCGTTGGTCGTTGTTTTTTTATATTATATTCTGCCAGCTTCAGAACAAAATTATTGTAAACAACCTATTTAGAAGGTACCTACCAGATTGATGTTTTTTAAGAGAAGTTTGATTGCGGCCTCCTTGCATTCAGAATAATAAAAGAGAGTACGCACCTAATAAAGAGGTCAGATATGTTTTGCATGTTATTTTTGAACTTTTTGGACATTCGGAATTTTGGAGTATTGGAGTATTGGAGTGTTGGAGTTATGGAGTTTTGGACTTTTAGAATTTGGGGTTTTGGACTTTTAGAATTTTAGACTTTAAGACTTTGGAGTTATGGCCTTTTGGACTTTGGACTTTTGGACTATTGGACTTTTGGACTTTTGGACTTTTGTACTTTTGGACTTTTCGAGTTTTGGGCGTTTGACATTTTGGACTTTTGGATTTGGAGTTTTAGAGTTTTAGACATTTAGAGTTTTAGATTTTTAGAGTTAGAGTTAGAGTTAGAGTTAGAGTTTTGTAGTTTTGTAGTTTTGTAGTTTTGTAGTTTTGTAGTTTTGTAGTTTTGTAGTTTTGTAGTTTTGTAGTTTTGTAGTTTTGTAGTTTTGTAGTTTTGGAGTTTTGGAGATTTGGAGTTTTGGAGTTTTGGAGTTTTGGAGTTTTGGAGTTTTGGAGTTTTGGAGTTTTGGAGTTTTGGAGTTTTGGAGTTTTGGAGTTTTGGAGTTTTGGAGTTTTGGAGTTTTGGAGTTTTGGAGTTTTGGAGTTTTGGAGTTTTGGAGTTTTGGAGTTTTGGAGTTTTGGAGTTTTGGAGTTTTGGAGTTTTGGAGTTTTGGAGTTTTGGAGTTTTGGAGTTTTGGAGTTTCGGAGTTTTGGACTTTTGGACTTTTGGAATTTTGGAGTTTTGGAGTTTTGGAGTTTTGGACTTTTAGAATTTTAGACTTTTAGACTTTGTAGTTTTGGACTTTTGGACTTTGGACTTTTGGACTTTTGGACTTTTGGACTTTTAGACTTATGGACTTTTGGACTATTGGACTTTTGGACTTTTTGACTTTTTGACTTTGGACTTTTGGACTACTAACTCCTATGTATATTTCTTTCGAAAAATAAGGTCATGAAGAAGTTTCACTTCTTACGTGTGTACAATAGTACCTACACGCACACTTTTTTTTTTAATGTACCCATCATTTAGTTTGTTACTTATTTCTCATAGGTACATAAAACCACCATAAAAAAGTCACAGCGAAGCGTGGCAGGGTACCGCTAGTATATTATATAATCCTTTGACCTTGTGTCCGTAAGCGGTGTCTTTGTGTGCGTAGCCCGAGCGCACTTTGTATGTAGATTTCCTTCTGTACATCATTATTTTGTGACCAGAGTCTATGGAAGTTTGCAACACCGGAGGCACTGCACTCACGCTTCCGAACTTAGATATTACTTTAAATGTTACGGTGGACAAGGAATAATAAGTAAACAGGGGCCCGATTCTCGATCAATGACATCAATGCGTTGACGGAACTTTACTGGTGAAACATCTGCCTCATAAAAGTAGCAAAATATAAATCAAAATATATTTCACCTGCAAATTTTCGATCACGCATTCACGTCGTTCTGATCTCACACCAAACAAGTTCTCACATTTAATAAGCGGTAGCAAATTTCATAAATAAAACAAGTTACAGTACTACCAGTTTTATAAGTTACACCGATGTACCTGCGCAGAACTCAATTTTTTGTAAGGCGCGAAAATATATCTACCAATCACAGCGCGCCACATATTCCCGCGTAAATACTCGCCTGCTATTGGCTGATGCGTACGCGCCATGTCTGGCTCGGCAGTCAGTCTGTCTCGACAACGGTGTAGTCGCGTTCATTGCTCTGTCATACACATCCTGTTCACGTCTTGTTATTTTCGACCTTAACATAGTAGCAATAAGTTCGAAATTGCTTTGCAATTTTCATTCGGTTTAATTTTTTACAATAGATATCAGAATAATTTCTATATCATTCATTATTATGTATTATCTAATTCTGTCGAACTTCCGTCTATTAAATCCTCTCTGACTCAATATTCCCTACAACAGGCGATGGAGCGACGATTGCCTAAACTCATCCCACATTCCCAACGAGGTATACTTCGGTGATGTCCCAGTATCGATGGAGGTGCTATACAACTACTACGACGCTAATGCGGAGAGGGAAAGGCTAGCTTCTCAGGCAGCTCATATCGCAGCACAGAAAGCTGCCGCAGCTAAACTAGCTGCTGCCAAGCTGCAAGCTAGAGGTATCATGACGTCGCAGCCACAGGAGGTATGTTAACAAATATACTTTTTATTTTTTCTTCTTCTCTAGCTTCGCGCAGTAACGCGATTGGCAACGACAGACTCAGTTCTATAATTTTTAACTTCTTTATAATGTTCAACTTTTTATCACCAAATTCAAATTATTTCCATTAAGTATAAGTCGAATATTAAAATATGCTAACCGTTTTTGAAAAAATAAGTAAAAGGAGAATCTGGTTCCTTTGTTTAATAAGAAAATTAACTTGGTAGACTACGCTCTTTGTAGAGATATAAATCACTGGTTAGTATCCGGCTCGACGGACCAAAACATGCACTGTGAGAAACCTAAGAACTTAGTATACGGCCATTTTACAAACATTTGACTTAGTAAAGTCTTCATCATCATCTCATCAAGACATCATCACCGCGTATGGTCGTCCGCTACTAGGCATAAAACTCTCCCAACGGCGTGACGTGAGAGTTTCACGCACGCTTTACGCCCCAAGAAGCGGGAAAACACCTGAACTAACCCTTACAAACACGGGATAGTACCCGAACCCATAGGCGAGGCCGCGGTGGTAGCCAAGGTCTGTCGGGAATCCTGGGATAATCCTTCCGAGGGCTTACCCGGGGCTACCGACCGTAGGCAGTGATAGGGCACCAGTCAGAAAGGGCCCTCATAGCATCCATTTGCAATTCGCACACGTATGGGATAGAATAGGATATTATTTGAGGGAGTTTAACTGTATAACCGGTTACCGAACAATATTAGGTGTTGTGATGATTTATTTGTATTCAAAAGTAGACTAAGAAAATATGTTTGTACACAGTTTTGTGCTATTTATTAATCTATATTATAAAATATCTGTAATCTCTGTATCTGTATTTCATTTTAAGTGAACTGTAAGTTCTTATGAAAAACTCTTTAAACCTAAACCTAGAAAATATAAAAGTTACTTTCTCAAAAATCCCAAAAAAGTTTTAGACCTTACATTTTCTTATTTTATAAGCGTGTTTCTCACAGTTTATTTTTGCTGTAGGTCACGACAGTGGATTCATCAACATCTGACGATTCCTCAGGCGAGTCCGGCAGTGACTCAGAAGACAGCGATGATGTGAGTATCCATCCATTCAGTTAATCTTTATTCCTTCTACCGTATCGAATTAGAGCGGCAGGGGAAGCGCCGTACATAGACTTTCCGCCCTACACAAGTCGGAGCGATCATATACAAATATACATTTGTGTCTTAAATTATGAGTGTATCGTTTTAATTGTTTTGTTTTCCATAGTGAAACCCGATTGCTTTTGTAGTGGTGTGTACATGAATACGATTTCCCCTCGTAACATATGACAGACCGATATGTTTCCATTAAACATATAAAGGCGGCCCTTCATCCCTTTAATGGAGGCCGTGTTGCTCTATGCTGTCGGCACCCATGTCCTATCTCTTTCTGAAAGTCTTGATTATAACGAGAAAGATAGCGAGTGTCTGGACTGTTGCTGTCTTTCTCGTTTGTAGGGCTACAGAAAGGGATAGGACATGTTGTACTGGATTTAACATTAATGTTGAAAAAAAAAATCATTTGTTTCCAATCCGAGGTAATCACTTACAGCTTGACAAAAAAGTCTAGAAACGGAACTAATATTTTGCTGACTGGCTACATTGTCAAAAAGCTGCCAATAACGTCACATATGTCTGTCAGTCAATGACGGTATACAATTTGATTGGTGGGTTTTATTGACGGTTGTTGACAACTGGATACTGATTGGTAATTCTTTTTAACGGGTTGCCATAGAACAGCACAGTGGCTCCTCCTGTTTTGCCAAGCTGTAAAACTGCTAAACTATCCATGTTTGGAGCTGTTGCAATATTTCACCTTATTATATCTTGATTTTAACTTATCAATAAATACTAATTACATTTTACAGCGCACCGAAGGGGCGGTGATTATCATTCATTATAATATTTATAAAATTTTTTGGTTCTTGCTTACAATTCTGTAGTTTCTTAATGTATGAGGCTCATGAAGAAAATGATTCTAAAAAAATCCCTAGTGCGAGCAATTTTTAGAAGGCATTGTCACAAAAGAAATTTCTTAGTCCTAAGCGACTATTCTCGACTATACAATTTGAATTTATATGATCGAGAATGCGCGCGCGCTCTGTGCAGATTAAAGATGCATTCTTCAAACGTAATTCGCTCTGGGTCATTTTGTTCGTAAACTCTGTAGTTTTTAATTGCTTAGCACTGTTTTATTGGAAATACACTTCTTTTTGTTTTACCATAAGATGTGTGATAAAATAACTTAAAATATGGATCATGTTTTGAAAACCGTATTTTATCACAAACAGGACGCACCTCTGAAACGCGGTCCGGGTCGACCGAAAGGGTCCAAAAACAGTCCAAAAGCGGGCGGTAACCCATCCACCCCAGCGAAGCGCGGCAGGCCGCCCGTACCGCCAGAACTTAGGCAACCGGGCATCACGGAGATGAAGAAATTCTGTAAAGGAGCGGGCATACGGTTCGATTATAAGAAGCTTGTTGAAGGTGAGTGACGATAAGTTTTCTGCGATAACTTTTTTTGGTAGTAGATATTCAATTTGTGCTGTATGTGTGAGACCTAGTGATGCAGCCACAAATTAGATAGTACAGATGGAAACCTATACTCTGTTAAAATTAGGTTGATAATTTTGACAGCTCACGCCTATGAAGTATCGGATTTGTTTATGTCAAGTATACTTCAAAAAATTATCGTAGCACATAGACGAGTACCGCCCACTTATCGTAGTGAAGCGTCTTCCAACAATACCGCAGAATCGATCATAGACAAATAATTCGAATAAATCGAAATTTAGTATATTCATTTAAATGCAAGTAAAGTTAATAAGTAGGTATCAACAATATTTATTTGTAACTAGCGGACGTCACGCGGTTTCACCCGCGTAGTTCCCGTTCCCGTGGGAATACAATATTTTTTCTTCCATAAGAACCTTCTCCTGACAATACCTTACACAACAAAAAAAGAATTAGTGAAATCGGTCCACCCGTTCTGAAGTTATGCGCTTACCAACACATTTTGCGATTCATTTTTATATTATAGATATGATTAGCTAAGTATAATACAAACAATAATAATAATACCTAATTACCTAAAATAATAAAAACGGGTTTTTGTAACTATCGATTTAAAATTTTACGCAGTCGATAATCGAATAGATTCATTAACGATTGGACACTATGGGGTGCCCTACTAAGAGCTGTCAAAATTATCATCCTAATTTTAACAGAGTACATTTACATACTAAATTCGCTGAGGCTACGCACACATAGACACCGTGCACAGAGTTCACAGACACGAGGTCAAAGATTTTCACTGTAGTTTTCTATACTGATTTGTGTGCGAGTGTGCTTAGCTGAGGGTAGGTGTGAAAAAAGTACATACATGAGATTGTGTTCTGTACCTTATTTTTTTGTGATGCAGCTGTCACAACGTCACTAACACGAATGAGAGCTATTTATACAAGTCATGCCAAGTTGAAGACCTTATGGGCGGTTTGAAAAATTTCAACAGCACGTAGCTACAACCTGCGTCTGTACTTTTCAACACGGCAACAGGCTTATTCTGCCTGCTGTTGAATTTTTTTAAGCTGTCTATAAAGGCCTTCAACTTGGTTTAACGACTGCCATTTTACTTGCAATCGGGACCAACGGCTTAATGTATCTCCAGGAGTACGAAAACGTTCGCAAATAAATGTCACAAAGCAGTCACGTGATGGTCACCCATCCATGACCGTCCTCGAACGTTTCACTTGTCGTCGGTCCAACTGTCATTATTTGTATTTAAAACCGAGAGCAAATTATTTTTCCCTCGGACGGTGTACTTTGAATCCCTCATGCTACGGCTACATATTGAAAGAAGATTCGTCGTTGAGTTGTCGCGATAAAAATTCATGTTCGATCCATGACGAACGTGCTTGGCCACATCAAAAAATATTTCACTACGTTGCGATAATCTAGAACGTGTCGCGATAATTCATTTGTAATGCTACGGCTACATATGGAACGTAGATACGTCGTCGCGATAAGAATTCGTGTTCGATCCATGACGAACGTGCTTGGCCACATCAAGAAAAACTTCACTACGTTGCGATAATCTAGAACGCCGCGATAATTCATTTCCTGGAAAACATGTAAGAGGCGGTTGCGCTGTTTCACATGGCTGCTAATAATTATTTACTGCATCTTTATTACTTGAACAAAAATAAAAAGGTTAAAAAGAGGAATAAAAGGCGATGGTGGAAGTTATCTATTCACAAAAATCGGACAATGTTTTTTCTTGTGGTTTGACTCTTGCGGGTCCCATAAAATGGGTTAAGATTCATAATTTTGTATGAATTCTAATACCCTTTCATTACTCAAATCCATGATTTACAGTTTAATGAAACACGTTCAAACCACTCGGCGTCTCGTAGTCAACTAAAGCGCGCGAAATGTAGCCAGCCGCACGAACTTTGTCGCGACAAATCCTTTGATGTGCGGCAATTTACCGACAGCGGCGCGAACCCACCGAGTATTCGCGAAGATGACTCGCGATAGGACGAATTCTTTGGCCAGACGAGTCGCGACAATGCAAATCTTCGCGTTATCGCGATAATGTGGCCGTAGCATCACTGCGCTCAGGATTCTACGTTAGAATCCAACGCTATGCTCGGAATTCTATTCTAGAATACTTCGCTTCGCTCGTGATTCAAAATAGCGCCCTCGCCGTATAATATTTTGCTCCTTTGTTATTATACAATCTACAAATTCTATGTTTCTTTCAGGCTGTACGAAAAACAAGGAGCGTGTACAAAAAATGCTAGATCTACTCACAGCGGCGGGCCTTGAAGGTAAACCGACGTTAGAGAAGTGTCGAGCGCTCAAGAAGGCCAAGCAAGACAAGAAGGAACAAGAGAAGCAAGCGAAGAAGGAGGCCAAGACGAAGAGTAAAGCGCCGACCGAAACTCAGCGTAAGTTTTGAATGGTTTTATCTAGATAGATGGTGAATTTACTGTTTTACTTGTTTTGTAGACTGTTGTTGGTAGCAAGTATTTTCATGACTGTAGCCCGAATCTTCTTATTTGACCTCCCCTTTTTTTTAAACGTGAGGAAAATCCTAAATGTATGCTATGCCGGACTCCTTGTAAGGACGGTGAGCGGTCCCCCACCGTCCTCAGGCCCCCGGTCATGGAGGCCGATAGTCTTAAGAGAAGACAGGACGGCGTTGGTGTGAAGGTCAAAGCCCACTATAACGCCTCCGCTCCCACCCGGCAAAAATAATATAATTCAAATATAGGCTTTAACTATTGCTGTTTAGATATATTTTACATTGCCATCATCAATTAGCAGACAGCTCGCTTACAGCGAGCTTACCGCCGTCAGACTGCTCGGGAGTGGACGCCTCGCAGGCCACGCGTTGTAGACGAGCGGTCCGCCCGGTGCCCGCGCGCTTACTGCTGGGCGCTGGCATGGCAGTCGCCTCACGGGCTCGCGCCGCACAGTGGATCGATTCATACAAATCGGCGGACATAGGAATCTTGAAAAACTTTTTACTGATTTTACAAAAACTAATGATGCCAATGTGTTTATCTTAATAATTGTAGTCGAAAACAATATTACATAATTTTGATTAGACTTCTATTATAAAAATATTCGACAAAAACTGATTTCAATGTATGGAAAAGCACATTAAAAAAGGGATAGCTTGCGATTTTCTCGTGTTTTCTGATTTTAACGCTTATAGTGACTTTTGATGGGTTGTTAGCAAAATATCTGCCAAACATTTTAGGTACCCCTAGGCACCCCTCTGGGAGCTATATGACAAAATATCATTTTTCTCATTTTCTTTAAGAAAATATGTCTACTTCGTTTTTTTGCAGTTATAATTGTTGATAAACTACATTTTAGCTTAGTACTGACCTACCCACATCAAAAATAATATGACTAGCATACGGGATCGGGAGTTTTTGAGAGATAGGTACTTATAAGCAGGCGACGATAAGTTTATCCTCCTTTTTTTGTAACATTTTTGTATTGTATAGTAATTTACTATTAAGATTTGAAGAAAATAATGTATTAATCAAATAAAACAATAACGCGTTATATAAAACATATATCATAGTTATAAAAATACAAAAACTTACTTATAAAATAAAAAGTGGTAAAATAATAGCTTAAAATAAATAAAATTAAGGAACAGAAAAAATTCAATTAACATGTATGAACATTAAATAATCAAACAAAATTAGAGTAACATAAACTTTAAAAAATAGTAGCTTAAAATAAACTAACTCTCTTCATCCTCAAGTGCAATAGCAATAATAGCTAGTTCACGCGTTGTGAATCGGGACATAGTAAAAACTACGAGTTGCTTTAATGGAAACCGATCGCGAAGTGTGACTATTGCGAAAAGCGAGAGCGGTCGGCGGGTGGACAGCTGGCGGTCTGCTAGCTGTCGCCGCGTGGACTGCTGGGTGCGTGCTAGCTGTCGCCGCGTAGACTGCGAGCAGTAGCCTTCTTTTAGGGAGGTGTTGGGTGGGAGCGGTGTTGAAGTGGAGGCGTTAAAGTGAGCTTTGACCTTGAGAGTTCACTCCCGCTCCCGCCCCCGTCTCTTTCACTCACATGACTTGCCCGCAGAAGGAGGCAGCGTTGTCGCACTTACTCCCGCTGTAAATCATGGATCGCACCATGGTCTCCAGCGAGAAATTATTTGACCTCCTATAAGACCCTTTATATAGAGAGGAATAACGTACTAAAATCCTTCATGGATGCTATGACGGGCTCTTATCGACTAAAACCACCCAAGGCCCTACTACTGCCTATGGTCGGAAGCTCCGGCTAAGCTGTCCTCGGAAGGATTACCGACACATCTGAGTTACCACTGCGGCACTTCTGAGACGGGGCCATACGCGGAGGAATATGTTCCTTCGCTTTCTATACGAATTGGGAGAGGCTTACATTCAGCAGTTGCCTGCCATAGGCTGATTTGATTGATTACCAATTGAAATAGCAGACTCGACTCCTGATTTTTTACTTGTAAAACAGGCTTATCGTTACCATTTTGTCTAGACGGATGACGAGAGGAGCTCCAGGCGTAAAGCCACGTTAACGTATCGTGATCTGCCTCCGATTTGATCGATTGCTAATTGTCCCAGATCATATTGGAACCCTGATTTCTTACCTATTGTACAGGCTTATCATTGTAATTTTGTCCCCAGCGGGCACAGATTCCGGCTCCAGACGGATGACGAGAGGAGCCACGGGCGTGAAGCCGCGCCAACGTATCGTGATCTCGTCGGACGAGGAGGACGACACGCCGGCCGCGCGACGCACGCTGTCCAAGCTGCGCTCTTCTGTCAACGACGATACCGACACCGACTAGGTATGTGTCTCTCTCGCTCTTGTTGTACATGTGCATGTGTGATGGCTGGATGTTTGTTGCAGGTGAGCAACCCACCGGTGGGTTGCTCGGTGGTGTGTGTTGCTGTCGGCTGTAATAACGACTCGGCCGGCAGCAGCAGTACTGGGCCGCCGTCGCGTTACCTCGTTTGCTGTCGAGACGATGATGGCACAGCGGGGGGGGGGGGGGTAGGAGCGCGAGCGTGGGCAGATGCTCCCGCCCCACCATGAAACTCGGTGGCGCCTGAAATATTTGTTAGTCACATGGCGGCGGACACCCTTCCCTTGATCTGGGGGTACCTAATGCGCACCGTGCCAGCCGCGACCTACCTCCTCTGCTTACAGAGGGGCGCTCGAAACTGGTGGAGGCGTGGGCGTGGTCTTCAGCTCCATATGAAGCTCCCATCTGCCTCCCCCGAGGAGAGTCTCCAATTAACGTGGAGCCCCTAGCCGGTACGACGTGAATAATGTTCTTGATACCCTTCGACCCGGCTGGCTATAGGGTGAAATTCTGGGAATGCTCTGGTACTCCCAACCAGAGCATTCCCCACGTCAACAAAAAAAATTGGTCCATGTATACATTATAATCTGGAATAACACATAGGCTACTTGTTATCCCGGGAATAAGTTGCCATAGGCAGCAGGAACAAGAACACAATTCCACGCCAGCTGATCCGCTGGTGCTATCTAGTATTATATCTTCCAAAGAGTCTGTAGTCGCTTTGAGTCTGGTTTGAATATAGCTAGTTCCATTATGTCGAAACTTAATGCGGCTATTACTTTAAAGTTTAATCTGAATGCACGCCAAGACCTTACTGGTTGGTTAGAGCTGGTGTTCTTTCGTTATTTGAATTTAAACAGAATGCCTCCAGGTTCTTCGAGTCTGAACTTCTTCGAATCACACGGCGGAAACTCCATACGAATGATTCGTTTCCTATTTTGTCACCTACACTAAAACACGCCAATAAGGCTAAGCAAATGTTCCCTCACGACTGGCGGGGGTGGGGAGGCGAAGCTTGCTCAGTGGGGTCAGGGAGTTGCCTATCTGTGTGTTATATTATATGTTTGTCTGAATTAAAACCTGCTAATTCCAGTGTAGACCAGTGCAGATAGCTTTTATAATATAAAAAATTAGTAGTTGAATAAAACCTATTGCAAAAGGAAGAGAATGTGACAAAAATAACAGGAAATAGTAGTTTTCGATACAAGTGTGGGATTTCTGTTATTACAACGAGTTACGACAGGTGTTGACCCGAGCCGAAGGCGAGGGTAGACAGTCGGAACGAGTTTAAATAACAGTCCCACACGTTGTATAGAACAACTATTTTTAATACAGTTGCGAAAAAATTAAGCAATTTTATAAAATAATAAAAACACAACAAACCTGAATATCCAAAATGGCGCCAAAGGTAAAAGAATATATACCTTCCTAAGCAGAGACTATGGCAGTGCACTTCATACAGCCAACTTTTTTATTTTTATAAATTTAATTTGGCTGATACTTATACTAATTTATGCTTAAGAGCGTAAATTCGGTTTTCAAATTTCTTTACGATCGTAAGAAATCAGCCGGCGCGGCGCACATAGCCGTATAGTGCCAATTGTTGCTACTAACAAGTTTGATACTTTTGTTTTCCTTGATGTATTACCGGTGTCATATTCTTAGTCTAAGCGTTCAATCTTTTAATTTAATTTTTATGTTAGTAATATTAGTTAATAATTATTGATTATTTTATTGCAAATTGATTGATATTAAGTAGTGATAGATACTGACATCATAAAATTAATAAAGTTGACATTTATTTACCTAACTAATATCAATATTGCAATTAGAAATACCGAACCGAAGGAACCGACGTGCATGCATGAAAAGAAAAATGAAAGTTGAAGAAGCAAGTGAGGTGTGTATGGAGCGTGCCGTGTGGCGCTCGGTTCTTTCTGCCTACCCCGCAAGGGATTTGGCGTGAAGATAGTATAGTATATTATACACACATACATGAAAACGGTCCACAAGTTTATTTTTAAGTATCTAAATATACGAAAATTGTAGAAAGTAATGGACAATATTCTATTTTAACTATAAATATTCAAATTTGACAATAATCATAGTTACAAACAATAATATTAACGTAGCAATGCGCAGGCGCTTGGCATGGTACGATTCAGTGCTGGCAGGAATGTTAAAATATTTTTAATAAATAATCAATAAATATTGTTGGATATTCTCACACAACATCATCTAGCCCAAACTAAGCTATAAGCTTGAGCTATGGGATCTAAATCTAATCTTAATTGATAGTAGGTGTTTTTCATTTACAACAACCAAATATTTATTAAGAGGTATGTGCATAACAATGCACACCGCCAAGAAAAAGCCATTCCGTATCGGCATTGATCGATTATTAGATACCTACTAAGATGAATTTTGGGAGGGACCGAACTTAGTTTCTTGGGGTGTTCTTCTCAGTTTGTAGCATTTCCGAAAAAATGTTGACAAACCTATTTTTTTTTTTAATTTCAAAGGTAATAAATTTTATTTTATTTAATCGGCTCTTTCTGGGCTCAATCATTTTGGGCAACAGACATTAGTCGTAAAAATTTAACAATTTAGGTTCCATCCTCGTAGTCCAGAACTCGTCGTCTTGCGAAATATTTACTGTGCTTATGGGCAAATTAGTGTTAAGTCTACACCGCAAATCGATAAATGTTGGCTTGACTGAAAGTAATTTTAATACAATTCATTAAAAATATTTATTATATACACAAGATCACTAGAAGATAAAATAAACGCAGCTTCTCACTTGATTTGAAGTTGGCCTTGGATTTTAAAATACTGGTCATGCTTTGTAAACAGATCCGTTTTTCTCCATAATTTAATTTTACCATCTGCTATGGCTTGTTCCACATCCATGTATATAGGGACTGTTCTAGGTTAAATTGATTGATTGATTGGTTATTAGGTCGTCTACAACAAGGTTCTTTAGCAGTGGTGAGACCACGCCACCTTGTGGACAACCTTTGGCCATGGCTGCGCACTGGTTTCTGCTTGTCTGTAGCTTTAAAATGAGTTTTTTTAGCATGTTATCTATCCATTCACTTACTACCCTGTATACTCGGTGTTTTGCCAGTGCCGTGGTTATGCTTCTTCTGTCGAAAGCTCCCTCTATGTTTATGAAAGTGCCGATGCACATTGATTGATTGATTCTGGATGACCTCTTCTATTTTGTGTACCACTGCATGTAGTGCTGAGTCTGTAGACTTGCCGGGGGCATTATTGGTTGGAATGCAGTGGCTTATTTTGAAGGGCCGTCCCTCGTTTGTCTCTGTCACACAATCTTTCCAGAGTTTTTAGCAGGAAAGACGAAGGGCTTATCGGTCTGTATAACCAGAGGTCTGAATCACAAACATAATCCCTTCACCGGGTTTTGGTGTAAAGATCACTAGATCACTAGATCACTAGTCTGGGTCACAGTCCCATTCATTGTCTGGCGTATAGATACTATGTAACTGACAATATCAACTTGTGTCCTCCCCCATTTTATCACTGCAGGGAAGACTTCATCCTGTCCTGGAGATTTTAAGGACTTGAAGCTGTTAATTACCCATTCAGTTTTTTGTAAGTTGACAGAATAGATTAGAACAGGTCTTGCGAGCTCCCACTGGACTTCTTCTGTGGATACGTTTTCCACCAGCCACATGAGTGTCTGCAGCAATTGGCATTCTGGGAAGTGCGTTTGTATCAAAATACTCTCGGCTTCTTTTCATGATAGTTAACGTTAGTAGAATGATGTAGTGGTAATTTATATGTTATTAATTTATTGTTTTCGAGTAATTAAGTGATTTAGTGGTCATTATGTAATGTTAATTTGCCTTTGAAAATGCCGAAAGGTTCCACCAAGTGCCATCAATCAACAGTATAAATAATTCTTTTCATGTGTGGGTCAGGCCGCCGCGCCGTCAGGTTTCTTTATAGATACGGACAGTTCTGTCCCTTGTTTGGCTAGTATTAGTCCGACTCTATCAGAGGTTTCTCCAAGACTTGGTACTTTTGTATCTCAGTCGCTACTTGTATTTTGCTTTAGCGGCTTTATAGCTGTCCCAATCCTGGTCTGGTTCCTCACAGGTGTTCCATAATTACCACTTTTGAAAATGGTGTGTTAATGTGTTATTATCAATACCACACGAATAGTGACTACCTGCCTTGCGTATAATACCTACACCTACGCTGTTCGTGAAGAAAATAGTGCAACTGTAAAAGCTTATAACTTGGTCAGTTTTCGTTAGTTTCATTTAATTTTTTTATACAGTATTTCGAAGCGAAACTCTAGTCTGAGCTTTGCACTATACAAAAGTTCACGTTGTATATCGACCATAAATATTTATATATATTATATTATACGTCACAAAGTACTAAGATTGTTTGGTCACGCTAGAATTAGACTATTTTTGTTCAGTTTTTCGTATTCAAAAATGGAACATCGAGCGACATGACCACTCTCTGAGAGCCTCTCGGCGGTACTAAATCGTATTTGTTCGCGTATCTGCATTTATAGGGGTTCACAAAATATTTTGTAAAAAAAAATCTGTATCTAGTTACATAAAAAGAAATATTTTTATTGTCAAAGGAGAAGTTCTGACATAATATTACATAATTATCATAACGATTTAAACTACAGAAGCTGGTGAAAAGACAACTATACTTTGGTGAAATTTCTCACTATTTGAGCAAACTTTACAGTCATTTTTCTCTAAAAAAAGGAACCTTCCTGATATCAGGTTATTCTACAAACAGATAGCCAACCCCCTTTGCAATTGCTTCGTATACCTTGTTTAATAAATTTATCAGTAATTTGACATGAATTTAAGCATCGAAAACTATGCAAATCGTATCATTTGAAAAACCTGTTTCACTTTCATTGATAATTACCATATGTAATCCGTTGTTAGGTAAAATATGTTTTAATAAACGTTTAGAGAGCTAAATTTACTAAGTATGTTAGTGAATACCATGTTTGTACGATAAATATTTAATGACTTTAAATGCAATGAAAAGTATGGTTTCTGAGCAATATGTGGCGCGAAATATGTTAGCCCTCTTAAATTTTAATTAAAATTACTTTTAATATGATATTGAAACAAGTTAGTATCTTTTTTAGAAATATTTGCATGAATAGACATTATTTTGACAATTGGGAAAGAAAACGCACGAGTGCGGTAATGGGAAACAAAAAAAGCACGAGTGTGTAATAGCCCACATCCCGAACGCTATACGTCCCTGTAATACGCCACTTTTTGAGCAACTGTATTAAAATAGTAGTTTTCGATACAAGTGTGGGATCTCTGTTATTTCAACGAGTTACGACAGGTGTTGACCCGAGCCGAAGGCGAGGGTAGACAGTCGGAACGAGTTTAAATAACAGTCCCACACGTTGTATTGAACAACTATTTTTAATACAGTTGCGAAAAAATTAAGCAATTTAATAAAATAATAAATACACAATATACCTGAATTTCCAAAATGGCGCCAACCGTAGAAGAATATATACCTACCTAAGTAGAGACTATGGCAGTGCACTTCATACAGCCAACTTTTTTTATTTTTATAAATTTAATTTGGCCGATACATATATTAATTTATGTTTAAATTTTAATTAAAATTACTTTTAATCTGATATTGAAACAAGTTAGTACCATTTTTTGAAATATTTGCATGAATCACAGACATTATTTTGACAGTTGGGAAAGGAAATGCGCACTAGTGCGGGAAAGGTAAAGAAAAAGCACGAGTGTGTAATAGCCCACATCCCGAACGCTAAACGTCCCTGTAATACGCCACTTTTTGAGCAACTGTATTAAAAAATAATTTACGGGCGATCTGAGGTCGGGAAGTGAAAAAAATGGGGGTTTTAAGGGGGGAAAAGGGGTTTTCTCGATTTTCGACAAAACCACAAGTCCTATGGAAAAATGTTTAATGGCAGAGTTGTAGGAAATAAAAAAAATCTACAACTTTTGCATTTATACTTTTATGATCTAACCTCAAAAAGTATGTCAAAAACTTAAAAAAACCCAGATTTTGAGGTTTTGATTTTTTTCTATTACAAATGTTTGTTTTATCATGCAATTTGGCAGAAACCTTTTTTTTTATGTTCCTAATGCACTGTAATTTTTTTGATCCAAAATGTTTATTTTTTCTCCTTTTATTGACTTAATATCGCAAAAGCATTGAAATTTTCAATCGAAAAATCACCTGTCAAAATATCAGACATTTTTTAAAAATTGGTGGGCTTTTTGTTACTTAAATTTCGCGTAAATTTATACCCCTCTCTGAAAGATCAGCTTTGACAATACAGTACGCACCTATATCGGCAAAGACCCTGAGGGCCCATAACATGACTAGAGACCCCGCAGAAGCTGTTGACCGTCAGAGTGACATGAGGGCCCTGCACAATCGCCGTTGAGGCGATCGCAACCTCTCCATGGCACTTAAAAACGCGGGCCCTTGCGTTGTTGTTTTTTTTATGGTGCAAGGAGGCGTGGAGCAGGGCAATGGCCTGCGCCTCATGAAATCGAGGCTCGGATTCTAGGTCCGCCAAGAACTCATGAAGACTTGGAAAGTCCGACATTAACAACGAAGGTTCGCCACAATCGGGGGGATAAAACTGGCTTAAACGAGTGACTACAGAGTATAAGACAATTTCTACTGTCGGTTGTCACAGATAAATACTGGGGTTCGGGTGCTTCGGTAAATATCTGTGACGATTACACTGGGAGATCACGGCCGACGGCCATTACAGCGAAAATCACAGCGTGAAAATAACACTGCCCAAAATCAGCGCCTTTTGCTGTTCTTTTTATAATACTTACATGGATTGTGTACCCCTTAAACTCATTGTTATTATCTGGATCGAACATTGATTTTAGATTACCTCTCACTAGTTCACTTGTTCAGTTGTAATAGATTTTCTTTTATTCATAACTCTAACGCGTTTTCTTAGAAGAAGTTATGCATAGTTTATATCTCTACGAAAATAGATGGTGATTATCCCTACAATAATAGTAGTTTAAGATTTAATTCTATTAATTGAGTTTTACTCATCACATATTTAGCGTGTTTCAACATAATTTTGGCGGAACCCTGATGCCTACTCCATGGAACCTCTAGGTTCCGCGGAATCCAGTTTGGGAACCGAGGGTCTAGTGAGTCGAAGCGGGACTTTATCATTTGAGTCTGGATTAAATACATCTAGTCCCTTTTGTGGACTGAATATCGGTAGTCCCTAGAGTTCGATTTCACTACATCCGTTCCTCTATTAGCAACAAAAGGTGACCTTGTTAGGTAACAAGATCAGTCCGAATATTCGAACGTGTCATTTCGGTCATGACTTTCGCCTAGGGCTGCTCGCTAACTGTTTAAATAAAAAAAAACTTACATTCTTTCCTTGAAATCATAAATGTTTATACCGTTTCCTTGGTGGTAGGAAGTTTAGGCTGTATCACGTGTAGGTCGTACAAACTACTGACAATTCTGGGGCTTTTTTGTAAAGTATTTTTCTCGTATTCAATTTTAATATAAGTTCACCCAAATACGTAATGAACAATGATTGCCCATGCCGCTGTGATCAGTTCACCAGAAGAGGCGGACCCAAAAGACTAGACGTGGTGGAGGATCATATACGAGTTAAAGGCCTTACTTTAGAACAGATCGTTTCTCTGACGAACTACATTTCCATGTTTCTATAGTTCCCTTTGACAACCCTAAGTTTCCCTCCAACTATAACCCTGGGTTCTTCAAGAGAAGTGTGAAGGGGCACATCACTGGGGTGCTCACTTGATGGCCACTGTCAATTTATAGTCAGTGACAATGGCCCTTAATCGCTGAGAGTAGCCATGTCTTTCCGCCGAATTGGTGGCATGGCGAGCTAAACATATAAAAAAAAACCGGGCAAGATCGAATCGGTTCCGTACTTTAGATGGACGGAAGGTGGGACGGACAACAAAGGGAGTGTTCCGTTTTTTTTCCTTTTGAGGTACGGATTCTAAAAACCGAGTTAAGGATGACTCACGCTACACCGTGCCGGGCCCGAGCCGAGTGTCGGCCGTAGCTGGGACCCGGCACGGTCTACTAATATTACATACATTTTGTATGAACACACGCTATACTGAGCGGCAACCGAGTGACGTGACGGCCGAGCAACGGACAACATTAACGCTCGGAAATAACTCGGTCGGTGAGTCATCCTTAAAATGGAGAAAATTAGGACCGAGCCCCGGACTACGCTGTGAGATCTTTCATAAGTGACATCCCTAATCATAGAGATACATCATGTTGATATATTTACTCATGTATCTAATTCATTAATCATGCTAATGTCGTACGTAATGTTTGTTCAGCTGTCGTTATCGCTCAGCGTTTAGGAGTTGCACGAAATCCTTTGTTTAGAGATCATGTCTACGTCGTGAAGTAAATATTTCAGTTTTTGTTGACGTCTATGTTATTATTATTATCTTCTTGTGAAGACACCGCACTATTATCATCGGACGAATGCTTTTTCTCGTGTGAGTACTCTAACGGATGCCATGCCGGACTTGTACCAACTAAAGTCACACAGAGCCTTAGCAACTGCCTGCGGACGAGAGTCCCGGGTACGCCCTAAACAGGGTAACCCCAGCTTATCGTGGACTCTACGTGGATTTTTATCCCGCTGCTTAGGGGGTGGGCCGCAAGTTTTTCCACCTACTTATACATTTCCCCAAATTTCACCTTGCAAGATGGGTTTAGGTATCCCAGCAGTTTTCACTTATTTATAAACTGACTTAAGTGACTTTTTTGACAACATTTTAACAATGTAGCCAGCATGCAAAATATTTGTTGCGATTCCGTTTATTTTACACTGCCAAGCGACAGTGGCTATTCGTATTACATACTGCAGATAAGCAACTCCCTGCCCCTCACTGACCAAACTTCCTCACCCCCGCCAGTCCCGCCATAGCTATCATTATAGTTGGCGGGTGTTTTGAGGTAACATTTTCTTAGCCTTATTGGTCACACACACATTCAAGCTCGGTACGATCATAACGTGTTTTTAATGTAGGTGACACAATTGAAAACAATACAAATTCGACCGGAAGGAATCATTTGAATGGAATTTCCTGTGCTTATATCCAATATCAGATATTAATTCGCCTTTATTATTTTCCAGGTAATCCTTGAGTTCTCTGCCTGGTAAGCGCATTGCAATGGACATTTCATTGGACGTCGCTCGCGGGTTAGCGAATGAGTGAAAATTTTGACCTCTAGAAAGTGCTTCGACGGAGGTTTACGAGACTTTAGTATACCGTAGTGACGGTGAAAGTGATTAAATCCTACTAATATTAGTGTTTGCGTCGAAATTTAGTGGTTGTCGCGATTAGAGCTAAAAATCCCTTATGTAATGTTTGTATAGAGCAAGTGATATCGCAAATTGCGAATGTGTGTATGTGTTAGAAAAAGCATGCTAGTTGAGTATCTGAAAGCACGAGAGCAACTCCAGGGGAGTCCGTACAAGATTTATGGAATGTTGACCATTATAACAATCAATAGTCTCAAAATATCAGCTTCTCAATTGAATATTTTGTATACAGTTGTTTTAAAGTAGCACGCGTTGTCTGTCTGTCAGTCGCCTCGGGATCACGATAGGTGTAACCCTATCGAAACGTCGGGGAACAAGAAGGTACCGAAACCTTTACTTAGTAGTAAAATAGAGCCGCGCGAAATCCCGTTTTTAATACAATATGTTACATACAGGTTCCTTTTTTCTTAAATTTTTATTAATTCTTCAAATAGGGTGTGAAATCTCATTTCTCAAGGCGGTCGAATTTGTGGAATCACTAATTTATATCAGCCTTTTCTAATATGGTGCCTTTGATCATTTGCTCATCAGCAAGTACATACATATATATAATCACGCTTGTCTCCCATGGGGGTAAGCAGAGACTATGGCTTTCCATTTGCTACGATCCTGGCATACAACTTTCGCTTCTTCTACTTTCATAACTGTTTTCATACACGCTCGCCGGTTAAGGGTACTCTTGACCTTGCCTTTTTCCAGAAGGTCTCTGATTTGATCGGCATGCGTACGCCGAGGTCGACCCCTACCAGTTTGCCCATTCATTCTCGCCTCATAAATCTGTTCTCATCCATTCTTTCCACGTGTCCAAACCATCTAAGCATCCCTTTTTCGATCTTAGTCACTACATCTTCTGTTAAACCACATTTTTCCCTTATCACGCTATTTCTTTTTTTGTCCATTAAAGTCATTCCAGCTATACTTCACAGACTTCTCATTTCCACTGCATTAATTTGGCTTTCATGCTTCTCCTGCCATACCCAACTTTCACTACCATACATAAGTGAAGGGATGAGCACTCCCCTATGTACAGCCAACCTTGCCTTCTCAGACACATTTTGACTGCTCATAAAGGTGTACATAGCCCCATTCACTTGATTTCCTGCCAAAACTCTTCTCTCAATATCCTAGTCACACTTTCCATCCCTCACAAATTTTGAACCCAAGTATACAAATTCTTTCACCTGTTCCACTCTTTGCCCTTCAATGAAAATAGCCGAAATAAAGTGGAATTGAGAGGCTGGCCATAATGATTTTAATTTAAAATAAATAATAATACCTATATGTTGAATTGTTGATGTTATAATGGACAACATTAAGAAGATGGTCGATAGAATTTAGAGTTCATTTTTACAATTATGTATGTTTAATACATATTGTTTGATGCAATACAAAAAATACTACAGAATTACTATAGTTTGCGTCAAAGAGAGGCAGAAAAGAATAACGGTGCGGCGATGTTTTTTACGAATTACTTACAAACACAAATGTTCTACAAGTTTAGTATCACAGTTTACTTTTCGTTCGCAAAACTTGATAATTTTGTTCTACAATTGAAGTAATGTAGAAAAAATTTTCATACCAGTTGTATGATCGGGTTTGGCGTATACCGTCCCATTCGCATTTCGTCACGAATTCAAAAATGGTCCTATTCGCATTCGGTCCCAACCAATCGCATTCAGTCCCATTCGCATTTGGTCCCATCCGCATTAGGTCTCATTCGCATTTTGTCCTATTCGCAAAATGGTCACACTCAGATTTACCATTTCTATTCAGTCAAGGACAGTGACGATGATGGTTATATACCCAAGGTATATAACCAAGTTTAGATAACTACGAAGGCTAATGCGCTCCTGCATTAGCCTTCGTGGTTATTTTTTTATAGTCTTTCAACACCAACATCAATTTCGATGGTAATGACTAATGACTATGTAATGACTCCGAAACTTTATAATTTTGTCATTGACTGAATAGAAATGGTAAATCTGAGTTTGACCATTTTGTGAATGGGACAAAATGCGAATGGGACTTAATGCGAATATGACCGAATGCGAATGGGACTGAATGCGATTGGGACCGAATGCGAATAGGACCATTTTTGAATTCGTGACGAAATGCTAATGGGACGGTATGCGTCAAACCCGGATCGAACATGGTCGATTTTGACAAATGTTGAAGTTTTAAACCGACTATTTATTAAAAGATTTAATACCTCATGAGCTCAAATATTTTGCCTTTTGTTACTTGTTTCGCACTATATTTACCTGATCTGAATAGTTTTAATGCATTTCATCGAGCAAGCTTCGTTAGTAATTCCTATAAAGAAAGAAAAATAAATAGAAAGATCTCTATAACGCTGCGATTGGAAAACACTAGTCATGTTAATAAAAAAAAATAGACAAATGGCAACCATTTTTTTTTTCAAATTTGGCAGCTTATTCTAGAACAATAGTTGGGTGGTATTACGGGCTTGGTATTGGGGAAAATTGTGTGTGTATTACGACAGGGAGTAGTCTCTTGGTAGATTTGAATAATATAAACTGTAGGACTAAAACCCCTCGCCTACTATAAGTAGTGGTAGTGAAGCTTAGGCACTCAATATTGTTCATTTGTGCCTATAATACTATTAAAAAAAAAAATTATAAAAATAATTCTATGTGTGTGCATCTTTAAGTCATTATTTTCCATTTATATAGTAGGAATGCGTATTTTGATTGGACTCAAATTTTTATACTATAGTGTAATATTAATATTAATATCAATACAATATAACACCAAGTTATTATATTTAGAACTTGTATATATGAGAAAAACAAAATGTGTGTCTTGCGTTATTTTTGTACAGATTGGAACAATGTTGGCATTTGTATATAAGCCTGTGAGTGAAAGAGAGAGGTATAGTCGAAGCGCAGTAACCAAGCCGATGGTGGCTCTAGATATTATAATAAAAATATTTACTCTTTTATTTTTATGTAGATCAGTTTTACAACTGAATCCAATTTAAGTACAGATTTGTAAGAATCTTCCAGAACAGACTTGTATTACTGTTCTATAGATGTGTGAAACAAGGGTCCTACTCTCTTTTACCGAGACGAAATTTCGATAGAGAACGAAATTTTAGAACGATAATAAAGATTGTAAATAATAATCTATTGACTTTCCTATTTATTTTCGGAAACAGTTCATGTTCTTCTTTTTCTCTGTATGATTCTTTTTTTACGTGAGGGAACTCCGTCCTATCACAAATTAGAGATAGTACAGATGGAAAACTCATGTATGTACTTTTTTTCACACCTACCCTCTGCTACACACACTCGCGCACAAATCAGTAACGAAAATTCGGTTGAGACCGCCTGACCTTGTGTCTGTGAATGAGTTGTCTATGTGTGCGTAGTGTCTGTGAATGAGATGTCTATGTGTTAGCCTCAGCGAATTTAGTATGTAGGTTTCCATCTGTACTATCTCTAATTTGTGGTCCTACATAGATGCTATGCCGGACTCCTACCGACTAAAATACCTCACGTATCCTGCCTAACAGCCTACGGTTGGGGTTGGGAGCCTCTGTTAAGCCCTCGACTTTCTGTATGACTTCATAAAACTATGACTTTACAAACATTTATCTCTTATTATTAACAAATTTAGCTCATTATTAACAATCTGGGTAAACGTACATTTTACCTCCCTACATTTCCTTTCCTGAGGAGTTCGGTTCGTCATTCTTCCCTTACAATTAGTTGTGGTTATCCTTAACTCTTGTGCGTTAAGATTGAGGAATCAAGGCCGGTGGTGGGTTCCGCATCCTTCCCTCCTTTATGATCGTTCTTCGATAGATTTCAGGTATTCCAATAACTAAAGAAATTTTTAAAAATTCGTTGATTTTATGCTATGATTTTGTGGCAGTCCTCATAGTCTATTTCAAAAGAGTATTCGGGAATATAAGTTAGAAACTTATGACCGCGTTAGAATTGTCACCAAGGATAAGTATTTTTGGAATTCCGTCTTCGTTAAATTAGAGTAGATCCCTTGATAGTATAAAAATGTCGGTATTGAAGTTCTAAGCCTGTCAATTTCTATACAGAAAAATATAGTTTCAATACGATGCACTGTGTTACCACGCAACTTGTTTTAAGCTTGTTTTCTCAAACTGTGTCTTTTCTTTCTTTCCAAAAATATTAAACTTATACAATAACTTCAATTCAATCCACTCAACGGGAGAACAATGTCTTCACAGGTTCGTTTTGGACAATGATATGGTCAAACCAATCTCCCTCAACATAAATATTAACTTTCGCATAGACTCATTGAGGCACCCTGACATCTGATTCCAATTCTCATTTAACTAAAATGATAATAAAAGGAGGGGAGGGGGGAAGAGGAACCCGCCTCACACCCTCGATTCGTAATTGTATGGGAGGAATGACGAACCTTATCCTTAACATCCTTAACGGTTAAGGGGTTATCCTTAACGGTTGTAAGTTAGGATTAACGAATCGAGGGTGTGAGGCGGGTTCCTCTTCCCCCCTCCCCTCCTTTTATTATCATTTTACGATGGATTTCCGCCATGTAACGCCTGATTCCATTAGTTATCTCATTTAACTAGTTTTAATATAATCCCGTAAAACGTCCTATTCATTAATTTAATTTGCCCAACTATTAATTTTCAGCCATCGAAACTACATTTATTTACGGGATCGCTAAAAATGCACTTGTTAATTCATTTTCCGAACCCAAGATTCCTGTGAGTATTTTTGACTTATCCGCGTTGTTTTAAAGTTGTGTATCGAAAAGCGAAACGCCACCTATCGGCAAGAAGTGCAAACTTATATCCTAACGCCCATTATAAAATTTACTCTGTATAGATTTTTGACAGCTTAGAACTATACAAACATATTTAATTTAGCCTCAATAAGAATATATATAATTTTTATTTATTTTACAGACTTAAGAATCTCAATCATTGCACTCTTTTGCAAAAATAAAATTGAAAGGTGTCACCTGTGTTCATTCTTTTTAGGAAAGCTGAATAATTTGGATATAAAGTAAATTATGTAATTTGTATATTTAACAAACAATAGTGGCCATTAGCGGTAGTATCATTTATTAACCGATTTAGACTATTGGTGGAAAGATTATTGGTGGAAGTGTACTTCCAATCGTTCCATTTTATCTAGCACACAGATTTGTCATTATGGCTATATGGCAGGTCAGGGATTATAACATTTCATTTTGAAAATAAAAATAGAACAAAAATTGAGTAGTTGGGGGTAGTCTGGTAGATGTTAAACATCGAAATAAATACAGCTAATAAACATAAACAACGGTTTATAAACAGAAATAATATAGCATAAAGAAACCTAACTTAAAAATGAATAGGAAGAAAATAAGACTTGCGTGGCGATGCATCTATTAGATATTTAATACCATATCAATCTAACATGCTGCAAAATATTTCATTAACCAACTTTAAGCTAGTTCCTTAATTGCGTACATGCATCAATGATCAGTACCTACTTTTCATGCCACAATGGCACAAACACTTAATGCCTTAATGAGCAATAATAGCTTTTAATTCTTTAGTGATCAGTACTGCCTTTTTATGGCGTACGTTTAATGTCATAATGATTCAATGCTAGCTATATAATAATAATAATTTATTTATAAAACAATAGTTGTCGAAAATATTTGATTTAACGAATATTATTGACAATGTCGACGCGAATAAACCTTGACATCGTATATTTTGATATAATTTTAACTGTAATGTTTTTGTGTTTTTGTATGCGACACAGTTGTAAATGTGTGTTATATGGCAGCTGTGGGTGGGGCCACTATTTGAGCGGAGTTGAGGGTATTCAGAAAATATTTATAGTCTGAAAATTTTACCTTTTCGTATAATGTTTGTTGTAAGATATGCTGGCGTTCTCAATACACTATTGTTAACGCTCATAGTAAGCGTTATACTAAGAACTTCTGAAATTCATATAAAGCGTCCCGTTTAGTTGTGTAAAGCATTCTACAACTAGGCGGAAAACGTTCTACAACAAGGCGGAACGTTTTATATGAATTTAAAAATTTGTATTATGTTTTCACTTCAAGGTACGCTAAGACAGTAGCTATTATAAATATATTAGTCGTTTAAATCTATTTCTGTCAAACAACCGTTGGTTGAAAATTTTTAAACCTTTTGAAGCTTACGGTGGGACTCACACCGACTAAATTACACGGCGCTTTTTTCATGCAGTGTTAACCTTCAAACAAAATGCCCTAACGACGTCCTTCCTGAAAAAGTATTCATGGAAAGTGCTAGGTATCTTATATAACCTTCTGGTTAAAAGTTACAGACAATGAAAAGGAGTACGAGAAGACGAAGGATAGGGAATTAAAAATATTTTCTTAATATCCACTGCCCGCCAACACTGTGACCCCACCCATTAATAAAAAAAAGCTCGGGGCTTGGCCCAACTTTGTGACGCTGGCGTTCAAAAGATTGAATAATAAACCGATTATATTGCGGAATGTGACTGTAGTGAATGAATAAGTATGGAGAAAGTATCACAATATCATTAAAAATACACAATTTGTACATATTAGATGTAGCTATAACATTAAGTTTTATTATTATTTTAAGAATATAATAGATATTTGTATTTGTAAGATATATTTAGATGTGTTTATTTTACCATACATATATTGTGTAAAGAACGGCCCCGTTATTTAGGCTTTTAAAGGTACTGGCATTTGTGGGTTATGTAAGTGTCCATCAACTATTAGGGTTAAAATTCTTTTGTGTAACTTTATTTTTATCTGTATCATACATGAAAAATCTAAGATGAGTTTCGTATGTAACCTTTTTGGTTAGTTACTTTTTCAACTACTTAGGGTAAACCACCCAATTATTGGCACTCCTAGAATGAATCATCGGCACTTTAGTTAGAGTATATTTCGAAAAAATAAGAGGAACCATGTTTATTTCAGTTCAGTGTTGCCCATTACGTAGTTGTAGGTGTGCATTAAAAAGTAAAATAGTATTATTTTTCTGTTAGAAATGGGCAATATATTCTAAAGTGCCAATAATAGGAGGAGTGCCAATGATTGGGTGGTTTACCAATTCTATTTTCAAAAAGTACTTTTTAAAAAGAAAAAGGAGCGAACGAATTTATTATTTTTAAATTTAAGAGAAAAGGACTGAAACGCGATGACACTGTGTTCTGCCTATCTAACGCGGTCGGTTATATTAGCCAACTATATTAATAAAAATATATAATACTTAGTATAAGTGGAGATGCTTGTCGCCGACAGACATTTTTATTATTATATTTATTTCTTTTTTTTGATAATAATAAGAAAATTGCATTTTGAACCTAGTTGAAAGTATGTATCGAATATTTAACATGACTTTGTACTCAAAATATCAATTTATCATTAGTTGATACGCACACAACCTTATTTTGATCACGTGATGTACTGATATTGAATAACACCACTTGTACTGTTCCATATTTATTAAATTTTACAACTGACCGGTTTCGCCTTGCCGCATTTTCGAAGGTACAACTAACTTCTTGAATGAATTTACTCGAGTTAGTTTTACCTTTCAGAATGCCGCAAGGCGAAACCGGTCAGGTGTAAAATAAATATATGTTGTAGAACAGTACAAGTGGTGTTATTCAGTATGTGCAGCAGGTTCCACCAAGTGTCATCAATCAACAGCATTAATAATCTGATATATTTATCAATCAAGCTACATCAAGCAAGTTGACCTGTAAGCACAGCACTGGTAGAGAACGCATGTTACACTGTGCAGTTTAAATGGCAACCTGTTAGAAAGAACCACCCATTAGTATCAATAAAAAACTATAAACGTCAATAAAAACTACCAATCAAATTGGAGTACGTCATTGATTGACATATGTGACGTTATTGACAGTAGTTTGACAATGTAGCCAACATGCAAAATATTCGATCTGTTTTTTTTTTTCAATTTATACACATCGGGGGTAAAGAGAGCGTACAGAGGGATGAAAAGGGCGTAAAGGGAGTGAAGAGAGCGTAAAAGGGTGAAGAGAGCGTAAAGGGGTGAAGAGAGTGTAAGGGGGTGAAGAGAGCGTAAAGAGGTGAAGTGAGCGCAAAGGGGTGAAGAGAGCGTAAAGAGGTGAAGAGACCGTAAAGGGGTGAAGAGAGCGTAAAGGGGTGAAAAGAGCGTAAAGGGGTGAAGAGAGCGTAAAGGGGGTGATGAGAGCGTAAAGGGGGTGGTGTAGTCGCTATATACAGCGTTCGTGTCCGTTTGTTGTATTTGTGCATGTGTGCGTCTTTGAGATGTCATAGTGTTAGCACTTGCTCGATGTATATTCTCTAAAATGCTGTGTAGAAACATTTCAAACTGTTTTAACAGATGAATGAGGGTTTGTGTAACCAAAGCAAAGAAAACTGATAAAATTACGACGATTTGACTTTTAACGTAATTGATTTGATTTATTTACGATATTACCGCAATGTATTTCAACTATATAAACAAGTTCTGGTTGAGAAAAGTTTTACTTGAATGGAATTAATACCTTTTAAGTAAACTTGAAAGTGTGTGGCGATCATAAGTGTAGACCCCGCCTTACTAAACATGTACCAAATTCACACAGAGTTATTTATTGGCGCGCAAAATAGCAAGAAATAAAAAGAAAACGCACATCGCATGTACTGCTGCATACCGTAGATTCGTGCTTGGCGCAGGACCGCACTAAATTTCGACCAAATTTTTGAAATTGAAATCCTACTTATTTTAAAAACACTTTTCTTACAGCCAGAACTTGTTTAACATATAAAAGTAATGCGGTTTGGTAAAGTATCCAAATTCTAAATGTACATATTATTCGCGTAGATATGACGTAGGCTAGCGAGTGCGAAAGTGTTGTCGGTGATGTAAAGCGACTAATATTTATTTGCAGTAAGAAAAACGTTTTGTATAATATTATTTCGGACGTAGAATGGCCATATTGTGATTAGTTTCTAGCTACCACGAAATATTTTTCAAATAAAAATATCTATGTATACATCAATGTGGTTGTTTTATTAAAGCTACTACGGCGGAAACACTTTCTTAAGGAACGATATACGCAAGCTGGAGAAAATCCATCCACATACCTTCTCGATATGTCATTATGCTATGGATTGCCAAGAGCCAAGGATTATTTTCCCTAACGAAAGTACCCGCAAATTTTTTTTTTTTTTATACTTCTTAGGTGACAGACAAGCTTACGGCCCACCGGAAGGTTGGTAACCGTAGCCTATAGACGTTTGCAACACCAGAGGCGCTACACACGCGCTGCCGACCGGTCGGCAGCGCGTGTGTAGCGCCCGGGTCGCGACCCGGGCGCAGGTTGTGACGACCCACAGTTGAAATTTTTCAAGCCGCCCATAAGGCCTTCAACTTGGCTTAACGACTGTCATTTTACTGACAACCGGGACCAACGGCTTACGCCTTCCGAAGCACGGAAACGCTCGTAAATAAATGTCACAAAGTGGTCCACGTGGTGGTCACCCATCCATATCCGGCCATGGTAAATGTTGCTTACTGCAGTGATCGTTTACAGAACACTGAGTCCGCGGGGCCACGAGCGCTTCAAAATGAACTTAAGAAGTGAATTCTAACAGATGGCGGCATGTAATGAAACTGCATCTTTACGCGTGTCTCAATTTATTTCACGATATCGAATAGAAGGGGATTGTAACGATCTCCGTCCCCCATAAGCTCTGTCAGTAGTACCATTTCATACTTCAGCGAGTAAACACGGGATGGAATACATTGTTTTTTTAATGGTACTAGTAACGTATAAGTGTCAGTAGGCAGTAGTACCATCCGTACGACTGACATAAAGGGCGGTTGTCGCCCAGCAGAGGCAGCCTCAAGCTGGTGGTGCGTCGTGTTCTAGTGCGCGCCTCTTCGACACAATGTGTGGTCTCAACGAACAGTGTGGTGAATTGTCGCCGCAGCAAGGCTAGTCTTGTCCGGCTGTTACCCGTGGTCCCACCAGTACGACCCACTAGACTAGAGGGACCACGGGGATTTTCTTTTCCCCGTAGTCCCACGACCTTGCGGTGGTACTATGGGGAAAACTATTACCCGTAGTCCCACTGCATTAGACTAGACTGCAGGTTCACAGCCAAGAAGGATCTGAAAAACCGGCCAAGTGCGAGTAGGACTTGCGCACAGAGGGTTGCGTACTTCTGGTACGCAACCCTCTGTGCGCAAGTCAACTGCAAAAATCACGTTGCCATTATTAATTCCCCTTTTTTTTCTGATTTTAGCAACAAGGATACATTGTCTGTGAAAAATGTGAAAATTAAACTCTGGCTATCATGATTCCTGAGATACAGCTGCGTGACGACAGACAGACAGTCGGGCGGTGAATTCTCATGGAAACCGTTTTTTTACCTTTGCGTACGAAACCCTAAAAAGAATAAACTGTGTGCCTACCTTTCGGATAGATCGGAAACGAGATTTTCCAAATAGCCACTAGGTATTTGGAAAATATCGTTTCCGATCTCCTCTCGCGGAAACCATGCCTAATTATTTTGCCACTTAGGAGATGGGTATGGTAGTGGGTTTAGATGTCTACCGTCATTCAGCATGTGTACGAACATGGAGTTGAAGTTTGTTTAGAAGAGAAACTGACGAGATTGGAAGAGGGGGTGGAGGGTCAGAGATGTTGATATTCTCAAAAATGTTTCGGGTAACTTAATTATGAATAGATTTTAGCAGCCTGGGGATACTATTTCTCATGTACCTAGTATTTATACCTACCGATAGTTGAATTCACTGTTCCACCCGCATTATCAAGTTTTCCTCGTTCCTGTTATCGAATACAGTTACCGTTTTAATTACATTCCCATTTAGTAGGTATTAATTATTCGCGAATACAAGCCAGGCTAACAGGAGGAGTGCAGACTGCTGAGAGGTTGTTGTTCGGTTACTCTCATAAGACAGGTTAAAAACACATAGGTGTTTCTCTATTGCCTACGGGATCAACAAAACTATTTGGCAAAGTGTGGATGTGTAATTCACATCGCATTTACTTAACCGAATGTAGCAAACGAGTTTCAGAGTGGAAATCGCGACTTGGCAAACGTAGTTTAGCTCCACCCATCTCACGTGGACAAACCTAGAATAGTTGGCAAGCTGGATCGCAGGAAGGCGAAGGACTGTGTGTTGTGATGTTGGTAATAGGTTACTAGAGGACGTCACGCGGTTTCACCCGCGTAGTTCCCGTTCCCGTGGGAATACGGGAATAAAATATAGCCTATGTTCACCGCAAAGAGTGTAGCTTCCCAAAAGTGAAAGAATTTTTCAAATCGGTTCTGTAGTTCCGGAGCCTATTCGTTACAAACAAACAAACAAAAAACAAATCTTTCCTCTTTATAATATTAGTATACACTCGAGAGCAATGAATCCGGGTCACTCAATGATGTTATAGTAAAAAAGACATTGGGGTCACTTAAAGAATCCTAAAAATCTCGGAAACTAAAAATGCTAGGTTAATGCAATAAATTGTATTTAATAGACAATGTAATACTCCTTAAATGAAGGTATTAAAACTTCTTAGTTATTGTAAAGTTATATCATAAAAAAATCAAATTTGAAAAAGGGCCACTTTCGAAGATGGAACTACGAAATTACAGCATTTGGTGTTGCTTTTGTTTGTAATCTGTCATTTATGTGGGTACATAAACCATGTTGATAGTGCTCTATATTCATTAATCAAGCTGAAATTATGTCGCTTACGCCTGAAGAATGCACCAGAATACTTACAATGCTGGAAACCGGCCGGAGTCAGCGCGATACAGCCAGGACTGTCGGTGTGTCGCTGTCAACAGTACAAAGAGTTCTCCGACGTTACGAAGAAACTGGTTCTAACCTACGCAGACCAGGAACGGGCAGAACCAGGTGTACCACAGCACGAGAAGACCGATACTTGGTGAACACCATGCTTCGAAATCGCTTTCTCACAGGAACTGAACTCACCAATCAGTTTCGACGCCTCGGAGGAAGTAACCCAAGTGCATGGACAGTAAGACGTCGGCTTGCTGAATCTAACTTAAAACCCCTTAGACCTGCAAACGGCCCTAAACTGGAGCGTGGGCATCGTATTTCGAGACTAAGGTATGCCCAGAGCCACGTAAATTGGAGTATTGAAGATTGGTCAAAAGTTATGTTCTCCGACGAATCAAAATTTATGCTCTACAAGCACGATGGAAGACACAGAGTGTATCGAAGACCAGGGGAAAGATTCAAGCAAGCATGCATCGAAGAAAAAGTAGCCTACGGTGGTGGGTCTGTACTTGTGTGGGCCGGAATTTCTTCTGAAAGTCGCACAGAGCTGGTGATCATAGAAAACGGCTCTTTAACTAGCGTAAGATATGTGGAAGAAATCCTAATGGGGTAATGGGAGAATATTCCCCAAAATCGTATAAGGAACTTGGTGTACAGCATGCCAAACCGCGTAAACGCAGTAATGGAAGCACGAGGAGGCAATACGAAGTATTAAAATTCAAGAAAATCGTAATAAAGTTCAAAAATTTCATGTTTCCTATTTTTGTTTTAAGGAGAGATCGGCAGTTTTTTCCCCTCCCAACCCATGGTACACCTCATTGGTTCACCTGGGTGGACCACGACCAATTATTTTTTTCCGTGGTACACCTTGGTCCACCTTGGTGTACTACAGGCAGAATTATTTACCCTTGGTCCACCTTGATAATGAACCTTTTACAGAAATAAATTAACATTCCGTATTACGTTCTATTCTAAACAAACCTCTTTTGTCAATCATCACTTATCAATAAAAGAAACACCAGTTTTGCGGTTATTAGCAGGCTTAAAAACTATCGAGTCTTTCGCGATGTCCCATTCATATGCGAAGCGGAAAAGCACATATGTAGAAAACGACGACGACATTATTAACATACAGATGCAATTATTAAATAATGATATTTCTGTTGGTTACGCATTAGAGAAACTGCGATAATTCATTCAAGTATTAAGCAAAGACTTCTATATAAAGAAATCTTTGGTATCAAGTAGTTCTTAAGGAATTCTTTGACGCCTGATAGTCCTCATATACCTAATTATTAATTTTATTTTTATGTAGCCTAATTTAGTTTAATTAGAATTTAGTTTATTTTATTTCTTTAAGTGTTAAACATTTAATCCTAAATGATAAAGGCGTTTAATTTCAAATTAAGTACCTACTTACCGACTAAGTAGACGCAGGTGAACCACGACCAACATAATTTATTTAAAAAATATACGTTTGATTAACGTGTACCACGGAAAAAAATAACACAGGTCTGCAATGGTTTTCCTCTTTGAAATCTGAGTAACATTTTCTATAGTTTCTGATGTGCTTATTACGAGAAAAATAATAAAAAAAATCCTACACGTCAGGATTTTTTGATATTAAATATTTAAGATTTTGCTCCAAAATGTCTGATCGTCGACCTTTTAAAATTTATAAAACGTCATTAAATTACTTCAGTTTTATTTTTATTTCATTTAATTAGTGTAAGGGGATATAGAAATTCATGCAAATCAGTAATTTGGTAATTACTACATAAAAAGTATAAGTAATTCGCATTAACAATGTTAAAAACAGGTAATTTGACTTAATTTTGTAATAAAATCAAAAAAATTACCTAGTAGTAATATAAGATACCTATTTTTTGTAAATATTATTAAAAAGGGTGTAATAAAGAGAAATCAAAGGGTTTTTGTATAAGTACCCACACTGATTTAGAAAATTAACAGTTGAATATTGAAACAAGAACTTTAAAATGTCATTGCGAAGTTGTTTAAATTCTACGAATTGTTTTAGTAATATCTCCCGGAATTTTATGGTGATAAATCAATGAAACAGCATTACAGGGTTTGTGAAAAATATTTACAAAAGTTATTTTGGACACGTATTAAGTAACCAAGACAAAACTTCGACACATTCATAAACTTTGTTCGACTTGTTTATATTACAATTTCGCAAGTGTTTAAAAGGCCAGAAAAATAACTTCAAAATCGGTTCACCTATGCTATGAAGAGAGGCTAAAGACCATGATAAAGATGGCTACTTTTGTTGTTGTGACATAACTGGATACAATTCTAAAATAAAAGGGACATAAACATGCACTAAACTTCATTTCCTAAATTCGCACATTGATTACTTCCCAGAAAATTTAGGAGCCGTTAGCAAAGAACAAGGCGAAAGATTTTACCAAGATTTGAAAGAGCTTGAAGTCTGATATAGAGGAAGATGGAATACTAGCATGATGGCAGACTATTGTTGTTTATTGAAGCGCGTCGATCCAAACCGGAAATTTAAGCGAAAATCTCACAACCGAAGGTTCCAGGAAAAAAGAACCAGGTTCCACAAATAAAATTTACGTGTAATTTAGACTAGTAACAAGTTATTATTATATTTTAGTCGTTTTATAAGTTAAAGGTAATGTACTTTTTTAAATATATATTTTTTATGAGAAAACGTGGGTCTTTTTTTCTATTTTCTATCTGTGCCTTGTTCGAAAAATCTGGAGGTGATGGAGAAAATCTAAGTACATATTCGTAATCAGCGCACCAAAATACCCTAGAATCAGCTATCAAATTCCAGAGAGGAAGTTATGACCCTCATTTTGCAGGCCTGTGTAATTGGTCGTGGTCCACCCAGGTGAACCAATGAGGTGTACCATGGGTTGGGAGCCGTTTTTTCTTTATGTAATTTTGTGTTAATAAAATGTATGGTGACTCATATTTTTTTTACTTTCATTTAAGGAGTATTACATTGTCTATTAAATACAATTTATTGCATTAACCTATCATTTTTAGTTTCCGAGATTTTTAACATTCTTTAAGTGACCCGGATTCATTGCTCTCGAGTGTAGATAACACCCCTCGTTTGACCTGTGTGTGTATATATTTTGTTTGTGGTATCATAGCTGACCAACAGATGGACTAATTTTGGTGCGGTTTGTTTTCACAAGCTGATGTGACCGAGATGGGCCTTAGCTAATTTAAGATCAACGGCTCACTTCCTGAGTAATTAAAGGATTTTTCTAAAATTCTCAGGTCCGTACACATTTCGAATGAATCGGTCATTGGAACTGAAATGTGCTAAGTATAATGTTTGATTTCCGGTATTTCCACGACATGGAACTGGTTGATGCAGTCAAGTAGTTTGCGGGGTACCAATTCCAGAAAATTACAGGGTAGGTACCATGTTTGGGCTTCCACCATATCATCTGTGAAAGTATAGGGGTCCTTGGTGTTGACATCTCCAGTGACGTGCAATTTCGCAGTCACTTCGAGGGCAAGGCCAAGCTGGCGTCCAAGAAGCTCGGAGTGCTCAGCAGGGCGCGGCGGTACTTTACTGCGACGCAAGCACGGCTTCTCTTTAAGTCGCAAGTGCGTCCGCATATGGAGTACTGCTGTCACATCTGGGCGGGGGTACCCGAATACCAGGTTCGTCCATTTGACTTGAGCTATGACAGTTGTCAACGATCCCATACTTGCAGGTGGTGTGGAACCTCTTAGTGACAAGAGAGACCTTGCCTCTGTGTGTGTTCTACCGCCTGTACAACGGTTTGTGTTTTGAGAAATTATTTGATATTATACATTCTATCATCGCACCGCTTGCTATAGACAGGGTGTTCATCCCACAGATATCAGAAAAAAGATCCTAACACGTTGCGTTCTGAGCGCTCGAGCACAGTGAGGTCCGATAAAGGCTTTGTTTCGCGTACGCTTAGATTGTGGAATGATCTCTCTGCCTCGGTTTTTCCAAACGCCTACAGTATGGGGTTCATCAAAAGGGGATTTAGAAGGATTTTACAGGGTCGGCAGCGCGATCCTCTGGTGTTGCAAACGTCCATAGGCTACGGTGACTACCGGTACATCTGGTGGGGCAGTATGCTTGTCTGCCACTTTGGTAGTATAAAAAAAACTTTTTAAATAACACGTGTTTTAGATTATTAAACAAACATCTATGCTAAGTAGTTGTGTTAGGACTGCAGGAAGGAACTGTACGTTCACGTCGATTTATTGGCCAGAGATCCAACTCGGGCCGAAAGATCGCAAGTTCTACATTCTATTCTAACTACTAGACTCTAGTCGCTTTTTTATCTAGCTGTGGGTTATGTATAATCCGAATAGATAACGATAGTGTAACAGGCACTACAGGCTTTCCTTGAAAGTGGTCAACGTAACCGTTGGAGAAGATGTGTCGGGTCCCAACTTGTATGTTACAAACAGACAGGGACAGCCTGCATTAGTTGCCTGTATTGCCTGTACGGCCTCCTTGACGATTACCATACCATACTACGGGTACCAGGGACCAACGTGCCATCGGAATCACGGAAACGTAAATAGAAATGTCGCAAATGCTTAACCGTTTTAGAACTGAGCGTAAGATGCTTTAGAGAACACTGATCTACAGGGCCTACAAGCGCTTCAGCTTCTTTGCTCCATAGCCTCAGTCCAACCTTGAGAATAGTTTTATCTTTTAATAGCCCGGGTTCTCTAAGCAAAGCGGGCCACGTTTTGTTCTCGTCCTTTTCTGCGGTCATAGATATCCTCAAATTTGGACCAAACAAAGCCCGGTCTTCATCGGGCGAGCAGCATCATTTGAGAACGGAGAAGGTTCGTTTGTTTTACTTTTAGAAGCTATTCTCCTGTTCACGAGTCCTGGGTGGTAGGTACTAAGTGACGAAGGAATGTGCGTATTGACTCAGGATTTGATAAGAACTGTTGATTATTGTGAACAATGTTCGGCATCTACAGATGCTTGCGCTGATCTGCCCTTGTGTTCCGGTTCTTGCGGCTACACAATCTTGTTTATAATTACTCACGGTACGTCACGCAAGTCTGGCTGCAGATGTCATCCAATCGCTGCGCCTCTCCAAGACACACCTCCGCGCCGCTAAAGCGGTTTTAAAATTGGATCGGTTGCGCACGCAGACGAGTCGGTATTGAACGGACACGGACGTCAGTGTCAGTTGTCAGTTACGGACGACGGGCGCGTGTTGTGTCGCCGAATAAATTCCCGGTGTTTCAATCATGTCTTTACTCAGACGACTTGCGGTGAATGCGCCGAGGAACGTTCGCGTGTTGTCCTCCAGTCCAGCCCCGTCGTCTTCGCCGCGCGACGAACTCGATCTTACATTCAACAGTCCGAAACATGCGTTTAAGAGTAAGAAGACAAGCGAGCTGGTGCGTGCCTACTTCGTGTACCAAATATGCTCCATCAACTGGCTAGTGGAGCGAAATGAAATGGTGAGTAAGATAAATATATGTTGGTTGTTTACTTACGTAATGCTTACAATGCTATTATTTTTCGCCGGTAATTCAGAACACCTCCAGATCAGTAGGTACATTCAATACAACCAACATTCGCACGAATTATGCATAGCTGTAAATGCTTTAGCGATAGATCAGTGGATATTGAATCCTTATATTTTTTCTGGTGACCAATTTGTTGCGGTTTAATAACTTGTATATTGGCTCCCTTGGTTCCGATCGAATGTTACCTAATCGTAGGGGAACATTTACCTCTATTGGGTGGGATAGATTTTTTTTGCCTGTATTCATTGCGCATGCGTGACGATGGATTAGTCACTCTTGTAGGCTGTAAATAATGGGAATAATGACTATGGGGTTGATTTCTGTGTTTGTTATAAAACTAGCTACTTCTGGCAACACTTAAAGGGTTGTTACAGTTGAATTTATTTATTTTTACTTACTTTTATTTAGAAAGATCTTATAAGGACGAAGTACTTCCTTAGTGAAAAGTGGATAGTTTTGTAAGACCGTACTAACAGAAATTCCTATGAGCTGCTTCCTAGATAATATCGGGTAAAATATAGCGTACCTACTTACTTACCTAACGCTTTACGCATAGAAGTTATACGGGAAAACCCCGTATAACCTCCGTATAACGTATATATAGAGGAAAACCGAAAATCGGAAAACAGATACGGCGATTTAGAGAAGTCTTAATCGACGTCGAACAAACGCACTCGATAATTTTTGACGACTGTGGAGCATCCTTTGATTTTGCTTTGATGATTAGGAAACTGGTCTTTACGACGTCGCTCGCGGCGCGGCGCCGTCCCAAGCAAGTAGTGGTGGATCCATGAGCAATTATAGATGTCACAAGCCCTTGGTCAGGCACAGTTCCTCGTCACCTATTTGGTCGGAGGATCCTCGCTCTATGTCGGAAGAAAATTTCACACCGTTTCTCCACACTCAGATTGCAAACCAGCTGGAAAATTTAAATACCACAGTCAATACAATGATTCTAGATTTGATGAACCCGATATTCGTATTCCTGAGGACCTAGTAGGTAGGTAGTTATTGTTGTCTATGAAGAAAATTATTCTGTGAAATGGACTATGGTGAATTATTAGATCTTTAAACAGGGTAATTTTGCTCACAATGCATCCGTAAGTGGTACTAAACACGTGGACGCATCTGCTCTGCTATTACAAAGTAGGTAAGTAGATACTTAGTTATCAGAGTTCGTTCTACAGTGAAGTACCGTCTCGCACTGTCGCGCACTCCAATTTTTCGACTCCAACTTAACCTTGCCATAATAATATGATGTCATAGCCGTAGACTTAGGTACTAGCTAGATTTCACACTGAATTTATTTCGTGAGGTAGATATTAAAAAACAAAACATATTCAAATAGACACTTAGATAACTAAAGTTATGTGGGATATATAATATGTTCAAATTAATTCCAATTTCCCACAACCAACGTTAGCACAAAAACAGGAAAAAAAGAAAAAAACCGGTTTTTTATCTAACAAAACTTCATAAATAAACGTAAGTACCTAGGCACTAGTTTTTCTACACGCCGCGAGTACAATGTCAAGATCAGCGAGTTAACTAGCATCGTAAACATTGATATTGAAATAACCTTTCGGTACCAAGCAGTATTAGCAATGAGGATAATTATGTGCCTTCCTATGTTGTGAGTTTTGTATCCTGTGGTTCCTTGCATAGGTTTTACTGTGATAGCTCTGGTTTCATATCAAATAGACCGTCAGAACATAAAATGGGGTCTCCAGCGAGGAAGTTAGACCTAAAAAAATGTGGCTTGACGTGAACCGGAATGAGCAGTTTATTAGTGTCATTATGAAGGCGGGGTGAAATGGAATGCATTTCGACACTTTACCACCCGGCTGAAGGCATGAAAAGCAAAATAATAGGGCAAAGTAATTTTACCTTTGGACCTATCATGAGATTTAAATGGGACTGCTGCCCTTGAGCCGTTGGGTAAAGTGTGTAAATGCATTCCATTTGGCAGACTCCCTCTGGTAGAAATGGAACTGTGCTTGCACTACAGCTGGCAGCGGATACAGATAATAGCGAAGGCAGCACGCTATCCGCCCTACGCCGTGCATATGTCGAGCGTATCCTCCTGTATCCATACGCTCGGGGCAGTGACGGGGTTCCACAGTTACTTGGCGAAACATCATGCCTTCTAAGGAGCTAAGTGTGGGGAAAAGTCTCTCCACCCACTACCGCAGGACGGGCCCCACAAGCGTTCTACCTGCGGAGAGAGTCTCTCACCAGTCTGCAGATCTCCTGAAGAGATCATAGCAAGCCTCCAGCTTCCTAAAAGTGATTTCCTCAGGAAGCGGCTGATGTCCGCCCATTCGCAACAAAAAGGGAGACAAATAAGAAAGTGAGCGAAACGAGCTTTGGATGAAACTGTGACATACGCTTGGATGAGGTTCCGGGTCCAGTTCCAGTACTGGGTTCGAATGTTTTACATAATAAGTTTTAGCCCAATTACTCAGTTACTTGAGATTACGTTAAGATAAGAAAAACCACAAACGGAAAATAAAAACAAGGCTAAAATGTATGGCCCTTGAACCTCCCACGAAGACTTACGAATCTACCAAGAGATCTCTTATTGTGACTGGTTATACGAACATTCTGATCTAAATTTTATTATTTATTACCGCTTTGTCACTGAGCAAAGCTAGTTCAATGAACTTTTTATTATATTTTTACACCATTCTATGTATTTCTTGGCAACAAACTGGGAACAGTCATTCAAACGGATTTCATAAATAACACGTTACATAACGTGTACATTTTTCATGAGTTCAATATTATCGATATTGAGTTTAAAGAGGAAATAACAACTTCAGAATGTTTGATTGTTTAATCGTGCGTTTCGCATTATCGTAATATTAGATGCCTTAATTTTACTTGAACCTTTAATGTCTTTTTCTCTTTCTGTCAAGTCACAGCTGTATAAAATATCTTCACTTTCGCGTTGTTAGTTAGCCATCTGATTCCTTTTAAGGGTTTCGTTCCCAAAGGGTAAAAATGGGATCCAATTTATCAAACTTCGCCGTCCGTCTGTCTGTGTTTCCGTCACGAGGCTGTATCCTCAGGAACCGTGACGTTTATCCGTTTTTTGGTACGAAGTCCGAGGTGAGTCTGACTCTCACTTTGCTGTTTTTTTTTTACATTGTGTCGCCTCTCAACTTCTCAATCCACAACCAACTCTGTAATCTTTACTTCTGTTTCAATGCCAGGACTTTGCTTTTATTGGTCTGATAACCTACATATCTCATGGATGTCTCACGACTACGCCAGACATACGACAGACATTATTATCTCTTATCTGAATTATATTACCACCATTATATTATATTAGGTACCTCCCTACTGATTCTGGTATTGATATAACATTTCTTATCATTTTCATTGTAGTTGTAGCATAGGACGGAAACTATACAAATAATTCGTTTTAAGTCTGTCACCCACACTAAAAAAAGACGCTATGTTTGTACAGAGCTTGAATGTGTGTGTGACAACCAAGGTAACAAACGTTCCCTCAAAATACCCTCCAACTATTATGATAGCTGTGACGGGGTGGGAAAACTTGCCCAGTGGGGGGCAGGGAGTTGCTTATTTGTATGTAATACTATTATTATTATCTTTGGTTGTAGTTTGTAAAGTGCAAGAAATGGAGTTTTGACGATGAACTTCATTGAAAATTTTTGATATTCAATGAAAGGGTGTTGATAACCACAAAATAAAAGGTACCTACCTTTCTTATTAAATACATTTTTGGTAATGTTTGTTCTGGTTTAAAGCCTGATTTATCTGTACCTATTCGGGTTTCGGGTTGAAAATTGTGTCGAATCAAATCAACAAGTTAGTTATTGCCTATGAACATATTTGACCAGAATCTTGTCGAAATATCCAATTTTGTCAGTTTTTCCATTCATATTACAGGTGTCTTTCTGTCTCAGTTGAACGTAATAGATAGGTATCTATTATGATTTTCTTCTTGAGCTATTGAAAATCATACATATAATAATATCGTAACTGTCTGTTTGTCTGTATGTTTGTGCACGCTAATCTCAGCAACCGCTTAAACGATTGCAATGCTGTTTTCTTAATTGCGTTTCGGTTTGCTCCACTTAACATTATTGGTGTTTGTTTCATGCCAATCGGCTCATAAATAAAAAAGTTATATCAATCTAAAGAATCACATATAAAATGCCGCATACAAAGTTGCAGGCAACAGCTAGTCATAAATAAGTTAAATTTCATGACTAGAGAGTTTCACTATGTATCTTTTTTAACCGACTTCAAAAAAAGGAGGAGGTTCTCAATTCGTCTGTATGTATTTTTTTTTATGTATGTCAAGCGATATTTCCGTCAATTATAGACGGATTTTAAAATTATTTTTTTTGTTCAATAGGGTTTACTTCTGAGGTGGTCCCATTTTCACCAGGTCAGGATCTGATGATGGGATCCAGGAGAAAACGAGGGCAACCACCGAAAATTGTAAGGACAACTAGTGCACTTGTTAACTTTTTAATTAAGTGCTTTAATATTCCACACTTTAATGAAGGTCTGGAGTCGACCTGATGATAGAGTCGAAAGACAGTCGAGGGCATTCCTTAACAATTAACAGCAGTTACCTTGTGTTTGGGCTTGATTGATTTGTATTGATGAGAACTTTGCACCTAGATTGATAGATTCGCCTTCAAAAAAAAAAGGAAGTTCTCAATGTTTTATGTATGTTCACCGATATTTCCGTCAATTATAAACGGATTTAAATTGTTTTCTTTCTTGAATAGGGTTAACTTCTGAGGTGGTCCTATTTTAATCAGATCAGGATCTGATGTTGGGATCCAGGAGAAATCGAGGGCAACCACCGAAAATTGTAGGGACAACCAGTGCATCTGTTAACTTTTTAATTCAGTGCTTTAATGCACTACAATTTAATGAATATCTGGAGTCGATCTGATTATGGAACCGAAAGACAGTCGAGGGAAATCCTTAACGATTTACAGCAGCTACCTTGTGTTTGGGCTTGATTGATTTGTATTGATGAAAACTTTTACCTAGATAGATATATTTTTCGGTTCACCCGTCACTTAAAATAATGAAAAAAAATTTTTCAATAAAAAATAAAACCGACTTCCAACAAATCCTGAAAATTAAAATTTACTTAGCACAAAGTAAAATGTATTTTGATTTATCTGATTTTATTCAATATAGTATTGAAGTTGGTGCCATGAATAATACCTACATAAACCTATGGGTTTACTTGGCGCCGACTTCAATATGATATTGAATAAAATCTGATAAATCAAAATACATTTACTTTGTGCTAAGTAAATTTTAATTTTCAGGATTTGTTGGAAGTCGGTTTTATTTTTTATTGAAAAATTTTTTCTGAATATTGATGATGTTGTATTTTATGGGGATTTTATAATTTTTCTATGAGACCATTAAGGATAGGATAATTTAGTCACTCTTGAATCAGCGTCCTGGACGATGTTCATTTTAAACGACAACTTGACCACAGTCATTAAACCCTGACTTCAACCTTCAACAGTGAAACCTGTAACTGGTTTCGCAAGCTGTCAAGAATCCCGTCCGTCAGACAAACTCACGTCCATCAATTTAAAACCTTATCGTCTTCGGCATAGAGTATATAAGAAAAATATTCTTACAATGAACGAAAAACAGGAATCAGTATGGACATTATTGAACATCCCTATTCTATTGTTGTGCTTTGATGAAAATGAATCTTAGCGTAAGTACATACAGCTGAATTTCGTTTAAGTCAAAGGTGAGGCGACAATTATACTGTTAGTACTTACTTTGTAGAATACTGTTTGTCTAGAATTGATTGGTATTGTACTATAAGATATTGTATCCCCTTGCCCTACTTAGAAAGTAGTGCAAGGGAATTTATGTGTTTTAGCAAGGCAGTGTAGCGTTTGACCTCAATTGTAATGTAACATCGATTTTTATGAATGTAATCGTGGTATACTGTGTTGATTTAGTTGCTTAAGTGATGCTTAAGTATATGTGACCCCGTTCTGGGACATCCTTACGAGTCCTGGGACATCCTTACGAGGGCTTACCCGGGGCTCCCAACCATAGACTGTTGCGCGTTACGTGAGGTTTTTAGCCGGTAGGAGTCTGGCATAAAATCCATGAGGATTTTCCCTCAATTAAACAAAAAAAAAGAAGTATATGTGAGCCCTTTCTTCTTCTTCTTTGAGTGCCTCTCCAACTAGTGAAGGTTGGTCTCTCGCTCGTCGGAACAGTTCAGCCGCTTCAGATATTTCGGTCCACTCTCTGATGTTCCGTAATCATGACTTTTTTCTACCTCCGACCTTTCTTTTTCCAGCAACTTTAGCCATCATTATCAGTTGCAAGAGCTCGTAACGTTGGTGTCGGAGAACGTGGTCCAGATATGAGATCTTGCGTTTTTTTCATAGTTAGCATGAGACTGCGCTTCTGGCCCATCCGTTGGAGAACGCTGGCGTTAGTAACTTTCTGGGTCCAACTAATGGAAAGCATGCGTCTGTATGTCCACATTTCAAATGCTTCTATGCGCTTTTTGAGATCTTCTTTAATTGTCAAGGCCTCACAATCATGAACCCTTTACTGACACTTCGCTGTCCCTCTGCCTGTCTGTAGGTATGTCTTGAGGCTGATTCTCAGGAACCGTGATAGCTAAAGAGCTGAAATTTTCATTAATGTTGTAGGTATTTTTGATGCCGCTAAAACAACAAATAAGTAAAAAGAAATTAAGGGAATTATACAAGAAACCTGATATTATGCCGTCTTTCGGTACGCACTTAACCCTCCGTGCGCGAATTCAACTCGCACTTGACCGGTTTTTTTTTTATGCACATAAGCTGCTGGTGTCTAGTTTAACTTAGGAAAACGAAATTTGATTAACCTTCGGCTTAAGTTCGTGACATTTGCATTTGTATTACGTTTTCTTTTATTCAATCGAATAGATTGTAATGAAACTTATATGTGGCTATACTCGTACATCAGAATGTCTTGTGAAAATCCTTAAAATACAAAAAGAAAATGGCAAACAGTTCAACTAAACTTCAGCCAACTGCATTGCACCTGCGAGATATTTTGGTATGCGCTGCAGGTTTTGCAACGATGTTAGGTGTAGAGACTGCCAAAGTCTACCCACGGCAGAAACACATTTGAAGTAAATACAAATATGACGAGGGCGTAGCGGCATAAATTAGGAGAGGCCTGCGCCCAGCAGTGGACGCCAAAGACTGCTTCCTATACAATTCTACATTACTCGCGAAGTTTAAAGTTGGACGAATACGATAGTGTAGAGAGGCACTTCGGCTTACTTCGATTAAATTTTACTTGGCCTCGGGCAACTTCGCCGACGAAATACGTTCAACTTCGCGAGTAGTGTAGAGGAAGCTTTACGGTTTCACGTCTCAACCGTTAGTACTTTTCAGTTTTCTTGGCACAAGCTCTCCTGACTTTACGCCCCAAATACGCGACACGTAACATTACATTTCGTGATTGGTGTTGTCGTTTGTGTCGATTCAGTAGATTCTCAATGGATTGGAAACGATGTGCCTTATTATTGTACTTGGTTATGTGTATGGGAAATACGGACAAAATGACATGTATGGACATAATGACATAGTCACCTTTTCTCAAAATTGGCGGGCTTTAGCGACCTCTCTATAAATGCATTACACGACGGCAGCCATGTTTATAATCCTGTCAGATGTTGAGCGCCATTGGTGCATTTGTGCCGCGGTAACGAGACCGAACGTGTAACGTGCCCACAAAAGTTTTTTTTTACAAGTGCTTTTCTCCTGTTTTCTGGTGAGTTATTTGTTGTTATTTATAATTAATTCTATTAAAATCTATGAACTATGACAGTACCCAGTGATTTCAATAAACTGTTTTGCAATTGTTAGTTCTTTGATGGAATTATGACTTTTTATTCGTTTTTGTTTACATTTGGACAAAATGACATACATACACAATGGACAAAACGACATGGTATGTCATTTTGTCCGTAGAGTTTCTGTTAATTACATTTATCATTTTGTTTAGGTGGTATGTCTCGGAACTACTAAAGAAAAACTGATCGGCAGTCGTGGAGCCAAGAATGTATGAGCTGTTTTAGCAGCAAATTTCCATCCAATTTTTTTCTGCATTATATTGAAGATCCTCAGGCAATGACAAAACACACGCACTTAACATAAAGAAAACTTAAAATTCTAACTGTAAAGGATTTTTTAAAGTGAGGGAAAATCCTTCATGGATGCTATGCCGGACTCCTACCGACTAAAAAACCTCACGTCTCCTGCCTAACAGCCTACGGTTGGTATAAGCCCCGGGTAAGACCTCGGAAGGATACCCCAGGACTCCCAACAGACCTACGGTTACCACTGCGGTCTCGCCTAGGGGGAATTCGGGTGCTAACCGGCGTCTTTAGGGGGTGCACGGGTGTCATCTCGCTTCTTATGGGGAAGTGCGAGAATCCCTCACGTCACACTGCCGTCTAGGGCCTGCTTCTGTAAGGACGGAGAGCAGCACCCTCACCGTCCTGAGGTCCGGTCTTGGAGGCCGATAGTCCTGTGTGTATGGCCGCGAGTGGTAGAGTCCACTCCTGCCCCCTCCCCGCCGTCTCTTCCACGAGCATGACCTGCTCCTAGAAAGAGGCATCGAAGTCACACTTACTCCCGCTGGCGATCATGGCTCGGACCATGTTCTCGAGCGAGAGTGTCCACGTCCAGACCTGCAACGAGGACCTGGCACTGTTGCGCTCACGCTGTGCACTCCACCAACGTGTGGAGCGCTGATTGTAAAGGATTGGGCAGATCTAAGAAAACGTTTACAGCGAAGATTTCTTAGGTCATTACGTGTATTATTTCTATGTCATTATGTCCTTACTCTGTATGTCATTTTGTCCGTACTATACGGACAAAATGGTTTTTGTAATTGGTTATTATATTCCTGAATATATATTTTATTATAGTTCCTACTTGATTAAAAGACCGTGTTACTGATCGTCAATGAACCTAAGATGAGTAAAAACTAATTATACTGATTCTAATAACGTTAAATAAATAAATATGATCAAAAAACAAAACACCATGTCATTTTGTACGTACTTCCCCTATGTCTTATAGTAGTTTTTGATCCGGTAAGAGTCTGGCACAGCATCCTTGACGGATTTTATCACACATTAAAAAAAGCCATATTTACTAGGGTCGATGTTTCAGTAAAATCACGGTAAATATGGTGGTAAAATGCTCGCTATATTTACAAACTGAAATATAAATAAAATAGCTACTGAAGTGGGATGGTTGGAGGTGTCATGTGAGTGACGTGATCGGCGCAGACGCATCTCTCACGGTTGCATTACGTTTTGTTACGTCATGTTATGAATGGTTATCAACATTGCGTTGTTTGTACTTGCCGTTGTACGTTTTAATTCACGACAATGTGACGTGTTGCATTTTCTCAGTTGTTTATTTTTTTTTTATAGAAATTAGATGTGTCTATCGGCTACTCCCGTAAACATGGGTACTTACTTCAGACTCCCGAACTTTCTCCTCTTATTACACCACTCAAGATGTGATTTTTTTAAGAACTACTTTCTTAGCAGGTGCCTAGAAAGATAGCGTACCCTAAAAACTTCAAGTTTCTAGGTGTAAGGGCTTCAGCTGGACGTTCGTGAAATGAAATCTTAGTGTCCCTGTTTCCTGGATAAGAAAATTTGGCGAACGGATGAACGTGAAATTGAATCAGTTAAAGTTGTTATCCATATCCCTACTAATATTATAAAGCTGAAGAGTTTGTTTGTTTGTTTGTTTGATTGTTTGTTTGAACGCTAGGATCTCAGGAACTACTGGTTGGATTTCGAAAATTCTTTTACTGTTTGATAGACCATTTATCGAGGATGGCTATAGGCTATATAACATAACGCTACGACGAATAGGAGTGGAGCAGCAATCAAGAATGTTTTGAAAACGGGGAATATTCTTTACCGTCTGAGAGCTTCCGAGGCGTACGCTGCGTATATGGTTATAGTTAAGTAAAAATTGTGTACTACAAAATTGTTTCTCTTAAAAAGTTCTAAAATAAAGTCCGCGACAGCATATGTCTATCTTTTAAGGTTCGCTCACAATAACCTAATTTGTCTATCTCTTAAGGTTCGCTCACAACATCATAAAACTGAATAGTTCGTTTGTGCTAGGATCTCAGAAACTACTGTTTGCATTTCAAAAATTATTTTACTGTTTAATATTACATTTATTGAGGATGGCTAATGACGGTATAACATCACGCGAAGACAAATAGGAGCGGAGCAGCCATGAATAATGTTTCGAGAACGGGGAAAATTTCTTTTCCATTGCGTACGCTGCATAAATGGTTTAAGTTACGTTAAAAATGTGTATTAAAAAATTGTTCCTCTTAAAAAGTTAAAAAAAAAGTCCTCAACTGCATATGCCTATCTTTTAAGTTCACTTACAATAACCCTCTTATTAAGTTTTCAAGTATGAGCGACACGACGGGAGTTAACGTGGCCTGCACTGGTAGCCAGTCAACTGAACGATAAAAATCGGTCAAATGCGAGTCGGATTCGCACACGATGAGTTCCATACCAAAAAAACGGATGGGCGGAAGTAAATGCGACGGGAACCATTAAATTGCTTTACATATTAATACCCCTCCTTCTCACTCTCATGTGACGCAAACGAAGTTGTGTGGGTCAGCTCTAATGAATATAAGCGACGCGAAGGGAGTAAGTGCGACGGGAAACATTATAATACTCAAAATATTTATACAATACCTCTCTCTTTCTAACTCTCATGTAACGCAAACGAAGTTGCGCGGGGCAGCTAGTGGAGAATATTTGTATAACGCACTTTTTAATGACATGTACGACTGTCCCGAATAAAGGAGCGAAATAGGAGGAGATCTTATTTCACCCTCATATGGGTAAATTTTTTAAACCATTTTTTTAGCATGTGCCTACGGTATATCTAAGGGTAGTCGTACAACCTGTTTCTATGTTCGTGATTTCGTGAAGCGACAACTTAGTACATGCCCTTGGTTGAGAAAATTTCACGAACGAATGAACGTGAAATTGGATCAGTTATAGTTTATATGGAGAAGATGTGCATAACGCATTTTTTCAACGAATTTCTATCGAACTTATTCGGTGGACGAGCTCTCATATACATAAAACAAACAATAATAGTTTACAGTAAACACCTTGACCTGAGCAGAGGACTGGGTTGAACTATTGCCAAAATAACTGTCTACTGAAATATTTATTTTAGGGAACTTCTAAAACATGACATATTTGTTTCACATGTTGAGTATCAATCTTTGTATTACGTGTTCGATGGATCATACATAATGTTAAATTAATAAAATAATTTGTTGCTGCCTAACTAGCAAACTAACCTTGTTTTAAAATTATGATTCAAAAGGTCAAAATTTAATGACCTCTTTCGTGCGGTAGTTATTTATTTGCTACTAACTGATGCCTGAGGTTCCACGCGCGTGTATGTCTGTTCCCGTTTTCGCATCCCATGGGTACTTTGTCTAGGCATAAAAAGTGTGTATGTAGTATAGATACATGTGTTATTCCAGACTACAATCTATTTCTATACCAAATATTATCCAGATCCGTTCAGTCGTTGACCGTGAACGAGTAACATACGTCCGTGAATCCATTCTTACAAACTTTCGCTTTAATAATATTACTTAAGTATTTTGACGAAATTATTTTTATTATCCAAATGTTATTATTAACAGAAACATTTGAAGCACTAGCATTAGACTCATGCTATTTAAATATTTGGCTGAGCTTTTGGCTAAATGCCAATACCTACAACTATCATACAATACAATGTTGCACTACGAATTCGAAAATAAATACCGATGACGTTTTCTGGTGCTTCTAACACTACTAATGTAACGCGTATGTAAACGTCACAGGCTTAAGTGGCCTTACCCGGGGCTTCTGACTGACTGTAGGCAAATTGTAAGGCAACGTTTGTTTTTAGTCGATAAGACTTAGCACAACATACATACATGAGGATTTCCACATGTTTTTTTAAATTTTTATATGTTTCTAAAAATATATTGACATGGAGAAGAACTATATAAACGCTGCTTCTCCATATAAAATTTTGCTGCGTCAAATTTTATATTCATCCCTTTGCGCTTGCGCAACCTTCTACAAAGTGGAACAAATTTTTCGCGCCACTTGTGTGTGTGTGTGTGTGTGTGTGTGTGTGTGTGTGTGTGTGTGTGTGTGTGTCTGTCTGTGTGTCTGTGTGTGTGTGTGTGTGTGTGTGTGTGTGTGTGTGTGTGTGTGTGTGTTTGTGTGTGTGTGTGTGTGTGTGTGTGTGTGTGTGTGTGTGTGTGTGTGCGTGCGTGCGTGCGTGCGTGCGTGCGTGCGTGCGTGCGTGCGTGCGTGTGTGTCCGCTTATTCTTTTAAGAATGCTGTTGGAGCTTGTTCGGGCAGAGGTGCATAGTTTTTGTTGGATGGCATGACAAGAAAGTCATAGCAGTGTGCCATGACTACAACAACACCCTAAACGTATAATGCTATACATTTTTCAAAAATATTTATAAGGCTTTGATATTTTGATCGCGGTATCTATACTAATATTATAAAGAGGAAAGATTTGATTGTTTCTTTGTTTATTTTTAGGGTTTCGTAGCCAAATGGCAAAAACGGCACCCTTATAGATTCGTCATGTCTGTCTGTCTGTCTGTCCATCCGTGTGTCACAGCCACTTTTCTCCGAAACTATAAGGCCTATGCTATTGAAACTTGGTAACTAGATGTATTCTGTAAACCGCATTAAGATTCTTATATAACACTAGAAAAAAGGCAGTAAATTTTGGGGGTCCCCATACTCAGAACTGAAACTCAATTTTTTTTTTTTCATCAAACCCATACGTGTGGGGTATCTATAGATAGGTCTTCCAAAATGCTGTTAAGGTTTCTAAAATCATTTTTTTCTTAAGTTAATAGTTTGCGCAAGAGGGACTTCCAAAGTGCAAAAATGAGTGTCCCCCCCTCCAACTTCTAAACTAAGAGAATGATAAATCTAAAAAAAAAATATGATGTACATTGCCATAAAAACTACCAACGAAAATTGGTTTGACCGAGACAGAGCTGGTAGTTTTTTTTTAATGCGTCTAAAACCCACAGACTTACAATAAGTAGCAGACAAAGCATTAGAGATTGAAAAGTACGCCAAAACTAACACATATAAAAACCACACACACTAACGCAACTACAGGGAAGGAGTTAGCCGCCTAGTTCAATAAGATTTATTTTAATGAAATAAGAGTACACTAAAATACCTCTTTTAAGGTTCTGTAGCCAAATGGCAAAAAACGGAACCCTTATAGATTCGTCATGTCTGTCTGTCTGTCCGTTCGAATGTCACAACCACTTTTCTCCGAAACTATAAGACCTATGCACTTGAAACTTGGTAAGTAGATGTATTCTGTGAACCGCATTAAGATTTTTAAATATAACTAGAAAAAAAGCAGTAAATTTTGGGGGTCCCCATACTCAGAACTGAAACGAAAAGATTTTTTTTCATCAAACCCATACGTGTGGGGTATCCATAGATAGGTCTTCAAAAATGCTATTGAGGCTAAAGCACCTTTAGAAAAAAATTATGCTACAAAACATCATTTTTTTCTAAAGGTGCTCCCTCACCGGGAGCATTCGCGCGTAATGTAATGTTACGAGTCGAGAATTACAGCCAGTGTGGGAGGTGAACCGAGCATTGCAATGCGCACCTTGTAATGATACAAGACGAGGTTACAGCAGTGAGGCAGGTGATCCGAGCATTGCAATGCGCGCCTTGTAATGATACAATGTGTAACGTTTTGATCCAACTCGTAACATCAATGCGCTTTTTTTGTTGCGGCTGGCCGGCCGCACACTGGTCCGGATTATAAATAGGTGGACATACGATCTAAGATGTCAAACGCTTTTGGGAAAAAAATAGTAGTACGAGTACGAATTTCAGGTTAATTTTGCAATCCAATATGGCCGCCGCGCCACCATTGTAAAATTTCATGTTGGATATCGTTTATGGGGTTTTTTGGTATGCTGAGTACGAATTTCAGGTTAATTTTGCAATCCAATATGGCCACCGCGCCACCGTTGTAAAATTTCATGTTGCATATCACTTAGGGGGTTTTTTGGTATGCTGAGTACGAATTTTGGGTTAATTTTGCAATCCAATATGGTCGCCGCGCCAAATTCACAAAATTTCATGATGGGTATCATTTAAGGAGGATTTTGGTACGCTGAGTACGAATCTCATGATAATTTTGCAATCCAATATGGCCGCCGCGCCGAAATCATAAAATTTCATGATGGGTATCGTCTAAGAGGTTTTTTGGTATGCTGAGTACGAATTACATGATAATTTTGCAATCCAATATGGCGGCCGCGCCGAAATCACAAAATTTCATGATGGGTATCGTCTAAGGGGTTTTTTTGTATGCTGAGTACGAATCACATGATAGTTTTGAAATCCAATATGGCCGCCACGCCGAAATCACAAAATTTCATGATGGATATCGTATAAGGGGTTTTTTGGTATGCCGAGTACGAACTTTGGGTTAATTTAGCAATCCAAGATGGCTGTCGCGCCAGCGTTGCAAAATTTCATGTTGCATATCGTAGAAGGGGTTTTTTGGTATGCTGAATACGAATTTTAGGTCAATTTTGCAATCCAAGATGGCCGCCGAAACACCGTAGTAAAATTTCATTTTGGATATCGTGAAAGGGGTTTTTTGGTATCTCAGCATACTGACAGAAATCTCGCAACAGTGGCGCGGTGGCCATATTGGATTGCAAAATTATCATGAGTTTCGTACTCAGCGTACCAAAATCCCCCTTAAACAATACCCATCATGAAATTTTGTGATTTCGGCGCAGCGGCCATAATTGATTACAAAATTATCATGTGATTCGTACTCAGCATACCAAACAACCCCTTAGACGATACCCATCATGAAATTTTGTGATTTCGGCGCGGCGGCCAAATCGGATTGCAAAATTATCATGTGTATCGTACTCAGCATACCAAAAAACCCCTTAAACGATACCCATCATGAAATTTTGTGATTTCGGCGTGGCGGCCATATTGGATTGCAAAATTATCATGTGATTCGATCTCAGCATACAAAAAAACCCCTTAGACGATACCCATCATGAAATTTTGGGATTTCGGCGCGGCCGCCATATTGGATTGCAAAATTATCATGTGATTCGTACTCACCATACCAAAAAACCCCTTAAACGATACCCATCACGAAAATCTTGTGATTTCGGCGCGGCGCCCATATTGGATTGCAAAATTGTCACGTGATTCGTACTCAGCATACCAAGAAACCCCTTAAGCAATACCCATCATGAAATTTTGTGATTTCGGCGAGGCGGCCATATTGGATTGCAAAATTATCATGAGATTCGTATTCGGCGTGGCGGCCATATTGGATTGCAAAATTATCATGAGATTCGCACTCAGCGTACCAAAATCCCCCTTAAACAATACCCATCATGAAATTTTGTGATTTCAGGGCGGCGGCCATATTTGATTGCAAAATTATCATGTGATTCGTACTCAGCATACCAAAAACCCCCTTTAACGATACCCATCATGAAATTTTGTGATATCAGCGCGGCGGCCAAATTGGATTGCAAAATTATCATGTGATTCGTACTCAGCGTACCAAAATCCCCCTTAAACGATACCCATCATGAAATTTTGTGATTTCGACGCGGCGGCCATATTGGATTGCAAAATTATCTCTTAGTCTTTCTGTTCCCGGTTTCCATTTCGGAGTTTCCAGTTCTATGATCCGATTCAAAATCGCTATAAAAACCATTTCTGCTAATAGTTTTGCACCAATTTTTTTAAAACCTTTTCCTGACAGAAACAAACACAACAAAAAAGAATTAGCGAAATCGGACCAGCATTTCACGCGTGATGCCGTGACCACGGAAATCGGGCTTCATTTTTATATATTGTATACTCAATATCATCGAAGATTACAGGCATTATATAAAAATGCAATTCTGAACTAATTAAATGCTGAATCACAGTTTGCCACACTTATTTTTATGTTAGCATTAAATTTAATCTTGAAAAGAAGTGCCTGAGTTTGGCCCCTACATTAATGAGAGGTATCTAATACGTCAAACTGCAGCATCGGCAGCTTAAACCTTTCAAAAACCAGGCGGACGTATTTTTTTTTAACATGTCATGTATAGTGTTGCTATACGTGTAGAAACGAGATAGCAGCATTCACTAACCCCTTAGAGCGAGCGGAATGGAAAGACCAACGCACACAAACATAATTAATGTTTCGTCTGCTACTTATTGTACGTCTGTGCTAAAACCGCAATTTTCGGTTAGAAAAATTACTACCACTGCGAACGTGTTAAAACATCAATCAAAGTAACAACGAACTATAAGATCTTTTATATTATGTTACTTGCTGCTACGAAACCCTTCATGGGCGAGTCCAACTCGCACTTGGCCGGTTTATTTTTTGTTTGTTTGCATCGAATAGGCTCCAAAACTACTGGGTCGATTTGAAAAATCATTAACTGTTGGGAAGCTACACTCTTTGCGGTGAACATAGGCTATATTTTATTCCCGTATTCCCACGGGAACGGGAATTACGCGGATGAAACCGCGTGGCGTCCGCTAGTAAATAAATAAACAAATAAATATTGTTGGTGTCCAACAGTTGGACATTCTCTGAGAATTTCTCACACAATATCATCTAGCCCAAAGTAAGCTCCAAGCTTGTGCTATGGGATCTAGACGATTGATAGACATTATGGTAACGTCGTCAGTTTCCTTAACTTAACTCATCAGAGTTATTACATTTTTAAAATATTCTATAACTCATAGATATAAAGTCTTTAAATAATCTAAGAAAAAATAATCTAAATTTAAATAATCTAAGATATTACTATGTATACCTATATTCTATATACCTACTAGGTGTTTCTAGGGAAATTAGGTATATTATGGCGAATGACAACCGTAGATTACTAAACATAATTTACTGCTAGATGAAACATTCTTGACCTCCTCCATTTGTCACTTTTTATGGAACTGTTATGACAACTGCTAGCGATATTGTCCGCATAAACTTTCTTGGTATTTTCAGAAATATTCAGGCATTGAGGCTGCAGATACGCTAATGCTGCTAAATGCTTTATAGAGCTGATTTTCAGAGAAGGTTAACTTGGAGCGGGAGTCCTGGGGTATCCTTCCGAGGGCTTACCCGGGGCTCCCAACCGTAGGCTGTTAGGTAGGACACGTGTGGTTTTTAGTCGGTAGGAGTCCAGCATAGCATCCATGTAGGATTCTCATCACGTTAAAAGAAAAGGTTAACTGAAGCATAGATGAACCTTCTTTTTGTTAAATCTGTTTTTTATTTTTTCGCGTCTTTTACATGAGTCATGTGCATTCAATGGGGACATTTTAACATTTATTTAAAAGTACTAATGTTATAAAGAGGATAGATTTGATTATTTGTTTGTTTGTTTGCATCGAATAGGTTTCGAAACTACTGGACGGATTTGAAAAAAAAAATTACTGTAGGGACGCTACACTCTTCCCGATGAACAAAGGCTATCTTTTATTTCCGGGAACTACGCGGGTGAAACCGCGTGACGGCCTCTAGTTTGTGATAAAAATGTAGCACTTGCATCTATTTACAACCTGCTATGGCCACAATCCTTTACGTGACCGCCTTGAGAGAGGCCACATCTAGCGCAATAAATATCTTAGTGTAGGGTGCCATATGGCCGCCCCGGTACCGCACTACACAAGGTTGACTAGGTTGACTACTTCTGATTTCTGTGTTGACTACTGTAGCGCAACGCTTCATTGTTACAAAATTCTACTACTACACACAAGAATCATACCTATATCATAGAGGATTAGGCTATATATACTGTGATTAGGCAGAGATGAGTTACTTATATACTTTGCCAGTAGTTGTATTGGTCCCATCCCACGTAATAAGAACCGGGCACTTTTACTTTTAGACCCTCTCTATAAAATAGAGTGCAGAGAGGCTTATGTCGAGACTTTGTATGTAGTCTGTGACTCTGTCGCATTAAACTACGTCACTTGGTCACGTGGATCATCTGTTCAAAGTTTGAAATAAAACAAAAATGACAACATCAATCGGATTGAACTTTCGCAATAAACCTGTTAAAGAGGGGCAGTCGGCTGAGAACGATCTCACGGCTTCTTGTTTTTATCGTCCAGTAGGTACATAGATTATAGCACAAATTAGAGACAGTACAGATGGAAACCTACATACTAAATTCGCTGTGGCTACGCACACATACACAAGTCATTCACAGACACTACGCACACATAGAGAAGTTATTCACAGACACTACGCACACATAGACAACTCATTCACAGACACGAGGTCAGGCGGTCCTCAACCGAATTTTCGATACTGATTTGTGCGCGAGTGTGTGTAGCAGAGGGTAGGTGTGAAAAAAAAAGTGCATACATGAGTTTGCCATCTGCACTATCTCTAATATGTGGTTATAGTGAGTAATGATGACTACCTATTACAGGAGAAAATCTATAACCATTCTGTAATGCGAACCACATTCCAACAGTGAGAACAGATTTGGCACATCTTAAAAAACTATATCTGCAGTCTGAATTTGTTAATGTAGTAAAACCGCTGAAAGTTTTTATAAAGCTTCTAATACGCTTGGGAGTCCTGGGACGTCCTTCCGAGGGCTTACCCGGGGCTCCCAACCGTAGGCTTTTGGGCGTAACGTGTGGTTTTTTAGTCGGCAGGAGTTCGGCATAGCATCCATGAAGGATATTCCTTCACGTTAAAAAAAAAGCTTCTAATACGCTCGATATTGTCAGAAAAAATCTTTTGACACTTGTTCATAATATATATACTACATACATACATATAATCACGCCTTTATACCCGCAGGGGTAGGCAGTATACGCCCACATTTCACCTTATAGTTTTATGTCCCACGTAATAGGTGGTGAGTCTATGGCCGTGTTAAAATGGACAGGCGCAGGTCACCGCGAGCCCGCGACCCGCTGTTGAAATTTTTCAAGCCGCCCATAAGGCCTTCAACTTGGCTTCACGATTGTCATTTTACTGACAACCGGGTTTCATTTTGAGTATTCCTTCTCTACGCAGTGGATCTTTTTGCGAAACTTGTTCGAAGGTTAAATACCTAATACGTAGGCAATAATGTAATGATCTCATACTATCAACATACATACATACATACATATATTATAGCCTCTACGATCAATAGATGATTACAGTTGCCGAAAAAAGTAGTAGGTAGATATCTGGATTCATTTGACAATAAAACGCAACTTGCGAATGCGATGACATAACTTAGTGTGCCGTTTTTATACCAGTAAACTTGTGTTGTGGTTAAGTATTCATACAGACATACATAACAATACGCCTGTTTCCCAGCGGAGTAGGTAGAGACTATGGCTTTCCACTTGCTACGATCTTTACATACCACTTTCGCTTCTTCTACTTTCATAAATGTTTTCATACATGCTCTCCGATTAAGGGTACTCGTGACCTGGCCTTTTGTCAAAAGGTTTTCAATTTTGTCGACATAAATACGACGCGGTCGACCCCTAACAGTTTGCTCATTCACTCTCGCCTTATCTCTTATGTCAGTCAGTTTACATCCATTCTCTCCACATGTCCGAACAATCTGAGCATTTCATACATCTTCTGTCAAGCCCTGTTGCCTTCCCTTATCACACTATTCCTTTCCTTATCTGTCAAAGTCACTCTAGCTTTACTTCGCATACACGTGGCCTATCTCAGGGAAGTAACCTGGGCCCTGTACAATCATATCTGTCAAAGTGCCTCACGTGTATGTAAGGTCTGTTCGGGTCGATGTAAGCGTACCTCACTCCTCGTACATAGGAGCTCCTGGACGCAAAATGTGAGGCTAAACACCCTGTCTGGGACGAGCGGTGTGATGACAGAATGGTCATCACAACACAAACAATACGTCAGTAGAAGTTACGTGGCGGAACTGGTGATACTTTTGTTCTCAGTAGTTTCGTAGAGGCAGTACTTACGCCGTAGTAGTAGCAGCTGAAAGCTTTGAAATGTTCAGTAGGAACCACCCATGATACCACCATTATAGATGAGCTAAGACCTTTTTCTCCTATTTTCCTTAAAATTTTCTCAATTATGGGGGTTAGTCAAAAACTATAAAGTGCCAAGACTTAGATTGCAACTAAAAACGTCAAAATTTAAAAAATAGCGCTTTCTAACTAGCATGTTCTCTATCTACATTTGAGTATTGTGTTGTGTTTTGATCACGCTGCACAAGAGCATTAAAAACCAAATACCTTGGTTTCAAGCGCCACTTTGAATGCGCTATTTCAGTACTTTGGCCCAATATCGTTAGGTATTTGTGAAACGGCCATATGTCATACTCAATAAACACCAGAAACAATCACTCTAGTTAGTGCTGGGTCGGTCTCATTATAGTTACATTTACCGTCAAGGCCGTCGATAAAAAAACTGGCTTCTGAAACGACAACACACCTGTGTTTGTGTACACTGACGCACACATGCCTGTAGATGCATACCCACTACCACTATGTTTGTATTTTCTTTTGTATTTGTGGGGTTATGTAAGCAAAGGTGTTGACGGAACAATGTAACATCACAATTCACAATATTATCGTCCATCACATGCTATGTATATCAAACGTAGAAAGAACTACAGTGTATTTTTAGAGTTAAACCTATTAATTCTTCTGGGTCTAAGACAGCCTTACCTGCAGACGGTACAACCTTTTATAAGGTTTTGACGTTCCCATAGAAGTTGAGAGATCAGACGGTACTTGTTTTCAAAGATTTGAGTCACTAGCTCTGGCAGCCGATTGACTACGAATCCTGTAACATCCTTCCTAGGACTTACCCGGGACTCTCAACCGTAGGTAGTGGTAGGCAACGAGTGGTTTTAGTCGGTAAGAGTAAAGCCGAAAAAAAACCGATTGATAATCATACGAAAGTTCTAATGGTCCATTTAAGGCCAACAAATGGTTTACCTTCCATTTATGGAAGCTAAACAACTACGGGACAAGGTTGGTTCTGCTTTAAGTGCGTGTATTGATATGAAGAAAATGATTTCTAAGTGATCTTCGTTATTATCTACACAGGGCGCTTGCACATTGCACTATAACGGTAACGACACGATATCGTAGGAGTGGTGTTTTGATACAATTACTACTACACGCTTTCACACTGCGACGATATCGTCACGATATCGCCACGATAGATTACTGTCGTGACGATATCGGGTGACAATACAGAGCGGGGTCACAATACTTATACAGATACAACAGTAAAGTAACTTCATAGAAACGAGCGAAACGGCTCACTCACACAGACGTGCGCATCTACTGACCCGCGACATTCCTGGAGCATGGCATTTTTTTTATATGCTATGCCGGACTCCTACGACTAAAAAACCTCACGTATCGCCCAACAGCCGATGGTTGGGAGCCCTGGATAAGCCCTGGGAAGGATGTACCAGGACTTCTAACAGACCAACAACCACCACTGCGGCCTCGCTTAGGGGGTTGGTTCGGGTGCTATCCCTCGTCTTTGGGGGGTTTCGGGTGTGATCCCGCTTCTATGGGGGGGGGGGGGGGGGGGGGCGTGCGTGAACTCCTCACGTCATGCTGCCGTCATGGGCCTGCTTCTGTAAGGATGGTGAACAGCCCTCTCGCCGACCTCAGGCCCCGGTCATGTAGGCCGATAGTCTACGGCGAAGACACGTTGGCGGCCGCCGCCTGCGGTACTCGGGTGGGAGAATTCTCTCCCGTTTCCGGTCCCTTTCCTGGCGCAAAGCTACTAACCGAATAACAAGCTGTGGGTTATATTGTGTCAGTTTCGCTCGGCTTTATCGTTGAACGATATCGCGACGATATTGTTCATATCGTGCAGTGTGTATTTATGAGTTTGGAGATTGGGCGCTTGCCCAATCGCCAAACTCATAAATTGTTTGAAGAACGTTTTTGGAATGTTGTCCATTTATAAAATAGATACTCGTACTAAGCACATATTAACTTCAGAACAATTCAGCATTTATAACTCAGTCAGTAGTATTTAATCCCTCAGACCAGTGAATTTTTACCGTAGTAATAAGTTGTTGACAGGACTGAAAATACTGGATATGGATGAAATTGAAATCGATTCCCATCATACCTACTCGTAAAATCGAATGTGTAGAACATAAAAAGCCCTAATAGACAAAGTCTTTAGACCAAACTAGAGGAAGCGTGTTATTCCACAGGGATGTGCTAGTAGGCTACGTTTCTATGAATACGCTTAAAATCTTCCAATCATATTAGTCACTAGCATAAGTTGACAATATGAACTGTAAACGTTACCTGTGGACCGACAAATGTGATAAATAGATATCAAGGCATCCATAGCAACGTAGCATAGCACATCTCTGGTGGAAAACACCCTAAGAACGAAAGCCTCGCATATAACTTTATATCGCGTAACTTGCACTACATTAGGTTTTTTGACTTCCTCTGTGGCGTAGTCGGTAGTGATACCGCCTGCGGCGCTGGAGGTCCTGGGTTTAATTCCTGGGACGGTCCAAATATTTGTGTGATCCACAAATGTTTGTTTCGGAGTTTGGGTGTTTTCTATGTAAAATATGTATGTATTTAGAAATATATAAGTATGTATTGTATATCAGTCGTCTAGATCCCATAGCACAAGCTTGTATTAGCTTAATTTGGGCTAGATGCAACATCATCTAGCCTGTGAATGTTCACAAATATTTATTTATTATTTTTATTTATTTTATTAGGTAGTCTTATTAAATGGTTGGTCTTAACTCGAATAAACGATTAGTGTAAACACGTGTTTACGTCATATAACCGTAATTTGCAATTACTCACGAATTCACGCCCAAAAGTACCAACGCGGCAAGCCTAGAAACCATCGTATTAATGTGGGCTGATGGATTGGATTATATTTTTTTTTTTTTTTTTTTTTTATACTACTTAGGTGGCAGACAAGCTTACGGCCCACCGGAAGGTTGGTAACCGTAGCCTATAGACGTTTTTGCAACACCAGAGGCGCTACACACGCGCTGCCGACCCGGGCGCAGGTTGTGACGACCCACAGTTGAAATTTTTCAAGCCGCCCATAAGGCCTTCAACTTGGCTTAACGACTGATAATTGATTTGCACGTTGAGTTTAAGGTATATCTTTGAACCATAATGAACTGACTTTGAAAAAAAGTGACCCCCGAATTCTTAACGAAATTTTCGACCTAACAAAACAACTACTAAGAAAAAATCACCCATTATAGAAAGTAAAAGTACAATGAAATTCATAATGAAATTCGGACCCAAACAGACTTTAGATACACGTTAAGTACTTTTACAGATGTGGTTGTACAGGGCCCAAGTTACTTCCCTGAGGTACGCCACGTGTATCATCAAGCTAATGAAATGACTCGTAAAGAACATTACAGATTCAAGCTGTAATGTTCGCAGTCACAATAACGAGTGCTTGAGTTACGATCCTTTGTGGTCAACGTATTGTTTTATAACTCGTAAACTGAGAGATAATAACGTGGTGGTAGCCTTCCATAATTTCACAGAGAAAAATAGAAAATTGTGGTGACAGTACTAATAACGTAGATTTTATTAACTTACTGGCAATCAAATAAATACTTGTGGCGTAAATAGGAATTTTATAGAGACTAGAGATATTAGATGAGATTGTATTTTGATCAGCTAGGGAAACCGAATATTCTACGTCGAGCGTAACAGGTGTGTGAGGGTGGTATTGTTAGTACAATTAGTTGCTATTTTATTTAGAGATCAAGATGTCTGCCAAAACTAATACCCCCATCCAAAGATATAATAATGGTTTTGGTATTGCCAATTTAAAATTCAACTACCGTTTGACTAAGCGATACCAAAAGTGACAAAGACTCGCATCGCAAATCGCAAAGTTAACTTGAGTATCAAATGATATTGGTAAAAACTTCTACGCTCATATTATCACTATTATCAAGTTAGGAAATGCAGAAAGTAGACAGATCTTTACAGAGGTTTTTTTTTGTTTCCAGTTAATGAAGAGGTTACGCCAGGTCGTGGGCAAGCGACTCTTTGAGATGATCATGAAGGCTACTTTCTACGGACAGTTCGTAGCTGGAGAGAGTCCTGAACAAATCAGATCTACCGTCGAAAGGTAATGGAATCTTTTGGAAAAGTAGTTTTCTTTTAAATCTATACAGCGTATTTATATGAAACGATGTAGGAGGATTTGACTATTGTAGAATGATTTCCTGACAAGCTTTATTTAGGTATAATAATTTGGTTGTCAAAAGATATAATCGGGCTAGCGGAACCATGATTTCATTTTGTTTTTAACCCCATTCAACGGTAAACTAAAGATAAACTGGCCTATCAGTAGAATATTACAGGTTCAGCTGAAAGTCACGCTTCAGAAACTCCGTTATGCAAAAACCATTTGATTTAATTTGACATACAATGGACAATACGCAGGAATATTAAATGCGTTTCAAGTTCATCTGAAGCTGAATAGTCATGCTTTAACGCACTATAGTCTCGATGACACAGAGCGAGTTTACGAGCTACAAGCTAGCGAGTCTCGACTTTTTTACAATCTGAAACAAACAAACAAACAATCAAATCTTTCCTCTTTATAATATTAGTATAGACTAAGGCGGCAAACAACCATACAAAGCCGATATCTGATCGAAAGTGGTCACCATAGCCGAAGATGCTGATCACCTAAAACCAAGACAATCTCTTCTAAATGTTTGTTGTGTTCTGTTTCTTTTCAGAAAAACCGGGGATGCCCCTTAAGCTCTTTACCGTGTCCAAATACTCTGGGGAAATACACTGGAACGGTGGGATGTTAAAAATAGACTTCGTCTAAGAATATAGACTCTCTCTAGAGTTTACTCTATAATCTAAGGTCTTCGTGATATTTTTAAACAATGTCTCAGAGAGGTATGGCAGGCTGCTAAAATTTTAACAGCAGGTCATAGACTCAGCACCTATTACGTGGGACAAATTACAACTAGAGAAAGGCATGACGTTAAGTACGTTATTCTATCAATTTCGATCTCACCGTAATAATACTTGTTTAGAAAACGATTGCAGGCAGAATTTAAATATGTTGTTTTAGAAAATGATAAAACACGAGCTATTTGTGGTACCGCAAGTAAGGTCGGCGTGCGTATACAAGGCCAGATTACCAATTACGGTGCTTAAAATAGCTTGACATAAGCATCCTACTAATATTATAAAACTAGCTGAGCCCGCAACTTCGTTTACGTCACATAAGGTGTATGAAAGGAAAGGTATTTCTTCATCAGAGTCATCAAGCAGCGTCTGAAACTGCCCTGTTTGCTTAATCATAAAAGAGCTTAATGATTAAGTCTATTTTAAAACAATTCAGTCCACGCCTTCGGCGCGGACTGATTTGTTTAAAAATAGTTTTAATCATTAAGCTCTTTTATGATTAAGCCAACACGCCAGTTTAGGTTCACTCACATTCAAAGAAACCCCTACAATTAAAATTTTCAAAATATCTGATTCTTAAAAGTGTTATAACTCTTTTATTTCTAAACCGATTTACATAAAACAAACGCTAAATGTTAACTGAAGCAAACCTCAACACAATAAAAAAAACCGCATTGCAATCGGTTGAGCGGTTACTGAGATTAGCGTGCACAACCGTACAGACAAACAGATATACAGACATACAGACAAACAGACAAAAATTCTAAAAATCATTGTTTTGGGTTCTATTGCGTTCATAAAGCCCCCCTATAATATTTTTTCTTATTTATCTTCCATGTACAGACGGCGACCTGTTACGATTTTATTATATGTATTGATGTGAAAGTTTGTGAAGATATTTGGATGTTTATTACTTTATGGTCTAACTAATGGCTGTATGGATTTGGCTGAAATTTGGTACCGGGATAGATTGTAGTCTGGAATAACACACAGGCTTTCTTTCTTTGGTCCATGAGAATGTTTCCGTGGGTTCCGGGAACAGGAACAGATTCCAATCACCTAGTAGATCCTACTAATATTACAAATGCTAAAGTTTGTGAGTCTGAATGTCAGGATGTGTGGATGTTTGTTGGCCACGATTTTCGCATGAATGGGTTAGTCGTGTGAACGAAACAACGCGAACATATGCGCCACTACGATTCGTATTCGAGAAAATCGGTCCGACGCACGGCGATCCTAGTGGCGACTTCGTACGGTATACGGGAAAAACGTGTCTTGAACACGCGGTTTTACCGTATGGACTACATGTGAACAGTTTCATATATTGTCTACTGCCACGACTACGTTCGAGAAAATGTCGTGTACGGGTGTACGGGAAAATCGTGGCCGTGTGAACGTAGCCTTTACTCTTTCACGCTTTATCGGCTGAATGGATATCGTTGAAAGGTACAGGTATAGATTATAGTGTGGAATAACGGATGGACTTTATATCCTGGGAATTAGTTCCCATTAGAAGCGGGAACGGGAATAAAACTCCATGTGGGCGAAGCGGAAGGGGCCATGTAGTTAGTTAAATTAGTACCTAGAGTTATGGATGAATTTAACATGTCTTATTTGAATTTCAGGTTACGGTCATTTGGAGTGAAGTCAATTCTTGATTACTCCGTAGAAGAGGATTTATCTCACGAGGAGGCTGAGAAGCGGGAAGTGAGGTACTTATCAATTTCACTACTATACCCATTAATATTAAACTAAAGATACGTTACCAACACTGAAAAATGGCAACAAAAAAGTCGGGCAATTGCCTTACTTTTCATACATGCTACCATAGATAATTTCATAGAAATTCTTTTTTTGTATGTAAAAAAGATCTGCTGTTTTTGAAAGCCGTGATGATCGTGCATGACGCGTCTATATATGTATAGTACGTCGTTGACTATAACTATCTATTTCTGAGGTGTGGTGATGTATAGATTTCAGGGATCAAGCCAACACTTGCAAGTTGTGCAACTGGCGAAAAGTAGCAAAACTTGAAATGATTCTTCCTCTGACAACCCCCGGGACCTAAGCCCTTTTTGGCATTCTCATTTACGAGCGCTTTTGTGGTTCTGAAGACACGCTAAGCCATTGGTACCGTTGGCGTTATGTTGAACGTCTTTAGAGCGATTTTATAATTTCAACAGTAGGTCGTAACAAAGTCACGTCTTGCGCCTGTCCATTTCAACATAAGTAATAAGTTCACCACGTATTTATATGGGACAAAATGCTAATGATATAATGTGAGTGTATAGCTTGCCTCTGACTATCGGGGGTATAGACGTGATTATGTGTATGTGTGTATGTATGTGTAAACGAGTAAACGGTCTTTTGAATAAATCAGCAGCTTGTTTACGCAAATCATGTTGACTGACAATCATGAATTGTTACAAACATTGCAATTTCTTCGCTTATTAGTTACATTACAATGTTCGTATTGTGATCATAGAGCAACACGACCAGTACAAGGGGAGTAGACGTAGCATGGTTGCTGTATACATAGCCGTCTGTCGTATGTTGCGGGAGAAAATCGTGTTCATATACACCACTACAAAAACAATCTGCTGTCGCTATGGAACTATACAAAACAATACACCCATTCAGACACACACATAAATCCCTACTATCCCTATTAATATATATAAATGCGAAAGTAACTCTGTCTGTCTGTCACGCTTTCACCGCTGAAGCGATTTAGTATGAAATAAAATTAAACAAAATGATGAAATTTCGTATAGAGATAGTTTGAGTCCCTGGGAAGGACATAGGCTACTTTTTAACTGACTACGCAAAAAGAGGGTAATTTTACGCGATAAAGACTTCTACGTGTACGAAGCCGCGGGGAACAGATAGTATCCATACTAATATTATAAATGCGAAAGTAACTCTGTCTGCCTGTCTGTTACGTTTTCACGCCTAAACGGCTGGAGCGATTAAGATGAAATTTGTTATAGACATAGTTCGAGGCCCTGGGAAGGACATAGACTAGTTTTTAACCGACTGCGCAAAAGGAGGGTTTTGATTTTACGCTATAACGACTTCTACGCGGTCGAAGCCGCGAGGAACAGCTACTTTCTTATAAATTTGTGTCTTTTTTCATACCTACTTCTTTAGGGGTACGTTGTCACCTGTGGAAGGGGGGCACCTGAATATCAGCTTCGTCCATTTGACTCGGTGCAAAGGCGAGCTGTGAGAGTATTCAACGATCCTACACTGACAGGTGGTGTGGAACCTCTTTGCGACAGGACAGACTTTGCCTCCTTATGCGTGTTCTACAGCCTGTACAACGTTTGTGCTCTGAGGAATCGTTCGATTGATGCTTACGGCTACATTCTATCATCGCACTGCTCGCCACAGGCAGGGAGTTCATCCGCACACGTTGCGTCCAGAACGCTCAAACACGGTTAGATCCGATAGGGGCTTTCTTCCGCGCACGCTTAGGTTGTGGAATGATCTCCCTGCCTCGGTTTTCCTAAACGCCTGCAGTATGGAGTTCTTCAAAAGGGGTCTAAGAAGGTTTTTACAGGGTCGGCAGCGCAAGCATGGCGCCTCTGGTGTTGCAAGCGTCCATACCATAGGCTGCTGTGCCCACCGGTACATCTGGTGGGCCGTATGCTTGTCTGCCACCTTAGTGTTAATATTAAGAAAAAGACATTGTATTGACAGAGGGCAAAGTCTCAGTATGGCGCCTCCCCTCCCGATAAAATACATAGATCGTGTTGATCTATGATTATTTTTATTATTATTCGAGAGAGAGTGGCTTTTCTAGCTAGCCTATAAGCTAGTCTCACTGCGACCATTACTGATCTATATATAATGATGTGCTTAAAGTTTTTGTCTGAGTCCTGCAAACTCCAGGAAGTGCAGTATCTTCATAACCCCGATTCGTTTAACCTCACTTGGATCCAGCATGTGGTGTCCAAGTAGAAAACTGCGACTACTCATCAAGGCCGGGCATCTGTTGCTCTATGGTTGTGATAGATAGCCTACGACACTGTATAGTTTAAATATATATATATACTGTGCCTACGAGCACAGTCGCGGTCGGTCGCTGGCTTAGTAACCGCTCTCAAGGTTAATACGGTGTCTGAACGTGACTGAGTTTTGTACGAGGTCATTGGAGAAAAATAACGTTGTAATACGACGTAATCTTATGCGAAATTATCGCTTAGGTATTTACGCTTTTAGTTTTCGGAGACCTGCGGCGATTTGACATAGGATATAGCTAACATATCTATCTATGTAATAATCAATATACATATAATAAAATCGTAACTGTCTGTTTGTCTGTACGTTTGTGCACGCTAATCTCAGCAACCGCCCAACCAATTGTAATGCGGTTTTCTTTATTGCGTTGCGGTTTGCTCCACTTAACATTTAGTGTTTGTTTCATGTCAATCGGTTCATAAATAAAAAAGTTATATCAATCTAAAAAATCTCGTATAAAAGACAGCGTTTTTTTTTCTTTTTTTACGTGAGGGAAAATCTTCATGGACGTTATGCCGGACTCCTTCCGACTAAAAAACCTCACGTAACGCCCAACAGCCTATGGTTGTGAACCCCGGGTAAGCCCTCGGAAGGATGTCCCAGGATAAAAGACAGCGTACGAAGTCGCAGGCAACAGCTAGTATCTAATAAACAACAACCTATTTTCCACGACGTTTGTGTTAACGTTCTTTTTACCGTCGTTCGTGCTTCGTCATGGGTACATGACGAAGCACGAACGACGGTTGGACCTGGTTGTACCATAATAGTAAACTCTGATTGGACTGTCAGGAATCTGGGGACATTCTTCCCAGGGCTTACCCGGGGCTCCGAACAGTAGGCAGTAGTAGAGAACGTGTGGTTTTTAGTTGGTAGGAGTCCGGCATAGCATCCATGACGGATTTTCCACACGTAAAAAAACCCGCTGGGCAATTCGATTCAAAGAAATCGAGTATTTCAAATTCGTCACGTACAATATGCCCCCCCACCACTATCCTCTACGATATACACGAGGTTTAGTACGCAATATAATAGTATTATATACAGATAGGCAACTCCCTGCCTCCCACTGAGCAAGCTTCCTCACCCCCGCCACAGCTGTCAATGTAGTATAGGGGTATTTTGAAGGAACGTTTTCTTAACCTCAGTGGTCACACACACATTTAAGCTCTTTACAAATATAACGTGTTTTTTAGTGTAGGTGACAGAATTAAACAAGAAAGTCGTGAGATCGTTCTCACCAGACTGCCCCTCTAACACGTTTAATGTGAAAGTGAAAGTTCAATCCGATTGAAGTTGTCATTTTTGTTTTATTTCAAACTTTGAACAGATGATTTTTTTTTATACCACTAAGGTGGCAGACAAGCATACGGCCCACCTGAAGGACTGGTGGTCAACGCAGCCTATGAACGTTTGCAACACCAGAGGCGCCACACTCGCGCTGCCGACCCTGTAAAAACCTTCTTAGGCCCCTTTTGAAGAACCCCATACTGTAGGCGTGATCCACGTGACCTGACAATTATTATTATTATTGACGTAGTTTAATGCGACAGAGTCACAGCTACAGACAAAGTCTCGCCATAAGCCCCTCTGCACTCTATTTAATAGAGAGGGGTTAAAACTGATCATTTGTTTATATGGAGTTTCCACCCTGTGGCGCAATGTGGTATCTTGGTTTAATTAGTTACAACAAAAAGAGACCAGAAATAGCTTATCTTAAGCATTATTTATTATGCTGCCTCATGAATAGCATTGTTATGATAATAGCCTTACCACTGAAACAGAAGGCCAACTGTCTTTGTAAACGAGAAGCCTTATTATTTCAAATGATAATGTAATGGGAGAGCATTTACGTGTTTCATATAACGATCTCCGTAAACAAGTTGTATGAGCCTGGCTTAAACAAGTTGTATAGAGATCATTCTCACCAGACTGCCCCTCTCTAACACGTTTATTGTGAAAGTGAAAGTTCAATCCGATTGACGTTGTCATTTTTGTTTTAATTTAAACTTTGAACAGATGATCCACGTGACCTACCGACGTAGTTTAATGCGACAGAGTCACAGCTACAGACAAAGTCTCGCAATAAGCCTCTCTCTGCACTCTATTTTATAGAAAGTGGCTAAAAGCAAATAATACTCGTAATGGTTTTTTTTACGTGAGGGAACATCCTCGTGAATGTTATGCCGGACTCCTACCGACAAAAAACCTCACGTAACGCCCAACAGCCTATGGTTGTGAGCCCCGGGCAAGCCCTCGGAAGGATGTCCCAGGACTCCCAACAGACCTACAGCCGCCTCTGCAGCCTCGCCCAGGGAGTGGTTCGGGTGCTAACCCGCGTCTTTGGGGGGGTTTCGGGTGTGATCCCCCTTCTAAGAGGGGATACTCGTAATGTTTGTCTCGTATTTTAATGCTATAGTATTGCAAGAAAAAAAGGCACGCGATAAAAACAATACAATAGTCGTTTGAAAATGGAATATTCTTTTTTTTTAATCAGCCAGCCATTGTGATTGTCTAACACAGAGTTGCATGCAGCTAGGTGTTACAATTATTTATTTAATCGTTCTATTAATCGTTTTATTAATAGCATAATTTTTATTATCATCATTCAATTTTTAATTAGACTTCCGTATTTAGGGAGGTACCTCAAAAGAAAAAATCGGAAATCACTTTTTTTATCTAATTTAATTTAAATTTTTGTAATGTAACGAAATTAATAGATAATACACGAAAATTAAAATGAAATGTATTTGTCAAGTGGGTATTATTAGCTGGTATTATAACTTACTCTAAAATTATAAAATCAGATGTTAAGTATACATAGAAGCAGAAAATTTATTAATTTTCCTGAAATTAAGTACGATTTAAGGAACTTCACTTATTTGTGACGCGACACTTTAAACTGCACGACTATTTGTCGTAACGAAACCGTAAGGCTGCGTTCACACGGCGGCGGCGCACGTTTTTCTCGTACACGATTTTCTCGTGCACGATGAAATCGTAGTGGCAGTAGACAATATATGAAACTGTTCTCATGGAGTCCATACGGGAAAATCATGTGTACGAGACACGTTTTTCCCTTATCCCGTGCGGAGTTGCCGCTGGGATCGCCGTGCGTCGGCACGATTTTCTGGAATACGCATCGTAGTGGCGCTTATGTACACATTGATCGTTCATACGACTAACCTATTCATGCGATTTTATCGTAACGTTAAAACGCGTTGAATGGTCACCGTGTGAACGATTGCATCGTGCTCGGGAAAATCGTGTGCAAGAAAAACGTACGCCGTGTTAACGTAGCCTAATGCGACCTAAGGCTCGCACGTTCTTTAAAACATAAAATAGTTAAAAAGAAATAATACAACGGGCTTGATTTTTGAACAGATGGCCTATGCCATTCAAGAACAAAGCTCTGACTATAAAGCTAGAAAACTGGATTGAACAAAGCAATATTCCCACTATATCCAACGAATTCAGACGTACATAGAAGGCCAGTTCATATGGCCGCTCCGAAGGCAAACCTTATGCGATTCAAACTATGGGTTTGCGATCCGCTGGCGTGGCAGTCGTAGTGCGGCAGTTCTCTCTCTTACCCTACTAATATTATAATTGCGAAAGTAACTCTGTCTGTCTGTCTGTTATGTTTTCACCCCTAAACCACTGAACCAATTCTGATGAAATTTGGTATAGAGATAGTTTGAGTTCAAAGGAAGGATTGGGTACTTTTTAACTGACTGCGCAAGAGGAGGGTAACGATTTTACGCGATAACGACTTCTACGCGGACGAAGCCGCGTGGAACGGCTAATTAAACATAAAAGTGGAAGAAAAAGAAACCGCAAACTGCGCTTGCTGAAGAATGTCCCTAACAAAATTGGTACCTACAAGAAATCCTTAAAAACTGCCCTTCTATGAACGTCTGAACTCGTTGCTTATAAATTTAATTGTAGTCGCTTTCATCAGAGTATTTTTATTTGTTTTTGTTAGTTTATTTATTAACTCTACCCCATTATTTCAGTGGATGTCTGTCCAGTGAACAAGTGGAGTTACTATTAAAGTATTATGGCTCAAGAAATTTGCAAGAGCTTGCCACTACCGGGTTAATAACTTTATTTTATTTAGTTTTTTTTCTCCATCATAAGTTGATATTGTATTTGTAGTAGTTATTTTATTTTCTTTTTTTAGTTCCTTTTAACTAGTTATTTTATTATGTTTTATATTAGTAACTTGTGTATTATTGAGCCGCATCCCTATTGAAATACTAACCAAAAATAAATTTCCGATTTAACAAAAATTTTTGTTACTTAGTTTTTGCTATTAAATCTGAGATAGGTACCTACGTCGACATTTCGAGGAAATGGGTTATAAATTAAAATTGGCGAATATAATTCGATAGCGAACCTTCTTGCTAAAAGTAAACTAAACCATTTGAAAAATACCAAAACTTTAATATTTTGGAATAAATGAACGAATTTAGGTATTCGAGTTAGCGTAGTATAAATTGCTGGCGTCGAAATCAGTTGTATTTTATATAAATTAATTTGCACAGCTGATGTCGCGAGGCAGTAGTAGAAAACCTTAGGTAGTTACATAAATTTGTTTAGTGTATGGTATGAAATCAGCGTTTGCTGAATAAATTTTATGTAGTAGCTAAGTGCTGTACGTAGAAAATTATGTTTTGTTTATGTACTTTGTAGAGGACAAGTAGTAATTCAAAGATCGCAACGTATTAAAAAGCCTAGAAGAAAAACGAGCGAGCCTTTAGCATATTATGAATATCAAAATTTTAAAACCTAAATATTCAATTGAATAAATAAAAAAATACAAAAATATAATCTGGGCAAATAAATAAAAAAATTATGTTAAAAAAGATCCTTAAAATTTTCCCCATGTATCTCTTCTTATCTCCTTCTCCTCTTCACTTAGGTAGGTCCCTACTCAGAAATTGCTTCCATAGTCAGATAGACAGAGGTTACTTGACATGGGCTTGCTCTCAAGCCAAAAATGTCCAAGAATAAGTGATAAAAAAAATTCAATTTTGAATTCAAATGAAATTAAATTAATGATCTGTGCTTTAATAAAAAAATTCTGGAAGACAGTAAAACCAGTAAAACGGTCTCCATGATTCAAGTACCATTAGCTTTTGAATAGCGTACATTTTTTTTTTGTGAAAAAACTTACAGATTTGCTAAGTAGCTCGATAGATGGCGCTGTGCCAAACTCTTCAAGGGCGGTTACAATAGGGTAAAGAATTTCAACTTGTTTCAGTATGGTCCCCGCAGCTCAAATGGATAGAGCATGGCCCTGGTTTAGGCAAAGGTTGCGAATTCAAGTCCCGTCTGGGCCAAGTTGTCGTTTTTCACTGTATTATAACTATTTGCTAACATTTTTATAATTAGGTATAATATTATAAAAATGTTAGCAAATTAGGTAATTGCTTTAAATATTTTATCCGTACTAAAATTTAGACCAAGTTGTTAAAGTATTTTCCAAGAGACGGTGGTGCGGTGGTCATCCGGGGCATTGCATAGGTGCCCAACTGTGGCTCAACACCTCAGGAGGCTGCACCATATCCTCCATAACAAAATTATAGTAAACTAGCTGATGCCCGCTGCTTCGCCCGCGTAAAATTTGTTTCCGTGGGAACTTATTCCCGGGATAAAAAGTATCCTATGTGTTATTCCAAAATATAATGTATCTCTGTATAGTCTTTTTCTGGACAGCTCAGCAATCATGTAAACATGTCATGTTTTGACAGAAGTTGTCTATGATCATAGTGTTGTAACTATACTGATTCTATGTATGTAAATAATCATTGAGTTACATCTAGTTCACCGTACATTCATTGACTTCGGTATATTAATCGCCAAATTCATCAAATCATGAAATTCGGTATATCAATATAAATGATGTGCAATATTTTTTTTATATTAATTTAATTAAAGGATCTTTAAAAAAAAAGAAACTTTTAGAAAATTTAATAGTATAATCATTTATTTACAATAATATATTAGTTTAGGGATGATAAAAAGTGTAGACGCCTCATTGGCTGCTTGCCGTTCTTACAGAAGCAGACTAAGACATCTTGAGAGATTTCTAATGTGGGGTTTTTAAATCCTAAGAAAGGGAAGTAGGCCATTGTAATGACATGGTGACAGGTGTATTCGAAGCAAAGTAGTAAAAAATTAAAGCTTTTTGAACAAGCGCAATAAAAGCACATTAGGTCACAAAATTTGATAAAAAACGTTACGAAACCAAGTACATAGGTATGTTGCCAATCTCGCCGCCTCAAAAAAAAAAATAACGGCACCTTCGCTTAATCACTTTGAACTTACTTCGGAACAGGTAAAGTCTTACGAAGGAAGAAAAAAAAACAAATCATCAAATATAACAGAAGTTGAAGTACTGCTAAAAATAGGTTTGACTAGAATCGAAGATTAATGTGTCACTCAGGTTCAAAAGGAAAAGGAACACATGTAAAAAAATGACTAGAAATTAAGCATTTGGTTAGCGAGGCTGTAACAACGCACTTTATAATCACTGGGAAAAGTCTGGCATGACTTCCATGAAGAATTGCATCTAACACCTACTACGGTCATATGGCAGCTTGGCAGCGTCGCGCGCATCATTCATTTGTGTCTGATTCGTAATAGTCACTAGATGTGTCGCCGGACACAGTAATTAAAAAAGTGTTTGTTACGGTATCGCTAACCTGATCCATAATCTCAATTAATTTTTACATGTGTTCCTCTACCTCTTTAACGTGAGCAACACATTTTGACCATTGTTCTGCTCCGATTCTCGCCAAACCTTGTTTTAGCAGTTCTTTGATTTCTGCCATTTGAAATGATTTGTTTTTTCTTCCGACATAAGATTTTACCTGTGCCCAAATAAGTACAATGGGGTTTAGCTCTTTAAGTTTGGAGAAAATCGGTTATCAAATGCGTCTTCTAGACCGAAACTGATATGCACACACACATACGGACGAAAGCGAAATCGTCTATTTTTTTTTTTTTTTTTTTTATACCACTAAGGTGGCAGACAAGCATACGGCCCACCAGGAGGACTGGTGGTCACCGCAGCCTATGAACGTTTGCAACACCAGAGGCGCCACACTCGCGCTGCCGACCCTGTAAAAACCTTCTTAGATCCCTTTTGAAGAAGCCCATACTGTAGGCGTTTGGGAAAACCGAGGCAGGAAGATCATTCCACAACCTAAGCGTGCGCGGAAGAAATCCCCTATCGGATCTAACCGTGCTCGAACGCTCCGGACGTAGGGTGTGAGGATGAAATCCCAGTCTATGGCGAGCGGTGCGATGATAGAACGTAGCCGTGGGCATCATGTCAAACAATTCCTCAGAGCACATGCCATTGTACAGGCGGTAGAACACGCATAAGGAGGCAAAGTCTCTCCTGTCGCGAAGAGGTTCAACACCACCTGTCAGTATAGGATCGTTGACAACTCTCACAGCTCGCCTCTGCACCGAGTCAAATGGACGAAGCTGATATTCAGGTGCCTCCGCCCAGAGGTGACAGCAGTACTCCATGTGTGGCCGCACTTGCGACTTATAGAGAAGCAGTGTTTGCGCCGCAGTAAAGTACCGCCGCGCCCTGTTGAGCACACCGAGCTTCTTGGACGCCAGCTTGGCCTTGTCCTCCAAATGACTGCGGAACTGAACGTCACTGGAGATGTCAACACCAAGGATCCCTATACTTTTAGAGATAGAAAGAGATGTGTCCTGGAATTGTGGCGCTACAGTATTTGGGGCTTTCTTAGCGGTGAAGAAACACGCCTGTGTCTTCGAAGGGTTGAACTGGGGCGGCCTGTGTAACAAGTGTCCCCCGTACTGTCGTCTGCATAACAATGAATGCCGTCAATAGACAACATGTCATTGATATGCAGCAGAAACAGAGTAGGGGACAACACTGAGCCTTGCGGTACTCCAGCGTTAATGGCCATGCAGTCAGAACAGCTGCCGTCGACCACAGCCCTGATGCTTCTACCGGCCAAAAAGCTGGACACCCATCCGCATAATCTTTCGGTCAGTCCGTAGGAGGGCAATTTATTAAGAAGTCTATACTGTGAAATCGAAGACCCAAACTCAAAGTGCCTTTTCACACGTACCGGTTGCCGGGTAGCCGGTGCCGGGTAACCGTCGGCGAATGCAAGCGGTTGCCGGGCAAATCACGCCGGTACGTGTGAAAAGGGGCAAAGACTCGCACTCTTCGCTCTCTGGGTCAATAAGTGATATTATTATAGTAAGTACATTTTTTCGAACTGACAGATTGATAAAACAATGACCTCCTTTTAAAATTAATTGGCCAGTACAACAGTTTTACAACACTATGGCAAAGACAAACAAGTCTGAGAAAAAACAATTTAATGACAAGCAAAAATGACAGTCTTAAATTTTTACCATCCGAGTATTTTTCATGAAATTATTCTATAATCTCAAGGTTTATTAGTGTCGAAATGTCCGCATAAATCTAACTAGAGTTCCTTGAAACGACTATGATCAGGATTGATAATTAAATGTAAGTAATTATGGAGTAGTCAAGATCCAATTTCTTTGTTTACTATATTATTTACATCTGTTGAATTCCACTTTACCAAATTTCAGCCAGATCCGTTCAGCGGTTCGATCGTGAAAGAGTAACAAACATCCACACTCACAAACTTTCGCATTTATAATATTAGTAAGATACTTTTTTTATTTTTTTTTATTTTAAATATTCACGGACATCTCACACAACGCTATCTGATCCCAAAGTAAGCTAGGAATAACCTGCTTGTGTTATGGGTATCAGACCACGGATTTTAATACTTATATACTTTTAAATACATACATATTATACATAGAAACACCCAGACTCTTGAGACAAACATTTATGGGTCACACAAATATTTTGTCTCCGATGGGAATCGAACCCACGACCTCCAGCGCCGCAGGCGGTATCACTACCGATTGCGCCACAGATACTATGTATGTACTAGTACATAACAAATCCCTTTTACGTCATACTACAGTAATTACGCCCAGATTGTGATAGGGCTTCGTTCAATTCTTGTCGGTAATTGAGAATAAAGTAAATTAGAATATCTTTTGGTGAATTTTGAGAGAGACCAACTAACAGTGATCTGTGATAGACTGATTTTATTGATTCACGAACCTCAGTAGCGATTTTGGACATTGTATTGGATAACATGAGGGGAAATGAGATGTAGTGACTATTAATATAGAAATGGGATGATAAGATAGACAAAAATGGACTAACGAACCTTATCAAGTGAGCCTTTGCTGTCCACTACTGGACAGTCTCTCTCCAAATTATGCCACATCTCACGCTCCTGCGCTAAACGCATCCAGTCCCTGCCTGCGACCATTTCTTGCGGGTGGACGTCCTGCCTTACATTCACAAAGTCGCAATCTTGTTTAGTTTCATTAAAATCGGGCTCGTGACTCCTTTGAGCATTTTAGCTATTCCATATAGTGTCGGATTTGGCCAATGGTCGGATCCAATCCCTTTAGAAAAATTCACCCTGTATAAGCAAAATGCATGCCCACAGGGTTCATAAGTATGTCACAGGAAAAGCCGTAGGAAACGAGTTTGTCTTGTAATATTAAAGTAACAGTTGTATGTCTCTTCAGTGCCTCCATATCGGCATGCGGTGACACAGAAGAGGAAGGTCAGTTAAAGCAGTACCATGTGGAGCAGAAGTTCGCTGACAGGCGATACAAGGTGTACAGTGCTAGAACCTTCTTTTACCTCAACGAGGCTGCATGTGAGAAGAATATGGAGGCATTCCTCAGAAGCATTGATGCCGTAGCAAGTAAGTAACACTTAGCACTAATTCTTTGTAAGGTTAATGTATCGACATTAACTCGTTATCTATGTTTTTATGGCCCTTCGAACCGGATAGCTCACTGATTAACGAATATTCGGCTCGAGGGACCATGAAAGCATAGTATACATGTGTTTATAAATATCACCCTTGCACCTTGGTTTGGTAGTAACAACTGGTAATCCTGTTTAGAGAGTTTATGCACATAATAATAATGTACAGAAGGAAATCTACATACAAAGAGTTTGCGTAGCCGAGGGTAGGTTTGAACAAAAAGTACATACATGAGATAACGTTCTGTACCTTATTTATTTGTGGTTTATGGTACCTATGTACTTACGGTATAATTTTTAAACATCTTTTATTTTTACAAATTCTAATTTTTGGTGTGTTCTAGTTTGTGGTGATGGGGTAATGGTTTTACACCAATTGCTATTATAGAGAACTGCGAAAGATAAATGTCAGCGCATAGTTCTGTTGGCATCCCATTGTATTGTAATGAAATGAATTCTTTCCGAGTCACTTTATACTAGTGTGGGTCGGGTCATCTTTAAACGATTTAATTGTGTCACGAATACACGTTTCTACTGTACGTTGGTAGTAATTTTTTCCCATCGTTACTACATAATTATGCCTTCATTGTGTTTTTTTCAGAGACAAATGTGTGAAAATAGACAATAATGTAGAATTATTTCGTTTACAGATATAACTAAAAGTACGGGATTAATGGCAATCAAACTTACCGCTCTTGGCAGGCCGCAGTTACTTGTAAGTAGTTCAGACTAAAACAGATTTTCTGTTGCCCATATAACAACAATATGCTTACATACGTCACATAGTCACATAACGTTACATAGTCACGCCTTTATCCCCGAAGGGGTAGGCAGAAGCATAGTATACGACCAGCATTATTACCTTTTAGTTTTATGTTGCAATGGACAGGCGCAGTTCGTGACGACCCCCAGTTGAAATTTTTCAAGCCGCCCATAAGACCTCCAACTGGCTTAATGATTGGAATTTTTCTGACAATATTTTCTGCTAACAACCGAATAAAATAAAGATATAAGCAGCAAACATGATTTTTTGCCGATAATGGTATGAAACCCTTGGTACGCGATTCCGATTCGTACTTGGCCGGATTTTTGACAAACAAGTTAAGGCTTTCATATTCCATAATCTACAAGTCTACAAATCCGCGTAATTACGGCTTGCATCTACAAATCCGCGTAAGCGTACGCTTCTGCCGGATTTCATTCGATTCTAAAACATTATATTACTGCAATAAAATCTGAGGGGTTTTAAGAAAAATCTAGCTGCACAATATTGTTCTAAAGACCTATATCTATTTTATGACAAGCTTTTATGAGGATCAAACTAATTCATTTAGATAAAAAAAGTACATTACTTGTTAAGATTTTTGCAATATTTCTCATTTTTCGAGAACGATTCGATCGAACAAAGTTTTCTTAATCGTGTTTTGAACCGTAAAAAAAGCCAGAGTACCTAATAAATTACAATAATATAGTTTTATCAGATCAAAACAAAGAATTTTTCCTAGTATAAAGTTCACCCCAAGATGAGTCTCTTTCGAATATACAAGCCTTAACTTGCGTTCTTTCCCCCGTTTACAGTTGCAACTATCAGAAGTGATAATGCGCGCTAGAAACTACATGCATGAGATAGGTGGCGGCACTGGCAACGTGTTAACCCACCACAAGACCATCGAGGACTTCCAGAGGTACTTCGGCGACCACGGCACTAAGCCCGAAGTACAGGACTTTATGAAGAAGATTACTTCTGACAAGAAAGGGTGAGTAAGGGATGAAATTACTTTAATGTTTTCGACTTAAAAGAGTTCGTCTGACGCCAAGTAGTACCTTGATCTAGATCTCAGGACTCGTGAGGTCTAATGAATTAAAATTTGAACACAGACAACTTCAGTTTATGAACTAAAAACGCTCTAGGCAAATACCATTAAATGTGATAGATTTTTGTATTGAAAATATCTCGATTTCGTGAAATTTTAAGCTAGATCTCACAAGTTATAAGTTGTTTTTATAATATAAAATATTTATAAGAAAGACAATAGTAAAATCTTCATTTGCACGAGACCATTTTTTCATATCGGTTTAAGTTTTTTTTAACCGACTTCCAAAAAAGGAGGAGGTTCTCAATTCGTCTGTATTTTTATAATAATTAATTTATTTCGTTAAAAACGCCGATCGCATCTCTCTCTTTCTTGCACGCTAAAACGTATATCTTCTATCTTCTTTAAACAATTTGGCGTCTGGTAGGCTCTTAAATCTTAAACATGAAAGCTTTTTATTGTACACCAGGAAATACATTTGAGTATACTAATATTGAACTTTGTGGTATAACAATTGGTGGCCTTATCGCACAAGGCAATCTACTTTGAAACTTAGATTTTTTTTCTTTTTTAAAACCGATCACACTTGCTGCGCTTCTACGCTGGATTGCAATGGTCAGCCTTAGCACTAAGGATGTTCCGAAGCTTTTGCATTTGTTCAACTTCTTTGGAATGCGGGAAAGGAAACAGAACTTCATGAGGGCGGAGCCGCGGGCAACATCTAGTATTAAATAAGGTTACACCGTACACTAAGTGATGAATTCTAAGTACACCAATTCAAAAAACATAATATGGCCTCATAATAGACGTGAAACAAAATAAATATTTACAATCTTAATTGCTCAGTAAATAAGAATCCAAGAATGAGTTTTATGATACTTACTTAGATTTTATAGAATAAAAGGGTGTGTGTCTTTCACTTCTGTCTTATGGTAATTAAATACAGAAGGCCAATTTGGGACAACCTTGATCTACTTACCAACTCAAGTCATTGACTGAAGTGCTATGTTAAAATGACGCATTTTAATGTTTACGCAAACAAAAAAATGATTTATATTGTTGCATTTTTATATTTATGTAGGTATCTATACATATAATAAAATGATAGAAAAGTAAAAACTGTACATTGGAAAATTAAAAAAAAAATACTCGCTGGGTGTTCAACATAAGATACCGAAGCCGAAAATATAGTTAGAATTTTTTTTGTCTGTTTGTCGGTTTGTCTGTTTGTCTGTTTGCTTTGCTTTGTCCGGAAGGATCTCGAAAAGTACTGAATGGATTTGGTTCAAATTTTGAACAAATATTAGCTAGGGGTAGGGTCTTAAAATAGGCTATAAATTATCATGCTACATATCCTAGGGGCTAAGCAGAGAGCAATCAAATTGGTATTATAAAATAATTTTCACGCGTACGAAGTCGCGGGCAACAGCTAGTTTGAAATAAACCGATTGACATGAAACAAACACTAAAAGTAAAGCGAAACAAACTGCAACGGAATAAAGAAAACTGCATTGCAATCGGTTGAGTGGTTGCTGACATTAGCGTGCACAAACGTACAAACAGACTAAAATTCCAAAAATCATTGTTTTGGGTTCTATTGCGTTCATAAAGACACCTATATTTTTTCTTATATATCTTTAATGTACAGACAGCGACCCTTAGAGTATATCTAATATATACTCTAAGCAGCGACCTGTTACGATTTTTTATACGTATTGAAATTGATTAATGATTTTGGTTTATAAGAAAATTCTTACTTTTCAGTATCGTCCACTTGTTTCCCTGGACGAATATACTGGACGAGAACATGAATCTTTCCGATTCCTTCCGAGTACCGGACCCGAAGACCGGTCAGATGCGCCGTCTCATCTCCCAAATCTCTACCAAAGAGGAGGAGATGTTTCGCAATATGCTCCGGAGGCTGAACCACATTATAAAGATCGCGAATGAGGTCGATGTGAGGATAATGATTGATGCTGAGCAGACTTACTTCCAGCCTGCGATATCCAGGATCTGTGTTGAGATGATGAGGAGGTATAATAGGGTTAGTATGGTTATATTTATCTTTTGAGCAGTGCAAATGGTGCCAAAGACCTGTTGGAAAAAGGCCAGGTTAAGAGTACCCTTAACCGACGAGCATGTATGAAAGCACTTATGAAAGTAGAAGAAGCGAAAGTGGTATGCCGGGATCGTAGCAAGTGGAAAGCCATAGTCCCGGCCTACCCCGATGGGAGACAGGCGTGATGATATGTATATATGTATGTAATTGGTGGAACTTTTGCTCAGTGGAACCAAGTAGACTCTACCAAGGGTTTTGAACTTTGCTAAGGTTTTCGAGAAACAAACAAAGAGTCAGAGATGAAACCAATTATCTTATAGATGATGCTTGACCTTTTAGTCAAAATACGGGTAAAAAGTCATGTTGAGGAGACTACTCCAAATAGCCGCTGCTCCTTTGAGCAGCTTAAACAGACTGCCAGATGACAGATCGACTTTTTGTTGGGTGTATCGAACTCCTACTGGGTTTTTTCGGCCAGCCTGGCCTTAGCCTTGTTTAGAAGTCATGGCAAAGAGAAGGAAAACTCGTAATAAAGCCGTGTGCCCATTTGAAAAGCGAGAATTTTGAGAGGCTTTCGTTCAGTAGCGGACTGTACTGTTGGTTTGATTTTTGTTAAAGATTAATTAATTATACTTTGATGCTTAATAATAGAGTTTGACATATTCAGCTACTGCTCGTTCGCTCTAACTTTGCCGCTCGGCTCCATACTAAAGTCGAATTTTTAGTTAGACGAAGTAAATTAACAGCAACTTATGTCACTTCTTCATACAATGTTGCTTATTTTCTATGATATAGTGACATTAGCTACTGTCAATTTACTTCGTGTAATTAAAAATTCGGGTATACGCCTCTACGCCAACGGCAAAGTTAGAGCGAACGGGTAGTAAGTATTTTGGAGGTTTTCACTTGACAATTTTCTGCAACAGGTATTAATATTAATTTCATTTTCTTACAGGAAAGAACATTGGTGTTCAACACATACCAGACGTACTTGAAGAACACATACAACGAACTGCTAACGGACTTGGAACAGGCACAGCGACAGAACTTCTACTGGGGCGCTAAGTTCGTGCGAGGCGCGTATCTAGAGCAGGTGAATATTTACTTGAATTCTCTCATGATGCATTAATTTACCTACGTTCTCTTAAGACTTTATTATCTTCAAGTATTTTTATTAATTTATTTATTTGGAACAAAAAATAGTTACATGTTGGAGTCTAAACTAGGTAAAATTAAATATTTAAAGTATTACAAACACATAACCCATACCATTGTTCACGGCTTAATACAAACACATTAATTTACATGAAGATGAAAGGGTCAGAATAACGTTACAAATACGACTGTGACGCAAGTGCGCAGATATTACCTAGATAGGAAAGAAAGTTATACAAGCAATTTGATTCATGTATATTATACGTTGCTTTCTCCATCGCTACGCTCTTGCTCGTAGTCGTCGTTAATAAATCAAAATAACTACGAATATTTTCGTTGACACAATCTTTTACTGTTGAAGTCGGATATGAGTTAAACGTCAAGGCATATATACCTGGTATGAAAATAGAGTAAGATCATAAGAAGACTTGTGTCATTACTTCTCAGTGCAAGAGGTAGATGTTCTTCGAATAATGGATCTTTTTCCACTCGCATGTCCTAAAAGATCCATATTCATAAAAAATAAAATATTTTGAGGCTTTAAGATATTAAAGTGCACATAACATTATGTCCATAAAGATCCATGATAGTTCCGCTACGGAACTATTGGGAATAGAAAAGTCTCACTAGTTCCGCTACGGAACTACTGAGAATAGAAAAGTCTCACTAGTTCCGCCACGGAACTACTGGGAATAGAAAAGTCTCACTAGTTCCGCCACGGAACTACTGAGAATAAAAATGTCCCAGTAGTTCCGTGGTGCGGAACTACTGGGAAAAAAAAGTCTCACTATAGTCGCCTCGCTGTAACAAGGTGCGTATGACAGTTGGCAGTATGACGTTGATATCTATCAGTACCACAATACTAGGGATGTGTCGATATGCAATTGATGTTTAGAATCCTACGATAAACGAGATAAATCACGTTCTGTTTGTTATTATGAAAATTATTGCTATATTTATTTTTGAATTAACTAAACAGCTTAAAAAACCGGCCAAGTGAGCAGAGGTCTCCGTACCGAAAAACGACAAAAAATACGTTTGTTGTATGGGAGCCCCCTTAAATATTATATTTTTTTGTTTTTAGTATTTGTTATTATAGCGGTAACAAAAACACATAATCTGTTAAAATCTGGTATCTTCGCAAGAAAAAAAAAGAAGGTAACCGAGAAGAGGAAAAATATTAATAATAATAACTCAATAATATACTTTTCACTTCTTATGCTCGTAAAGTTCTTGTTTATGCTGGGTGTATGCGGACTAAAACAACATTTTATGCTCTAGTGCGTAAAGTTCTTTTTCTTCTTCTAAAGCAAGTAGAGACGGTATCATGAAGATCGTGTTACTCTATGAACCAAACATAATAAAGCGCTATTAAATAACTTGTTTTTTTTTGTTACATTTAATTTGTACTTTCTGTGTTCTATATAAATTAAGAAATATTAAAAATCAGATAGTATTATGAGTGAAAAAATGATTAGGTAGTATGGGTCTCGTTACCCATGCCTAATGCTTCATGTAGAATGATTAAAAAAAAACTTGAAAAAAGACATTGTTCAAATTGAAAATTGTTCAAATGTTACTTTTAATTTTAATTAATTACTTTTATTTACAATATCACTGCTTCATTTCCTTGCAATCGAAGTGAAAAGCAGAGTGTATAACTCGATCATAAAACCCATTTTATCCTCGACTTAATATCCACCCTCGCCTTTGGCTCGGGCGGATAAACGTCTCGTATAAAATGGCTTCTTTTATGCTCTTGTAGTACAATCTACTATTTTACAATAAAAGTTGGAACTACGGACAATATACGTTTTGTTTTATCAAAATATCGACTATCCATCGTAGATGTATATAATCCCATCACTAAAGACATCTTTGGTGTTACGTTATACTCAACAATTTGTTAAATTTTTCTTCCAAATTCATTTTATTTGTAGACTAGAATATTCTGGTTGAGTTTAATTTTATATACAACAGTGATTAACGATTTAATATATAATGAATGGGATGTAGCTGAAATACTAAGTTCATAATTGTAATTCACGGCAACTTTCAAGAGTGAAACGAAACGCGATCGACAACTGTCATACGCACCATGCTACACCGAGATGACTATAGTTCCGCCACGGAACTATTGGGACAAAAAGTCTCACTAGTTCCGTCGCGGAACAACTGCCGCGGAACTACTGGGAATGAAGGCAATCTTCGCATAAACATGAGTCTTAGGATTTTATTATTTTGTTCGTATTATCATATATTATGTACAATTGTTAATGAGTATAATCCTTTTGTAAGAATTATTTTACATAGTTTTTTTTTGATAATTCGATGTATTTCACTCGACCTTTGGCGACCCCCAACAGAAGCTTTGCGACCCCCCAGGGGGTCGCGACCCACAGGTTGAAAAACACTGATGTATAAGAACTAGATACCGATTACGTAGCTTATAATTTGTAAAGTAAAGTGGGAAGAGGCACGTCTTGGACAGGCATGACGATGACGGTTCAAAGATATGCCTCTTCCCAATTCCCGCTTTAAGCCGTCAACAAGTGACGCGCATAGGTAATGTCATAAACAACAACTTTTGTATCACGACATTTGGTGATTTGGAATATTTTGGGGATAAGCAGACTTCTTTCTTATATTTATTATATTTAGCTCGTCAAAATGATGCCGCCGCTTGATGGAAAGCCATAACGACATCTAGCGATTGGGGACCACTGTCACAGTCAACAAAAGACTTGACACAGTGGTCCTCAAGTTGGCGGCCCTATGATATGCCTCATACACTCCGCTTGAAGAACCCGGGGTTGTGAGTAACAAGTAACTTCGGCGAAAAATGAACATTGCCATACCTAAACCACACGGCGGAAACTCCATACAAAAATGTTCGTTTTCACCCACACTAATATACACGTAATGTGTATGCTTGAATCAAGCTTGGAATATGTGTGTGAGTACACTAGGGACACTAGCTATGGAAACAAAATAATAAGGAACAGAACGCAATCTCATGTATGTAGCTACTTTTTTTTTAAATCTACCCTCGGCTAAGCACAAATTAAACCAAAGCAATAGCACAAAGAATGTAGGTAATGCAACGCAGTAACACTCTCTCAAGTACTCTCACGGCAATAGACACATCCACTTTGGTGGGGGGATGGGGAAGCTTACTCGGTGGGAGGCAGGGAGTTGCCGATCTGTATGTAATACTATTATAATTATCTTTGCCTAAACGTAACCTTTCTATTTGCTTCAAGACTACAAACTTAACATGCTATATTCCAGGAACGCGCCAGATCCACAGCGATGGGCTACGAAGACCCCACATGCGTCAACTTCGAAGCGACCACCACATCCTTCCACAAATGCCTCGACGAGGTCCTCACGAGAGTGTCCAAGAACAAGGAGAATCTCAACGTGATGGTGGCCTCTCACAACGAAGACACGGTCCGGTACACGATCGGACTGATGAACGACCTGAAGATAAAGCCGGAGGACAAGATTGTGTGTTTCGGACAGCTGCTCGGCATGTGTGATCATGTCACTTTCCCGCTGGGTAAGTTTTGGAATCGTTTTTGACGTATTTTGAAGTGAAAAAATCGAAAATTGCCAGACGTGAACTAGCGTTTGACATTTTAATACTGGGAAAAAATACTTAAAGTCACGACACCGTTGCGCTCACCATCACCAGTTCGCCACTGGCACTTCAAAACTTTAGTGAATTAAAACAGTTCGAGGACTTGGAGATGTCGATTTTGGAATAAAAATTAAATTATAAAAATCTCTAGTTTGTTGTGCCACTGATTTTCTTCTTTATTAACCTTATAATATTGTACTCTTGTACTCTGGAGCCGCGCTCTCACCGTAATCACCGTCGATACGCTCACCGCTGACATCCACTTTGAGGCCTTAGTGCAAATAAATAAATTTAAAAGTTTTTTGGAACATAGCCACACAACGTCATCTAGCTAGCTAATATAAACGGTTATATATTAAAATACCAGAAATCAAAATGCCTTTACTTAAAATGCATTAGACCAAAATACCCGAATTCGAAATACCTTAACATTCAAAATACCTTATTTCAGTACACCTTACCGTAAAATGTCTAAATTTAAAATACAAATAATTATTATATCAGAATTCAAAATACAAATTTTCAAATATCCTTAATTTAAAATACCGAAAATAGAATACAATGTGTCACTGTCACTCACACGTTTTGTTATTTGGCTTTAACTTATTTACCCCTCCCCCCCACCTAAGTGAAGCCGCAGTTGTAGCCGTAGGTCTGTTGGTCCTTGGGTATCCTTCTGAGGGCTTATCCGGGACTCCCAACTGTAGGCTGTTATGTAGAATACGTGTGGTTTTTAGTCGGTAGGAGTCCGAGTTACAAAAGTACTACAGTGGGCTAACGAAAAAAAAAATAACCACGAAGGCTAAGACGGGAGCTCCGCTTCGCTTCGCTCCCGCCTTAGTCTTCTAACCTAACCTATCCAAGTCGGGATACTCTGAGTCGGGGTGTTAACCATTCACAGATATATAGCATCCATGTAGGATTTAAATCATGTTAAAAAAAGGTATTTTGTGTTTGAACATTTTAGGATAAGGTATTTCATAAATTTATATTTTGGGTTTCGGTTATTCGACCGTAAGGCATTTTAAATTATTTATATTATAAATATTTGCCTTTTGAATATTGATATTTCGATTTCGGGTATTTTGGGCTACGATATTTTGAGTAAAGGCATTATAATTTCTGGTATTATGACGGTATACCAATATAAACACGTGCTATGATAAATTTTCTATGTATTTTAAAAATACAAAGAAAATATCACTACCTTAGCGCGTCAGTCTGATACACTTCCCACTGCGCCATCAAGCAATCAAATGAATTCCGATCCACTGGTGGGTCAGGTTACAAAGTTTGGGAACCGCTTGTAATCGGACTGCAGACTTTTTATATCATCGGTCCTAAGCATACTTTCAGGAATACTTTGGAACATTTACCGGTCCAGTGTAGTGAAATCCAAGGAGGATTTATACTTTATACATTTTATTTTATTTTACAGGACAATCCGGTTACTCAGCATACAAATACGTACCATACGGCCCTGTTGTCGAGGTACTGCCATACCTCTCGCGACGAGCCAACGAGAACCGAGGATTCCTCAGCAAGATCAAGAAGGAAAAGAAACTCCTACTCAAAGAGATCACACGCCGAGTTTTCGCCGGTGAAATGTTCCACAAACCACACGGCAACTACACTCCCATGTAAATATGTACCTTATGTTCTAAGTGTTATAGTGTAATTTACTTTGCTGTGATGCTGATCACGTTGTAGCGCGGTGCGTAAGGCCCGGTGCATATTGGCGGTAATATTTTTGGAAGACGAATAAGAATGTAACTTAATGGACTAGTCATAAAGTTAAAATTCCAATGTTAACTGTCGTGCGTACATAAAGAATACCGCGGTATGCTTAGGCAGACCGAGTTGACAGCCTTCGGCAGACTTTGGTGTCTTGATGATATCGGCGCTTGTGATAAAAGTTACCCGCGTTCTCGAGCAAGGATGTCGCCGCTTACCTAAGGACGCCTTGGCATGCCTAAGGATGTCGTGTCAATGTGCGCCGGGCCTAAGACTTCTAGTCGCAGATATTTATGGCGTTGTTTAGTGCGAGGATTCAAAACAAATTGGTGAGATATTAATAAAAAGTTGTTCAAAATTGCATTTTCAAGCAACAGAAAATAGCATTTGTACGCAGTCTAGAATATGCATGATTAATGGTTTTTATACAGTTTTATATTCTTAGGGTTCCGTAGCAGCCAAAAACAACCTTAAAGTTTGGCCATATCCGTCCATCTGCTGAGAGATCCTTACGCCGATACAAGAATAAAATAAATCATGAAAAATTTGAAACTATTACTGATATCACCTTTACAAGCTTCCGAGTAAGCTAACTGAAAAACGTTTCTCAATTAAAAGCTCCGCAATAAGTATAGGCTACGGAACCCAACATAGCTTATGACTGACACTCACTCGACCGGTTTTATATTATATTTCTACGTTTTTCAGACCATGAGAAAATACAGTTTGGCTGTGTCACTGATAATAACATAATAGCACGCCTTGTCGGCTTTGTACGGAGGTAATTTTATTTACAATATGCAGGTTTTTGGTAGTTATTGATACATTTTAGTTTAGAGTCATCTATAAAAAATAAAGGTAAATGATATTGTCAGCATTATCTAGTTGAGAAAGATTTTGGTAGCGATTTGGACATTCTAATAGGGGCGTAACCTTACCTAGTTATACTGCAGATGGTCACCATGATTTGATTCAGAAAAATGTCAAGTAGTATAAGTACGTTAGCTCCAGCTTCATCGTTGTAAATTGTAATCATTTAGATTCTCAATAGTAGTTGAACTGTTGCTATGTATGTTGTTTAAGAAATATCCCTTAAAGGGAATTTTCATAATTATTATAATTTATCAGCAGATTAGTCGAAACAAAGTAATTAGAGTCAAAGCGATGTAAGAAAACATCCTTATTGTGCACACCAGTGGTTCCTAAAGTTGAGTGGGCTCCGCTCGGGTGTCTTAGGTGCTAAGCACATTGCCCTGGGGGTGTGACAAGAACATAATTTTCTTTCAATCAAATACCGTAACAAACACGCGGCATCAAGGGCGCCATCTCGGCGCTCTCACCCGATTCAAAAGATCTTATTGCACGGTCAGTACGGTATTTGATTGTAACAGAACGCCATGCCCGCACCAGACGTAGACCAGTAACCTCAACGCTTGAGAGGAAATAATATGAGTTAATAGTTATTTCGGAACAATGCCACACAACGCCATGTAGCTCAAATTAAGCTCATATAAGCACGTGCTGCGCAATATTTATATGTATTTTAATAAATACATAGAAAATATCGGGAGCTCAGCACAGCAGTTGCATACACAAACCACTGCGCCGAGGCGGTCGAAAGAATTCCGAGCCACTGGTGGGTCGCGTCACAAAGTTTGGGAACCGCTGGCGTAGACCAATGATAAATTAATGCAGCGTTTTGTTCTCAGTCTGTGAAAGTAATGAAATGAAGAAATTAGCAGGACTTTTGTCGAGACAGTCGGAACGATCTCCGCCAAAATGTACTTAGCTTGATTGGGAAAGCAATCTTGTAATAAAAACTGAGAAATGTAAATAATATTTTTAATTTTGATTTATTGTGTATAAGCCACTTAAAATGATATGTATTTTGAAATTTTATTTACTTACGAATTTATTATGTCAACTGTATGTAAGGCAACACTGAAATAATGAAAATAGCGAGTTTAGATTTTTAATAATTTATTTCTTTTTAGTTAGAAATGTAAGTTAGGACCAAGCGCCAATTATACAAATTTAAGAAACTTGTTCTTAATATTGTTAGTTTTACACACTTTTTCCATTTAGAGTCGATATAAGGACGATTATACATTTTCAAATTTATATAATATATTTGCTTGTTGTTGTTGGAGAATAATTTAATTTGTATTTTTTTAAAACTTAAAAGGCACGTTTGACCCATTTACTGCCATATAATATCGTTCAGTGTCATATCATTATTTGTCTGTCATTATGACCGATCAATTATCTCATGACGACGTGTCACTCAATGCGTACTTTCTATCAAATGAATAAATTTATATTGAAATCACCAAAATTATTTTACTAGTACTTATGATCATTTTGATTCGAATAATACAAATTTTCATAGATTGCCTCAATCAATACATGGTACATGAAATCGAAACATGGTACAAAATATATTTACCACTAATTAAAATTAATAATTTATATGGACACAATTTACATAGAAGTTTCATGCACCTGGCGCTTGGTCTTCAAAATTCGTATAAAACTTTCAAAACAGATCAATTCTAAATTAAAATTGCAGTATTGATATAATTTTATTGTAGTATTGACATAATTTTCAATATTATTTGTAGTGCAAGTGGCAAAACGAGTTGAATAGGTATGCAAAATATGAGTGCTAAGTTCTGTAAGCTGTTTTAAGCAGAGTAAATTTTTAAGGTTTTCTAGGTATATCCGTATTGAAATTCGATTATAAGTAGGTACTTATATTTCTGAGCTAAACAATTTACGAAATCTCGAATAAAAAATGCTCTTTTATGATCCTTTCTTATTGTTAACTTAATATTATTTTTATCAACGTATAACTATTGTATAGTTTAGAACTAAGCGTGAAATTAGATCTGTATTCATATGATTGTTAAAATTTGAGCTTACCCTATTATATGCAAAAGACGTACCTAATCATATTTATGAAAAAAGCTTAGTCACCACGATACAACACTACACGACCAAGAACTGTCGCAGTTCGGCACTAACTGACAAAATTGGAATAAGGTTTTCAACTTGTTACATTTTGACAGAAAAAAAAGTATAAATATAAAAAAAAAATCTCATCATGTTTAGATTAATTTATGATACGTATATACATTACATATTTTTATTGTTACAATCAAATTGATATTAAAATGGATTATTTTATTTAAAGACGTCAGTACTTACCTATTTAATTATTGTTATTTTATAATAATTATACCGTATATTAAAGTTCAGTTCCTATACACTAGGTTTGTAATAAGATGTCTTTTGACATTTTCTATGGTTGATAAAAGATTATATTATAATTAGCGAGTGTTGTCATGCGATTGACACTTTAAACTTATTGACGATGATAAAATGTTAGTGTGCCGTTGTCAATCAATGCTTTACACCGTTCGTGTCAACAGAGAGTCCTTGTTAGCGAGTTTAGTCACTGCGATTGACACTTTAAACTTATTGACAATGACAAAATATTAATGTTCTGTCGTCAATCTGTTACTTCTTTCAAGTCAACAGTCATTAGTAAGTGTAGTCACTATGATTGACACTTTAAAGTAATTGACGATGACAAAATGTTAGTGTTCTGTCGTCAATCTGTGTATCTAACGTTTTTGGTGTCACCGGTTATAAGTAAGTTAGGCAATGCGATCGATAAGTCAAACTAATGGTTATTGACAAAATGCTAGTGTTCTGTCGTCGATTTGTAATACGTCTTTCGTGTCAACAGTTATTATACTCTGTTAAAATTAGGTTGATATTTTGATAGCTCTGAATAGTGCACCCCATAATGTATAATCGTTAATGAATCTATTCGATTATCGTTCGAGTAAAATTTGAAATCGATAGTAACAAAAATGGTTTTATTATCTATATATATAAAAACAAGAACTGACTGACTGACAACGTCCATATTAATTCAGGAGCCACCTTACTCCTTTTTAAATTAAATTCACGTAAGGACGTGACGTGAAACGAAAAAAAAAAGCTCTCTGACGACTACGATCTTGCGCATTTCTTTTCGGTACCTAATGAACTTGTTCAGTAGAATATACGCAAGCGCCAAATCGTTGTTGAGGAAGAGCCTCTTTTCAAGTGTGGAATCTAACATGGATGCTATGGAATCCTAATTACTAAGACCACAGGATGCCTTACAACTGTCTCGGAAGGATGTCCCGGGGCTCCAGACAGACTTTGGCGACCACTTAGGCCTGCTTAGGGGGTTCAGGTGCTATCCCACGTCTGGGCAGTTATCTCGGTACTTGGGGAAGAGGAGGAGAGTTGGGTACTATCCGCCACTAAGAGGGGCAAAGAAACACGGCATCGTTTTGGCCTGCTTCAGCAAGAATGGCGAGCAGCCAACTCGCCTTTCTCAGGCCGCCGAGTCGCCGACTGCGGAACTACGGAAGGATATTTCTCCCTGCTCCCTACTCGCTGCCGAGGAAGGGCCTTAGGTGAAATGAAACGAAAAATAAATCTAAATTACTATTTTAATTCTTTCAGGGGTGCACAAACTAAATCCTCATCCTCTTCATCACTACTCGAACTATCACCAAGGCAAATAATAAATTCTTGCTGTTCACAGATGTTATCAAAGTGAACATCGCGCTCCCTGTCCTCTTCAATATTTTTTTCGTATGTTCTATGACTTTCCTTCAGTCTTCCGCAGTAACATTATCACATGCATTTTGTAAAAGTGTGAGCATTTTCTTGGCAGTAAATGGTGGAGAAGTATTGTGTTTGGCTGCATGACCTATAAAACATAAATAAATAATAACGTAAATTATCTGTTTTTACCAATTGAGGTGCTAGGATAAAGAAAAAAAAACCTTTGTTATTAGCGCAAATCAGTTCGATGGCATTGTAGTGGCAGTGATACGGTGGCAATCTGAGAACTGTATGGCCACGTTGCTCAGCAATCTCGTCCAAAATGAATATTGGCTTTTTTGGTCTATTTTCTTTTCATTGCATTTCATTGGCTTTTCAGAGCAGTTCTTGTTTTAACATTGTTTCCTTTGCTTTGGAGCCAGGATATCAATTCCAGTTTGTTATTGGCTGATGTTGGAGCTTTGTCTTTTTGCACGGAGTGGTATGGCGCGTTATCCATTATTATAATATGTGGTTCATGTAAGTTTTCTAGTAACACCAAAAACCACTCTTTGAATTTCTCAAAATTCATTTCTTCGTGATACTCATTTGTTTTCGTTGATTTGAAGGCTAACAAACAATTATGTACAAAACCATTTGCCGATCCCGCGTGTGTAATTATAAGTCGCTGTCCTTTGCCTTCGGGTACTTTTGAAACAGACAGTGCTGTGTCATCGGTCCATGCTTTCGGCACGGTGTGATTGGCATTAAGCCACGTCTCATCGAGAAAAATAACAGAGTCCCAATTTGTAATTTTTTTAGCTTTTCTTAAAAAATCTATGCGTGCCAGCATAATATCTGTACGCTCCATAACAATCTTTCTTTTATTCCATTTTTTGAACGAAAATCCAATATTATGCATAATATGGCGCCTATAATATTTATATTATTTAATAACGTGCTTAATATTTAGGTTAATATTACAAAACATGCTTAATATTACAAAAAAAAAACTAGTAGATTCCCACGTAATAATTTTACTTTCATTTAAAATAGTATAGTTTAATTCGATTTATTCGATTTATTTGTCTATGGTCAATTGTGCGGTATTCTTGGAAGACGCTTCACTACGATAAGTGGGCGGTACTCGTCTATGTGCTACGGTAATTTTTTGAGGTATTTTTGCACGGTTTTGACATAAACAAATACGGTACTTCATAGGCGTGAGCTATCAAAATTATCATCCTAGTTTTAACAGAGTATAGTGAGTTTAGTCATTGCGATTATCAGTTTAAATCAATTGACAATGACAAATGTCAGTTAGTGTTTCGTCGTCAAAGTGTGTGACAATTAAACGAGTGATGGAACGGCAATTGACACATTGAACAAATTGACAACGCTTGAATATTATTACAAACGTAAGTAATAGTATGATCGAAATGTGACCATTATAATTTGATTATTATGTATATAAGTTGATTTAGTTTTTCTCAGTATTTATTATTTCATAATTTATTTTGCCATTTGTTACGAGCTTTCCTTGCGCTAATTATTGTGATGCTATTTTTAGATATTTTACAGATATTATGTAATAAAGACAACTGTTGTTTTGAGTTCTTATTTTTATTTCTCTCTTCTTGAATTTATTGGTTTATACTTCGATTTTAATTATTTTATCGTTATGAATAACAACGACTTCTGGTATTTGGTTGTTACCGAGTTTCGACACAACCATTGCACAAATATACATACAACTGAAACAGCATGATGTAAGATTGACAGTTATATATAGGAGATAGAGTGGCGACGACATACAGTTATAAATTTTATTTAAAAAAAATGGTTATGTTTGAATCTTTTTTTTTTTTTTTTTTTTTTAATTTAAAATAAAAAGGACTTTATCGCTGAGCGATTACATCGTCCCGTGAATACAACCGACAAAATTACGATCAATTAGTGAACATATAGGTACCAACTAAAATAATAAAAAACCAACTAAAATACAATATTACCAACTAAAATAATAAACTAGGAATCGCTTAAGCCTAAATTAACTAATTCGATCAAATCTTGGGCTTTTTGTGAGCCTGGCTCAGACAAGGCGCTGTTCACCTGACCCACAAACATCCTTGATTCGCCAACAAAACAAGTTGCCCTGAAAGGTTCGTTCCTGACACATTCCATCAGGATGTGATACACGTCTTCAATTACACCGCAATCGACGCAATTAGGTGATGAAATTTTTTTCATTAGATGCCCAAACTTTTTAGATGGAATGTGTCCGGAACGTAGCCTAAGAATGGTTTTTAAATCTTCCCTGTTTATTCCAATCGAGGCTATCCATGGGAACGTTGATATGTGTGGTTGGATAGTTCGGTACCATATACCCTTTTCTTGTGAGCGCTCATCAAAATACTCCTGCCAAACATCCAGACAATGCCGTTTAACATGACTTACTTTGTCTGAAAATAGTGGTAAAACTCCATAAGGAATCCCATCTACTGACGCCTGTTTAGCTAGCATGTCGACAATGTCGTTTGGTTCAAGTTGGATATGAGATGGAATCCATTGAAGGGTGACCGTCTTCTGTCGAGCTTGTAGACCTAAGACTGATTCTAATATTTTATAGGCAATCGGTATGCCTCTCACGGGAGAGGTACAGCGAGCCAAATGTTGTAATGCGCTTTTTGAGTCCGTCAATATGACAAATTGATCAAAATTCACTGAATCAATGTAAGATAAAGCTTCCGAAATTGCGATTAATTCAATGTGCATAATTGATATATTAGAATCAATCCTAAGTTTTACAAAACAAGCTGACTGTGGGTCGTAAACAGCTGACCCCGCTCTACTTTTATCTTTAGAACCATCGGTAAAAATTTTGTAACAATGACTATAGTTTTCTTCAATGAAATTTGTACAAATTGAGTTCAACTGGTGACAGGAGTAATTTTGTTTAGCTTTATCAATCAGCGGAATAGAGCTTGCAATGAATCGATGAACTGGAATATTACTCACCCAAGTCTCTAAAGAAAACATTTCTAGCAAATTACTGCAGTAAATGGACCCTGTGTCTATACAACGATTGATATTGACTAGCAAAGGGACTTTCTTATTATTCCAATAGCTAGTGTTACAAACAGATGTTAATATATTCAACAGATCACTAGAATTATTCGCAAATGACTTTGATTTTAGCAAATATTTACCTGCCAAAAATCTTCTGCGAAACTGAAGGGGGGGAAGGCATAAATCGTTTTCCATGGCGTGGATCGGGGTACTCCTAATAAAACCACCAATTACACGTAAGGCCTGATTTTGAGTTTTGTCTAACTTTAGTAAATTGGTTTTACAGCTATTGTCATATAGAAAGCTTGCGTAGTCGATTTTGTTACGTATAATAGAAATATATAAGCATCTTAAGTGTTTTTGATGAATACCCCATCCAGGACCTGATAATACTTTTAACAGATTAATATGTTTGCTTACTTTTTGAACGGTTTCGTTAATATGCTTGCCCCACCTCAGTGAACTATCTAGCCACAAGCCCAGATATTTAACGTGCTTAACAACAGGTATTGATTGTTCGTTAATTCTAAAATCAATAGAACGTCTTAAACTACCTTTTTTAAATATACATAATTTACATTTTGTAGGAGATATAGAAAGGCCTAAATTAAACATTATGCGGCTCAATTTTTCACAGCCATATTGAAGATTCGAAAGGGCGGCATCAATATTATCGTGTGTAGCATATAATACATAGTCGTCGGCATATTGAGAAATATGTACATTTGTGATATTTTTACAAATATTGATTGTTACAATATTAAACAGAAGAGGAGATAATGGGTCCCCTTGCGCCAAACCCTGTCCGGTAGTTCTGGCCAAATTTTGTCCATCAACCGCAACTAAGAGCTGTCTGTTAGTTAATAAGGACCACAGATAAAAACATATTTTTGAACCTACTCCAAATGAGTCTAAAGTATTTACTAGGCAGGTAACGTTAACATTGTTGTAAGCATTGTCGATGTCTATAAAACAAGCCGCGGTTGGCTTATCCCTAGAAAAGCCAATTTGAATTTGAGAGACTAAACTAAATAAATTATCTAAGCACGAACGAGTTTTGCGGAAACCGACCATATACTCAGGTAAAAGCTTACCTTTTTCAAAATACCACTCTAATCTTTTGTTTAAAATACTATGAAAAATTTTACATAAACATGAAATTAAAGCTATAGGCCGAAGTGAGTGGAGAGAGTTAGGTTCTCTGCCCGGTTTAGGAATGGGGACTATCTTAACCTCGCGCCACTGTGCAGGAACGAAGCTAGAAGTTAAAAAAATATTATACAATCTAACTAACAGAATTTTAGCAGTCGGTGGCAGATGTGCTATCATAGAAAATGATATTTCGTCCCTGCCGGGAGCTGTATCTGTCTTTTTGATACAGTTTTCCAGTTCCTGAATACTAATTTCAGATTCTAAAGAAGTGTTAACTGAATTAAAATGGGGGATAGGAGGAGACGTAAAATCGGGAGTTAAGGAATTCAGCAATTGCAAGGCATTATCTTTGTCTATATACTGATTACGAGTGTTAGTTCGATGTCCTTTTACCCATCTCATTTGGTTCCACATTTCAGAGGGGGAAGTAGTAGCATCTATGGAATCACAAAACCCGTGCCAAGAACTATTCTTAGCTAATCTGATGAGTCTTTGAGCAGTACGTACCTTCTCTTTCAATATCTCTAAATTAGTAGGAGAAGGGCATCTTCTGAACTTGGACAACGCTAATCGGCGTTCCGCCACAACCTTTGAAAGTTCTGTGTTCCAATATGGTTTTGGTTTAAATTTATTGCAGGGGTACTGGGGAACCTTAGTGAAGGGTATATACTTATTGCCGGCAGTCTGTAAAGTACGTTCAAAGACATCATAAAATTCTTGGGAATCAGTGGGAACGATATAATCCTTTAGTGAAATTTCTATGTAAGAGCTGTAGGATTGCCAGTCACTGTTTTTATATTTACGTCTTTTTAACATGACACGGGGGGCATGAATCGTGGCCGACAACTGTATAATAAGGTGATCGCTGCCGAGCGATTCATTACACACTTTCCACGTAAATAACGTAGCCAAATCAGAGGTGACGAAAGATATATCTGGGGAGGATTTTTTCAATACACCATTCACTAATTGTATTCGAGTCGGATCACCATTATTTAAATAAATATAATTATAATCAATCATGGAATCAAATATTTGTAATCCTCTCGGGTCAGTTTTGTAGGACCAATTTAAGTGGTGACCATTAAAATCACCTAAAATTAATGATTTGGAACTTGCGAGAGAAAACAGATGATCCCAGTCGTTTTGGACGGTGTTTACAGTTGAAGCGCAATACAGTGAAAATATGTTCTCAATATACCGACAATTATGTATCTTAACATGTAAAAGCTCTATACCTGAGTTAGGGCTACGTGACATACTTATACTACTTCTAATAGAGCCATGTATAAGGATGGCTAAGCCACCATAGCCGTCACTACGATCAGATCTGAAAATATTATAATTCCTAATGTTATAATAACTGTCCGGTTCAAGCCAAGTTTCATTCAGAACGGCTATATGTATGTTATTTTGTGAAAGAAGGGCCTCTAAAGATAGTGACTTCGGTCGCAAGCTTTGACAGTTCCATTGTATACCTAATGTTTAAATTGATATCGATGAAACCACTATCCATCATTAGAGAAAGTATTGAAAAAAGAACTCACCGACATTCCTTGCATTACTTTAGATATAATCCACTCCGTGCAAATTTTGATAACTTCATGTATTTTATCCTCTAAAGAACCCTTCTCCATTATTAATCTATAAAGCCTATATAATACACTAAAAAAACTAATGTCTTTGGTTTTCTGTGCTTTGTTGCTGGTTTCACTATTAACTCCCACGTAGCCACCAGAGCTTTCGGAATATAGGACCTCCTCTGCTCTCTCCGATCTCGCCGGTGAAGAAGGACGTGACGGGTATGGAGAAGCACGAGGAAGCTGTTTTCGTGACTTTTTCAGTTTGTGTTCTTGAGCCTTTTTAGTATTAGATTGTTGTGGAGTGTTGAACAATTGAGACATGAGTTTCTGCTTAGTTGGTGGTTGGTTGGTCTTTTCGTATGGAAGATCAGGGAATAATTGCTGTGAATCCAACTTTGGTGTTTCAAATTCAGCCAAACCATGGGATGAATGTCTTTCTGGAGGCGGAGACGGTGGTACATACATAGTGAGGGCTTTTCTATAGGTGCAATTAAATTCAGACATAAGTTCCCTAATCCTTTTCTCTTTTTTGAACACTGGACATATCTTTTGTAACGCCATATGGTTGCCAGTACAATTAATACAGCGGAATGAGGTAGAATCGCAATTTTCATGATTTTTAGTACACTTCGGGCATATAATCTTTTTCGAAGGGCATAGTAATCTAGTATGTCCGTACTTCCAACACCGCGAACATTGCGTTACAGGGAAGATATAAGGCAACACACTTACTCTCATGTTATAGATGTATACGTAAGCGGGGAGAGAAGGGCCTTTAAATGATATACGCACGGCTTCACATTTAACCCAACCAGAAGACGATTCCTGGTAGTAATCTCGCTTGTTTAGCCTTTTCGCTGCAATGATCTCAATATCAGAAAATAAATTGGTAATAATATCTTCCTCGGCAATATTCAAGTCAATATCCTTGATAACCCCGTATGAAATCCCAACCTCAGATGTCTTCTGACTTTTCCATTCAAGTTCTCTAAAAGCCTTACAAGAAATAAATCGATCGGCATTGCATTCTTGATCAAAAGTAACAATAATTTTGTATTGATGGACAAATTTGACACGAATTACCCCACTGATGTTATTTTCTTTAAATAATTTGGCTAAAGCAAACTGTTTAGGCAAAATTGAACTACATGAAACACATACTTGTACATTTTCTTGCTCCGCACTACCGGATTCACGAGTACAAGCCACCTTGTGCCTTCTACTAACTCGCTGCCAACCTTCCTCGGAAGAGGAATCTTCCCGAGTCATTGGTCTTTTCCTGCTAACTAACTCATCCTCCGTTTGCATCCTTGATCTGCATTCCTCACTATTTTCCACAACTGCATCGATATTTATTTCGTCATCAGATAAGCCATCTTCAACTATATCGCTCACAACATAAGTCTCACTATTCATTGCGCCCGCAGCCGACCGGCTGACGACGCGCCGGCTCTAATCGCAAAAAAAAACCTTTAGAGTCTGGATAACATTAAATTATTTTAAATTCACCGCTTATTTAATAAATGTGTAAATTTATTTCGCAGTTCTCGCACTATTTCACTAAAATAATTATTAAATATTATTTTTCACAAACACGCTTTCCCGCGTCTTTTTTTTTTTTTTTTTGATGTTTGAATCTTCAGCGATTAAAAGTGTGTGTCAGGTTGGCGTGACAGATATCACGTGTGATTTTATTTTTTTATAGCAGTTTTATGAGGTAGAGTTTATTGATATATGTTCCAGAACATAGTTTCCACACGTTGGGGCGATGCACGACTATGCGCGCCAAGCTGACGTCAGAACGGCGCGGCGTGTCTATATAATTTTCCATTTATATTGAATTGCTTCAGGTACAGTTTTTTTAACATAGGTATAGTTTAGTACAGTATAGGTACTGTTATTTGGTGCAAATTTTGTGACTATTCGGACACCTCTCACGCCGATCTGACACACACGATTAAAAGATGATATCGTAATACAACTGTGGAGTGAATTTAATGATCGCGTCGGGTAGAGTCGCGTTTTCTCCCTTGCCCGGAGGTGCTTTGACCGCTAAACTTCGATCAACAATGATCGAAATCGCTAAGCCATAGGTGGATTACTATACAACATGTTATATACACACCCATATAGGCTTGTTATATCTGTAGAACTAGGTATTTATGCAGTGCGAAAAAAGTTTACCTAGGTCACAGTGCGTACTAGACAACCAATGCTTTTGTGAATAGAATACTAATCTAATAAATAAAACTTATTTACTTGAATAGGTTGTCAATTAAATTAAGTGCTTAGTAATAAAATGTAAAGACGATCATTATAATATACCTAAGTAGGTACTACTTAGGTACATTATAATGATCGTCTCAAGTTGACGATGACTTGCTGCTTTGCAATATAAATTTCCGAAGACAGCCTATTTCGGGTGTCGCTTCTGAGTTGTGATAGGTTAACCTCTGGCCCATCCTGTGAACCTGTAGGTGAGGAAGAAGTGGTGGTTTAGTGGGCCCTCTCCATAGTTGCGAGTTTTGTTTAAAGCCGCTCTATATGGCAGGTTAGTAAAATACTCAAATGCATTTTCGACCTTGCCAAAGATTTTAAAATAATTTACAATATTCCGCCCACGTGAGGTAAAATATTAATTTCACCAACAGGGAAAACTGTTTCAAAAATAAGGTTGATCGATGTCCTTGGTTAAGTGCCCTGAAAGCGAAATTGAAAGGTACTAAAACCATGAAATAACGTTTGCGATTTTAGTTAAAAACTTCTATTTTGCACGGTTTCGGCGTAATAGCTTCTTTTAGCACGGTCAAGTGGGTCAAGTTAGAACAAAGGGGAAGATTAGGTACACGTCTGTAGGATTAGTCAATGTAGGATAAGCTAATGAACCATAGTGGACCGGTAGTTGCCAATACGTGAAGCGTGTGCTCCTGGGCTAGCGGTAGCCTTAGTTAAGGCAGGCCGAATTGGAACGTTTCTCATTTGCTGGTTCATTAATTCGTACCTTTTTTTTGACGTGTGCAAATTAATATAATCTTGCACATCTTTTCCGAATAACAGTTCGTACCTATTCTATTGTTGTTGTAAATCAGTAAATGTATAAGTAGGTAAGAATTCATAAAATGAATGTTAGATACGGTAATTATTGTAGGCGTGGCATGTTATATTTATAAAAAGGTAGAATTGTCAGCTGGACACGCGAATATGCAGACAATAATATGATATTTGTTAAAAGTATTGTGTAATTAAAGTATAAAAGAGATAAAAGGTCTGTTTCATTTTCTATCAATTTTATTTCCTAAATTCAGAGGGAGTATAACTTTTTTAAGCAGAACTACTGGGAAGAGTCAAGAATTCATCCTGAGCAACCAAATTTAATCGCAACTTTTGTTAACTTTCTGTTAACTGTCAACGTTGTTGTTGTCAGTTGTCAGAAATTTATTTATAAATTAGTAGTAGTAGTAGTTTTATTTATCCATTTTCGGATAGGCAAAGGCAATTTGAGCCATACAGCCAAATCTTGTATATTCAATAACTCTTCATTTTGCTTTAATAAGTCACAGTCCTCTAAGTCCAGTCAAAGTCAAGTACAGCCCTAAGTCGAAGTCAGTCTTCCTTCAGAAAAGCGGTGGATACATTTCTGAAAGTTCCTTTGGATTTTTTGTCGGAAACTGCAAAGTTGCGATTCACTGCGTTTTATCACTTCCCAACACTAGTGCACGTTGTCGAACGTTTATGTTTAAGAATCCACCATTAATACACACAAAACACTCGAAATTACACTAATTTTGCGAATTTACAAAACGACGCGATACGATTCCTTCCAATTCGCGCCAAAGAATCTTTATAAATTAGATTGTGATTAGAGAAACATGATCTATGAATTTTTATCGGGAGTAGTCATGTTGCTCTATGGTGTCGCGTCAGTGCGTCAAACGCAATAAAAACTTCATGGTTAACAGTACTGCAAATATACAGCTTGGCAAAAAAGAGATGAAAATAATGGAGGAGCCACTGTGCGCTGTTCATATGGCAACCCGTTAAAAAGAACTACCAATCAGTATCCAGTGGTCAATAACCGTCAATAAAACCCACCGATCAAATTGTATACATATTGAAATAACCATAGATTTAGAATTTTTCGCCCCTTCTTACCCACCACACTACCAAGCCACACTACCGGTAGTGTCGTGGGGAAATTTCTTTCCCTTCTACACTACCAGCTAGTAGTGTCGCGGGTAATTTCTAATAGGTCTTACATCTCCGTTCCCATCGACACTACTATAAGATACCGCACTACCAAATACTCTACCGGTAGTGTCGTAGGGAATAATTCTGCACTAGCAGCCCTTTTTACCCACTACACTACCAAGCCACACTACCGGTAGTGTCGTCCCCTCCGGAGCAAAATGTGCAAAACGCAAAATGACTACCACACGCAAAATGTACAAATTGCAACAAATGAAGATCGACAAAACAAATGAAGATCGGTTAAACAAATGAAGATCGGTAAAACAAATGAAGATCGGTGAAACAAATGAAGATCAACAAAACAAATGAAGACTATAAGCAAGTTGATAAGGTCAAAAGTTAAAACCCATTTTTTGTAATCTAGATGCGATAAACATTAATAAAATTGGTACAAGCAATTCTCGACCTTATGAACATGCATAAATATTTATTTATTTTTTTACATATTCATGATCAGTGATGTCTATAAACACCTAAAAGCACATTTTTAGATAAGTGTCATTAAGGTCGAGAATTGCTTGCACCTATTTTTTTGAATGGTAATCGCATCTAGATTACAAAATATGGCTGCAAGTATTTTTTGACTTTATTAATTTGCATAGTCTTTCGTTTCATTGATCTACATATGCGATTTGTACATTTTGCGTTTTGTACATTCTGCTCCGGAGGGGTTTTATCGGTCTTCATTTGTTTCACCGATCTTCATTTGTTTTGTTGATCTTCATTTGTTTCACCGATCTTCATTTGTTTTGTTGATCTTCATTTGTTTTACCGATCTTCATTTGTTTTACCGATCTTCATTTGTTTCACCGATCTTCATTTGTTTTGTTGATCTTCATTTGTTTCACCGATCTTCATTTGTTTCGCCGATCTTCATTTGTTTTACCGATGTTCATTTGTTTCACCGATCTTCATTTGTTTTGTTGATCTTCATTTGTTTCACCGATCTTCATTTGTTTTGTTGATCTTCATTTGTTTCACCGATCTTCATTTGTTTTGTTGATCTTCATTTGTTTCACCGATCTTCATTTGTTTTGTTGATCTTCATTTGTTTCACCGATCTTCATTTGTTTCACCGATCTTCATTTGTTTTAACGATCTTCATTTCTTTCACCGATCTTCATTTGTTTTGTTGATCTTCATTTGTTTCACCGATCTTTATTTGTTTTGTTGATCTTCATTTGTTTCACCGATCTTCATTTGCTTTGTTGATCTTCATTTGTTTCACCGATCTTCATTTGTTTTACCGATCTTCATTTGTTTAACCGATCTTTATTTGTTTTGTCGATCTTCATTTGTTGCAATTTGTACATTTTGCGTGTGGTAGTCATTTTGCGGTTTGCACATTTTGCTCCGGAGGGGACGACACTACCGGTAGTGTGGCTTGGTAGTGTAGCGGGTAAAAAGGGCTGCTAGTGCAGAATTATTCCCTACGACACTACCGGTAGAGTATTTGGTAGTGCGGTATCTTATAGTAGTGTCGATGGGAACGGAGATGTAAGACCTTTTAGAAATTACCCGCGACACTACTAGCTGGTAGTGTAGAAGGGAAAGAAATTTCCCCACGACACTACCGGTAGTGTGGCTTGGTAGTGTGGTGGGTAAGAAGGGTTTTTCGCTACTCTCAATAGATATACAAAGCGTGCGAGCGAGACCTCATTATCCATAGCACTTAGCTCGAGAGGAAAAGAGAAAGCAAATTGTGTACTCATATGTCAGTATTTTGAATCGCTGAGCCCGCTGGGATCCTATGGCGGCTCTATGTTTTTCATAATATCCAATAATCTGTAGTGATCTTACGATTAAAATAGAAAATTTTATATTTTCAACAATATTGTCGTGTTTAGTGTGTGAATAGGATATTACAAAACGCAATTATACGAAGAAAGACTCGTTTAACAGGTCATTTGTGACTTCGTTCATTCCATTTTTGACGTACATATTTTGCCAAATTGGATGTAAAATTTCACTGAAAGTTCAACTCATAACGTAGATTATGCATTTTCCTTCATACATAACACAATATTTAATGTGTAAATGCATTCTTGGAGGATATATAAGGCAGAAATAGAAAGGGCTGTTTACAATAAAATAGTCATGGGTAGGTATCGATGAGGATGTCGATAGTTCATTATAGTGACATTGCTACAAACAAACTTATCTGGATTTAATTTACTATAAATATGATTGATTTTTACTCGAACTGTGTTATTTAACCTTTTTTTAGGGTTTTGTGCCTATTTTAATATAATATTTCCAAAATTTGTGATCCATTTTGAGTTGAATTTTTATAATTTTACTTCACTTAAGGTACTCCACGCCACACCGGGATGTTTGCTGTACAAGGCGCAGATTAGCCTCTGCGTCGAATACTGTTCTCACCTTTGGGATGACTGTGCGAGGTACTTACTGGACGCGCTTGGCGCTATGCAGAGACGTGTTATCCGATTTCAATTATAGGTTGTCCTAAGATGACGGTAAGCCTCGAGCCGCTAGCGCAGCAAAGAACCATAGCGTCCTTGGCTGCCTTCTACTGAATGTATCACGGCGAATGTTCTGAAGAGCTCTTCAACCTGATCCCACCATCTCCTTTCCGATTCCGAACAACACGTCGGGCAGAGGTGCCACTCATATATAGCGGAGAGAGCGTTTCAAAAGATCGTTCCTCAGTCGAACTACAAAATCCTGGAACGACCTGCCCGCACATGTGTTTCCCTCATTTTACAATCCCGGGTTCTACAAGCGGAGCGTGAAGAGGCACATCATAGGGTCGCCAACTTGAGGACTACTGTCAGAAGTCTTGTGTGCTGTAAGCATGGCCCCCATTCGCTAGATGCGCCACGGCTTTCCATTAGTTTCCATCAGTGGCGACGTCAATTTGGCGAGGTTAATATATTTAAAAAAATCTACGAGTAATATCTTTTATTGTTACTAGGGTTCAATAATAAATGAGTTTCTAGGTTTCGTATTACGATAAGAGTTGGATTTTTAGTAAAATTTCAAATTCAATTGGCAAAATATATATGTACGGCAACAATGCAATGTACGATGCCATAAATTACGTGTTAAAAGTGTATTTTCACATTCACACACTGAATCAAAATTCGTAAAATCACTACAGAATTTCTAATATTACGAGTTACCCCATATAATCCCATTTTTACTTTTTCATAGTCGATTACATTCAAATTAACAATCTATTCCCCAAAACAAGAAGTTGGAGATGAAACTTCTAAGCACTTTGTGTGCTTAGAAGTTTCATTTCCATTCCATCCATTTATACAGATACTTTTATCGATAACATAGGTGTGACCATTCAACAACACTATTTAACCCACACATAGATCTTTCATTTTTGGTCTCGTCTTCAGTTTGACACTGTTCATCTTGTACATTCTAAATCTATGGAAATAACCAAATTGTATACCGTCATTGACTGACAGTGACGTTATTGGCAGCTTTTTGACAATGTAGCTAGTCAGCAAAATATTAGTTCCGTTTCAGGACTTTTTTGCCAAGCTATACCTACCTATAATGCCCTTCATGGTCAACTCAGCCCACATCCCATTTAGCCCGCGGGCTCAGTTGACCACGTTCGCTTTTTTTTTGGGAGTAACTCAGCCCACTAACCAGCCAACTTGCCCTGCGGGCTCAGTTAACCACTTGCTATGACTATGGGTCTACTCAGCCCGTGGGCTCAGTTAACCACTTGGCACGGCTAAGGGTTTACCCAGCACACTGACAAAACAAAATATCCATTTAAACTGCCGAATCTATCTGTCATTGAATTATTGCTCTTTTTTGCATAAATTAAAACATTTAAACAAACAGCGAATGGTTTTTTATTTGGAATTTATTTAAATAAAAATAATTAGAATTTACTTTATTATCCATATTTTATTTCTTACCCTAAAACTAAATAACTACAATCTAGCTATTTATTAATGCAATGGCATACTGCGATCCATTCAATCAGACTAGGGAAAGTAACTACATTCTTAAATGCTCAATACACAATTCTAAACTTTTTTTTCATGTTTCGAAGTCCGTTAGTATCTCTATAATTTTATCAGTTACTTCGATGTTTTCATTTCTTCTTTTAGTGAAATTATTGCTTCTTATTTTGTTCACATCCTTTTTTATTAACCGTTCTAATACTACCAGGAGTTGTATAATATTTGGTTTGGTTTGGTTTATAATATTTGTAATTGAAAGAATCTTATAGTAATTCCCTAAATCTGCCCATTTGCATATTGTGTCCGCGCACTGGATGTGTGCTGGGTAAACCCTTAGCCTAAGAATACTAACTACCTAGAAACCCTCTCGCCTCGTGATCACTGCAACAAAAACTGCCGTACTAACGCATGATTGTGTGCGTGAGCGTGCTGTCTTACATACGCCTTGCGTCAGTGTGTAGTGACGCCGGCTAAAGACACTTCCCATTTTTTCGGGAAACTAATCATGCTAAAGTTTTGTTCTCAAGTTATCATAAAATGGAAATAATTTATAAAATGGAATTGTAATGTCTATCTGTATGATTAAGTTAGACATTTTAGATGTTTCTAGATACGCAGATGCATGTCCGGCCAAGTTATGTAAAAGAAACTGGCGATATTTACATCAAGAGCTCTTTATAGCCCTCTATAACTTGAAACGTATTTTCGCGAATAATATATAAAATGTCTATCTGTATGATTATAGATGTTTCTACATACGCGGATGCTTGTCCGGCCAAGTTATGTAAAAGAAACTGGCGATTTTACATTAAGAGGTCTTTATAGCCCTCTACAAATTGAAACGTATTTTCGCGGATGACATATAAAAAGTAGTGTCCGACCGAAACTGGTTTTCCAGCCGAAACCGAAACCGAAACCGAACTTTCGGCCCCAGGAGCAGTTTCGGCCGAAACCGAAACCGAAACCGAAACTCACGTGTTCACAATGAAAAAAAAAAAAAAAAAAAAACAGCCAAGTGCGAGTCGGATTCCCGCACAGAGGGTTCCGTTACGAAAATTGGGCACAAAAATTACGTTTGTAGTTTGGATGCTTTTTTCTGATTTTAGTAGGTATTTCTTGCTATAGCGACAACAGAACAAGGTGAGGTGGTGGTGGCAGTGTCTCTTGATATCGCCAACGCTTTCAACACCTTGCCCTGCAGCTGCGTTTGGGAGGCGCTTATTTACCATGGAATGCCTCCATACCTTCGTCGAATTGTCGGGGCCTATCTTTCTGAGAGGGCCATAACTTACCCGAGCTGGCTAGGGCTGGGTCGGCAAGATGTCGTGTGGTGTTCCATAGGGATCGGTCTTAGGACCGCTTCTGTGGAACATCGGTTACGATTGAGTGCTGCGTGGTCCGTTGCTCAGAGGTGTCGGCGTAACGTGTTACGACGACACCCTCATTACAGTGCGAGGAGCAACGCACCTAGACGCAGCCCTAAAGGCCACCTGCGAGATCCAGTTTACCTATAGGGGGCGTCAGCATTGGCATCGAGCTCTCGACGACGTATCTGGGACTCGTACTCGACAGCCGGTGGAACTTCGTATACCATATCCGAAGTTTGGTCCCATAGATGAGGGAGGAGGGCATCAGCTGCACTTTCGCGATTTTTGTCCAATATCAGGAGACCCAAAGCTCCCTGCAGGAGACTGTACCTTGGGATCGTTCGGAGCATGGCCCTATACGGGGCCCTCGTATGGGCGGAGATCCTAATGGCCAGCAATGCGGCTAGATTGCTTAGCCCGCAGAAGGCGACGGCTGTCAAGGTGATAAGGGGATACCGCACGATCTCAGTTGTGGTGGCATGTCTTCTAGCCGGGACCCCTCTATGGGACCTGGCAGCAAGGGCCTTTTCGTCTTTGCTTAAATGGCGCAAGGAGGCGCTGGAGCGGGGCCATAGGCCTCTCCCTGTGAGCAGGTCATGTTCGTGAAAGAGACGGCGGGGAGAAAGCGGGAGAGAACTCTTCCACAGTGTGCGGTGGCGCCCCATACTATCGGCTTCGATGACCGGGGGCCTGAGGACGGTGACACGGCTGGTTACCGTCCTTACAGAAGCAGGCCTTAAACGATAGCGTGACGTGAGAGATTCATGCAGCCCCCCCTCAAGAAGCGGGAAAACAACTGAATAATCCCCTAAAGACGCGGCTGCAGTATGCATCATTCCGAGGGCATACTCGGGGCTCCCAACCGTAGGCTGTTAGGTAGGATACGCGCGGTTTTTAGTCGATAGGACTACTGTATAGTAAAAATTTTAGGCCTCTATCTGACACGGTTCCAGCGATGCAACCTCGTGACTATTGGACAGAGGGACGGCTTAGCCTCATGTCTCGGTAATAGGGTCCCGCTTTAACCCTTCCGTGCGAGAGTTCGACTAGCTATTGGCCGGTTATTTTTTCAATAGGTGCAGCAAGTTCCAAGTGCCATCAATCAACGGTATAAATCTTCTCAGGTGTTTATTTTAGAAATATCTCCACCTAAAGATGAGTTTCTTTCTTTTACGTGTTGAATTGCTCACAGATGCTATTGCGAACTCCTACAGACTAAAACCACAGTGCCCTGCTACTAGCTCTTGGCTGGTTTTGGTTACATTCTGAAAGTATAGAACTAAAACTGGACAACAGTGAGCCGGACTAGCTCACGTAGGGTTCCGTACAAGAAAAGCAGCAAAAAATCAAGTAAATGGTATGGGAGGCCCCTTTAATTTATTAATTTGTCTATTTTAATTATTTGTTGCTAAAGCTTCAACAGAAATACATCATCTGTAAAAAAAAAACCTGTCTAACTATCAAGGTGCATGAGTTACAGCCTGTTGACAGACAGACATACGACCAACGAAGTCAACGGAATCGACAACAAAGGGGTTGGGTTATGTAATGTCCTAGATCACCTTTTTAGGATTCTGTGTAAATTTGATTTTTATAACTATTGATGGAAGTCCTTTGTAAATCTGTAAATCTTCGTTTAGAAACATGTTAACTGGTTGAACTGACCCCAACCACGTCACAAGCAGAGCCAGGCACTCAAAATTCACGAACACGTGAGTTTCGGCCTGGCCGAAAGTTTCGGCCCATTTTGGCCGAAACCGAAACTGAGGCCGAAAGTCGATTTTTTGGCCGAAACTGGCCGAAACCGAAACCGAAACCGAAAGTTCGGTCGGTCACTAATAAAAAGTATAGATACGTTACCCACACTGCGCAATGGCAAGACAAATGGGAGGCAATTGCCCACAGAGTTACGCACCAACCAGTGTCGCGACAACATACTTTGTGAAAGTACTAAGAGCAGTATTTCATATAATGTTCGTAAAGAAATGTAAAAAACATGCCTTTGTGTATTTTCAAACGATAAAAAAATACACTATAACTGTGATTTATAAAGTAAATCATTTATGCCCAAGTACCTACATACAAGTTTTTTTCTCAACAATGTGTAATGTTTTGATACAACTTGTAACATCAGTGCGCTTTTTTTATTGCGGCTGGCCGGCTGCACACTGGTCCGTATTTAAAATAGGTGGACACACGATCTAAGATGTCAAATACTTTTGGGAAAAAAATAGTAGTACGAGTACGCATTTCTGGTTAATTTTGCAATTCAATATTGATGGCCGCGCTACCGTTGTAAAATTTCATGTTGGATACCGTATATGGGGTTTGTTGGTATGCTGAGTTCGAATTTCGGGTTAATTTAGAGATCCAATATGGCCGCCGCGCCGTTATCACAAAATTTCATGATGGGTATCGTTTAAGGGGTTTTTTGGTATGCCGAGTACGAATTTCGGGTTAATTTAGAGAACCAATATGGCCGCCGCGCCGTTATCACAAAATTTCATGATGGGTATCGTTTAAGGGGTTTTTTAGTATGCTGAATACGAATTTCGGGTTAATTTAGAGATCCAATATGGCCGCCACGCCGTTATCACAAAATTTCATGATGGGTATCGTTTAAGGGGTTTTTTGATATGCTGAGTACGAATTTCGGGTCAATTTAGAGATCCAATATATCCGCCGCGCCGTTATCACAAAATTTCATGATGGGTATCGTTTAAGGGGTGTTTTGATAGGCTGAGTACGAATTTAAGGTAAATTTTGCAATACAAGATGGCCGCCGCACCACCGTTTTAAAATTTCATGTTGATACCGTATAAGGGGTTTTTTGGTATGCTGAGTACGAATTTCGGGTTAATTTAGAGATCCAATATGGCCGCCGCACCGTTATCACAAAATTTCATAATGGGTATCGTTTAAGGGGATTTTTGGTATGCTGAGTACGAATCTTATGTCAATTTTGCAATCCAAGATGGCCGCCTTACACCGTTGTAAAATTTCATGCTGTATATCGTATGAGGGGTTTTTTGGTATGCTAAGTACGAATTTCAGGTTAACGTTTGCCATCCAAAATGGCCGCCGTGCCACTGTTGTGAAATTTCATGTTGTATATCGTTTATGGGGTTTTTTGGTATGCCAAATACGAATTTCAGGTAAATTTTGCAATCCAATATGGCTGCCTCGCCACCGTTGTAAAATATCATGTAGCATATCGTTTAAATGGAATTTTGATATGCTGAGTACGAATTTAGGGTTAATTTTGCAAAATTATCTTGAAATTCGTACTCAGCATACCAAAAATCCCTTAAACGATACCCATCATGAAATTTTGTGATAACGGCGCGGCGGCCATATTGGATCTCTAAATTAACCCGAAATTCGTACTCAGCATACCAAAAAACCCCTTAAACGATACCCATCATGAAATTGTGTGATTTCGGCGCGGCGGCCATATTGGATCTCTAAATTAACCCGAAATTCGTACTCAGCATACCAAAAAACCCCTTAAACGATACCCATCATGAAATTTTGTGATAGTGGCGCGGCGGCCATTTTGGATTGCAAAATTGACCCGAAATTCGTACTCAGCATATCAAAAAACCCCTTAAACGATACCCATCATGAAATTTTGTGATAACGGCGCGGCGGTTATATTGGATCTCTAAATTAACCCGAAATTCGAACTCAGCATACCAAAAAACCCCTTAAACGATACCCATCATGAAATTTTGTGATTTCGGCGCGGCGGCCATATTGGATTGCAAAATTATCATGTTATCACCCACATAGATAGATTATAGTCTGAAATGATACAAGTTTTATCCCGGGAATGAGTTCCCATGAGTCGCGGAAAAGAGAACAAAATTTCACGCAGGCGAAGCTGCGGGCATCAGCTAGTCTATAATAAATGTTACATTACACGCGAATGCTCGTTTCGGTCAGGGAGGTAGCATCGTAACGTAATGCTCGAGTCGAATCTATAAATGTTACATTACACGCGAATGCTCGAGTCAGTCAGGGAGGTAGCATCGTAACGTAATGCTCGAGTCGAATCTATAAATTTTACATTACATGCGAACGCTCGTCGGTCAGGGAGGTAGCATCGTAACGTAATGCTCGAGTCGAATCTAATTTGTTACATTACAGGCGAATGCTCCCGGTAAGGGAGCACCTTAACACGTCCGGCAGTACGAACTGTACCTACCCAAGTCTAGTGGTATGAACTCCACATATGAACTAACGAAACGTAAAAGACTTTTTGAAATCCAACCAGTAGTTCCCGAGATCCTAGCGTTCAAACAAACGAACAAACCCTTCAGCTTAAGAACATTTGTACAGATTTCACCATTTATAACTCACATTTAGGTATTTTAAATGATTTCCTTAATTTAAAGTATGCCAAGTTTCTCGTTACTGAGTCCGAACAATTGTATAGGTCGATTTTCACTATTCTCGACTCACACTTGACCGTTTCCAAATTATTTATTTTACGACTCTCTAATAATTTAGTCCCATTTCCATACCTAGGTAATTCTTTACTTATTTAATTTGGGGAATTCTGAATTGGAAACTGGCAACACCAACAAAAATGTCAAGATGGAGTCGAAGAAATTAGACATGCGTAAATAAATAGATTTCATAAAATTGTGATAAGTTTCGAGTTACTTACAGACATTCCTGGCTGTTTTTAAATATTTTCTGTAATTTCGACACACTTTTATTGTACAATTCGACATTTTAAACAATAAAATTTTGTCACGTGACACAAGCTTATCCCTTTACAACAGAATGTGCACTAAATGGCGGATCGGCACTTATCCGCCAACTGTTAGCGCTTAAAATTTTGGACGCTTTGCTGTCGTTCAGAGACTATCTACCTACTTAACACATCTCTGCCCTTAGCCGTGCCAAGTGGTTAACTGAGCCCACGGGCTGAGTAGACCCATAGTCATAGCAAGTGGTTAACTGAGCCCGCAGGGCAAGTTGGCTGGTTAGTGGGCTGAGTTACTCCCAAAAAAAAGCGAACGTGGTCAACTGAGCCCGCGGGCTAAATGGGATGTGGGCTCAGTTGACCATGAAGGGCTATAATCCCTGTACGTGTTAGATAATTTTGGAAAAATAAATACGTGTTGATGTTCTCGTTAGTGTTTTAATTTAATAAGAATTTCTACAACTACATGATATATACAACTTAATGAATATGCCCATTTTTTAAAATGCCCCTTTCCTAAAATATCCCCTCGTACCACAATGCCCCTTTTCCAGAATATTCTTTTCTCAAAATGTCCCTTCGTGTAGTGTAATTAAATCCTGTGATAAGTGCCCATAGGAGCACATATTCTCCGATTGCTCGATTGCTAGACTGGCAATTCTTTACAAACGTGAGGGGATAAAAAGACAACAATAATGTGGTTCATTATTCATATTATAATACATTAAATTAGAAGACGGTGCCACGTGTGGCGACCGACGGTGTCCCGTTTTGCGACGGGTAAGGGTACAAAATGTCGCTACCCCTATACATCCCGAGGGTGTCGTAAGAGGCGACTAAGGTAACACTTTCACAAAAAGATCCATTGCGTAGAGAAGGAAAACTCGAAATGTAAACTGTCAACCGTAGCAGTAAAATGATAATCGTAAGGGCGAGGGCGCACTTGCGGTTATCGCGGCGGTTTTTAACCTCAAAATGTCATCAAACTGTCAAAATCAATGAAATCAAGTCAATGTCTTGACATTTTGAGGTTAGAAACCGCCGCGATAACCGCAAGTGCGGCCTCGCCCTAAGCCAAGTTGTAGGCCTCATGGGCGGCTTCAAAAATTTCAACTGCGGGTCGCGGCGACCTACGCCTGTCCTTTTTAACACGGCAATAGGCTCACCACCTATTACGTGGGTGGGACATAAAACAATATAATAAGGTGGAAAGTGGGTGTGTACTATGCGTCTGCCCACCCCTTGGGGATAAAGGCGTGATTATATGTATATATGTAAATTAGAATACGATTCAGTCAACAATGATTTATTCTCATATTTTATCTTAACATACGTTTGTATTTAACATTCACATCCAACATTTATACTTATATTAGGTAGTTCAGGGCTGTCCAAACTAGATGGGACCCAGGGCCAACAAAAATGGCTAAATACATTGGAGGGCCGCAAAATATTTAACAAAGTAAAATACATGTATAATAGTAGGTATCATTAACTAACTTTCTGGTTGATTTGTCTTTTACAATTCTGTCAACATCAACCTCAATATTAGTAGTAGCTAGACGCAGTGAATGTTATAGTGAACACAAAGGTAGGTAGGCACTGCCCATCATCGAGCCCATTTTTAGTCCGAAAGTCGTCAGTTTCGGGAAACGTTCAATAAGGAGCTTAAAAAATTCAATTCCTTCTGCCCTTGTAAAAGGAGTCTGATTGCAGATCACACAGTTCCAGTCGATATTCAATCTTCACACTCAACTGCGACCGTTAAGGGATAAGTGAAGAGATTGACTTGAGACCAAACTTCGGAAATGATATCCGAAGTTCCACCGGCCACCGATTACGAGCCCCAGATACTTCATCGAGGACTCGATGCCGATGCTAACGCCCCCTACCTGTAGGCTGGATCCATCCAAGGTCCGTGGAAGCACAGATCCTCGGATTTGAGAAGAGTGACCTTGAGACCCAGCCACCGTATCCGACCCACGACTTGAGCAACCCTTGCCATGGCCTTAAGTGCTGCGTCTCGGTGCGTTCTTCCCCACGCTGTAACGAGGGTGTCGTCGGCGTAACACGTTACGCTGACCCCTCGGAGCAACGGACCACGCAGCACCCAGTCGTAACCGATGTTCGACAGGAGCGGCCCTAAAACTGATCCCTGTGGAACACCGCACGACACATCCCGCCGACCCGGCCCTAGCCAGCTTGAGTAAGTTATGGCCCTCTCGGAGAGATAGGCGCCGACAATTTGTCGGAGGTAGGGAGGCACTTCATGGTAAATAAGGGTCTCCCTAACGCAGCTCCAGGGCAAGGTGTTGAAGGCGTTGGCAATGTCAAGAGACACCCAGTCGTAACCGATTTTCGACAGGAGCGGCCCTAAAACCGATCCCTGTGGAACACCGCACGACACATCCCGCCGACCCGGCCCAAGCCAGCTCGAGTAAGTTATGGCCCTCTCGGAGAGATAGGCGCCGACAATTCGACGGAGGTAGGGAGGCACTTCATGGTAAGTAAGGGCCTCCCTAACGCAGCTCCAGGGCAAGGTGTTGAAGGCGTTGGCGGTGTCTCTTGACATCGTCAGCCAAACTGGCTGTCCGCCAGATCAGGCCCCACGCGTGTGAGCGCCCGACGAGGCGTTGTGCAATAATGCAGAGACGTGCTATCCGAATAATTGGTTGTCCTGAGGTGACGGAAGGCCTCGAACCGTTGGCGCAGTGAAGAACCATAGCGTCCTTGGCTGCCTCCTACCGAATGTATCACGGTGAATGTTCTGAAGAGCTCTTCAACCTGATCCCACCCTCTCCTTTCCGATTCCGAACAACGCGTGCCGGGCAAAGATGCCACTCACACACAGTGGAGGGATCTTCGCCAGAACTGAGCGTTTCAAAAGAACGTTCCTCTGTCGAACTATAAAAACCTGAAACGACCTGCCCGCACACGTGTTTCCCTCATCTTACAATCCCGGGTTCTTTAAGAGGAGCGTGAAGAGGCACATCACAAGGCCGCCAACTTGAGGACCACTGTCAGAAGTGGCCCCCAATCGCTAGATGCGCCACGGCTTTCCGTCAGGCTAGTGGCGACGTCAATTTGGCGAGCTAAATATAAAAATAAAGAAAAAAGATAAAAGGATTCTGCGGGCCGCAACAATTGACGCCGCGGGCCGCATGCGGCCCGCGGGCACTGCTTTGGACAGCCCTGAGGTAGTTCATAATACATATCAATGGTTCAAATCATTATCAAAATATTATCAGGTAAAATGTATGGCCATTCCCTTTGTAACCAAAATAGTTTAGTATGATCTAACATTTACACGAACAACTGGTTAAGTACATACATTCCAACATACTAAAGAGGTAGTGATGAAGGATGCTGAAGATGCTAAAAGGAAGATAGAGAAATGAGCGACAGAGAGTTCATCCTCACACTCTACGTCTGGAGCGTTCGAGCACTGTTAGATCCGATAGGGGCTTTCTTCTGCGCACGCTTAGATTGTGGAATGAACTCCCAGCCTCGGTTTTCCCAAACGCCGACAGTATGGGGTTCTTCAAAAGGGGTCTTAGAAGGTTTTTACAGGGTTTGCAGCGCTAGTGTGCCGCCTGTGGTGTTCCAAACGTTCATAGGCTGCAGTGACCACCAGTACTCGGTGGGCCGTATACTAGTCTGCCACCTTAGTGGTATAAAAAAAAGGGACATTGCAGTTCCAGAGAAGACTAACTGACTGACTGGCATAGCGGATATTTAGTACCTTCCCCGATAGCACTTCTCCGAAAAACACTTTCTCGAATGATATTTTTTCGAATACACTTAACCGAAAACAGTTTCTCGAAAAAAAAGTAAGATGCAGGTCGTGGTAAGGAAGCGTGTGTTGTAGCGGTAATAGTTCGGCATGGCATCCATGAAGTATTTTTATACATAAAATTTAATGTCTCTTATTATAACTATGCCTCTGCCTACCCCTTCGCGGATAAAGGCGTGACTATATGTATGTATGTGTTATAACAATTTGTCTTTTTTCATACCAATCATTATTTTTATGAGTACCTAGGTACCTTCTCTTTGTAAATGCGTTTTTCATTTAAACTAGGTAAGTAATATTTAGTTTCTTTACACACTGAGATTTAACTTTAACGTTCAGTCTAACACATTTTACATTAATAAACATATATAATGTACTAACATGTAGGTAGATATATATCTACTTATCAGAGGTGGCCAATTTGATCACTCGAGAAATACTGTTTGCTGACGACACCTTGTGCGATCTAGCAATAACCACTACTAGAAATTTTCTTGAACTCCGCGATCAAACAGTTGACCACCCTTGATATAGTATCTTATAATTCCTTAATATAATACATATAAAATATTGACTTAGTTTTGTGAATGATCAGTCAAGGATTTCATTACTATTATTCACAATTTTATACCTTTATGAGTCTATTATTTACTTAGTGACTTAAATATGTAGATTATATGACTGACTATGAGAACAATGCTGTTAGGTTCTACTGAGAACTATGAGGTACCTACAAGCCAGCCTCACCTGCTAGTGGTGTACCTGCTGGTTAACGAACGAAGTTATGGCGAGAAGGAAAAGGGGAAACCTTTTTTTTGTCTTTTTTTTTACGTGAGGGAAAATCCTCATAGGATGCTATGCCGGACTCTTACCGACTAAAAACCTCACGTAACGCCCAACAGCCTGTGGTTGGGAGTTACGTTACATTAATACGAAAAACTTTATTCTGAAAGTTAAAATTTCATAATCTCGAAAGTCAAAAATCCGTTTCAGAAATCTTTTTTATTAAGAGTCAGAATTTCAATATTCCGAATGTTTATAATTCCGTCTAATTCCGAAATTCCGAATCGTCTAATTCCGAACCATTTAATCAATCATCCAATCCAAAATCCGCCACTTTATAACTACGAATTTCGATTATTACAAATCCGAAATATCGTTAATACGAACTCCAATTAACTATCGAAAATTCGAAAAAACACATTGTCCCTAATATAAAAGCTTTGTCAAACTAGCACTGAAGCGCTCGTAGCCCCGCTTAAGTTTTTGTAAACGATCTCTGTCAGTAAGCTACTTTTGTTATGGCTGGCTGCAACGTGGCCATAACAAAAGTAGCTTACTGACCTTAACCAAGTGCAAGTAAGCAGACAGGCGGACATGTATGCAGGCATTCATTAGCTTTCCAAAATTGCGTGACGAGTTGAGAGTGACGAGACAAGCTTGTTACTGCAATCGAAGAATGTCCTTCCTCCACGCTTCTAACTCATATTTCAAAGCACTCACCGGCCGCTGTCGCGGCACGCTCGCTTCGCTCGCGCGGCTCCTGCACAAGGGGTCACAGTTCTACTTAACTTAACCTAATTGAATCTTCTTTTACTGCTGTCACTCCGGGTAAGGACCACAGCAAGTCGGGTTTCAGTTTCATTTTCATGTTACACGAATACCTTTTTTTTTAACGTGAGGGAAAATCCTTCATGGATGCTATGCCGGACTCCTACCGACTAAAAAACCTTACGTAACGCCCAACAGCCTACGGTTGGGAGCCCGGGTAAGCCTTCGGAAGGATGTCCCAGGACTCCCAACAGACCTACGGCTACCATTGCGGCCTCGCCTAGGGTTCGGGTGCCATCCCGCGTCTTTGGGGGTTTTCGGGTGTCATCCTGCTTCATTAGCGGGGGGTGTGCGTGAACCCTTCACATCACGCTGCCGTCTAGGCCTGCTTCTATAAGGACGGTGAGCAGCCCCCTCACTGTCTTCAAGCCCTTGGTGATGGAGGCTGATAGTCTTCGACAAAGACACGTTGGCGGCGCCCAAGCCGCCGATTGCGGAACTCAGGTGAGAGAATTCTCTTTCACTCCACCCCGTCGCCCTTTCACGAGCAGGAAGATTCGGCGCAGCACCACAACTCCTGCTGGAGTCAACGAGCGAGAGAGTGTCCACGTCCAGACCTGCCAAGAGGACCTCACCACGCCGTGCACTCCACAAGCGTGTGGAGTGCTGTATCATCGCTGCGGTATTCGCGAATACCCTATTTAATTACAAAATCATTAAATATACTTAGGTACTTATTTATTTATAAAACTCTGGATGATACCTATCAATTTTAACTTTAAGCTGTACCTATTTGTTGAAAGTTATTACTTTAACAATGAATTTTCGAAAATTTGAAATTCGGAATAATGTTTTTCGGAAAAATAACAGTAGCTACTGACTTTTGGTTAATCGTACTAATGAAATTAGGAAAAATTTTAATTCGTACTTATGACTTTCGGATAAATGAATATCGTCCTTTTTAGTATTCGGAACTTTGATTCTTAAGAAATTCTTAGGAAATTTTGAACATCGGAAAAAACATATTTCGACATTTTTGCGTGTTCACTCTCCCGAAAACCTTGAAAAAGGCCTATTTCTAGCTTCGCTCGTTACTCAGCTGCTGCATCATTTGCAGGTGAAACTGAATTAGACCCTGAAGATCTCGATAGAAACCCCAATGCGCTATGGATAAGATACTTTGGGTTGATTAGAGAATGTTATAGCGATATGAATTCAGGCTTAGTAGATATAAAAGGACTGTAGAAAAATCTAGTCATACGTATAGTAGATATGATATACAGTTTGTTAGTCGTCTTCAATAATATATAGAAATAGGTGCATCTCACACTTATATAGAACATCTTAAACGTTTAACAGTTAGTCATTACACAAGTCTGAGGGATACTACCGTCTTTAATAGCAAATTAAAATCTTACTTTCACAGAGAGAATCGGATGGCGATTGTACTTGATATCAATTTTTTTTTAGGATTCCTTACCCAAAAGGTAAAAGCGGGATCCTGTTTATGAGACTTCGCCGTCAATCTGTTTGTCTATCACGAGACTGTATCTCAGGAATCATGATAGAGAGTAAACATTTTTACAGATGTGTTTCTATTATCGCTAAAACAAAAAAATACTAAAATCGAAAGACATTAACTATTTAAGGGGGACTGGCTCTCATACATAAAACGTGATTTTTCGACATTTTGGTACGGAACACACCGCGTGCGAGTTCGACTCGCACTTGTCCAATTTTTATTATTGTAAAGCCTTTAGTTAGATATATTTAGTACGATTCAAACTGTGAAAGTTTAAATAATATTAAACTTTTATTGCTCTAAAAGAGGGTAGTAAGCCGCCAGACGTCAGGGCGACGGCGTCGTGACGCTGACGTCACAACACAGCGACGTTAACTGATGACGTGGCACGCGACCTGAGGAGGCTCCTCAGTGTCGTCCGTTGGAGGTGCTAGCGTCGTGAGCTGCGTCGCTGTAGGTCTTCGCTAGGATCGATGACGATTGGTTTCTCCTGGAATAGGAAATGTTAATTTCATTGATAGAAGTTGAAGGACTGGTGGGTAGTTTAAAAAAATCAAAAGTGTTGCAAACATCTTGTCTGCCACCTTAGTAGTATAAATAAGTGATAGAAAAGGAAGTTTGTGAAAGTGCCTGCCACTCTCATACAGCGCAAAGAGAATCTTCGCCAGAATCGAGCGATAGTCAAGATCGTCTGTCGAATCAGACAAAATTGTTCTGCGTACCTACGTGTTGCGTTCCTCGTAAAAAAAAACAATTTAGCCTATCGCAGTCCACTGCACAACGTTATGTAAGCTTACTACGACTTTTTTGCACATTGTCATCTTAGCAAAATTAAGCTAAAATAAGCTTGTACATACTTGTATTATGGGAACTAAACTTCGACCTAGGATTAGAAATCAAAAAAAGGCTTTAAACTTCTCAAATGTTCTTCTAGAAAGTTCTCAGTAGCAAAACACAAGGTTCACCTCTTCGCAGCTTAAGTTCCAGCACAGCATGAGACGCCAATGCCGCAACCAGTACCGCAGCCAAAGCCGCCAGTTGTGTCTTCACACAGAGTATTTGTCGCGCCAAACACGCTAGGGCCAGCCCTGTGTGCCGGGCAGCGAGGGTCAGTGACCATGGGCCCCGCCAGCCAGGTCCGCCTATGCATATTCCAGCCTGAAGCAGAACAGTCAAGATTGATAATTCATTAGTAAAGGTAAAATATTCCCGAAGCATCTACTTTGGTGTTTCAGGAGTACATAATTAGATTTATCTTTAGTAAGTGCCATAAGGACCAACAAAAAAACGAAATTACTTTTGTACAGCCTTGCATTTTACAGGGTGCGGAGTGGTGGAATTTGTTCATCCTACATAATAATTGGAGCGACTGGCCCCACGTTGGGCGCCAAATAGCTTGTTGATTTATTCGAACAAACGAGTTTCGGATAACCGTTCCAGGCTCGTTGATTTGAGCAAAAGGTAAAAGGCAACCACTGTTTTCCAATCGCCAATATGTACTTAACCTACCTGTAAAACATCCCAAAGCGCTGCACAAGCTCCCCACGCAGCGGCCGCAAGCGCTGGCAACGCTAAATCAGTCCTTGCAGCTCTCCAGCGCAACAGCGCCAATATGAGCGACGCATGTGCCGCGCCACCTCCCATAGCGAGAGCTCCTCTTCGCCCTCTAGCGGCGGCCATGCTGAGAGTGCCGGCTGCTAACGCTTGAAAGGCCCCAGCTCCGCACAAGGCACGCCAAGCACACCACCAACCGTCTACACATACTCCATACCACTGGCAAGATAATGCAATAGTTAATAACAAATAGTTCCTATGGAATTTGCTAGTATCAATCTTAGGTGTCTTTATTGAAACTTAGATCACGATAAATATTGTAATAACATAACTTTATAGTCTTTATGACACGATGAAGTTTTCGAAAAAAGGTTTTTGAGCGATAGATAGAGATTCTGTCTCCTGATCTCTAGGCGTGCCAAACTTTAATATGAAATTTCAGTAGGACTCATCTACGAGCTAATATATTTGTGTAACCCATACCTATGTACAACAAACCATTAATATCGGGTTTTTGAATGCCTACAAAATGCTCAATTACGTTTTTATATTTCTAGGAATGACAATGCCTACCTTAATATAAGATGTATAAATAAATCCCTGTTGAAGTCCAATGAACAGCCCCATCGGTGCTCCTAGCAGCGCCCTCGGGTCTCGTACAATAGATCGGGCATCGGGCGGCGGTGCAGGAGACGACGTTGCTCCGTAAACGCCCAGCCCTACTGCTAATATGGCGAGGAATGCCCAGACTGCTACCAAGATCCTTCGGCCATCAGCATTCAGGACTGTTCCTGATAAAGTCTGCGTGTCTGGACATCCAGCTGCTCCACACGTGCGCTCCTGTGAAAAGAAACCGGTGAATCTTTAGGTTATAGATATTTGTAAAAAACAAAGGGGCTATAGATGAATCTAGGAAAATCACAAGAGAATATGTGGAGTCTTAGGTACACTTTGATCTTTTTTGGATTGGCTGCCTAATTTAAGACTATGTTGAGAAAGAGAGTCTTGACTGAATTTTAACCTCCGACTTCGATTTGACATTTGATAGATTACTAGGGGTATCTATGTGAATTTGCTTTTGCAATTTTATTATCATCTAAACTCTCAAGTTATCGACGGTCACTTACACCGTAATCTCGTATGTCATTCAGTAGGTCCACCAGCATTTAGTAGGTTTAGATAACACTGATAATGTAATGTCAAGAAAAAGTACAAACTAGCAAAAAATAGTTTACCTCATAATCATCTTCTAAAAAGTATTCTTCAGACGCTGGCCACTTTGGCGTTGAGAAGTTTATTGAAGATGGTGTTGACGGTCGTGGTATTTCTTCTGGCCAGATAAGGAGTGCACCTCCAAGTAATAACGACCCTGCGACTAGTCCTATATCCTGAGCAGCTCTTAAAGCTCTTAGTGCCCTTCGAAGAGCAACTTTTCTTCTAAGCTCATCGCCTGCCGATTGTGCTAATGAGGTTGCTGAAGCTGATAATGCTAAGGACATTGGTGATAATGTTACTCCACATATCCCATATAGTGGGAGTAAAACTGATAAAGGAGTTTCTACAGTATGAGCGGTTAGCAATACACAAACTGACGTATGAGAGATGGCTATTACGAGTCTTGTGCCTGTCTTTTGTAGAATTAGAGGGGAGAATGGAGCTACAATGGCAGCTATCGTGTACATTATCGCAAGTGGCATAGCACCAGCTTCTGCGCCTGCAAAAGCTGTAAAAGGGAGTAATGCTGTGGCACAGAGACCGCTTGAAACGCAAAGTAATAGGAATCTTCTGACTAGAGGTTTGGGTAGTTTGGGTGGTTGTCGAGCCAAGAGTCTTCGCATAGATGCTGCTCCGACCGAAGAGGCGGCCGATTCTCGCCGGCGGGTTGCAACGACAGGAGCTGGTGTTCGTGTCGCAGTTTTTTGCTTCTTCCAAGGCCATTCTTTCTTATATATAGTGCTCACTGGTATCTGTAGAAATAAGAAAAATGTTGAACTTTAGTTGTAATATCTGTTCTAGAATTTGATATCTAGGTAATGCGTATTACATTATCTACAATAATACTAACCTGAGTGATATAAGTTTTGTGCCTGTTTGGGTCGGAGACGGTGCGGACAGCAGCGCGGACAGGAGCCGGACGCGAGCGTTCCGTGAGGTCTGGTAGGCTGCCCATACGATCGTGCCGGCTACACACCGGCTGGCTGTCTATCTGCTCTCATATCTGTAATAAATCATGAAAAAGGAAAGAAATAAAACAAAAATAAATTTATTTTGTTGCAAATCACTGCTTTACGAAGCACGGTAAAGCTCGCAAGTAAATGAAACAAAGTGGTCGCGTAGTATGTCACCCATCCTAGAACCGACCATAGCGAAAGTTGCTTAGGTACAACGGGTCTTATTAGTCATGTTGTTAAGCGGAGTAGCGCTCATTATTTACAATCTGAAGGGGAACAGGTAATTTTCCTATCCAAAATCCAAATTTCCGTTCAATTCGTTATTCCTCCCTTACGATTGATTGTGGTTATCCTTAACTGTTGTACGTTAGGATTGAAGAATCGAGGGTGTGAGGTGGTTCCTCTCCCTCCCCTCCTTTATTATCATTCTACACCTGATTCCATTAGTGAAACACTGATCGTTAACAGAGCACAGTATACGGGTACTCTATTCCAACAGCACTTAAGTGCGTGTTTGCAGTAGTGCCGAAATGGTATTTATCGTCGCGAAAATCGACATCTAACCATCACAAGAAAATTGCCCGAAGGAACGTAAAATTTGCCACAAGTTAACGTTATTGGAGAAAAAACTATCGAATTTTGACGGACAATGGGTCTCTTCTTATCAATTCTTGAGGACACAGGGATTTACAGAAATTTACACATTCGACATTCTATTATCCCTATTCCTATCCCTACTTAAATGTAAGTAGAAGGAAGTAACTCTGTCTCTCTGTCTTTCACGCCTTAAAGGCTGGATCGATTGAGATGAAATTTGGTGTAGGGATAGTTCGAGGCCCTGGGAAGGACATAGGCTACTTTTTAACCGACTGCCCAAAAGGAGGGTTATGATTTTACGCGATAACGACTTCTACGCGGTCGACGCCGCGGGGTCACAGCTAGTTTTCCATAAAAAGAAACACGATACAAAAGGTTTTTGATGGTTTTTCTATCGCAGCTTTTTTGTAGCCTGGAAATGAGTATTAACGCGAATCTAAAACCATTTAGCTACTACGTATGCGAATGGCTAAACGAATAAATTAATCGTAATGAAATTACTCCTCTAAAATAATCTATTAGGATGTTTTATGTATACCTAGTGCTTTTATGTAGGAGACGCCATAGAGCAATACGATCTATGACACAGTGTATGGAGTCGTCCATCCTGGGGTATACTTCCAAGGGCTTACCCGGGGCTTCCAACCGTAAGCTGTAGGTAGGATACATGTGGTTTTTAGTCGGTGGTAGAAGTTCGGCACAGCATCCGTTGAGATTTCCCACACGTAAAATAAAAAAAAAAAGTTTTAATTGTATTGTGTAAGTTCCACAGTGACAGCCGATTGCCTTTGTAGTAGTGTAAATGAATAAGATTTTCCCTCGCAAATTATGACATACAGATATCTATACTAATATTATAAAGAGGAAAGATTTGTTTTTTGGTTGTTTGTTTGTTTAATTGTTTGTTTGTTTGTAACGAATAGGCTCCGGAACTACTGGACCGATTTGAAAAATTGTTTCACTGTTGGGAAGCTACACTCTTTGCGGTGAACATAGGCTATATTTTATTCCCGTATTCCCACGGGAACGGGAACTACGCGGGTGAAACCGCGTGACGTCCGCTAGTATTATGTAAAGAGCAAACATGCTATGTCTACTCTCTTTGTACTGGTCGTGTTGCTCTTGAGACGCAGACTAGGCCACGAGTGTCAGCTCAAGTTCAAGTTCAAGTTCTTTATTTGTTGAATATGGTAGGTACAATGGTGTTATTAATATAAAATATAAGTTACAGCATATTCTGCCAGGATTGGCGTACAAATATATACATAATTTTCAATTAACATCTAGTAACGAAAGATTTATAAATGTCATGCAATTCGTGTACAAAACCAATTATTAATAATTATGGAATTAGTATTAAATAGTATCCTTAAAAAAGTCGTCAATATCATAGTAGCACTTGTCACATAACAGATCCTTAAGTTGCTTTTTAAATAAGTTAATAGGCATTATTTTCAAATATTCAGGAATCTTATTATATATTTTGGGAGCTAGACAGAATACGCTATTCCACATAAGGGTTGTTTTAGAAGGTCGGATACACAATATGTTATCCATACCCTTGCGTCTGTTTCTTTTAACCACATCAGACAACTTTAGGAATAGGTGAGAATTAGACTTTACAAAGACAGCTGTTTCAAGTACGAACATAGACGCAAGTGTTAGTATTTTGTAAGTTTTGAAATAGGGCACGCAGCTGTCAGTCATTTTAAGACCAAACATGGCTCTTATACACTTCTTCTGGGATTTAAAAACTGTCACTTTGTTAGTGGCATTGCCCCAAAAGATAACGCCGTACCTCAATGTCGATGCCACAAGACCATGGTATGCAGTAAGTTTGGCATCTGTATTAACTATTTTAGCCAGCCTATGTAGCGCATAAGCTGCACTGCTCAATTTATTATTAACAGCTTCCATTTGGTATTTCCAGTTAAGCTTCCTGTCAATGAGTAATCCTAAAAATTTTGCTTTATCTGTGTCAGCGATCTTATTATTTTGAAATTCTACACTCATTACCGTTGAGGGTTGTCTTTGACTAAAATGCATTATTTGAGTTTTATTTATGTTTATTTTTAAGTTATTATTCATCAGCCATGATATGATATTTGATAGCGTTATATTAACTTCTGTTTCATATGAGTTCATATTTACACAAGGTATTGTTACTGTGCTGTCGTCGGCAAAAAGAGTCATTTGGTAGTCTATTGCTCTAGGTAAGTCGTTAATATAGATTATAAACAATAAGGGACCCAAAACGCTGCCCTGTGGAACGCCAAAAAACGTTGTGCGCTGTTTTGACAGGTAAGTAATTTCATGCTTTGTTTTTGAATTTAGTTTTGTTATAGCAGTCATCTGTTTTCTATTAGTTAGGTAAGTGTCAAATAAATCTAAAATATTTCCTCTTAGGCCATAGCAATTTAATTTGTATTTTAGTATGTCATGATCCACATAGTCAAAAGCCTGCGTCATGTCACAGAATACAGCACAGGTGGGAATTCTACGGTCAATATTTGTCATAATTGTATTTAAAAAGTCATATATAGCTTGATTAATTGTCATATTTTGTCGAAATCCTTTTTGTTCTAAACATAGAATATTGCGTTTCTCGAGATATGAATAAACTTCCTTATATATATATTTTTCAAAAACCTTCGAGAATACTGATAAAAGCGCAATTGGTCTGTAATTTTGCATTTGTTCTTTATCCTCTTTTTTATATAGGGGTTTTAAGATCGAGATCTTTAGAGCTTCAGGAAAAACACCGTGACTAATACTTAAATTCAGAATATGACTTACATGACCACATATTAAATCTCCTACAAGTTTTATGACCTTTGTTGCTATTCCATCATGTCCCACACTCTTAGTATTTTTGAGACCTCTTATAATATGTAGAACATCAATTGGTTTACTGGGATACATGAACATTGATGTTTGTTGTGAGGTTATTTTATTAGTTGAGTTTTTACGTGAACCTGGTACCTTAATAATTTTGTCAATAAAATAATCATTAAACATGTTTGCAATTGCCCTTGGGTTTTCAACGATTTTATTGTTAGCTCGAATTTTAGTTATGGCGTTTTCCGGTAGATTTAAATTACGCTTATTTATTATTTTCCAGGTCGCTTTATTTTTATTCTCCGATGTTCGTATATTATGGTCATTTTGAGAACGCTTAGTTAAATTAATAATCTTTTTGTAAAGCTTTGTGTAATCGCTATACTTTAGTTTGTTTATTTGTGTTGGTTCTAGTCTAGATTTCCACAGTAACTGCCTTTTTTTAATACTACACAATTTGATTCCACGAGATATCCATTTTGGCTTGCTGTTAACTGTTATTCTAAGACGTTTATTAGGAAAACACAAATCGTAGAACAATTTAAACTGTTCATAAAATAGGTTGTATGCTTGGTTTGGATCTGTTGTAGAATATATGTCAGTAAATGTCAATTTCTCTATGCAATCTCTAAACTTTGTGATGTTGTCATCTGAATAATCTCTTTGATATTTGTACCAGTGTTTAAGTATACACATTTTATCAATGGGACATTTCAACAACTGTGCGGTGTGGTCTGATAAAGCAAACTCTATCACAACCGCTTTACATTTTTTATGAAAATTATGTGCAAAGTTATCTATGCATGTCTGTTTTGCTAACCTAGTCGGTTGTTCTAAGGCTAAACTTAAATTAAAACGTTTCAGGAGACATATTAGTTTAACAGTTTCGTTTTTCTCCTTTTTCAATGCGTCAATATTTAAGTCACCAGCTATAACTAAGTACTTATAGCTTTTTCGAGATAGTAGTATTAAAATTTGTACTAATTTTTCAAAAAAACATATTCAGATTCCCATTTTTATATACACATAATATAATAGTTTTGTAAGGAGATAATTTAATTGCACAACATTCGATTATATTAGGTAAGGATATTTGTGATATCTCTGGTAATTCGCACCAGGAAAGTCCAGCTCTAATTAAAATACATGCTCCGCCTCTTTTAATATCCCGCCTACTATAATACGCAGCCAAAATATAGTTAGGCACATCAAGATGTGTTTCATTTTGTGACATAAAGTGCTCAGTAATACATATAACATCAACTGTTTGCCTTTTTTCTGATAATTCATCAAGGCAGATAGTAAGTGAATCTGATTTATTTATCAAACCTGCAATATTTTGGTGTAGGATATACAAATATTTATTCACGAAAAAAACTATCAGAAGTTGCATCATTGATTTGAACACTTTCCACACCTTGGTCACAGGTTTGAGTAGACACAGAAACATATGACTTACCCTTATTTAATATATTACAGTCACATGTTACATTAGATTTATTTTTTATATAGTTATTATAGTTCTGTAAATAATTTATTTTTAATACTTCTTTTAATATATAGCGACTAATAAAATATGGCACATTATGTCTATAAGGAATATAAGATTCATAGTACATGTTCACAAACGTGGCATTATGATGCTTATCACACATGAATCTGAGTTCATAATTTAATTTACTGATATTTAAAGATTTATTGTATGGGATCTCAGCCAAAAGAATGTTGGTATTATCTGTACAACTGAGAAAATAAGTAAGGCTGGTTTTAAACTCATAGGGATTAACATCATTTTTGCCCCCTAATACTACAACATAATCATTATTAGTTAACAATGATTTAATTTCGTTTAATGATGTATTTAGTATTTGTGATAGTCTTGCACCTGGTTTCCAATAGCATGTTACTTTGTAGTCATTTCCCACCAATCTTTGAAGATTTTTTTGTAGCCCCCAACCCTGTTCGTCGGCAATTATGAAGATCTTCTTTTTTCCTTCGAGAAAACTGTCATAACTTTTGGGAGATACATTTGTTTTTTTTACTGTATCAGACTCAGAATCTGTCTGATCGAGTTTCTTTGGTGCGTCAATTTTCGATATAGACAGTCCATTTGTTTGCTGATTTGTTATAAAGCAATTATCTTTGTTTGAGGTATTTTCCTGATTAGTGTTGTACTTCGGTTTAGTGCTTAAGCTAAAGTCTGTTGAACCACAGTTTTTGATCAATTCTGATCCCACTTCCGGTTCCTCCCTCGATATTGGTGAAGAGTCCATATCTGTCAGCACAAGAGACGCATTTGTAAATGTATCTGTGAGACGCCGTTTGACGCTCCCTTTTTTTGTGCTCAGTATATTCCTACGACGCGATGATACGGGACTTCTACAAATTTTTTTTAGAATTTCTATTTCTTGTACTAATTGAGCAACTTGTTTTTTTAATTCCACATTTTCTAAAATTATATTATCTAATTCATTTTGAGTGCTCAGTAGATTGTTTTTAATATGGCTCAGTTCTGACTTCATTTCTTCCCTGCATAGAGAAAAATTATGGGAAGATAGCTCTAAACTTTTTCCCAATATCTCTTCCGATCGGGACGAGCGCAGTGAAATACTCATGTCAAAATTTTCCATAGACGTAGACTTAAAATTATGCTTCCTCATTGTAACATTATTTTGTTGTTCCATCATTGTAACAGAAAACAGCGCTTTTTTTTCCAAATGGTTTATCACAGTCACATTAAAAGAACAGTCAAATTATTAAAGAAATATGTGAATAAAGATTTGTGACTCGACTCAATATAACATATGCAAAGTTTTTGCTAATTTTATGATGGGTGTCAATAATTGGGTGCAGTCATAGATTTAAAATTTTTCGCTGGTGCAGTCAAATCATGCACGTATGGTACTGGAACGCTATGCTGTATGCTACTGGAACGCGCTGTCAGAATGTTCAAAGTTACATTAAATCATAGTTTTTGGAGCCTGGAACGCAACGTCTTGCTGTTATGTTGTTATACTTGCTTCTTGGATGACACAATGATATTGTTTTCAAACTTTTAACGAGTCAAATGAAAAATATGATTTCGGCGGGAAACTTTCAGACAAGCATTACATTGTGTTTTAATAATTTTTCAAAACTAGTGTAATTTTGAGTGTTTATGTGTAATTTATGGTGGATTATTAAACATAAAGGTTCGACAACGTGCAAAAGTGTTGGAAAGTGATAAAGCACAGTGAAACGCGAGTTTTTAGGTTTGTCGACGAATTCCACAGCAAGCCCTAGTAAGGTACCACCGCCTTACTAGAGTAGAACGTAGTCCAAACTTGGACATACATGAATACGCTGCTCATATGAAGAATCATAATATGAAAATGATTTATATTATTTTCACAATGAAAATAACTTGACTTTGGCATACTCTCAAACCGAGAAAGTCCAAGAACAAGAAGAAAAAAAAAAAAAAATGAAAAATATTTTGGTGTCATGTAATTGTAGCTAATTTTAAGAAATATTGGTGCATTAATTGAACTTTATGTGCTATAATAGTCATTTTATGGTACACTCCACGGTAGAAACCACTGTTATTCTACGTTATTTACGTCACTTCAGGCATCTATGTTATGTACGATATCTTCCGTTAGACGATAGTAAATGATACGCAAATTTCATGTGTTCATATTTATACAATTCTGATCAATTGCTACACTATAACACTATTTTTTTTTTTTTTTTTTAGCTAGTCTTCTCTACTATGATAAAATTGTAAAAATAGCTGTGACGGTACATTCAAGATAAATTTTAAAAAATTACTGTAATCGGTTTAATTTAGGGCTTTTGAGTCTAAATTTATAATTTTTTCCCTGTTTGTTTGTTTATTTGTTCGGGTTTGAAGTTAAATTCAGTAGCTTGATCATAATTCTATTATTAGGATACTATAGGTAATTTTTCAACTTAAATATTGCTGTATGTTTCATCAAAATCGGTTCAGCGGAAATGGTAATACAACTTGACCTTTGTTTTAGTAGTAGCCCTATGCATTGGACAGGTCAGAGTCGTTACAGTAGACCGGCGGTAATCGGACAAACGTTCTGCAGGGCAGTGTCGGAATATCCAATTTGTCGGATTATAGAGGGCTGCCCAAGATCCCCTTTTGTTCGGAATTTTATACAATAGAGCAGGTACTTTGTATTCTGACAAATTCCAGATCCAAAAATCAGATTCCAGATGTCGAATTTAGTTAAATAAACAACACCAAAATATTTAATAACTTTAACATTATGACATAATTGTGATTGAAGCGATCATAAATATATTTTTTAATAGTTGTAGCCCGTTCAATATTGCATTATTTACATTGGCGACAACGTGACGATCGTCAATAAATTGGTAGGTACCTACCTACTATTATGTCCTGTCGGATTACAGGTGATACGGGTTAGCCGGGGGTCGGATTACCGCGCGGGTCGGATTACCGCGGGTCTACTGTAGTTAAAATCACCTCGTGAACGAAGTTGCAGGCAAAAGCTAGCATGTACATAAATATAAAAGAAAACATCGCTTACAATAACATCTCTTTCCTCTGAAATGGGTGACATAAACCCATTATCCTATTGTTTTCACGTATCAACGAGTGAGCCAGTAAATTGGATCATGTCAGTTATGTGCTACACCTAGATCCGCATTTGGTAAATTACATTTGCAATGCGAAAATAACGCTACGTCCTAGGTAGGCGGTTCGAAGCGAACGCGATTCTGAAGCGGTGACACGCGAATTCAACGCGACGCGGTGCGACGCGGCGGCTATGTCCTACGTGCACGCGAATCGACTCGCACAGCCGCCACCGACCGGCGAGCGACGCTGCCGTTCAGTTGGCACTTTGCATCAGCCTAATGCAACTGCCATAGATCAAAAAAATGTATGGAGTTCTAGATTCTAGGTTTTCAGACGCTGGTTTCCGCAAATCAACGTCATTTCTACGCCTATTTGGCGTAGGGGGTTTGGTATGGTTATTGCCATCCCAGTTCCTCCAGTAAGCTAGCAGACTCTTCTCGTTGCCGGAGACTTCCTGGAGCGACCTTGGTGTACCGAAGTGTCTAGCCCTGTATCCTTACCAGTTCCGGGCATTCCATAAGAATGTGACTGGCAGTTCGTCCGTCTGCAAAGGGGACTGTCTGTGACACCTAAATTAAAGAGATGTTTGTTAAGTAGACTGTGACCGTAGCTTTGTTAATTTTATTTTCGAGGTGATTACTCCAGTTTAGTTTGCTGTCAAGAAGTACCTCATCATACTTGACCTCTTTGGAGAATTATAATTCGGTGCCAGAGAGACGTGGCAGTTTGGATCTTGGATGGATGGATGATTTGTCATGGACGGACGGAAACAAATATTATTGGAAAATTCATTTTTTAAATATCAAATACCTACTCAAGAAGTATGCACGGCGAAAAAGTGGGACTAATATTGTTTATTTAGAAAGGCAATATCGACGATAATAAATTTACTTCTTTTATACCATAATATAGGACGTTTTTGGATTGCATTGATTAAATTTTCTATTTCCAAAATTATAAAAAACACGGCGGCACCGCATCCAGTTCGCGCGCAAATATCAAACCAACTGATCGCGTTCGCTTCAATTCGCGCCGCCCCGCACCGCACCGCACTTGCGTTTGGTCACGTAGGACACTTCAATACGTTTCAACTGTTTGTTGGTATCGCGCCGCGCCGCGCCGCTTCGCGTTCGCTTACGTAGGACGTCGCCTAAACAGGGCGTCCCACGGCTATGCCACATGGAGGGAAATACCTTGAATATTGAAGATGGAACAATTTACTGAAAGAAGGCATTATTTTAAATTCAAAATAAATTTAAACTGCGTTCATAGATTTTTAAATAATTACATGGTTGAGCCGGGAATCGAACCCACTACAGGAGAGAAAGAAATACCCTGTAGCTTTTAGCATACCGAACGAAGACTTTATCATAAAATTATTTTTTGCAAAATAACATAGTATCTATCAGAAATAAAAGGAAGACCGTGAATTTTACATTTGATGTGAAATTTTGTTCAGAAAATTGAAAATCTGACATTGCTGGACATAAAACTGTCATTGTCATAAGTACATATTACTAATAAATGTACCCACTTATGAAGTACGCATCATTTCCCTATTATAATTTATTTTCTTTTTTTTATTAAGTATTTTTTCCAGCCCTTAATAGTCACTGAACAAGGGACTATCTAAATGAACACTTTCGTCCTTAGATCGGAACAAATGGACAAATAAGATGGCCGCCGAGAACCCCAGATCTAGCAACGTTAGATTTTTTTATGGGGCTATGTAATAAATTTAATTTATAATAAGAATCAGTATTAAAATGTCCACGAGCTACAAACAGAACTTCGACGTATTATTCTAAATATCCACCACAACAAGATCAAAAATTCGACAAAAATAATCAAAGGATTCCGACTTTGTATTCAACAGTACCTAGGTAACTCATTTTGTGCATTAGATAAATTGTTTCATTTTGTATTAAAAATGTCAAAATTCATGGTCTTCCTTTTATTTCTGACACTATGTTACTTAGCAAATAAACTTAATTATCTATATACATATAATAAAATCATAGAAAAGTCAAAACTGTACATTGGAAATATTAAAAAAAAAAGTTCTCGCTGGGTGTTCAACATAAGATACCGAAACCGAAAATATAGTTAGAAAAATTTTTGTCGGTCTGTTTATCTGTTTGTCTGTTTGCTTTGCTTTGTCCGGAAGGATCTCGAAAAGTACTCAATAGATTTGATCCAAATTTTGCACAAATATTACCTAGGGGTAGGGTGTTAAAATAGGCTATATATTATCACGCTACATATCCTAGGGGCTAAGCAGAGAGCAATCAAATTGGCATTGTAACAATTTTCACGCGTACGAAGTCGCGGGCAACAGCTAGTTAAGAATAAAAACGACTGCCAAGTAAACATACAACTCTACATTAAATTTTTTTTTCTAAAAGCTCTACATTTCTTTTGGAACGAAGTTCCTTATCGCGCGTTGTGAAAGGGGGCTAGACGGAAAAAATTCTCACGAAAAGTTGTAACGACACTTTTTTAACCGACTTCAAAAAAGGAGGAGGTTACTCAATTCGGCCGTTTATATGTTTTTGCTATAGTATGGAGGGTAGAGGTACCTCTACCCTCCTTTAATATGGGGGGGAGAAGGGGGGTAATAAAATGGGGGTTAATAATAAAAAAAATATTATTATTAATTAAAAAAAATAAAATTTTATTACAATTCCTTCACTAATTAATCGAAAGGAACTTCGTTGCATCCGGGTGTCCCTTGACACCTCTCAAGTTTTTTTTTAATTTTTTTTTCTTTAGCTACTTACTGTTTTACTTTGTCGGCAACATTTGCAGGCGGGAACAAGCTATGCCAAGCGAGTGGTGGTTTACAAAATCAACATGTGTGTCATGTATCAAAGTCTACATGCTCCCATAGCTCGTTCCCGCCTGCAAAGGTTGCCGACAAAGTAATAAGTAGCTACTTACTGTTTAGTAAATCACAAAAGAAATGTAGAGCTTGTTTTTTGTTTTTCAGTTGTATTATTACTTGGCGGTCGGGTTTTTTGTATTCTTAATAATTAAGTTTATTTAAAACTTTTTAGTTATATTAATTAGTAGTGGAGTTATTAATTTTCGTATAGTGAATGGACATTTCCAAAATTCAACCTTAATTATTATATTTTTGGTCATATTTCTGGTTCTACTCAATGGATTGCACTCAAACAAATGTAAGATTTTAGGTCTGACCAAGACCTTATAAACAAATAATACCGCATCAAAATCGGTTCAGTAGTTTTTGCGCCCTTCGCAGTCAAATAATAATAGCGCCTAAAATCCGCCATTTTGATTTTTAGGAATTTTATTATAAGTACGTCACTCACACAATCACGACGAATCAAATGACACCTTGAATGTCCAATTCTGTCAAGCCGTTAAGGCTGTAGAGCGTACAAGAAAAAAAATTTTATGTACCTGGTGTCACTCACACAATCACGACAAATCAAATGACACCTTGTATGTCAAAATCCATCAAGCCGTTTGCGTTGAGGCTGTAGAGCATGTAAGAAAAAAAATCAACGATTTCATTTTAGCGCCAAAAGTCTGCCATTTTGATTTTCTAGTAATTTTAATGTACCTGGTGTCACTCACACAATCACGACAAATCAAATGACACCTCGCATGTCAAAATCTGTCAAGTCGTTCAGGCTGTAGGACGTGACAAATAATTGGAAATGTATACATACATACATACATAGTCTCGAAAAACATTACCCTCCTTTCTTCGGCAGTTCGGGTAAAAATAATCCTTATTATGAAGCCTTTTGATCTATAATAAAGTTACTGGGTAATTATTTTTCTGGTTTAGCGGGTACGATTCCTGGTTCAACATGTAATTATTTGATAATCTATGAATGCAGTTGAAATTGATTTTGAAATTAAAATAAAGTCTTCTTTCAGTAAAATGTTCCATCTACAATATTCAAAGTACTTTCCCTCCATGTGGCATAGCCGTGGAACGCCCTATAATACTAGCGAACGTCATGCAGTTTCACCCACGTAGCTCCCGTTCCCGGGGGAATACGGGAATAAAATATAGTCTTTGATACCCGGGGTTAGTGTAGCTTCCAAACAGTGAAAGAATTTTTCAAAATGATTCAGCAGTTTCGGAGATTGTTTCAGTAGTCTATACTAATATTATAAAGAAGAAAGAATTGAATAGGTGTCGAAACTACTGAACCGATTTGCAAAATTCTTTCACTATTGGGAAGCTTAAGTTATCCCCGGTGAACATAGACTATATTTTATTCCCATATGCCCACGGGGACAGGAACAACGTGGTTGAAACCGCGTGATATCGGCTGATTCTCAATAAAAACAAACCAGGATTTCGAATAGGCTTTATATAAACTGTACAAATTCGCACTGTTATTTTATGTAATATGTGTGCTGAATAATACATGAGATAGGCCGCCACATGAGCAGCCGATTCTCGATTATAAATACAGCTTGAAAGAGTACCTACCTAAGTATATTGTTTTAAGTCGTCTATGACCTGCATATATAATAAACCTTTGCCCCCGAATAGCATAGGCGAATATTTTATGCCCACATTTCGCAAGTTGTATTTTTAACCCTATTTCATTTGTATTATTTATGTTATACATTGGGTGTAACAAAATTGACTCTCCAAATTTCGTCACGTGACGTGGCATCTGTCAAGAAAGATTACGAAAATGAAGAAAAAAAAAAATCACATGAATACTTTAACCGTAAATCCGTTTTAAAGGTCCTATTCATTTTCATTTTAACCCTTTCCATCGCTACTGAGCGGCAGTAGAAAGCGACAACGACAGCCAGACGGGTGCTCCGTGTTTGTTTTGCCACGGCGACCTTGTTACCTCGAATTGCCGCGGTAAAAAACGAATTTTTAATGTGCGACAAAAAAATAAAAATAAAAAAAGTCCGATGCCAAGTCTTCTCATGAAATTTGGAGAGGTAATTTTGTTACACCCAGTATAAGTTTAATCTATGTACTACTCTACTAAGCGAAGTAGACGATTCGATTTTGACGAAAAATCTCTATAACATAGAATCTATAATCGATCAGTTTTATTTTGTCCTACACTAAATTTAAGAAAACGGATACTTGAGCACGGTTTGCAGTTAGAAGTAGGGCATGTAATATCAGAAGCAATTCAATTCCGATATTGAGTTCGGAATTCCGATATCAGTATTGGAATTGGGAAAATTCGTTAAAGATGGACCATTATCTATACATATATTTTGCATTAATTTGGCACATAGTTGATATGAATGAAAGAAATCGTATTTATCAGCTTAGTTATACTCATTCCAGACCCATGACATGCCGGAAGATATCACTGGGACTTACGGCTATTTCGGTACTTGAGGTAGGGTGCAGGCGGTATGGGTCATTCCACGTGTTGGTCTAACTCTAAAGGCCCTGGACTCTAGGGCGCTTGGTCCAGTACTAGGTATATCTGTCTCTGGCATCATTATTTGCAGTCAAATGGATGGACTACTGTTAAGCGGTTTTTTTTGTTCAGAAATTCGATGTGTTCGAGATGCTATAAATTTTAAAGATCTCACTTCCTGCATGATGAAATTTCAACAAAAATTCATAGGTCTGATTGATCTGAAAATAATTGATATAGGTACACACTATTAATGTGATGGTATAATCGCGACATCGAAACTAGTTGCTTTGTCAAGTAGTCTACGCGGTATATCCAATTCTACGAAAATGACTGCATTTTCAGTTTCGTGGGTTTACAATCTACGTAATTGGTGGTTGAGCATATTGCTCGAATATTCGAAGATAACGAACAGGCGAATATTGTGGCTACCTACCCTTTTGCCTACTTAGAAAGGGGCGGCGTCAGTGGCCCAGTTAACTCAGTGATCTGTGAACGATTGCAATTTACGCTACGATCGGTTCTGGTTCTGGGATGCGTCATCATTTGGAATTTTCATTTTAAAGCATTTCTGTGCTTTGGAAGCAACGAGTAGTTAGATAATTTACACTGTTAATTGATGGCACTTAGTGGAACTTGCTGCAAATATTGAAAACGACACTTGTACTGTTCCACAATATTTATTAATGAACCTGACCGGTTTCGCATCACGGCATTTTCAAAGGCCAAGATGGAAGGACAAGGTAGTACTGTACACAGTTGTACTGCCTTTTATTTTTTAATAAGTTCTAAAGGTCTAAATAAAAGAAGTTGTTAAGTAGGTGACCTCAATTTTCTAACTACAGAACTTCGAAATTGCTAATTAGTTGTGGAGGTCAGATGGGTTGCTTCACCAAAATATCTAAGTTCAGCAGCATCGTAGTTAGACAAGAAAACTGACCCCAACTGGGTTGCGAAAAGGCTCGGTGAATGATGATGATGATGAGCTTTCCCGTGCTTTAGAAGAAAGGTTAAGTTATTGGTTCTGGGTATCAGAGCATGATAGCCGTTAAACCAAGTTGAAGCCTTTTCCGGTTGCTTGAAATTTTTTTGCAGCAAAATGTATAGTTGCCAGTAGTGGTCTGCCCAAATGGGTAGATCACTACTTGCAACTATACATTTTAATACGATCAAATACGATCATGGGCTCTACTAAGTCCCCATTCCTACCCCTACCCTCTCTTCAGAGCATTACGGTTCCGCTCAATCACAAAATCGACATAGAGCGTTGTATTGGGCTGGCCTCGCGAAAACTAGGAGTCCTAAATAAGGTGAGACGGTACTTCACGCCACATCAGAGATGTCTAGTGTACGAGACGCAGATTCGCCCCTGCGTCGAATACTGTTCACACCTTTGGGATGACTCCGCGAGGTACTTACTGGACGCACTTGACGCTATGCAGAGACGTGCTATCCGAAAAATTAGTTGTCCTGAGGTGACGGGAGGCCTCGAACCGTTGGCGCAGCGACGAACCATAGCGTCCTTGGCTGCCTTTTACCGAATGTATCACCAGAGTTTAATAGAGTTAGGCATCTTCAAACAAAATTATATCAAAGGTACCGAGCGCGGTATACTTGTGTGCGTGCGCAGTGCCTACGGACGCGTCGCGTCAGAACGAGCCGCGCGTCACGCACACATTTAAAAATCAGTACTAGTCGGAACGCTCCCAGCAGGTAAACCAAGCGTTCAATCAGTGTTGCCGCGAACCGCGTGCGCGTGATTACGTAAAATGTATGTGTCATATGCCTGCTATCTTTATTTACATACATACATATAATCACGCCTTTATCCCCGTTGGAGTAGACAGAGGCATAGTATACGCCCCCATTTCTCATTTTAGTTTTATGCCTCACGTAATAGGTGATGAGCCTGAGATGAGTAGATGGACAGGCGCAGGTCGCCACGACCCGCAGTTGAAAATTTTCAAGCCAAGCATAAATCCTTCAACTTGGCTTAACGATTGTCATTTTACTGACAACCGGGTTACATTTTGAGATTTCCTTCACTACGTAATGGATCTTTTTGCGAAGGTGTTCCCTTAGTCGCCTCTTACGACACCCTTGGGATGTATTGGGGTGGCGACATTTTGTACTCTTACCTGTCGCAACACGGGACCTCGTCGCCACAACCTGTCGCCATTAGATAAATATGACAATGCCTATAAAGAAGTAAGGACGATATATATTGCTCTGTTTTTGGATGCCTCAACAGTAATTTTTAAACTCCCTCATTATCTATCGTTATTCACGAATTCACGATAGGTAACAAAAGAAGAAGAAAGGTGAGTTTGAATAATTCACTTACGTACCTGCTACGTCCATAATACTCTCAAGGTAGGCACCTTGAGATTTTTACGGACTGGATAAGTTCAATGCTTACGTTCGAATTCGTTCAATACCTATTAGACTTCGTATTTATTAGGGTTTCGTACCCAAAGAGTGAAAAACAGGACCCAATACATGACCCTTCGCTGTACGTCTGTCTGTCTGTCCCAAAAAATGTGTGTATCGCAGGAACCGTGATAGCTAGAGAACTGAATTTTTACAGATGATGTATTTCTGTTGCCGCTATAACAACAAATACTAAAATCAGAAAAATAATATTGTATTAGGGGAACGTTTGTTGCATGGAATACAACAAACATGAATTTTGCCGTTTTTTGGTACGGAACCCTCGCTGCGCGAGTTCTACTCCCACTGCTTCGAACCCACTCAGTTCGTTTTCGACCCCTTATAATTTCTTTGTGGATAAAACTAGAAGTTTGAAGTAAATTTAGTATCTTTTAACAGAACACTACCCGTCCATTTCAACACGGCAATAGGCTCACCACCTATTTCGCGGGACATGAAACTAAAAGGTGAGACGTGGGCGTATACTACGCCTCTGACTACCCCTTTTGGGATAAAGGCGTGACTATATGTATGTATGCAGTGAGTGAACACTGACTGACTGATAATCGAAACTTTACTTTGGTGGCACTTCAAACGAATATAGAACCTTCAAAAGAATGCAAATTTATAGTGTTTAGTGTATGAATTAAGGAAAAGCTAAAATATTCTAGAATTTCGGTCGTTTTTAAGGTTCCCTACCCAAAGGATAAAAACGGGAGTCTATTTATGAGACTACGTTGTCCGTTTGCTGTCTTTGAACTTTGTCTGTCCTTCCGTCATGAGACTGTATCTCAGGAACCGTGATAGTTAGAAAGCTGAAATTTTCACATTAATTCTGTGATCCATAAAATGTTGCCATCATTAATATGGGAATGTTGTGCTGAGGTCCCAGGTTGGATTCGGGTGGAATCGAATAAATTGTGTGTTCCTCAAAGTTTTGTATCAGAGTTTTGATGTTTTTGTATACCTACTATGTATTTATTTAGAAATATATAAGTACATATGTCTATCAGTTGTCTAGATCCCATAGCACAAGCTTAAACTGGCCTAATTTGGACTAGATGATGTTGTATGAGAATGTCCAATTGTTTAACCTAACCTGTCATTTACGACGATTGAATAAACTAAAAGTGACAGCCCTGATACTATAGGTAAGTATCGTGCGGTCGAGGTCGGAGATACCCTACATGGTATCACGGCGATTGTTCTGAAGAGCTCTTCAACCTGATCCCACCATCTCCTTTCCGATCCCGAACAACTCGTGCCGGGCAGAGATGCCACTCACACACAGTGGAGAGAATCTTCGCCAGAACTGAGCGTTTTAAAAGATCGTTCGTCTGTCGAACTATACATGTAAAATATATTACAATAAATATATATTTATATTATTTTAGTTTTTTATTTATGTAGCCGCTAAAACCACAAAAAATGTGATATTGTTTCCTTTTTAGGGTTCCGTACCTAAAGGGTAACAACGGGACCCTATTCATGAGACTTCGCTGTCCGTCTGTATGTCTGACTGTGGGTCTGTCTTTCCGACACGAAGCTATATCTCAGGAACTATGAGGTAAGAAATCTGAATTTTCACAGATGGCGTATTTCTGTTGCCGCTATAACAACAAGAAACATCTACTAAAATCAGAAAAAAATAAATTTTGAAATCCGTCTATAATTAACGGAAATATCTCTTAACATACATAAAAAAAATAGAGACGAATTGAGAACCTCCTCCTTTGTTTGAAGTCAGTTAAAAATAGTGGGGGGAGGGGGGGTATTTAGGGGCCTTTGATGATTATTCAAATTTACAGTGGCTGAGTAGCGGAGAGTTATTTAGTCAAAAGATAAACATGTACAAACAAGAAGCCGTGAGATCGTTCTCACCCGACTGCCACTCTCTAACACGTTTATTGTGAAAGTTCAATCCGATTGACGTTGTTATTTTTGTTTTATTTCAAACTTTGAACAAATGATCCACGTGACCTAGTGACGTAGTTCAATGCGACAGAGTCACAGACTACTGACAAAGTCTCGACATAAGCCCCTCTGCACTCTATTATATAGAGAGCCCCCTTAATTGTCTATTTTATTTTAATAGAATAACCTATTTATCTATACATATAATAAAACTGTAGAGGGTCGAGAGTCTGTACATGGAAGATATTATTTCAAAAATTTTAATTGTAGGGTGTTCTATAATCTATACCATACCAATATTTTGTGTGTTTGTATATTTGTTAAATTGTAAGGGGTAATCTCGGAATCTACTAACCGATTTTAAAAATTCTTTCACCAATAGAAAGCTACGTTATTGTGGAGTGTCATAGGCTATATAGCATCACGCTACAACGAATAGGAGCGGAGCAGTAATAGTAAATGTTTCAAAAACGGGGGAAAAGTCATTCCTTTTAAGAGCTTCGTTGCGTGTGCTGCGTAAATATTTATAGTTATGTAAAAAATATGTACTACAAAATTGTTTCTCTTAAAAAAGTTCTAAAAAAATTGCGCGATAGCATGTGTCTATCTTTGGGTTGGTGCAAATAACCATTTTAATGGCAATCAATTTTTTTCTACAATAATGCCAAGGGATACCTCTTTCATAAACGAAATAGTTCTTTAAAAAATGCGACGGCAATACACGCGACGAGAAACCTTTCTCTCTCTCTCTCTCACGTAGTATTGAATATTAACGACGAGACGCTATGGGAGTAAACACAACGCGACGGGAGTAAATGCGACGGGAACAGGTAATACTCTCTCTTATGTGGCGCAAACGAAGTTGCGCGGGTCAGCTAGCTCGATAATAAAGCCGAAAATGTAATTTAAATATACCTACAACTCTATATGGTCTGTTTGTATTTCAAACGTTAGGTGCTTGGAATATTCACAGACTATCGATTTGTTGATGGCAAAATAAACGTTTGTTTCATTGGAGGATGGGATTATTTTTAGTGATTGTTTTTATAGCACCAACAGAAATACATATATACTATCAAAATTTCAGTTCAGTTCTCTAGCTATCACCGTTCATGAGATACAGCCTTGTGTGTGACGGACAGACAGACGGAGAGCAAAGTCTCATCTTTTGGCTACGGAACAAGAAAAATATGCTCGAAATGTATAAATTAAGGTATTTGTGGGTGTATAACATCTATCCCTTACTTTTTTTTCCGTGAGGAAAATCCTACATGGATGCTACCGACTTAAAACCGCACGTATCCTACCTAACGGCCTACGGTTGGAAGCCCCGGGTAAGCCCTCGGAACGAAACCCCAGTAGGTGTACAATATGGTTAGAAAATAAATATTGCCTGTACAAAAGCACGCCTACTCTCTTTGTTTTTGTGACATGAGGCAAATCCTACATGGATGCTACGCCGGACTTTGCCTACGGACTAGTGCCTACGGATGGAAGCCTCGGGTAAGCCCTCGGAAGGATATCCTCAGGATAAAGAGCAAGCCTTAATTGGCTCGCCTAAAATGCGACACTAAATAATGCATCAATGCATGATGAAATAGGAAACTAAAATAATATGGAGATTTAGTTTTAACTAATCTCATAATATGTCTGCCATGTTGTGGTATTTTTATTGGTGGTATTTTGAATTTATTCAATAAAATATTCTAAAATTACAATGAAACATTTAACTATTTACTTTATAAGTATATTTAAAACTGAACTAAATCTAATTAAGGCCCCAGTGGCATTGTGCCCATAAGACTAACAGCATTCCCCTTGTGAATAGCTATTCGTTGAGAGAGATAACTGCCAGCCCTTGGATCACCAGTCGACTCAAATAGATGTTTATTCAAAATTAAAAAAAAATTGATTCAATTGCTCAAAACATCATCAAAATAGGAACTAAAAATTAATTAGTTCTCAAAATACTCACTATAACTTATGGTACATATCATTCCAAGGTACCATCACTGTTCTACGTCATAATCACAATTCACTGCACTGACACTAATTTAAATATCGAACTCACCAACTTTTTTTATGGACTGAGACTAGTTTTTAGGGTTCCGTAGTAATTATTTTGTTCTAATACGTTTAAATGATATAGCAGATATGTTTATTGTGTTTTTGCGATGTTGTTGTCGCGTGTGTGTTCTTCGGGCGCGTCTCAGCACTGGCCTTCGTTTGGTGAGGGATAGCTAGAGTGACATTCCTTGCGGGGTTTGAGGGATATTTTTCGGGACGAATATTTTTATGTGTCCCGAATAGACCAAGTAAAAGCATTGCTAAAATTCTGGCCCATATTTTTTGGTCGAAATTTTAAAACTCATGACATGAGCTGTGAATTTGACGTGTCCTGATCGGATGACAGGTTTCTTGCACAAAAAATAATAACGTGAAAATACTGCCAGTCTTCTTAAGACAATGCCAAATGCGGACTTACTGTAGACTGACTGCCACAGCCTGTCCCTATTGGCATAAAGGAAGTTGCAAACGTCTAAAGGCAACTGATCACTTTGGATCAGATGGTTTGTTGAAAAAGACGCATGTTAGCTTTCTGGTTCTCATTTTGTATATTTGTTTGTTGTTGTCTTGGACTATGTTTGTTATCTTTCACGCTCGCAACGAAACTGGTAACAATTTGGTACAGGGATAACTTCTGGAACAAAATTTACTGCTTTTATCCCCGGAATAAGTTCAGATTTTGTGTGCGAACGCGAACTGCATTCCAAGGTGGTGGAGCCGCGGGCGCAATCTAGTAATCAATAGAATAATGTGTCTATTGACAGCACAAAGGCGACAACTTTCCCATATTTCTCTTAGTATTTAATCTAGTATAATTATTACCAAATGAACAAGAGTTCAACCTGTTGCTATGACGTTTATCCTTCGTTTTCCGATATGATGGTCATCTTAGCACGCCAGGGTGAGATGAGGGAGGCTGTTTCACGCATGCGCTTGGCCTTGCGTCCCGTCTGTCTGAGGCTATCGAGAGTACACATCAACCACTATAAGTACGTTGTATCTATAGCTCATACTTTAATTATAATGTAGAAACATCCAATGTTGAGCGAAAGTCATTTATGAAGTTTATTTAGGGTTTCGGGATGGCTTTTAAAATGGTGCGTGGATTTTTTTTATTTAATACCTGAGTTTTAACTGAAAGGAGGTTTTACGTATTGAAAACGGCAGATAAATCGCGTGATGCCCTTTGAATATTAGTTTTTCTGCTTTTAGTATTTGTTGTTAAAGCGACAAAAGTTATCTGTGAAAATTTCAAAAGTCTAGCCATCACGGTTCATGAAATATACATCCTAGTGTCAGACAGACGGACGACGGCAACTCAGAAATATGTCTCGTTTTTACCTTTTGGTTACGGAACCCTAAAAATAATGGAATGGGGCTGTTGAACTGGCAGTTTTTAGCCCCACTCTATAAAATAGAGCGCAGAGGGGCTTATGGCGAGACTTTGTCTGTAGCTGTGACTCTGTCTCATTAAACTACGTCACTAGATCACGTGGATCATCTGTTCAAAGTTTGAAATAAAACAAAAAAGAAAACGTCATTCGGATTGAGCTTTCACTTTTACGATAATCGTGTTAGAGAGGGGCAGTCTGGTGAGAACGATTTCACGGCTGTTTCTTTTATCAATACAATTTTTGTTTATTTATCCATGAAACGAAATTAGAAACGGCTTCGGTGGAGCAGCGGTACGTGTCTGCGACGGAATTTGGGTGTTTTCTTTTCTATTTTTAGGTTTCGTACTCAAAAGGTGGAAAGATGAAACCTATTCATGAGATTTCGCTGTCCACCTGTCTGTCTGTCTGTACCTACGTCACGAGGTTGTATCTCAGGAGTTGTGGCTGAAATTTTCACAGGTGATGTATTTCGGCTAACATCATAAAAATATAACAATAATGGGGTCGGTCATGCAACAAACGTGAATTTTTTCCGTTTTTTGGTACGGAATCCTACATGCGCGAGTCCGACTCGCACTTGTCATTAAGTACCTATTACATTTAGAAATGAAAATGAAAATATCTTTATCCAAGGTACAAAGTAACACTTTTGGACGTCATAATTTATGCTTCTACATTTACTGCCAGATTCGCAATGCAATAGGTAGAGCCTGTGAGAAAGACCCTGGCAAGAAAACTCATGGCCACACTTTTTTTTTAAATAATAAAATAGCGGCGTTTTCCCTGAAAGAAAACGCATATTAAAATACTTACCTAATTCGAAGCTTATATAATGAGATAGGCATATCCGTTACCCGTAGGCTTATCTTACTCATGTTTGATGACGTATTTCCGTCGACTCAGCAGGCAGGGAGCGCCACCTGTGAACTTATAAATGCAGATGGCGTCCATTTTGTCCTCATTGGCTTTTATTCACCAGGCAGATTTAAAAAGTAAGCTTTGAATTAGGTAAGTATTTTAATATGCGTTTTCTTTCAGGGAAAACGCCGCTATAAAAAGTACTTGACCGTAATTCGAAGCTTATATAATGAGAAATGTTTGTTTTCGCCTGGTGAGTGACGGAAACGCCAATGTGATTCTAATTTATTTTGAGGAAAAAAATATTACAGAATGTTGTATGTATGGTATCTAGATTTATAATCTTTACCACATTGAACAACTTAATATGTTCTTCATATGTTCTTCACATCGTTGATCTTAAATAGACTAAATAAGGAATCTTATATAAGGAGTAGTAAGTTTCCTTCTATTGACAGGATTAAATAATTGCGTATTATTATTATATTTGATTGGTGGTAGTTGCTGACATTATTACCAACCCATCGTCAATTACTTCGTGTTAGGATTAATTTAATCTTACCACCACCAACAATTCTTAGAAGCTGCTGCTGACCGGGTAGTGCCGGGGCTAGAATTGTTGGAGTACCTCTCACAGTCATAAGTAAACTATTTGACTGTGTAGTCTCATATCGGTTACTCTGATTAACCTAATTTCTACCTAGAATAAAGGATTCAATTGATTAGTCGTAGGTATTATCTTTGTTTACAATAGTTTTCCAACCAGATTGTCTGAAATGAAAATGATCAGTTTCGGACTCTGATTCAGGCCTAAAGTAGTACCTATGACGTGAGTTAAAACAATCGAGCAAAGTTAGATCGTGGATGCGGCGACCTAAGCATAAAATCACTATGACGAGATACTAGAAAAATGTTCTCTGTGTATAATACTTGGTAATATTTAACTAAGTCATCAATCCCAATATCAATCAATATGTGACCTAATTTTCTTTACATTTTTCAAAGAGATCGACCAAGATATGTTTAACCAAAGCATGCGAACTATGTAAGGTTGACTAGCGGTTTCTGTATTATCAAGTACAGCAACAACAGATTTATGTAACAGAATCGTATTATATAATAATCATGAATAAAATGCAAGTCGGTTAAAACTGTAAAATTTATAAGTATCTTAAAAGGTAGGTCTCCAGGAGCTCAATAGTAGAAGCTTTTGATTATATATAGGTTTAAAGATAATTTATTCTCAAAAAAAAATACTACAGTCACTTACTTGAGAAAACAATGGTATACAATGCAAATATAGTACTCCGTCGTCCATGCATTACATACACAGTATTCATTTGACACTTAACACATTACACATTCAATCCACAATATCACAAAACTTGAATCTATCACTAGTTTCAATGTACATCGATAACATATTGCAACAATTTTAATTTAAACTCGTTATAGGAGATAACATTTTTTACGTATGGGGGTAATTTGTTATATAGCCGTGCGCCTTCAAACGTTATCATTTTACTACCATAGTTAGTTCTTGTCTTAGGTAGTACGAGAAAACTTGCTCGGCGGGTACTTCGTTTCGTAATTTGCTTTAGCTTTGTGAAGGATAACTTAGTATGGAGTGAGCCATTTAATATTTTTCGAATAAGTATGCATGTATTGTAAATAAATAATTGTTTTATGTTCATTAATTTGGTTTCTGAATAAATTTTGGATGTTGGAGTTAAATAATGGTAATGAAATAAAATCTTTATAATTTTGTTTTGTAATCTTTGCAATTCATCAATTTTCGTCTTAGCAGCGTTGCCCCAGATTTCGATCAAATATAATAGGTGTGGTTTGACTAGTGAGTTGTAGATGGTGTAACGTATTCGACGGGGAATACATCGAACTATGCGTCGTAATGACCCCATGAGGGATGCTAGTTTTGTTCTTATATGATTGATTTGTACTTTCCACGTCAAAGTCGTATCAATTCTCAGTCCAAGATACTTTTCACTCTCTTTTTCTTGCAAAATGATATTATTGATTTTAAGGGGATTATGGGAAGGAATTGGTTTATTTTTCGCTTTGAAAATTACGTAGCTCGTTTTTGAGGCATTTACTGTGAGAAGGTTGTTTTGAAACCAAGAGAACAAGATATTCAGATCTTCTTGTGCTTGGCAGATCAGGTCTTGTATAGAGGCTCCAAAGTAAAACAGACATGTATCATCAGCATATAATGATAATTGACCGCTTAATTTTAATTCACCAATATTGTTTATATAAATTAAAAAGAGTAGCGGCCCTAAAGTCGATCCCTGCGGTATTCCACAAGAGAGAGAGAGCATCTAGTGCTTTCCACTGTGCCTATTTTAACTACTTGCGCCCTATTTGTAAGATAAGATACCATCATTTTGAGTGCAGAGCCTCCGATACCTATTCGTTCAAGTTTTTTAATAAGGAGACTATGACTGACGGTATCGAATGCTTTTTTTAAATCAATAAAAATACGTAAAACAATTTTTTTGCTATCTATATTTGCTCTAATTGTAGTCACGAGGTCAACAGTAGCAGCAAGAGTATTACTTTTCGGACGAAAACCGTATTGAAAATCAGAAAGAAACTTAGTTGAGTCTAGATATCTTTCAAGGCGTTTATGTAGAATTCTTTCTAGTATATTAGATAGTACGGGCAGGAACGAAATAGGCCTGTAGTTTCCAGGGTCTGTTTTCACACCTGTCTTATGAATCGGAGTTACCTTGGCTATTTTTAAAGTATCTGGGAAGATACCATTCATTAATAGTTTGTTGTAGCAATTGGCTAGTTCACTTGCAAGGTGCTGTTTTATACATTTGATGGACTTCGTACTAATTCCATCTAAGCCAATGCTAGAATTTGAGTTGAGATTATTAATGATTTTGATTAATTCGTCAGCATTACATTGTTCAAATGATAATAACTGAGAATCTTTTGTGACACGAGGCAAGGCTTGTTCAATTTGATCATGGTAGTGTTTTGGTATTTCATTTGCCAAATGTGGTCCTATGGTAGAAAAATATTTATTAAATTCTTCACAAATATTCCAAGCGTCTGTTATTTGTTTATTTTCGATGATAAGTTTTGAAGGCACATGACTCGTTTTTATCTTATTATTTGCTAGGTTGTTTACTAAGTTCCACATCTTCTTTGGCTTATTGTTGCATTGTATAAATTTATTGTAGTAGTAGCTGTCTTTTGTGTTTTTTATTAATTTTCCTAATTTATCTCTTGACGTTTTGTACTTTTCTTCCAGGGTTCGATTGGTTGGATTATCCTTTAGTGTAGCCCATAATTGGTTTCTGTTAGCTATTCTATGTCCTTGGTTGGGATAAGTTTTTTGGCATTAATTTTATGATGTTTGGTATTCCATTAATGTATTTTATAGTTAGGTCCGTTTCGCCACTATTTAAGCGACGGGTTAATTCTTCCTTCAAAGTTTTAAGGTACTTCTGTTGAGACGGCGTTTGATCAGAGTATATTTTTATATGCTCAGGAAGCTTATCCTTGTTACGTAGAAGATGGATTGAATGTAACTTTGAATCATAGCATACCTTTATACTTCGATGTTTTGTTGAATTATATTTGCCAATTCGCATTACCTTTATTGGGGTGGGAACTTCTGAAAACAGTGAGCGAGTTACATTGATGATATCAGCTACATCTTTTGCCATTCTTTCTTCAGCATTAGTAGAAGCTTGTTCCGGTATGCCCACAAGTACTATGTTTTTCTCTCTCTCACTGCGTTCTTTTACTTCACGTATCAGCTCTTCATTTACATGTGGTTGTGGTTGGAGGTGTTGCTGACTAGCATTAGTAGAGGGCAAGCAGTTCAGTTTTAGGCTATCAAGGTTTTTCTCTAGCACATGTATTTTGCCTTCGTTCATAGATGTTTTGTTTTCAATAATGTTAACTTGAGCCTTGATACTATTTTGCTCGACTTTAATGCTTTTTGAAGTAGTCGTGATATTATTAATTTGTATTTTCATATCATCAATGTTTTCGTTAATCAAGTTTATAGCTTTTTCGCTACTTGATTTTAGTTCACAAATTTCAGTTTTTACTTCAGTTATACTATCCTGAATTTTACTCAATGTTTTTACGTTACTCTCTGTAAGTTTCTCTAGTAATAACGATCTATTCGACGATTCGTCAATAACGATCGAGCAAACTCAAGTCGCAATCCTTTTATATCATTGTTACAATCACAATCATGACTGAATGGTTGTTTTCTTTTCCTAATTGTTATTGCAGAGTCCGTCTCCATAGTAGTTAGCTTAGATAAGTCAGGTTGCGAGCCGCCGCCGCTTCCCGTTGGTGATCGCATGAGTGACATAGTGTCGTTATGAGTATAAATAATACAAGTACTCACTGCGATGGTAGAAATTGTTCTTGTACTATCCAACGCTGGGTTTCACAAGACAAACTTTGTGGTTTCACAAGCAAGCACAGCAATGTAGTTGTAGTGGTTAACGTTGAGACTGTACCGTTCAGTGGCGGGCGAGGGAGTTGGCAATGGCGACTATCTTTTTTACTCGCAGGGGCGCGGGTTTCACCTGTTCTTCGGTTGACAAGTATAGTCGAAAAAAGATGTAAGGTTGACGTCGGTAGTTGATCGATTACGACTTTAATCACTTTGACTCACGTTTTAGTTTTATGTAGCACAGTCGGCGTAAATTTTAAATAAAATATGCAATGCGTCTGTCTTTGATGCTGTCCGAACGACGAAAAAAAAAAATCTGTTATTTACCTCTTCGCCCCCCCCCCCACATTTCACTACTCGACAGATTCTCTATTTGAGGTGGTGGGAGACCTGTCGAGGTGTTTATTAGAAGGAAAGAAATAATGTTTATTAGGTTCTTTTGCAGGTTCTGCAGAAAGAATGGAACTTACAGAGCTCTCGCTTTGAGATCTGCCCTCTATTAATACCTTGTGCCATCGTGGCACCACAAACACAAACAATCCTGTTGACCAATTAAGGTGTGACAGCATCTTGGGTATTAAAAATGGTGGTGGAAGTAATATCCACACATTACAAACAGGCCTATCATGTAGTGTTCTCCATTTCATAATAGGAATATTGTTTGTAGGCAATCTTGCCTTAGTGGTGTTTGAAGCAAGGATGCTCACAAAAAATACCCGGAGGAGCTGATACATATGGTATCGGCTCGGAATGCAGTGTATGGTGAAGTCAATTTGATGTCGGACCATTACACGCAAGCTGACGACTTAGGTTCGTCAAGGCAATTGATTTGGTCTCGTCCCTCTGGGGGGGTGGACTACAACTGCTTTGAATGAGTACAGACTGTAACACAGTACCGGTATATGATTTCGAATCATGTGTAAGATTGTCAACATCTCTCTTTGATGCAGTGCAATCTTTGTTATTCTGGGCCCTAGAGCCTGTTAGAGAAATGTTTTCTAGCTGGGCTCCCAAGCGAAATCTGACGCGTCAGTGGAAAGAAAGCATCTCGGATGGAAAGCTTGTAAAATTGTCGAGAACCGGTAATTGCGGACCCACTATTGGAGTTCCACTTGTACCACTCCGTGCACTACTATTTTCTTCAGTGGGTTGTCGGTTAGGGGATTGACTTTCAGGTAGTTCTATGTCTATCGCATAACGATATGAGAGGTTTCTTTGGGAACCTATTATTGTTTTCTCCCAATTGTCTTACCATCCCTGGGTTTAAAGAGTTTTCAAGGCTATTTGTACGTGTTTGTGAAGAGTAACAGGATTTTGATGCGCAAAATGAGATTTTGTGTAGGTAGACGAGAATTTGAATACTCTTATTCTATAGAAATCGAGGCACCCAGATGGTGAGAAACGAAAATGTTTTGGGTGCGGCTTACCCGAGCGGAAGACAAGAATGTGCTCTGAGAAAGAATAATGTACACTACATCAGCTTTACCATTAAAATAAGCTTGACTGAGATGTATTTTGCACATCCAATCTCGTGGTTGGAGGAAATCTGGTAAACGGAACATGCTGAAAGATAGAATTATTTTGGCTTCACAAAGGCGTACAATGTCCTAAAACTGAATTCTGGGCAGATGACCCATCGCTATTTGAAGTTAGGAAAAGTGGAGAAACCAAACTTGGTGACAAAGTAACTAGTTTTAGAGTGCCTTGAGCATTCATCTTTTGAACCATTGCAAAATGTGGTCATTTCAGTTAAAAAGGAAACCTTTTTAAAAATAGTTCATTGTATGGATTCTTAAGTATTTAAAGCAATTAGTATTCCACCTTAGTCGAGTTTTCCATAGCATTTTAACATAAAGTAAAAATTTTACAACTTTGTCAGGACGGGACTTGAACAGAGTTCGGTGTAAATTTAAATGTGGGAAGGTTATCAGTTTTGAGCAGGATTCGAACCTGCGTCCTCTCGAATACCGTGCAGGACGGATTGGAGTTTCTGGATAAAGGGAATGCGGTACAGAGTCCGTCTCCATAGTAGTTAGCTTAGATAAGTCAGGTTGCGAGCCGCCGCCGCTTCCCGTTGGTGATGAGTGACATAGTGTCGTTATGAGTATAAATAATACAAGTACTCACTGCGATGGTAGAAATTGGTCTTGTACTATCCAACGCTGGGTTTCACAAGACAAACTTTGTGGTTTCACAAGCAAGCACAGCAATGTAGTTGTAGTGGTTAACGTTGAGACTGTACCGTTCAGTGGCGGGCGAGGGAGTTGGCAATGGCGACTATCTTTTTTACTCGCAGGGGCGCGGGTTTCACCTGTTCTTCGGTTGACAAGTATAGTCGAAAAAAGATGTAAGGTTGACGTCGGTAGTTGATCGATTACGACTTTAATCACTTTGACTCACGTTTTAGTTTTATGTAGCACAGTCGGCGTAAATTTTAAATAAAATATGCAATGCGTCTGTCTTTGATGCTGTCCGAACGACGAAAAAAAAAAATCTGTTATTTACCTCTTCGCCCCCCCCCCCACATTTCACTACTCGACAGATTCTCTATTTGAGGTGGTGGGAGACCTGTCGAGGTGTTTATTAGAAGGAAAGAAATAATGTTTATTAGGTTCTTTTGCAGGTTCTGCAGAAAGAATGGAACTTACAGAGCTCTCGCTTTGAGATCTGCCCTCTATTAATACCTTGTGCCATCGTGGCACCACAAACACAAACAATCCTGTTGACCAATTAAGGTGTGACAGCATCTTGGGTATTAAAAATGGTGGTGGAAGTAATATCCACACATTACAAACAGGCCTATCATGTAGTGTTCTCCATTGCATAATAGGAATATTGTTTGTAGGCAATCTTGCCTTAGTGGTGTTTGAAGCAAGGATGCTCACAAAAAATACCCGGAGGAGCTGATACATATGGTATCGGCTCGGAATGCAGTGTATGGTGAAGTCAATTTGATGTCGGACCATTACACGCAAGCTGACGACTTAGGTTCGTCAAGGCAATTGATTTGGTCTCGTCCCTCTGGGGGGGTGGACTACAACTGCTTTGAATGAGTACAGACCGTAACACAGTACCGGTATATGATTTCGAATCATGTGTAAGATTGTCAACATCTCTCTTTGATGCAGTGCAATCTTTGTTATTCTGGGCCCTAGAGCCTGTTAGAGAAATGTTTTCTAGCTGGGCTCCCAAGCGAAATCTGACGCGTCAGTGGTAAGAAAGCATCTCGGATGGAAAGCTTGTAAAATTGTCGAGAACCGGTAATTGCGGACCCACTATTGGAGTTCCACTTGTACCACTCCGTGCACTACTATTTTCTTCAGTGGGTTGTCGGTTAGGGGATTGACTTTCAGGTAGTTCTATGTCTATCGCATAACGATATGAGAGGTTTCTTTGGGAACCTATTATTGTTTTCTCCCAATTGTCTTACCATCCCTGGGTTTAAAGAGTTTTCAAGGCTATTTGTACGTGTTTGTGAAGAGTAACAGGATTTTGATGCGCAAAATGAGATTTTGTGTAGGTAGACGAGAATTTGAATACTCTTATTCTATAGAAATCGAGGCACCCAGATGGTGAGAAACGAAAATGTTTTGGGTGCGGCTTACCCGAGCGGAAGACAAGAATGTGCTCTGAGAAAGAATAATGTACACTACATCAGCTTTACCATTAAAATAAGCTTGACTGAGATGTATTTTGCACATCCAATCTCGTGGTTGGAGGAAATCTGGTAAACGGAACATGCTGAAAGATAGAATTATTTTGGCTTCACAAAGGCGTACAATGTCCTAAAACTGAATTCTGGGCAGATGACCCATCGCTATTTGAAGTTAGGAAAAGTGGAGAAACCAAACTTGGTGACAAAGTAACTAGTTTTAGAGTGCCTTGAGCATTCATCTTTTGAACCATTGCAAAATGTGGTCATTTCAGTTAAAAAGGAAACCTTTTTAAAAATAGTTCATTGTATGGATTCTTAAGTATTTAAAGCAATTAGTATTCCACCTTAGTCGAGTTTTCCATAGCATTTTAACATAAAGTGAAAATTTTACAACTTTGTCAGGACGGGACTTGAACAGAGTTCGGTGTAAATTTAAATGTGGGAAGGTTATCAGTTTTGAGCAGGATTCGAACCTGCGTCCTCTCGAATACCGTGCAGGACGGATTGGAGTTTCTGGATAAAGGGAATGCGGTACCCTTTTATAAATTTAAAACTTTTTGGTACTCTCGTTCCTTACCAACGTATTTTGTACCGAGTTAACTGACCGACATAGAATGACAGGGTCATATCATTTAGTGTTTCCTTTGCTGGTGTGGGCAGAGGATGTTAGACCTCTGCTCGTCTCTTTGAGAGCCTCGAGCTCGGAAATTTTGTAATTGAAGGGACATCCTTGCATGGTTACTTAGTATGTTATCGTACGCCTGGTTACTATCGTATACCCATCTATTATAGATATTGTACATACCCCTCGAGGGTGGTAACTGGTTAGTGTTTCCTTTGCTGGTATGGGCAGAGGATGTTAAACTTCTCAGTCTCTTAGAGAGCCTAAAGCTCAGAAATTTCTTAATTGAAGGGACATTTACTGTCGTATGCCCAATTATTATAGATATTGTACACACCCCTCGAGAGTGGTAACTGTAATACAGTCCTAAAAAGGCTCTTGGTACAATGGAATCTGGACTCCATTCGATGGAGATCTGATCTTGACGCCTGATCCTCTCGAAGGCTGGCGTAATGATTTGGATGAACTTTTTTCGGGGTCATCCTTTTTGGAGATCGAAGACCAAAATGCATGCCTTCCCGAGTGCCGTTGAAAAGGCTTCAGCCTCGAAAATGTATGTGTTTGAAGGCGATATTTTATCAAGGTTCATTTTTAAGAATTGGGTCTTTGACAATTCTGAGAATAATATATGAAATCAGATCTATGTCCGCAGGCCATTTGTAATAAATTGATAAAAGATTTATGGAAATCCTATTATTAAAGTAGGTCTTCAATTTTATCATAAATATTTTCGAAGAAACTTAAGTTTTTCAAAAGATTCTCTTTGTTTAAAAATACAACAGGTTTTGGCAGCAAAAGTCTTTTGGCAGAAAGAGCCTTGTCAGCTTTTAAAAATGTAGCAGGGATTCGAATTGTCGGATCTCCCCGTTTTTGTCGAGGTATCATCCTCGTAAATTAACCTCTGATCTGTGAAGAAATTTACACTTGGTCAGGACCAGTGTTAGGTAAATAAGAAATAACTCACCTATTTCCATCATCCTTATCTGGTTTAGTGGAAGTCGGCTTCTTTAACTCCACTTACGACAATGCACGTGGCATCGCGATCGCCCTTATTTGAAGTTCGAGCTAAATGAGCTGGAACTGTAGCTATTTGACGTACCTAATACAGTAACTGGAGCTCAGAACGCGCTTCTGAAATACTCCACTTGGAATTAGCTCACTTTCTAAGGATGGAGGATTCATTTCTATCAAGAAACCAAACTAAAAGAAATAGTATTATGTTAGGTACCTAAAACTTAAGTACTACTTTCATGGTGAACATTTAGATAATACTTTGACACACTCGTACGTATTCAGAAACTTGAGATGATTACGATTTTACCCATAATAGGCCATATTTTTACATGGATAGGAACATCTAGTAATTAATGTGCCTTTATGTGGGTAGGTATAAAAATATTTTGAAAATATTTTCTATATTAGCCGGTACTGACGCAAATAATATCTGAAAAAAAGTATTAGTACCTATGAATACAATCTATAAAATCAGTTTCATATTAGCTGTAACTAAAGATATTAAATAAAAGAAACTGCAACCTCGAAAGGATTACGTGCTATTTTAAAATAATAGGTTATTTCACGTTATGACGTATCACACTCATATGTGATCGTAAAAATATGAAGTAAAAACATACCTGAGACTTAAACGAACGGTCAAACCGTTACATATGTATGTAGGTTCACTTACTTCAATCACAAGTCACTTGTTTTAGATTCACTGTATATTCAAACGAACTAAATAATTATTTCTGTAAATTCACTTACTTCATCCCAAGTCACTTTTTATAACTTTACTAGGTATATAACTAGTAACTAGAAAAAATAAATGCACTAGCAGGTGTTCCTGCTATAACCTTTTGCTACGGGAATCAAAACGCCAATGAGGACAAAATGGACGCCATCTGCATTTATAAGTTCACAGGTGGCGCCCCCCCTGCCTGCTGAGTCGACGGAAATACGTCATCAAACATGAGTAAGATAAGCCTACGGGTAACGGATATGCCTATCTCATTATATAAGCTTCGAATTACGGTGAAGTACTTTTAATAATAATATTCCTGGACATTTCACACAACGCTATCTAATCCCAAAGTAAGCTAGGAGTAACCTGCTTGTGTTATGGGTATCAGACCACGGATATTAATACTTATATACTGTTTTTTAAAGGCATGTATTTCAAAGTTAAACCAAAAATACTGAGTTGCACACTAATTAAGCACACTAAATAAACCAAATTCATTATACTGTTTAATGGTATTTGCAGAACTGTTTTACTGAACGAATAACTATTATCAGAATAGTATATCTAAAAATTCCATTGTTCAACAAAAATATTAAAACCTTTTTTAAGGAAATCTATCGCCTTATTTACTTTTATGAACATCGTTTATTCTAAGAAAAACCTCAATTTAATCAGTCACCTCTACAAAATTAAATTATATTGATCAAAAAAATAAAAGTTTAACCTAACCTAACCTATTCCGTTATAAGATAGTACTATTTAGAGTGCAAGTTAGTATTTTTGATATGCAATTCGTATTTCTGTTTTACAAATCATATATTCGATGTACGAACCACATTTTTGGTGTGAATTCGATTAAAAAGGTCATCTCGTTTTGAGTAATATTTAAGGTTTTTAAGTAAGACATGTTTAGTTAATCAATTAGTTTTTTTTCACAGCATTTAATTTTCTGGTTTACATTCAGTAAATTAGTGGAGATACCTAGTGTGCAGAAAAATTAAACTGAGGTGCATTTAAAAATATCCCTTTTTTAAATACATACATATTATACATAAAAACACCCAGACTCTTGAGACAAACATTTATGGGTCATACAAATATTTGTCTCCGGTGGGAATCAAACCCACGACCTCCAGCGCCGCGGGCGGTATCACTACCGACTGCGCCACAGAGGCACTCTTTTCAAATAGTCTAGCTACAATCGATTGTAATACAATAAAGATTAACAATTTTATCTACACAAGCGACGTTTAATCGCGCCTAATTAAGTGAGGAGTAGCAACTCATGTCCATGTCCTTGTATCATTAAAATAGTCATCAATAGCATAGTATCTACTGCTCGTTCGCTCTAAGTTTGCCGCTCGGCTCCATACTAAAGTCGAATTTTCAATTAGACTATGTAAATTGACAGCAACTAATGTCACTTCTTCATACAATGTTGCGTATTTTCTATGACGAAATGACATTAGCTACTGTCAATTTACTTCGTCTAATTAACAATTCGGGTATACGCCTCTACGCCAGCGGGTAACTTAGAGCGAACGGGTAGTATGCCCTTTTTAAAAGATCTGCCCTAATTTCCAACTTAAATTGTAGCAGGTTCAGGTTCATCATCATCACGCCTTTATCCCCGAAGGGGTAGGCAGAGGTATATTATATACCCACATTTCACCTTTTTATAATTTGTCCCACGTAATAAGTTGTGAGCCGTATTGCCGTGTTTAAATGGACAGGCGCAGGTTGTGACTGCCTACTGTTGAAATAAAGCCTTCAACTTGGCTTAACGACTGCCATTTTACTGGCAACCGGGACCAACGGCTTAACGTGCCTTCCGAAGCACGGAAACGCTCAAATAAATGTCACAAAGTGATCACATGGATGGTCACCCATCCATGGACCGGCCATAGTGAAAGTTGCTTACTGCAGTGATCGTTTACAGAACACTAAGTCCGCGGGGCCACGAGCGCTTCAAATTGTAGCAGTATTGTGTTTTGTAGATTCTATAGCACAAGCATATAGGTATTAGATTAGTTTGGGTTAGATGGCTAGACAGTTGTATGATAATGCTTTTAAAAATATTATGCTATTTATTATTAAACAAACACAGAATGCAATATAATATACTAGCTGATGCCCGCAGCTTCGCCCGCGTAAAACTTGTTCCCGTGGGAACTTATTCCCGGGATAAAAAGTAGCCTATGTGTTATTCCAGACTATAATGTATCCCTGTACCAAATTTCAGCCTGATCCGTTGAGCCGTTCAAGCGTGAAAGAGTAACAAACATCCACACTCACAAACTTTCGCATTTATAATATTAGTAAGATTTATTTGCTATGGAACTCTAGAAAACTCAAGAAGGAGATCTTAATAGGCGGTTTTCCCATCCATTTCTTTCAGTAAACCTGAGTTTGATTTCTCCTACCGGCTGTATGATTATAGCATTGGGTTCCAATTTAACGCTGGTCTTCATACCAGGTGCCAATTCTACATGGTACGTCTTCAGTATGGTGATCAGGCCAGCTATCATTTGCATCCTAGCAAATCTCATTCCTGAAAAAAGTTTAATATCTTTTAACGGTGGGTTTTTCGGGCATTTACAAACCAAATTTATTTAGAGTTGACCTACTTTCAAGGAGTTCTTTTCGGTGTCAAAAACCGTTAAGAGCGTAAATTCGGTTTTCAAATTTCTTTACGATCGTAAGAAATCAGCCGGCGCGGCGCACATAGCCGTATAGTGCCAATTGTTGCTACTAACAAGTTTGATACTTTTGTTTTCCTTGATGTACCGGTGTCATATTCTTAGTCTAAGCGTTCAATCTTTTAATTAAATTTTTATGTTAGTAATATTAGTTAATAATTATTGATTATTTTATTGCAAATTGATTGATATTAAATAGTGATAGACACTGACATCATAAAATTAATAAAGTTGACATTTATTTACCTAACTAATATCAATATTGCAATTAGAAATACCGAACCGAAGGAACCGACGCGACGTGCATGCATGAAAAGAAAAATGAAAGTTGAAGAAGCAAGTGAGGTGTGTATGGAGCGTGCCGTGTGGCGCTCGGTTCTTTCTGTCTACCCCGCAAGGGATTTGGCGTGAAGATAGTATAGTATATAATACACACATACATGAAAACGGTCCACAAGTTTATTTTTAAAGTATCTAAATATACGAAAATTGTAGAAAGTAATGGACAATATTCTATTTTACACTATAAATATTTAAATTTGACAATAATCATAGTTAAAAACAATAATATTAACTTAGCAATGCGCAGGCACTTGGCATGGTACGATGTTTTGCTGCCTACTGCAGATTCAGTGCTGGCAGGAACGTTAAAATATTTTTAATAAATCTATATATATAAAAATCAATGCCACTTTTCGTTGTAATTTTATAACTCAAGAACGGGCTCACCTATCCAACCCAAATGTTTAAGCTTTGTTCGGACTATTTAGTAGATGGTTTATGTGAAGTTTGCACTAAATCGGTCGAGCGGTTCTTTATTTATCACGCAAACGAAGTTTCGCGGGTCAGCTAGTAATCAATAAATATTGTTGGATATTCTCACACAACATCATCTAGCCCAAACTAAGCTATAAGCTTGAGCTATGGGATCTAAATCTAATCTTAATTGATAGTAGGTGTTTTTCATTTACAACAACCAAATATTTATTAAGAGTTATGTGCATAACAATGCACACCGCCAAGAAAAAGCCATTCCGTATCGGCATTGATCGATTATTAGATACCTACTAAGATGAATTTTGGGAGGGACCGAACTGAGTTTCTTGGGGTGTTCTTCTCAGTTTGTAGCATTTCCGAAAAAATGTTGACACACCTAATTTTTTTTTTTAATTTCAAAGGTAATAAATTTTATTTTATTTTTTTTATCGGCTCTTTCTGGGCTCAATCATTTTGGGCAACAGACATTAGTCGTAAAAAATTAACATTTTAGGTTCCATCCTCGTAGTTCGTCGTCTTGCGAAATATTTACTGTGCTTACGGGCAAATTAGTGTTCAGTCTACACCGCAAATCGATAAATGTTGGCTTGACTGAAAGTAATTTTAATACAATTCATTAAAAATATTTATTATATACACAAGATCACTAGAAGATAAAATAAACGCAGCTTCTCACTTGATTTGAAGTTGGCTTTGGATTTTAAAATACCAGTGATGCTTTGTAAACAGATCCGTTTTTCTCCATAATTTAATTTAACCATCTGCTATGGCTTGTTCCACATCCATGTATATAGGGACTGTTCTAAGTTAAATTGATTGATTGATTGGTTATTAGGTCGTCTACAACAAGGTTCTTTAGCAGTGGTGAGACCACGCCCCCTTGTGGACAACCTTTGCCCATGGCTGCGCACTGGTTTCTGCTTGTCTGTAGCTTTAAAATGAGTTTGTTCAGCATGTTATCTATCCCATCCACTGACTACCGTGTATACTCGGTGTTTTGCCAGTGCCGTGGTTATGCTTCTTCTGTCGAAAGTTTCCTCTATGTTTATGAAAGTGCCGAGGCACATTGATTGATTGATTCTGGATGACCTCTTCCATTTTGTGTACCATCACTGCATGTAGTGCTGAGTCTGTAGACTTGCCGGGGGCATTATGCGCGTTGGTTGGAATACAGTGGCTTATTTTGAAGGGCCGTCCCTCGTTTGTCTCTGTCACACAATCTTTCCAGAGTTTTTAGCAGGAAAGACGAAGGGCTTATCGGTCTGTATAACCAGAGGTCTGAATCACAAACATAATCCCTTTACCGGGTTTTGGTATAAAGATCACTTAGACCTCTCTCCAGAGTCTGGGTCACAGTCCCATTCATTGTCGGGCGTATAGATACTATGTAACTGACAATATCAACTCGTGTCCTCCCCAATTTTATCACTGCAGGGAAGACTTCATCCTGTCCTGGAGATTTGAAGGACTTGAAGCTGTTAATTACCCATTCAGTTTTTTTGTAAGTTGACAGAATAGATTAGAACAGGTCTTGCGAGCTCCCACTGGACTTCTTCTGTGGATACGTTTTCCACCAGCCACATGAGTGTCTGCAGCAATTGGCATTCTGGGAAGTGCGTTTGTATCAAAATACTCTCGGCTTCTTTTCATGATAGTTAACGTTAGTAGAATGATGTAGTGGTAATTTATATGTTATTAATTTATTGTTTTCGAGTAATTAAGTGATTTAGTGGTCATTATATAATGTTAATTTGCCTTTGAAAATGCCGAAAGGTTCCACCAAGTGCCATCAATCAACAGTATAAATAATTCTTTATCATGTGTGGGTCAGGCCGCCGCGCCGTCAGATTTCTTTATAGATACGGACAGTTCTGTCCCTTGTTTGGCTAGTATTAGTCTGACTCTATCAAAGGTTTCTCCAAGACTTGGTACTTTTGTATCTCAGTCGCTACTTGTATTTTGCTTTAGCGGCTTTATAGCCGTCCCAATCCTGGTCTGGTTCCTCACAGGTGTTCCATAATTACCACTTATGAAAATGGTGTGTTAATGTGTTATTATCAATACCACACGAATAGTGACTACCTGCCTTGCTTATAATACCTACACCTACGCTGTTCGTGAAGAAAATAGTGCAACTGTAAAAGCTTATAACTTGGTCAGTTTTCGTTAGTTTCATTTAATTTTTTTTATACAGTATTTCGAAGCGAAACTCTAGTCGGGGTGTCTGAGCTTTGCACTATACAAAAGTTCATGTTGTATATCGACCATAAATATTTATATATATTATATTATACGTCACAAAGTACTAAGATTGTTTGATCACGCTAGAATTAGACTATTTTTGTTCATTTTTTCGTATTCAAAAATGGAACATCGAGCGACATGACCACTCTCTGAGAGCCTCTCGGCGGTACTAAATCGTATTTGTTCGCGTATCTGCATTTATAGGGGTTCACAAAATACATTGTAAAAAAAAATCTGTATCTAGTTACATAAAAAGAAATATTTTTATTGTCAAAGGAGAAGTTCTGACATAATATTACATAATTATCATAATGATTTAAACTACGGAAGCTGGTGAAAAGACAACTTTATTTTGGTTAAATTTCTCACTATTTGAGCAAACTTTACAGTCATTTTTCTCTAAAAAAAGGAACCTACCTGATATCAGGTTATTCTACAAACAGATAGCCAACCCCCTTTGCAATTGCTTCGTATCCATTGTTTATTAAATTTATCAGTAATTTGACATGAATTTAAGCATCAAAAACTATGCGAATCGTATGATTTGAAAAACCTGTTTCACTTTCATTGATAATTACCATATGTAATCCGTTGTTAGGTAAAATATGTTTTAATAAACGTTTAGAGAGCTAAATTTACTAAGTATGTTAGTGAATACCATGTTTGTACGATAAATATTTAATGACTTTAAATGCAATGAAAAGTATGGTTTCTGAGCAATATGTGGCGCGAAATATGTTAGCCCTCTTAAGCCATTAGCAATTCACTTGCTATCGCTTAATTACTCTAGTAAAAGATAGGTTTGCAAATTCGTTTGTGTGCGGTATAAAATTAGGGATGCGTACAGCCTTCGACCGAGTAATACCATAGACGGGCCCACGTCATACATTACGAACTCAAAAAGTGAGACTAGTTCACACGCAAAGATATTGCAGCAACGACACGACATGCACACATACATTTTTTTTTCGAATTTAGGGTAGTGTTTTTACACTTTGGGAACGCACAGGAAGGCATCTTGCGTAAAATGAATTATCTTGACACGTGTTTCACCTTCTGAACAATAACACCGACAACGACCAAGTGAGCGCATGCGCTTACTTTGACGTCTTCAAAACTAATATATGGATGGGCCCGTCTATATTATTACTTGGTCGAAGCGTACAGCCTTAGACCAAAGACTTCTATATAAAGAGGTAGACCTGCCCTACGCACCAATTTTTGAAGCGTATAAACTGAGCTAGTTAGCGCGGTTGCGCGCAGTTCACGCTGACACTATGTCACTGTCGTATCTCCCACGATTTAACAACAAAAGTGTATTTTTAACGTGGAAAAGTACATAAAATTATCGTCATAAAAGTGCTTCAGACTTGGTAGTTTACGAAGGAGTACAAATTTATTTGGTAATTACGCACAATTTATGCGTAATTAATTATTTTTCATCAATTTTATGATTATTCTTAATCGTATTAACCCTCCAAATTGTACAGGCCTAACTAATCTGACGCCCCCAATGCTTTTGTTGTAGGTACTTCGTTTTTTGACAGCATAATACTTGCTGAATATGCCAAGCGAGCGTCAAGGCACGGGGATTCCCCGAATAGTTATAGTTCTACGCAAGTACGGTTTGCAAGAAAATTAAATTTATGTTTTAATTTTTAGGTAGGTACTTACAACGATTGTGATCAAATCAGTCATTATAATGCCATCTTGTGTACTAAGATTTTGTAAAAAGAGCCCCGGGGAAGCTCTCGGAAGGATGTCCCAGAACTCCCAACAGACCTGCGGCTGATAATTATTTGACTCTATTCAAATATGTATGAAAAGTAGGCTTTTAGTATCTCTCTACCAACCTACCGCTTTACCATAGATAAGTACCACTTAAAAATTGATGTTGAAATGTCGGCAGGCGCTAAGATGGATTGTTCTCTGACACTACAGATAAAATTGAAATTAGTCAATCGTTACTGCAAATATGTACTTACCAATACAAATTCTTGGACCTTCACCAAAAGGCATGTAAGTATAAGGTTTGATACTGCGTTTTGCTTCACCAAAAAATCTCTCAGGAATATATTTCTTGGGTTCAGGAAAATATTCAGGATTGAGATGCAAGTGGTATACCGGTATATGAACACGTATTTCTTTCTCCAGTTTTAATCCATTTTCAAATTCATAATCTTCAACAACTTCTCGAGTTAATGTTAGCAACACGGGGTAAAGTCTAAGAGTTTCATCGATACATGCATTGAGATAAGGCATTTCTGCTACACATTCATATTTTAGTACATTATCATTATGGCGAAGATAAGCTTCCACCTCTTCGAATGCCTTATCCTGTGCTATAGGATTCTTTGCTAGCTCGTACAGAGTGAAAGCTAATGTAGTAGCTGATGTTTCATAGCCAGCAGCAAATAATGCAAAACATTGTGACACCAACACACCTTCACTGATATCCAAATTCACTTTTTGTTCTTTCTCATCTGTCCCATGCTTCATGTTGGCTAAACTATCTCCGGAAATTTCTTTCGTCCCCCACATATTCAGTACCAAGTCTACAAAATCGTTTCTAGAACTAGGTTTGTACTGTCGTTCTTTAAAAATTCCAGCCAAAAGTTGATAAAAAAAGGTTTCAATCTTCTTAGGGAATAATCTGAAACCTAAGCCGTAGAATATAGACGGCCAAATAGAACGAGTTACGATTTGAAGCCCTCTAAAAGTACTGCTATCGAAGGCTACGTTACCAATATCACTGAAAGGATTACCTTTCCTTTCTTTTAGTGTATTCGTGTCGATACCAAACGTACATGAACCGACGCAATCCATAGTAAACCTTGCCATAAGATCTCTCGTTTCAACATCCTTTGATATCTTCGTTTCTTCGATAAGTACAGTTTCGAATACTCGAGAACATTTCTCGATTAAATAGAACATCTTTTTCATTTTTGCTGACGAAAATATTGGAGTGAGATTCTGCCGTAAAACTTTCCATTGATCGCCGTAAGTAAAGAAGATACTTTGGACTAAAAGCTCTCTATGATTATACTTCGAGATTTCACGTCCACTGAAGAAGTAGAAATCTTTAGTCATAACTTGCTTGATGAGATCAGGATCTTGAACGATAAGAGTAGGTTCTGTACCATAGAATGCACCAAAGTACGGTGCATTAGGAAATCTTTTGCATAGTTCTTGAGTAAGTGTGCCGACATCTTTTTTCATAAATATGTACTCATAGAAGTTTCCAAAAATGGGTGAAGGTTGGAGATAAGGCACATTCTTTTTGTTCCAGTATTGAAACCTTCGCTGCAACACAAGGTATAGAGCTAAGAGACTTATAGCAATAATTAGAGGTAGTACCACTAACATGGTTGATACTCTTGTGCCCTGTTTGTAGCCCGGAAGCGTATTATTTGTACAAACTAGTAAAATTAACGTTGAGGTGACCATATTTTCTTAAATTACTAGAAACTGTTCTGTCAGCATTTTTGTCTATGAGTGATATATATATTTATGGATCTCTAGCACCGTGATAAGTTTAAATGTAGTGTATATTTTAAAGTTCTTATAGATTTTGATACAACTGCCGTGGCCCGTGTGTTATGGTGTAAACAAATGTAAGCTGGCAAAACAGTCGAGCTTTTTATTAAAAAAGCTCGACTGTTTGACTGATTGCAATTAGATATAACTTTTAGATTACTTAAAGTTATCTCTGATTGCACACAGTCATGAACCAGCTACTCGACGTATAAAAATCAATTTTCATGAAAACTATTTGAAAAGAATGGCCGTGACTTTTATTGACAAGATCTTTGACTTACTCACAGGCCTTGAGAATCTGGCAGTAAACGTAGACTCGGACATCTTAACTTTCTAAGTGTTTCTTTATTACCTATATGAATTAAGATATTTTCATTTTTAGTTACACAAATACAATCCCGTTAGCATACCTACTGATTGCTTTAAATATATTATCTACACAACTACGGTTTCTTAGCCGGTCAAAGTCGCACTGACACTCTCTTCAACACTTCTTATTTAGCAGCAAATGCTGATCGACTTCTTACGAAAGCTCAATTAAAAGTCTCCTGTATTATCGAAAGTTGCACCGCTTGCAGATGAAAAATGCGTAGGCCGACTTACATTCTTTTTTCTCTTTGGAACATGTCAGTTACAATAATAAATACAGGGGAATAAAAATTAATCTAATACTACACTTATGGACTTATAATGTGATATTCAAATCAGAGCTGTTATCATGCTTGCCATGAGACAGCATTAAGCTGAGAGAGGGCCCTATTCTGCATAATGGTGACGGTTCATATCCGAGTATTATTTATAGTTTGCATGTAAAGAAAAGTTATTTTTTTGTCCTCTAGTTAAGTATACTTAATTTAATTATGTAATACGTCACCAATGTTTTGTGGGATAAAACACTTTTTTGTTTGTTTGTATATTCACAGAAGTTGAAATCTTACTGCCTGTTCTTATGTATTAATAATTGTACACGGTGAAATGTGGGCCGGTATAGGCCTCTGCCTACCCCTTCGGGGATAAAGGCGTGAGTATATGTATGTATGTATGTTCTTATGTAAACATTATCGGGGAAAGATCCGCAAAAGATTATAAAGTATGGACTATGTAGTGCACGTCAATTTTGCATGTGCTTGCGATGATGAGGCATATTTCAGTTAAATATGCATTTATTTTGGTGTAATTGAACTATTAAAACGAGAATATGAGTCACTAGTTGTGACCCACGGGTTCGTCTGTGACATTAACTATTTACCCATACATGACCGTATTTACAAGAATGAATGGAAATATGCGATTTTTTTTTGATATACATATAGGTACTGCTCCCCTCCCTTGTTAAGTAACATAATGATCATAGCCAATGTTACTTCTGAATATCTTTGCTTTCTAATTGTGAAAGAATTTGTATATTCGGTTCTGTAGTTCCTGAAGTTTATCGATGACAAACAAACTAATTTTCAATCTTTATAATATGTAATTATGATATGTTTTGTTTGTCTGTAAATAAAAACAGAATCATAATCATCTAAATTTGAAAACTTAGCAAAGATTTTATCATTATGGTATAATAGGTACCTTCAATCGGTTCAAAACACAACATACCATAATTCGCAACAGGAGAGACTTTGCCTCCTTGCGTGTATGCGTGTTCTACCGCCTGTACAATGGTATGTGCTCTGAGGAGTTGTTTGATATGATGCCCACGGCTACGTTCTATCATCGCACCGCTCGTCACAGACAGGGAGTTCATCCTCACACTCTACGTCCGGAGCGTTCCAGCACGGTTAGATCCGATAGGGGTTTTCTTCCGCGCACGCTTAGGTTGTGGAATGATCTCCCTGCCTCGGTTTTCCCTAACGCCTACAGTATGGGGTTCTTCAAAAGGGGTCTTAGAAGGTTTTTATAGGGTCGGCAGTGCGAGATTGGCGCCTCTGGTGTTGCAAACGTTCATAGGCTGCGGTGACCACCGCACCGGTCCTTCTGGTGGGCCGTATGCTTGTCTGCCACCTTAGTGGTAGACGGGCCCACGACTTACATTACAAACTCAAAAAGTGAGACTAGTTCACACACAAATATATTGCAGCAACGACACGACATGCACTCATAAATTCTTTGTTCGAATTTAGAGTAGTGTTTTTAACACTTCGGGAACGCACAGGTTTAGATCTGTTTAGTTGAATAATACTGGGCATGATTGTATTTTGATATTAGATATATTTTTAAGATACCTACCTACATTGCTGTAGGTATAGAATATAGCATATACTCGTATATAATGTTTATTATAAATTCAGATTCCTATAATGTACCCAGTCATAGTTTTTATAAGCTAATTAACAGAATCACACATGATTTAAATCTTCTTTTCATGCTTAGGCCTATAGAGAGATTCATTTTTCGTACGTTTTATCTTCTTTTGTATAGCCAACGGCTACAGGTTACTTAATTTGTTCTTAAATAACTAAAGTGAATAAATAATCCCTATTCACATGACACATTCGGGGATTGCAGTATACGATGTTCCCAGCCCTCTCGTTCAATAAATTTGAGGTTTATTCCACCGACAGGCTGAATGACTGGCGACCGAGGTTCCAGAGACAACTCCCTCTTCATACCTTCTGCCAGTTCAAGGCGATATTTCTTCAACATGGTAATCAGGCCAGGGATCATTTGCATTTTTGCGAACCTCATTCCTGAAAATAAAAGAATAGACAATATGAATTTTATGATGTGATGTAAGATGATAATGGTCTTGTGGTATTATCAATGATATTAGAGAGGACATTGAATTTGTAGATACTTGGTATTTCGCAGTATAGAAACAAACCGCCATTGTGCAGCGATCTCATTACAGTACCTGGTCCATGAGTAACTTACACATGGACTACAATCTGCTGACATCGCAACTGTGCAGCGACCTCAATTATATAGTACTTGGTAACGGCTTACACGTGGAGACCAAACTGCTGATTCGATGAGGCGATGTTCGTCATACGAAACCCTAGTGGATGAATGCCAGTGTAGAGAGGACATTCTGATCCTAACATCGGTCGGGACAACTCGCTATTAGATTTTAGGCGACTTTAGGATATATAATTCATTTGTAATTCTTTTTGATTAATTAAATTTTGTAAAAAGTATTTTTAAGCTTTTTAAGCTATTGCATAGCTTCTATCGCGGGCCTTGCGTGGAGACCGAATCCAGAAATTGTGTCACGAAAACGAATCACACTCTCGGCTACCTTCGGCCACGTTCGTGTATCTCGTCTCGCACTTCATAAATTTTTTGTTTACGTCAATTATGAACTCTGCAGTCGTTATATAATTATGTCAAAGAATCCAAAAAATGATGCTTGTACCCAGAATCGATCTTGCGCCTTCTGCGTACCGATCCGCGTCTTAACCACTCGACCAAAGTTGAACTAAGAGTGCAGGTCGAATTTAGAGTTCTTAATGTGAAATGACAATTTCGATGCTGTCGATTACATTAGTTGCTGTCAATTTACTTCGTCTAAATAAAAATTCGACTAAAGGCGTATAGGTATTCATCATCTATGTACAACAGTGAACTGTACTCGTATAATTTGTGTAAAAAGTGTTTTAAGGTGAAGTGGGACTCAAAATACATAATTTTGACATATTTCGAACCAATTTTGCAACGGTGTTAACAAAGATTTCACAATTTTTTAAATGGATAATTATTATTAAGTATATTGTCTAGGGATGTCAGTTCTCCAAAACACGATTGAGTAAATTCGGCTCGATAGAAAATAATCCCAAAGTTCCCTCGAATCTGTAAATTTACCTGTGACCGCCTTGACTATAATCAATTTCATTCAGTAGTTATATAATGTACCACACTAATTTTTTATTTCCATGTCCCTAATAAGTTACCTCGAGGTCCTATGCAGTTATTTATTAATTAGAAACATATTGTTTTAATAAAAAAAAACGTTTTGTTGAGCGGGAGTGCATTTTGCCGCTATCAGCCACCTAACAGAGCCCGCTCAGTCAGCCGACAGGCTTCGTTGAGGACACCCGTATACAACTTTGTCACGCCCGCTGACGTAATTCGCTGCCGTAGTAACGAAAATAGGTACCATAAAAAAAACAAAAAAAGGAAGTATTCAAGGCTTAAGCTCAAGAGCGTAATAATATCGCATCTGTTTGGGGAAGTTTCTTTGGTGTATTATATAAGTTATAGTAACGTTTTCGTACTTTCCAATACAAAGTCCGCCTGATGCCACATAATAGATAAGTCCAGAAGATTCACTAATAAATGCGCTCATGTATGTGACGCTCTGACCGAGCGTATAACATGTACATTATTTAAATTAATATTTGAGTAAAATCAATGTCATAACGAGTACAATACTAATGACTGATAAATCAGTGGGCCAATTCTCCTAAATTTACAATATAACCGTAGGAATAAACCTTAATTGAGTATATTATAAATTAAACTCAAAAAATTGGTATTCTTCTACCCAAAATTACAGCTTTCAAGGCACGTATTGCGTATTGTTGATATTCTCGTAGTCTTACTTTACTACTCGTACGTCGTAGTTGATGTAGGTAGGTATTGAATTTGAAGTTGTAAGTATGAGTTTCTTTTTTTTTAATATTTAGCTCGCCAAATTGACGTCGCCACCAGCCTGATGGAAAGCCGTGGCGCATCTAGCGATTGGAGGCCACTTCTGACAGTGGTCCTCAAGTTGGCGGCCCTGTGATGTGCCTCTTCACGCTCCTCTTGAAGAACCCGGGATTGTAAGATGAGGGAAACACGAGTGCGGGCAGGTCGTTCCATGTTTTTATAGTTCGACAGAGGAACGATCTCTTGAAACGTTCAGTTCTGGCGAAGATTCTCTCCACTGTGTGTGAGTGTCATCTTTGCCCGGCACGTGTTGTTCGGGATCGGAAAGAAAAGGGTGGGATCAGGTTGAAGAGCTCTTCAGAACATTCGCCGTGATACATTCGATAGAAGGCAGCCAAGGACGCTATGGTTCTTCGCTGCGCCAAAACGGTTCGAGGCCTCCTGTCACCTCAGTTTGAATTTTAACCAACAGTGAACTGAAAATAAACAGCTTACATACAACTCGATACAGTCAATACTACCCTAACTTTGTTTTTAAGCCATAATGTAAAATAGTAAATGTTCAATGGATAGTGGTACCTATATGTTAAGCGCTAGAAGATGATTTTGTGAATATATGTTACTGAAAAGGCCTGATGATTTAATATGACTTACGAATTATTTAATTATGATATACTAGCTGACCCGCGCAACTTCGTTTGCGCCACATAGGAGTTAGTATTACCTGTTCCCGTCGCATTTACTCCCGTAGCGTCTCGTCGTTAATATTCAATACTACGTGAGAGAGAGAGAGAGAGAGAGAGAAAGGTTTCTCGTCGCGTGTATTCCCATCGCATTATTTTTAAGAACAATTTCGTTTATGAAAGAAGTATCCCGTGGCACTATTGTAGAAAAAAATTGATTGCCATTAAAATGGTTATTGTGCACCAACCCAAAGATAGACACATGCTATTGCGCAAATTTTTTAGAACTTTTTTAAGAGAAACAATTTTGTAGTACATAGTTATCACATAACTATAAATATTTACGCAGCACACCCAACAAAGCTCTCAAAAGGAACAACTTTCCCCCGTTTTTGAAACATTTACTATTACTGCTCCGCTCCTATTCGTTGTAGCGTGATGTTATATAGCCTATGACACTGCACAATAACGTAGCTTTCTATTGGTGTAAGAATTTTTAAAATCGGTTCAGTAGATCCCGAGATTACCCCTTACAATTTAACAAACACACAAACTTTACTTCTTTATAATATTAGTATAGATTATTAATTATTAATTATTAATTATTATTATTATAGTATAGATAAGATAAATCTGACTGTTGAGCAGATCTGGCTGTAATTGGTGGCCTATTATAATTATTTTATGCTTTTCCAGACTGCAATGTATTCCTGGACATATTATACACTAGCTGACGCCCGCAGCTCTGCCCGCGTCTAGTTTTGTTCCCGTTTCCGCTTTCCGTGGGAACTGATTTCCGGGATAAAAATTGGCCTATGAGTTATTCCAGGCCTATATCTACTCCTGTACTAAATTTCAGCTAGATCCGTTTAGCCGTTAGAGCGTGAAAGAGTAACAAACATCTACACTCACAAACTTTCACATTTATAATATTATAAGTAAGGTAAGATAATTTAGAAAATAGCATAAAGGCTATTTTATCCCTGGATATGACCCAGTGGTAGTAGGAAACGCGAACAGAATTTTACATAGCTGAAGCTGCGGGCAATAGCTATGCGAAGTGAAACGTAGAATGTTTAATTTAGGAAATGGTAATCATTTGGACAGGACTAAAGCCTAGTCTAGTTTAAATAATTAGTATCAAAATTTATTCCTTTACACCCTTGCATATATGCAAATAGCAATATTCGTTTCTGTATATTCTTCGTTTTCTTAGCCAAACGGGACCCTATTACTGATACTTCGAAGTCCGTTTGTTCATCTGTATCTCATGAACTAGGCAGTTATACATTTCAAAAATGTGTTTCTGCTACCGCTGTAACAACCATAATAACACTAGATAAAGAAAAAAATAAGGTTACTCCCATACAACGTAATCTTCTGGCGTTTTTTTTTGTTACGAAATCCTCATCAGTGTGCCAGTCCAACTTGAACCTCGGCCGTTTTTACAGTTCCGTATCCAAAGGGTAAAAATGGAACGAGGAGAAAGTATTGCCTTTTGAAAATGCTAAGAGGCAAAAGCGGTCAGGTGTAGAGTAAATAAATGCTGTAAAACAGTACAAGTGGTGGTTATTCAATATGCGCTGCAGGTTCCACCAAGTGCCAATAGTATAAATAATCTGTAATAACGCGACCCTATTACTGAGACTATCTATCTGTCATCTTATGCACCACTGCAATAGCTAATTGCATTTGAAATTTACGAATCCTAAAAACAGAAAAATAAATTAAGGAGGGCTCCCATACAGGTATATTTTTCAGTCTTTTTTTGTACAGAACCCTCCTTTTTCCTTTTAAGGAAGTACCAAAAAATATAAACAAAGATAGGGGCAGCAGATTCTTACTTTTTCAATAAACCTGGCAAAAATCGTCACAGGTAAAAAAACAAATTGAAGTACTTCTTAAATATATTATGTTCTATTCTTATTATGAAAATGAATTTCATTACATGTTAGTGATAAAAATTGCATCAAAATCAATTACGTAGTTGCTCACGAGTAGAAGATCTAAAGAGGTTTATCTAAACTGGGCGAAAAAATTGTTATGTAAACTTGTACTTCTGTCAATGATTTCAATTGCGCAGTGAACGGGTTAACGCGCGAAAACGTTTCCGACGCACGGAGCGTCCCGAACATCTTGCGTCTGCTTCACCCCCTCCGAATCGCTTGAGGCACAATTGCACTTCGCCTTAAATATGAATAAACAAAGTGCATTTATTAACGAAGAAAGTCACGAAAAATAGTGAAAGAAAATGAGTAAGTACTCTAAATACATACATTTTATTATTATTATCACCAATGCAGTATTATTTTTTGTTTTGTTAATTTATATATAATACTGCTATAAAGATAACCAAACCCGGGAGTACGTTCCCATGGGAAGTGGGAAGAAAATTTCACGCTGGCGTAGCCGCGAGCGCCATCTATCCCATACCTATGTATAATACTTTAAACGTGTCATAAAAGTCACAACAATACCATACATGCATATTTCAAAGAATGTCTATTATTACCATAAAATTTGTAAAAATAGTTTTTAAGTAGATAAGAAGAAACCTATTGTTTTATCTTTTAACTAGCTGACCCTCGCAACTTTGTTTACGTCACACAAAGTCTATGAAATTAGAGGTATTTATTAATCATACTCATCAAGTAGCGTGTGAATCTGCCCTGCTTGCTTAATCAAAATAGAGCTTAATGGTTAAAGCTATTCCTCAGTATAGAATTTTCCTCAGTATAAACAATTTACATACAAACACCGGCGTGTTAGAATTTTATTACATGTATCAATGTAGTAGACGTAACGTGTATAAAATGACATCAATCAAATGTCATCAATATTCTGAAAAAGAAATTAAAAATAGAGTTCACAAACTCTTTTGAAAATACATACTGTACCTACCTTAGAGGATCGTTATGAAGATAACAGGATAGTTAACAACCATCCATAGAAAATAGATGGTATAATGCTGAATACCGCAAAGAACAATCGGCGCGGCATAGAATGGGGCCTATACTGATATCCTGGAGGATTTAAATGATGCCGATGTCCTGTGCCTGCTGAGGCACACACACGCCGTCATGCATGTCTGCAGGAAAACGTGCAGGACAACGAGCAGGATGAGGCAGCGAATGGCTGGACTGAAATTAAAATCGACAGACGCAAGAGATGTGGTGGAGGCACTAATTCACGTACCTCGGGAGTGTCGTGTCAGAAACTGATGGGATAGAAGAGTACCCTACATCATTTCGAGTCTCGCCAAGGCCAGAACAACCTTTACACAGCTGCGCCCCGTAGGCAGTTGCGAAAATGGACACGAAGAGTGAAACTCAAAACAAAGTAAACGTTAAAACTGTACTGCTAACTGCTATACGGATGCGAGACATGGAAGGTCACTAAAGTCATTTTGCACCAGCTACCAGCTATAAGTCTTCGTCAAACGTTGCCTCCAATGGATCCTCGGTACATACGGGCCCGAGAACATCACGAACGTAAGACTATTGGAACGCTGCAGTGAGACCCCTATTTACCAACAGATCAAACGTCGGAAGTGTAGCTGCTGCGCTGGATTGGACACACGCTGCAAAGGGACCATGATCACATCATACCAAGGCAAGCCTTACTGAAACTACTGGTAGGGTTTCAAAAACTGTTCGATAGTAAGTAGGTACATTTATTGATAGTGGCTATAGGCTACATAACATAATGCTAAGATTAATAGGAGCGGTGCAGCAATGAGGAATGTTTCGAAAACGGAAAACATTTAATCGTTATAAGAGTATCCGTTGCGCCTCTGCGTAAATAGTTGAAGTTATATAAAAATAATTTATTACAAAATAATTGTTCTTCTTAAAAAGTTCTAAAACAAAATACCTATTAAGCTATTGCATAGCTTCTATCGCGGGCCTTGCGTGGAGACCGAATCCAGAAATTGTGTCACAAAAATAAATCACACTCTCGGCTACCTTCAACCACGCTCGGCCACGTTCGTGTATCTCGCACTTCATATACCAACGTGTACACGTGAGCGTTTGCATAACGTGTACCTATGTATATGAAGTGAAGTAGGGTGAAGTGGGGTGGGCTGAGGTGTGTAGGGTGGGGTGAAGTGAAGTGGGGTGTGGTGAGGTGAATTGGTGTGAGGTGGGGTGGGGTGAGGTGGGGTGGGGTCCAAAGTCCCAAAAGTCCAAAAGTCCAAAAGTTCAAAAGTCCAAAAGTCCAAAAAACCAAATTCCAAAAGTCCAAAAGCCCAAAAGGCCACAGTCAAGTAGGTTCTTGGTACTTTACTTTGTTGAACATAGGCCTTAAAATCTTACTAATATTATAAATGCGAAAGTTTGTGAGTGTGGATGTTTGTTACTCTTTCACGCTCAAACCGCTGAACGGATCGGGCTGAAATTTGGTAAAGAGATACATTATAGTCTGGAATAACACATAGGCTACCTTTTATCCCGGGAATAACTTCCCGCGGTAACAAATTTTACGCGGGCGAAGCTGCGGGCATCAGCTAGTATTCTTATATAGAAGTAATTATACTAGCATAGTTGGTAAAAAATGCTATGTAAATAGCTTTACCGCGGCAGTCCCCGAGTGCCACACGTCTTTTTTTGTTTTCTTTGGGTCTTTCGGCAGCGACATACATTTCTAATTGGCAAATAGACATAACAAACTAACCTGTATTGTCATATACAAAACATAATCACAAAAGGCAGAGTCTGAAAAGCATAAAATAAGAAACACTTACCAATACACAGTCTTTGTCCCTCACCAAATGGCATATATGTATATGGCTTGATATTGAGTTTCTCATCTCCAAGAAACCTTTCTGGACGAAAGACTTCTGGCTCTGGAAAGTAATCCGGATTGTAATGCAAGTGATGCACAGGAATGTGAACACGTAGACCTTTTTCCACTTTCAGCCCAGTTGGAAATGTATAATTTTCTGATACTTCACGAGTTATTATTCCAAGAACAGGGTAGAGTCTTAGCGTTTCATTAATACACGCTTCGAGGAACGGCATCTCAGACACACAGTCATATTTCAGTATATTGTTATTGCGACGGAGATACGCGTCCACTTCTTCTAAAACTTTTTCTTGAGCATCTGGATGCTTTGCTAGTTCGTACATAGTGAAGCTAAGTGTAGTAGCCGACGTCTCAAATCCTGCTGCAAAGAATACAAAGGATTGCGAAATCAAAAAATCGTCATCAACTTCTTTATTGATCCTCTCTCCTGAATTAGATAAACTGTCTCCATTTATCACTTTATCATTTTTCAACTTTAGCAGCAAATCAACAAAATCGTTTCTTGAAGTTGGCTTATACTGTCGTCCATTGAAAATTCCAGTCAAGAGTTTATAAAAGAATGTTTCCACTTCTTTGGGGAATGTCTTGAATCCTAAGCCATAAAAAAGGGCAGGCCAGACGGTGCGAGCGACAATTTTGTACCCTTTGGAGTCTTGAGCAGCAAAGATGACATTTCCCATGGCACAAAATGGATTATTTTCTTTTTTATCCAAGGTATTGGTGTCAACGCCAAACACACAAGCACATATACAATCCATGGTATACCTCGCCATAAGAGATCTCACCTCCATTACATGGGACATCTTTGTTTCTTGATCGAGCACATTTTGGAAAACTTGAGAACAATTCTGTATCAAATGAAACATGTTCTTCATCTTGGCGCTTGAAAACAGTGGAGTGAGATTCTGGCGAATGACTTTCCAATGATCACCATCGTAAAAGAAAATGTTTCTGTTGAGCATCTCTTTTTTATTGTACTCAGTTATTTCTCGGCCACTAAAGTAGTAAAAGTCTTTTGTCATGACAAGTTTAATGAATTCTGGATCTTTAACGACCAAGGCAGGCTCAGTGCCAAAGAAAGATCCAAAATACGGCACATCTGGGAATCTTTGACACAGATTTCGTGTCAATTGTCCGATTTGTCTCTTGAGCAAAATATAATCAGCATAGTTGCCAAAAACTGATGCTGTTTCTATATGAGGAACATTTCTTTTTGCCCAATATTGGAACCGTCGTTTCAAAAAAGAGTAAAATGTGAGAACTGATAGGATTATTACCAGAACAATTAATGATATCACAAACATTTTAGAAACATAAGTAATGCATATATTTTACGAGAATACTATTTATACTGAAATAAATAGGTGACCATGATTTTGTTAATGCCAGATGTGAGTGAACAATTCAATTATAACTTTTTTTTGGGCAGGCATTTTACTTTATAGGTAAATTCTTGTTAAAATCAGAAAACTCTTGTCGAAGTCCGCTGCAACTAGGATAAAATCATAGATGCCATGCGTTCAGCGTGGCATCGATATAATATTACCGACTAAAACCACACGGCGCCGGCGCGGCGCTCTACCTCTGTCTACGGCCGGGAGCCGATGGGAAGCCCTCGGAGGGTTATCCCACTATTCCCAAAAGCCGAAAAGTGATTTAAAAATTTCAACCACTGATTAATTTGTTAAGAACTTAATTACAAAAACCGACCAAATGCGAGTTGGATTCCATGTTTTCCGTAAAAAAACAGCAAAAAAATTACGTTTGTTGTATTGTAGCACTCCTTAACTTTTTGTTTTTAGTATTTGTGGCTAAAAAAAGTAAGCAAATATCTATTTATTAATCTTTAAGAATTCAATCTCAAAAATGTGTACCCACACATTAGAAAGGCAATTTAAAGAAGATAAATGTAAAAAAACAACGTCCTGTATAAGTATAAAGATACGGGACGTTGTTATTTTTTCACATTTTTCGCAGCAACATCACCTCCAAAATATTACAATTATTGTATATGGTTTTATAAACGAGATAGTCTCATAAAAGCTTGTAAGTGTATCCATTGAGTTGAGATAACACAAAAATATTATTTTGCTTGAACTTGTGATGATAAAGTACAACAATACCATGTCATTGTTTACATTATTTGATTATATTTACTTTAATAAGTACATAGCACAAGAAAGCTTAATTGAGTGACCCATATTGCAGTAATTTATTCAACACTAGCTGCTCCCTGCGGCTTCGTCCACGTAGAAGTCGTTATCGCATTAAATCATTCAGCTAAAAAGTAGCCAATGTCCTTCCCAGGGACTCAAACTATCTCTATATGAAATTTAATCTAAATCGCTTCATCGGTTTAGGCGTGAAAGCGTAACAGACAGACAGAGTTACTTTCGAATTTATACGAAACTAGCTGTTCTCCGCGGCTTCGACCGCTTAGAAGTCGTTATCGCGTAAAATCATAACCCTTCTTTTGCGCAGTCGGTTAAAAAGTAGCCTTCCTATTTTAATTCCTTCCCAGGGCCTCGAACAATCCCTATACCAATTTTTTCTCAAATAATTCATCTCAATCGCTCCAACCGTTTAGGCGTGAAAACGGTTTCACGCCTGAACCGCTGAAGTGATTAAGCGAACAGACAGACAGAGTAACTATAATGTTAGTAGCGATTTCACTTGAACTCTATGAAAAAAAATAGAAACTGTCACTGTTTCGCTATGATTGGTTTTTACTTTTTAACGTGAGAAAATTCTTAATGGATGCTATGCCAGACTCTTACCGACTAAAACCACACGGTTCCCTACCACCACAGGGCGGAAACTCCAGCTTGAATGTGTGCGTGTGACCAATAAATTTAACGTGTCCGTCAACGCGCACGTCAACTCTACTGACAGCTGTGGCGCGACAGGGAGTTGCCGATCTGTATTCTGTATGTACTATTATTATATTATTTTTGATACCACTGCCTATGGCCCGGAGCCTTACGTGCAGTAATGGACAGCGATAATGTGATGCTGAGTGTGGTCCTGATTGATCCTAAATTGTGCTTCTTCGTAGTCGAAAATAGTGTAGTGAGATTGTGCGGCATAACTTGCTATTGATCACCATCATTAAAGAGTTATCAGAGTAATTTTTACGAGAGATTCAGGCCAAAACAGTCTGACTGTCGACCAATCTTATATCGCAGGACTGGTCGCTATTAGTCAAATCTAAATCATATAAGTACATAAAGAAAGGCAAAGGATTACTACATATATGTCCACATTTTACCATTTGTCTTTTTTCACATACGTGTGAATCTTATTGCCGTGTTGAAATAGCCATGGGAGGTATGTGACTACCCGCGGCTGTTGAAATTTTTCAAGCCGCTCATAAGGCCTTGGTTTACCGAGTGTCATGTGACTGGCAACGGTACCAACGGGTTAACAATGCCTTCCTACGAATATTAACCCTTGTAAAGCAATGCCACAAAGGAGGTAATCACTCATGGCATGAGATGCGATCGTTTACAGACCATTGAGTCCGCTGCGTAGGTACTTAATGTAAATCGCACCCTGATTTTAATAAGGACCAAGATGATTACCTACGCAAAATCTACGCCATTGATAGACAAAAAACGAATGTCATTCAAAAACACGTTCTCGATAACAGGAGTCATGGTTGAAACGTACTATTATCTCGTGTTTACATGACTAGGCGTTCTCCAATCTACTTATAATAATATTTGAATCCTCAGCATGATTTGCGAAATTGTTGAAAAGTTGTCATCTCATCTATAGACGCAATCCACCCCTTGCACGTGCAACGAAATATTCCGCCATCGTTATTTAAGAAAGCTTTAGGCTCACTTATTCGAAAGAGACTCATCTTGAGGTTTACTTTATACTAGGAAATATTCTTTGATTTGATCTGATAAAATTAAATTATTGTAATTTATTAGACACTCTTGCCTTTTTTACAGCTCGAAACATGATTAGGAAAGCTATTTCGATCGAAATCGCTCTTGGAATATCGCAAAAATTTTAACAAGTAATGTACCTACTTTTTTTATGTAAATAAATTAGTTTATTCCTAAAAAAAACTTGTCATAAAATAGCTATAGGTCTTGAGAACAATATTTTACGGTTAATTTTGTCTTATAACCCCTCAGGTTTTTTGACAATAATATAATGTATTAGAATCGAATGAAATGGGGCAGTAGCGTACGCTGCAATCACTCGAACTGCCACAGGATATTATGTCGATGTCGGATAAGTAAGCCTTAACTACCTACTTCAAATCGCAGGACGGAATTCGCGAATATGTTGACACGTTGTCATTATCTTTAGACGCGATCCACCCCTTGCACGTGCAACGAAATATTCCGCCTTCGTCATTTAAGATTGCTTTAAATACTTCAAATTGCAGGAGGGAATACTAATATATTTCTTATGCCCACTTCAGCTCATAGAACGTATTCTTTATAAACTAACTACAGCAGGAGCTCTTTGGGGTCGAAACCTTGGAGCCAAACGCTGAAATCTTTTTCAGTGAGTTTGTGAAAGCGTTTTTTCGACACCACTCATGACCAGAAGGCTGGCTTCTATTTGGGCCAGGGATTAAGCATTGCCATTTAACGTGGCAATGCTGCCAATCTTCTGGGGACGCTGCCACATGAGGACTGCGATGCGGAGAAATTTTATGATACACTAGCTGAACCCGCAACTTCGATTACGTCACAAAAAGTGTATCAAAGGAGAGGTATTTCTTCATCAGACTCAACAAGCAGCGTGTGAAGTCTATTTTAAAACAATTCAGTCCGCGTTGAAGGCGTGGACTGAATTGTTTTCTACGTGAACTAAAGTACGACTCAGTTACCTTTATGAATTAAATTTTATCTCCAGAGAGACTACACTAAAACAGGTAGATCGAAGTTTATGGTACCTAGTTTATTCGACTTTTAAAATATGAACACAACATTTTCAAGTTAGATAATTATCTACCTACGAGTACACTAAGTAGGTACGGTAAAACTATGTACCTAAACTCTAAAAAAACCCTGTTGAAAGACGTCTGGTGGGCGTCGTACATCAGGCCCACTCTCGATCCTAAAAGGTCGCCTTAGTTAATTTCTTTTAAAGTAAGTCCAGAGGAAGTTATTTTCTTAGAGTAAAGATTAGTTTAATCTTTACTCTAAGGTTATTTTATTTTAAATCTTCCGAGGAGTTACTCTGAGCGTCCGGCGTTGATGGATAGGTAGGGACTGTATGGCTTAGTCGGCTCGAGTTCGGCAGGTCATCGTTTAGGTTTCCGCATGTAAAAGAGAAAAATAATATATTGTGTCTTTAGAATACGTCACTTTGGACCATGTCAACTGAGTATCTTAATAATTTTACCTAGAACGACAAAAGACGTATAAATCGAAGACGTTGAAGTCGTGGCTAGGGCTAGCTCAATCGGCCGACCCGTCGGCATTATACAGAGCCTCTAATAACTTCGGAATGACGTTTAAGAAGCCGTCGGAACTCTATAAAAATCTAAGAGTTACTAAAATGCACGTCTTGGCAAAATCAAGAGACAAAATCGTTCAAACTCTTCCAAAGGATAAAAATATAGCAGAACTTGAGCCACGCCTCCAATTCCACAAGAAATTCATGGTGGGTTCGCAGACTGGTCGAGCGGGGTTGGGTAGTATCCGGAGACAAACAGATAAAGACATTACAAAATCTTTTCTGGACCAGGATGAGAGCGATGCCTATAAGGTGCACGCGATGAACCTGGAGATGCAGAATGAATGGCTTACTCTGGGCGAATTTTGTATTCCCATGGCCTTGCAGTGGCGTACCTTATTGTACGACTGGTCGCCGGCTTTGCTTAAGTTCTACCTGAACGCGTTTCAATTGACCCTCCCCTACCCAAATAATCTGGTCAGGTGGGGGAAAGCCACAGATAAAACATGTAATGCATGTGGAGAAGCGATTGGAACTGCTAGGCACCTGCTGGTAGGTTGTAGGACGTTACTAGACCGGGGTCATTACTCACGCCGACACGATAGGGTATTGGAAATCATACGTGAGGCTGTCAGTTTGGCGGTAGCGAGAGCGAAAAAGGGATTAACCACAAACAAAAGAAATGACATTGCGTTTGTAAAGGAAGGCTGTTCAAAGAAAGTACCTCAAAAGCCATACTCAATTTTGATGGCTGCCGCCGATTGGACTATACTCTCAGACACGTATGAAAAACACTACAAAATCCCGGAGGATGTATGTGCCTCGTCATCCAGACCCGACATATTCCTGTTTTCGAGGATACACAGGCGTGCTCGGCGGTGCTCGTGGAGCTGACGGTACCGTGGGAGACCAACATACCGAAGGACCACGCCATGAAGACAAAAATAAATACTTTGACTTGACCAATGAGTTAACCAAAAATGGCTATGTGGTTAAACTCTATGCCGTAGAAGTAGGAGCAAGGGGAATTCCAGCTAAATCCCTGTATAATTTATTTAAGGACCTTGGATTGCCAAGAGCTTCAGTAAGCTCTTTACTAAAACGAGTATCCAAAGTGGCATTGATAGGATCTTACCAAATCTGGTTGGGCAGGGGGGGGGGGGGGGAACATTGTTGACGGTGGAAGGTGATCGTTTATGCGCATAGTAAGGTGGCCACCCTAAACCTACTCGAATGGGTCGCAAGTCCCAGACGCCGTCGGGGTGTTCCCCCCTGTGCCACGCTATGGACCCGGCGCCCGCACGGAGAATCCATGGAATGCTAAGAATACGGTTTCTAAATATTTGTAGACATTCTCATATACAACATCATCTAGCCGAAATTAAGCTAATATAAGCTTGTGCTATATTAGCTTAATAAGCTTAGCTTTAAGCTCTAGACAACTGATATACATACTTATATATTTCTTAATACAATCTTATTATACATAGAAAATAGACAAACTACGAAACAAACATTTGTGGATCACACAAATATTTGAAACGACCCAGGAATCGAACCCGAGTTCTCGGTGCGGCAGGCGGTATCACTACCGAAATATCAGTATCCGAATTCTATATCTACACAAAACATTGATTTTAGAGACATCTGTTGATGATTAAGAAAAACACATTAACCAATCGTTACCCAATGATCCGGATCGTGCACACGAACGAGCATTATTCAATAGATCCACAGAAAAAAATTGAGAGGGCGCTGTTCTAAACATGTTTATTATGAAGAAAACTATGTTTTGCTTGGATCTTATTTCCCCAAACGGGCGATACCCATAAAATCTAGATATTTCGGCGAAATTTCTAATTTAATTTCATGCGTTTCTCTGACGTGTGTAGTGTTGTTAGGGACAATCTTTTTCGGTGAGGTCGCAGTGGTAGCAAAGGACTGTTGGGAATCCTGGAGACATCCTTACGAGGGCTAACCCGGGGCTCCTAACCGTAGACAGTAGATAGGGAACATGTTGGTTTTTAGTCGGTAAGAGTCCGACATAGCATCCATGATGGATCTTCCACACGTAAAAAATAAAAGGGACAATCTTTCTTCTATAATCTAATCAGCCTATCGTAGTACATTGCAGGACGTAGATCACTTTCAATGTCATTTCAGAAGAGCGATTGGTCTGAGCGATGTACAGTCAGAGACGCTTTGATCCAATTTGATTTAAGTTTTACTTACTAAGTACACAAACTTTTAGGAGTTAATACATACATACACTAGATGATTCCGCGCGTCTTGGCCCGCGTGAAACTTGTTACCTGAGCGCTTTCCATGGAAACATATTCCCGGGATTAAAAGTAGCCTATGTGTTATTCCAGGTTATTCTATCCATGTGCTAAATTTCAGCCCAATCCATTCAGCCGTTAGAGCGTGATTGAGTAACAAACATCCAAACATCTTTACAAACTTTCACATTTATAATATTAGTAGGAAGTAGGATTAGTCATGATTTTATCTACGACGGATTAGAAGCATACCTAGTAAGCCTAGAAGGTAACACAAACTTTTTCCTTATAGTTTTTGTCCTACGTAATAGGTTGAGGAGGTGAACGTATCTAAAAAATGTAAGACTTTGGACATTAGAAAAAAATATCATTCGTGTTGCCAGTCCTGTAAAAACTTGACCAGTGAGCAGTGATAATAGTCACTGCCAATGGATCCCCATAACTTTTTTTTAATTTGTGGAAATCCCTCATGAAGCTATGCTCGACTCCTACCGACTAACGGTGCACTTCCACCTGTCTACGGCCATGAGTCCAGGGTACGCCCACTAAACGATAAGCTTAGAAGAACCCTTACTACGTAGTACTATTTAGTTAGCCTATGCCGTTACATTCAAAGTAACCCTTGACTTCTAGGTATAGAGTAGACATGTCTCGAATTTCCTAAGTCCGCATATCTTCTTTTTTTCTTTTTATGTGAGGGAAAATTCTTCATGAATGCTATGCCGTACTCCTACCGATTAAAAAACCACACATATCTCGCCTAACAGCCTACGGTGTGGAGCTTCGAGTTAGCCTACGGAAGGTTACCCCAGGATACTAGGGAATTTACCTTCAAGTTGGCCTAAATTGGTCATACCATCATTTCCCGTCGCTGCGTCGGAAAGTACCTAATAGTATGAGAGGCCAAGAATAATAATGGCCTTAGCCAATTTGAACTTTCGGCCTTTTCAACTTACCGATGATCTTTTTTTTTGTTTTATAGATCTACTAGCTGTTGCCCGCGACTTCCTACGCGTGAAAATTATGTTATGATGCCAATTTGGTTTGGCTTTGAATTCTTTTCTGCCAAGCCTCTAGAGTTCTAGACTAAGTAGCGTAATAATATGTAGCCTGTGTGTGAAACCTATCTCTTACTAATATTCCTGCTACGTTTTGGTTAAATCAATCCACCATCTTACATATTTCATTGCTTTCTGCTTAGCCCCTAGGATATGTAGCGTGATAATATGTAGCCTATTTGAAGACCCCACCCCTAAGTAATATGTGTGCAAAATTTGAACCAAATCTATTGAGTACTTTTCGAGATCCTTCCGGACAAAGCAAAGCAAACAGACAAACAGACAAACCGACAAACAGACAAAAATTTTTCTAACTATATTTTCGGCTTCGGTATCTTATATTGAACACCCAGCGAGTATTTTTTTTTAAATATTTCCAATGTACAGTTTTGACTCTTCTATCATTTTATTATATGTATAGATGTTTGTTTAGTCAATCTTCATCTGTTCTGTTGATCTTTATTTGTTTTGTGGAACTGCATTTGATTTGTTGATCTACATTTTTTTGTCGAACCTAATGAATGAGTTGAGAAAAGTGTACATGATTTTTTTTTTAAATTCCACTCTTCCGCTTGGTGGGGCGAAGTGTGAACTGCTGAAATATGTGCGTACCGGGGTTATTCTTCCGAAGGTTTACCCGGGGCTTCCAACCGTAGGCATCTAGGCATTAGGTAGGAAACGTGTCGTTTTTAGTCGGTACGAGTTCGGCATAGCATCCATTTAGGATTTTCTCACGTGAAAAATAAAATGGGCTTATAATATGCCTCCGCCTACCCTTCGAGTATCAAGACGTGAGATTATGTTATGATACTTAATATTATAAAGCTGAAGAGTTTGTTTGTTTGTTTGTTTGAACGCTAGGATCTCAGGAACTACTGGTTGGTTTTCTAAAATTCTTTTGCAGTTAGATAGTCCATTTATTGAGGATGGTTATATAACACGCTAAAACGAATAGGAGCGGAGCAGCAACCAAGAATGTTTAAAAAACGGGGAATATTTATTGTGCACCAACCCAAAGGTAGACACATACTATCGCGCCATTTTTTAGAACGTTTTTAAGAGAAACAATTTTGTAGTACATATTTTTTACATAACTATATAAATGTTTACGCAGCACACGCAACGAAGCTCTCAAAAGGAATAACTTTTCCCCCGTTTTTGAAACATTTACTATTATTGCTCTGTTCCTATTCGTTGTAGCGTGATGTTATGTAGCCTATGACACTTCACAATAACGTAGCTTTCTATTGGTGAAAGAATTTTTAAAATCGGTTCAGTAGATCCTGAGATTATCCCATACAATTTAACAAATATACAAACACACAAACTATACTTCTTTATAATATTAGTATAGATAGTATAGATTGCTAATAGTGATATAACATCACGCTAAGACGAATAGGAGCGGAGCGGCCATGAACAATGTTTCGAGAACGGGGAACATTTCTTTCTTTTAAGAGCTTACATTGCGTACGCTGCTTAAGGCCATACCCAGGGCTAACGACCTTGAGCATATGGGCGATATGACTCGCCAACATAGAGTAGCGCAACTACAGAGACATCAGAGTAAAAGAACTACGGAAGAAGAAGAAAAATAGTAGCGAAAATGCGTTCCTCGCTTCATCAAATAAACAAGAAGCTGTGAGACGGTCTCACCCGACTGCCCCTCTCTAAAACGTTTATTGTGAGAGTTCAATCCGATTGACGTTGTCATTTTTGTTTTATTTCAAACTTTGAACAGATGATCCACGTGACCTAGTGACGTAGTTTAATGCAACAGAGTCACAGACTACAGACGAAGTCTCGCCATAAGCCCCTCTGCACTCTATTTTATAGAGAGAGGCGAAAATAAATTAAAAAACAAAGGAACGTTTGTATTTCAATTTTCCTTTGTTTTTAAGTGTAGTAAAAATACACTGCAAAAAATGTGATTGATTATTATGTAAAAATTAAATGTGACGAATTCACAAAGACGCATGTTCATATATTCATAAATCCAGACAAGAGGGGTCTTCCACTCGCTTAAAATTTTTGTTACTTTTGAAACAAAATTTCATTTCATTTTATTATAACAAACAAAAATAGTAGTAAACGCAGTTGCGAGGGTCAGCTAGTTATGTATAAATAAGAAGCGCTCGTGGCACCGCGGACTCAGTGTTTTGTAAACGATCACTGTAGTAAGCTCATTCACTATGGCCAGTCCTTGGATGGGTGACCATCCATGTGACCACTTTGTGAAGTTATTTGTTCGTGCCGTTTCCGTGTTTCGGAAGGCACGTTAAGCAACGGCTGAACGTGCCTTTCGAAACTTACGGGCAACCAAGACCAACGGGTCTTGGTTGCCCGTAAAATGGCAGTCATTAAGCCAAGTAGAAGGCCTTTTTGGCGGCTTGAATAATTTCAACAGCAGGCAGTCACAACCTGCGCCTGTCTATCTCAACACGGCAATACAGCTCACCACCTATTACGTGGGACAAATTCTAAAAAGGTGAAATGTGGGGACATAATAATATGCCTCTGCCTACCCCTTCGGGGTTATCCCCGAAGGGGTAGGCAGATACATACATAAATACATACATAAATATGTATATTATGTATGTATGATCACGCCTATAAAGGCGTGACCATATTTATGTATGTATGTAACTAGCTGACCCTCACAACTTCGTTTACGACGCTTAAGGTGTATGAAAGGGGAGGTATTTCTTCATCAGACTCAGCAAGTGGTGAGTGAAACTGCACTGTTTGTTTTATCATAAAAGAACGTACACGTCGAGGGCGTGGACTGAATTGTTTTAGAATCTATTCTAAAATAATTTATTTCAGTTCACGCCTTCGGCGCGGACGCGGACTCTGGACCTAATCATTAGGCTCTTATGATAAAGCCAACACGCCGGTTTAGATTTACACTCACATTCAAAGGAACTCTTGAATTCTAGGTTTTGAGAAGTTGAGATGTCTCCAACTCCTGAACTTCCTCGGATCAATTTTCATTCAAATCAGTAGTTTCGGCGTGATACGTATTCGGAATACAGACGGACATGAAAATTTTAAATTTCATTATGGTTTAAGTAGGTATTGATTAGAGAACGCGTTCTTTTTTTTTAAATAGCTTTCATGTTCAGACTCTCGACCCTCAACAGTTTTATTATTATGTATAGATATTGACTAGCAAGAAACTCGGCGGGTTATTCTTTTTAGTGCTCTGCTTACTGTAATATATACTTAAGAAATCTTATCAAATTGTTTGAGAATCCAACAGAGCCAACAGATCATTTCCAGACTTACTTGTCTAGCAAATAATTGAATACAATTTTTGGTCCCGAGCAGGATTCGAACCTGCGTCTTCTGGTTTGCCGGACCAGACGGCCTCACCATTGGACCAACGAGACACTGCTCTCGACCGTCAATTCCTTCACTTTATTACTTTAACCAAGTTGCCGGTAGATGGTGCCTACGTCATCCCAAGACGTAATAAGCTGAAAAAATTGACGGTTAATATAAATAAATATATTCACGGACATTTCGCACAAGGCTATCTAATCCCAAAGTAAGCTAGGAATGACCTGCTTGTGTTATGGGTATAAGACCACGGATACTTATATACTTTTTGAATACATACATATTATACATAGAAACACCCAGACTCTTGAGATAAACATTTATGGGTCACACAAATATTTGTCTCCGGTGGGAATTGAACCCACGACCTCCAGCGCCGCAGGCGGTATCACTTCCGACTGCGCCACAGAGGCAGTCAAGTTGAGACCAGTGTCTCAAAAAAAGCAGTGTGTTAATAATAACTGTAATATAAGTATTTTCATCAGTTAGCTATATCCCTTAGCACAAAGTTATAATAGCTTAAGTTGTGTGCGAATGTCCACAAATATTTCTTCATTTATTTATATTGAAATGATTAAGTACCGCTTACAATATAAGCAAGACTACCTTTCGAAGTAATTTAATAAAACAATACGAAAAATAAGTTGAAATGCATTATATTCTCATGTAATGCTGTATGCATTGTGTAACTCGGGCTCTGGCTCTGTTACACGCATTACTCTGTACATGAATGAAAATATAACATTTTACGAGAATATTTTGCAGACCAGAGCGACACACGTCCGTCTAGCAACACGACTCCCCCCGCACTAGATTTTCGGGCGAGCGCGGGGAAGCAAGCAATGTGATGTATTCTTTGAATACATTATTAGTTATAATTAGTTAAAACTTATAATAATTCAAAATTGAAGAAAACCATTTTAGAGGTCTATGTTTTCTTTAGTCTCTGATATAAATTTTATTATCATTCATTAATAAATAGATGTCATAAAACGTCTTCTTCTAAAAAAATATGGGCTATTTCAATGATGTTTTACTAATTATTTATAATAAATACACAATTTCTGATAAAACCAATTTTTGACACACATCTTTTAGATTTAAAATCTACTTTTGGCTGTCATTTTTCATATACTAATACCGAGAAGAACGTCTTTATTTGCACCTCTTTTTCGCAAACTTTGTCAACCACTCCCCTTAAATGGTTAAAGTAACGTAAAAATTGTGTTTTACAAAATTATTTTTCTTAAAAAGTTCTAAGAAATTGTCCTGACCAGCATATGCCTATCTTTTAAGGTTCACTTACAATTAAGTTTTAACACATGAGAGAACGCGACGACGACGGTTGTAAACGTGGTCTGCAGTGGTAGCCAGTCAACGGAACGATAAAAACCGGTCAAGTGTGAGTCGGACTCGCCCACGATGAGTTCCGTAACAAAAAACGGATAGGCGGAAGTAAATGCGACGGGAAATATTATATCACTTTACATATTGATATCACACCTCTCTCTTTCTCACTCATGTAAAGCAAACGAAGTTGTGCCGGTCAGCTCTAATGAATATTAGCGACGGGAGTAAGCGCGACGGGAGTAAATGCGACGGGAAACATTGTATTACTCAAAATATTAATACCATACCTCTCTCTTTCTCACTCTCATGTGACGTAAACGAAGTTGCGCGGGTTAGCTCTCTGAATATTAGCGACGGCAGTAAGCGCGACGGGAGTAAATGTGATGGGAAACATTGTATTTTTTTTGTTCAACTTGAGGGAAAATCCTCATGAATGTTATGCCGGACTCCTACCGACTAAAAAATCTCACGTAACGTCCAACAGCCTATGGTTGGGAGCCCCGGGTAAAGGTCAAAGCCCACTTTAACGACTCCGCTCCCACCCGGCAAAAATAATATAATTCAAATATAGGCTTTAAACATTGCTCTTTAGATATAAATATTTTACATTGCCATCATCAATTAGCAGACAGCTCGCTTTCAGCGAGCTTACCGCCGCGCCGTCAGACTGCTCAGGAGTGGATGCCTCGCTGGGCGTGCGTTGTAGACGAGCGGTCGGCGCGGTGCCCGCGCGCTTACTGCTAGCAGTCGCCGCACCGGCACCGACCGATCGCGAACTGTGTCTATTGCGAAAGGCGAGAGCGGTCGGCGGGTGGACAGCTGGCCGTCTGCTAGCTGTCGCCGTGTGGACTGCTGGGTGCGTGCTAGCTGTCGCCGCGTAGACTGCGAGCAGTAGTCTTCTTTTAGGGCAGTGTTGGGTGGGAGCGGTGTTGGAGCGGGGTCGTTAAAGTGGGCTATAACCTTAAAGCCCTCGGAAGGATGTCTGAGGACGGGAAACATTGTATTACTCAAAATGTTAATCGGTTAATACCATACCTCTCTCTATCTCCCTCTTATGTGACGCAAAAGATGTCTCGCGGGTCAGCTAGTTATATAATAAAGTGAATCACGCGCATGTTACTCGCAGATAGTTGCAAGGTTATCGTAAAAGATCACGACGATCGATGGTCATAATTTTAATAGACTTATCAATGTTTACTAAATATGTTAAATAATATAAAACAGTTATTCTTTTATACTGATAAATATGATATAATATAAATTCAAGTAGACATGACAGATACGGAAATGACGGTGGTAATGCAAGGTTGCGAATATACCTGTATAAGACGAGTGCATCAATAAGTATTTGTGGTGCCCTTAAAAGCGAGATCACACCCGAAACCCCCCAAAGACGCGGGATTGCATCCGCACCACCCCCTGGGCGAGGCCGCAGTGGCGGCCGTGGGTCTGTTGGGAGTCTTGGGACATCCTTCCGAAGGCTTACCCGGGGCTCCCATCCATAAGCTGTTGGGCGAAACGTGAAGTTTTTAGTCGGTAGGAGTCCGACATAGCATACATGGGGATTTTCCCTCACGTTAAAAAAAAATGTATTTGTGGTGCATACACTGGGTGGTAATAAACTGAGAGATGACAATTTGTCGTGAAAACTTGTCACATACCTCTCTTCAAACCCAAACATGGAACTGCAGACCTGGCTGATGAGAGGAGCAACATCCCCAGCCCATGATTTTTTTAAATATTATTTTTTTATGAAAACTCACTCACTTGTACTATTCCACAACTTTTATTATAATTTTAATAATACCTAACCGGTTTCGCTATTATAGCATTCTCAAAGGTGTTAACACCTTTGAGAATGCTATAATAGCGAAACCGGTTAACACCTTTGAGAATGCTATAATAGCGAAACCGGTTAGGTATTATTAAAATTATAATAAAAGTTGTGGAATAGTACAAGTGAGTGAGTTTTCATAATGTATAACAAGTTCCATCAAGTGCCAACAATCAAAAGTATAAAGGATTATTTTTTTAATCGAAAAAAGGTATTTGACGTAATTTGCCCTTTTAATATGCTGCAGTTTAATGTTTAAAGAATAAAAAAAAGGACTGTAAATTATTGGCACTTTAACATTGCCAGGCGAGTGCAAAAAAATAAACAGCCGAGTGGTGCAGTGTCTGCAGCAAGAACACGGCACTGCACACTCTGGCGGACGATGCTGCGCCAAGACCTCCGTGAACATTCTCTCGCTGGATACCATGGTGGTTAAGAGCCTACTAGACGCCAAATCGTTGAAAGAAGATAGAAGAAATACATTTTAGCGTGCAAGAAAGAGAGAGATGCGATCGGTATTTGTCCGTTTTTAAAGGTTTTTAACGAAATAAATTAATTATAAAATAACTATAACCAATATTAAAAAAGTGGTCTAGTGCAAATGAAGATTATACTATTGTCTTTCTTATAAATATTTTATATTATAAAAAAAACCTTAAAACTTATGAGATCTAGGTTAAAATTTCAAGAAATCGAGGTACTTTCAACACAAAAATCTATCGAGGATTTTATCAGCAATCGTGTTTTTAGTTTATGAACTGAAGTTGTCTGCGTTAAAATTTTAATTCATTAGACCTCACGAGTCCTGAGATCTAGATCAAGGTAATAATAGTCTATTTGGCGTCAGACGAACTCCCCAATAGCCAATACTGTTTAGTCCCATTGCAGACTAACCCATTGCAGGGTAATCCCTTGGTAAAACGAACGTGAATTGTTTGCAGTGAGAGTCCCATTTCCTATTAGATCGGCCTCTACATGTTGTATCGCATAATGGCCATGCAAGCCAATTTAAAATATTTTTGAAAATTCAGTAAGTAATCTGAATCGAGCTTTTAAATTGAATATGTATGTAGTTAGGTACTCTACTCTATCTCTGCAAAACATCTTACCTACTTTGATAAATTTCGGGTGTACACACTTGCGGTTTTCTGCGGATTTTTTTTAACGTTAAGCACAATCCTCATGGATGCTACGCCGGACTCCTACTGACTAAAAAATCTTACGCTACGCCCCACAGCCTATGGTTGGGAGTCCCGGGTAAGCCCTCGGAAGGATGTCCCAGGAGCAGTTTTTTGCGGATATCAGTTTTATTGCCAACTAGCTGATGCCCGCAGCTTCGCTCGCGTTAAATTTGTTCGGGTCCCGCTTTCCGTGGGAACTTATTCCCGGGATAAAAGTAGCCTAAGTTACTCCTTATTACATAAGCTATATGCCAGTGAAAGTCCCGTACAAATCGGTCCAGCCGTTCCAGAGATTAGCCGGAACAAACGGACAGACAGACAGACAGATAGATAAAAAAATTTAAACTAAATATTTTGGTTGTGTACCGTATATACATTCATATGCATGTAGTAGAAAGTGGTTATTTTAATATCTATTACAAACAGACACTCCAATTTTATTTATTTGTATAGATTAGCAGTTGGCTCGCAGATTTCTTTCCGTGGCATTCATACATAAATGTATAATCATTTTATTCCTGAAAGGGTAGGCAAAGGCATACCTACATTTCAGCGAACATAACTTTTAAGACACAAAAACAACCCAACAAAAATTTTCCTCTTTTGGTAAATTATATACTCACCATTTTTTCCAAGTCATTGTATTCAATAGAATAGATTCATTCTAACCGGAATGAAAATGGCGATATCATAAAGTTATCTAAGATGAAAACAATAAAGCGTTAAAGAAAAGAAGGAAATCGTGAGATAGTATGTAGCACAGAAATCAGAAAAAAGGAGAAATGGCATGCGCGCGTATCGGTGTCCGTCCAATCTGACAAAAATGGTCAGGTTTGTCGTGAGCGGCGTGTCAGAGTGATCAGTGTTGAGTTGATTGCGACATACAGTGAAATAGTTCAAAATGCCGCCTTGTTCCGTCACTGTATACAAAAACCGAAGTAACATAAAAAACTTTACTACCCATGGCATCACTTACCATATGTAAATACAAGTAATTCATTGTAATTATTATTAAATTCAATTAAAAACAACAGCCGACACATATTTATTAGTGCTTACTGTGATATAGCAGTATTACCGCAGTAGACGTAGACTCTTATTGTGTTCAAATACATGTCGTGCTGAGTAGTACTAACTAAGTTCGATACCACATCCCACGACGCAATGGATAGAACGCGGGTTACGCGGGAAAGAATCGTACTCGATTCATGAGTCGATTAATACGCTCGCTGCTTGGAGAAGCGAGTTAGGGATGTACCGGCATGTGGTCATTCAGATCAAATACCGGGAAGTTATCGATAACATTTTCCTAGGAATATTTTATTTTATAGATGTGAGTGAATGTTAAATATTTTTAAAACATATTTCAATTATATTACAGTGTACAAAAAATGAAAACCGTAACAATTCAGTAAGTTTATTTGAAATAAAGTGAAGGTTAGTGAGTTACCTACATAGTAAGGAATGTGTTAAGTGCTTTACTGTGCTTGTGTTACATTATAATAAATATCCCCAAAAGGGATCCCATTCTAATGGCTTGATGGGTATTACTTATATTTTTTTGCACGCTTACACTGTTTTAAATGCACATTTATGTACGGCATGAATTCAATATTGGTTTTTAAGCTTTCTATGGGATTATTTTGGAAATTTCTTTTAAATTAAAATAAGGGAAGGCGTTTACAATAAATTGTCATCCAAATATGTAGATATATATTTAAAAAAAAATCTAGACCCAATAAAGCGACTATGAAATTAACTATTAACAGGTTTTTGTTACTTTTCTTGTTGCAAATCACCCTCTTTTATGCAAGATCAAAGTAATATGTAACCAATTAAGATTTGCTATTAAAAATTTACTAGAAAAAGAAAGAAAGAAAGTATTTATTGCGGACCACAACGCACATACAATTTATAAAACATCATAGGTAATCAGTACTTAACAATAATTTATAAATAACATCAACTATAATCTGCTCAGGCAGCGGTTTAAGTTAAATTATTCGTGGCACTAAAAAAAAAAAAAAAAAAAACGATGATTTTATGTCCGCCGTCCGAGCATGACACATGCGCACGCGTCAACGTCATTAAGACTTGACAATGACAACTACACGATGTTGGTTACGTGTCATTAATACGTGGCTACACGTGCTTATTTTTCATTATAGTGTACATACATTTTACAAAACTTAATTAATTAATTAATTGATGATTAAACGAACTTACCTGTAAGTGAAGTTCTATCATAATTATACGAAACGCCTCGTCCGAAGAGATTAGTATTTAATATTGTTACAAGTAGTATCGCATAGATGTCGCCACTGTTGCACTAGTTGAGAAATGCCTTTGCCTAAATTTTTTTTTTTGTGTATAGGGTAATTTCATATATCCACTTGGTGGCGGCCATTACAGAGCTTCTTCATTTAGTTTAGAGCAAGATCCTCATTTCATTGATGTATTTCCTGAGAGATTAGAAACGGGATCGTCAGGGTGGGCGGGTTCTTACTAATCTCTTCGGACGAGGCGTTTCGTATAATTATGATAGAACTTCACTTACAGGTAAGTTCGTTTAATCATCAATTATACTTCACGCCTCGTTCCTCGAGATTAGTATTTAATATTGTTACAAGTAGATTTTGAGAGTATGAATAATGGAAATATCGTCAATGATACCACTTTTTAATTTGAAAAAAAACGAATGTTTATTTCTCCTATACAGGATGAATTTTTGAAAAGGGCTTGGATGGCCAAATCCGAAACTATAAGGAATAGCTAAAAATGCTCAAAGGAGTCACGAGCCCGATTTTGATAAAACTTAAAACCTTATCATTAGATTTTTGAAAAACCAATAATCCTAGCTGGGAATCGAACCCAATGATTTTGTAAAAAAAAAAACACCCTCTATTATTCCACCATACGATAGTGTCGCTGATAAGGATCACATTCTGCGAAGTAATGATATACGGCAAATTTAAGGAAAGTTTGGAATTTTAATAAATTCGTAATTCATGTACCTAAATTTTGTATCATAATTTGTTTCGTTCAAATTCCCAGAATAGATCGTAAATATTCCGTGTTTTAAATCATGCTCAGAATGATTCTTTGGAGAATATTCTAAACGGAATCAATAATATTGAATGCAGTACGATCCTTGAGGTCTCGAATCCAGCTATGTATTGAAAATAATAGCCCACATTTTGAACAATTAATCAGTTAACGTAAGCAAAATAAATTGCATTTTGTTTAATATGAGCACTTTCCTTTGGTTTGCCGTATATCATTACTTTCCAGAATAAGATCCTTAATAGCAACACTATTGTATGGTGTTATAATATAGGGTGTGTTTTTTTTTTCATTATCAATGGGTTCGATTCCCAGCTAGGATTATTGGTTTTTCAAAAATCTAATGATGAGGTTTTAAGTTTCATCAAAATCGGGCTCGTGACTCCTTTGAGCATTTCTCGCTATTCCTTATAGTTTAGGATTTGGCCATCCAATCCCTTTTGAAAAATTCATCCTGTATATTCTCTATAGTATGTAAACAGTTCGAACTTAATAAAACCAAAAGAAAATACTATTTCTAATTAAAGTTCCTACTGCCTTATGTATATAAGGTACTGTATAACATGAGTTAACAATTGTAACAGAAAATAAACATAAACTACTTCCTGTGACTTTCATTATTAAACTTAATTATTGCTAATAATCGACTGAGCTAAGGATGTACCATCATTATTCAAGATGGTTCTGTTGTAGAACTTTGCAAACACAGTTGAGTTGCCGCTCCAACCAGCTGTGTTGCGGATTGCGTCGATGTTTACGCCGAGTGAGTACGCGCGTGATGTGCTGGCGTGTCTTGTACTGTGTGCAGAGAACATTGACGTATCAATCCCACAATCACTCAATATGGTTTTTACCCAACGGCTGAGGGTTTGTATGCCAACTGCTTTGTGTGGCTTTTTTATACCTATGAACAACAAATCAGACTTTCTTATAGGCGCTGTCTTAGATATGTAGCAGAGCAAGGTAGTAGCGGGACATATTGCAGGTTTTTGAATAAAAAAAGGGATGAAAAGTATCGGTTGTTTGGAACCAGCTTTGGATGTTTTAATTATATCTGGAATTTTTATGCTGATGTGGTCTGGTGCGATATTAATGTTCTTAACATTTATTTTTGATAAGGTTTGTAACCTATGGGCTGTTACAAGTGCCAGTAATGTGATAGTTTTCTTAGATAATTTTTCAAGTGAAAGGTCAGTATTTGGTTGCCACTGGTTTAAGCGATCTAATACACAATTTGTGTCCCATGTATGGCTATACTTCGGTAAAGAAGGCCTAAGGCGGAACACGCCTTTAAAAAATCTTAGGACTCTATCGTCTTTTGATATGTTGGGACCCAATAGAATAGCAAGGGCTGACCTGCAGGAATTCAGGGTGCCATATTGCGCACCCTGATGGAACAATTCAGTCAAAAAATGTATGACAGTAGGGACAGACGCGCTGAACACATGTGTGTGAGTGTTCCTACAGTAGCACCACCATTTCTTCAAGTAAGTATCGTATTGCTTAATGGAGTTGGCCGATAATGATGCCATCATTATTTCCATTGAAGATGGTGGTAAACTTCTTCTTGATAGTGCTTCCCTGATAAGATTGCTGCCACCAGGGTAATCGACTTGTGTATTCGACTGGAGCTGGAATGTGAGATTAAGGCGTGTTTATGAGGTGGAAAGATTAAAACTTTAGAGACTGTAAGAGCTTGAAAGACTGGATACCAAGGCTGGGTGGGCCATAGAGGGACAACTAAAATACCTTCTGATTTTTCAGTAATTATTTTTCGGAGAACTTTTAAAATCACTGAAAATGGAGGGAACGCATAGAAGTTTGTATTGGTCCAAGATACTGTGAAGGCGTCGATGGCTACTGCACCGGGATCTCTATGCCATGAGATATAAGTCTTACATTTTTTATTGATTCGACTTGCGAATAGGTCAATCTCGGGTGGGCCAAAACAACTAGTTAAGTGGTTGAAGGCCCATTCGGCTAGCTCCCATTCATTATCTGGGTGGATTTTTCGTGATTCAGCATCTGCGATGATGTTATCGCTTGATTTAATATAAGATGCATAAATGTACAGTCGTCGGTCCTCACACCATTCCCAAATTTCTCTTGTAATTTGTGTAAGGTGTGGATACTGAACACCACCCATTTTGTTGATATAGGCAACTGCAGTCGAATTGTCAACGCGCAAGAGAATCTGACAATCAGTTAGATCCTTTGCAAAGATTTTTAGGGCAATGAAAGCGGCCATCAATCCAAGAAAGTTGATGTGTTTTTTGCGCTCATCATTTGACCAACTTCCACTAGCTGTATTGTTCAGACAGGTTGCGCCCCATCCCGTCGTTGAGGCGTCAGAGAAGATTTCAGTGTGATAGTAGTCATTTCTTATGAGACGTACTGAATTCCATATATGATTAACCCACCATTTTAGATCCATTCTCAGTGAATCGGGGATATTTATTATCTTATCATAGTCATCGTCGTTTTTGAGTTTAAGAAATTTGCAGCGCTCAAGTTCCTTGGTGTGGATATAGTCGTAGTCTATTCCAGGGCAGGCTGACACAAGTAACCCCGTTACTTGAGCTAATTTCCTGACTGAACAACGACGCAACTTCTGAAAATCTTCTAATTCAGAACTGATGCGTGCCCTTTTTTCATGGGGCAAGCTTATGGTTAGATGCTGAGAGTTGATAATCATGCCTAGAAATTTACATGTCCTAGAAGGTACTATCATGCTTTTTTGTTCATTGATAATGAAACCAAGTGACACTAGTAGTTTTTTAGTAATTTCAATATTTTGGAGACAATTTGAAGAAGTGTGTCCAAGGAGGAACCAATCATCTAAATAAAGGGTGGATAGGAAACCAGCTGTTCTGAGTAATTTTACTATAGGTTTGGTTATTTTTGTGAAAACAAATGGGGCCGTATTGAGTCCGAATGGTAAAACATTAAACTGGTATAATTTCTGGTCATAAATAAAACGGAGATACTTTTTAGAGTCCTCGTGTATTTTTATCAAAAAATATGCATCTTTTAAGTCAAGGGTAGCCATCCAACAATCTTTAGTAACCAGTTTTATAGCTGTTCGCAGATCTTCTAACTTAAAATGATCTGTATTTATGTAGCGGTTTAATTTTTTGAGATTTAATATGAATCTAGATTTGCCATTGGGTTTGGGGACAAGAAAAATACTTGATATGAATTGGCCCTCGCAGGGTTCACACATTGATATCGCGCCAATGTGTAATAAGTCACTTATTGCTGCATGAAACTGTCTTTTTTCTACACTGTACAGAGTTGGGGAAGACGGAACAAAGTTTTGAATTACTGGGCTCGAGAGGGGGATTTGGTACCCATTTATCCAAGAAAGGATTGTACGGTCCTCTGTTATTAGTGACCACTGTTCTCGAAAAAAGTGTAATCGACCAGCATACTCAACTGTATTTAAGGACGGCGTCGTGACTGGTGGGTGGGCTGCGGCGGTTGCTGCTGACGCGGCCACTGTCTTGATGAGTGCGAGGGCGGCGGCGGGGCTCTGCGTGCTCTCGGTGCAGGCTCGCGGCTCCTCTGTTGAGGGCCCGGCTGCCTGTAAGCCGGACCAGGAGCCTTCCTGTTTAAATTCCTCTGAGTAGGTAATTTTGCTCGTTTCGACGAATTGCTAGTAGATTGGTCAGTTTTAAGCTCGACTTCTGATTTATTAATAGATTTTGCTGCTTTTAAGGTATCAGCCAACGTCTCTCCGAATAGGTAGTTGTCGATTTTTGTATTCGACAGATGTTCAGACATGTCCTTCTTTAGCGTAAACAAGATAAAGTTTCGTCTTGTCACGGAGTCGGCGTGTTGAACGTCACACAGTAGTCTGCCAAGATCCATTAATTTTTGAAGAAGGATCTTTTCTTTACTCCCGGAATTCAGCTGAGTTGTAATTATGTCACCCAGGCAAGAAATTGCGGTAGCCATCTGTTTTTGTTTCGCTTCGATACCTTTGTCGCGTTTAATCCAACTATCTGACAAAGCGGCTTTAATTTCTGCATTTATTTTTGGCGAATCAATACGAAGGCAGTTTGCAGGAAGCGGGTATTTCAATATCAATTCTTTTCTGATATCTTTGTTTAATCCCTCTGTAGCTATATGTGTAAAACGAGAGGCTATTTCCTCACGGATATCTTTTGCACGTTTCTCTGTAAGTGAAGGGTCTTCACCAAGGATTTCCAGAACGTCTGTGTCTAACGACTGTGACTGCACTGTAACTATAGGCTCCTCCTGTGTGGGAGGCGCAGACGTGGTAGGCTGGTTTAGGGTAACAAGTATTTCATTTGACGCAGACGTGCTAGGCTGGTCATGTTGAACCATTGAATCGTTTCGAATCACAGTTGTTAATACTGGTTGCACACTAGTATAACTATCAACGTTTTCGAACGTATCCTGCCCCTGTTCTTCATATTCCCAATCAGATGGTTGAAGTACCGTGGGTATGTCTGGAAAAAACACGAATATCGGTTAGGATAATCGGTTTTTAAACTTTAAGCGTGCGGTTAAATAGCCCCAGTGACTATTCGGGTTACACACTTAGCATCGTAACGTAAATACGTTAAAAGACAAATACGGGTACGTTCTTGAAACAATTTTTAAGCGTGCGGTTAAATAGCCCCAGTGACTATTCAGGTTACACACTTAGCATCGTCACATTTTGATTGTTGCGGGAAGAAAGTATCCCGAGGGCAGATTCTGATAACAATATGGAGGTGGGTACCCAAGATAACACGATAAGTAATTATAAATTTATCACTTTCACTTTTATATATAAAAAAAAGTACTAGGTACCTACCTGCTTCATCTGCATAATCGGGCTCCGGTATTTCTTCCGTTAATTCTACGGTATTATTGGGGTGAATTTTCTTTTCTAGCTTACGCACTTTCCGCATTAGACGTTGTAATTCCTCTTCGCATGTTCGATTTATTTTTCTTTTAGGCATTTTAATGATAATTTTAAGCAAAAACTGTTAATCTAAATTGTTTTATGTTAGTGTCTTAAGTGGCCGAGCACTAAATTGCGAATGAAGAAGCTCTGTAATGGCCGCCACCAAGTGGATATATGAAATTACCCTATACACAAAAAAAAAAAAATTTAGGCAAAGGCATTTCTCAACTAGTGCAACAGTGGCGACATCTATGCGATACTACTTGTAACAATATTAAATACTAATCTCGAGGAACGAGGCGTGAAGTATAATTAATATTTAATATGTACGCTGTGCCCGCAAGTAGGGATGGACACTCAGCATAAACTGAGATGGGTATCAGCCATCCCAGTACTGATTTTCAGTGCCAACCTTACGTGTCACCTGACGCCTTCCGGCAATATCGTTCCATTAATCAATACAGTGAAACATACCCACTCAATTATAAACTAGAAACTTATACCTAAAAGAGAAGGAGAATACTTTAAACGCCAAGGGGTAAGTAGGGAAAAAAAATTCTTACAAAGTATCGTGCACGATTTCATCATGCCATGGTTTTGACTTCTATCACTATTTGGAATATTGCTAACTCACTCCTTCCATTGCAGGGTCACAAGTGTAGCTCCACCAGAGGACCAGTATCACCTCTAATACTGTTGACAATGAATAGCCATGAGATGCCCTAAACATCACAGAGAGGCGATTCCGAAACGATCTGACTGTGGGGACAATCCTTAAGGTATACCAATGATTTATACTACACATATTATCATCTATCTATATATATAAAAACAATGCCACTTTTCGTTGTAATTTTATAACTCATGAACGGGCTTACCTATTCAAACCAAATGTTTAGGCTTTGTTCGGACTATTTAGTAGATGGTTTATGTGAAGTTTGCACAAAATCGGACGACCGGTTTTTCATTTATCACGCAAACGAAGTTGCGCGGGTCAGCTAGTATTAATATATATAAATAAACATAAACAACCCATATATGCCTCCCTTGACTGCCTCATTGATCTAGAGATTGAACTGTGTGACTGTGGACAATGAGGTTATGAGGTAGATTCCCACCGGAGGCAAAAATTTGTGTAATCCAGGAATGCCCGTTCCCTGAGGCTAGGTGCTTTCATGCATGACAAGTATTTATTTAAAAGTATTTAAGGGATAATACCCGTGGCGCAACAACCACAGCACAAGCAGGCCATTCCCCGCACACCCCAGGACCAGACAGCCCTGTGTGAATATTATCTCTTACTATTTCCAGTAACCCCCAGAACACCAAGTACTGCCAAATCAAGCCTGCATTGTGGGATCCAGACAACTGATAGTTATACAAAAACCACCCTAACCAAAACTCAAAAACTATCACAAAATCTTTTGATATATCAATAGCAATCCTTTGTACTTTACTTTAAATGTGTATCTGGTTTTCAGGTCCCTAATAGGTGGAGGCAGATCATTCCAGATTCGCATCGCTGCGTACTTCAGACTCCCACGGAAAGCTGTAGTCCTATGCCTGGGCACTGATATAGTATAAGTTGTGGACCTCATAGAGTAAGGATAGTGACTTTTCCTAAAACAATTTTTTTTATACAGATAGTCAGGCTTTTTACATTTTAATAAGTCAAAGAGCATAGTGGCTAAATGTAATCTTCTTCTGGCCTCCATCTTCAATATATTATTACTATTAATATAAGGTGTTACATGTTGCCGTCTTGGTATCTGGAAACAGTACCGAGCACAAGCATTTTGTATGCGTTGCACAAGATTCTTAGTCTTAGCCAACAAGCATGGACCATATACTATATCGCAGTAATTAAATCTAGATAGTATGAGACTGTCCACCAGTTGCTTTCTAAGTGCTGTCCCTAAATAGTCCCGAATGTTATAGAGAAGTTTTAATCTATAGAAACAATTTTTGACAATTTTACTTACATGTCCTTCAAATTGTAGCTGAGGGTCCATCACAAGACCCAGGTTGGTGGCCTCTTCAACCCTCGCCACTCTCTGACCACTCATGACTATCACTGGGCCATGTTGCAAGATAGTCTGAATCTGCTTCTTACTGCCTAATACCAAAAATTTCGACTTTATGGGATTTAAAATGAGTGAGTGTTCCTTTGACCATTGAACAATTCTTTCCAGGTCCTCATTTATTTTGGACACAGCTGTAAGTGTGTCATCAGGCTTAAAAGACAGATATAATTGCGTATCGTCTGCATACATATGGAACTGACTGTGTTGAAAGGAACCTGTGATGTCTGCTGTATATAAGATAAACAGAAGTGGACCTAAGATGGATCCCTGCGGCACCCCTCTGGTCACCCTTAGGGGGGTTGATGACATCACTGTTCCATCCTCACTTTGTATTTCAACATATTGTGATCGATTTGTAAGGTAACTATCAAACCACCTGACAGTACTTGATGTAAACCCATAGTAAGTCAACTTGGATAATAATAGTGAAACATCCAGGGAATCAAAAGCGCGGGAATAGTCCAATAGGACCAGAGCTGTTCCCTCTCCGCGATCCCTAGCTTCCAAGATGCTTCCAACCACATCACATAAGGCCATAGCCGTACTGCACCCCTTCCTAAAACCGGACTGTTTATCAGGGAGAATGCTATTTTGCTCTAGGTACTCCATGACTTGCATATGCACAACCCTTTCCAACACCTTAGACAAGCATGGAAGAATGCTTATGGGCCGGAGGTCTTTAATGGAGTTCGGGTGGCTAGTTTTCGGTAAAGGCCGAACCACAGAGCACTTCCACAGCTTCGGGTATGTGTGTGTAGTGATCGATGTGTTGATTACTTGGGTGATTGCCATAAGTGAGTTAGGGAGTGTGAGTGTCAGCATCTGTGCACTGATTTTGTCAATACCCTGTGCCTGTGTCCTAATGTTATTCAGTATCTTTAGAATTATTGATTGGTCTACAGGTCTGAGTTCAAAATTCACACTAGGGATATGATGTTCATAGAATGTTAATTTAGACAAACTCACTACACACTCCCCTGGCACATCCAGGAAGGCTTTGTTGATGGTATCTGGGTTGTTGAAGTGACTTGGCAAACAAGAATCCTTATGTGAGTGGAGTACCTGAGTTTTCAAATTCTTCCACATAATTTTAGGGGTATTAATATGTTCACTATTCTTGGGTTGTCACAGCCTTCGCATGTGAGGTTTAAAAGTAACATTGCAATTAGATGCTTTTATCAAAAATGTGCCTTGCGTTGTCTTTACAGATTTCCAAAAGATCCAACTTTTAAAAAGAAATGGATCGATGCTACAGGGCGGCCAGATAATTGGCTCCCACGAAAAATTGTACCATATGCTCAGTTCATTTTGAACCTGAAATGTTTCAGCCTCTAAAAATAAAGCGGAGTTTTGTTTTGTCATGTCGCCGTTTCTAAGTAGAAATGAGATTTCACCAGCAAATCTCGGCCTACAAGGGGTAGGCCGAGAAATGGTATTATAGGGTTGATAACTACATTTTTTTTTTAAATCATCCAGTTTGTGTGTTTTAAAATGGTAATATGCGTACACTTAAGTACACATGATTGAAATTCAGAGTATAGTTAATAATCCTAATTCAAAATTTTAAGGGACCTAGATTATAAGAAACTATTACATACATACATATGGCCACGCCTTTATCCCCGAAGGGGTAGGCAGAGGCATATTATATGCCCACATTTCACCTTTGTATAATTTGTCCCACGTAATAGGTAGTTAGCCGTATTGCCGTGTTTAAATAGACAGGCGCAGGTTGTGACTGCCTGCTGTTGAAATAAAACCTTCAACTTAGCTTAACGAATGCCATTTTACTGGCAACCGGGACCAACGGCTTAACGTGCCTTCCGAAGCACGGTAACGCTCAAATAAATGTCACAAAGTGATCACATGGATGGTCACCCATCCATGGACCGGCCATAGTGAAAGTTGCTTACTGCAGTGATCGTTTACAGAACACTGAGTCCGCGAGGCCGCGAGCGCTTCTTTATTACTATTATTCAAAATAAAAGGTCCTATGCGTTGCTATAGTTATGTAGCGGATCATAAAAATGTGACATTATTTATTTCATTTACTTAGTACTAAGATTGTGATTGACTTCATGTTAATTAAATGAGTAAACACAGTATTATTTGTTTTTAATCTAACCACGCATAGATACAATACATAATACAGGTCACTATTATAGTTATAAAACATTTAGGTACTTCCCAATAAGTATATCACAAATGTTTTTTCACATACATTATTCTCTAAAACTATATACAACTATCGATACTGTACCATTTCTTAAAATATTGCCCCATCACTAGAGCTATTTCATTGGCAGAGAAATCGACTTTTTTGGCCAATGATTTTGTTTGCAGCAGCGGAGCTGAGGTGTGATTGGTTTTTACTACTCCGATGATTGATCGGGCTGATTGCGTTGAGCACGGAGTGGGGCTCAGCTAGCGACACCCGGTTTCTATACATTTCCTTACTCAACAGCACATCTCCTTTTTTCTGATATCTGTGGTATGTAGGGTTCGGTATTGAGGTATTAAATAATAAACCACTTGTTAGCTAACAGTCGCACGCGTACGACCTCCGGAGATAGAATAGCGGTTAGCAGAGCTTTGCCGTATCCCTACTCCCGCACATCGTAGCCATGTGCAATACCATAATTAATTCCAATATGCTACATATAGACCAGTGCAGATAGCTCTGAAAATGATGAAAAATGTAAAAAAATTGTAGTAGAATGAAACTCATTGCAAAAGGAAGAGAATAAGACAAAAATAACAGGAAAAATAATTTACGGGCGATCTGAGGTCGGGAAGTGAAAAAAATTGGGTATTTTAAGGGGGGAAAAGGTGTTTTCTCGATTTCCGACAAAACTACAAGTCCTATGGAAAAATGTTTAATGGCAAAGTTGTAGGAAATAAAAAAATCTACAATTTTGGATTTACTTTTTTGTGACATAACCTCAAAAAGTATGTCAAAAACTCAAAAAACCCAGATTTTGAGTTTTTGATTTTTTTCTTTTACAAAAATGTTCGTTTTGTCATGAAATTTGGCAAAAACCTTTTTTTATGTTCCTAATGCAATGTAATTTTTTTGATCCAAAATGTCCATTTTTTCTCTTTTTATTGATTTAATATTGCAAAAGCATAGAAAGTTTCAATCGAAAAATCACCAGTCAAAATATCAGATATTTTTTAAAAATTCGTAGGCTTTTTGTTACTTAAAATCTTTTCTTTCTGATGATGTAAAAATATATATACATCACAATGGTAAATATTCTCAGAAAATGCAAAATATAATTGTACATGAATGATTAAAATAGAAAAATATGATTGGAGTAATCATATTTTTCTATTTTAATCATTCATGTACAATTTTGAGCTATTTATTAATATTTACTTTTAAATAATTCAAATAACGTAAGATTTTATGGTACGTTGATAAATAAAATAAAAAAATCGACAAATTTTTGTGTAAAATATTTACACAAAAATTTGTCGATTTTTTTATTTTGTATTTTTGTACCATTTTTAGCTATTTATTAACATTTTGTGTAAATATTAATAAATAGCTAAAAAATGGTACATGAATAATTAAAATAGAAAAATATGATTGGAGTTCTTTTGCATTTTCTGAGAAAGTTTACCATTGTGATGTATATATATTTTTACATCATCAGAAAGAAGAGATTTTAGGTAACCAAAAGCCCACCAATTTTTAAAAAATATCTGATATTTTGACAGGTGATTTTTCGATTGAAAATTTCAATGCTTTTGCGATATTAAGTCAGTAAAAGGAAAAATAAATAAATATTTTGGATCAAAAAAATTACAGTACATTAGGAACATAAAAAGAAAGGTTTCTGCTAAATTTCATGAAAAAACAAACATTTTTGTAATAGAAAAAAATCAAAAACTCAAAATTTGGGTTTTTGAGTTTTTGACATACTTTTTGAGGTTATGTCATAAAAGTGTAAATGGAAAAGTTGTAGATTTTTTTCTTTCCTACAACTTTGACATTAAACATTTTTCCATAGGACTTGTGGTTTTGTCGGAAATCGAGAAAACCTCTTTTCTAAAGAAAGAAAGAAATAATATTTATTCGGTACATAGCCTTGACATTAAAAAAACTAAATAAAAGAAATAAATGGTTTTTAACATAGGCATGCCGAATAGGGCTTGGTTCAGCATGTGCAAGGCTACTGCCTAGCGCTGGTTTTCAACCCGACCCTTATGATGTCCCCCTCTCACGGATGCCAATCAGTCCAACGGTCATCTATCAGTTTTTGCACATATACATATAAATAATAACCAAAAAACAACAACAATAATAATACCCAAAACAACACAAACACCAAAAATAACAACCACACAATGAACAACTAAAAACCTAGCAACACACAATTCCTCAAGCCATTCAACTCAATGATAAACGTCTACCCTTTCGTTTTCTCCCCTTAAAACCCCCATTTTTTTCACTTCCCGACCTCAGATCGCCCGTAAATTATTTTTCCTGTTATTTTTGTCACATTCTCTTCCTTTTGCAATAGGTAACATTCTACTACCATTTTTTTTTATTTTAAAAGCTATATGCACTGGTCTAATAGTAAATACATAATCTTACTAATATTATAAGGGATATTTTTAAATGCACATCTGTTTAATTTTTCTGCACACTAGGTAACTCCACAAATTTACTGAATGCAAACCAGAAAATTAAATGCTGTGCTAAAAAATCAATTGATTAACTAAATATGTCCTACCTAAACATTCAAAATATTATTCAGAAATTGATGACCTTTTTAATCGAATTCACACCAAAAATATGGTTCGCACATCGAATATATGATTTTCAAAACATAAATATGGATTGTATATCAAAAATACTAACTTGCACTCTAAATTGTACAATCTTATAACTGAATAGGTTAGGTTAGGTTAGGTTTTTATTTTTTTTGATCAATAAAATCCAATTTTGTAGAGTTGACTGATTAAATTGGGGTTTTTCTTAGAATAAACGATGTTCCTATAAGTAAATTAGGCGATGGTTTTCCTTTAAAAAGTTTAGGTATATATTTTTGTTGAAATAAGGAATTGTTAGATATAATATTATGATAATAGTTGTTCGTTCAGTAAAACAGTTCTGCAAATAACATTAAACAGTATTATTAATTTGATTTATTTACATACACATACATACATATACTCACGCCTTTATCCCCGAAGGGGTAGGCAGAGGCCTATACCGGCCCACAGCCGCCATCGGCTTAGGGGGCTACTCACACACTAAAAATCTCACACATCGGTGAGTTGACTACGTCCTGTTTTCGTAATGGTAAATTCACACACTTACTTGGGCGGAGTCGGTGAGAAGACTACTGACACATTTTTGATGGGGTTAATTCACACACATTATTAAAAAACCGGCCAAGTGCTAGTTGGACTCGCCCATGAAGAGTTTCGTAGCTACAAGTAACATAATATAAAAGTTCTTATAGTTCGTTGTAACTTTGATTGATGTTTTAACACGTTCGCAGTGGTAGTGATTTTTCTAACCGAAAATTGGAAAATTGCGGTTTATGACGTATTAAAAAAAACTACCAGCTCTATCGCGTTCAAACCAATTTTCGATGGTAGTGTTTATGGCAATGTACATCATATCTTCTTTTTTGATTTATCATTCTCTTAGTTTAGAAGTTAGAGGGGGGTGGATGGACACACATTTTTCCACTTTGGAAGTGTCTCTTGCGCAAACTATTCAGTTTAGAAAAATATGATGTTAGACACCTCAATAGCATTTTTGAAGACCTATCTATAGATGGTATGGTTTTGATGAAAAAAAAAATTGAGTTTCAATTCTGAGTATGGGGACCCCCAAAATTTACTGCTTTTTTTCTAGTTTTACATAAGAATTTTAATGCGGTTCACAGAATACATCTAGTTACCAAGATTCAATATCATAGGCCTTATAGTTTCGGAGAAAAGTGGCTGTGACACACGGACGGACAGACAGACGGACAGACAGACAGACAGACGTGACGAATCTATAAGGGTTCCGTTTTTGCCATTTGGCTACGAAACCCTAAAAACTAGCGGACATCACGCGGTTTCACCCGCGTAGTTCCCGTTCTCGTGGGAATACGGGAATAAAATATATGTTCTATGTTCACCGCAAAGAGTGTAGCTTTCCAACAGTGAAAGATTTTTCAAATCGGTCAAGAAGTTCCGGAGCCTATTCGTTACAAACAAACAAACAAAAAAACAAATCTTTCCTCTTTATTCCTAACTGAAACTGGGTTGAAGAATTCTTAGATAATAATTATTATTAAAATAAATAATAGTCTAGTCTAGAATAACATTTAGGCTACTTTTTATCCCGGGGAATGTGTTCGGATGGGTAGCGGGATCGGGAACCTTATTTATTTACTTTATACTCATAAAGTTTCCCGGGAAATAAATACAGAATTTATGCAGTCTACAATTGACATTGGGTAGGTATATAATTATTGCTGAAGTTACTGAAACTAGGTTTTTTTCTTGTACTTTTCGTTTGCGTTTTCGTGACGTGCGACAATAACAATAAGACTTTTTGTTGTGGTAATAATAAAATCTGAACGTATACTATGTCTCTGCCTACCCCTTCGGGAATAAGGGCGTGACTGTGTAAATTTCTTTAGGTAAGTCAGTGTTAAGAATTACGAAAATTAAAAAAAAAATCTTGTGTTCTTTTCTTACGTAGATAATATGAATATACTGTATGAATGATTAATGTACCTTGGTAGGTAATTGCTTTTTAAGTAATTCACAACAGTTGGTGGTCCAACTGTTGTGAATTACTTAAAAAGCAATTAGCAAATTAAACAATAACTGTGATCTATTTCGCTCTATTTTTAATAATGTGTGTGAATTAACCCCATCAAAAATGTGTCAGTAGTCTTCTCACCGACTCCGCCCAAGAAAGTGTGTGAATTTACCATTACGAAAACAGGACGTAGTCAACTCACCGATGTGTGAGATTTTTAATGTGTGAGTAGCCCCCTAAGCCACATTTCACCGTGTACAATTCGGTCCCACGTAACAGGTGGTGAGCCCATCGCCGTGTTGAAATGGACCGCCGCCGTCAGAGCCTCGTCCGTTCTTCAGCAGGTGCACGAGCTTGCACGTGAGGTTGACTTGGGCCCGAAGGTGTTGGTAGGGCCCCACTACACTACACTTGATTTATTTAGTGTGCATTATTAGTGTGCAAGTCAGTATTTTTGGTTTAACTTTGAAATATTTAGTTCGGAAAAAGGGAATATACAGATATCGATTTAAATACATGCCATATTATAAATGTGAATGTTTGTGAGTGTGGATGTTTGTTACTCTTTCACGCTTGCACGGCTGAACGGATCTGGCTGAAATTTGGTATAGGGATATATTATAGTCTGGAATAACACATAGGCTACTTTTTATCCCGGGAATAAGTTCCCACGGGAAGTGAAAATTTACGAGGGTGAAGCTGCGGGCATCAGCTAGTTATTTCATAAGACACAAATATTGACGATGATCTGACGATGGCCACATCTGTGGAAGAACCGATCGCGGTTGGAGCAAACGAGCAAAACTAATTGATCTCCATTCAGTTTCTGCCGCATTTTTATCCCTTTCTGAGTGTTGTAACATCAGAGAGAGAGCGAGAGAAAACAGAAAAAACGTGGATTTGCTAGGTATTTGCTGTGTATTTTTCTTAAAGGCTTAGGTACCTACTTATTCGAAACCGACCCATCTTGAGGCGAACTTACTAGGAAACTTTCCCTGATTTGATTTGATCCGTTAAAATATACTACTGTAATTTAGTAGATATTCTTGCTTTTTTTTACGGTTCAAAACATGAATAGAAAAACTTCAATTCCATCAAAATCATTCTGAAAACCAAGAAATTAGCAAAAGTCTTAAAAATAAATGTAGTTATAACTCAAAATATTTGCCCTGGGCGAGGCCGCAGTGGCGGCCGTAGGTCTGTTGTGAGTCCCGGGACATCCTTCCGAGGGCTTACCCGGGACTCCCAACCACAGGCTGTTAGGCGTTACGTGAGGTCTTTTAGTCGGTAAGAGTCCGTAACATCCTCTGAGGACTTTCCCTCACGTAAAAAAAAAATATATTTTAGTTTATTCCTCATAAAAACTTGTCCTATATAGATATTGATCTTCACAACAATATTTTACGGCTAGATTTTATCTTAAACCCCTCAGATTTTATATCCATATATAACATAATGTATTAAAACCAAACAAAATTCGGCATCAGGGTACGATGCAATCCCTTGATTCGCCTCAATATTCATGGATGTTGAATAAGCAAGCCTCAAGTCAGCAGATTTCCCTGTGAAGTTTCAGATTCCCTGCCCAGTTTAGATATGGAAAAAAAAATTAAATAATAATGCATAGGTTTGCAGTTTCATAATAAAATATGTAGTGTCCGACCGAAACTGGTTTTCAGCCGAAACCGAAACCGAACTTTCGGCTCCAGGGTCAGTTTCAGCTGTAACCGAAAGCGAAATTCACGCGAATTCCAGGTTCGTCAGCAGGTCATGCTCGTGAGTGGGGTCACTCACGAGCATGACCTGCTCGTAGAAACAAGCGGCGAAGTCCCATTTACTCCTGCTGGAGCTTATTGTTCGCACTATGGTCTTCAGCGAGAAAATATCCGCCTCAAAAATTGCCACGAGAATCTGGCGCTACTGCCCCCACGCTGAGCACTCTATCAATGAGTGGAATCCCGTGTCCTAGCTGTGTTCTGCTGGCAATCAGCTGTGGTCTCCCGGTGTATTGCCACAGATATTTAGCGAAGCACCTGTGTCCGATGTTATCTGTGACTACCAATATAAGATTGTATGCCCCAATTGCAACGTTTCACGTGTTAGCACCTTTCAAGTGTCCATGTCTTCCTGGTAGAGCCGGACCGGTAAGTCTCGATTTCGCGGGGTGCTGACCTATGGCCTCACTCCAGCGCCTTTTAAATAACAACGCTAGTGCTCTCACTTCCATTTTTTTAAAGTAATTAGGCTATGCGGCTGTGAATTTCCCATTGAGTAATAATAAGGAGACAATGCTGCTTTAACGGAGACAATACTATCACTGCGACAGATGAATCTTATATGGTTAACTAAAAACGCTCTTGGCCGGTTTTAAGTAAGTGAAAAAGTAAAACTTTATTGTAAACCAATAAGATTTGACAAACAAATAAAAAATAACATGAAAATGTACAAATGGAAGCCTTATCGTTCAAAGCTTTTCTTTCAACAGCAACCTTTGAATGGACAAATAAGGTTTTGGTTACATTGAGTATGTAACCAAAATTCGACGGACAAGAGCGAGGCGGACTCGTGCACGTAGTGTTCCGTACAAGAAAAGCGGCGAAAATCATGTTTGCAGTATGGGAGCCCCCTTTAATATTGTTATTTTTTCTGTTTCTATAATTTGTTGTGTGAAACTTTTAACTGTCTATCTATCACGATGCATGTGATTCAGCCTGCTGACAGACATACAGATGGCCGTTTTTACCCTTTTTGTACGAAACCGACTACAGAGGGTTAGGTTCATGTAATGTGGTATATCACCTTTTTAGGATCCCGAAACTGAAAAGTAAAAACGGGGTCCTAAAAGATTGTAATTGCTTGTGGTTTGTATAAAATTGTATTATTGTAACTATTGGAAGTCGTTTGTAAATCTTTAAATCTCAGGCTAGTAACATTAGATAATATATTAACTGTTTGGGCTGACCACAACCGCGTCACCAGCTAATTAAGTAGAGCGTGGCACTCAAAATTTACGAACACGTGAGTTTCGGCCCATTTTGGCCGAAACCGAAACTGAAACTTCGGTTGGTCACCAATAATATGTATTGTATTGTCAATAGAAGAATGTAATGATATTACTATTTGCAAAATGTTGTTCATGTCATATCCATCAAATGCTTGTCAATAATTATATTATTTAATTTAAAAAGAAATCCTAAAAATCCATTGAAATGTGGTCAACTTTGAGTTACGTATTTACATTAGGTAAATACGTAACTCAATCGTCGTCTCGTCAAATTTTATATTCGCAGTTGTCTGTAATACATAGCGACAATGCTGGCTATGATATTTATTATTGCTGTGATAAGTGTAGTATTGTGTGCTTTATTATTAAATTATCAACAAAAGTGTCAATATTGGAGTAGAAAAAATGTTCCGCACCTTCCACAGGTACCCATTTTCGGCAACTTTTCAGAATATATTTTACAGAAAAAATCTATTGGTGAACTCACTCAAGAACTCTGTAAAAAGATGCCAAATGCACCATACATCGGTGTTTATTATGGACCAGAACCCGCTCTAATTGTGCAAGACCCTAATTATATTAAGCTTGTTATGGCAAAACATTTTAACTCTTTCAATGGACGGGAAATTACACTATACAACCACAAAGAGCTTCTTGTCCAGAACCTCTTCTTCACTTACGGTGACAAATGGAAAGTCTTGCGTCAGAAACTCACTCCACTATTCACAACTGCGAAAATGAAGAACATGTTCTATTTGGTCAAAAAATGTGCTTATGTTTTTGAAAATGTACTCGATAAAGAATACAAACAATCAAAAGTCTTTGAAGTTAGGAGTCTTATGGCTAGATTAACAATGGATGGTATTTGTTCTTGTGCGTTTGGTGTAGATACAAATACCCAAGAGCAAAAAGAGGGTAATGCTTTCAGTGCAATTGGAGATGCTATATTTTATGAAGGTTGGGAATCATTCAAAATTGTTGCACGCTCTGTGTGGCCAGGCATATTCTATGGTTTAGGATACAAACTTTTTCCGACAGAAATTGAGAACTTCTTTTACGAAATCTTGAACAGAACTTTTGAAGGTCGAAATTACAAGCCAAGTACTCGGAATGATTTCATTGATCTGCTGCTAAAGGTTTTGAACACTGTGGAATCATCAGAAAAAAAATTAGATAACATACAAAGTGAAGAAGTAAAACAGAAGAATGAAGTAATAAATCAGGGTATAATGATATCCCAATGTTTCGGCATATTTGCTGCTGGTTATGAGACCTCAGCTACAACAATGGCATTCGTATTGTATGAGTTGGCAAAAAACTTCAAGGCTCAGGAGAAAGTACTTGAAGAAGTGGATGCTTATTTACGCCACAATGATAATGTGCTGAAATATGAATGTGTTGCGGAGATGCCTTACCTCAATGCGTGCATAGACGAGGCTCTTCGCTTCTATCCCCCCTTGGCAACACTAACTCGTGAAGTGACTGAAGACTACATTTTTCCAAATGGATTGAAGCTGGAGAAAGGTATGCGTGTTCATATACCAGTCTACCACTTGCATCGCAATCCTGACTATTTCCCAGAGCCTGAGAAGTATCGTCCAGAAAGATTTTATGGTGATGAAAAACAAAACATCGAACCATTTACATATATGCCGTTTGGTGACGGTCCAAGAATCTGCATTGGTAAGTTCTTGTATTGAATATAGGGCAACATGTTATGCTTTTATTTATGTAGAACTAGATTTGTATTAATATTTCAGACGTAAAATTAGAACCAAGTGTGGCTAGTGAATTTAAATGCGTTCGTGCCTATGGTGTAAATTCATATACGAATATCCCGCAAAACTAATCTTAGACTGTCAGTGATCACCTCCATCCCTCGGAGGAAAAGCGCTGTACTTACATAATTATTTCTGGGTGAAATGCTAATTTTGCTGGACCATAGTGTAGTTAGTTATTACGAATTACGATACTTTCCAAATTAACGTTTGAATATTTACATTTCAGGAATCAAATTTGCTAGAATGCAAATGATAGTAGCTCTGATCACTTTATTGAAGAAATATCGTTTGGAGTTAGCTGCGGACATGAAGACTGAACTCGTGATGAATCCGAAAGGCTTTATCACATCCCCTGTTGGTGGAATCAAACTCGAGTTTTTTGAAAGAGACGGATGGGAACAAAGACTACTGCAGACATCTTGAATGCATATTTACTTGACCTCTATATCCTACGAATAAAAACCTTCTATATCCTACGAATAAAAACCTTCTATATCCTAAGAATAAAAGCCTTCTATATTCTACGAATAAAAACCTTCTATATCCTACGAATGAATTGTAAAAGAAATAAGAACTTATAACATAGGTAGGTACTAGTTCTTATTTATTTCAAACTTTATCACAATGTACAAGGCGGACTTAATGCCTTAGGCATTTTCTGCCAGTCAACCTTAGGGTAGAGATAAAAAAATTTAGGCAGGTGCTCTGTGATATAATGAGAACTATTTAGAATAACACGACAAATTTAACTACAAACACAAAATACATAACATGAGCCTACAATATGCATTTTTCATCTCATTCAAAATCTGTTTTCTGTTTTGAACTGATATTCGTTCTTTTTTATCTGTGGACTCACGCTGGTGTCGGTGTTGGTAATTTCGCCGGTTTTATTGGGGCATATAAAACTCGTAATTCTGAAATTCTTTTTAGTTATATTGAAAAAAAAAGTGTATCATCGTGTATTAAAAATAATTTAATTTGGAATTCGTTGCTAAGTGAGCGATAGATGAGCTCCATGACCAGGGGCCTGAGGACATTGAGGGGACTGTTCACCTTCCTAACAGAAGCATGCCCTCGACGACAACGTGACATGAAAGATTCATGCATGCCACACGCCTCAAGAAACGGGATAACACTCGAACAACCATCCAAAGACGAGGGATAGCACCCGAGCCCTCTAAGTGAGGCCGCAGTGGCAGTCAAGATCTGTTGGGAATCCTGGAGATATGCTTCGGAGGGCTTGGCTCGGAAACGAGGGCTTGGCTCCCAACCGTAGGCAGTAGGTGGGGAAAGTGTTTTTCTTTAGTCGGTAAGAGTCCAGCATGGTTATATATTAAAATACCAGAAATCAAAATGCCTTTACTTAAAATGCATTAGACCAAAATACCCGAATTCGAAATACCTTAACATTCAAAATACCTTATTTCAGTACACCTTACCGTAAAATGTCTAAATTTAAAATGCAAATAATTATTATATCAGAATTCAAAATACAAATTTTCAAATACCCTTAATTTAAAATACCGAAAATAGAATACAATGTGTCACTGTCACTCACACGTTTTGTTATATGGCTTTAACTTATTTACATCCCCCCCCCCTAAGTGAAGTGGTTTTTAGTCGGTAGGAGTCCGGCATAGTATCCATGTAGGATTTACCTCATGTTAAAACACTTTGATTCAGAGTTACAAAAGTACTACAGTGGGCTAACGAAAAATAAAAATAAAAAAACCACGAAGGCTAAGGCGGGAGCTCCGCTTCGCTTCGCTCCCGCCTTAGTCTTCTAACCTAACCTATCCGAGTCGGGGTGTTAACCATTCACAGATATATAGCATCCATGTAGGATTTAAATCATGTTTAAAAAAAGGTATTTTGTGTTTGAACATTTTAGGATAAGGTATTTGATAAATTTATTTTTTGGGTTTCGGTTATTCGACCGTAAGGCATTTTAAATTATTTATATTATAAATATTTGCCTTTTGAATATTGATATTTCGAATTCGGGTATTTTGGGCTCGGGCATTTTAAGTAAAGGCATTATGATTTCTGGTATTGTGACGGTATACTGTCCAGCATAGCATCCATGACGGACTTTCAACTCGTAAAAGAAAGGCGCGATAGTTTTTTTTTCAAATCAACATCAATTCAATACATATAATAAAATCGTAACAGGTCGCTGTCTGTACATTGAAGATATTTAAGAAAAAAAGTTTATAGGGGGGCTTTATAAACGCGTTAGAACCCGAAACAATGGCTCTTAGAATTTTTGTCTGTTTGACTGTACGTTTGTGCACGCTAATCTCAGCAACTGCTCAACCGATTGCGATGCGGTTTCCTTTATTGCGTTGCGGTTTGCTCTACTTAACGTTTAGTGTTTGTTTCATGTCAATCGGTTCATAAATAAAAAAGTTATATCAATCTAAAGAAAATGCAGCGTACGAAGTCGCGCACACAACATCATCTAGCCCAAATTAAGCTAATATAAGCTTGTGCTATGGGATCTAGACGACTGATAGACCTACTTATATATTTCTAAATGCAAACATAGATATAATACATAGAAAACACCCAAACTCCGAAACAAACACTTGTAGATCACACAAATATTTGGACCGACCCAGCAATCGAACCCAGGACCTATAGCGCCGCAGGCGGTATCACTACCGACTACGCCACAGAGATGCCACGATACTCTTGAGAGGCGATTACAATATCGTAGAGAGTTTGGTATGATTCTGCAAATGGTAGTCAGAGAGCCTAAGGTCAGTATCAGACACTAGCTGTTTTTTTCACTAAGCATATTTAATCCTACCGAAATTAAATCTGATTTTTTTTTAAAAGAGGTTCAGGTGTTTGTTACTCAGTTACTCTCTAATGACAGGACGGATCTGACTGAAATTTAGTACAAATATAGATAATAGTCTAAAATTCTAAGGTTTTACCCCGGGAAAACGTTCCCAAATGAATCAGGAATATCATCTAGTATTTTTTTTTTTTTTTTGTTTAACGTGAGGGAAAATCCTCATGGATGTTATGCCGGACTCCTACCGACTAAAAAACCTCACGTCACGCCCAACAGTCTATGGTTGGGAGCCCCGGGTAAACCCTCGGAAGGATGTCCCAGGACTCCCAACAGACCCACGGCCGCTAGTGCGGCCTCGCCCAGGGGGTGGTTCGGGTGCTATCCCGCGTCTCTGGGGAGTTTCGGGTGTGATCCCGCTTCTAAGGAGGGGTGTGCGTGAATTGTCTCACTCACGTCACGCTGCCGTCAAGGGCCTGCTTCTGTAAGGACGGTGAGCCGCCCTGTCACCGTCCTCAGGCAATATCATCTAGTATTTAATAAATGATAAAAAAAGATATGCATACATTAAATCTAGGGCTTACCCGGGACTTGGAAGCCCCGGGTAAGCCCTCGGAAGGATGTCCCCGGATTCCCAACAAACCTTGGCAACCACTGCGGCCTCACTTAGATTTTATGTATCCATATCTTTTTCTATCATTTATTAAATACACTCGAGAGCAATGAATCCGGGTCACTTAAAGAATCCTAAAAATCTCGGAAACTAAAAATGCTAGGTTAATGCAATAAATTGTATTTAATAGACAATGTAATACTCCTTAAATGAAGGTATTAAAACTTCTTAGTTATTGTAAAGTTATATCATAAAAAAATCAAATTTGAAAAAGGGCCACTTTCGAAGATGGAACTACGAAATTACAGCATTTGGTGTTGCTTTTGTTTGTAATCTGTCTTTATGTGGGTACATAAACCATGTTGATAGTGCTCTATATTCATTAATCAAGCTGAAATTATGTCGCTTACGCCTGAAGAATGCACCAGAATACTTACAATGCTGGAAACCGGCCGGAGTCAGCGCGATACAGCCAGGACTGTCGGTGTGTCGCTGTCAACAGTACAAAGAGTTCTCCGACGTTACGAAGAAACTGGTTCTAACCTACGCAGACCAGGAACGGGCAGAACCAGGTGTACCACAGCACGAGAAGACCGATACTTGGTGAACACCATGCTTCGAAATCGCTTTCTCACAGGAACTGAACTCACCAATCAGTTTCGACGCCTCGGAGGAAGTAACCCAAGTGCATGGACAGTAAGACGTCGGCTTGCTGAATCTAACTTAAAACCCCTTAGACCTGCAAACGGCCCTAAACTGGAGCGTGGGCATCGTATTTCGAGACTAAGGTATGCCCAGAGCCACGTAAATTGGAGTATTGAAGATTGGTCAAAAGTTATGTTCTCCGACGAATCAAAATTTATGCTCTACAAGCACGATGGAAGACACAGAGTGTATCGAAGACCAGGGGAAAGATTCAAGCAAGCATGCATCGAAGAAAAAGTAGCCTACGGTGGTGGGTCTGTACTTGTGTGGGCCGGAATTTCTTCTGAAAGTCGCACAGAGCTGGTGATCATAGAAAACGGCTCTTTAACTAGCGTAAGATATGTGGAAGAAATCCTCAATGATCACGTTGGTCCATTTATGGTCAATTTAGGTGAGGATGCTATATTTATGCATGACAATGCCCGACCTCATACAGGTAGGATTGTGAATGACTACCTTCAAGAGATGAACATTACTCGTATGGAGTGGCCAGCGCGCAGCCCGGATATCAACCCGATCGAGCATGCTTGGGACGAGCTAGGCAGATGCGTAAAACAACGAAACCCTCCCCCAATCACGCTTCGTGAGCTCAAAATTGCTCTCACAGAGGAATGGGAGAATATTCCCCAAAATCGTATAAGGAACTTGGTGTACAGCATGCCAAACCACGTAAACGCAGTAATGGAAGCACGAGGAGGCAATACGAAGTATTAAAATTCAAGAAAATCGTAATAAAGTTCAAAAATTTCATGTTTCCTATTTTTGTTTTAAGGAGAGATCGGCAGTTTTTTCTTTATGTAATTTTGTGTTAATAAAATGTATGGTGACTCATATTTTTTTTACTTTCATTTAAGGAGTATTACATTGTCTATTAAATACAATTTATTGCATTAACCTATCATTTTTAGTTTCCGAGATTTTTAACATTCTTTAAGTGACCCGGATTCATTGCTCTCGAGTGTACAAGATGATGTTCCTGATTCATTTGGGAACGTTTTCCCGGGGTAAAACCTAGAAATTCTAGACTGTAATCTATATCTGTACTAAATTTCAGCCAAATCCGTTCTGCCATTAGAAAGTGACTGAGTAACAAACAGCTGAACCTCTTTTCAAAAAAAATTCAATTATAATTTCAGTAGGATTACATTTATGCTTACATAAATGTAATCCTACTGAAATTATAACTGAAAAAGTCAGCTAGAATCTGATAGGATATACCTCAACTGGCCCTAAGCCTCTCTGACTACCATTTGCAGAATCATACCAACCTGTGGTTTTTAGTCTGTTAAGGTGGGTCTACGCTAGACAAGCTGAGCACGAGTGGAGCCAGAGCCGAGCCGCTCTGCTCGCGATGACAAGTGTCGCTTGAGGCTCGTACGTCGGTCCACACTACACGAATTTTGGCTTGGCTCGGGCTCCGCTCGTCTAGCCTGGACCCACCTTAATGCCCGCTTTCCACTGCGAGCGAGTCGAACTCATTACGGACTCCGCTATACTCGTAACGATGATTTTCGATACATGTCATGTCCGCTTTGGTGGAAGGACATGTATGAATTCGTTGAGTACTGTGCGATTATTATTGTTTGACAATCTCTTTCGACTCTGGCTTGCATATCGGACTTGTTAATATATCTTGGTGACTTGTGCTCGTTTTTTTTTGGACTTTTTTTGAGCAGATTCCTATAATAATGGCAGATAATCGTCAAGTGTGTATTTTATGGTTATGTAATCGATCCGTGATAAACAGAAGAAGATACGAAATATATAATAATAAAAATATATTAAAATAATATATAAATATATAATTAATATATAATATATATATTAATATAATAATATATTAATATATTATATTATATAATAAAAATATATTACTCCTATATTATTGTAGATAGACAGAAAAGCGGCAGAGAAGCCATAGAAAACTATTATTGTAGTTGTCTAAGCGGTAAGCGCACTCTTGGTTGCTGTGCGTGCCCACATAATGTGTGTAGTGTGGTATTTAGGGTGGGCGAGAAACCAAGAAGAAGAAATTCGTTTACCAGCTCATTTTTTAAATGATGTAATTGTAGACAACAGTTAAATCCCATTATTTTCTTTTTTTAAAGGAATACTAGCATTATGTGGTTAGGCACATAATGCTAGTATTCATTTCCACGTGTTTGAAGTGTTTTTGTTTTCATGTCAATAAATCAATGTATTTAATAATTAATAAACCTTTACTTTTATTTAACCCATCATTATCTTATACTTTTGTGCATTACGTTTTATTATTTACATACTTTTGGATTAATATATTAGATTTTTTTAATATGATCAACCCTTTATAACTTTTTATCCAAACAAGTTACCGAAATATTTTTTTGCAGTCTTAATATATACATAATTGTCGACTAAAATATATATAGGACAGATGTGGCCGCCGATGGGACAAGCGCCATACATTTTTGCCCATAGTCCTTTCTTTAAACAATGCCTTCTTTTGCTTTTTATCCATCCGTGGCCGTATTTGTGCTAAAATTGGGTTGGATGCAATCAGCAAATTATTTAGAACATCTTCATTGCAAGCAATGCTATTTATTTTACGTGAATGGTGTTCTCTGTATTTTCTGAAATCCTTATTACTTGACTCAGATAACTCTTCCAAAAGAAGTCCTATCGGAACTATAGATAAATGTTGAATATTTTGCGACCCGTGAACTAATAACTTATGAATACTTGATGGCATGTAGTACCAGGGTGGCAGAGCTTTACATAGAATTATACCCTTGGTACTTCATGCCATCAAGTATTCATACGTTATTTTATTAGTTACTAATTCTAGAAGTTTCCTGAATTGAATACATAGATACTGATGAATAATTAGGCTCTGCGCAAGCAGAAGAAGATTCAGAAACGGAAGCTTCGGATAGTGATTTTTATTGTCTACATAATATATTTCTACTTTTGTTTGGTCATTTAATGTACATAGTTTTAATTTAATTGTCTTAGTTATATATTATTGTTTATTTTAAGCTACCATTTTTTTAAAAGTTTATGTGTTATTCTAATTTTGTTTGATAATTTAATTTACCTACATACATGTTAATTGAATCATTTCTGTTCCATATTTGTATTTATTTTAAGCTATTATTTTACCACTTTTTATTTTATAAGTTTTTGTATTTTTATAACTATGACATATGTTTTATATAACGCGTTATTGTTTTATTTTATAAATACATTATTTTTGTCAAATTTTAAAGGTAAATCACTATACAATACCAAAATGTTGCTAAAAAAGTAGGATAAATTTATAGTCGCCTACTTATAAGTTTCTCTCAAAAACTCCCGATCCCGTATGCTAGTCATATGATTTTTGATGTGGGTAGGACAGTACTAAGACTAAATGTAGTTTATCAACAATTATAACTGTAAAAAAAACGAACTATACATAGTTTCTTAAAGAAAATCAGAAAAATGATATTTTGTCATATAGCTCCCAGAGGGGTGCCTAGGGGTATCGAAAATGTTTGGCAGATATTTTGCTAACCACCCATTAAAAGTCACTATAAGCGGTAAAATCAGAAAACACGAGAAAATCGCAAGCTATCCCTTTTTTAATGTGCTTTTCCATACATTGAAATCAGTTTTTGTCGAATATTTTTTAAAATTGAAGTCTAATCAAAATTGTGTCCAAATGTTTTCGACTACAATTATTAAGATAAACACATTGGCATCATTCGTTTTTGTAAAATCAGTAAAAAGTTTTTCAAGATTCCTATGTCCGCCGATTTGTATGAATCGATCCACTGTGCGTCGGTCCATCTGGCGGGAGGTCGTCACTCCACTTAGACTGTGCAACATCCCACCTAACTGTTCCAGCGTTTCCGCAACTATGACGATGTCGTCGGCAAAACGAAGGTGTGAGATGCGTTCACATTCCAATCAGCGACTTAAGGACAACACAAGGATATTACATCTCCCTGTCATACACCTCTGTTGCAGTGCTATGGTATTAGTCTTCTTATCCTCCAACTGAATCGTCATGGTAGCGGTATCGTACAAGCATCTCAACACCTAGATGCATTGCAAATCAACAAGTCACCGCTGCAGAGCGTCCAGGACTGCCAAGGCTTCGATTTCACAGGCTTTGTCGTAGTCCACGAAAGCCATACACAGCGGTTGACTGTACTCGTTTGTCTTAAGTATAATCTGACGAAGAGTATGGACACTATGGATGTGGTCCACGTTACTAAATTCTATTTTGAAACCCGACCTGCTCAGTGTAAACGATCACTGCAGTAAGCAACTTTCACTATGGCTGGTCTTTGAGCGGGTGACCAAAACGTGACCACTTTGTGACATTTATTTGTAAGCGTTTTCGTGCTTCGGAAGGCCTGCTAAGGCGTTGAACCGGTTGCCAGTAAAATGGCAGTCGTTAAGCCAAGTTGAAGGCCACATTGGAGGTTTGAAAATTCCTGCAGCAGGCAGTCATAACGTGCGCCTGACCATTTCAGCACAGCAATACGACTCACCACCTATTACGAGGGGCAAATAAGTAGGTACCTTCTAAAAGGTGAAATGTGGGCATAAATGTCGACCCCTTTGGGGATAAAGGCTCTAATGTTTCTTTCCTTTTAATGATATAAATAAAATGTCCTCTGTTCGGAGTCCTGGGACATGTTTCCGAGGGCTTACCCGGGGTTCCCAACCATAGGCTTTTGGGCGTTACGTGAGGTTTTTTAGTCGGTGGGAGTACGGCATAGCATTAGAGAGATTTTCCCTCATGTTAAAAAAAAAATGTTTTTTTAATAAATATTTGTGAACATTTTCACACAACATCATCTAGCCCAAATTAAGCTAATTTAAGCTGGTGCTACGGGATCAAGACGACTGATAAGCATAATTATATTTCTAAATACATAAATATAATGCATAGAAAACACCCAAACTCCGAAACAAACAAGGCAAACACCTTTGGTCCACCATCGTAACTGATCTTTCGTAACCAGCTACGAACATGGAATTATTTTCTTCCTTTGATAACCAGCTACGAAAACAGAATTAATTTGTCGTTTTCGTAACCAAGTTTCATGGCCAGCTACGATAGAGGATTATTACTTCTTTTTCTGTAACTGCCCCTTACCCCATTGTGGATCACATAAATATATGGACCGACCGACCCAGGAATCGAACCCGAGACCTCAGCGCGGCAGGCGGTATCACTAACGCGCCACCGAGGCAGTCTATACTAGTATTATAAAGAGGAAAGATTTGATTGCTTGTTTGCATCGAATAGGCTCCAAAACTACTCGACCGATTTGAAAAATTCTTTCACTGTTGGGAAGCTACACTCTTAGTGGTGAATTTAGGCTATTTTTTATTTCCGTATTCCCACGGGAACGGGAATCACGCTGGTAAAACCGCGTGACGTCCGCTAGTCAGATATAATTTGATGTAGGTATGTCAATGTAATATCTATCAACGCTTAAAAACCTACTGTGATACAATTATTTCGGGTGTACATATTTATGAATTTTTGGGATTGTTTTTCCTATTTATTTTAGTGGTAGTTTTTTTTTAAAGGAGAGTCCTATTCTCAGTATTCCATGGATTCAACGTCCGGGCGCTGGCGCCGCGTGGCGCAGTAAAATGTAGGTACAGGGGCTTTTTGTTAAGCCTAGGATTAAGTTTTCTTCCTATATAGTTTGTGTCCCCATTATGTTTGTGAATAAATATTAGTGTCCGACCGAAACTGGTTTTTCAGCCGAAACCGAAACCGAACTTTCGGCCCCAGGGTCAGTTTCGGCCGAAACCGAAACCGAAACTCACGTGTTCATATTGAAAAAAAAAAAACCAGCCAAGTGCGAGTCGGATTCCCGCACAGAATCCGAAACAAAAAATACCCACTTAAATCAGAAAGAAACATCCACAAACAAACGTAATTTTTGGAACGGAACCCGTTCCAAAAATTACGTTTGTTTGTGGATGTTTCTTTCTGATTTAAGTGGGTATTTTTTGTTATAGCGGCAACAGAACAGGGTGAGGTGGTGGTGGCAGTGTCGCTTGACATCGCCAACGCCTACAACACCTTGCCCTGAAGCTGCGTTTTGGGAGGCGCTTATTCACCATGGAATACTTTCTTACCTCCATCGAATTGTTTGGGCCTATCTTTCCGAGAGGACCATAACTTAGCCGGGCTGGCTAGAGCCGGGTCGGCGATGTGTCGTTGGGTGTTCTACAGGGATCGGTCTTAGAACCGCTTCTGTGGAACATCTGCTACGATTGAATGCTGCGTGGTACGTTGCTTAGATTTTTCAGCGTAACGTGTTACGCCGACGACACTCTCGTTGCGTCGCAAGGAGCAACGCATCGCTATACAGCCCTGTGGTGGGTCGAATACGGTATCTGGGTCTTGACGTCACCCTTCACAAATCCGAGGCTCTGTGCTTTCACAGACCTTGGAAGGAGCCACTTGTGGGACCCAGCTTACATGTGGGCTTCAGCATCGGTATCGAGCCCTCAATGAAGTATCTGAGGCTCATACTCGATAGCCGGTGGAATTTGAATACCGCTTCTGAAGTTTGGTCACAAAACTGAGGGGCAATTAGCCGCACGCTCGCAGTTGTTACCCAACATCAGGGGACCCAACGCTCCCGTAAGAGTCTCCTGCAGGGAGCTTCCTAGATCCAGGTCTGTTGGGAATCCTCTGGACATCCTTGCGAGGACATACCCGCGGCTCCCGACCGTAGGCTGTTAGGGATTCGTGTGGTTTTTAGTTGCTAAGAGTCCAGCATAGCATCCCTGTAGGATTTTCCTCACGTTAAAAAAAGGCGGCAACCAAAATACATGATTTGTGAAAATTTTAGGTTTCTATCTGTCACGGTTCCAGCGATAAAACCTCGTGACTAATAGACAGACGAATGGCTAAGTCTCATGTCTCGTTCATTGGGTCCCGCTTTTACCTCTCTGTGCGAGAGTCCGACTCGCACCTGACTGGTATTTTTCTTCAATAGGTGCAGCAATTTCCACCAAGTGCCATTAATCGAAATCTTCTCAAGTGTTCATTTTAGAAATATCTTCACCTAAAGATGGGTTTCTTTCTTTTACGTGTGGAATTACTCATTGATGCTGTTGCGAACTCCTACCGACTAAAACCACACGGTGCCCTACTACTGTTACTAGCTCTTGTCTGGTTTTGGTTACATTCAGTATACATATGACTAACGCTGGACTAGAGCCAGCAGGACTCCCGCAAGTAGGGCTCCATACTATATAATCGGCTAAAAATCACGTTTGTTGTATGGGAGGCCCTCTTTAATATTATTATTTTGTATTATTTTTATAATTTGTTGCCATAGTGGCAACAGAAATACATCATCTGGGAATTTTTTAACCATCTAACTATCACGGTGAATGAGTTATAGCCTGCTGTCAGACAGACAGACGACCAACAAAGTCTTAGAAATGGGGCCCTGTTTTTACCCTTTTTGTACGGAACTGATTACTAAAATAAATAAATAAATAAATATTGTTGGACATTCTCACTAAGGGGTAGGTTTATGTAATAATATAAGTAAATAATGTCATAGATCACCTTTTTAGGATTCCGTAAACAAAAAATAAAAGCGGGACCCTAAAAAGGTGATCAAAGACATAACACAGGAGTAATTGTCTAATACTTCTCAATGATTGTAATTGCTTGTGGTTTGAATAAATTTGTATTATTGTAACTATTGATTGGAAGTCGTTTGTACTCGTAGAGCTCTAAATCTTAGGTTTGTAACATATTAACTGGATGGGCTGACCCCAACCACATCACAAGCAGAGCTAGGCACTCAAAACTCACGAACACGTGAGTTTCGGCCCGGCCGAAAGTTTCGGCCCATTTTGGCCGAAACCGAAACTGCGGCCGAAAGTCGAATTTTTGGCCGAAACTGACCGAAACCGAAACCGAAACCGAAACTTCGGTCGGTCACTAATAAATATATATTTCTTTTTTTTTTGTACAAGGCACTACTTATTTCTACAGAAATCTCTTCCAGTAGGCCTGAGAGAGGAGATGTAAAGGGGAAATAAAGTAAACAAGTGTGTGCAGTTTAATAAACATACATAAACGATAACAGCATATATATATACTTAAATACATACATATCATTGAAATACAATTTTCTTTCTTTCTTTCTTTCTTTCAGGGTGGCTATAACAGTAGGCGCACACTGGGCGACATGTCTCGGCGACAGCTTGTCGACAGCGGTCGCCAAATTATACATACATTTTGTTCTAAGCTAAGTAAGCTAAGAACTTACACAAAATAATTAAAACAATGCACCATCGATACTATCTCTATTAAAATAATAGATATAGTATTTTAATAGAGATAGTATTTTGTATATCGATGCAATGCACGCATAATTTCAGACACATACCCGTTTACATCTATTATATAAAAATAAGTCGGGTTTTCCTTCCTGACGCTATAACTCCAGAACGCACGAACCGATTTCCACGGTTTTTCATTCGTTGGAAAGGTCTCGGGCTCCGTGAGGTTTATAGCAAAGAAAATTCAGAAAAATGTTCAACAGAAAAGCGGGAAAATCATTTTTCACATACAGCGCCATCGCGGGCGAAGCTGCGGGCATCAGCTAGTTTCTTATATAAATGTGTGTATACGAGTATAAGCGTCCTGAGTGTTTATGGTCTAAGATCCCGCTATAGAACGATCTTCACCGAGCTGGTTGCCTAAAAATTATTAGTCCAAAATATGATTTAACAAAAAAAAACCATTTCACTGGTGATCAATGAAATAATTAATGGTGGATTCAATGAAATAATCTTTAAATTTTAATAATAATAATAATAATTAAACCCCTCTGGACAGTCGTTATCTTTTCATGGGATTAACGCAACCCGATGAGGGCATGGTAGATGTGCTTTTTGAGTCATCCACTTTTTGAGATCAACAAAAAATGTCTCACAAGGTTATAGAAAGGCACACATCCGCAGGGCAGTAGACGGTAATGACTAAAGATTGGAGAGGTGGAAGAGGATTGGATTGTTTCGGTAAGTGTATAAGTTGGGCTGCTTTCCACATTGAGGGAAATAAAACAGTGGAATTAGAGTGATTCAAAACGTCACAGATGAATGGGAGTATTATTCTAAAATAGGAAGAATCATGTTTCGGTCAATGCTGTCAGTTCCGACGGCTTTACATGGGGGAATGGGACATGGACATGAGTTGCTTGCTCCTCACTTAATTAGGCGCGATTTTAAACGTCGCCTGTGTAGATAAAATTGTTACAAACAAATGTAGATAGACTATTTGAAAAGAATGGCCGTGAGTTTTCTTGCCAGGTTCTTCCTCACAGGCTTTACCTATTGCTTTGCGAATCTGGCAGTAAATGTAAATGTAGAAGCAAATAATTTGACGTTCATAAGTGTTGCCTTGTAACTTAAGTGAATAATAGTAGTTTTCGATACAAGTGTGGGATTGCTGTTATTACAACGAGTTACGACAGGTGTTGACCCGAGCCGAAGGCGAAGGTAGACAGTCGGAACGAGTTTAAATAACAGTCCCACACGTTGTATTGAACAACTATTTTTAATACAGTTGCGAAATTATTAAGCAATTTTATAAAATAATAAAAACACAATAAACCTGAATATCCAAAATGGCGCCAACCGTAAAAGAATATATATCTTCCTAAGCAGAGGCTATGGCAATGCACTTCATACAGTCAACTTTTATATATATTTATAAATTAAATTCGGCCGATACTTATATTAATTTATGCTTAAATTTTAATTAAAATTACTTTTAATCTGATTTTGAAACAACTAGTATCTTTGTTTAGAAATATTTGCATGAATCACAGACATTATTTAGACAATTGGGAAAGAAAACGCACGAGTGCGGGAATGGTAAAGAAAAAGCACGAGTGTGTAATAGTCCACATCCCGAACGCTAAACGTCAAACGTAAACGTATTTTCATATTCATTTCATGATATAAGTATAAGTGGAATTCAACAGATGTAAATAATATAGTAAACAAAGCAATTGGATCTTGACTGCTCCATAATTACTTACATTTAATTATCAATCCTGATCATAGTCGTTTCAAGGAGCTCTAGTTAGATTTATGCGGACATTTCGACACTAATAAACCTTTAGATTATAGAATAATTTCATGAAAAATACTCGGATGGTAAAAATTTAAGACTGTAATTTTTGCTTGTCATTAAATTATTTTTTCTCAGACTTGTTTGTCTTTGCCATAGTGTTGTAAAACTGTTGTACTGGCCAATTGATTTTAAAAGGAGGTCATTGTTTTATCAATCTGTCAGTTCGAAAAAATGTACTTACTTTAATAATATAACTTATTGACCCAGAGAGCGACGAGTGCGAGTCTGTGCCCCTTTCACACGTACCGGTTGCCGGGTGCCGGGTACCCGGGTGTATGGCCGTGTACTATAGCTTTCACACGTAACGGCGTGATTTGCCCGGCAACCGCTTGCATTCGCCGCCGGTTACCCGGCACCGGCTACCCGGCAACCGGTACGTGTGAAAAGGCACTTTGAGTTTGGGTCTTCGATTCTAGAGTACTACCCGTTCGCTCTAACTTTGCCGCTGGCGTAGAGGTGTATACCCGAATTGTTAATTAGACGAAGTAAATTGACAGTAGCTAATGTCACTTCGTCATAGAAAATACGCTACATTGTATGAAGAAGTGACATTAGTTGCTGTCAATTTACTTCGTCTAATAAAAAATTCGACTTTAGTATGGAACCGAGCGGCAAAGTTAGAGCGAACGAGCAGTATAGACGATTTTGCTTTCGTCCGTAAGTGTGTGTGCATGTCAGTTTCGGTCTAGAAGACGCATTTGTTAACCAATTTTCTCCAAACTTGGCACACATGTTCTCTGACTTAAAATCATTGATCTACGAAAAGATAAAAATACAACTTTTGTCGAAAGTTTTTTTAATAGGGCGGATAATAAGGGAGAAAAAGGGCCCCGTTATATATGATGGGATCATAAGGGATATAATTCCTCACAGGTTGTTTTTTCCTGGGCGCTCGCGTGTTCTACTCTTCGCAGAAGTACTTGTATTAAATTGGGACTAAGTATTTGTGCGACCCAGAAATCGTCAGAAGGATCCGGTTAGGCTTAGTACCGTGTGGAGGAGTAAGTTTAAAGAGGCTAACGTCCATCAGTGAACTGCCAAAAAGGTAATCTATTGCTTTTTTTATTGTTTATTTATTGTTTTTAAAAAGATAATTTATTGTTTTCAACGAGGCGTCTACACATTTTATCATCCCTAAACTAATATATTATTGTAAATAAATGATTATAGGTACTATTAAATTTTCAAAAAGTTTCTTTTTTTTTTAAAGATCCTTTAATTAAATTAATATAAAAAGTTATTGCACATAATATTTATAGATATACCGATTTACATGATTTGATGAATTTGGCGATTGATTAACCGAAGTAAATGAATGTACGGTGAACTAGATATAACTCAATGATTACTTACATATTTAGAATCAGTTTAGTTACAACACTATGATCATAGACAACTTCTGTCAAAACATGACATGTTTACATGATTGCTGAGCTGTCCAGAAAAAGACTATAGACTCTATGCTTTTCTTAACACCACATTCAGTGAATTGACTAAATAAAAAATTGCGTGTACTTAGTGTACACACGTAAGAAGTGAAACTTCTTCATAAACTTAATTTTCACCTCACCTTAAATTAAGTCAAAAAGTACAAAAGTACAAAAGTCCAAAAGTCCAAATATCCAAAAGTCCAAAAGTCCAAAAGTCCAAAAGTCCAAAAGTCCAAAAGTCCAAAAGTCCAAAAGTCCAAAAGTCCAAAAGTCCAAAAGTCCAAAGTCCAAAGTCCAAAAGTCCAAAAGGCCAAAAGTCCAAAAGTCCCAAAGTCCCAAAGTCCCAAGGTCTCAAGGTCCCAAAGTCCCAAAGTCCCAAAGTCCCAAAGTCCCAAAGTCCCAAAGTCCCAAAGTCCCAAAGTCCCAAAGTCCCAAAGTCCCAAAGTCCCAAAGTCCCAAAGTCCCAAAGTCCCAAAGTCCCAAAGTCCCATAGTCCCAAAGTCCCAAAGTTCCAAAGTCCCAAAGTCCCAAAGTCCCAAAGTCCCAAAGTCCCAAAGTCCCAAAGTCCCAAAGTTCCAAAGTCCCAAAGACCCAAAGTACCAAGGTCCCATCTAAAAGTCCAAAAGTCCCAAAGGCCAAAAGTCCAAAAGTCCAAAAGTCCCAAAGTCCCAAAGTCCCAAAGTCCCAAAGTCCCAAAGTCCCAAAGTCCCAAAGTCCCAAAGTCCCAAAGTCCCAAAGGCCAAAAGTCCAAAAGTCCCAAAGTCCCAAAGTCCCAAAGTCCCAAAGTCCCAAAGTCCCAAAGCCCCAAAGTCCCAAAGTCCCAAAGTCCCAAAGTCCCAAAGTCCCAAAGTCCCAAAGTACCAAAGTCCCAAAGTCCCAAAGTCCCAAAGTCCCAAAGTCCCAAAGTCCCAAAGTCCCAAAGTCCCAAAGTCCCAAAGTCCCAAAGTCCCAAAGTCCCAAAGTCCCAAAGTCCCAAAGTCCCAAAGTCCCAAAGTCCCAAAGTCCCAAAGTCCCAAAGTCCCAAAGTCCCAAAGTCCCAAAGTCCCAAAGTCCCAAAGTCCCAAAGTCCCAAAGTCCCAAAGTCCCAAAGTCCCAAAGTCCCAAAGTCCCAAAGTCCCAAAGTCCCAAAGTCCCAAAGTCCCAAAGTCCCAAAGTCCCAAAGTCCCAAAGTCCCAAAGTCCCAAAGTCTAAAAGTCTAAAAGTCTAAAAGTCCAAAAAGTCCAAAAGTCCTAAAGTCCTAAAGTCCAAAAGTACAAAAGTCCAAAAGTCCAAAAGTCCAAAAGTCCAAAAGTCCAAAAGTCCAAAAGTCCAAAAGTCCAAAAGTCCAAAAGTCCAAAAGTCCAAAAGTCCAAAAGTCCAAAAGTCCAAAAGTCCAAAAGTCCAAAAGTCCAAAAGTCCAAAAGTCCAAAAGTCCAAAAGTCCAAAAGTCCAAAAGTCCAAAAGTCCAAAAGTCCAAAAGTCCAAAAGTCCAAAAGTCCAAAAGTCCAAAAGTCCAAAAGTCCAAAAGTCTCAAAGTTCCAAAGTACCAATGTCCCATCCAAAAGTCCAAAAGTCCAAAAGTCCAAAAGTCCCAAAGTCCCAAAGTTCCAAAGTCCCAAAGACCTAAAGTACCAAGGTCCCATCCAAAAGTCCAAAAGTTCAAAAGTTCAAAAGTTCAAAGTCCCAAAGTCTCAAAGTTCCAAAGTCCCAAAGTCCCAAAGACCCAAAGTACCAATGTCCCATCCAAAAGTCCAAAAGTCCAAAAGCCCAAAAGTCCAAAAACCCTTAAATGACATGCTATCCCTGGATAAAGTACTCTTAATTCGAATCCACCGTGGTGGGGAACAGAACAAAGATGGCGCGTAACCAAAAATCGTGACGTGACGTGACGTGACGCAAATTTTTTTCCAACGCCGATAAAGAAGTTTCACTTCAAAAAAGGTGGATACTCGGGAGTTGGAAGTTGAGAAAGTCGATTTAAAGTGTTAGTTTTGGTAGAACGATTAAAACTAAAAGTAGATGAGAAACGCTTGTTAACGCATCTAGATCAATATTTTTTGGATTCACTTCTTGTTTATCTTTACCAACTCTAAGTGTTCTAAGAAATTTCCAGATTTTTGCTGGATCTCCGTTATCAACAGAGGAATGATCGTCCGTCTGTGTGCGTCAACCCTGCGTCTGTGGGCGCGTCTGTTACCCCGCGTCCCGCGGCGCGAGCGGCGTCGGCTGATGTTCTTAAAATGGCGATTTCTCATAACTTTTTTATGGTAGCCATTTAAAATACTTACCTCACTGGAATCGTTATGAAACAAGCTAATGATAAAATGATAGATAAGACCAGTTCTGCCTTGTAATGTATTACAAATTTCTATTAGAAAAAAGAATTTGTAATTTTTCACCAGTTTTCTCTACAAAAATTGTAAAAAAAAAAAATGTAAAATTCCAAATTTTTTTTTTTAGTTTTTTAAATACATCCTATTTCACAATGTTCAACAGACACAATACAACTCGTCATACATTTTTTTTTATTTACAAGCTTTTCAAAATACGACTCATTTCGGCGACCCGACCGCCGACCGCAAAAAAAAGGTTAAGTTCATGCCATGATTCTGAGAAAACTGTGCTTCAAGTGGCTTACTTTCTTTTTTTATTCGTAAGTATGGTCCTTAAATTTTTTTTACACAGAGTTTTGTTTGACAAACGTGTTTAGTTTATTAGAAATTGAACAATGAACCAAGCACTTAAAAAGGGGCCCAAAAGGGTGGTCGTAACTTTGTTTTTTTTTTTGAATTTTTTTTGTGTATTTTTTTTCAAAAAAAATTACAATCTACAGCTACATGACTTTTCCTAATCGATAAACATAAAAAAAAGGTGTGCTGGCATACAAATATATTTCAGAAATAATTATTTGAAATTTTAAAGTTTTGCAAAAAATTATCGAGAATTTCGACCCAATTTTACACAAAATTATTGAAATAGATTTTACATTCAATGCTTGAAAACAATAAAAGAATACATAAAAATACATTAAATAACGATAGATTGTCATCATTACAGTATTTATTCTTTGTATTTCATCCAAATGTATGGGCTTGGCGCCGCGCCGCCGTGACGCCGACGGCGCGTAAAAATACAATGAATGTTCGTTGAAAATAACTATTTTAGGTACAAAATCTTTATGAAATACACAATCTACGAATAAAAACTCTAACCTAGTCATGATTTTGTTAAGTTTTGAAAGTAAAAAACACCAAACACAAATGTAATTACACGCAACACAGTACCGGTCGTCGTCACTTAGCCGCGCGGAATGGTGCGCGATGGAGGGCACTTTTTAAACGAGAATCATGAGGTGCAGCTGTGACAGACAGACATACAATGTACTACATACTTGTCCCGTTTCTGTCTAAGAACACTCCATAAAAATTTGAGCAGGATCGGGATAGTACAGCCTGAGCTAGAAGAGCCCGAACTGTTTGAAGGAAAAGTGTTCAAATATTGAACATCAACAGATGCGGGGTTTTGGAAAATGTCGCTTATTTTGAATTCAACAGTTGAAGGGCACGATCTCATCTTCCTTTGATACCGACTTCGCCCTCTTAAGGCAAAACGTAAGGTGCTGATGCAGCGGAACTTTAGTGGTATGAACGTAGAACGGCTTTGTGAAGTATTATTGACTGGATGTCGCTGTATAGTACAGTTTCCCTTGATGGCAAAGTTTCAATATTGACGAATAACTTGATCCGACTTTATGACAAACGATCCGCGCTGTCCAGTTGAAACATGCGCCATCTCCGTGACTCACAACTGAAATTAAAGAACTAATAGCTAAAAAGAGGAGGGCTAAAACTAGGTACAAATTCAAACCAAATGACTACAACCGTGAAAAGTATGTGTCTACTCGCAATCACTGTAATAAGGTATGTAGGAATGCACAACACCAATAAGGACGATGGGATGGAATAAGGGAGAAGATATCAGCATTATACTGGCCGTGTTTGACCACATGCTCTGAAGATGTAACAATGATAAGATCTATGAGGGAAGGTGCACAGTCAGGAAAATGATGAGTAGTATTAAGGGGAAGAATAGTCAAGTTACAAGAGTCAAAAATATTGCGAAGAGAGGCAGACAGTTAACTTTATTTCATTAACCCCAGACCGTTGTAAGTTATTAGTTTCGATTTACGCGTTTATACCTGCGTACCCATTTGCATATCCTAGGGCGTCGTTACTTTCGATTGGCACTTATGGAATACACTTATCTATTATCCAAATCAGTTAAATGCTTTTTTAAAATTTTGATTAAAGATATTCTGGACTGAATTTTTTAGGCAACCCATTTACCATTTATTTGTTGACATATTTAATTGAATATGAAATACTTCTCATACATTAACTAGCTCGATGAGTTTTCATCAACGGGTAACGTCGAGGAAAATTTTGTGTACCTTCTACTCAAGTGAACCCTCTAGTGAAAGATTATTTTTAAAAACTCATGATGAGAACTAGTTATTTCAGAAGAATTGAACTGCAATTTTCAATGGATGAATAATCATCTACGAGTGTACTTAAAATATGTAGAATATTCCTGAAGTAGCAATAAAATATGGTCAGCATCAAAACAATTGCGTCTTTTAGGCATATCAAAGAATTCCTGACCTTTAAACGTTCAGTGCTTTATGAGCACCTATCAATCATGTTCGCGACATTTTTTTTTATTACCGCGATAAGTGTTATATTTTTAATTTTATTTTGGACTTTTCAACGAAAACTCCAATACTGGAAAAGAAAAAATGTTCCACATCTTCCAACGATATCCATTTTTGGTAATTTTGCTGAATATATTTTAAACAAAAAACCTATTGGTATATTGACTCAAGAACTCTGTCAAAAATTCTCAAGTGCACCATACTTTGGAGCTTACTACGGGATAGAGCCCGCAATAATCGTGCAAGATCCTGAGTTCATTAAACTTGTTTTGGCTAAAGATTTTCAATTCTTTAATGGGCGTGAGTTATCAGATTACAATGAAAATGAACTTCTTCTTAAAAATCTATTTTTCGCTAACGGCGACACTTGGAAAGGTGTGCGCCAGAAGCTCACTCCACTTTTTACAACTGCAAAGATGAGGAAAATGTTTCACTTAATAGAAAAGTGTTCTCATGTATTGGAAAATGTGCTCGATCGAGAAGTCAATATATCAAAAACAATTGAAGTAAGGAGACTAATGGCTAGTTTTACAATGGACTGCATCGGTTCTTGTACATTTGGTGTAGATACAAACACTCAAGAACAAAAAGAAAATAACCCTTTTAGAGTAATCGGAGATGCTATTTTTGATGGCGGGAGTTTTTCGTCTTTCAAACATATTGCACGTTCTGTCTGGCCAGGCATATTCTACGCCTTAGGATACAAGCTTATTCCTACTGAAGTTCAACTTTTCTTTGACCATATCATGAAAACAACTTCTCAAAGTCGTAATTATAAGCCATCTGGTAGGAATGATTTCGTTGATATGGTACTTAAGGTGCTAGAAAATAAAGACACGTCAGAAAATAATTTAAATAGCAAGAAAGATCAGGAGGGAAAACAGGAAAGTATAACAATCCCTGAGCATGTAATACTGTCGCAATGTTTCGGCATATTTGCAGCTGGGTATGAGACCTCAGCTATAACATTGGCGTTTGTCATGTATGAGTTGGCGAAGAACTTCAAGGCACAGAAAAAAGTACTTGAAGAAGTGGATGCTTACTTAAGCCGCCACGATAATGTGCTGAAATATGAATGTGTTTCAGAGATGCCCTACCTTATAGCGGCTATAGAAGAGGTTCTTCGCCTATATCCTGTTTTGGCAACAGTCACTCGTGAGGTAATTGAGGACTATACAATGCCTAATGGATTGAAGCTAGAAAAAGGTTTACGTGTTCATATTCCAATCTACCACTTGCATCACAATCCCGACTATTTCCCTGAACCTGAGAAGTATCTACCAGAAAGATTTTATGGTGATGTAAAATTAAACATCAAACCATTTACATACCTACCTTTTGGTGAAGGTCCAAGAATGTGCATTGGTAAGTACCTACTAAATACAATAATACGGATTTCAAGCAAGCAGAATCTCGCATCTATTGATTTAAGGTGTGTTACCTATACACCATTAGGGTGAATATTATCGTCGAGAATATTCAGGGTGGAATTTAAAGACGGTAGTTGGAGGTGAAGTACCCATAATATTGATAATGGCAGGTTTTGCTGAAAGGAAACATTCCTTTGTGTTCAAAAGTAAGTAATGCTGCATTTAAAGATTTTTGAAAAATCCCCTGCTTGAGCCGGGAATCGAACTTGGGATATGTAAAAACATCCTGTATTTTATGATACCAAACGTAAGAGTATTTAATAAGGAACAATTTATTTGAAACTGTAAAGTTTCCTCACTATCTAAAGAAAAAAAAAACAGTTTAATTGAAAACCTCCTCCTTTTTTTTAAAGACGATAAAAAAATGTTCTTGTTTCTGTGAATGGAAATATTCGTTCTGTTCCCTTAACTAACCAACTTCAAAAAAAGGAGGTTCTTAATAAGACTGTTTTTTTCTTTTGATTGTAAGTACACTTTACAATAAAAACATATTTTATTTGTATTTAATACTAGCTGATGCCCGCAGCTTCGCCCGCGTAAAATTTATTAATATTAATAAAAAGTAGCCTATGTGTTATTCCAGGCTATAATGTATCTCTGTACGAAATTTCAGTCCGATCCGTTCAGCGGTTTGAGCGTGAAAGAGTAACAAACATCCACACTCACAAACTTTCGCATTTATAATATTAGTAAGATGTTTTACCATGACGTATATATAGTACATTCGACGTTTAAAGTTGATAGGTTTATCAGCGCATTCATTTCTCCACTGAACTGGACACTAGATTTGAATACTGGGTATTACTGTGATGATCAGAAATATGATGCTGTGTGTTACCGTGTCACCTTTTTTTTTTTTTTTTTTTTTTTTAACGTGAGGGAAAATCCTCGTAGGATGCTATGCCGGACTCTTACCGACTAAAAAAACCTCACGTAACGCCCAACAGCCTATGGTTGAGAGCCCCGGGTAAGCCCTCAGGAAGGATGTCCCGTGACTCCCAACAGACCTACGGCCGCCAATGCGGCCTCGCCCAGGGGGTGGTTCGGGTGCAATCCCGCGTCTATGGGGGGTTTCGGGTGTGACCCCGCTTCTAAGGGGGGGCGTGCGTGAGTGCTCACGTCACGCTGCCGTCATGGGCCTGTCTCTGTAAGGACGGTGAGCGGCCCTCTCACCGTCCTCAGACCCCCGGTCATGGAGGCCGATAGTCCTCGGCGAAGACACGTCGGCGGCGCCCAGGGCGCCGACTGCGGAACTCGGGTGGGAGAGTTCTCTCCCGCACCCGGCCCGCCGCCTCCTTCGCGAGCATGACCTGCTCGCAGAAAGAGGCGGCGCAGTCCCACTTACTCCCACTGGAGAGCATGGCTCGCACCATGGCCTCAAGCGAGAGAGTGTCCACGCCCAGACCCACTGCGAGGACCTGTCGCTGTTGTGCCCACGCCGTGCGCTCCACCAGCGTGTGGAGCGCCGTGTCATCGCTGCGGTCCTCGTAGTGCTGGCACTCGGCCGTGGTTTCCCGGTGTTTTCGCCACAGATACCTACCGAAGCTACCGTGCCCGGCAAGCATCTGTGTCAACCGGTAGGAGAGAGCACCGTGTCTTCTCTCCAGCCACTCGTCCATGACCGGTCTGACGGCCGCGATTGTGGCGAATCCCCCCTTTGGTTGCTCAAGTCGCACCTTCCATGTCTCCACGGTTTCCTGGTGGAGCAGGGTCCGCTGGGCCTCGATTTCTCGCGACGCAGGCCTTTGGCCCCGCTCCAGCGCCTCCTTGCGCCATCTGAACAGTGACGCAAGGGCTCTCGCTTCCAGGTCCCATGGAGGGGTCCCGGCTAGGAGACATGCCGCCTCACCGGAGATCGTGCGGTATCCTCTTATCACCCTGACGGCCATCATTCTCTGCGGGCTCAGCAGTCTAGCCTCATTGCTGGCCGTCAGGGTCTCCGCCCATACGGGAGCCCCGTACAGGGCCATGCTTCGCACGATCCCCAGGTACAGCCTCCTGTAGGGAGCGTTGGGTCCCCTGATGTTGGGCATCAGCCGCGCGAGTGCGGCCGATGCTCCCCTCAGTTTTGGGACCAAACTTCGGAAGTGATGTCCGAAGTTCCACCGGCCATCGAGTACGAGCCCCAGATACTTCATCGAGGGCTCGATGCCGATGCTGACGCCCCCTACCTGTAGGCTAGATCCCGCAGGTGGCCCCATCCGAGGTCCGTGGAAGCACAGAGCCTCGGATTTGTGAAGGGCGACCTCGAGACCCAGCCGCCGAATCCGACCCACGACCTGAGCAACCCCTGCCGTGGCCTTAAGTGCTGCGGCACGGTGCGTTGCTCCCCGCGCCGTAACGAGGGTGTCGTCGGCGTAACACGTTACGCCGACCCCTCTGAGCAACGGACCACGCAGCACCCAGTCGTAACCGATGTTCCACAGGAGCGGCCCTAAAACCGATCCCTGTGGAACACCGCACGACACATCTCGCCGACCCGGCCCTAGCCAGCTCGGGTAAGTTATGGCTCTCTCGGAAAGATAAGCCCCGACAATTCGACGGAGGTAGGGAGGCACTCCATGATAGATAAGCGCCTCCCTGACGCAGCTCCAGGGCAAGGTGTTGAATGCGTTGGCGATGTCGAGAGACACCGCCACCACCACCTCACCCCGTGAGACTGCTTCCTCCGTCAGGCCTCTAATGCGCATGATCGCGTCCACGGTGGAGCGTCCCTGACGGAAGCCAAACTGGCTATCCGCCAGATCAGGCCCCACGCGTGTGAGGTGCCCGACGAGGCGTTGTGCAATAATGCGCTCAAAGAGCTTGCACACCTCGTCGAGCAACACGATCGGCCGGTACCCTGATGGGGAATTTGCCGGCCGCCCCGCCTTTCGAATCAAGACCAGTTTCCCTGTCTTCCAGACCTTGGGAAACTGGCCTTTTTCGAGGCATGCGCTATAAAGACCCATAAGTCGAGGCCCAAGCTCCTCGAAAGCCAGGACCCATGCACGGCCTGGAATGCCGTCGGGTCCAGGGGCGGTGTTTCTGCGGGATTTAAGCCGCAGGACAGCCGCCCCTAACTCACCCTCGGTGACCACGGGCACGTCGTTCTCGCTGCCTTCCGCGTTGGGCGCCTGAGACGGAGCCATGCGCGGAGGAACGTGTTCCTCCGCTCTCGACAGGAACAAGGAGTCCAGGACCCCCTCCAGCCGCTCCGGCTGGAGACTCTGGGTTAGTGGGGGCGCCTTAGGGCGTAATTTGCCTCTTACCATGAGGTACGGGCGCCCCCACGGGTTCCGCTCCAGAGTCTCCATCAGCTCTTCGCGGCCCAATTTTTTGGACCGCTTGATGGCGGTCTGGAGGGCCCTCTTGGCCTCCTTGTACCCATCGTAGAGCTCCGTCTCTCGGGCTGCCGCATCGTCTGGGCGGCGACGCCTCCGGCGAAACCTGGTGTAGCGGCGGCGCGCGGTAACGCAATCCGCGCGCAACTGCGCGATTTCCGGCGTCCACCAGTACACCTGTTTCCTCGCCGGTCTGGGCCTAGCCCTGGGCATCGCCGCATCACAGATGTGCGACATGGCTCTCCCGAACCACTCCACCTCGGTATCAACATCGGCAGGCCTGTCCGCTGTCGGAATCCAGGACTGCACGATGGCCGCCTCCAGGAGAGCCTCCCGATCAAGGCGATGGAGTGCCCAACGCGGTTCCGGGGGATTCGCAATTGCTGGCGGCAGGTTAGGTGGAGGGGAGACGTCAAACCGAATATATCGGTGATCTGATGACGTCTCCTCCTCCTCCACCACGCGCCATCCCTGGACACGGCGGGCGATCTCAGGGGTCGCAAACGAAACGTCTATGACCGAGCTGAGCCCCCGCCGCGTCCAGGTTGAGACATTCCCCCGGTTCAGGATGACTAGGCCACGTGTAGTGACCCAGTCCTCCAGTATCCTCCCCCTGTCTCTGGTTTCCCGGGAGCCCCAAGCCTGAGACCAGGCATTGAAGTCTCCCAAGACCAGGACAGGGCGAGGCCGGCATGCAGCGAGAACGACGTCCAGCTCAGGGAGCCATAGCTCAAACTGATGCTGGTCGAGGCTCGGCGAGATGTAAACGGCCACGACAGCCACACCCTCGTATTCTGCCGCGACACAACCCGGGCCTCTGGCAATGACCGCCAGGCGCGAGTCGTCCGCGCCGGTCCCCCCAAAAATGGTCGCCACGCCGTCCAGATCCACCGGGCTTCCCGGGTGAACCCAGTACGGCTCGGCGACGACGACGATGTTAATGGACCACTGCCTGATGCTCTGGTACAGAAGGTCCTGAGCACCAGTGCAGTGGTTCAGATTCACCTGCAGGATGCGGATATGGGTGTCCATTAATGGACGTCCATTTCCGCACCCTGCCGCGAACTTGCACCCACAGCCTCACCCCCCCGTGCGGACGGACGGGGCTTCGGCCTTGAGGCAGCGCAGGCTTTGCTGCCCGCCCGGTGGTCGGCCTCCTTGCCCTCCGCCACGCATTTATAACAGCGTGGCGGAGCGTCACAGGCAAGGGCCTTGTGACCGGGCTGACTACAGCGGAAGTACCGATCTCCTACGGTGACTTCCGCCGCACACTGCACCCCCACATGCCCCACGACCAGGCACCTAAAGCACCTGTCTTCGCGGGGCTGCAGGAGATGCACCTGCGCCCTCAGGAAGCCCCCAATTAGAAGGCTCCGTCCGTCCGCGACTTTTTGAGCCGCCGCGACGGGGCAGCTCACGACTGCCGAACCGTGACCGGTGGGGCCAAAGCGGATTTCGCCTGACCTCACCTGATCGCGTGGGCAGCCGCTCGCCTCCACGACGGCGGAGATTATCTCCTCCGTCGTGGCCGCGTCATCCAGACCCGAAATGCGCAGACTCGCGCATTTGTTGGGTCTGGTGACGCGGACGTCGCCCGTGTCCAGCGGCCCCAAAGCTGATGCCCTAGCGGCAAAGCTGAGGGGGCCGCTGGTGGCGCCAGAGACCTCGAGGAGGCGTGCTCCGGTGCGCGTCACCTTGCACCGGAGACCTCCCTCAATGTCGAGGGCCTTGAGGTCGACTGAGGCTTTCGCCTGCCTCCGGACCTCGGCGTACCCCACGCCCTTCGCCTTGCCCTCTGCCGTCACCGTGATGACGACGGCAGTGGAGCGAGGAGCGCGAAGCCTCTTTGGCGCCTTCGCCGCGGCGGCCTTTGCCGCTTTTGCGGCGACCTTTGCCGCCTTCTTGGCGGCCTTCGCCGCCTTTTTGGCGGCCTTAGCCGCCTTCTTCTTTGCTCCCGCCACCTCCCAGATCCCCTCTCTAGAGGGAGTCGGGTGCGGCGGGAGCGCTGGCTGTGCTGGTGGAGGCGGGGTTGCCACCTCCACCAGGTGCCGTCTTCTTCTTGGGGGCGGAGGCCTTCTGCTGGAGACCGGGAGCCCCACTGGGTGCAGCCGTCGTCGCGTACGACGGGACGACGGGTGCCGCCAGCGGAGGGCGGTATGCCCGGTCCTCGAGGACGCCGAGGCGGCGCTCGATGGTCTCCAGCAGTTGGACCATCGTCGGGGTCGCCTTAGGTGCACGGGGAGCGGTGGTTTTAACACCCCGAGCCTCCCCGGCCCCCTGGACGAGCTGCGTAAGCTTGCCGATTTCCTCCCGCATCAGCTCTTGCTGCTTGCGGGAGTCGGCAAGCTCCTTCTCCAGGCTGGCAACCCGAGCCCGGAGCTTCCCCTCCTCGCTGGAGACGCTCCTCTCCAGGAGCTCCTCCAGCGCCTTCGTCGCCCCTGTGACTGCTTCCGTCACCACCTTTCTTTTTCCCGCAACATTCTTGGCGCCTTTTACAGCGCCAGTAATGCGGGCAAAAGCCGCCATTATCTCCTTAGCCGCCGGCACCTCCGTGACTCTCCCGCTTGGCAGCGGGGGCACAGTTGCCGGCGGCTCTACCACCCTTCCTCTCGCTCTGTAGAGATCGGCTTTCCGACCTCTACCCGCGGTGGTGGCCACTACCTTTCTTGGTAGGTCCTCCTCACTCGACGATGTCTCCGACCCAGGCCGACGGAATAGGCCTTTGCCTGGTCCGCTCGACCTGGGTCTCTTCCTAACTGGGTCGGCATGGTTGCAAGCGGCGAGGTTGCCCTCGGTTTCGGTGCCCATGTCGACAGCCGACTCCATCTCTCTCTCTGTGGACGCGACCTCCGCGTCACTTTGTTGAGTGGTTTTAAGGCACACCCTTGGGCCTGGACTGTGGTGACCCCTCCCATATACCACCTGGGATGAACCCTGGCGGGGGTCGACATGCCGAGACATGCCAAGCGATTCCCCGGACACTGTCCGGGTGCGCTCCTGGGTAGTTCTATCCGAATAATTTACCTCAGTCATTGTGTGTTTTTTGCGTTTAAAGTCCGCCGACTTTTTAGGGTGGAAGTGGGGAAGTTGGGAGTGGACTTGAGGATGGGAAAGGGTGGGAAGGTAGGAGTGACGCCCTCGGCACTGAGTTCCCCCAGCGATGCATCCCATTGCCGGGCGTCAGAGCGTAGGATTCGGGTAATTTTTTATAGAGGTTTTCTTCCTCGCAACTCCAAAGAGCCACCGTTCCCGTCTGTTGTCAGACGGGGTTACGGCTCGGCCGAACGATGGTCCCCATGGGACCGTGTACTTCGCCACTGATCGCTCAGTGGCGAAGTACTCGTCGCCCTGAGAGCTCTCCGCTAAGTACGCTCTGCATAACAGAGCGCATGCGGAGAACTCCAAACCGGCCATGAAGGCCCCCCCTCCTTGGTGGACTATTGGCCGTGGGCGACGACGTGCGCCTCGCGCGAAGCCCACATCGTCGTCCACGTTACCAGGATGCACCACGTGGAGGTTGTCCTACCCAGCACCCCTTACCGTGTTACCTAATTGTAAATTGCCAACTACAATCATATTATATACTAGCTGAGCCCGCAACTTCGTTTACGTCACATAAGGTGTATGAAAGGAGAGGTACTTCTTCATCAGACTCATCAAGCAGCGTGTGAAACTGCCCTGTTGTCTTAATCATAAAAGAGCTTAAAGATTAAGTCTATTTTATAACAATTCAGTCCGCGCCGAAGCCAACACGCCAGTTTAGATTTACCCACTTTTAGATTCATAAGTCTATGTATGATTCTTTAAAGTGATATAACTTTTTTATTTATAAACCGATTGACATGAAATAAACACTAAATGTTAAGCGGAGCTAACCTTAACACAATAAAGAAAACCGCATTGCAATCGGTTGAGCGGTTGCTGAGATTAGCGTGCACAAACGTACAGACAAACAGACAAACAGACATACAGACATACAGACATACAGACAAACAGACAAAAATTCTAAAAATCATTGTTTTGGGTTCTATTGCGTTCATAAAGCCCCCCTATAATATTTTTTCTCATTTATCTTTCATGTACAGACAGCGACCTGTTACGATTTTATTATATGTATTGATTGATGATGATCGACTGCTGCTAGGGTTACTATTTCTGAAGAAATGTATGCCTGATTTACATAGTAAAAACGCCTGATTTTCACAAAAAAGGCCTGATTTTCTTGAAAAATGCCGCATAATAAAAGAAATCCTATTTAATGATAAGTAAAACACATTGCTTGAATGAATTTTTAATTTGAAAACATCTATTTTCAGACACGTTAGAGTAGGTAATAAGAAAATCAGCCAAATATATGATTTGTTCTTTGTATGAGTTGTTTCGAAAGGAATTCCACTGTACGTTTTCTTACTTCTAATGATAATTATCTGATGACGCCATTTTTAACAAGTCTTTTTGAGTTTAAATACATATAATATGTACAAAACTCTTTCCAATTAATCATTTCGCCTGACATAGAACAATGCCGGCCGGGCGCCTGATCAAGTGCTAAAATGCCTGGCAAATCAGGCGAAAGCTTGGCATATGGTAACCCTAACTGCTGCTGAGGTGTGGTCGGTAGTGATACCGCCTGTGGCGCTGGAGGTGAAATATTTGTGTGATCCACAAATGTTTGTTTCGGAGTTTGGGTGTTTTCTATGTATAATATGTATGTATTTAGAAATATATAAGCGTGTCTATCAGTCGTCTAGATCCCATAGCACAAGCTTATATTAGCACAGGGTGGAAACTCCATTCAAAAATGTTCGTTTTCACCCACACTAATATAGACGTAATGTTAATGCTTAAATCAAGCTTTAATGTGTGTGTGAGTATTCTAGGGTCACTAGCTATGGAAACAAAATACTATGGAACAGAACGCAATCTCATGTATGTACAAAGACTTACAATAAGTAGCAGACAAAGCATTAGAGATTGAAAAGTACGCCAAAACTAACACATATAAAAACCACACACACTAACGCAACTACAGGGAAGGAGTTAGCCGCCTAGTTCAATAAGATTTATTTTAATTAAATAAGAGTATCTTAAAATACCTCTTTTAAGGTTCCGTAGCCAAATGGCAAAAAACGGAACCCTTATAGATTCGTCATGTCTGTCTGTCTGTCCGTCCGAATGTCACAACCACTTTTCTCCGAAACTATAAGACCTATGCACTTGAAACTTGGTAAGTAGATGTATTCTGTAAACCGCATTAAGATTTTTAAATATAACTAGAAAAAAGCAGTAAATTTTGGGGGTCCCCATACTCAGAACTGAAACGAAAAGATTTTTTTTCATCAAACCCATACGTGTGGGGTATCCATAGATAGGTCTTCAAAAATGCTATTGAGGCTAAAGCACCTTTAGAAAAAAATATGATGTTACTAAACATCATTTTTTTCTAAAGGTGCTCCCTCACCGGGAGCATTCGCGCGTAATGTAATGTTACGAGTCGAGAATTACAGCCAGTGTGGGAGGTGAACCGAGCATTGCAATGCGCATCTTGTAATGATACAAGACGAGGTTACAGCAGTGAAGCAGGTGATCCGAGCATTGCAATGCGCGCCTTGTAATGATACAATGTGTAACGTTTTGATCCAACTCGTAACATCAATGCGCTTTTTTTGTTGCGGCTGGCCGGCCGCACACTGGTCCGGATTATAGTAAATAGGTGGACATCGTGATGACATGAGATTCGTACTCAGCGTACCAAAATCCCCCTTAAACAATACCCATCATGAAATTTTGTGATTTCGGCGCGGCGGCCATATTTGATTGCAAAATTATCATGTGATTCGTACTCAGCATACCAAAAACCCCCTTTAACGATACCCATCATGAAATTTTGTGATTTCAGCGCGGCGGCCATATTGGATTGCAAAAGTATCATGAGATTCGTACTCAGCGTACCAAAATCCCCCTTAAACGATACCCATCATGAAATTTTGTGATTTCGGCGCGGCGGCTATATTGGATTGCAAAATTATCTCTTAGTCTTTCTGTTCCCGGTTTCCATTTCGGAGTTTCCAGTTCTATGATCCGATTCAAAATCGCAATAAAAACCATTTCTGCTAATAGTTTTGCACCAATTTTTTTAAAACATTCTCCTGACAGAAACAAACACAAATAAAAAAGAATTAGCGAAATCGGTCCAGCATTTCACGCGTGATGCCGTGACCACGGAAATCGGGCTTCATTTTTATATATTGTATACTCAATATCATCGAAGATTACAGGCATTATATTAAAATGCAATTCTGAACTAATTAAATGCTGAATCACAGTTTGCCACACTTATTTTTATGTTAGCATTAAATTTAATCTTGAAAAGAAGTGCCTGAGTTTGGCCCCTACATTAATGAGAGGTATCTAATACGTCAAACTGCAGCATCGGCAGCTTAGACCTTTCAAAAACCAGGCGCACGTCATTTTTTTTAACATGTCATGTATAGTGTTGCTATACGTGTAGAAACGAGATAGCAGCATTCACTAACCCCTTAGAGCGAGCGGAATGGAAAGACCAACGCACGCAAATATAATTAATGTTTCGTCTGCTACTTATTGTACGTCTGTGTGTATGTAGGTACTTTTTTTTCAAACCAACCTTCGGCAAAGCACATATTAAACCAAAGCAATAGCACAAAGTACGTAGGTAGTATACGTGACACGGGAATAGACACATTAATTTTGGTGGGGGGATGGGGAAGCTTACTCAGGTGGCAGGCAGGGAGTGGCCGATCTGTATGTAATACTATTATATTATCTTTGATATTAGCTTAATTTGGGCTAGATGATGTTGTGTGTGAATGTCAACAACAACAAAACAAATACATATATTATTTCTAGCAACTAAATGATTCTGATTTTGGAAAGAATGGAATCCCATCGATGCCATTTGTTCCCTTTCGAAGATAAAGTTACTGTAATGACAATTTTTTTTTATTTTTTTATTTCAGGAATCAAATTTGCCAGAATGCAAATGGTAGTTGCTCTGATCACTTTACTGAAGAAGTACCGGTTGGAATTAGCAGCGGATATGAAGACGGAAATTGAGATACAGCCCAAATCCTTGATTACTTCGCCTAAAGGTGGAATTAACCTCGAGTTTGTTGAAAGAGATGGTTGGGAGCAAAGGCTACTTAGGAGTTCCTCTTGACTTTTTTTTTGTTTTTTGTCTTCAAATGATTACTGTATTGGATTCATATGGATTAAGAACATTATGTAAATTTTCCATTGTAAAAGATAGGAAGCCCATGATGCTAAATTTATTGTTACCACCTAAAGACCTAGAAACCTATTAGAATTTGTAGATAAGATGATATGGAGAAATTAATTCTTCTAAAGTCGACTTTTAGCGATGGGGAAAGCAAAATAAATAATATATATCGTGACGAAAAAAATCATGTCGATTTAGAATTTTTCGCTTCAATGCATCAGATACACAAAGCAACGCGCGCCTGGTCGCGTTGCTCTATGATCAATCTATACTAATATTCTAAAGAGGAAAGATTTGTTTTTTTGTTTGTTTGTTTGCAACGAATTGGCTCCGGAACTACTGAACCGATTTGAAAAATTCTTTCACTGTTGGGAAGCTACACTCTTTGCGGTGAATAAATTATTCCCATGTTCCTACGGGAACGGGCACTACGCGGGTGAAACCGCGTGACGTCGTAGTAACTGATATATTTATTCCTCCTGAATGTCTCAAAATTAATGATTTTGGGTGACCATGTGGGAGGGATGGAAACCAATGAAAATTTTACTCCATCGTGACCCCTTGTGTCATCGCGACCCCTTGTGACTTCCGCCTCCTCGTCTATAGCCACCTGGAACTGCCATCGCACCTCTCCATTGACTTGAAAAATTTGCCATAGGTATCAAGTTTTTGGACGATCCATACGTTGAGAGCTCCGCGTATTATTAAGAAGACCGGCTAAGTGCGAGTCGGAGTCGCGCACAGCGGTTTCCGTAGGTACCAAAAAAAGCAAAAAAATCACATTTGCTGTGTGGGAGCCCTCGTTAGTGCGCCTTCACACTAGCGTTTTTCCGGCGTAGGCGTACGATGGACGTATGCGCGGCGCCAACGCGACGTATACGCGACGTATACGCCGCGTTGGCGCGGCGTCTCCACTGGAACACATGAGTACGCTGAACAAGCGTCGGGCGTGCGCGACGTATACGCCGCGTTGGCGCGGCGTCTCCACTGGAACACATGAGTACGCTGAACAAGCGTCGGGCGTGCGCGACGTATACGCGACGTATACGCCGCGCATACGTCTATCGAACGCCTACGCTAGTGTGAAGGCGCACTTAATCCCACCTTTTTTTCCGATTTTAGTTTATTTTTTGTGGTTACAGCGGCAACAGAAATACATTATCTGTGAAATTTTCAGCTCTCTAGCTATCACGGTTCCTGAGATATAGTCTCGTGACGAACAGACGGACAGATAGACAGACGAACAGTCAAGTCTCTTGAATAGGGTTTCAAATGTAGATCAAATATTATTGTGTATAATTGCACTAAATTATTAGAGCATGCAGCCATTAGTCAGAAGTAGGTGAATCAAGAAAGTCCTGGCAGCTTACCCGGGGCTCCCAACTATAGGCTGTTGGGCTGTTGGGCGTAACGTGAGGTTTTTTAGTCGATAGAAGTTCGGCATAGCATCCATGATGGATTTGCCCTCAAGTTAAAAAAAAGGTAAATCAAGAACATTTTGATTTTGCAAAACAGCGACAAGACAAAAAAGAAAAATATCGTCAATTGGCAGCCAAAATTGCACCGTAGGGGTGCAATTTTGGGCCTCTCAAAACCAGTTTGAAGTTAGGTGCGGTAATCTGTTGACCTCTACGCACTTATGTTTTGCATTACATGATAATGCCACGTAATATAATGAATACACGATAATCATTACTATTATATTAAGTTTACTAGCTGACCCCGTAAGTTCGTTTACGTCACATAAGGTGTATGAAAGGAGAGGTATTTCTTCATCAGACTCATCAAGCAGCGTGTGAAACTGCCCTGTTAGCTTAAAATTTTATTTGTTACATTAAAAATTTTACATTAAATTACATTGTACCTACATTAAAAAAATAAAAATGTTTGCATAAAAGAGCTTAATGATTAAGACATTTTTTTGACATTTAAGACATAAAAGAGCTTAATGACTAAAACAATTCAGTCCGCGCCGAAGGCGTGGACTGAATTGTTTTAAAATAAGATTAAGCCAACACGCCAGTTTAGATTTACACTCTCATTCAAAGAAACCGCTACAATTAAAATTTTAAACATAATTATCTGATTCTTAAAAGTGTTATAAAACCTTTTTTATTTATAAACCGATTGACATGAAATAAACGCTAAATGTTAAGTGGAGCAAACCTCAACACAATAAAAAAACGCATTCCAATCGGTTAAGCGGTTACTGAGATTAGCGTGCACAACCGTACAGACAAACAGACATACAGACAAACAGACAAAAATTCTAAAAATCATTGCTTTGGGTTCTATTGCGTTCATACAGTCCCCCTATAATTTTTTTTTTATTTATCTTCCATGTACAGACAGCGACCTGTTACGATTTTATTATATGTATTGATATTGATTGATGATATTGATGATTGATATTGATATATTTATTAAGCCAACACGCCAGTTAAGATTTACACTCTCATTCAAAGAAACCGCTACAATTAAAATTTTAAACATATCTGGTTCTTAAAAGTGATATAACATTTTTATTTATAAACCGATTGACATGAAGTAAACGCTGAATGTTTAGTGGAGCAAACCTCAACACAATAAAAAAACCGCATTGCCATCGGTTAAGCGGTTACTGAGATTAGCGTGCACAACCGTAAAGACAAACAGACATACAGACAAACAGACAAAAATTCTAAAAATCGATGTTTTGGGTTCTATTGCGTTCATAAAGCCCCCCTATAATATTTTTTCTTAATTATCTTCCATGTACAAACAGCGACCTGTTACGATTTTATTATATGTATTGATTGATGTATTGATTAAGCCAACACGCCAGTTAAGATTTACACTCTCATTCAAAGAAACCGCTACAATTAAAATTTTAAACATATCTGATTCTTAAAAGTGATATAACTTTTTTATTTATAAACTGATTGACATGAAGTAAACGCTAAATGTTAAGTGGAGCAAACCTCAATACAATAAAAAAAACCGCATTGCAATCGGTTAAGCGGTTACTGAGATTAGCGTGCACAACCGTACAGACAAACAGACATACAGACAAACAGACAAAAATTCTAAAAATCATTGCTTTGGGTTCTATTGCGTTCATACAGTCCCCCTATAATTTTTTTTTTATTTATCTTCCATGTACAGACAGCGACCTGTTACGATTTTATTATATGTATTGATATTGATTGATGATATTGATGATTGATATTGATATATTTACTAAGCCAACACGCCAGTTAAGATTTACACTCTCATTCAAAGAAACCGCTACAATTAAAATTTTAAACATATCTGGTTCTTAAAAGTGATATAACTTTTTTATTTATAAACCGATTGACATGAAGTAAACGCTGAATGTTAAGTGGAGCAAACCTCAACACAATAAAAAAACCGCATTGCCATCGGTTAAGCGGTTACTGAGATTAGCGTGCACAACCGTAAAGACAAACAGACATACAGACAAACAGACAAAAATTCTAAAAATCATTGTTTTGGGTTCTATTGCGTTCATAAGCCCACCTATAATATTTTTTCTTAATTATCTTCCATGTACAAACAGCGACCTGTTACGATTTTATTATATGTACTAGCTGAGCCCGCAACTTCGTTTACGTCACATAAGGTGTATGAAAGGAGAGGTACTTCTTCATCAGACTCATCAAGCAGCGTGTGAAACTGCCCTGTTGTCTTAATCATAAAAGAGCTTAAAGATTAAGTCTATTTTATAACAATTCAGTCCGCGCCGAAGCCAACACGCCAGTTTAGATTTACCCACTTTTAGATTCATAAGTCTATGTATGATTCTTTAAAGTGATATAACTTTTTTATTTATAAACCGATTGACATGAAATAAACACTAAATGTTAAGCGGAGCTAACCTTAACACAATAAAGAAAACCGCATTGCAATCGGTTGAGCGGTTGCTGAGATTAGCGTGCACAAACGTACAGACAAACAGACAAACAGACAAACAGACATACAGACATACAGACAAACAGACAAAAATTCTAAAAATCATTGTTTTGGGTTCTATTGCGTTCATAAAGCCCCCCTATAATATTTTTTCTCATTTATCTTTCATGTACAGACAGCGACCTGTTACGATTTTATTATATGTATTGATTGATTGATGTATTGATTAAGCCAACACGCCAGTTAAGATTTACACTCTCATTCAAAGAAACCGCTACAATTAAAATTTTAAACATATCTGATTCTTAAAAGTGATATAACTTTTTTATTTATAAACTGATTGACATGAAGTAAACGCTAAATGTTAAGTGGAGCAAACCTCAATACAATAAAAAAAAACCGCATTGCAATCGGTTAAGCGGTTACTGAGATTAGCGTGCACAACCGTACAGACAAACAGACATACAGACAAACAGACAAAAATTCTAAAAATCATTGTTTTGGGTTCTATTGCGTTTATAAAGCCCCCTATAATATTTTTTCTTATTTATCTTCCATGTACAGACAGCGACCTGTTACGATTTTATTATATGTATTGATTGATATTGATTGATATTGATGTATTGATTAAGCCAACACGCAAGTTTAGATTTACACTCTCATTCAAAGAAACCGCTACAATTAAACATATCTGATTCTTGAAAGTGTTATAACTTTTTTATTTATAAACCGATTGAGATGAAATAAATGCCAAATGTTAAGTGGAGCAAACCTCAACACAATAAAAAAAACCGAATTAAAATCGGTTAAGCGGTCACTGAGATTAGCGTGCACAACCGTACAGACAAACAGACATACAGACAAACAGACAAAAATTCTAAAAATCATTGTTTTGGGTTCTATTGCGTTCATAAAGCCCAACTATAATATTTTTTCTTATTTATCTTCCATGTACAGACAGCGACCTGTTACGATTTTATTATATGTATTGATTGATATTGATATAGGTACTACTAGCTTCTGTGAACGTGATTTTAATATGTATAAGATATAACCAATCGACTTTGACATGTCTAATGCATAGGTCTTCTATTAAGAAAAAGGTCAAGTTGTATTATCATTTTCGCTGAACCGATTTTAATGAAACATACAGCGTTATTTAAGTTGAAAAATTACCTCCAAAATCCTAATAGTACAGTTGTGATCAAGCTACTGAATTTTGGTCTAACCCCGAATAAATAAACAAACAAATAAAAATAGATTTGGATTCAGAAGCCCTTTTTTTAACGTGAGGGAAAATCCTCATGGATGCTATGCCGGACTCCTACCGACTAAAAAACCTGACGTAACGCCTAACAACCTGTGGTTGGGAGCCCCGGGTAAGCCCTCGGAAGGATATCCCAGGACAGTCAGAAGCCCTAAATTTAGTCGATTAGGCATAGTTATTTTTTAAAACTTATCTTGAATGCAGCTATTTTTACAATTTTATAATAGTAGAGAAGAGATTAAGTAATAAATACCTTTCCGGTAATATTTATTTTTATTATCTTACCTACCGTGATTATAAATGTTTGTTTCAAGAGTCTGGGTGTTTCTATGTATAATATGTATGTATTTAAAAGTATGTAAGTATTAATATCCGTGGTATGATACCCATAACACAAGCAGGTTATTCCTAGCTTACTTTGGGATCAGATAGCGTTGTGTGAAATGTCCGTGAATATTTTATTTATTTATTATACACTCATTTGCAAAAAAAACGGGCGGTTTTGATTTTCATTCATCTTTAAAAAGATACAATACCAAAAAGGTTTCAATCGTTTGTACACGTTACTGGCCGGTTTTAAAAATGCCGTGGTATTTAAAAAAGTACGTTCTAAATTCAAATTTTCATTTGATGCTCATTTTTACAGAAAACCCCTTTTTATCCTACACTAGCTGACCCGCGCAACTTCGTTTGCGTTACATGAGAGTGAGAAAGAGAGAGGTATTGTAATAATATTTTTCCCGTTGCATTTAGTCCCGTCGCGTCGGCGTCGTTAACCTATATTCATTAGAGCTGAACCGCATAACTTCGTTTGCGTCACATGAGAGTGAGAAGGAGAGAGGTGTCAAAGTGGTGTAATGTTTTCCGTCGCTTTTACTTCCGCCCATCCGTTTTTTGGTATGGAACGTGTGCGAGTCCGACTCGCACTTGGCCGGTTTTTATCGTTCATTGGACTGGCTACCACTGCAGACCACGTTTACTCCCGTCGCGTCGCTCATACTTTAAAACTTATTATGAGGGTTATTGTAAGTGAACCTTAAATGTTACGTATATGCTGTTGAAGACTTTTTTTTATAACTTTTTAAGAGGAACAAATTTGTAATACACAATTTTTACGAAACTTTAACCATTCATGCAGCGTACGCAATGGAAGCTCTCAAAAGAAAGAAATTTTCCCGGTTCTTGAAACATTACTCATGGCTGCTCCGCTCTTATACGTCTTAGCGTGATGTTATGTCGCCATTAGTCATCCTCAATAAATGAACTATTAAACTGTAAAATAGTTTAAGACATGCAACCAGTAGTATCTGAGATCCTAGCACAAACAAACTCTTCAGTTTTATAATATCGTGAGCTAACAAATGGTTATTGTGAGCGAACCTTAAAAGATAGACATATGCTGTCGCGGACTTTTTTTTAGAACTTTTCAAAAGAAACAATTTAGTAATACACAATTTTTACGTAACTTTAACCATTTACGCAGCGTACGCCTCGGAAGCTCTCAAACGGTAAAAAATATTCCCCGTTTTCAAAACATTATTGATTGCTGCTCCGCTCCTATTCATCTTAGCGTGATGTTATATAGCCTATAGCCATCCTCGATAAATGGACTATCAAACTGTAAAAGAATTTTTGAAATCGAACCAGTAGTTCCTGAGATCCTAGCGTTCAAACAAACAAACAAACAAACAAACAAACAAACTCTTCAGCTTTATAATATTAGTATGGAAGTATGGATTGTTGGCGCGAAGTTCCAGAAGTTAACATCGACTTTCACAACTTTTATTCAATTTTTATCGATTAATTTCATATCCTTGACTGTCAAAGCTTTATTTATTGCTGTTTGGCTGTATCAAAAATGGTAGATAAAGTGGTAAAAGCTACCAAAATTATCGCGCTGCTTGAAGAGGGTTGCAGCCAATGTTTCGTGGCTAGGAGGCTAAATGTTAGTCGCTCGACGGTCCAAAGGACCTGGCAGCGATATCAGGAGACTGGTTCCGTCGAGAGAAGGCCTTTTTCTGGAAGAAAACCATGTATCCAACCACGGGATGATCGTTTTATTGTGAGTCGCGCATTGAGAAATCGCAAATATTCGTATGTGGATCCTAAGAATAACCTCCAAGAAGTAAGAAATGTGCATATTAGTCTATGGACGGTCAGGAGGAGGCTTCTCGCTGCCAATATACGCAGTCACCGCCCGGCCCGCGGCCCCAAATTACTCCGTGAGCACAGAGTTCACAGGCTTAGGTTCGCTAGAAATTGTGAATCATGGACTCAAGAAGATTGGAATAGGGTTTTGTTCTCTGATGAAGCCAGGATATTTCTGTTCGGTGAAGATCGACGTCGGCGAGTGCTAAGAAGACAAGGAGAGCGCTTTGCAGATGCATGTTTCGAAGAAATCACACCTTATGGTGGGGGCTCTGTTATGTTTTGGGCAGGAATAAATTCAATGGAACGTACAGAGTTAGTCTTCATTGAAAACGGCTCACTGACTGGGCATCGATACATAACGGAAGTTCTAATTCCTCATGCACAACCCGCATTGGCTGCTCTAGGTCAAGACTCGATTTTTATGGACGTCAATGCTCGCGCCCACCGATCCCGCGATGTTAATGCGTATGTGCAAGAGGTCGGCATTCGTCGTTTGGATTGGCCAGCTCGAAGTCCCGACCTCAATCCCATAGAACATATCTGGGACGTTCTAAAACGGCGTGTGAGATCAGTACACCCGGCTCCGCAGACCATCAGAGAGCTGAAGAATGTGATTACTGCGGAGTGGAAACGTATTCCGCAAGCAAGTATCCGGGATATACTCGCTAGCATGCCCAGACGAATTCAAGCTGTGATTTTAGCTAGAGGGGGTCACACTCGATACTAAACATGTGATGGGAAGCCCGTAGCTGAGCCCGCCACCCATTTAATATTGTTGCGATCGTCTAGTTAACCTATAAATTTATAATATACCTTTGTGAAACTACATTCTAGGTCCCCTTTGAATTTAGCCTCACAGACGTATTGCATGTTAAAGCGATTGAATTATTAAGATATAAAACAATACACGAATACTTAACACTCTCTTATTAGAACACTTGTAAGAAACCTTTGTCCTACAACTCATTATTGTCTCATTAAAGAATGAACTCTGTTAATATTCAACTCAGATCAATGATAAACTTTGTGTGATTCAATTCAACTGTGATAAATGAAGGATTAAAATTCAAATGCTTAGTAATTTGAATTTCTATCGACTAATACCTAAATTTGTGTAAACAAGTTTCTGAAAGCTTGTCTTTTGAGATATGTAAAACCTCTCGATAAACACTCCTGTGTATTAGTAAAACAGGTAATTCACTTTCAAATATATTGTACATAGAATAACAAGTGATTTCAGTGAGTATAATGTTTACACAAAAAAGGTATCTGGCATCAAATATATAATAGATAACCTTGCCTTATGTAAATGCCTGAGCATTTATTTCAATTGTGTTATGTCTGTTTTTTTTGTTCTTTATTGAGGTACCTCATTTGTTATATATTTTGTATATGGCAGTTGTACTGCAAATATTCGGGCTTGGGTTTCTATAAGAGTTTGTGGGACTCTTATTATGCGTAATCGCATATAGGCCAGGTCTGATTAGAAATGAAATTACTCAAAAAATGGTATGAGGATTTGATTCGACAGATCAGCTTCTATATCTCTGATAAGGAAAGGTATCTGAGTATGATCAAATCCATAGTAAGAGAAATAAAAGAAACATACACAGAATATTCACATTTGTCTTGTTATTATATTTCCTCTAAGAATATAATAGTTGAGATAAAACCTTCTCTGTGACGTTTCCATTTCCAGAAGTATGTCGATTAAGTCTCTGTCTTTTGGGCCCATGTCATTTTGTCTTAGGAACATTTGGAAGAAAAGAAATACATCACAGAGAATATTTACCTCGACTAGTGAAAGATTCAGTATATAAATTTCCAATATAGCCCTTCAGTAACCATAAGTGAATTCAAAGAAAGACTATAAAAGAATACTAAATTCATTGATCTGAGTTATTTCTGTAAGACTTCCCTAAACTTCTACTATTAGACCTACAAGTAAATCGAGAATATAGCTGTCACTTATTTAAATCGCATCCATACTTACTGATTTTCCTTACTAAGCAAGATGTCAGCACACTCTATAAATCCTACTAATATTATAAATGCGAATGTTTGTGAGTGTGGATGTTTGTTAGTGTGGATGTTTGTTAGTGTGGATGTTTGTTACTCTTTCACACTCGAACGGCTGAATGGATCTGGCTGAAATTTGGTACAGGGATACATTATAGTCTGGAATAACACATAGACTACCTTTTATCCCGGGGATAAGTTCCCACGGGAAACATATTTTACGCGGGCGAAGCTGCACGCATCAGCTAGTCAAATATAAACGCCAACAATAGGTTTAAGGAGATAAGGTTACCATTAAAACAAAATATTAGGGCAATAAATAATATATCGTGTATTCAAGAATATTAAAATTTTAATTGAATTTTATATTTGAATTAATCAGGTATTTATTTCATTTGGTGAATTAAACGTTCGCAAATATGGGTTATTTGGAGACCATTTTATTTAGAGAAAACAATAAATCTATTCAGAACTTCGATTTATATAATTATCTCCACATAGAGATAAGTTATACCCAAATTCCATTACTATGTTCGTGGTATTAAGAAAAAGGAATTTGGTAGCAAAAAACTCAATACCATAGAACAGCCTATATACAATTATATCTATGTATAATAAAATATTACTATATAATACTGGTCATACATTGGTAAAGATCATTACCTAGTTTGATATTAATTAAATAGCTCATTTAATACTTGCAAGAATATCAAATACTTATTAAAGATTTTGGGTCTCATTCGCGACATGAGGGATTTTATTTATTAAGAAATTTATAACTAGTTATTACACCAAAATAAAATATCAATCTAAACTACACATTACAGTTATTGTTTATCTCAAACTTGATAAATGAATGAATTCTTTAACAATGAAATTTGGACATAATATTCAATTTCTTGTTAAATGAGTGAACCTATAATTCTGAATTTATTCTATCTCACATAAGATTAACTATTAGAGAATTTAATCACCTAGGCAGCCTTGATTAATGACTAGACACATTTTATACACAATAATATACAACAGAGATCACACAATATAATAAGTATAATAAAATCTACATTACCAAAATACCTCGAAGAGTTCTCTGGATGCACACATGTCAATAACTCTAATAATTTATACAATATTACAAAACTTGAACTAAGTGTTTCACACCACATGTATCTCTCACCACGCCGTAACCCTGAATGAATTTCTGACGTCCCTATCTTCCTAACTTCAAACTTCAAAAAAAAAAAACAGTCATTGCATCTCGAACATTCTTTCCCACGAACCCAAACTAGAAAGTCGCTAATAAACCATTTTTTTTCTCTTAAGGGAAAAAATCTTACAAGATGCGCTGCGCTTCCAAAGGCCGACACATGTGTTAGAACAATAACATTTCTGGTGAATACACCGACCCTTCCCTAAGAACAGCAATAAATAAAGCAATGTCCCTTTTGAAATTAGAAACTAAATTTAAACAATACATTTATTTCCTGCCGTTCTAAGAAAGAACTTTATTAGCTTTTTGAAAAAAAGCAAAACAGTTTACGTGGCCATAGCTATTGATTTAAGAATTAAATCTATATTTTACTGTTATTAAAAGAAACTAAATTTTAGAATATCGTAATGCCATCACATTGTCCCCCCAAATATTTCAAACAAATAAACATTAAATATCGCTGTATATTTCCCCTTTTTGTTTGTTTGTAATATTTATTAAGGAAATGGCATTTATCGTTACTACCAACATCCTACAACATAGCTGAATAGTTTACATATAAAAGATCTATGTGTTTATTCAAAGCAAAGTTACCCATATTACATTCTACTTTTTTTTATACAACATAAAAATAATATTCGCGTGTACTTTCCCTTCATTTCAACCGCAGCGTCCACTTGAATCACAGTATAAACTGTATTGTATAAATACTAGGTACACACACACAAAAAAAAAAAAATCAAGTTTATTTGTAAATTCTTACACATCAACATAACAACTCTATCATCTGACGAGAAGATTCCAACATTGCTTGATGCATGTTCACGTAGAGGTTTTAATAATAAACTAAATCCGTGTACCTAATATTGTTATGTTGTTGTGTTACAAAGAGCGCTTCAAATCCACTAAAACTTGGATGCCTCATTTTACATATTCGTGATTTCTACCTATTAATGTGATAACGATAATGTTAAAAATGTATTTGCAAAACGATAACTTATAGAAAAACTTCATGAGAATGATTATAAACATTCAAAAGTAATGAATGTAAACAGTATTAACAGAGGACCCTTTTACCGGTTTTATTTTCAGGTTCGTTTATCACATACCTACCTACTATTGCAACGGTTTTGCAAACTAAGTACCTAGTTAATTTAGTATACTAATGGCAATAGTTTTGATCTAAATAGTGAGATTAAAATTCCAATAAAATGTAATGCCAATAAAAGTTACCTCTCAACATAAAATAAAAAAAAATATCAGAACGGTTAAGTACGTATATCAATTATAATGAGCAGTCACGTGACTTTTAAAATGTACAGTACTCTTCTATTAACTATCCATGCTCATTCTTTCACAAACAGTGTTTATTTAAATGTAACTTACGATTTTCTACCTTTATTCAGAATAATAAAAATAATTCTTTCTTTTATTGCTTGCTAAAATAATAATGAATAATAAATAATACCTATACTCGTTCTTGCTAAAAGAAGAGGTAATTCAAATAGCAATCTAATTGCCCCACGAACTTTGTGTCTATAATAACCTGAACGTATTTAATCGTCCCACTGTAACAAATCTAAAACTAAATTAAAGTTATTATTCAAAAAAAATCTATATCGATGATCTTAATCTTTCAAAACTTTCAAAGAATTATTTCCAAAACTTAGAGCGTTTTATACAATCATTTACTAATTTTTACATAATATGCGTAAGAACGTATATATAAACAAACAGATGCGATATAATTCAATTAAATATTAATCAAATCAAATTTCAATTCATTTTTATTTTCAAAATCATAGTTATTATGACTTTAGGTATATAAAACACTACACAATCCATTAATTTAAACCTTGGACGTTTGACTAAATAAATAAAATTTTAAAATAAGCATAAATATAATGTCTAGAATAGTCTGAAACCATTAATACTGTACAAATGTTTGCAATGGATAAACTATCATATAATTGCATTCACCCATTCTATTTCTTCTAGACGAAAAAAAAACTTTCTTTGAGGTACGGTATGCTGCTTTAGGGTAATGCCACCAACATCGAGGATGCCTTCGTAGCAAAAAAAAAAATACATACGATCTATATGTAAACAAAAACGAACAGATACTTGTAGACCTCATTTTCAAAGTCTGAAAATATTGACTTTGCCTTCTCTTTACATTTATGAAGTGAATGTTGTTCTAAAGGATAATATGGACCTGTATAAAGGTGTAGAAAATCAACGTTGCTGAAATAAATTGCACTTGACACACTGTAAAATTAGATTTTTTTTTTTTCACAAAAGCATCTATGCAATGGCACCAAAGATCTATAATAAATTACCTCAAATCTACATGAATATAAAAATAACCTCCACAATTTATTATGTGTAAAGCGTATTATTCGATAGACGAGTACCTTAATGATACTATAAAAAGATATTGGAATAAAATGTAATTTGACAGCTATAGAGATACCTACATTTAAATTTGAAAGACATCACATGTACTTATGTAATGGAGCCAAATTCAATTAAAAACAAATTAAACTAGGGAGTTTGTAACTTAAATTAAAAAAATCTATTTTGACATAACGAAAAATAAAGGGTTATTGACGAATGGAGATATTGACATACAAATTGTAATGAAACTGTTTCAATTAATTGACATTATTGTATTAACTTATAACTTATTTTCAATACCTGCAAGTTAAGTAAGTAGTACCTAAGTAAGTAATGCAATTATCTACCTATGTGTTTGTTTGCCAATTGGCGAAACATAGCAAGTACCTTCTTATCAATCTGTAACATCATATTTGTTTACCTATGTTCACGAAATAAATAAATGAATGAATGAATGAATGAACCTTTCTCATCACTCTTTAAATTTCTTTTGTATTCAGACAGTGACAAGTTAGAATTATATTGCAGTTGTAAACAAATTTATGAATTTTGAACACAATATAATCTATCTATATAAACTGACGTATGTAGTTAAATTAAGTTCCAGTTTATTATTTTCAACCATGGATCATTGTAATACTGAAGAAAATACCTATCAATCGCTTTCCATACATTAATTACGACCACGACATTTTTGAATCTTTGCTGATAGTATTTCACAATACCTATTACAATTCTCGAATTTGATTCCAATTCATTTTCAAATTGTTATTGCACAAAAGCTATAGAAATTCTCCACGTCAAAGTTCTAATAAAATAAAAAGACCATTCAAATACTTAGTTCCTTCAATGATAATTACTTAAATGCATGGAAATGAGGTACTTAATGTGCGTGTAAAAATATTAATATTCTACCTCAATAGAGTATAACTTGTTGAACAAGATTTAACTTGCAATACCAAAAAAGCAATCTCATAATGTTCCTAACCTAAAATACACGTCAATCTCAAAAAAATGTACCGAAACATTTTTATTAATAGACATCATATCTGAGTTAAAACTAATAAACCACTTCACTAAAATATGTGCATGTGTGAATTAACAAAAATAACAAAAAAATATTTCAAATAAAAATATAACTCCACAATTATGCATCACCAAAAAAAATAAAGAACCCACCCGTATACAAAAAAAAACATCAGTAGATTTTGTACTCTCGACTCGGGCTTTAAATTGCTTCCCGAATTAACACCCTCATGAAGATAAAACCAGTAGCTAATCAAATGGAGTTTTACAAAACTTCATAATACAATTATATATTACTGCCAGCCATCTTTAAAGGATTTGGAGTATCTGTAACATACCATACAAAGGAATATATCAATAACTTGTTTATTTCTCTTAGCCTCACGTCAGTTGAATCTCTGAAATTATATAAAATTAGTTCAATAATTTTTTAATTCCTTTTAAATTCCAGACCCAGGAATTTTTCCCAAAAGTAGTGTCGCTGGAAAGAACTCGCATGCGTTATTATTTTTTTTTTATATATAAATAGAGTTTAAAAAAAAAAATACTTTTCCTTCATAATTGACTGGCTTCGATTATTTTTTCCTGTTTCCTACTTATCTCTGTTGGTTATTATTAACGTGATATTTGTATAAAATGTGTCCACTGTCCCTTGAAATTGAATTTAATATTATTAACAAAGACATTTGTGTTTTTAGATGCCTAAGCTGCCTTATCGTAGATACCATATGTTTTTTTTTTCTAGGTGTTGTTCTTCCTTAATTACCTATTATAATTATAACTGTATGTAAAAGAAAACTTCCAAAATTTAACAAACAAATTATTTCCTAACATGCCTAATAGAAGACTGCGTTATTAATCCGATTGGCAAACCCTAGTCTTATTAGAATAAGACATGATTTTGGTTTAAAAGATAGAATTCAAATATAATCAGAATACACAGAAATACAGCTTGCTTAATTCAGAATCAGTTGCTTGACTACATCAGTATTAATTTCATTCTAGTAATCCAAGTCACAACATTGTAAATAAAATTAATAAAAGAAACTATTTTCTTAAAATTTCATTGTATAATAATTCAATTATAATTCTACGTTGTGTTCTAAATTAGATTTAAGGATTTAATTATTTTATTGCTTAATAATTCTATTAAAGTTCTACGTTGTGTTCTAGTAATTACACGATTTGAAAGTTTGAGCGATCTCAAGAGCCTAGTTAAAACGAATTTAATACTGAAATAATTAATTCGAATGATTTACTATTTGTGATCAAACGTCCACCGCGTCCTTTGACTGGCTTAGAACTCTTTGATAACTATAGCATTGATCTAATTAAAGTGAATAATTAAAATGATTTATTATTAAACGATGAAAAGGCTTAAGATCGTCTCGATAAAACGAATTAAATACTGAAATAATCAACTATATAGATGTACTATTTGTGATCAAACGTCCACCGCGTCCTTTGACTGGCTTAGAACTCTTTGATAACTATAGCATTGATCTAATTAAAGTGAATTATTAAGTCTTGAAGAAAAAAAATCCATCTTTATAGATACTTTCATAATAAGACGCCTACCGCGACTTTTGTCTAGCTTAAGGCCAAATATTATGATAGTATAATCTAATTAAATTGAATTATTACGACTTTGAAGAGAATGTTACTATTCAAATGTTTATGCTTTAATGAAAACACATCTACCATGCCCCTTGGCTGATGGAGATTTGTTCTCAAAATAGCAGATTCCCTCTACCTAATACTTGGATAACTAAGATATGAAATACCTATTCGAAAGTAATTCAATTCAGGTAAATTTAATAAGTTCATTCATTAATGATACAATAAAAAGAGTCATTCCAACCAGAACACGTGGATTCTTCCCCTTTTGTTAAATCTTATTGGATCCTTCTTATTGGATTCATTTCTTGTTGGATCCTCCTTATTGGATTCATTTCTTGTTGGATCTTATTGCATTCTCCTTATTGGATTTATTTCTTGTTAGATCTTACTGGATTCTTCCTATTGGATTCCTTTCGTGTTGGGTTTTGTCGTCTTAGGGAAATAACTCTAAATTTAATAGCATAAAATATATCGTTAATGATTCAATCTCAATTTCTACGTTGTGTTTCAAGTTAGTTCGTAATTTAGTCGTATCAATATTAAATAAATACTAAATACGTAGCTAAATATCCTGGTCACGGCACCAAATTCTGTGATGGGAAGCCCGTAGCTGAGCCCGCCACCCATTTAATATTGTTGCGATCGTCTAGTTAACCTATAAATTTATAATATACCTTTGTGAAACTACATTCTAGGTCCCCTTTGAATTTAGCCTCACAGACGTATTGCATGTTAAAGCGATTGAATTATTAAGATATAAAACAATACACGAATACTTAACACTCTCTTATTAGAACACTTGTAAGAAACCTTTGTCCTACAACTCATTATTGTCTCATTAAAGAATGAACTCTGTTAATATTCAACTCAGATCAATGATAAACTTTGTGTGATTCAATTCAACTGTGATAAATGAAGGATTAAAATTCAAATGCTTAGTAATTTGAATTTCTATCGACTAATACCTAAATTTGTGTAAACAAGTTTCTGAAAGCTTGTCTTTTGAGATATGTAAAACCTCTCGATAAACACTCCTGTGTATTAGTAAAACAGGTAATTCACTTTCAAATATATTGTACATAGAATAACAAGTGATTTCAGTGAGTATAATGTTTACACAAAAAAGGTATCTGGCATCAAATATATAATAGATAACCTTGCCTTATGTAAATGCCTGAGCATTTATTTCAATTGTGTTATGTCTGTTTTTTTTGTTCTTTATTGAGGTACCTCATTTGTTATATATTTTGTATATGGCAGTTGTACTGCAAATATTCGGGCTTGGGTTTCTATAAGAGTTTGTGGGACTCTTATTATGCGTAATCGCATATAGGCCAGGTCTGATTAGAAATGAAATTACTCAAAAAATGGTATGAGGATTTGATTCGACAGATCAGCTTCTATATCTCTGATAAGGAAACGTATCTGAGTATGATCAAATCCATAGTAAGAGAAATAAAAGAAACATACACAGAATATTCACATTTGTCTTGTTATTATATTTCCTCTAAGAATATAATAGTTGAGATAAAACCTTCTCTGTGACGTTTCCATTTCCAGAAGTATGTCGATTAAGTCTCTGTCTTTTGGGCCCATGTCATTTTGTCTTAGGAACATTTGGAAGAAAAGAAATACATCACAGAGAATATTTACCTCGACTAGTGAAAGATTCAGTATATAAATTTCCAATATAGCCCTTCAGTAACCATAAGTGAATTCAAAGAAAGACTATAAAAGAATACTAAATTCATTGATCTGAGTTATTTCTGTAAGACTTCCCTAAACTTCTACTATTAGACCTACAAGTAAATCGAGAATATAGCTGTCACTTATTTAAATCGCATCCATACTTACTGATTTTCCTTACTAAGCAAGATGTCAGCACACTCTATAAATCCTACTAATATTATAAATGCGAATGTTTGTGAGTGTGGATGTTTGTTAGTGTGGATGTTTGTTAGTGTGGATGTTTGTTACTCTTTCACACTCGAACGGCTGAATGGATCTGGCTGAAATTTGGTACAGGGATACATTATAGTCTGGAATAACACATAGACTACCTTTTATCCCGGGGATAAGTTCCCACGGGAAACATATTTTACGCGGGCGAAGCTGCACGCATCAGCTAGTCAAATATAAACGCCAACAATAGGTTTAAGGAGATAAGGTTACCATTAAAACAAAATATTAGGGCAATAAATAATATATCGTGTATTCAAGAATATTAAAATTTTAATTGAATTTTATATTTGAATTAATCAGGTATTTATTTCATTTGGTGAATTAAACGTTCGCAAATATGGGTTATTTGGAGACCATTTTATTTAGAGAAAACAATAAATCTATTCAGAACTTCGATTTATATAATTATCTCCACATAGAGATAAGTTATACCCAAATTCCATTACTATGTTCGTGGTATTAAGAAAAAGGAATTTGGTAGCAAAAAACTCAATACCATAGAACAGCCTATATACAATTATATCTATGTATAATAAAATATTACTATATAATACTGGTCATACATTGGTAAAGATCATTACCTAGTTTGATATTAATTAAATAGCTCATTTAATACTTGCAAGAATCTCAAATACTTATTAAAGATTTTGGGTCTCATTCGCGACATGAGGGATTTTATTTATTAAGAAATTTATAACTAGTTATTACACCAAAATAAAATATCAATCTAAACTACACATTACAGTTATTGTTTATCTCAAACTTGATAAATGAATGAATTCTTTAACAATGAAATTTGGACATAATATTCAATTTCTTGTTAAATGAGTGAACCTATAATTCTGAATTTATTCTATCTCACATAAGATTAACTATTAGAGAATTTAATCACCTAGGCAGCCTTGATTAATGACTAGACACATTTTATACACAATAATATACAACAGAGATCACACAATATAATAAGTATAATAAAATCTACATTACCAAAATACCTCGAAGAGTTCTCTGGATGCACACATGTCAATAACTCTAATAATTTATACAATATTACAAAACTTGAACTAAGTGTTTCACACCACATGTATCTCTCACCACGCCGTAACCCTGAATGAATTTCTGACGTCCCTATCTTCCTAACTTCAAACTTCAAAAAAAAAAACAGTCATTGCATCTCGAACATTCTTTCCCACGAACCCAAACTAGAAAGTCGCTAATAAACCATTTTTTTTCTCTTAAGGGAAAAAATCTTACAAGATGCGCTGCGCTTCCAAAGGCCGACACATGTGTTAGAACAATAACATTTCTGGTGAATACACCGACCCTTCCCTAAGAACAGCAATAAATAAAGCAATGTCCCTTTTGAAATTAGAAACTAAATTTAAACAATACATTTATTTCCTGCCGTTCTAAGAAAGAACTTTATTAGCTTTTTGAAAAAAAGCAAAACAGTTTACGTGGCCATAGCTATTGATTTAAGAATTAAATCTATATTTTACTGTTATTAAAAGAAACTAAATTTTAGAATATCGTAATGCCATCACAAACATTTATCTGCTTTTACTTTATTAAAGAAAAACAAACAAAAAAACTTTTTTATTTTTACTTCATGAGCATAATGCACTACTAGCGAACATACACTACTAGCGAGGTTCAGCATTATTTCCCATAAATTGTAACAAAATTTTATGAAATACTGATGAAAACGATTATTTTCTTATTAATTTACCAAATTGTGAGGATAAAACTACCTATAATTATCAAACAAAGCAATATTAACATTTGAAATGGTTCATTGCTTAGGTGCCCGTTTTTTTTGCAAATGAGTGTATTATTAGCCCAAGACTAAGGTGTTATTATAGAATCTATACTAATATTATAAAGAGGAAAGATTTGTTTTTTTGTTTGTTTGTAACGAATAGGCTCCGGAACTACTGGACCGATTTGAAAAATTCTTTCACTGTTGGAAAGCTACACTCTTTGCGGTGAACATAGGCTATATTTTATTCCCGTATTCCCACGGGAACGGGAACTACGCGGGTGAAACCGCGTGACGTCCGCTAGTATATTATATAATCTGTGGTGTTATGTAATTTAGTAGGTACTTCACTTTGTTTTTAGGGTTCCGTACACAAAGGGTAAAAACGAGACCCTATTCATGAGACTTCGCCGTCCGTCTGTCTGTCTGTCTGTCTGTCCGTCAAGAGGACAGAGACCGTAATAGCTAGAGAGCTGAAATTTTCACAGGTGAGGTATTTCTGTTGCCGCTACAATCCATTGCCACAAAATCAGAAAAACAGGGGGATTAAGGGGGCTCCCGTACAACAAATGTGATTGAATCAATCAATCAATCAATTCATAGCAGTTCACTGCTGGACGTAGGCCTCTCCCAGCTGACGTCACAGTAATTATAGATTAAATACATACATACATACAAATGATCACGCCTTTCATCCCCGAAAGGGTAGCCAGAGACATTTTATATGCCCAGATTTCACCTTTTTAGAAATTGTCCTACGTTATAAGTAGTGGTGAACTGGTGAGCCGTATTGCCGTGTTGATATGGACAGGTGCAGGTTGTGACTGTCCGCTGTTGAAATTTTTCAAGCCGCCCATAAAGGCATTCAACTTGGCTTAACAACTGCCATTTTACTAGCAACCGGGGCCAACGGATTAACGTGCCTTCCGAAGCACGGAAACGCTCGCAAATAAAATGTCCCATGTGATGGTCACCCATCCATAACCGGCCACAGTAAATGTTGCTTACTGCAGTGATCGTTTACGGAACACTGAGTCCGCGGGGCCACGAGCACTTACTCTTACTTACCTACTAAATTTGCCGTTTATTGCTGTTTTTTTGGTACGGAATCCTCTGTGCGCGTGTCCGACTTGTTCTTGGCCAGTTTTTTACTACTGTCGACATGTTCGGACTGCAGAGATATTGTTAATCTAAATGTGAAAAAAATATCAGTCTCAAGCTGGATTCGCATTTCGAACCAGCATCTGCAGGCATTTGGGGGCACGGTAGTGCATGCCCCCAACCCAAGCCAAGACGAGCGCGAAGCAAACACTGCCGTACCATCCTTTACTGGAACCATTTCGCCGCATTTTCAGGCCCCTATTTGAGAACCTCTGGATAAAACCAGAACGCAGAAACTTTCGTCATCCAGTAAGCTATAATCACATACTTAAAATCCAAAATTTCAAGTCGGTGGGTCATTTAGTTCCGAAGTTAAGCGAAAGCAAAGTTTCGCATTTATGACACTCATTTACTCATGATCATCAAAATAGAACTAGTAGCTGAAATTTGGTACAGAGTTAGGGTTTAATGATCGCATAAAGGGAAAACTATAAAAAGTAGGATAATCGAAGATCTGGAGTAGGACCTGGTGACCCTGATTAGAAAACACGAGAGCCCAACGGTATAATTTAGAGATCGACAACCGTCTTTACCAAAAATATTCAACTTGGTGGGCCGCTTTATTTAATGTCAAAAATCGAAGGTCTGAAGTATCTGATGAAGAACTCTCAGCTGGTCTCAGCTGGTCTCAGCTGTATTAGAGATATGGTAATGCACCCTTCTACTATTGATACATACTAAAATTGACTGTCATTGCAAAAATCCAGCATACTGAGCGAATGCCGCCCCTTCTGCTTTTAATACACATATAAATAAAATTAAAGGAAAACTCTGAATAAGGACTGGCTTTTTTACTTATACTTACAAGTTTACAAGAAGAATGTGGAGGAATGGTTGGGAATGTTCCTCCAACACACAAAGGGAGGATCCTCCGACCAGGCTAGGAGATCGCGCCTGGCGGGCCGAAGCCCAACGGTTGATGTTGGACTGTTGGTTATATCATTCATCATCGTGAGAATTCTGATATCGCGATTCAGGATTTATCTATACTTCGTTGCGAGAACTTTCATATCGCTATGCAGGACTTCAACTGATCTTCGCTATGTGGCGAACGCCACAAAGAAATAGTCGAACGATTATCTTTATTCTACTCGATAAAATTAAATTAACAAATTACACTAAAATATTAATTTCGCTCAAAATTTGGTCAAAATATAATGCATGAACGCGAATGGCCAATACAAAAAACTGTTGCTACTGTACAAGAATCAGAACCGGAAAAAAAGAAAAGAAATATATGTATTAATTAAAAAACTACTTCTAAAAAGAAAAAACTGCGTCAAATAAGAAAATCTAATAAAATAAATCAATATGCCCACGTTTCTACAAAAAGAAGTGAAATCCCACCGAAAACATTCTGTAAAAAAATTTTTCAATAAAAAATAAAACCGACTTCAAGCAAATCCTGAAAAATAAAATTTACTTAGCACAAAGTAATATGTATTCTGATTTATCAGATTTTATTCAATATCATATTGAAGTCGGCGCCAAGTAAACCCATAGTTTTATGTAGGTATTATATTGATGGCACCAACTTCAATATTATATTGAATTAAATATGATAAATCAAAATACATATTACTTTGTGCTAAGTAAATTTTATTTTTCAGGATTTGCTTGAAGTCGGTTTTATTTTTTATTGAAAAATTTTTTTTCATCATTTTAAGTGACGGGTGAATCGAAAAATATATCTATCCAGGTGAAAGTTCTCATCGATACAAAACAATCAAGCCCAAACACAAGGTAGCTGCTGTAAATCGTTAAGGAATTCCCTCGACTGTCTTTCGGTTCCATCATCAGATCGACTCCAGACATTCATTAAATTGTAGTACCTTTAAGCACTGAATTAAAAAGTTAACAAACGCATTAGTTGTCCCTACAATTTTCGGTGGTTGCCCTCGATTTCTCCTGAATCCCATGATCAGATTTTGACCTGTTGAATTAAAAAGTTAACAAACGCATTAGTTGTCCCTACAATTTTCGGTGGTTGCCCTCGATTTCTCCTGAATCCCATGATCAGATTTTGACCTGGTGAAATTGGGACCACCTCAGCAGTGAACTCTATCCAACAAAAAGCAGATTTGGAATTCGTCTATAATTGACGAAATATCGGTGAACATACATAAATCATTGAGAACTTCCTTTTTTTTTAAGACGGATCTATCAATCTAAGTGTAAAGTTCTCATCAATACAACAGACCTACGGCTACGGCTACCACTGCGGCCTCGCCTAGGGGAGTAATAGTGACCTTGACTCCTTGCATACAGCTTATCTCAATTGCAAACATCATCCAGACAGCGAGAAACACAGACCTACGGCTACGGCTACCACTGCGGCCTCGCCTAGGGGAGTAATAGTGACCTTGACTCCTTGCATACAGCTTATCTCAATTGCAAACATCATCCAGACAGCGAGAAACACAACAGATTTAGGACATACTCCTATCTACTAAACTTATACGCAAATATGTTTATCAAATGTCCTACTGAGTTCAAATACAGATACGGGTAAAATTTTAGGCAATTTTGTACCTTATCCTTATTCTTATAAATATGTTTTTATCTTATCAAGATAACCATGTATTGAATGTTTTAATTTCTGTCAACATGTTAGTAGGTATCGCACACATTCAATGTTATAATCATTACGCCTGGTTCCTCGTACACAAAAACTCGTTCGTTATATAAGAGTGTGATAAACCATGCTTAAACTTTATTCATAATAAATAGTTCCGTGAAGCCGGTTCGCTCGTTTAAAATTTAACTATTAAAGAAAGAAAGAAAGACAGTGTTTCTGTTTTTGAATTACTATTTATGTGACAATGAACGCACTACTCATATTTATATCGCTGTTATTTACGGCTGTGTTTCTGTTAATGTGGCTAGCCCAAAAGAAGTTTAAATACTGGGAAAAGAAAAATGTTCCTCACGTGAAACCGATGCCTATTTTCGGAAATTATACTTCCTATCTAATATTGCAAGAGTACGCCGGACAGTTGGTGCAAAAAATGTGCAAGATGTTCCCCGGTAAGCCTTACTTTGGAGCATATTATGGAACGGAACCGGTTCTAATCGTACAAGACCCTGAGCTTCTTAAACTTATACTAACTAAAGATTTCTACTACTTCCATGGTAGAGAAATAACAAAATATGACAGCAGAGAAGTTTTTACACAAAATCTGTTCTTCTCCGGCGGAAATAGGTGGAAAGTGGTACGACAGAATCTGACTCCTTTGTTTACTTCTGCAAAGATGAAAAATATGTTTCATTTAGTTAAGAAATGTTGTTACTCGTTTGAAGACCTGTTGGACCAAGAATCGAGCATTTCAAATGTGCTTGAAATAAAACATCTAAGTGCAAGGTACACTATGGATAGCATCTGTTCCTGTGCTTTCGGAGTCGAAGCAAACACACTAACAAATCCTGATAATAACCCTTTCAACTTCATAGCAAAGGAGCTATTCAGATCGTCCAATTACAGAGGTTTTAAGATAGTGTTCAGAGCTGTGTGGCCTGCTATATTTTACACATTAGGCTTCAAGTGCTTCCCAACAACAATTGATAACTTCTTTTCTGATTTACTAAAAAACGTTTTTAAGTCACGAAACTATAAGCCATCTCCCAGAAACGATTTTGTAGATCTTGTATTGGGTTTGAAGAACGAAGATGTTATTACAAGTGACAGTATAACCAATGTGAAAACTGGTCTTAACGAGAAAGTTTCATTGAAAGTGGACGATGAATTACTCGTGTCACAGTGCAGTGTATTCTTTGCTGCCGGATTTGAGACATCTTCTACTCTTCTGAGTCTAACTCTCTTTGAATTTGCAAAGAACCAAGAAGCGCAGAAGCGCGCTGCAGAAGAAGTGGACGAATATTTGCGTCGTCACAACAATCAGTTGAACTACGAATGTGTAAAGGAACTAACTTACATTGAAGCTTGTGCAAGTGAGACTATGCGTCTGTATCCTGCAATTGGTAATCTTTCAAGAGAAGTTATGGATGACTATGTGCTACCTGATGGACTTAAGTTAAATAAAGGCGATCGCGTCCACATACCTGTATACCATCTTCACCATAGCGCAGAACATTTTCCGGAGCCAGAGGCATATAAACCAGAACGATTTTTGCCTGAGAATAGAGATAATATTAAGCAGTACACTTATTTACCATTCGGTGAAGGACCCAGAATTTGTATAGGTAAGTTGAGTTTCAATATCTGGAAGTATTGAACCATTACTAGGATTTTTTTTTAATAAGGCAGTAAAGCAAGTACCTTGCTCCCTGGTTCCAATTATATTGAGCTTGGAACGAATGATAAACATATAGGTTGCGCTTAGTTTCAAGGACCTCAACTTGTCTGCGAACAGACATTGCACTTGCAGGTCTGGGCTATATTATATCACTGTAGCTAGCCACAAAAGAATTCTGAAGCAAACATATTGAAGAGTAGGAATTACAAACAAATTAAAATTAAATTACGCTTAAGTGGATATTGTGTGCCTCATCCGTCCTATTAGTTGACTGTGTGTAGTTATTTTTAGCATGGACGTACGCGTAAGAAGTCATTAAAATTCAAGTATTATTCCTTCGCCTAGGTGCACGTAGGCGACATAATAAATCTCGGATTTCCATTATTTCTTACGTGTTTTGTTTCATCCATAACGATTTCCAATTTCCTGCAGTTACGTTTCCACGTCTCTAGACCTCCATCATGCCTTTTCAAAATTCTAGTAATGAATCTAACACAATATTTTTCTGTCTTTCAGGGAAAAGATTTGCGTTGATGCAAGTCTACGCTGGCCTCGTTACATTTCTGAAGAAGTACCGAGTGGAACTAGCTGACAATATGCCCAAAACTTTACGATTGGAATGCAGGTCGTTCCTTGTGCAACCCAGAGATCAGGGCATTGTACTAAAGGTTTACAAACGCGAGGGGTGGGAACAGCGTACTTTGGTAAGGACCTGAAAACGTTGTCAGAATTTGAAGTAAAATAATCTACAGTGTTTTAGGTATTTGGAATAAACATACTTAATGTGATAAAATAGTGTTACAGTGTGATTATTTCTATGTCTATAGATATGACTTTTAAATAGAGGTAGCTGCCAGTATGGAAAGTGACATAGGATGCATTATATCCCGGAAAACAATTATTAGTATGATCAAATTTTTGGCGAGCGAAACCGGGAACTTCTAGTTCAAATTTAACTTAATTTATGTTTAAGTAAACATATACTTAAGTCAATAACTAACTTTGTAAATGTTTATTAAATCATTTCAAAAGTTAAAGGAGTATTTATTTAACTTAACCCTTTGGCTGAGGCCGCATTTGGGGTTACTGCTGGCGGTTTCTAACCTCAAAATGTCAAAACCAATGAAACCAAGTCTGTGGTTTCATTGGTTTTGATATTTTGAGCTTAGAAACCGCCCGCAGTAAACGCAAATGCGGCCTCAACCTTTAATTACATAGAAATCTTTGGGGATGTCATGCCGGACTCTTGCCGGCTAAAACCACACGGTACCTACTCTTCTATCAGCCTATGTCCGGCCCGCTACAAATTGAAATTACCACTACATTATAGTAGATTTAGACAAAGACGCGGGATAGCACCCGAACCACCCCCTAGACGAGGCCGCAGTGGTGGCCGTGGGTCTGTTGGGAGTCCTGGGACATCCTTCCAAAGGCTTACCCGTGGCTGCCAACCGTAGGCTGTTGGGCGTTTTTTAGTCGGTAGGAGTCCGGCATAGCATCCATGAAGGATTTTCACTCTCGTTAAAAAAAGAAAAGCCCTCCGAGTTTCTTGCCAGTTCTTCTCAAGCGGGCCGCGTTCTGAACTGATGGTACTACTTTGATTTGTTTTGTTTTGCAAGTACCATTGTAAGGTTGAGTTTGAGAACTGGCAAGAAACTCGGCGAGCTATTCTTTTTATGACTTAATGTTAAAGAATCCAGATGATCACGCAGACCATTTGCAGGCATCCTTGTAAGGCAAATAATGTTAAATTGTATTTTGGCCCTTGCAATCTCGGTCAGTCCACGTCATAATTTCGAAATAATCAGGAGGGCCTAAAAAGGCAACATTGTATGTTTCATATTATGAAACGTAAAATGTTTGGTATGCTATGTTCTGTATTTGAAATTATATGAATTGTATGTTTCATATAATGAAACATACAATGTTGCCTTTTTAGGCCCGCTGGCCGACCGTCAAAATTCCGAACGCTCATTTCACCGATGATGAATTCAAGGAATGGTTGTATGGTCGACTGTTAAAATTCCGAATGGTCATTTCGCCGATGATCAGTTTTACGAATGATTGTATCGGGGTACTCTGAGTCGGGGTGTTAACCATTCACTTATTATGGTTTACACCTCGACTCGGATAGGTTAGGTTAGAAGGCTAAGGCCTGTGTGACTTGGCCGTTGAAAGGTACACAAGGGTACAACACCAGGTGCTCCATGATACCATTCCACCAATCTGTCGCCAGAACCGCTACCCATTGACGATAGAAAATTGCCGCCTGGATATCGTTGAATTAATAACCAGTCAATTATAGGCTTGATAAAGCTGCGTATTTCAATAATACTTATGTATGCCTTATTACGCCTGAAACAAACAGTATAAAAAAATATTTCCAGTATAGAGGAACTTCTAATAATTGATAGAAGTCCGTCTGTACGTCTATTTTATGTTAGATCGGTGGTCGATTTGACGCTCCAAAAAGAGGAGAGCAGAAGTCAGCATTGTCAATGCTGAATGCATGTGTTGCATAATCAAAAACAGCCTAAAATGAGACACGAGCGTCAAATTACCGATACCGGTATGGGCTATTATCTCGCATATCAAACATGGGTAGTTACAACAGATATAACATTGCGTGTAAACAAAATTGACTTGTACACACTAACCTTAGACCATATATCACGGGACTAGCCTTTGCGAACCACCGCATATAAAAATATTCTGCCAGTTTTCATAGCGGGTGAAGGGGGAAACACAAAGACCTATAAAATTTCATTACATTTAAAAATGTATTAATCGACAGACGCGTAATGGCTGTTGTGTGTTAATTTTTATTGTACAGTCAACTACAATGAAATGTACTAGTTTAATCATATAAAATGATGTACTGATGTACAGTGCTTTTTATAAAGCCAAAAGACCAAATGGTCATGTGCAATGGCAGAAAACAATGCTTAAGTAAGGCGCATCCTGTGGTTAGATGATCTAAGACACTAACGCATAAAGAATGTTCAACGGCCAAGTCACACAACATTAACTATAATAATAAAGAAATCACAGTAAGGAACCTTAGACTTGGCTCGACTTTGTCTAGATTTCATTACTTTTTAGAGATAAACAAGCAGCTCCATCGAGACTTGACTAGTTTTTTACAGAATGTTTTTGGTGGGATATAATATACAGGCTATATCTAACTTAGCCACCGAGATTGAGTCCACGTCATAATTTCGAAATAATCTGGCCGACCCTCAAAATTCCGAACGCTCATTTCGCCAATGATAAATTCAACGAATGGTTGTATGGTCGACTGTTAAAACTCCGAATGGTCATTTCGCCGATGATCAGTTTTACGAATGATTGTATGAAATTGATGTTGGTGTTGGATGGTTATAAAAAAAAATAACCACGAAGGCTAAGGCCTTAGCCTTCTAACCTAACCTATCCGAGTCGAGGTGTAAACCATAATAAGTGAATGGTTAACACCCCGACTCAGAGTACCCCGATACAATCATTCGTAAAACTGATCATCGGCGAAATGACCATTCGGAATTTTAACAGTCGACCATACAACCATTCCTTGAATTCATCATCGGTGAAATGAGCGTTCGGAATTTTGACGGTCGGCCAGCGGGCCTAAAAAGGCAACATTGTATGTTTCATTATATGAAACATACAATTCATATAATTTCAAATACAGAACATAGCATACCAAACATTTTACGTTTCATAATATGAAACATACAATGTTGCCTTTTTAGGCCCTCCTGATTATTTCGAAATTATGACGTGGACTGACCGAGATTGCAAGGGCCAAAATACAATTTAACATTATTTGCCTTACAAGGATGCCTGCAAATGGTCTGCGTGATCATCTGGATTCTTTAACATTAAGTCATAAAAAGAATAGCTCGCCGAGTTTCTTGCCAGTTCTCAAACTCAACCTTACAATGGTACTTGCAAAACAAAACAAATCAAAGTAGTACCATCAGTTCAGAACGCGGCCCGCTTGAGAAGAACTGGCAAGAAACTCGGAGGGCTTTTCTTTTTTTAACGAGAGTGAAAATCCTTCATGGATGCTATGCCGGACTCCTACCGACTAAAAAACGCCCAACAGCCTACGGTTGGCAGCCACGGGTAAGCCTTTGGAAGGATGTCCCAGGACTCCCAACAGACCCACGGCCACCACTGCGGCCTCGTCTAGGGGGTGGTTCGGGTGCTATCCCGCGTCTTTGTCTAAATCTACTATAATGTAGTGGTAATTTCAATTTGTAGCGGGCCGGACATAGGCTGATAGAAGAGTAGGTACCGTGTGGTTTTAGCCGGCAAGAGTCCGGCATGACATCCCCAAAGATTTCTATGTAATTAAAGGTTGAGGCCGCATTTGCGTTTACTGCGGGCGGTTTCTAAGCTCAAAATATCAAAACCAATGAAACCACAGACTTGGTTTCATTGGTTTTGACATTTTGAGGTTAGAAACCGCCAGCAGTAACCCCAAATGCGGCCTCAGCCAAAGGGTTAAGTTAAATAAATACTCCTTTAACTTTTGAAATGATTTAATAAACATTTACAAAGTTAGTTATTGACTTAAGTATATGTTTACTTAAACATAAATTAAGTTAAATTTGAACTAGAAGTTCCCGGTTTCGCTCGCCAAAAATTTGATCATACTAATAATTGTTTTCCGGGATATAATGCATCCTATGTCACTTTCCATACTGGCAGCTACCTCTATTTAAAAGTCATATCTATAGACATAGAAATAATCACACTGTAACACTATTTTATCACATTAAGTATGTTTATTCCAAATACCTAAAACACTGTAGATTATTTTACTTCAAATTCTGACAACGTTTTCAGGTCCTTACCAAAGTACGCTGTTCCCACCCCTCGCGTTTGTAAACCTTTAGTACAATGCCCTGATCTCTGGGTTGCACAAGGAACGACCTGCATTCCAATCGTAAAGTTTTGGGCATATTGTCAGCTAGTTCCACTCGGTACTTCTTCAGAAATGTAACGAGGCCAGCGTAGACTTGCATCAACGCAAATCTTTTCCCTGAAAGACAGAAAAATATTGTGTTAGATTCATTACTAGAATTTTGAAAAGGCATGATGGAGGTCTAGAGACGTGGAAACGTAACTGCAGGAAATTGGAAATCGTTATGGATGAAACAAAACACGTAAGAAATAATGGAAATCCGAGATTTATTATGTCGCCTACGTGCACCTAGGCGAAGGAATAATACTTGAATTTTAATGACTTCTTACGCGTACGTCCATGCTAAAAATAACTACACACAGTCAACTAATAGGACGGATGAGGCACACAATATCCACTTAAGCGTAATTTAATTTTAATTTGTTTGTAATTCCTACTCTTCAATATGTTTGCTTCAGAATTCTTTTGTGGCTAGCTACAGTGATATAATATAGCCCAGACCTGCAAGTGCAATGTCTGTTCGCAGACAAGTTGAGGTCCTTGAAACTAAGCGCAACCTATATGTTTATCATTCGTTCCAAGCTCAATATAATTGGAACCAGGGAGCAAGGTACTTGCTTTACTGCCTTATTAAAAAAAAATCCTAGTAATGGTTCAATACTTCCAGATATTGAAACTCAACTTACCTATACAAATTCTGGGTCCTTCACCGAATGGTAAATAAGTGTACTGCTTAATATTATCTCTATTCTCAGGCAAAAATCGTTCTGGTTTATATGCCTCTGGCTCCGGAAAATGTTCTGCGCTATGGTGAAGATGGTATACAGGTATGTGGACGCGATCGCCTTTATTTAACTTAAGTCCATCAGGTAGCACATAGTCATCCATAACTTCTCTTGAAAGATTACCAATTGCAGGATACAGACGCATAGTCTCACTTGCACAAGCTTCAATGTAAGTTAGTTCCTTTACACATTCGTAGTTCAACTGATTGTTGTGACGACGCAAATATTCGTCCACTTCTTCTGCAGCGCGCTTCTGCGCTTCTTGGTTCTTTGCAAATTCAAAGAGAGTTAGACTCAGAAGAGTAGAAGATGTCTCAAATCCGGCAGCAAAGAATACACTGCACTGTGACACGAGTAATTCATCGTCCACTTTCAATGAAACTTTCTCGTTAAGACCAGTTTTCACATTGGTTATACTGTCACTTGTAATAACATCTTCGTTCTTCAAACCCAATACAAGATCTACAAAATCGTTTCTGGGAGATGGCTTATAGTTTCGTGACTTAAAAACGTTTTTTAGTAAATCAGAAAAGAAGTTATCAATTGTTGTTGGGAAGCACTTGAAGCCTAATGTGTAAAATATAGCAGGCCACACAGCTCTGAACACTATCTTAAAACCTCTGTAATTGGACGATCTGAATAGCTCCTTTGCTATGAAGTTGAAAGGGTTATTATCAGGATTTGTTAGTGTGTTTGCTTCGACTCCGAAAGCACAGGAACAGATGCTATCCATAGTGTACCTTGCACTTAGATGTTTTATTTCAAGCACATTTGAAATGCTCGATTCTTGGTCCAACAGGTCTTCAAACGAGTAACAACATTTCTTAACTAAATGAAACATATTTTTCATCTTTGCAGAAGTAAACAAAGGAGTCAGATTCTGTCGTACCACTTTCCACCTATTTCCGCCGGAGAAGAACAGATTTTGTGTAAAAACTTCTCTGCTGTCATATTTTGTTATTTCTCTACCATGGAAGTAGTAGAAATCTTTAGTTAGTATAAGTTTAAGAAGCTCAGGGTCTTGTACGATTAGAACCGGTTCCGTTCCATAATATGCTCCAAAGTAAGGCTTACCGGGGAACATCTTGCACATTTTTTGCACCAACTGTCCGGCGTACTCTTGCAATATTAGATAGGAAGTATAATTTCCGAAAATAGGCATCGGTTTCACGTGAGGAACATTTTTCTTTTCCCAGTATTTAAACTTCTTTTGGGCTAGCCACATTAACAGAAACACAGCCGTAAATAACAGCGATATAAATATGAGTAGTGCGTTCATTGTCACATAAATAGTAATTCAAAAACAGAAACACTGTCTTTCTTTCTTTCTTTAATAGTTAAATTTTAAACGAGCGAACCGGCTTCACGGAACTATTTATTATGAATAAAGTTTAAGCATGGTTTATCACACTCTTATATAACGAACGAGTTTTTGTGTACGAGGAACCAGGCGTAATGATTATAACATTGAATGTGTGCGATACCTACTAACATGTTGACAGAAATTAAAACATTCAATACATGGTTATCTTGATAAGATAAAAACATATTTATAAGAATAAGGATAAGGTACAAAATTGCCTAAAATTTTACCCGTATCTGTATTTGAACTCAGTAGGACATTTGATAAACATATTTGCGTATAAGTTTAGTAGATAGGAGTATGTCCTAAATCTGTTGTGTTTCTCGCTGTCTGGATGATGTTTGCAATTGAGATAAGCTGTATGCAAGGAGTCAAGGTCACTATTACTCCCCTAGGCGAGGCCGCAGTGGTAGCCGTAGCCGTAGGTCTGTTGGAAGTCCTGGGACATCCTTCCGTGGGGTTACCCGGGGCTCCCAACCGTATGCTGTTGGGCGTTACGTGAGGTTTTGTAGTCGGTAGGAGTCCGGCATAGCATCCATGAAGAATTTTCCCTCACGTTAAAAAACAAAAAAAAAGGTCACTATTGCTCATATTTGCCGTTTCCATAAACCGTTGGTCACTGCCTTTGGGTTCGCTTAGCAGTCAGATGCCTACATAGACGTATGCTTTCTTTCATGTTTCAGGAAATAATTTCGAGCTCGAGGGATACCTCGAGCATTTAGTAAACCATTTGCACGTGATGACGCTTAATTTATAAGATGTAATCATGTCATTATATCAAGCGAGCAGCCATATTTATGTAGTCTGTTATAAAAAAAGCCCTCTCAGCCGACTTGATTTTAAAAATCCTGCATCTGATTCGCAACCATTTTTTATTGAAATTAATTACATACATTGAAAAAAAAAAGCTGCTTGGTCATCAAACTCGTAACAAAATTTTCAAATAAATATTTAAGTAAAAACTGGCAGTTAATTATATTTTTAACGCTAACCTATTTATAATATGCACACATATAGGTATCTAATATACCTACCCACATTGGGATGCGGGGTCCTACTAACATCTTAAGGACCCCAATGGGTCGGATCCTCCTCGTGGTGCATCCTGGGCAACGGAGTAGCGACCACTCCCCTTCCCCTGTGGGGGAGTTGTGCTACTCTGGCTAATTCCGGCTGAGGCGGGAGTAACCCACCTGTGGGTTGCTCGGTGGTGTGTGTTGCTGCCGGCCGTGCCGTTATCCACGGCCGTCAGCAGCAGTGCTACCCAGCACTGCTGCTGCCGTCGCTTCGCCACCTTTGCTGGCGAGACGATGGCGGCAAAGTGGGAGAGGCACTGCGTGGGGGGCAGGAGTTTGGGTAAATGCTCCCGCCCTGCCATGCAGTTCGGACTGCCGGCCGTGAATATCGGCGCGACCGGCGCAACAGTGCTGGGCCGCTGTCACCTCGCCAACTGTTGGCGAGGTGATGGCGGCAAAGCGGGAGGTGTACTGTGCGGGGGAGCGGGAGTAACCGATAATGCTCCCGCTCTGCCGTGCAGTTCGGGGGCGCCGTGGTGAGGAGTCACTGCGTGCCCCCGATTGTTTCTTGACCGTGGGCGTAAGGTCGGGGGACCCCGCCCACCAACGGTCACATGGTGGTGGGCACCTTCCCCGTGTTCCGGGGGTGCCCATTAGCGCACGCCTGCGCCAGCAGCTCTCTGTCTCCTCTATTACAGAGGGGCGCTCGAGAGCGGTGCAGGCGTGGTCTTCAGCTCCTTAGGGAGCTTTAGGGAGCCGCCCATCTGGCTCCCCCGAGGAGAGCCCCGAATAAACGGGGCACCCCTAGCCGGGTCGACGTGAATAATCTTTTGATATTCCTCGGTCCGGCTAAATGGTGAGGAGGAACACCGCGGGGTTTAGTGGGTAGGACGGTCAATTCCGGACCGGGCCTGGAGTCCCACACACCATCCCAGCTGCCCCCGCAGCTGGGATTTATCATAGCGATAAGATCAGCTACAAAAATAAATACCTAAGTACTTCAAAGTCTTTTCCAATACCTTGCCCCAATACAAGGTTTCATTTTACAACCTTTTTATATTATTACCTGTTTGCCTGTATCCTTCCTGATAACAGAATGAATCTTTTTCTTTCTTTTCTTTCTATCTTTCTTTTACTAGCGCAGTTCGGGTCGTCTTTCAAATTCGACTGCGATGCGGTTGAACTTCGATATTTACCGTGAAGCGACGACCTTTGGCAATGTCGAAGTTCTGCTAGACTATTATCATACAAAGGTTAATATACTGTACTGGACTGTACTTTAAATCTTCAAGATACACTGCTAAAAGCTCAATTTAAAATTAGATGTACATAGTTCGAGAGTTTTTCGCTAGGTGGCACTGGGTGTAGTAAACATAACCATTGATTTAGAATTTTCATTTATAAATATCTATAACAAACTTTTTGGTACCTTTGGTACTTAAAATTCGTTGTCAGGCATCTTAGATCATCTAACCACGGGATGCGCCTTACTTAAGCATTGTTTTCTGCCATTGCACATGACCATTTGGTCTTTTGACTTTATAAAAGCACTGTACATCAATACATCATTTTATATGATTAAACTAGTACATTTCATTGTAGTTGACTGTACAATAACAATTAACACACAACAGCCATTACGCGTTTGTCGATTAATACATTTTTAAATGCAATGAAATTTTAAATGTCTTTGTGTTTCCCCCTTCATTTGTATGAAAACTGGCAGAATATTTTTGTATGCGGTGGTTCGCAAAGGCTAGTCCCGTGATAGATGGTCTAAGTCAGGCATAGAGCAACGCGAACTGTCTAAGGGGAGACGGCACGAAACAGTTTTTATGTAACTGGGCACTTTTAGTCGTCAAAGTGTCAAATTATTGCCAGAGGGGGTTTGCCAGCTTTGGCCTCTCCCTCTGTAAAGGCGCGCGATGCTCTGTGTTGTCAGGAGTTGAAACGAATGCCGAAATAATTATTTGAGTCCTTCTATTGTGGGACATTTTCTCAACTTAATTATCTATATTTTTCAACATCAATATCGCTGTATGTTTCATCAAAATCCGCTCAGCAGAAATTATAATACAGTTTGACCTATGTTTTACTAGAAACCCTATCCATTGGACTGGTCAAAGTCGATTGGTTATTAGTTAAAATCATCTCGCGAACGAAGTCGCGAGATAAAAGCTAGTATTATGTAAATAGAGAACATCAAAAATCCATAGCAACAATTTGTGGATAACATAAATAATTAAATATAATAAAATTAGGTTCGACTTTTTTCTTGCCAGAAACGCTTATCATCTTTTTTTACACTACATACAAGTGATAAATTCCAAGTAGCTAGATACAAATTGAAGCAAACGAACTTAATTATGAGCTTATACCTAGGCACAGACGTACCATTTATAGAAAAGTAAACTTTGTACCTTTTTTGCACTACAAAGGTGGCAAACAAGCTTATAGGTCACATGATTTAAAATGGTGCGACACTCGCGCTGCCTACCTTGAGAAAACCTTCTAAGACACCTTTTGAAGATCTCCATATTGTAGACGTTTGGGAAAACCGAGGCAGGGAGATCATTCCACAATCGGAGCGTGCGCGGAAGGAAGCCGCTATCGGATCTTACCGTGCTCGAACGCTCCGGACGCAATGTGTGAGGATGAGCTCCCTGTCAGTAGCGAGCCGCGCGATGATAGAATGTAACCCCGGGGATCATATCAAACAATTCCTCGAAGCACAAACTATAGAACACGCATAAGTCTCTCCTATCACGAAGTGGCCAGAGGTTCCACACCACCTATAGGATCGTTGACAACTCTCATGGCACGCCATTGCACCGAGTCTAATGGACGAAGATATTCACGTGCCTCAGCCCAAAGGTAGCTCAGCACAGCAGTACCAAAAATTAGAGATAGAACAGATGGAAACTTCATGTACATACTTTTTTCTCACCTACCCTCTGGTACGCACACTGAATGAAAAATCTTTATTCATATCGGTCACTATGTAACGCTTATGAACGTCCAAATGATTGCTTCTACATTTACATTTACTGCCAGATTCGCAACGCAATATGTAGAGCTGGAGAAAAAAGAACCTGGCAATAAAACTACGGCCACTCTTTTAACATCCAGTAGGTAATTACAAATCATTCAACAACTACAGAGGTGTAGTTGTTGATGATTTGCGCGATGAGTTTTGTACACGCGAGTTTTCATTAAGCAATATCCTTTTTAAACAAAATTCGTCTAGTTACATAATATTATTTTTTTATTTTTGTGTGTTGACTTGGAGCGCCTTAAACCCACGCATTTTTATCTATACTAATAATATAAAGAGGAAAGATTTGTTTTTTTGCTTTTTATCTTTTGTTTTTTTGTATGTTTGTTTGTACGAATAGGCTCCGAAACTACTGGACCGATTTGAAAAATTCGTTCACTGTTGGAAAGCTACACTCTTTGCGGTGAACATAGGCTATATTTTATTCCCGTATTCCCACGGGAACGGGAACTACGCGGGTGAAACCGCGTGACATCCGCTAGTCATCTAAATAGTCTGAAATTGCATAATTTGCCTTGCTACATAATTTGGCTTTAATGGTAGCTTTGAATTTGTTTATTGACAATAATCTAGTTCCTTTGGGAAGTTTATTATAAAACTTTATACATTTTCCGACAAAAGAACTACTTATACTGTGTAGACGATAGCATATAAAACAAGTTTATCCTTATGCCTGATATCGCTCGCTGGCTCACTCGCTCACATATCAGTGTCGAAAACTACTATGAAAATCTCTTGACCTCGTGTCTGTGAATTTTGTGAGCGGTGTCTATGTGTGCGTAGCCTCAGCGAGTTTAGTATGTAGGTTTCCATCTGTACTATCTCTAATTTGTGGCAGTACTCTTTACACCTACAGAGTCCCAGGTCAGAGGTTAGGTCACCGCAATGACTAAACAATGATCACAACATTAACTTATGGTCGCTTATCATACTTATTTTTCTTTTTAATATTCGTAAACTTGAATTTGAGATAATAGGTTATCTTTGTACCACCCAAATATTGTAAATCCAGTACCAATTAAGTATCTATATTTAAATAAAAAATCTCTTGTTATTTTAATAATATCACGAAGAAGGTCAAAAATACATAGGTATACTCGTAGATTTAAACATAACAGTTTTTTATACTTAGTTACATTTTTATTTTTACACTGTTTGCCACAAAAAGATTCTAAATGAATGCCGCCCTGTTCCTGGCGAGCGATGTAACTTTGCATAACACTATGCATTCAGAGTAATACACACACAAATACACATAGTCACGGCTTTGTCCCCGAAGGGGTAGGCAGAAGCATAGTATACGCCCACATTTCACCTAACAGTTTTATGTCCGTGGTGGTGAGCCTATTTCCGTGTTGAAATGGAGAAGCGCAGGTCGCCAGGACCCGCAGTTCAAATTTTTTAAGCCGCCCATAAGGTCTTCAACTTGGCTTAACAATTATTGTCATTTTACTGACAACCGGGTTTCATTCCGAGTTTTCCTTCTCTACGCAATGAATCTTATGCGAAAGTGTTCCCTTAGTCGGCTCTTACGACTTTCGGGATGTATTGGGGTGGCGAGTGTGGCGACATATTGCACACGGGGCTTCGTAGTAATGATCAAAAATGATTAAATAAGGCAAACTATAAGTCCACATTTATTTTCACTTTTTGGTTTTTGTCTCAAGTAAGAGGTGATGGGCCATATTGACGTGTTGAAATGGACAGGCGCAGGTTGTGAATGAACAGCGGCCCTGTTGAAATATTACAAGCTGCCTTAAACTTGGCCTAAAGACTGCAATTATACTGGTAACTGGGACCAACGGATTAACGTCCTATTCAAAGCAAGAAAACGCTCGAAAATAAATGACACAAAGCCTAGTAGACACGACGTGGTCACCCATCCAAGGACCGGCCATAACAAAAGTTACTTACTAGGTACAGTGATCGTTTACAGAACGCTGAGTCCTGCTGACTCAGCGTTCCACGCTGTGGCCACGAGCGCATGAACTCCTTGCTTCGAATTTCACGAACGTTTGTCCATACGTCAGTAACTATGTATAGGGCTCATGCGGGGAGCGCGAATTTAGCGCCTCTGGAAATTATTGATACTGTTGATTGATGGCACTTGATGAAACTTGCTACACATGTTCAAAAACTTCACTTGTACTGTTTCACAACATTTATTATTGTAATACCCAACCGGTTTCGCCTTTCGGCATTCTCAAAGGCTCTAGACTAGAGCCTCAGCCTTTGAGAATGCCGAAAAGCGAAACCGGTTAGGTATTATTATAATAAATGTTATGGAGCAGTACAAGTGAAGTTTTTCAATATCCTCTGGAAATACCAACGTCTCGATAGGCTAAGGTGACAACTTCCACTTGTCTGCCAACTCAGTAATGAAAGAGGTAGCGGTCTCTTTACAGAACTATTTCACCCCCCCCCCCCTTAAACTTCCTAGACTGTTTGCAGAAATTGACGCCTTATCTCCGTCTCATGAAGGCACTTGAATCTAAAAAGAATCAATCAAAATCAATGTTCAGTATTAAAAACCCCCGACTCACAAAAAAAGAACAATAAAAAAACCTGTAAAAAGTAAAAAAAATAACTATTATATTATGACCTATCTACCCTAAGTATTGAACCTGTATTATTATTATAGGTAGCTATATTATTTACCTATTCATATTTTTAACTAACAGTTTGTCTCGTAGGGGGGACCGCTCTATACCTAAACAGAGACAGACGTACGGTTAGGTTATGATTAGGTGAGCGGTCCCCGACGAGACAAACTGTTAGTTAATAACACCCCTTCCGGGTTTCCGTCGGGGGTTAAAAATATGAATAGGTAGGAGAAGGGGATCATACGTGTTAGTTATTCTGAATATTGTAGTCCTTTAGTACTCGTTCGTAAAAAGAATGGTTCTTTAAGAATTTGTGTAGACTACAGAAAGTTAAATTAGAAAATAGTTAACCCTTAATTCGACAAGAATTTTTTATCAATAAATATATACTTGTGATATAGATTTTGGTTCTTAACTTACTAGAGACCCTAGGAAAAATACTAAAAAAATCTATGTATTTCAGTTTACTGAAAAAACCTATGTCTACTATACTGGACATTGCCGAGTATCCAGGAAACTTATGCGCTTTGACCATGTGCAGTATACTTCCCACTACTTAGTTTTTACACGTATGCTACTACTACATACTAAATTCGCTGAGGCTACGCACACATAGACAACTCATTCACAAACACAAGGTCAGGCGGTCTCAACCGAATTTTGATACTGATTTGTGCGCAAGTGTGTGTAGCAGAGGGTAGGTGTGAAAAAAAAGAATGTTATGAGTACTTAGGTGACATCACTAGTGTGATGTCACATCACTAAATGTATGAGAACGCGGCCATGATGGCGTCTCAGTCACAAGAGCTACAATGTCATGTCTGCCTTACTTACGTGTAATATTAAACCAATTTGTCAAGAACGTCTACAGCATTCTTATTTATAAACACCTAACTAAACATGGTGTCAGAAGTGGTTTAGTTTATCTAAATAACGAAAACGAACAACTTTAGAGCCAGTTTAGAAAATCGTCTTATTGCCGGAAAAAGTAGAAAAATGTCGGATGAAAATCTGAAAGTGAAAAAGCTCTCCGGAGTGTCAGGTCTGCAGCCCATGGTTATGAGTGGAAATTTGGCCCAACAGTGGAAAAGATGGGTGCAATCTTTCAAATTTTATTTGCGAGCGTCAGGTTTGAATGAAGAAACTGATGCCAGAAAAGTCGCATTATTTCTTCACGTCATTGGAGAAAAGGGCGTGGATGTATTTAATACTTTTAGCAGAGACGAAGACACTATTACTTATGAGGAACTAATACAACTATTTCAAAATCACTTCGCTCCGAAAGGTAACATAACCTATGAATGTCATAGTTTTTTCACTTCTAAACAAAGTGAAAATGAAACTCTGGATGATTTTGCGTGTACGTTGAAACTAAAGTCAAAAAACTGTGAGTTAGGAGAGTTACAAGGACGCCTAACTAAAGTTGTGTTCATATGCAACATGCATGAAAAATATAATTATATTAGAGAGAGATTATTACTAGAAGACAAGCTCGATTTTGATCAGGCCCTAGAGATGGCCAAGGCCATGCATGCGTCGAGACATCAAACTAATGAATTATGTCAGTCAGTAGAACAAAGCTCAGTTTTGTACAATACAAGCCAGTCACGCACAACATCAAAGTCTAACTCCAGGAATGTCAGTCAATATAGTCAGCAATCAAGACAGGAAGTATGTACAAGGTGTGGTCAGGTGCATCGTTTTAAGTGTCCAGCATTAAGTGTCAAGTGCAGAAAATGTGGAAAAGTTGGTCATTTCGCAGTCTGTTGTCGGTCATTTCAGTCAAAGTCAATAAGATATGTACAGTCAGATGATAATATCCAGGATGTACAGTCAGAACAAGAGGTAATGTTTGTAGGTCATATTCAGTCATCCAAGTCTTTGTCAAATGATTGGACAATTAATTTATTTATAAATAAGTCGCAAATTAATTGTATTATTGATACAGGGAGTGATGTCAATATTATGTCCAAAAGTGAATATGATTCACTTAACATTAAATATATATTGTCTAAAACTGATGTCAAAATTAAGTCATACACTGGTAATAATTTACAGGTGCTAGGTCAATCAAATCTAGAATGTAAATTTCAATTTAATGACTCCTATAAGACTAAACATATTAATTTTATAATTGCAGATGTGAATTCTCCAACTGTACTAGGTAAACTTACTTGTTCAGAGATGGGACTTATTAAAAGAGTATTTTGTGTAGACACTACAGGCGTACATACATCAAAAAGCAATTTTAGTCTACGGCCTCATAAAATAAGTCAGGATGAGTCAAATTCAAGTACTGAAGTCACAAAAAGTCAATCACAGTCATTGCCAGTACAGTCATTTAAGTCACAAAATATAAACTTTAATAAACTTATTGAATGTAATAATTCTGTTTTTACCGGTCTTGGTTGTCTTCCTGGCGAGTGTCACATAAGTACAAATCCTGAAGTCCAGCCAAAAGTTGATGCTCCAAGGAAGGTACCATTTGCATTGCATAAAAGGCTTCAGCAAGAACTCAAGAAGATGGAAAATCTGGATGTCTGGGTGAGTTCTTTAATCTTAGTTGAAAAGAAGAATGGTCAGTTAAGGGTATGTCTTGACCCCCGTAATTTAAACCAAGCTATTAAGAGGACTCATTATCCTATTCCATCAGTAGATGTGGTCCGCGCCAAGGTTTCTGGTGCAAAATTTTATTCCACCTTGGATGCAAGTAGTGGATTTTGGATGTGCAAATTGAATGAGAAGAGTTCTTACCTAACTACTTTTAATACACCTTTTGGCCGATACCGATTTAAACGTCTTCCTTATGGGGTCAGCTGTGCTCCTGAATATTTTCATAGAATTATGTCTGAAATGTTTGGTGACATACCAGGGGTGGCAGTATATAGCGATGATATTTTAGTAAGCGGTCAAACATTGCAAGAGCATAATGATCGCCTTAATATAGTGTTTCAAAGAGCAAAGGAATATAATGTCAAGTTTAATAAAGAAAAATGTTCATTCAATAAGAAGAGTATTAAATACTTGGGGCATATTTTTTCAGCAGAGGGAATCACAGTCGATCCAGACAAAGTAAAGGCAATCAAAGAAATGCCCTCCCCTACCTGTCTAAAAGATTTACAAAGATTCTTAGGAATACTTAACTATTTAAGTCCTTTTATTAAAAATATGGCAGGCGAGACAGAAATTCTACGTCAGTTATTAAAGAAATCTTCGGATTGGCAGTGGACTGCCAATCATGAAACAACATTTTGTCATCTGAAGCAAATAATATGTCAAGTTCCAGTGTTGTCACATTTTAATGTTCATGATCCTATTGTTCTACAAAGTGATGCTAGTAAGAGTGCTGTCGGAGCGGTGTTGTTACAAAATCAACATCCAGTATATTATGCTTCTAAAACTTTAACAGACACACAACAGAAAATGGCGCAAATAGAGAAAGAACTCTATTCAATAGTTTTTGCCTGTATCAAGTTTCATCAATTTATCTATGGACAAACTGTTACTGTCGAGACAGATCATGCTCCTTTAATAACATTGTTTAAAAAGTCTCTAGTAGAGGTCCCAACACGTCTCCAAAGAATGATGTTGAAAATACAACAATATAGCCTAAATGTGGTTTATAAAAGAGGTAGTCACATGTACATTGCTGACACCTTGTCAAGAGCAGCACTTCCAGAAACTAGTTCAGATGAATTAGATGATGATACCATTGTCCATGTAAATTTACTGATTAAGTCTTTGCCAGTCTCACCAGAGCGTCTACAGTGGTTAATCAAAGGCACTAATGAAGATGAAACCCTGCAGATTTTGATAAAGTACTGCAAAGAAGGGTGGCCTTCAAGTAAAACTCAAATTCATAAAGATTTGCATGAATATTGGCAGTATAAACTTGATTTACATACAGAACATGACTTAATTTTCAGAAGTAGCAGTATAGTCATACCTAAAAAATTGAGGCCAGATATTTTGAAAATTATACATAGTGGTCATTTGGGAATTGAAAGGTCAAAGGCTTTTGCTAGAGGAAATGTATTTTGGCCATTTATGTCAACAGAGATAAAACATCTTGTAGAGTCGTGTCATATTTGCTTGTCGCATAGAAGCGCAAATGCTCCAGAACCACTTCTTCCACATGATGTTACATTACTTCCATGGGAAAAAGTTGGTGTTGATTTTATGGATTATAAATCTAAAAAATTCGTAGTGGTACAAGATTATTACTCAAATTATATTGAATTAATGGCAGTGGCAAGTACTAATGCCAAAACAGTAATCACTAGTCTTAAAAGTATTTTCAGCAGACATGGTATTCCAGTTGAATTATTTTCTGACAATGGGCCACCATTCAATTCAGCAGAGTTTAAGAATTTTACTAGGGAATGGGGAATACATCATAATACGTCAAGTCCCTACATATCAAGGTCAAATGGTTTGGTAGAGTCTGCAGTAAAAATATGTAAACGTTTTCTTACCAAGGCAGAGGAGTCGGGCACAGATCCATATTTGGCATTACTTCAATTCAGGAATACACCTAGAGGAAATCTACCATCCCCAGCGCAGTTATTAATGTCGCGTTCACTTAGAACACAGTTACCAACAGTCACAAAAAATTTAAGGCCAAGAACAGTCAATTTTAAAGAATATGAGAAAACGAGGGAAGTAAATAAACATAAAATGAAGGAATACTATGACAGAAAAACTAAAACATTATCAGAACTACAAGAAGGAGATCAAATCTATTTTAAGAAAATGCCAGATAATCCATGGATTACAGGCACCGTAAAGTCCAAATGTGATCAGCCTAGGTCTTATATTGTTGAAGGGTCCGATGGTTTTGTAGGAAGGAGAAACAGACAACATATTTTGAAGTCTCCACAGTTATCGCAAACAGTATCTCAAAATATGATGCCAGTAAGTCCAAATGTCAAGACATCTCCTAATTCTCATACAGTCACACCATCAATTGAAGAGTGTACATCTCCAGTTGAAATGCGCACTAGATGTGGAAGAGCCATTAGACCACCAAGACGGTTGGATTTATAAATATGTAAGAATTAATAATTATTCTAACATTTTAGCAATTACTGTGAAAGACTGTTTGATTTAAGTAGTTGTGTACGTCTAGAATATAATGTAAAAAGGGAATTGTCATAAGTTGATTGAGTGACATGTCTAATACTAAGAGTTTAGTCCAATTGTTGTTGTAAGCTGTCTCAAGCTGTAAAATTATTATAATTTAACTTTCCTAATAAGGAGAATGTTATGAGTACTTAGGTGACATCACTAGTGTGATGTCACATCACTAAATGTATGAGAACGCGGCCATGATGGCGTCTCAGTCACAAGAGCTACAATGTCATGTCTGCCTTACTTACGTGTAATATTAAACCAATTTGTCAAGAACGTCTACAGCATTCTTATTTATAAACACCTAACTAAACAAAGAACATACATGAGTTACTCATCTGTACTATCTCTAATTTGTGTATGAACTGACGGGGTGATAGGTAACTGACAGGGTGATTATTAGCCGGCGGACTGATAAATCTGTCAATCGAGCTGAACTCCGGATCAGAAACCGGTGCTGGAGACCATTGAACCTATCATGCGGGCTAACTCTTTTAGTGCATGATAGGCCGTAATCAAATTCAAAGCTAAAATATCTACCTACCTATTAGTATTGTTTAACCCAAAGTAATACGTAGTTTAAGGCATATTATACAATTTCAGACTATGTAGATGATAAAAATGCGTGGGTTTAAGGCGCTCCAAGTCAACATACAAAAATTTAAAAAAAAATTATGTACCTAGACGAAGTTTGTTCAAAAAGGATATTGCTAAATGAAAACTCGCGTGTACAAAACTCTCATCGCACAAATCATTTAACAACTACACCTCTGTAGTTGTTGAATGATTTGTAATTACATACTGGATGTTAAAAGAGTGGCCGGAGTTTTATTGCCAGGTTCTATTTTCTCCAGCTCTACCTATTGCGTTGCGAATCTGGCAGTAAATGTAAATGTAGAAGCAATCATTTGGACGTTCAAAAGCGTTACATTGTGTTGTGACCTATATGAATAATTTTTTTCTTTTTTTATTTGAACAATTGTCTTTTATTTATCATTAGTTTATTTATTTATTTATTTATTAATTTATTTATTATAATAGTACAACCACATCATACATATTTAAACATTAACAATAATGAGCACATGGTATTACATCTGATATGAATGACAATTACGGTGTACATAGCATTCACCATAAAAATATTACATTGTTTTATGTAAAGTGAGTAATATTTAATACTAACTAGGCATAGGTAGATAAATATAAGTAGTGGTTTATTTTAATTTTAACAAAATTGGTTATGAATTGAAATAAAAAAGAAAGGACTTGGAATTCAAGTTATGCTAAATGTGTTCACTACTTTAATTTTAAATTTATCGAATGAAAGTTGAAAAATGTCAATGTCTGGATCGCAAGTGTGAATATTATTGCACAAATCAAGAATTCCGTTACAGGTAATTGTCTGCCTAAATTTGTTCTACAAAAATTAATAAAGAAAAGTTTAGTAATTTTAAATCTAGGATAGGAGTGTGGAATGGCCAGAGGATTTTTTTCTAGTAGATAATGACTAATTCTAGATAAACTACTTCAGTAATTTATGGAGAAAACAAAGGTCTAACAGGCGTCGGCGATTAGATAGACTGATCATGTTAAATTTAGATAAGCGTTGGTAATAAGGGCTCCTATGAGAAAAGCCGCTACAAGAGTACGCAATGTTTCGAGTAAAGGCTCGCTGCAGGCTTTCAATCCTTTGAGATTGGACAGCGTAAAAAGGTGACCACACTGTACTTGCGTATTCGAGATGGCTGCGGACGAGAGAATTGTACAGAAGTAGTTTTGTATCCTGTTTCTTAAATCCTACTGTATTTATATTAGTTAATGTACTTACATCAATAACGTATTGCAACAATTATAATAAACACAGGAGTTAATATTTTTACGTCTGGGGGTAATTTGTTTTATAGCCGTGCGCCCCGGGGCTCCGAACCATAGGCTGTTGGGCGTTATGTAAGGTTTTTTAGTCGGTAGGAGTCCGGCATAGCATCCATGAGGATTTTCCCTCACGTAAAAAAAAAGCTTTGCGCCTTCAAAAGTTATCATTTTACTCCCATAGTTACATAGTTCTAGTCTTGGTTAGTACTTCTTCGTATCGTAATTCGCTTTGACTTTGTCAAAACATTGCAAGTACATGCATATTTAATACTTTAAACCACCCGCTTAATAAACCACTAGGATTTTTATGCGAGCGGGAGTTCGCATATGTTATCTAGTAGAAATAATCATCTCATTTCAAAATACTCTACTTACTTAATTACGAGTATTTAAATTATCTATTTTGTTAAAGCAATGACTACGCAGACTTTTTAGGTCACGTTGCTTTGTTACGTATAGTTTAACTATTTCGTCTGGTAGGCTGTTTAATATTTCTGGTTGTACATATTGACAAATTCTAGTTCCATATACATTTATTGATTTTGTTACAATATATTTCTTTGAATACGGCAACTGCCTTAAATTACTGTTACGTGTTTGTGTACGGAGTTGATCCAAATTTGAGATTTCCTCTTTCATAATGGCAATTTTAGTTTTAGATTGACTTGGTAGCACCTTACAATATTTAAATAGTTCGTTATAATTATCTCTATCCTAAAACAAAATTAAAAGCCAGTGCAGCAGCGGAAGCGGCTGAAAATATTAAAATTAATAAATATAGGGGTCCCGACTCATCGTATCGTTTTTGTCCAGTCGGTGTCGAGACCCTAGGTCCATGGGGTCCCAATGCGCAAAAATTTTTCAACAATTTGAAAAAGCGCCTTGTGGAGTCAACTGGTGACCCAAGGGCTGGCAGTTTTCTCGCTCAACGAATAGGTATTGCTATTCAAAGGGGGAATGCTGCTAGTCTTTTGGGCACAATGCCACGGGGCCCACGGGGGCCTTATTTAGGTTTAGTTTAGATAGTAATAATGTAAATATAGATATGTAATAATTATGTTTCTCTGTAATTTTTAACAATAAATGTATTATTCTCTTTAAATTTATTTTTTACATTAGATGGAATAATAGTTTTTAACAACCTTAACTGCAGTCTATATATTTTTGCGATATATGTTTTGTAAGTTCGGCCATAACTACATAACCCGTAATTGACAACAGAGTCTGCCAATGCGAGATACAATAAACGTAATGATTTAAATGGCATTTTGTATTTTAATACGTAAAGTCTGCTGAGTATAGCTCTTAATTTACTACAAACATGTTCTATATGGGCGGCCCAGTTAAAACGATTATCAATCATCAACCCTAAGTAAGTACATATATATTATATGCTCCTTAACCATCTCTAATGTTGTACATAAGCTGTTATACCTACAATTAAAGTTGTTATGCATACAGTCGTGGTCGTGCACTATTATACTAGGTGTGTATGTGCTGGTAAATATGCGAAGATTCTATGCACATGAGCTTCGTTTTTTGAAAATTTAACGTAGACTTATGAATCTAAATATGGGTAAATCTAAACTGGCGTGTTGGCTTAATCATAAAAGCTCTTTTATGATTAAGCATACTGGGTAGTTTCACACGCTGCTTGTTGAGTCTGATGAAGAAATACCTCTCCTTTCATACACCATATGTGACGTAAACAAAGTTGCGGGCTCAGCTAGTACATATGATAAAATCGTAACAGATCGCTGTCTGTACATGGAAGATAAATAAGAAAACTAGTGACCGACCGAAGTTTCGGTTTCGGTTTCGGTTTCGGCCAGTTTCGGCCAAAAAATCGAGTTTCGGCCGCAGTTTCGGTTTCGGCCAAAATGGGCCGAAACTTTCGGCCGGGCCGAAACTCACGTGTTCATGAATTTTGAGTGTCTGGCTCTGCTCGCGACGTAGTTGGGGTCAGCCCAACCAATTAATATATTACTAACCGAAGATTTAGAGATTTACACTTTACCTTTAGGTATTTAAACCACAGGCAATTACAATCATTGAGAAGTATTAGACAGTTACCCCTGCGGTCCTGTGTTATGTCTTAGACCTCCTTTTTAGGATTCCGTTTTTACTTTTTGTTACTGAATCCTAAAGATCTAGGACATTACATAACCCTACCCCTTTGTTGTCGTGTTCCGTTGACTGTGTTGGTTGTCTGTCTGTCTGTCAGCAGGCTGTAACTCATCTACAGCGATAGTTAGACAGTTATATTTTTACAGATGATGTATTTCTGTTGCCGCTATAGCAACAAATAATAAAAATAGACAAAATAATAGTATTAAAGGGGGCCTCCCATACAAAATACGTGACTTTTCTGCCGCTTTTATTGTACGGAACCCTACTTGCGCGAGTCCGGCTCACTCTTGTCCAGTTTTAGTTATATACTTCTAGAATGTAACCAAAACCGGCCAAGAGCTAGTAGCAGGGCACCGTGTGGTTTTAGTCGGTAGGAGTTCGCAATAGCATCTATGTGTAATTCCACACGAAAAAGAAGGAAACTCATCTTTAGGTGGATATATTTCTAAAATAAACACTTGAGAAGATTTATACCGTTGATTGCTGCACCTATTGAAAAAATAACCAGCTAAGTGCGAGTCGGACTCTCACACGGAGGGATTAAAGCGGGACCCTATTAATGAGACATGAGGCCCAGCCATTCATCTGTCTCTTAGTTACGAGGTTGTATCGCTGGAACCGCGCCAGATAGAGGCCTTACATTTTCACAGATGATGTATTTCAGTTGCCGCTATTTTTTTAACGTGAGGGAAATCCTACAGGGATGTTATGCTCCCTAACGTCGGTAGGACTCCGGTCCTACCGACTAAAAAACACGCGTTGGGAGCCCCGAGTATGCCCTCGGAATGATGCATACTGCGGCCGCGTCTTAAGTTGTTATCCCGCTACTTGAGGGGGCCGTGCATGAATCTCACACTTCACGCTATCGTCTAGGGCCTGCTTCTATAAGGACGGTGAGCAGACGTCCTCAGGCCCCTGGTCATATAGGCTGATAGTATAGGGCGCGCTGTCGCAGACTGTGCAACTTGGAGAGTTCTGTCCCGCTTCCTCCCCGGCGCCGTCTCTTTTACGAGCATGACTTGTTCATAGGAAGAGGCCTATGGCCCCGCTCCAGCGACTTCTTGCGCCATTTAAACAATGACGCAAGGTCCTTGCTTCCAGGTCCCATTGAGGCGTCCCGGCTAGAAGACATGCCGCCTCAACTGAGATCATGCGGTATCCCCTTATCCTTACCCTGACAGCCATCGCCTTCTGCGGGCTAAGCAATCTAGCCACATTGCTGGCCATCAGGATCTCCGCCCATACGGGGGCCTCATATAGGGCCATGCTCCGCATGATCTTAAGGTACAGTCTCCTGCAGGGAGCGTTGGCTCCCCTGATATTGGGCAACAACCGCGAGAGGGCCGCTGATACCCCCTCCCTCAGTTTTGGGACCAAACTTCGGAAGTGGTATCCGAAGTTACAGCGGCTATCGAATACGAGCCCCGGATACGTCGTCGAGATCTCGATGCCGATGCTGACGCCCCCATATGTAAGCTGGATCCCGCAGGTTGTCCTTTAGGGCTGCGTCTCGGTGCGTTGCTCCTCCCGCTGTAATTAGGGTGTCGTCGTAACACGTTACGTACGTAACAGGTTACGCCGACACCTCTGAGCAACGGACCGACCATCGTAAGCGATGTTCCACAGAGGCGGTCCTAAGAACGATCCCTGTAGAACACCGAACTCGCTGCTGCCCTAGCTCGGGTAAGTTATGGCCCTCTCGGAAAGATAGGACAGACAATTCGACGGAGTTTGGTTATTTATTATTATTTATTTATTATTATTATAAGCGCCTCCCAAACGCAGCTCCAGGGCAAGGTATTGAAAGCGTTGGAGATTACAAAAGACACTGTCACCACCAACCAATTTACCATGTGCTGTTGCCGCTATAAAAAAAATACCTACGAAACTCAGAAAAAACATCCACACAAAAATGTAATTTTTGTAACGGATTTCTCTGTGCGGGAATCCGACTCGCACTTGGCTGTTTTTTTTTTTCAATATGAACACGTGAGTTTCGGTTTCGGTTTCGGTTTCGGCCGAAACTGACCCTGGGGCCGAAAGTTCGGTTTCGGTTTCGGTTTCGGCCGGAAAACCAGTTTCGGTCGGACACTAAAGAAAACATATTATAGCGGAGCTTTATGAACGCAATAGAACCCAAAACAATATTTTTTGTGTTTGTCTCTTTGTCTGTATGTCTGTACGTCTGTTTGTCTGTACGTATGTGCATGCTAATCTCAGTAACCGCTTAACTGATTGCAATGCTATTTCTTTATTGTGTTGAGGTTTGCTCCACTTAGCATTTAGTGTTTATTTCATGTCAATCGGTTTATAAATCAAAAAGTTATATCACTTTAAAGAATCATACATAGATATATGAATCTTAATATGGGTAAATCTAAACTGGCGTGTTGGCGTACTTTATTCGTGAATTGTTTTTGAATATGTAGACTTAATCTTTAAGCTCTTTTATGATCAAGCAAACAGGGCAGTTTCACACGCTGCTTGATGAGTCTAATGAAGAAATACGAGAACAAGATGATTTTTAGCAACTAAGAGCGAAGCCACACAATGCTCCAGATGTGCTAGTTAACATAAAAGTGACTTTGCAAAAAATAAGTTTGCGCGAATTTAGTTCGTACGAGCACGCGGTAAAAGACATTGACGTCTAAGGAGTGTCCTAATACAACGCGATTACACGTCAAGCGATCGCAAAGCGAGAACGCTTATCCTACTTCCTACTAACTAACCCTACTACTAATCTACATTATAATAAAAATGTTGAGGGTCGATAGTCTGTACATGGAAGATATTTTGAAAATTTAAATTGTAGGACGTTCTCTAAACGATACTGATGCCGAAAATGTAATTATTTTTCATGTCTGTCTGTCTGCCGATATCCCGATATTTTGCGTGGTTCCTTAGGGAGAGGGGATGAAAGACAAAATGGTCTTTTGTTGTAACTTCTCAATGCATGGTCCGGTTGTAGCATTTATTTTCTATAGATGCAGTATTTAGGATGTGAAAGCAGCCTTATCGAGTTATCTTTTTTTAATCGGTTGTCAGTGGTGACATTTCTGCTGTCAGAATGACAGGATGTCATAAGTTCGGTGACGAAGCGTTTCGCATTTAAAGGAACGGGTTTTGTTAAGATTTTTCGTGAAAGACAGGACTTTTGACCGAGACCTGCTTTGGGGTAGTTGGAGGTCCTTTGGCTTTTGCTCTGAGACTGTGCCGCGAATCAGTTTTTCGCTCAAGCGCGAGTATTTGTTACCTCGCGTGGCCTAACGGGCTGTGATTGGGTTGCTGCATTGCATCTTGCTACATTTTACCCAGAAAACTGGGTTTTTTACTACGGGGCTAGTTGCCGGATGAGATATTTGGTGCCGCACCTATAAGTTAGTGGGCTGCACGTGGTACGACAACGTGGAAGTGCGGACTACACGAGCTTCTCATGTGAGAGGTATCTGCCGTCATCACCTGGTAGTAACAACAGGCAGTCACTCTCACTCAGCTCACTCTGCAGGCCAGTAAATCCACTACTTATGTGTAGCTTAGTAGCATAAGTACCTAAGCACTGACTATACTTCTGTGTACCTGTGATATTTGTGTCTATCAGTGAATAAGCTCTCTGTGTGTCTCTGTGTATCTCTGTGTTATATAAATATATGTGTGTACACCCTACCTGACTGTTTTCGTCAGAGCCCTGGCCTACCCTTGCACGCACACTGGAATCTCTGTAGTAAGGCGCCCTGGGAAAGAGTTCTCTGCATAGCTACCTCGCGCTAGTTGGTGAGTAACACTGATCATCACTGTGTTATAAATTGGCGCCCAACGTGGGGCAAATCTCTGGGTCTACTCTGCGGTAGCCTCAGTCTAGTGTGTGTGCATAGGTGGTTACCTCTGGCGAAACCATCCTGGTGAATCGTCCAAGACGCTCCAGGACGTTAATTGGTGGTGCTAGCAGCTAAGCACAAAACCTTCCCTTTCGTCTTCTTCCAGCTTCCTACATCTTTGGCTGGAAAAGACACAAAATTCTAAATTCAAAAATTTAAAATAGCTGTGATTTTGGAAAAACTTTTTGATTTTATTTGGCATACCCACTTCTTTTCTTATTGTGTTTCTTTTCTTTGTTATGTTCCTTTTTATGGTGCACACATATATTTATTGTAATATTATATTAGCATAGATTAATATATTACATATATTATTCTATAGCTTCACCTCTGTGTTAACTTAGTGAATTTCACTCTGTGTAATTATAAATTTTTTTTTGAAGGTATGTTGATACCTTGTAATTTTAATTATTAACCTGAACTGTGTTATCAGAAAATTTAGAAACTTTTCTCTCTTAATATACCCTTAATCTTTGTTAAATTCTAAAAGTCAATTTGAAACATAATTACCTAACTTAGTACACTTTGTTGTAACTCAATTTACATTTTTACTTTGTAATTGATCCCTATCTGTGCCATTTTATCTTTATAATTGTTGTAAGTAAATTTTTACATAATGGCACAGATGAAAAAATATATAAATTATTTAAGAAAGGATGAACTTGCTAACGAGCTGTCCCACATGGGTATTTCAGTGGAACCGGAAACGACAGTGTCTGGCCTTCGGAGTGAGCTAAGAACGGCACACCGACTCGTCCGTCGAGGTAGCATCAAAGCGAGTGCTCCGGTACCCGCTGATGCATCGGCTGAGCTCTCGACCTGCCTTCCGAAGGTCTCCGAGTTGGAGGAGGCTCTTCAGTCAGGTGAGTTTTTGGCCAATAATAATTCTCGTCTTAGGGTGTCTATCAGGGCCAACTACTTATTGAGTAGGTTAGCTCGTTGTGGTCTGGATTGCCCCGACCTGGTGGATATTCGTGGTAGGCTAGTGAAGATCATCGCTAGGGCTGAACCCAGTAGTGATTCTGAATCCGAAGGTTCGGATGATGATGGTGATGATCCTTCGGGTCGTGACCAGGTGGAATATACTTCACCAGTAGTGAGAGAGGACCGCTCGGTGCGAGCTAGTTCAAGTAGGAATAGTTCTACATGTAACATAGTGTATAAAGAACGTCCCCTTAACTTATGTTCATTTAACTTAAAATATGATGGTTCTACTTGTGTACGTGTGTTTTTAGAGAGATTAGAGGAACTTAGATGTGCTCGGGAGGTTACTAAGCCTAGACTCCTTATGGCTTTCTCCGACCTGTTGGATGGACCGGCTTTGTCTTGGTTCCGTACAAACAAAGCTAACTTCATCTCATATGAGGATCTTATTAGTGAGCTTAGAGATACCTTCGATATTCCTGATTATGATTACCGCCTCAGGAACGAGATAAGACAGCGTACACAAGCCCGCTCTGAGTCCTTGGTTAACTATATATGTACAATGCAAGCCATGTTCTCAAGGTTGTCATGTAAGATGCCCAGTGAGGAACAGCTGGACATTCTCATGCACAACATTAGACCTGACTACATGAAGGAACTGGCCTTGCATGATGTCAACTCTGTAGATGACTTGAGACGTTTGGGTAAGCGCTTGGAGCTTGCGCGTACTAGGGCAGACGCTTTCCATGAGCCTGCTCTTGACAAGTTTGAGATTACATCTGACTTACACCAGCTTAAGAACAAAGGTGTACAAAAGCCCGCTAAGCAGGTGTCTGCAGTGGAGACGCCGGTTACCCCCCACGATCGCAAATGCTTTCGTTGCGGCGGGGGCGGTCACACTGCATACAGCTGCACACAGTCAAGGGAGCTGGTGTGTTTCCGGTGTGGTCTCAAAGGAGTCAAGACCCCAGACTGCTCACACTGTACTAGCAAGTCAAAAAACGCGTAGGCCAGGGCCTTATTAGGAACTCTGTGCATCACTCTGTATCTGAGTCTATTTCTGATAGGGTCCTGTTTCCTAAACGGGATAGTGACATTAGACCGTATCTAGTTGTTAAGGTTTTAAATTTAAATGTCTTAGGCCTTCTAGATTCCGGTGCCTCCTGCTCTATACTAGGTAAGGGAGCGCACCGCATCTTCTTGGAACTGGGTTTTGATCTTGTGAGTATCAATCCTACTTTTCGTATTACAACTGCAGACAGCACTCACTTGCAATGTCTGGGTTGTATCTCTTTGCCAATTGAGTACAATTCGGTTATCCGAGTTGTCAAGTTCTATGTTGTCCCAGGTATAACCACCTCCATGATATTTGGAGTGGATTTCTGGCAACAATTTAAGTTAAGTGATAAGTTAATTTTACAAAATATTAGTCTTGATAGCTTTAGTGATAATAATCCTATAGAGTCTGTGTCCCTTAACGGTGGCCTCGAGGATTACGACAACCTGACAACTAAACAAAGGTGTGTAATCAACGAGGTCATTGAAAAGTTCGACTCGTTGAACACTGATAAGGTGGGTTTAGGTCGGACCTCACTTGTGCACCATGTCATTGACACTGGTGACAGCAAGCCGATCAAGCAGCGTTATTATCCGCTCTCTCCCCTTAAGCAGAAGGCCCTGGAAGCCGAGCTGGACCGAATGCTGGAGATGGGAGTAGTGTCCCCGTCTCAGTCCGCCTGGAACTCTCCAGTGGTCATGGTGGAGAAGGCGAACGGCGACCTCAGATTGTGCTTGGACTCTCGCAAGCTGAACTCTGTGTCTAAGAGTGACGCCTACCCCTTACCCTATATCAATCAAATCTTAGACCATCTTAATAATGCTAAGTATTTAACCTCTGTAGATCTGAGTGCGGCCTACTGGCAGATTCCATTCGACTCACTCCAGTCTGCTGAGAAGACTGCTTTTACGGTTCCCCGGAGAGGATTGTTCCATTACAATTCCATGTGCTTCGGTCTTGTCGGTGCCAGTGCCACGATGCAACGCCTCATGGACCGTCTGTTTGGTCCCGAGTTCGACAACAAGGTATTTGCGTTTCAGGATGACATAGTCTGTGTGTCCAGCACCTTTGAGGAGCATGTAGAGCTCTTACATAGAGTCTATCAGCAACTCAAGGATGCTGGCCTAACTATTAATATGAAAAAATCCCACTTTTGTCGGAGTGAACTCAAATACCTGGGGTATTATGTGGACAAACATGGCTTACGGACAGACCCGGGTAAAGTTGAGGTTATCCTCAACTATCCCACCCCTTCTAACCCTAAGGAGGTTAAGAGATTTCTGGGAATGGCCGGCTGGTATCGTCGCTTTGTTAACAACTTCTCGAAGATTAGTAAACCTCTGTGCAAACTCACTTCTACGAACCTTAAGTTCGAATGGACCCCTGAGGCTGAACAGTCCTTTAACCTGCTAAAGTCAGCCTTGGTTTCTGCCCCTATATTAAAAATGCCTAACTTTGAGATGCCCTTCCGCATTCTTAGTGACGCGTCAGCTTACTCAGTTGCTGCTGTACTGACACAAACTCACGATGGTGTTGAGCACCCTATCGCCTACTGTAGCCGTTCTCTCAACAAGAACGAGGTGAACTACAGCACAACTGAGCGAGAACTTCTGGCCGTGATTTTCGCTTTGGAACAATTTCGACAGTACGTCGAAGGCCAAAAATGTACGGTCGTCACGGATCATTCATCTCTTCTGTGGTTCCATAAGCTAAAAAATCCCACGGGTCGTCTAGCACGTTGGAGCATGAGGCTCAGTCAATTCGATTTTGACATAGAGCATCGAAAAGGTAAAGACCACGTTGTACCTGATGCTCTGTCTCGTATCAAAATTGATTCCCTCGATGCAGTACCCACTAAAGACCCGTGGTATGACCACACCATGAATAGTGTTCGGAAGAACCCTAGGAAGTCACCAAATTATGACATTCGTGACAACCTTCTATATAGGTTAACTAAAAATAAATATTCTTTGACTTCAGACTTTGACTGGAAGCTGGTGGTACCTCAGGAGGATCGCTTGCCCCTGCTCTCTAAGTACCACGATGACACACTTAGTGCCCATGGTGGCGTTTGGAAGACGCATAAAAGGTTAGCCCTAAATTATTACTGGCCCAAGATGTACGAGGACGTCAAAGAATATGTTGGGAATTGCGAAACATGCAAGCAGTACAAACCCGTAAATACGTCTCGTCCCGGCCTAATGGGTAGCCCGAAGCGGGTTTCGAAGCCATTCGAAGCTATCTCTGTCGATCTGCTTGGTCCCTTTCCCACTTCGAGCAATAGAAACGTACACCTGATCGTGGTCTCCGACTACTTTAGCAAATACGTCATGTTGTGCCCTGTTCGGGTTGCCACAGGCGCTGTAGTCGCGAGGTTCATAGAGAAGAGTGTGTTTCTCGTGCACGGAGTCTGCAAGACTATTTACATGGATAATGGCCCTCAGTTTGTGAGTAAGCCATTTAAGGATCTGTTGGCTAAATACAATGTACCTAATATATATTATAACCCTAGGTATCATGCCCAAACTAATCAGGCGGAACGAGCTATTCGCAATGTGGTTCAAGCGATCTCATGCTATGTGAAGTCACAACACAAGTCATGGGATTCGTTCTTGGTTGAGATACAGTGCGCTTTAAACACTGCAGTTAACGAAGCAACTCGTTTCACCCCTTACTTCTTGGTACATGGTAGGGAATTTATTGGGGATGGAGTGTTATACAGGCAGACAGATATCGCGTGCCATCCTACTTCAGTCTCTGTAGACGATCCATCGGCCTTCGGTGTCAAGCTGAGAGAAATACAACGCATTTACGACCAGGTGAGGAAACATTTGAACGTTGCCCACCAGCGTAATGAAAAGTATTACAACCTCAGAAAAAGGCATGTAGAGCTGAAAGTGGGACAGATAGTTTACAAACGCACGTTCTACCTGTCCAACAAGGCCAAGAATTTTACTTCTAAGCTAGCTCCTAAGTTCCTTAAATGTGTGGTGACTGCTAAACGATCCCCTTTAGTATATAGGCTGTCAGATCTGGACGGTAAGGATCTTGGGGAGTACCATATCAAGGACATCCTGAAGTATCAGGAGGAGCAGTCTCCAATACCTAACGTAACTACATAGCACTGTTTCTCTAGTTTATTAAACCAGTGCTATGTGATCATTATGTAAGACTATTTTAATCTTTTGTTTGTATTTCTATATGTGTACGTGACTTTAAATTGTCACGTTGTAGTTTCTTCTATGCACCGCACCGAGCGTTTTTCTCTCATTCGCTTCTTAGTACTCTACATTATCCTGAGAGCTTGGGTAGTGTTAGGGTATCGGCAGTGAGTAAAGGGAGCATTCGTTTTCTATGAAGGGCATTAGACTCTAGTTACTTAGCCTAACCGGTACACGAGTCAGTGTCTAGTTAGGTACATAGGAGGATCTTTCTTTGGTATTGTAATGGTCGTAGTCAGCTGGTGTTTGAAGGACCTAGCTGGTTGTCTTTGTTTATTAGTCAGTACTTTTCTGTTTTCTTTATTGTGTATTTCCAGCGTGTCATATCCGCAGGAAATACTATTAAAGGGGGGGTGGTTGTAGCATTTATTTTCTATAGATGCAGTATTTAGGATGTGAAAGCAGCCTTATCGAGTTATCTTTTTTTAATCGGTTGTCAGTGGTGACATTTCTGCTGTCAGAATGACAGGATGTCATAAGTTCGGTGACGAAGCGTTTCGCATTTAAAGGAACGGGTTTTGTTAAGATTTTTCGTGAAAGACAGGACTTTTGACCGAGACCTGCTTTGGGGTAGTTGGAGGTCCTTTGGCTTTTGCTCTGAGACTGTGCCGCGAATCAGTTTTTCGCTCAAGCGCGAGTATTTGTTACCTCGCGTGGCCTAACGGGCTGTGATTGGGTTGCTGCATTGCATCTTGCTACATTTTACCCAGAAAACTGGGTTTTTTACTACGGGGCTAGTTGCCGGATGAGATATTTGGTGCCGCACCTATAAGTTAGTGGGCTGCACGTGGTACGACAACGTGGAAGTGCGGACTACACGAGCTTCTCATGTGAGAGGTATCTGCCGTCATCACCTGGCAGTAACAACAGGCAGTCACTCTCACTCAGCTCACTCTGCAGGCCAGTAAATCCACTACTTATGTGTAGCTTAGTAGCATAAGTACCTAAGCACTGACTATACTTCTGTGTACCTGTGATATTTGTGTCTATCAGTGAATAAGCTCTCTGTGTGTCTCTGTGTATCTCTGTGTTATATAAATATATGTGTGTACACCCTACCTGACTGTTTTCGTCAGAGCCCTGGCCTACCCTTGCACGCACACTGGAATCTCTGTAGTAAGGCGCCCTGGGAAAGAGTTCTCTGCATAGCTACCTCGCGCTAGTTGGTGAGTAACACTGATCATCACTGTGTTATACGATTCCAAAAATGTTTTCATGATAAACTTTAAAATTTGTTTCACACAAGTTTCAATGTTGAGATTTTTGTAGGTCAGGAATTAGAGACATCTCAATTTTCGCAAACCTAGAATTCAAGGGTTCCTTTGAATGTGAGGGTGAATCGGACGCTGCTTAATGAATCTGATGAAAAAAAATATCTATCCTTACATACACCTTACGTGACGTCAACGAAGTTGCGAGGGTCAGCTAATATTATAATATAAAAATGTGAAATGTTGTGAAGATGTTTGTATGCTTGTGTATGTGTTGTGTATAGATAAACTTATTGGATCGTGTTTTTGCGTTTCATCAAGAGTGGGTAATAGGTATGGTAAACATTAAAGCCTAACTCACGCTCTTGCAGTGCTTTTTTCCCTTAGTTAGCAGCTCCCAAAAATGTGACTATACACCTGATGGAAACCAATGGAGGTATCTAGCAAATTATGGGTCACTAGACTATTGACAGTAGCAGTCGTTTGCCCAGTGGTGTGCGTCTTCACGCTCAACGCTCCTCTTGAAGAACCTGGGGTTAGAAGAGGAGCAGTCACATGCACAGGTTGTCTATTTCAAGATTCTACTTCGACATGGGAAAGATCGTTTAAATCGTTGGGTCCTGGCAAAAATCCCCTCCATTACAAGCCACTGATGCTGTCGTACCGTGCTCGGATGACGCAGTGCCGCTGCGAAAACGCACCGTTTCGTTAATGCATCCTGCGGTATCGCTGTAAGTGAGGCCATACCGTAACTCTCTATCACTACTCGCCTTACTGCGTGCTTTAGTACTTGAATGTTGAATATTTGCAACGTCTGACCTAACATTCACTGTTAGTTGTTATTGTGTATAAGTGGTTGTTCGGCGCGCGTTTCTCCTACATTTAATTTACGATAAGTGTTTTCAAAATGAATACAATACTTATATTGTTAGCATTATTAATATTAATTGTATATTTAATACAAGTGTTAGCAAGCAGAAAGTTTAAATATTGGAAAAAGAAAAATGTTCCTCACTTGAAACCGATGCCTATTTTTGGAAATTATGCTTCTTATCTAATATTACAAGAGTACGCCGGACAGTTGGTGCAAAAGATGTGCAAGATGTTTCCCGGTAAGCCTTACTTTGGAGCATATTATGGAACGGAACCAGTTCTAATCGTACAAGATCCCGAGCTTCTTAAACTTATACGAACAAAAGATTTCTATTACTTCCATGGTAGAGAAATAACAAAATATGACAGCAGAGAAGTTTTTACTCTAAATTTGTTCTTCTCCGGCGGAAATAGGTGGAAAGTGGTTCGACAGAATCTAACTCCTTTGTTTACTTCTGCAAAAATGAAAAATATGTTTCATTTAGTTAAGAAATGTTGTTACTTGTTTGAAGATCTGTTGGACCAAGAATCGAGCATTTCAAATGTGCTTGAAATAAAACATCTAAGTGCAAGGTACACTATGGATAGCATCTGTTCCTGTGCTTTCGGAGTCGAAGCAAATACCCAAACAAGTCCGGAAAATAATCATTTCAACTTCATAGCAAAGGAGCTATTCAGATCGTCCAATTACAGAGGTTTCAAGATAGTGTTCAGAGCTGTATGGCCTGCTATATTCTACACATTAGGCTTCAAGTGCTTCCCAACAACAATTGATAACTTCTTTTCTGATTTACTAAAAAACGTATTTAAGTCACGAAACTATAAGCCGTCTCCCAGAAACGATTTTGTAGATCTGGTTCTTGGCTTAAAAAACGAAGATGTTATTACAAGTGACAGTATAACCAATGTGAAAACTGGTCTTGATGAGAAAGTTTCATTGAAAGTGGACGATGAATTACTCGTGTCCCAGTGTGGTGTGTTCTTTGCTGCTGGCTTTGAGACGTCTTCTACTCTTCTCAGTCTAACTCTCTTTGAATTTGCAAAGAACCAAGAAGCGCAGAAGCGCGCTGCAGAAGAAGTGGACGAATATTTACGTCGTCACAACAATCAGTTGAACTACGAATGTGTTAAGGAACTAACTTACGTCGAAGCTTGCGCAAATGAGACTATGCGTCTGTATCCTGCAATTGGTAATCTTTCAAGAGAAGTTATGGATGACTATGTGCTACCTGATGGACTTAAGTTAAATAAAGGCGATCGCGTCCACATACCTGTGTACCATCTTCACCACAGCGCAGAATATTTTCCGGAACCGGAGGCATATAAACCAGAACGATTTTTGCCTCAAAATAAGGACAATATTAAGCAGTACACTTACTTGCCGTTCGGTGAAGGTCCCAGGATTTGTATAGGTAAGTTGATCAATAATCTTTTGATCATATCTGAGAATTTTTTTTTAAGTTATTATAATTAGTAGGATAAGTTAATTGCGTTAGGATCTGTTACACAGTACTTAGTACTTTTTTGAGTTAGCGAATTTATTTTTTAATAAGGGTGTTTACAAGATAAAATCTAGGTATATAGGGCATTTGTGAAATATAATTTTCCTATCTTTCAGGGAAGAGATTTGCATTGATGCAAGTCTACGCTGGCCTCGTTACATTTTTGAAGAAGTACCGAGTGGAACTAGCTGACGATATGCCCAAAACTTTACGATTGGAATGCAGGTCGTTCCTTGTACAACCCAGAGATCAGGGCATTGTACTAAAGGTCTACGAACGCGAAGGGTGGGAACAGCGAACTTTGGTAAGAACCTGAAAGAAGTCTACGTTCAACGTGGCAATGCTGCCAGTCTTCTGAACACGTTTCGAAAGTCGTTACGAAAGTTACATTTAGCTTTATTTCTATTATTTTATTTTTTAGTTTATAGATAGTTCCGCATATAAATAAGTAGTTAACCATAAAAAAATTACTGAAAAAAAAAATTACATCAAGACAATTATAGGTTTGTAACTTTGTATACTTACCTGATACTAATAAAATAATGTTATCTTAAGGTAAGGAACTTTCTTTTTAATGTGACCCTCGAAGAGTTTCGTCTCTTTACCAAGGTTTCAGAATCATTTATTTATTTGTGGTGCTTATGTTTTACAAAGTTGTTCGAAATTAGGTATTAAGTACTCTATTGTTGTGATTTTTCTAAAACCATTCAGTTTTAAGTAGTAATAAGTTATTTTTGTGATGTCAACACCGCCTCATAGTAGAATGATTAGCCTGTACATAAAACATTAATTGATTATTCGAAATAGTGGGTAGTTGATTTGACATAAAAATGTTCACTATGAGGTGGGAGTTGTTGAGAGGCGATAAAAAGTGAATATTCTGGAAAAAGAACACATTCTGTTTCCTGATCGAGTTCAGTAAAGTGCTAATTAGTTAAAGTAGAATATTTGTATTAATTAATAGTTAGTACTTAGTTGTGCAAGTAGTAGTTAAATTGTGAAAATAAAAATGTAAAGAATCTACAATCATAGGATTATTATTTCGTAATACCATTAAGTGGAATGTAGGAGTAGTATCTATTATTATACGAAGAACAGAAGAATAAATAGCTATGTAAAGGATATTGGAGTATCATTTCTCATCAAGTCAGAAGTGGGATCCTGCGAGCCGAGCCGTGACAAGTTAATACTGTAAGTAAAAGTTTATTCGAATTCTAATCATGGTTCGTGATTATTCCTATTAGCGTGTATTATTATTCGTAGCAACTTCTACTGTAGTCAAGAAGGTATTTGACTTTTAACGAATTGCTGCAAACTGGGGTTACATAACTCTATTGACTGCGGTGTCCATTTAACAACGTTTTTTTTATCTCCGGTAAGGGTTATAGGAAATATTCTCTACCGGAACGGTGAATACATTTGTTTTAGATTGAACACAGAAATGTGACAAAGGTCCTTATCGTTTTATTGTAGTTGCATAGTGCTATATTTTTATTGTGGTAATACCCACTATTATGCCCATATGTACCTATTAGTTACCTTGAAACAAAAGTAGGTACATATTTAAGTTACAAAGCCACTTCTCAAGGGCTAGGCTTCATTTTAATTCGTGGATCCTCAGTTAATAAGACGTCCTATTAGAAATGTTGGACATAACTACAATTAGTTATTTTAATTTATTTTGTGAATACCCTCTACCGGTACGGTAAATAAATTTATCTTTAGATAGGATAAATAAATGTGACCAAATACGATAGGTACGCACCGTTCTTATTGCAGTTACATAGATCAATTATATGTATTATATTTTGTGTTAAGACCGACAAGACTAGCAGTCTTTGCTATTTATTTTTAAAAAGTATGTGGTTAAGATACTTAACGACTTCTCAAGGGCAAAGACTGTATTTAGTGCGTGGATCTCCAATCAACGAGACGTACTATGACAAATTTAGACATTATTTTATTAATTTAAGTATGAATGCTGCTGTGCAACCCTGAGCGTTGCAAGTGATTGTATAACCATGCAGGTATTATCTGTGTTAGTCCCATAGCCGTGCAAGGTGTGTTGTTTGCAGCCATTCAGGCGAGCTGTTATGTGAAACCATGCAGGTATGTTGAGACTCAGTTCCATTAGTCGTGCAGGTGTGCTGTTTGCCGCCATGGGGCTGCGCTGTAGAAGCACAACCATGCAGATATGATGTGAGTTATTTCCATAGCCGTGCAGGTGTGCTGCTTGCAGTCATGTAGGTGTGCTGTCTACAGTCGTGTAGGTGTGCTGTAGAAGCGCAACCATGCAGGTATGATGTGAGTTATTTCCATAGCCGTGCAGGTGTGCTGTCTGCAGTCGTGTAGGTGTGCTGTAGAAGCGCAACCATGCAGGTATGATGTGAGTTATTTCCATAGCCGTGCAGGTGTGCTGTCTACAGTCGTGTAGGTGTGCTGTAGAAGCGCAACCATGCAGGTATGATGTGAGTTATTTCCATAGCCGTGCAGGTGTGCTGTCTGCAGTCATGTAGGTGAGCTGTAAAAGCGCAACCATGCAGGTATGTTGAGAGTTAGTTTCATAGCCATATAGGTGTGCTGCTGAAGTGCAATCATGTAGGTGCGGCAAATGATTTCTATAAGCTATGTAAGTAGACTGCCAGTGCACAACCATGTAGGTAAGTATGTTGAGATTGATCTGTTTAGTCATGAAGCGATGCTACATGCAGCCGTGTTAGTGTGCAGCCAGTATGCAACCGTATAGGTGTGCTGTCAATTTCAACCAGGCGAGTATAGTGAGAATGTTTCACATTATCATCTGTGCTTTATGCAGTCATATTGTTGTGCTGCTATTATGGTGGCGATCATAACAATATAGAAGTTTTTTTCAATGATTTAGGCTGACATTAGGCTTACTTGGATTGGTATGTGTGGAGCGTTTAGATTACACACACATGAATGCATAACAAATTTTGTTGCCCAATAGTAAATGAAGCGTATGTGAAACACTATTGATATTTTTCGATTTACTTAACGCCTCCAGCCTTGTTTATGCCTATAGTGTTATTTAGATTCCATACCAGCGGCTTAGTGAACTTTCCCAATCACGGAATCGCTCAAGAAAGATTACGGCACAAACTGTCCCCTTTTCATAACTAGCCGTATGCATAGTAAGGCATAGACATTTTTTTTTTGGGGACGCCAAGCAGGCGAGATATAAGCGCCTTGGACGTAATAAACGCCTTAGATGAGATGATAGATGGGAAATCGTTAGCTTGAAAGAGCAGTAACTGCGTTTAAAATGACAATTCCAGGTGACTGAAGTGAAAGATTCACGCCCAAGCAGAAAGACGGGTGAACTGTCGTGTCGGAATACAGTGCGGCGCGGTGTGACCGCCAGAAGGCGGAATCTAACCAGTGGCGGCGATACTGACGGCAACGGTGAGGATCGGGCCGAGCGACAGGTGAAATTAAGACTTTTATTCGGATAATTGCTAACGACCTTGAGCAACCGCGACACGAGTCTTCCAGACAAGGAATTGTGGTCTTTTATAACTTATTTTAGTTGTACCTTATTGGTAAGAACTCCTAGTGCATTATTTATGGAATTATAATTATATATAGATATAATGTATCACGTTTTAAAAATGTGAAATGCCTGAGGATTTGTTGAACTTTTTGGCTTCATAACAATCTATATGTGTTATAGTGTGGGTTTCCTCAAGAGTTATCCGTGTCAAATACTTGTCGGAAGTTTGAGGCGGAAACACATTGTTAAAACGCGACGCAACGCGTGTTGAGTAGAATCAATTTGTGTTGTTTTCTATGACCAGAGTCACACTATCAACATCCAATGCGCCACCATACGCAGTACATTCTATCTACACATAGTCGCGTCGTGTTTTTAGTGTGTCGCGCACATTAAAAATCCCGCGACCATTTTAGGCATGGACTCGTATTATTGGGGAATATAATATAATTTCTAATTGTAATAGACGGTGACCTTTTTGACCAATTGTACCAAATCGTATCATATCATATCAGGTGTTCAAAATATCTCGGTAGATACCGTGCAATGTACATGGGTAGACAACTTTAGGATTTCTTATCTAATTTCGACGTTTTGTGGAAAGATTTTGTGAGACAGCTAGCAATATCTATTATAAAGACCTTTTTTTAATTGAAAGAGCTATACAACGGCAGTGGACTGTACGAGTTAAGCTAAATATTACACTTGAATCCTTGTAAAAAGACCTAGTTGAACGACCTCTACTGGTCGAAGACAATACTAGCGGTTGCCGCATGGTTTTCCCTGCGTAGTCCCATTCCCCTGGAGATACGGGAACGTTACTCGGGGAGGGTGTGCCTTCGCAGTAGTGGAAGAGTTTTTCAAATTGATTCAGTGGTTTTGGAGACTATTCAACGCAAGGAAACAACCATACAGGCAATTTAATCTTTCCTTCTTATAATATTAATATATATAATCCTGATTGAAACACTGAGGCACGGAATAACTTTTAGTAGTACGTACACAAGTTTTACTTCCTTGATCTTGATTAAAGCCAGTGCTAGAGAGTAATAACTATTTTGTGCTATCTTATAGGTATTTCTAAACATACCTACAAATCGCAAAAAAAATATCTATATACAGAGAAATTTAAGTAAAGATCGAAACATTTAGAAACTGGCTCCGAAACGGTCAGTCGACCCAATGTTTTGCGTGCCGCCATACGCGGTTTAGAAGTCTCCGTTCGGGCGATAATTATTGCTGTAGGTGTAGGCGAGTTTCAGAAGCCTGACCGAAGTGCATACGGTTGCAGTTCACCAGGGTTAGGTGGTATTCTCTAACTAGTTTAGTTTATCAGATTATTCAAGTTGCGTATTTCAGTCGACAAACTACACTACAAGAACGCCCTGTAAACTGTTAGCAAAAAAAAAAGGGTACATAGGTGTCTATTAGGCCTTAATTTTACGCTGTACACCGGCTGTAACATACTTCGTACCAGCAGTCTTAATACTGTAGTACCACTATGACAAAGAGGGATTTAGTACCACAAATAGCGTCAGGTTGTTGATTTCTTTTAATCCCGCTTCACGATGGACTAGTGTCCAGTCAAATGAGTATACTAAGACATAATGCCCTATAGGGATAATTTAAGACCAAATAAACTAAGTATAATTCTGATGCTTATTATGGTCATTTTGGTTACGCTAGAACAGATTCAGTCTTACTGGTTTACTTATGCAATATTTATAATTCCACTAAGACTGAAGAGAAGGTAAAACTGCCTTTTAACAGTTTATATGCACTTAGACCACTTAGGGCCATTTCGTTAGAGGTAAAGGCTAGAATTAAATGTATATCCTATATTCTAACAAAAGTTGACTGGTTCGCAAAATGAAAAAAAAGAACCCTGAACAGCTTACGTTATCAGAGTTCCTTGTAGAATCTTATAGTATCGTGGGACTGCTGCCTAGAAAGTATTGTAGCATCTGACAAAATGAGACTTGTTACATATTTATTTACCAAAATAATCCCAATGTAACATTATCTATTTACATTATAACTATCTAAACTAACCTAAATCTAAATAATGACATTGTACCCAAAGACTGGCAGCATTTTCCCTTTAAATAGTTATACCCATTGGTTTAGAGAGATGACTGCAGTCTGCCAGTCGACTCGACTAGGAGTTTTCTTTTTCATAATTTTTAACAAATATCGTTAATATTCTTATTCTGATAAAAATTAAAAAGCAAAACCTTCTAAAGTCTTAAATTTACCGTGACTATTGTAACACATAGAAACCAATGCTTAACTAAATGGTCGAGAGTTGGAACTTGTGGGGTTAGCCGCTCCTAGTAGTTTATTTTAGATAATTTGATTCAATTTAAAACTAGCTAAAGGTTAAGTTCACCAGCTTTTGCTGTGCAAAAGATGAGGCATTAACAGATGTAAATGGAATTGTAAATTTGAGTTACTTTAACAGTGTATTCAAATTTAACCTGTATCCTTCTGCGGAGTAATCTTGTATCTTACAAAATGTCCATAATAGCGATATTCTATAATTTAGATTACGCCCAAGAGTCTCTCTGCAAAAAGAGTAGGTAGGTACATAACATTATGAGAATAAAAAAATCATCAGAATCTTGTGGCTGCACCTCACAAGAAATATAGGTATCGTACCTTGCAGTTTCTTTTATTCAAATACAATTTCTAAAGTAATACCATACTATTTCTAAGTAATAAGTAGTCTAATAATTATATGTCTAGTTTTTTATCCTGTATTTGTGAAATAGGATGGTTTTACTTACCAAAAAGTTCCCAATAAATATTGCGAATTTATAACATGTACATCAACCATAAAAGAAAGTCTTTCTGGTTATCATAGTAGACTGCATAAGGTCAATGACACTTTATGGGTAGTTACCCAGTTAAACAGTGGTAGGTATACGCTCTTGCGACAGGCTACCAACCGAATTTGAAGGTATTGGTATGGTTAGATTAATCAGAGTATCTCAGTGATTGACTTAAGAATACTTATACATTTTGCATTGACACATTTTATGCGCATACCATGATTATTTTATATTATTATTATTATTTGACATAATTCGTACCTACTTCAGATTTATGTTTGCAAACATTTGACACGATTTATTATAGTATGATATGAAATTATTAATTATTGACATTATTACATGAATGAAACTATTATTACATTATAAGACACCAATATTTTTGTTATTATCATCTGAGATTTTTATTAATATTTAAAATGATTATCTAAAGTCATTATTATTTGCATGAAATTTATTAAAGTTAGTTTACAGTATCGGAATTTAATCTATTGATGTATTTATGACCTAAGTTACAATTTATTGATTAAAATTGTCGGCAATAATAAACACATTGTAACACTATCGAATTAGGGAAACCTGTAAGGATAGATGTTGATATAAAAAAAGGTAACTTCGAGAATGCCACAAGAGCTACCTTAAATACTATATTTATGTGTCCTTAGGGTTAAGGTATAGGTATATTGTGGCTTTATCACGTTGCCTGAAACGACGATTATTAAGGTTAAAAGAACTTTATTTCACATAAGAACAATAGTTCGCTTAAAATGAGACTAACAATTTAATTTACAAATATTATTTAAGTAATATTATTATGATGGTAGTATTAGATACCTAATGATTTTTTTATGAAAAATCACTCGCTTGTACTAGTTGTATTCCACTATTAAATATATTTTACACTAATTGCTGACACTTGTAATGATTTCTTTTGCTGGAAAAGGAAACCTGGAAGTGATCTGCAGACTCTGCTGGGTTTTAAAAAAGAGATCACTTTTTAGATTGTACATTTGTAAATAGTTTCAGCAGGCGATCTGCTCTGTGAACTGGTTACTTGTTGCCTTTGTTTTGTATTCTTGACGTTTCGCCAGACTCAAGTTCTCACTTATAGTTTTACAAAATAAATAATGATTGAGTTAATATTATAAGCCTATAGACTATAGACAGAGTAGATAGAAGATATAGAGAAGGTTTAGGTTTAATTAAACTTTAAGATTTTGATTTAGCATATTATGAAAAGCCGCATAAAGGTATTATTGTTATGTAAGTTATGTATAAAAATTTGAGATTAGTTTAATATACAGGTCCGAATGTTGTGATTACTGCGTGCTCCGGAGATAGCACGCTGTCTGATGGCCGAATGTTGTGATTTTTCTAAAACCATTCAGTTTTAAGTAGTAATTAGTAGTGTCCGACCGAAACTGGTTTTCCGGCCGAAACCGAAACCGAAACCGAACTTTCGGCCCCAGGGTCAGTTTCGGCCGAAACCGAAACCGAAACCGAAACTCACGTGTTCATATTGAAAAAAAAAACCAGCCAAGTGCGAGTCGGTTTCCGCACCCTTACAAAAATTACGATTCTTGTGTGAATGATTTTTTCTGATTTTAGGTAGGTAGGATTGTAGGTATTTTTTATTATCGGCATCAGAACAGGCTGAGGTGGTGGTGGCAGTGTCTCTTGACATCGCCAACGCCTTCAGCACCTTGCCCTGGAACTGCGTTTGGGAGGCGCTTATTTACCATGGAATGCCTCCATACCTCCGTCGAATTGTCGGGGCCTATCTTTCCGAGAGGGCCATAACTTACCCGAGCTGGCTAGGGCTGGGTCCACGAGATGTGTCGTTCGGTGTTCCATAGTGATCGGTCTTAGGACCGCTTCTGTTGAACATCGGTTACGATTGGGTGCTGCGTGTTCCGTTGCTCAGAGATGTCGGTGTAACGTGTTACGACGAGACCCTCATTACAGCGCGCGGAGCAACGCACCAGGACGCAGCCCTGAGGCCACCTGCGGGATCCAGCTTACATATAGGGGGCGTCAGTATCGGCATCGGGCTCTCAATGACGTATCTGGAGCTCGTACTCGATAACCGGTCGAACTTCGGATACCACTTCCGAAGTTTAGTCCCATAGCTGAGGGAGGGTGCATCAGCCGCACTCTTGCGGTTGTTGCCATATATCAGGAGACCCAACGCTCCTTTCAGGAGACTGTACTTAGGGCCAGGCTCCGCGTGATCCCACACGCGGAGCCTGGCCCTATACGGGGCCCCCGTATGGGCGGAGATCCTGATGGCCAACAATGCGGCTAGATTGCTTAGCCCGCAGAAGGCGACGGCTGTCAGGGTGATCTCAGTTGAGGCGGCATGTCTTTTAGCCGGGACCCTTTATGGGACCTGGAAGCAAGGGCCTTTGCATCATTGTTTAAAATGGCGCAAAGAGGCGCTGGAGCGGGGCCATAGGCCTCTTCCTATGAGCAGCTCATGCTCGTAAAAGAGACGGCGGGGAGGAAGCGGGACAGAACTCTGCCACCCGAGTTCCACAGTCTGCGGTGGCGCCCCATACTATCAGTCTCCATGACCGGAGGCCTGAGGATGGTGACGTGGCTGCTTACCGTCTTTACAGAAGCAGGCCTTAGACGATAGCATGACGTGAGAGATTCATCCAAGCCCCGCTCAAGAAGCGGGATAACAACTGAACAACCACCTAAAGACGTGACCACAATATGCATCATTCCGAGGGCATACTCGGGGTCCCAACCGTAGGCTGTTAGGTAGGATACGCGTGGTTTTTAGTCGGTAGGACTACTGTACAGTGAAAATTTTAGGCCTCTATCTGGTACGGTTCCAGCGATACAACCTCGTGACTAATAGACAGACGGACGGCTAGGCCTCATGTCTCGTTAATCCCGCAGCCGCTTTGAGCCCTCCGTGCGAGAGTTCCAAATACTTGACCGGTTATTTTTTCAATAGGTGCAACAAGTTCCACCAAGTGCCATCAATCAACGGTATAAATCTTCTCAAGTGTTCATTTCAAAAATATCTTCACCTAAAGATGACTTTCTTTTACGTGTGGAATTACTCATAGATGCTATTGCGAACTTCTACTGACTAAAACCACACGGTGCCCTGCTACTAGCTCTTGGCTGGTTTTGGTTACATTCTAGAAGTGTATAACTAAAACTGGCCGGACTAGCGCACTAAGGGTTAAAAGGGCAAAAAATCACGTTTGTTGTATGGGAGGCCCTCTTTAATATTATTAATTTGTCTATTTCTATTGTTTGTTGCTATAGCGGCAACAGAAATACATCATCTGTAAAAAAAACTGTCTAACTATCACGGTGAATGAGTTACAGCTTGCTGACAGACATACAGACGACCAACGAAGTTAACGGAACCGACAACAAAGGGGTAGGGTTATTTAATGTCCTTCGATCACCTTTTTAGGATTCCGTAATAATTGTATTATTATAACTATTGATTGGAAGTCCTTTGTAAATCTGTAAATCTTCGGTTAGTAACATATTAACTGGTAGGGCTGACCCCAACCACGTCACAAGCAGTGTCAGGCACTCAAAATTCATAAACACGTGAGTTTCGGCCCGGCCGAAAGTTTCGGCCCATTTTGGCCGAAACCGAAACTGCGGCCGAAACTCGATTTTTTGGCCGAAACTGGCCGAAACCGAAACCGAAACCGAAACTTCGGTCGGTCACTAGTAATAAGTTATTTTTGTGATGTCAACACCGCCTCATAGTAGAATGATTAGCCTGTACATAAAACATTAATTGATTATTCGAAAATAGTGGGTAGTTGATTTGACATAAAAATGTTCACTATGAGGTGGGAGTTGTTGAGAGGCGATAAAAAGTGAATATTCTGGAAAAAGAACACATTCTGTTTCCTGATCGAGTTCAGTAAAGTGCTAATTAGTTAAAGTAGAATATTTGTATTAATTAATAGTTAGTACTTAGTTGTGCAAGTAGTAGTTAAATTGTGAAAATAAAAATGTAAAGAATCTACAATCATAGGATTATTATTTCGTAATACCATTAAGTGGAATGTAGGAGTAGTATCTATTATTATACGAAGAACAGAAGAATAAATAGCTATGTAAAGGATATTGGAGTACCATTTCTCATCACTATGACCTACCACTTCAAGTGGTGTACAAAATATTTTATGTTGGGTATGGTTGGTTTAATGGACTAGACCTAGACATTATTTATTTATTTATTTAATTTACTATAGATACAAATAGGTACATTTTAATCGTTGTCCCACAAAACTGTTTATACTTACGTGAATAATTATTTTGATTCTCTGAGATGAAGTGATGATGACATTATTAATTATCTTATATATAAAATTCTCGTGTCACAGTTTTCGTTGCCATACTCCTCCGAAACGGCTTGACCGATTCTCATGAAATTTTGTGAGCATATTGAGTAGGTCTGAGAATCGGCCAATATCTATTTTTCATACCCCTAAGTGACCGTGAATAACATTCCCCGCGGGCGGAGCCGCGGGCTTCAGCTAGTATTTTATAAGATTCACTTGACATTATGTAATTATTATGACATTTAATTCTTCGTGCCTAATAAAATGCAATGTCTTTGACATTCCAGTTGATCCAAGGGCTTAGTTTTTTAGTAAATTGTACATGTTTTTATAATTAAGAATGTGAAAATTGTAATTTATTATTTATTTATTCTTTGTACTAATTTCGACACAATGAAAATTGTTTATGAAACTTAAATATATATTTATTATTTAAAAATCAATCAAAATAAAACTTATGTCCTAAATTAATAAAAAAAAACAAAACGTAACTATACCTAATTAATAACTAAAACTACACAGTTCCCTTTGAGAAAGGAACCTGGTCCGGTATTAATTACTACTGAACGTCCCACCCCCGACCATACCCGGCGCAAAGGTGCCCAAAACACTCGCACGCGGCAGCATTGCCGCGCTGAATAGCGATGGCTATCCTTTGCACCAGGTATGACCGGGCGTGGCGGTCATGAGTCCTGTCTTGTAGTCTACGGCCGATTTCCGAAACCAAGGCTTTAGCATCGGCTCCCCAACAACCCATCGTTTCTTTCAACGACCTCAGCCGTCACCAATGCACGCCGGATCAACTCATTCAGGGCATGGTGACGCGAATGCCTGCCCGTGCAGCGACGACAACTCAAGGCATGATGACCATCGCTCCCGACCATAGCACCGCAGATGCATACGTGAGGTTCGCACAGTCTGCAGCCCAAACGGAGAGCCACGGCCACCCGCAAAGAGTCGTCGTCCAGCAAAGTACCCAGGTGGGGCGACGGAAGTGCTCGCAGCCAAGCACCAGACTCAGGCTGTGCCACAGCGCGCAATCTGGCGAGGTCTACCCCTGCAGCACCATCTATCAACATATAGTAATTTTGCTTGGCAAGGACATCACACCACGCACGCTGGACCTGAGGAGTACTCGGGCACGACGCTCCCGGAGCGAGAGCGGACCATGCAGTGACCGCCCCAGACACATAAGGCAAACTGAGTCCGCCGCCATTCGACTTGAGAATAGTAGCAACGAGCCCCGCCACCCCATGCGCCGACGCAATAAATGCCGGCAAGCCCACATCCCGAGCACGCCGTATCCCGAGACCACCATACCGGACCGGAGAGGCTGCCTGGAGCCACTGTAACTCATTGAGGGAGACGTTGAGTATTGACTCAACTGCTCTCCTCAACGAGTCATCGAAAAGTTGGACCTCTTCACTACACAGCCATGTAGGTGCGGTCCGCAAAAGGTAATTTATTTTAGGCAGCGCAAAGCACATACGCAACAAAATCATGGCGACATGTGCCGACAAAGCGCCAAGACGCTGCTGAGCGGTAAGAAGTAGTTGCCTCCGGGAAGCTATTGCTTCCGGAACGGCACTGAGGAAGATAGGAGAGCCTAAAAGAAAAAAAGAATTTGAGGAAAGGGATTTCAGGCCAGGTAAAAGCTCACAAAAGCCAGCGAAGTGGGAGTTAACTTCCATGCTACAAGGAAAGAATTCACACTTCGAGGGGTTGACGTCCAGACCGAGTGCCCTAAGTCGAGGTATGAGTAAACTGACCATACGTCCCGTTTTGAACGGGACTGTCCCTTTTTTCGGTCACCTGTCCCGTTGTCCCCAAGCAAAGCGTCGGGACGCTAAATTGTCCCGTTTTCAGAAACCTGGCAAAAAAATTTCAATTTCGAAGGTTTCCCGGGATGCAAGCGCTATCGTTTACTTAGCCACACGCATACACACAGACTTGTTTGTGCCTATTTTTTTTGTTTCGGCGTAATGTGATAAACTGATAACTAAGTTTTCTATTTTTGGACATATTGAATAACACCATTCTATTTTTGGAATTTCTATTTTGCATAGAGAAATGTTCCAAATTATAAAAATGTTTTTTTGAGGATCCTACAACAGAATTCTGTATGCGATCAGTCAGCAAGTTTTCTCCGAGCTGTATCGAAGGTTGGATTGTGTCGGAAATTTAGGCTGCAATAGAAATTCATCATCATAAAGACATTTTTTTTGCTTACGCGCCGTCATCCCAGCCAGCTGGGACGGCGTATGGGACAGGGAGTCCCAGAAAAGGACAGTTCTACCCACTTAACCCCGAGGTGTTCCTCCTCGCACTGTAACTGGGTCGATGAATATCAAGAGGACTGTTCACATCGACCCGGCTAGGAGCACCTCGTTAATTCGGGGCTTTCCTTGGGGGAGCCAGATGGGCGGCATCCCACAGCTCCCTAAGAAGCTGAAGACCACGTCCACACAGCGAGGCAGAGCCGCGCCGCACCCGTAAGCAATGTTCCAGGGTGCACCAGCAAAGTTCGGTTTCCACTCCTCCCGGCGCTGATGCGTATACGAGTGTATAGCCCGAAGGGATAGGAAACCGTACCCCCTTGTGAATACAATGTGGCTCGGAAACAGATCTTCCATTTAGTGTGCGTAATTTCATAGAAGTGAGAAGACCAGAACTTCTCAAAAAATCATAAACATGTGTGTCGGTGGCCAATAATGCTGGGTCGCTGAGTAGGGTGTTTTTGGGGATTCTGGAATCATTTCGTCCTCGCTTTCGCTCGAACTGCATGATTCCAGAATCCCCAAAAAATTTTTAGCTACCTTTACTATCATGATTTGTGTGATCTGATGCAGTTATTTTTTTTTTTTTTTTTTTTTTTTTATCTAATGATGAGCTACAACAATAGCATATCATATAAATTACAATCTAGCCATAAGACTAATAAGTAATTAATCTTTAACCTAAACTGCTAATATAGAGTAAATTGTAAGAATGTGTCCATTAACACTTTTCTTAATGTCTCTATTAAGGGGAAGTCACTTAGTTCATATTGTGTTCTTTATTACAAGTTGCACTTATTACACTATGTCACACTGACACTTCACTAAACTAATTCAAAGGGTTTTGTCCTTTTTAGTCTTCTCACTAAATCTGTGTGGTCAAGGAGTTGGATAGCCTCGACATTCACATGATGATGAAGTCTTTTTTGATGAGCTTCGGCGTACTTTTGCACTACATTAGCTACGAGGTCCACTTTAAGGTCCCTATGGAGGTCGTCATTTCTAATGTACCAAGGCGCATTTACGATACCCCTCAGTACTTTATTTTGGAATTTTTGTATAATCTGGATGTTGCTTGGTTTGGTACAGCCCCATAGCTGTATTCCATAAGTCCACGCTGGCATAAGGACTTGTTTATACAATAGTAATTTGTTTTGCACTGACAGCGAAGAATGTTTGCCTAGGAGCCAGTACATATTTTTGTAGCGAAGCTGTAGCTCGCTGCGTTTCTTTTTAACGTGAGCCTTCCAACGGAGCTTAGCATCTAGAGTCATGCCTAGATACTTGGCTGTATTCTCGTAGGGAATAATCGTATTATTTAAATATACTGCATGATAGTTGGATCTTTTATTTGTGAAGTCTATGTGAACTGATTTAGCTTCATTCAATTTAATTTTCCACTTTTTCGTCCAGTCGTATACGATGTTGACTGCATTTTGAACCTTTTCCACGGCATCTGCATGAGTAACACCTGTGGCCATAATGGCTGTGTCATCTGCAAATGTTGCAATGGTATGGTTTTCTAATACCGGGATATCGCAGGTGTATAATAGGTACAGGACCGGACCTAATACACTTCCCTGGGGCACTCCAGCTTTTATTTCCCTTAATTCTGAGTATGCATCATCTTGTCGAATTCTGAACATTCTTTGAGTCAAGTAAGACTTTATGATGACAGTGAATTGTTTTGGGAGCATATGTTCGAGTTTTAGTGTAAGACCTTCATGCCAAACTTTATCGAAAGCTTGAGCTACGTCTAGGAAGACTGTAGAACACACTTTCTTGTCTTCTAATGCTTTCTCAATGATATTAGTGATACGGTGTACTTGGTCGATTGTAGAATGATTTTGTCTAAATCCAAATTGATAGTTGGGGATTAGGTTACGTTCTTCTATAATGGGCTTTAATCGTTTCAGGAACAGCTTTTCAAATAGTTTTGACATTATTGGTAGTAGGGAAATAGGTCTATATGAAGTAGTTTCATGGGGTGGTTTGCCAGGTTTAAGTATCATTATAACTTCGGCCACTTTCCACACATCAGGAACATGTTTTAGTCTAAATGAGGCATTAATAATTGTGGTAAGTTTAATAATCGCTTTACGTGGTAGGTTGCGCAAAACTTCTGCCGTAATTAGGTCATAGCCAGGGGCTTTGTTTGTATTTAGGCGTTTTATTTCAATGAACACCTCTCTCGGTGTAACAAATCTAATTTCTAACTCATCGCTTGATGTCGCGTCCGAAGGTATGTTTTCGGAGGTTTCATCGTTTGGTCGGAAAATTTGCTCTAAGTGATGTGCAAATCTGGCTGCTTTCTGTTCATTATTTACAGCCCAACCGCCATTGGTATCTTTAATGGGGGGGATCTGTATAGTAGGCTTTTTGGAACGTTTTGTACATTTCCATAGGGAATAATTTGTCGTGCGATCACTTGTTAATTGACTTAGGTAACTATTCACCGTATTATTGTGAAAATTTTGAATTTCTCTTCTGAGCCTTTTAGTAATGTTGTTTAGTTCAGTTTTGTCAGGGGGAAATCTGGTTCTTTGCCATTTTTTTCGCAATATACGTTTTTCAGCTATAATATTTCTAATATTCATAGGATAACAGTTATTTTTAATTCTTCGCCTAATTTCCGGTGTATTACGCCAGGCACATTTTTGTATATCCGTTATGAATTTTGACACATCAAGTTCTAGTTGTTGCGGATTTTTTAGCGGTACTTTTAGGTTAATAGCTTCTTCTAATTCGCACCTGAAGCTATCCCAGTCTGTATTTTTATTGACTATAGAGGGCTTGCTTTCTTTTTGGATAAGAGTTTCACCTATGGTCAGTAATATGGGTGAATGGTCTGAACTCATGTCAAAACCTTCTTCAATTTGTAAAACGCCGGACGAAAAATTTTTGTAGATGAAAAAATCTATTAAATCTGGTAATTTCCCTTTTTCAGTAGGCCAATAGGTAGGTTTACCTGTTGATATAACATTACAGTTCATTTCTCTGATAGCACAAAGTAACTGTTTGCCTTTAGAGTTCGTTAATCTCGATCCCCAGTGTATATTTTTGGCATTAAAATCGCCACCAAGGATAAATCTGTTACCAAGACTTTTAAAAAGAGTTTTGTACTGCTCTGCTTTTAAACTATGCCTTGGTGGGCAGTATATAGCAGAAATTGTAATGGGGTATCGCTTAGTTTTAATAGTAACAGCTATAGCTTGTATAAATTGTTCTTCACATTTATGTTCTACATAATGACTAATAGTATCCTTAATAATAATGGTACTACCACCTCTTGCAGTGTTGTTGGGGTGCAACGAATGATAACTTTTATAGCCCTTAATTCTAATATATGATTCTCTGGTAAAATGTGACTCAGATATCAGACATATGTCTATATTTTCTGTAATTAGGACTGCCTGCAACTCATTTTGATGCTTCAGGAGTCCATTTGCATTCCATGCCATAATTTTGATTGAAAACAACATTTTTATTTTCTATAAGTGTTTAATTCAAGTTTCTTTAACCTTTCATCAAACGATGTCATTAGGCTAAGAATTTGATTAATTTTATCGTCATTATTAGAACTTACTAGATGTTGTTGATTTGTTGACAACAGCTGTTGTTGTGGTGGCTGAGGTTGCAAGTGAATGTCCTTAGTCATTTGTGCGTACGATACAGTTTTTGTGACCCGCTTTTCGGGATTTGCTTTTATGCCAGTACGTTCACTAGACATCTTAGTGGTTATCATAGATGTTTTTGACTTTACTGACTTATTTTTAATTTTTTGTAGCTCTTTAGCTACCATACACCCTCTATAGTTAGAAGGATGTGGTTCCCCACAGTGTACACACTTTGGCTTTACCTCTGCGGGTTTCCGGCAGTCTTTCGTTAGGTGTTTACCCGTGCATTTGACGCATTTAGGTTCTCGGGAGCAGTATTTTTGAGTGTGGCCATAGGCTTGACATCTCTTACACTGTGGAATGAGTTTTGAGGTTTTCAAAGGCTCTATGTCCACCTTGCAACTCAGTATTGAATGAATACCGTAAATTCTGTCAATGCTTTCTTCTTTATCAAATGAAAGCAGAAAGATATTAAGAGGCTCTTTAGTCCTCCAACTCAGTTTGTTAACCGCGTCCTGAATTTTAAGACCTTTGCCTTTCAGATCCGCGATAATTCTGTCCGGTAAACAAGACGAGTGTAATTTTTTTGCTACGACTCTTATGGGTCTGTCCTGTTTGTTTTCATAGGAGTACCACAGACAATTATTTTGAAGTAGGGTCTTAGTAATGGACCTATAAGAATCTTCGTTTTTGGCGTTTATTTTTATACATTCACCGCTCATCATTTTCACGATAAAAGAATCGATTGCAGTATCTGCTGACAGCAGATCATAGAACATTTGGTAGTTCTTGACATTTTCCACAACTATGGGTGGTGGTTGTGGAGGTTTTTTGGTCTTCTGTGCTTTTTCGGTGGAGCAGATCGCTCCTTGGGATGGTGGTGGGGAGGGTGTCAAGTTCAATTTCCTTTTTTTACGATTTTTTACACGTACCCACTCGGTTTCTTTAGCGAGTTCTTCCTCGTCGGTCTCATATTGGACCGCTTGAGTGGAACTTTCTGTGATTTCAACAGTTTTGTTGTTAGTATTTTCAGGGGGTTGCTCCTGGTCAAAGTTCATTTTACTTTGAAGATTCTCTATTTGACATCTAAGGTCATTTACTAACTCTTGCAGTTTTTCTCTCTCTTCTTTCTCTTTGACATAATAGTCGTATATGATACGCTCTGTCTCTGTTGTAATATTTACTTTTGTAGAAGTCATTGTTAGATATTTAAAATAGCTTCGCCTTAATTGCTAATTACTTACATATGTAATGAATCATTACGATCGGTAACTAGGTCATCGCTACGGCCGCGTACGACTCAACGTGACAGAATCGATTGTTGATGCAGTTAGCAACATTTTATGAGAGAGTTAGAGTATACAGAGAGATATTCAATAACTAGCAATGTCCTTCCTTATTTAGCAAAATAAATAAAAAGTTAATAAATATTCACGGACATTTTACACAACGCTATCTGATCCCAAAGTAATCTAGGAATAACTTGCTTGTGTTATGGGTATCAGACCACGGATATAAATACTTATATACTTATAAATACATACATTTTATACATAGAAACACCCAGACTCTTGAGACAAACATTTATGGGTCACACCAATATTTGTCTCCGGCGGGAATCGAACCCACGATCTCCAGCGCCGCAGCGGCGCAGGAGGCAGTCATGACTTTACTTTTTTAATGAATTTTACTTTTGTCTCAGCATATAATATCTAATTATAATATTAATTTATACACAATATAAGCTTAAGCCCTTTATAACGAATTCTAAAGAAATTATTATTTTCACTATAATTAGGTATTAAAATTGCATTATATTGGTCATGACATATTATTTTTACAATATGAAGACCGCATAATCGTTTTTCTACTATTATGACTTGTACTCTATCTCCCATATTCAATGTCATGGTACCAATTTTTTATTTATGTATCTATCTACTATGTAGTAGTAAAATTGTATTATCAAACTGATACCATGTAAGATAAATACTTAAAAAGACTACCTGTCACGCTCCTGCATTAATGAGTTGTGTGACTGATTTTATTTATAATTTTTTTAATATTATGTATTTTCCAAATGGATCATCATCATCATCACCTCGGCGGGTTGACACCCACTTCTGTTCATAGGTCTCATATATTATATTATTTAATGAACGTATTATTATGAGATGGTCACTTAGCTAAATGTTTTTAATATTTACAATTATTATTTTACTAAGTAATATTGCTACTTAATAATGGTGTTGGATTAATTCATTACCCAAATTGGATTACGGCAAATGCTGAATAATAATAGCAGAGATTTTGGGGACTTTAAGTATAGACAATTATAAAGTTCAATTTATATTGGTTTTTGCTTTGAGAATCTAAAGAGACTACATAAACATGACACTCAAAAGATGTGCAATAGATCAGTAAAGTACATGCGATTTCCTTTTTAGAATTTCGTCTCAGGTATCCACAGAATCGTGGTGCCGCGCGCCGCTAACCAAATATGGAATCTAAGCCTGTGTTCACAGTAATATACATGACTCATACAATAGTGATTTAATAACATATATATTTTATTAGTACTTAAGATCGAAATTTCAATGTATCTTCAACGAAGCGTCTACATCTGACTTTGTGCTATTTAATGTAATCGCTACCTTAATTTATGACAGTATTTAATTGATTGTTGATTGAGGAGTGCATCCAGAAACTAAGTGACATCGACGAAGTGTTAAGTGAAATATTTGTGTTTGAGAGTTAAGATCCTGGGCAATAAGTATGTATGTATTTCCTTTTTTTTATGTGATTATTATTTATTAATATTTAATAATTTATTTTAAAAAATTAAAAAATAGAATATGCGAGTTATTACAGGACTTCTTTTCTTACACAGAATCATCTAGCCCATACTAAGCTAATACGTTTGTGCTATGGGATCTAGACTTTTGATACTGACCAATAACTGTACTGTTTCCCCTAATAAAAGTCTTTATTTCAGAGTACATTTAGCAGTTTACATAAGTAACTATAATTCTAACCAAATAAATATTAAAATTACAGGTCACTTCACAATCCTTTTGACTCTGACGCAGAGCTTGCTGTGCAACCAAGCACCAGCACTCACAATAAATCAAAAGCAATAAAAAGAAAATCCCGCACCAGCCTTCAAAAGCCTAACCCGAAGAAAAAAGTGCCAATTCGTGATGATGTATCTGATGATTCGGAAACTGAACCAGCACCAGTAACTGCTCGAAAAAAGCACACCGTATTTTCAGATTCTGAGGTAAGACATAAATATATCACTCTCACTTTTTACAGTTTCACAAAGATTTTTAATATAGTAAGTCCTTGTTTATTATTATTATTTTATTTATGATTGAATTGTGTCAATCTAGATAAATATTTCATACAATTGTAACGGTATTCACAAAATCTATAAAGCAAACTTACTGATTTTGTACTAGTGTAATAGCATGATCTAGTCAAGTAATCATATAATACTAATTTGGCTTTCATATTACCTATATTATCTCATTTGAACATGAAATTCTTAACAACCATCTGATTTTACTTTTGATATTTACTTACCGAAAGTTTATTGTTTAATAGAGTTAGACAGACTTATAAACTAGCAACATAATAATGTGTAGTGTTTTGTTTATGTTAGTTTTATACCACAGTAATATGCCCTAGACTTCATGAACAGTAAGAAACTGATTTAGGTAAAAAAAGATGATGCTATGTTATGTACAATTTGCTAAATCAATAAATTTGCATTTTGCAGGGTGACGAAGAGCCACCTGTGAGAGCAGCTGCCCTAAGAAGTTATCTGGCGAGGCGAGTCGGTTCTGGGTACACTCTACAGCGGGACCCAACGCGGAACGGTAAATTTTATATAGAGCTGCGTGTATACAATAGTAAAGAAGCAGAGACGCTTGCTGCTGATCGGTGGAAGCGAGCGCTTTACACACTCCGCTCGTCACACAATGACAATGACCCAGTGTGGAAGGCTCTCACTGGTTTAGTGAGCGCTGCTAAACAAGAATACGCAAAAATTAAGCCAATTTTATATCCATCTAATATTTTTTAACAATTTGATATTATTTAATAATGTTATTTAATGAACCTCATTTCTAGGTATTACATAATTTTAAATGTGCTCTAGATTAGAATAACAAAACATATTTTTAGTATATTGAGCGCTGCTAAACAGGAATATTCAAAAGTAAACCCCATTTTATATCCCTCAAATATTTTTTCAATAGTTTTTTTAATATTTTATAATTAACAATTATAAATGTGCTCTAGATTTAGATTGACTACCTATTTTTAATATATTAATATATTAAGGTGTTTTCATTCCTTACAGGACATGCCAAAAATTCGAATATTCTATAAACTCTGAAATTCAAATATTTGAAAATATTTATAGAAATACCTAGTTAACCAAAAATGATGAAACTTTGATATTGTCACATTATTTTTAATAATAAAAATCTAATATTACTCAAAATCAAGAAAGTATTTGATTTAAAGATTTAATATTTTATAATTAACAATTATAAATGTGCTCTAGATTTATATTGACTACCTAATTTTAATATATTAATATATTAAGGTGTTTTCATTCCTTACAGGACATGCCAAAAATTCGAATATTCTATAAACTCTGAAATTCAAATATTTGAAAATATTTATAGAAATACCTAGTTAACCAAAAATGATGAAACTTTGATATTGTCACATTATTTTTAATAATAAAAATCTAATATTACTCAAAATCAAGAAAGTATTTGATTTAAAGATTTAATATTTTATAATTAACAATTATAAATGTGCTCTAGATTTAGATTGACTACCTATTTTTAATATATTAATATATTAAGGTGTTTTCATTCCTTACAGGACATGCCAAAAATTCGAATATTCTATAAACTCTGAAATTCAAATATTTGAAAATATTTATAGAAATACCTAGTTAACCAAAAATGATGAAACTTTGATATTGTCACATTACTTTTAATAATAAAAATCTAATATTACTCAAAATCAAGAAAGTATTTAATCTAAATGTTGAATATTTACTGATTATTTTATTTTGTTTTCTTATATAATCTCAGTATTCAGAATTAAGTTTCATTTGATCATTTGTTTTTACTTTATAACATTTTTCTGTCATACAGGTTCTATACCAAAAAAAAAAATAAAAACTGACATTCTAACATTGCTTGAATTCTAGATATACTTATTAAATATTTGGCTTTTCATTATTTATTATTTCATATGATATTAATTTAATTAAATACTACTATTTTTCTACTTTATGATATACGGTGCTAAACCTTGCCTTACAGGTGATACCAAAAATTTATAAACTCTGAAATTCAAATATTGAAATACTGAATATTTATAGTAATAATTTCAATTTAATGATTTATTGCTTTTCATTTCATTCCTATTTGAATATTACATAAATTATGAATAATTCTATGCTTAAAAATTAAGTATTACCTTTCTGATTGATTATATATACCAAGAACTCTGATAAACTCGAATTGAATTTACAATTTTTATTTAACTGATTTTATCTAAAGCCAAAGTTTCATATAATATAGACCTGCAATAAAAACATATTTTGATATTACGAAAATGAGATTCTGCCATGATTGTCAGCTATATGTCTCAAAGTCAAAGTATTCATCACATAAGAAAAGTAAGAAACATAAAACAAATTGCTTACTTCATACTGAATTTGAAAATGTACTGTTGATAGCCAGTGCTTTTAAAGACAGAATAGCTAGTTACAAAATAAATCCACAAACTACTGATATCATAACACCTGATTTTTTTTTATCTAGCATATTCACCACTATTTTTAATTTATTGACACCATTATTACAAAAACATAAATCTATGAAGATAAACTTTGAACTTTTTGTGTTATATTTATTGCCTAAAAATGATGAACTGTCTCTGAAGTCTTTTAATACTAAATACTGTATATTAAATCAGAGTACAGAAATTATAACAATTTATAAACAATGCATTGAACGATTAGTATCTAAATGTTTAGAGTTTGAATTATCAGATTCTGGTTGGACCATAGATAAAATTAGTCATTTGGAGATGAACATTGCTAAATATAATCCTTTAAGAGCCGGAAGCTACATTGCTTTACCCTCAAGAATTAATAAAATAAAGGCTTGTCTTAATATTCACAATATGGACAATCATTGCTTTCTTTGGTGTATCATTGCTCATATGTATCCAGCTAAAAATAATCCCAATAGAATTTCATCATATCCACATTATTCAAAAATTTTGAATACTAATGGCATGTCATTTCCTCCAACGTTTGAAGATATAAAACGTTTTGAAAAACAGAATTGTAATATAAGTATCAATATTTACGGCTTAGAAAAAAACAATACTATTACTGGTCCGTTATATAAAACTAAAGTTCGAAAGTTAACCCATGTGAACTTACTATTTATTACTAAGGATAATAAGAATCATTTCTGCTTGATTAAAAACCTTGAAAAAGTTGTTCGAAGTCAACTGACAAAACATAAATCTAAGATTCATCTGTGTGAAGAATGTTTTTTGTATTTTAATACGTTGGAAAAACTAAACAATCATAAATGCGGTAGATTGCAAACTACACTTCCCCCAGAAAACAGTAAACTTAAATTCTCAAATTATAAAAAAACACAAAGAGTCCCATCCCAATAGTCATTTACGGAGACTTTGACAACTTATTAAGAGAATATTCTGATAAAAGCAAAAGTCAATACAGTGAAAACATTCAAATCCATGAAGCCACTTGCTTTGCTTATTACATATGTTGTGAATCTAACCCTGAATTAAATAATTTAATATCATACCGAGGTCCAAATTGTTCAAAAAAATTTGTTGAGTCAATTATAAATGATTGCCGAAGGTTATATCAAATTTTGATAATGCATAGAAATATGTTACCATTAACTCCTGAAGAATATATTTCTTTTAAGACTGCAGAGAAATGTCATATCTGTAGAAAAGAATTTGTCCTCGATGATCATATTGTTCGTGATCATGATCATTTCACTGGTAAATATCGAGGGCCAGCTCATAACAAATGTAATTTAGAATTTCAAATGTGCAAATTTATTCCAGTAATATTTCATAATCTTTCTGGATATGATTGCCATTTATTTATTAATGAAATTTCCTCAGTATGTGGTTACATTAATTTGATTCCAAAAAACAAAGAAAAATATATATCTTTTAGTAAATTTGTACAGCTGGATTCCAGAAATACAGTACAGTTAAAATTTATTGACTCTTTTAATTTTTTAAGTTCTAGTTTGGATAATCTTGCAAAAACATTGAATGTAGCAGACTTTAAGCATTTGAAATCATTTTTCACGGATGAAAATTTATTTACACTATGCCTAAAAAAAGGGATATACTGCTATGAATATATAGATTCTTGGAAAAAATATGATGAAACACAATTACCAGATCGAAATAAATTTTATAGTAGACTTACATCAGAAACCGTGTCGATAGAAGATTATGAGCATGCATTAACTGTTTGGAATAAATTTGATATAAATAATCTAGGAGAATATACTGATTTATACCTAAAATGTGATGTGTTGTTACTATGTGATATTTTCGAAAAATTTAGATCTATGAGTTTAAAGCACTATGGACTAGATCCCTGTCACTATGTTTCATCTCCATCATTAAGTTGGGATGCTATGTTATTAGTTACCAAAGTTGAATTGGATTTATTATCTGATATAGAAATGTATGAAATGATTGAAAGTGGTATCAGAGGAGGTTTAGCTCAATGCTCATTAAGATATGCCAAAGCTAACAACAAATATCTGCCTAACTATAATGATCAACAACCAGATACTTTTTTAGCCTACTTAGATTGTGTTAATTTATATGGTTATGCTATGATGCAAAGATTACCAGTCGGAAATTTTCGATTCTTAACCGATAATGAAATAACAAAATTTGATATAAACACTATTTCATCTTATAGTAATGAAGGTTATATACTTGAAGTAGATATTCATTATCCTTCCGCTATACATGATGAGCATTCTGATCTACCATTTGCAGCGGAAAAAATAATTCCTCCTATGACATGTTGCAATAAAACTAGTAAATTAATTGCTAATCTTTATGATAAGTATAAATATGTTATACATTATATTCATTTGCAAGAGTGTTTGAAAAATGGTATTATAATTTTAAAAATTCATAGAATTCTTTCGTTTACACAAAAGCAGATTTTGGAACCATATATATCATTAAATACTTCTCTTAGACAGAAAGCTACATCTGATTTTGAAAAAGATTTCTTTAAAAAACAAAATAATTCAATATTTGGGAAAACTATCGAAAATAAAAGAAAGCAAGTCGATGTTAAGTTAGTTAATGTATGGAAAGATGAGGTAAATAAAACTAAGAAGATTGATGGTGCTGAAAAATATATAAGCGCTCCAAATTTTAAAAACCTTGCTGTAATTTCCGAAAATCTTGTTGCCGTACAATTACAACCGGCAAAAGTAGTTTTGGATCGACCGATATACATGGGTTTTACGATATTAGAACAAGCAAAGAGTCATTTATATAATTTTCACTATTCGGTAATGAAAAGAATATTCCAAAATAAAATACAATTATGCTATAGGCCTCTTGGACAACTCTGGTGGCGCCGCGTTGTGGCCGATTTAGGCAACACGCGAACGTTAGAGTGCGGTCAGCTGTACGGTTTACGTTTGTAATTCTCTCAAAAACGTTCAAAAGTGGTCTCTCAAAATACGAAAAATGGGTGGTACGAGATGCTGTTGTGTTGTGGGGTGCAAGAATTCCCAATCTCGGAATCGGGAATTGACTTTTATTCGTTTCCGAGACGAAATTGGGAAATTAAAAAAGAGATGAGTGGATAAAAGCCGTCAGAACAATTATAAGTATAAATATTATAACGATTTGATAATCATAACGTATCGAACATAAACAAACGTATGTTTGAAGTAAAACTTCTTTAGGCGCGACTAGCGAGTAGGTAGGTATATCAAAACAAACATGCACAATGTTAATCATGTTAAATTTTTAATCTCGCATGGACATTTTTAGAGAATCACGTGCAAGTTATTTTTAGGGTTCCGTAGCCAAATGGCAAAAACGGAACCCTTATAGATTCGTCATGTCTGTTTGTCTGTCTGTCTGTCCGTCCGTATGTCACAGTCATTTTCCTCCGAAACTATAAGGCCTATGCTGTTGAAACTTGGTAAGTAGATGTATTCTGTGAACCGCATCACAATTTTTAGATAAAACTAGAAAAAACGCAGATCATTTTGGGGGTCCCCATACTCAGAACTGAAACTCAAAAATTTTTTTTTCATCAAACCCATACATGTGGTGTATCTATAGATAGGTCTTTAAAAATGCTATTGAGGTTTATAACATATTTTTTTCTAAAGTGAATAGTTTGCGCAAGCGACACTTTCCAAAGGGGAAAAATGTGCCCCCCCCCCCTCTAACTTCTAAACTAAGAGAATGATAAATCTAAAAAAATATATGATGTACGTTGCCATAAAATCTACCCACGAAAATTAGTTTGAATGAGATCGAATTACTTAGTAGTTTTTTCTTAATACTTCATAAACCGCAATTTTCGCCTAGAAAAATCACTACCACTGCGAACGTGGTAAAACATCAATGAAAGTTACAACGAACTACAAGAAGTTTTATATTATGTAATTTGCTGCTACGGAACCCTTCATGGGCGAGTCCAGTTTTATTATCTATAATTTATTATACTTAGATAAAAAACGATTAAATAAAAAATAACTAAATGAATAAAATCATTATTGATTCGATATTTCATGCTTATTCTTATGAAATAGTCTTCACCAATGACTTTATATTACTAATTTAACATTAATAATGCAAGAAATGTTAATGTTCCTTTATACCGATATGAAAAATGCAGTTTACAGATAATATAATTTCAATGACCAATACTTATTTCTTCATTATTTATATTTCTTTGATAAGAGGAGATACATCTTCATTTTCCATTTCTGCTTTGCATGTAGGTATATGGTTGAAAAGTTGCTGTAAATAGATTTTTCAGATTCAATTAATAGTTGAATATTTTTTTTTTTTTATACCACTGTGAATAACAATTATTATTCAACTATTAATTGATTTAATAATTATTACATAGATACCTCTACTTTCACATCGTACGGTGGATTATTGACTCTCGTCTGTGGTATTACTTTTCCACTGATGATTTGTTTTCCACTAGCTGCATCATGAATTTTGACCGCGACCTCCTGAACATGATGGCTTTGGAATAATTTATGCCCTATAATTCATAAATAATTTGATTTGATCATCGTGTTATACTAGTGATACGACAATCCTACAAATATATACGTAGAAAAAATTACAATGAAATTGAAAGAATATCTCATTGTTTCGTGTATTTACTTACCTTTCGACACAGATTTTTCGCGAAAGAATTCTGCATAAATATTCTGGAATCCACACTTGATTATAGTTTGGCTCATAAATCTTATAAAAAGAATTTCTTATTATGTTAAACAAAACAATAATCTCAAATTTGTAGCGACATACATGCGAATCATATGTTCACTGTTATGTCAAGAACGACCTCGAGTTGTCGCCGCTAACCGACAGTTGGCGCTGCCGTAGCTTCGGCACGATATCCAAGAGGCCTATACTGATACAGATAGTTTGTTATATTATATACAAACCAAAGATTTCTATGAAGATATGAAAAATAATATTCAATATTTTGACACAAGTAATTTTAAAATTAATAATATTTATGGCATCCCACATTCTAATAAACAGATACCTGGTTTCTTTAAGGATGAAATGGGTGGAGATGTTATATCAGAGTTTATTGGTTTGAGAGCTAAGTTGTATTGTATTAATACTCTGAGTGATATAATTAAAAAAGCTAAAGGTGTAAAAAAATCTGTTTCAAAAAAAATTACTGTACATAAATATAAAAGAGCATTAAATTGTAATACCAATTTTCGATACCCTATGTTTGTTATAAGGTCTAAAAATCATAAACTGTATACTCAAAGAATCAATAAAGTAGTGCTTGATGGAAATGATGATAAACGTCAAATCAAAACAAACAATGCTTCTACGTTACCATGGGGTCATGATAGCACAATATTATAATCTGAAGATGTTATTACTATATTCATTGTATCATATTATTTTTCTAGTAAGAATTATAAATTAAGACTATTATGTTTTTTCATAACGAAATAAATATATTGTATGCAGCTATTTTGTTTAATTATGTTCCCTACTGAAAAATGAAAGGTTTATGTCAGCATAAACCATACCCATACTAATTTAATACGAGTAAGTATGTGATAAATACAGTAATATTCACCTAGTTTTTCTTTTTAGTAGAAAAGAAGAAAATAATACTTTATTCCCAAACCATAACTGCCTTGACTATTAGACTGCTTCGATGGTGTAGTCTTAGTGTATTGGACTGTTGTACTGAAGTCTTGTGTTCGAGTCCCAGGTCAGAGCAAATATTTATGTGTACATGCTGATCAATAGATGAGGCAGCAGGGTATTACCTCCATCCTCCACCAGACAGCAGTCACCGCCTCTCTCTGGGAATAAAAGCGGACTCCAGAGTCCTAAGTAGAGACTTTGGATGCAACCGAGACAACGGTAAGATGAGAACATACATATGGTCACGCCTTTATCCCCGAAGGGGTAGGCAGAGGCATATTATATGCCCACATTTCACCTTTGTATAATTTGTCCCACGTAATAGATGGTGAGCCGTATTGCCGTGTTTAAATGGACAGGCGCAGGTTGTGACTGCCTGCTGTTGAAATAAAGCCTTCAACTTAGCTTAACGACTGCCATTTTACTGGCAACCGGGACCAACGGCTTAACGTGCCTTCCGAAGCACGGAAACGCTCAAATAAATGTCACAAAGTGATCACATGGATGGTCACCCATCCATGGACCAGCCATAGTGAAAGTTGCTTACTGCAGTGATCGTTTATAGAATACTGAGTCCGCGGGGCCACGAGCGCTATGATGAGAAAATGAAACAAATTATAAGTATAGGTATAAAATATTAATATATTTTATTTTTTGTTTATCCACAATAGTGCTATTGTTATACTGATACTTTCATTTATTGTATCTTATGAATAAGTTGCTAGGTACACAATTATTTATTATAATTATTTATATTACAATTACAGTATTACAATGCGCAAACAAGTACATACAATCATACTTATAGAATTCGGGACTTCACGCGAAATACTATTTACTTACATTCACCGACGTTTCGAGCACGTTGCATATAATATAAGTATGAGTGTTAAAAACCGCGATAGTTTAAAAATAACAAGTACATACAATGTAGGCAATATATTAAATAATTTATAACTAATACAATTTATTATACATTACTAATTTTTTTTACAATTTTAGCTATGATATATTCAGGTTCTTTTAAAATATCATCATAATCATCCTTCACAAAATATTGAATGCTTATGTTGCAGCTATCACCGCCTTCATTCACATTTTCACATTTATCACCATCATAAATATGTATTTTAATCAGCTTGCTCGGTTTCTCTATCTCCTTCCGAATAACATATGATGAAGAATGCATCGATTTTTTCACAGCCTTCTTGAGTATCGATTTCTTTTTCTTTTTCTCCAAGTACTCCTGTCGTGACTGATGAGCTACTTCAGTACAGTATCTTTCATTATCTTGTGCAAAAAGAAATGGATTTGCAAGAGCGTAATCCTGAACACAGGGTTCGTGTAAAGAAAATTGTAATTAATTCAATATTTTATAATAATTCAAGATTCTGAGGTAATGAATAGATGAAAAAATATTCACCACAGGGCTGTATGATGGAGTGAGCGACATTATTCTGTAAAAAAAAAAACAATACATTATTTAATTAGACTAGGTTTATAATATTACTTGTTTATTTATTAAAATGTAAGTACTTACCTCGAGGAGCTGCGGATGAGAAATGAACTAGGCACAATACATTTGTTATGATAGTTATCAGGTTACGCTTTACGTATACACCAAAGCAAACACTAATTCGGCGATGCAAGATGCAACAAGTAGTAACGTGTAACTATAATTTTGTAGTAAGTATTTCAATGGAATTCCGTAACATGATATCTGACGTAAATCTATCTGAACGTTTTATTGTACCTAAATAAATGCATATAAATATATAAGTAACTCATTCGATCATGTAATTTACAAAATGAAGTTGACGCAGCAACTTAAATTAGGTACTTAATAAAATTTTAATAAAACATGAAGCTGATCAAGCAGTCCACATCCCTAAATGTAAGCAATTTAAAACTTGACAATTCTGCTCGCCAGATCAGACATAGTATTTTATTACCTAATTCAATTCGATGTATTATATGCGGTCCCTCAAATTGTGGCAAAACAAATGTTGTAATTACCTTGTTGCTACATAAAAATGGACTCAAATTTCAAAATCTCTATCTGTACTCAAAGACTAACCTTCAACCGAAATATTGTTTTTTGCGAGAAGTCTTGAGACGAGTGCCGAATGTAAAGTTTAATGAGTTCAATGATAATAAAGATGTTATTGCTCCAAGTGAGGCTTTATCTAACTCTGTATTTATTTTTGATGATGTTGTTTGTGAAAATCAAATAAATATCCGCAATTATTTTTCTATGGGTAGGCATAAACAAATTGATTGTTTTTATTTATCTCAAACTTATTCAAAAATTCCGAAACAATTGTTACGTGATAATGCTAATTTCCTTATACTATTTAAACAAGATGATGTAAATTTAAAACATATTTACGAAGAACATGTTGGTACTGATATGTCATGGAGTCGATTTAAAAATGTTTGCAACATAGTTTGGAGCAATCCATATAATTTTGTCTGCATTAATAAAGATTCACCATTGAACAGTGGAAGGTATAGAAAAATTTTGATGTTTTTTTTCTATTTTGAGTAAAGATGTTTATGAGATAATTGAAAGAATAATTGAGTTCTTGCTGACCTTGATTAAGGTAGAAGTTATAAATGACTTTCATATATAATTATTTTAGTTTTATTGGTTATTTTGATGAGGAAGGTTGTCAGAATAACATGGAGAAAAATATTAAAAAAGCTTTAATGAAATCGGTTGATTCCATAAAGAGTAAACTAAAACATATGAAAACATGAACATGAAATTCAATTATCTTCTGATAAAATATTAAAACCTGTAATAGAACCACTTAAAACTTTGGTTAATTCAAAGTTACCTGAATATACTAATGCTCTGAATAACATTTCTGATATGACTGATGGAAACGAATCGGAAAGCAGACAAAATTCTTCTACCAAGCTAGATGAATTTTACGATGCTGATTATGAATCTACTAAAAATGAAATAAAAGACAGTCTGGAAGGTGAAGATGTATTTGGTATTTACGGTACCATAAATATTCCATTTGGAATTAGAAAAGAAAATAACACTTTAATGATGGGTAACTCAATAGTATCATTTTCTGAACTCGATAGTAGTAATGTCTTGATGATGAAAATTGGGGACAACACTTATAAACTAACAAATGGACTAAAAGAACTTTTACTTCGAAAAAAACCTGAATTAATGTCTATCTCTAAAGATGATAAACTTATCTACAGGGATATTTTTTTTTTTTTTTACGTGAGGGAAAATTCTCATGGATGTTATGCCGGACTCCTACCGACTAAAAAACCCCACGCAACGCCCAACAGCCTATGGTTGTGAGCCCCGGGTGAGCCCTCGGAAGGATGTCCCAGGACTCCCAACAGACCTACGGCCGCCACTGCGGCCTCGCCCAGGGGGAGGTTCGGGTGCTAGCCGCGTCTTTGGGGGGGGTTTCGGGTGTGATCCCGCTTCTAAGGGGGGGCGTGCGTGAGTTTCTCACGTCACGCTGCCGTCATGGGCCTGCTTCTGTAAGGACGGTGAGCGGCCCTCTCACCGTCCTCAGACCCCCGGTCATGGAGGCCGATAGTCCTCGGCGAAGACACGTCGGCGGCGCCCAGGCCGCCGACTGCGGAACTCGGGTGGGAGAGTTCTCTCCCGTACCCGCCCCGCCGCCTCCTTCACGAGCATGATCTGCTCGCAGAAAGAGGCGGCGCAGTCCCACTTACTCCCGCTGGAGACCATGGCTCGCACCATGGTCTCGAGCGAGGAGAGTGTCCACGTCCAGACCTACTACGAGGACCTGGCGCTGTTGCGCCCACGCCGTGCACTCCACTAGCGTATGGAGCGCTGTGTCATCGCTGCGGTCCTCGCAGTGCTGACATTAAGCCGTGGTTTCCCGGTGTCTTCGCCACAGATACCTACCGAAGCTACCGTGCCCGGTAAGCATCTGCGACAACCGGTAGGAGAGAGCACCGTGTCTTCTCTCCAGCCACTCGTTCATGACCGGTCTGACGGCCGCGATTGTGGCGAATCCCCCCTTTGGTTGCTCAAGTCGCACCTTCCATGTCTCCACGATTTCCTGGTGGAGCAAGGACCGCTGGGCCTCGATTTCTCGAGACGCAGGCCTTTGGCCCCGCTCCTCTACAGAGATATATTACATTATACAAGCGCTCATAAGAGAGATTATAATCCTAAAGGCCAGATTAGGGGAGACAAAGGTTTAAAATATCGTGAAATTATAAGACCTTTATTTTCTGATGTTAAAAGGGATAAAATTGAGACAAAATATGGAGGCGACTTACTTAAGCACCTCAGTTTATCAAAACTTAAGAAATATAAAAGTTGCACTGATTTAGTATATTGGGATGATCCTAATGAGCTTGTTGAAAGACTAAAATTGCTAGTTGCTTCTAGAGATGCTGGCAATACTAATCACGATAATGAAATTTTATCAATAATTGAGGAATTAAAGGAAGCTAACATAATTAAAGAATAAATACCATTACTCTTTTACCATCTGCCTCAGTTTAACGGTATCAGCGATGCTAGTAATTTCTGGATGCTCACAGATTCAATTGAAAATACATATATTCTTAAATATTTTTTAATATGAGTAAAGTTGATGTAGTTAATGAAATACATAAAAATGCTCGAGTGAATTTCCCTCGTAGAAACGTAATAATGAGAGATATAGATGACCTATGGCAAGCTGATTTAATTGACATGCAATCAGTATCCAAGAATAACAAAAACTTTAGGTTTATTCTTGCTGTTATCGATACATTTTCTAAATACGCTTGGGCTTTTCCCTTAAAAAGTAAGAGCAAAGATATCGTATGTAATGCGTTTAAAACTTTATTTGCTAAGAAACGTATTCCTAAAAACTTGCAAACAGATAATGGTAAAGAATTCTATAACACATCGTTTAGAACTCTTATGAAATGTTATAGCATTAACCATTATTCAACATTCTCAACAAAGAAAGCATCAATAGTTGAACGTTTTATAAGAACATTAAAATCCAAATTGTATAAAGAGTTTAGTTTGAAAGGAAACTATGTCTGGATAGATAATACTCTCAATAATGTTATTTATAAATACAACCATACTCATCATAGAACAATAAATGATATTCCAGCCAATGAAATGATAATAATAAAAATCAGATATTACAAAGATATGCATGTTTAGTAAAAAAAAGTAATCGGAAAATCAAGTTAATAGTGAATGATTGGGTACGAATCAGTAAGTACAAAGGTATATTTGAAAAAGGATATACACCGAACTGGTCAACCGAAATATTTAAAATTCGAAAAGTGCAAAATACTACTCCTACGACCTATTTGATTGAAGATTCACTCAGAGGTCAGCCTATATTGGGAGCGTTTTATGCTCAGGAGCTTCAGAAAACTAATTATCCTAATATATATTTGGTTGAAAAAATTCTCAAAAAGAATCGAACAAAAGTTTTAGTAAAGTGGTTAGGTTTACCTTCTACTGAAAATAGCTGGATAGATAAAGCGAATATAATAAAATGATAAATATAACAGAGATTAGCATATTTATTAAGAGAACATGCTAAAATTATCTCAGTCTGATGATGAATTGGATTAAAGAAGGAAGTCTTCTTAATTGGTTTATAAATCATTTACCATTTGAATTGCATTTACCTGGATACAATTATTGCGGTCCTGGAACAAATTTAATTAAAAGACTTTCACGTGGTGATAAAGGCGTTAATAAACTAGACGAGTATTGTAAAGAACACGATATTGCATATCATAATTCATCAAAATTAAGCGATAGGCATAAAGCAGATTTAGTTTTGTTGAAAATGGCTAAAGAGCGTGCTGTTGCTTCTGATGCGAGTTTAAAAGAGAAGATTGCAGCAAAATTGGTAAGCAAAGCTATGTCTGCAAAAGTTAAGACTGGGGCTGGGCATAAAAAACCTATAATAAAAAAGAGAGCTACCGGAGCTGGTTGTAAAAAGGGAATTGTAAATATTATTACCAAAACAAAAAAACACTTACAAAAAATGAGACCAAAATGTAAGAAAATGGCAATCAAATTAGCGATGGCGGCTGCTAGAGACTTAGCAAATAATCCATCTATGAAACTTCCTCGTATCATTTCTGTACCTAAAACAGGGGGAGTATTGCCTTTAATACCTATATTTGCAGGATTATCAGCTATGGGTGCTTTCGCAGGTGGTACAGCTGGAATAGCTAAAACTATAACGGAATTCAAAATGGCTAAAAAACGTTTTGCTGAATTGAAAAGGCATAATGAAAAAATGGAAGCTCTTTGTATAGGCAAAGGGCTACACTTAAAACCACATAAAAATGGGCTCGGCATTTTTGTATCGAAAGAAAAAAACTGAATTATCGGCTACCTAAACGAGCGTTGAATGATTTAGACATATTGAAATATGGGAACAGTATTCCCTATTTTCGCGGAGTCTATATGAGGGATGAGCTACCGAAAAAACCTCTTTACAAAGAATGTGGTGTAATTAATTTAGATAGCTCTCAAAATCTTGGTACTCATTGGGTAGCCTATGCTAAGTGTAATGATTATGTAGAATATTTCGATAGTTACGGCAATCTTAAGCCACCGAAAGAATTCATAAAATATTTAGGTTATAGAATTAATTATAATTATGAAAACATACAACGCGATCACCCATACAACTGTGGCCATCTCCGTTTAAAATTTTTAAAAAAAATTTGGAAAAGTCAAGCTTAAAATAAACAAACTCAGTCAAATACATTCAGTTTACAGGAATGTCTATAACAGTCACCATCTCGGGAAATAAATCCGAATTGGTTTCATACTTTCAACCATCATTGAATTTATCAGATCAGTACGAGTGTGGCTTGTTATACTTTTCAGTGTTTAATCTAATTAATAATATTAACTCTAACATTTTGCCTGTAATCAGAATTGAATGTGATCTTGTTTATGATTCGTATTCCAACGGAATACAAACTCATGTCATTCATGATTTTTTTCCAAATGCTGATAGAAAAAAATGTTGTATAGAAACACCACAAAACATCATCTATTTTCCGATTAATAAAGAAACTATTTCTTCGATATCTATTAGAATTGTGGATCAATTTGGTCACTTAATTAATTTCAGCAACGAGCATATTGAACTTCGCTTGCATTTAAGAAAAATAAAATGATTGCATATTATAAAAGCTCGCCCGCTACTGTGAGACGTAGTATTTGTTCAGAGTCTGTGAAGGGCCAACGACGTAAGAAGAAAGTAAAGAATTTGACTAAGTTAAATAAGGAATTTCTTAAAGCTCTAGGATTCAAAATATGAGCATACTTCGGGTTAACGAGTTACCACAATTTGATACATCGATCGAAAGCTATGAAATTCATTCATATAACCCCTATAATAACAGCTTCCGAGAAAACGATGAAATCCGCATCCCTATACATCAGCAAGACATATATGTTTTACCATCAGCCAGTTCAATTTATATAGAAGGTCATGCTATCCCCTTCGGTAAAGATGGAAATCCGATTAAAAAAGCTAATGTTACTTTCACTAATAACTACATTTTGTCATTATTTCAAGACATTAGGTACGAAATGAATGGTATTGAAATTGATCGAACTAAAAATTCTGGAATAACTTCAACGATTAAATCATACATTTCATTAAATGAAGGAGAAAATAGAGTTGCTGCCTTATGGGGGTGGAACTTTAAGCCGTTTAGATGTGATGGTAGTTTTAGTGCTGTTATACCGTTAAACAAAATTCTTGGGTTTGCTGAAGATTACAATAAAATTTTAATTAATTGTAAACACGAACTTGTATTGAACAGAAGTAACTCTAACTTAAATAGTGTCATACTTTCGGATGATGTGATACATTTTCAAATAGAAATACAGAGAGTACAATGGAGAGTACCTCATATTAAAGTTTCTGATCGAGAACGATTGGTACTCTTAAAACAATTAGAAAGGGATAAACCTATTCAAATAGCTCCGCGTTCGAATTTACAGTTGTCAACTGCAACGACATCTTAAAAGCATTTAGATCTATTAATGTTAAAAAAACCGCTGACCTTAATGGGCTATCAGTAAAATCCGTATCAAGTATTATAGATGTCATTGCACCCCACTTGGCAGCTGTGTTTAACGATTGCGTCTCAAGTGGTGTATTTCCTGATTTGATGAAACACAGTAAAGTTATACCACTGTTCAAGGCTGGCAGTGCTTCAGATCCGGGTAATTTCAGACCTATCTCGGTGTTGCCGACCTTGAGCAAGATATTTGAAAAACTAATACTAGAGCAGATGCTGATCTATTTTAATAGTCACAAATTGTTTCATGAGAAACAATTTGGCTTCACTAAAGGACGCTCGACTACCGATGCTGGTGTAGAGTTATTGAAATGTATTTACGAGGCCTGGGAGAATAAACAAGATGCAATTGGTGTGTTTTGCGATTTGTCTAAGGCATTTGATTGCGTCCAACATGAAACATTAATCAGGAAATTACACCATTATGGCATAAGAAACAAGGCTCTCGATCTTCTGACTTCATATTTGAACAATAGAATTCAGAGGGTTGATGTTAATGGTACACGCTCAGAGGGCTCTGTAGTTACTATGGGCGTCCCACAGGGTTCAATACTCGGACCATTTTTATTCCTTATATATTTTAATGACTTACCCTTTTACGTGGGGGACAACAACAGGATTGTTTTGTTTGCAGATGATACTTCTTTGATTTTCAAAGTTAAAAGACAAATAGATAACTATGACGATGTCAACAACGCAATCTTGAAAGTGGTTCATTGGTTTAACACTAACAATCTTAGACTGAATGATAATAAAACTAAATGCATAAAATTTACCTTGCCTAATGTAACACAGTCAGAAACCAATGTTCAACTTAATGGTCGGGTGTTGGAACTTGTGGAATCAACGACGTTCCTAGGGTTAACGGTCGATGCTGGTTTACAATGGGGTCCACATATTGTCAAACTAGCAAATAGATTAAGTTCAGCAGCATTTGCTGTACAAAAGATAAGGCACTTGACGGATGTAGATACAGCTAGAATAGTCTATTTCAGTTACTTTCATAGCATAATGTCTTACGGTATTCTACTGTGGGGCAATGCTGCAGATATAGATAAAATTTTTATTTTACAAAAGCGGGCCATAAGAGCTATATATAGATTAGGTCCAAGGGTCTCTCTGCGCGAAAAATTCAAAGAGGTTAAAATTCTTACAGTAGCATCACAATATATTTTTGAGAATCTGATGTACGTACAAAGAAATTTACATAGTTTCGCTAAGTTAAGTGATAGACACAATGTCAACACTAGAAATAAAAGTAACCTTGCTGTTTATCATAGCAGATTGCACAAAATCAGCAATTCTTTCATGGGTAACTGTATACGCTTTTACAACAGGCTACCAGACGAAATTAAAAGTATGTCCCTTAATAAATTTAAAAAGGTTGTAAAAAGTAAATTGTACTGCAGGGGCTACTATACAATTGGTGATTATTTGTTGGATGGAGAAGCCTGGAAATGACCTGCTCTACTGGATTCTCAAATAAATTGTAAAAATGCATAGTTTTTAGATTCATTTTGTAAATAGAGCTCTAAAAAGAATAACCCGCTGAGTTTCTTGCCAGTTCTTCTCAGGTGGGTCGCGTTGTGAACTGGTGGTAGATTTTGATTTATATTCTGGACGTTTTACAAGAGCATCTGTATATGCCTATGTGAAATAAATTTATTTTTCTTTCTTTCTTTCTTTCTTTCTAGCATTTAGAAATTGGGATTTGTACGAGTATCCTTTATTACCTAAGACTACGAAACATTCTTGGTCCGTCAAAACTGCATCGCAATTGGAAAAACCTAGATATGTCATTTTCTGTTTGCAAACTAATAGAAAATGTAACAAATTAAAGGATAGTTCGCTATTTGATCATTGTGATGTCACAAACGTAACATTATTTCTAAACTCCCAATATTATCCATATGAACCTCTTGGCTTAAAATTCTCCGATGATAAGTACAGTATATTATACGATATGTATGTGAAATTTCGTCAGTCATATTACAACTGTCCAACAGATCCCTTGCTCAGTTTAAAAGATTTTAAAGATAAAGCACCACTCTTCATCTTAGATTGTTCAAGGCAGAACGATAGCTTAAAAACTGGACCTGTAGACGTGCGGCTGGAGTTTGAGTGTTCAACATTAATACCTGATGACACAAGTGCATATTGTTTAATTATCAACGATCGACTTGTGGAATATAAGCCCTTAAGCAACATAGTACGTCGGTTATCATGATTGCCATCGTAGATGTTCAAGGTTTTAAAACAGAAGCAAATGAATTTATAATAAAGGAAATAGCTATACTATGTAATAAAAAATGCAGGTTTTTTTAATAAAATCACCATTTCCATTTTACGACTTAACGAAAGAAGAACGAAAGCAAGTAAGTTGGATTGAGCGTAATCATAAAATATACTGGCGCGAGGGAATTATACCTTATTCAAATCATCAGAATTTGATTCAGGATATTCTAAGACATAAATGTATTTACGCCAAAGGAGTTGAAAAAGTGTTATGGTTAAAAAACATATTAAATAGTGATGACATAAACAATTTAGAAGATAAAGGTTGCCCTAGTTTGATAAGCTTACATGACAAATACAAACACTCCCTTGATTTGTATAGTTGTATTTATCATGATTCCGTTTGTGCTTTAAAAAATGTTATATGTTTAAATAAATGGTGTACAGATAATAAACTTTATATTTATAATGAAATTCACTTTATACAATAAAATATTTTTGTGAACAAAGTGTTTTATTTGCTAAACTGAATGAATACCCTCAAGTATACTGATTGTAAGTACTGAATCATAAAATATTACTAACTGTATCATATCACACAAAATCTGAATAGTCAGAGGTGGTAAATAAAAACATATAAAAGTGGTAATAGAGAGCTTATATTCTCCTGAGGTAACAACATGTGAATCGTTCTTGAAAATTGAAACGGCTTCAGCAGAATGAAATTAATTTCATCTAAAAAAGCTGGAATGACTTTAATGCTTTTATATAACAGAGGCTACGTTTACTTTATCAGATCACATAAATCATGATAGTAAAGATCGATAAAAAATATTGGGGAGTCTGGAATCATGCAGTTCGAAAATATTGCTAACTGCATCAGATCACACAAATTATCATGATAGTAAAGGTCGCTAAAAATTATTGGGGATTCTGGAATCATGCAGTTCGAGCGAAAACGAGGACGAAATGATTCTAGAATCCCCAATAACACCCTACTTCGCTGTCACCGCTTTTGCTAAATCAGTAATCAGTAATCATTTATTTATTTCCATCCCTTCATATAAAGTGGTGATGGCGACCAAACGTGAAAACTTGCGGGTGCAGGAGCGCCGCATGGCAGGTTTCATGCGCGTCCCCGACTTATGTCGTACCGATGGACGGAGGTTGGGGGGTGCCCTCCACCGATGATAATTTGACGAAGTAGGAACACTACGGAGTAGTGGGTATTACGATCCCATTTTCGGGACCGGTGAGCCCCACACACCGTCCCAGCTCCCCCGTAGCTGGGATGACAGTGCTCAAGCGCAAAAAACCTATAATAAAGCAAATATGTTCTTCTGACAAATTTAATGTAAAAATTAACAAACACATTGGTTGCCCCCACAATTTTTGAAAGCTTTCCTCGATTTCTCTGGGATGACATCATTGGATCCTGGTTTCCTTGTAATGGGACCAAATAGGAAATATCAACTTTCAAATGAATAAAAATCGATTGAGCCAATGAAAAGTTATTAGTACTTATTTGAGGTAAGTCCTCTCTTTTTTTGAAGCCGGTTAAATGTCCCGTTTTGAGTTCAAAAATAAATGGTCAGTTTAGGTATGAGTAGCTCTAGGTCCCGGTGAACTTCTTATGGTTTATGAAATAAATTTAATTGAATTGAAGTTTAGTCTGTGGCCTATCCTGCAACTCGATTTAGACAAGGCCATAGATTTAGAATTTTTCGCTAATGCAAGCGGTGTACTCTCATGAGAATGAAGTGTTAATTAAAAATAATAAATAATAAATATTCACGGACATTTCACACAACGCTATCTGACCCCAAAGTAAGCTAGGAATAACCTGCTTGTGTTATGGGTATCAGACCACGAATATTAATACTTATATATTTTTAAATACATACATGTAATACATAGAAACATCCAGACTCTTGAGACAAACATTTATAGGTCACACAAATATTTGTCTCCGGTGGGAATCGAACCCACGACCTCCAGCGCCGCAGGCGGTATCACTACCGACTGCGCCACAGAGGCAGCCCAATTGACTGTCAACACAGTGTGACATTGTGCGAATGTGTCATGGAGGTATGTATTTAGTGGGTAGATCGCTCCTTAGTGGCAGAGTTCCTAAATACAACGTCTGGATGTGTGAATGTTTGTTACCCTTTCCCGCTCACGAGGAAACGGGGGCTGGAACGGCTCACATCTGGCTGAAATACGGGAAATAAGTATTCAGTATTCAGTATTTTATTTGCCATTCAAGTAAGTACATACATGGTTGTAGATGTCAATTTAAGTTACAATTTGTTCAGTGTGGACCCTGTTAGGGCGCAGCAATATAATATAAAATTGAATTTAATATATAACAAATTCGAATTGTCAAATAAAATATAGTCAGAAAACAAATTTAACAATTAATATTAAAATTTAGATTAGGCAGTCAGTAACATAAATATTATTGCAGTCAATCATTTAAATAAATACATTTTGCATACATCATAAATCTCTCAATGTTTTTATATTGTCATAATAAATTAAAATTAATACAATTTATTAAGTATTTTAAATTGTACACTTATCACACTATCATCTTTCATTAGAAAATCATTATTTTATAGCCATATAATGATAAAACAATGTACTTTAAAGTGTGATTCTTTCACGTCTCGCCTTGTAAGCAAACATGACTTTTGGATATCAACTGAAAAAGTGACATGGGCTACCTTTTATCTAAAACTACCGGACGTCACGCGGTTTCACCCGCATTGTTCCCGTTCCCGTGGGAATACGGGAATAAAATAGCTCCAGTAGTTCCGGAGCCTATTCGTTACAAACAAACAAACAAAAAAAAAAATCTTTCCTCTTTATAATATTAGTATACATAATATTTACGAATAAATAATACGAATTTATAAATTAATTTCTGATTTAATTTGGGCCTTGGGACCGTGTGCTCGCTATTTTAAGGTTCTGTTCTGTACCCAAAGAGTAAAATCGGGACCCTATTCATGGGACTTCGCCGTCCGTCTGTCTGTCCATCACAAGGATGTAATCTCAAGAACGATGATATTAAAAAAGATGAAATTTTTACAGATGATGTTATGATACGTTGTGGGCGCAACAGCACCAGATCCTAGTGGTAGGTCTGGACGTGGACACTCTCTCGCTCGAGACCATTGTACGAGCCATGGTTTCCAGCGGGAGTAAGTGGGACTGCGCCGCCTCCTTCTGCGAGCAGGTCATGCTCGTGAAGGAGGCGGCAGGGCGGGAACGGCGAAAACTTTCCCACCCGAGTTCTGCAGTCGGTGGCGGGGCGCTGCCGACGTGTCTTCGCCGAAGACTATCGGTCTCCATGACCGAGAGCCTGAGGACGGTGAGTGAGCTGCTCATCGTCCTTACAGAAGCAGGCCCGTGATAGCAGCGTGACGTGAGGGATTCGCGCACGCCCCCCTAAGAAGCGGCATGACACCCGAAAACCCCCCAAAGACGCGGGATAGCACCCGAACCTCTCCCTAGGCGAGGCCGCAGTGGTAGCCGCAGGTCTGTTGGGAGTCCTGGGGTATCCTTCCGAGGGCTTACCCGGGGCTCCCAACCGTAGGCTGTTAGGCAGGATACGTGAGATTTTTAGTCGGTAGTAGTCCGGCATAGCATCCATGTAGGATTTTACCTCACGTAAAAAAAGGCGTATAGCCTGTTTATATGTTGGGAGTCCTGGTGTTATCCTTTTAAGGGTTTTCCCGGGGCTCTCAACCGTAGGCATTATGCAGGAGACGTGTGGTTTTAGTCGGTAGGAGGATCCCTGTAGGGACGTTAAAAAAAAGCCTGTTTCTACTCAACCATTTGGGGAAAACTAGCCTACTCTACCATACTACCTTATTAGTATCCTTTACAAACCATTCTCTTGTACTAACTGAGTTTGAATTCCGTTATTATTCAGTCATTATAGGCAGCTTGAAAATTTTCAACGACGAGCAGTCACAAACTGCGCCTGTTCATTTCGAAACTGCAATACGACTCACAAACCAATTTCGTGAAACAAAATCTAAAAAAAGAACAAAAAAAAAACCTGTAAAAAGTAAAAAAATAAGTATAATATTATGACCTATCTACCCTAAGTATTGAACCTTTATTATTATTATAGGTAGCCGTCAAAAGTAAATAAAATTACTATTATATTATGACGTATCTACCCTAAGTATTGAACCTTTCTTATTATTATAGGTAGCTATATTATTTACGTATTCATATTTTTAACTAACAGTTTGTCTCGTCGGGGACCGCTCACCTAATCATAACCTAATCGTACGTCTGTCTCGCAAGGTGATCTCGGAAAATTATGAATTAAATGAGTTGAGTTGTTGAATGAGCTACGATGCCACAGACAGACTTACAAACACACACACACACACACACACACACACACACACACACACACACACACACGTCAAACTTATAACTCCCCGTTCGGGTTTCCGTCGGGGGTTAAAAAGGTGAAATGTGGGCATATAGGGTAAACCACCCAATTATTGGCACTTTTAGAATGAATTATTGGCACTTTAGTTAAGAGTATATTTCGAAAAATAAGGGAAACCTAGTTTATTTCAGTTCGGTGTTGCCCATTATGTAGTTGTAGGTATGCATTAAAAAGTAAAATAGCATTCTTTTTCTGTTAGAAATGGGCAAAATTACCTAAAGTGCCAATAATTGGAGGAGTCAGTGCCAACGATTGGGTGGTTTACCCTAATATGCCTTTTTCTAGGTATCCCTTCGGGCAGTAGCGTAACTACAACAACCGGGGCCCGTTGCAAATTCGTTGGACGTCCGCCTTAGGGGGGACCACTGCGGCCTCACCAAGGGGGGTTCGGGTGCTATTCCTCGAATTTGGGGGTTTTTGGGTGTTATCCCGCTTCTTAGAGGGAGCATGCGTCAATCCCTCATGTAGGCTATACGCCTTTACATTATTTGTATTATGTGGCATAAAGCCTATTGCCGAGTTGAAATGAATAGGCGCAGATTTATCGATATGAACCCGAAGAGCGTCTAACGAATATTACATAACTTATTATGACCGCTCCAGACTCTTCACGAGGCTGCACGAGGAAACACGAGAGAGACGCTAGTGCGAGAGTGAGGGTGAAGTGCTCGTGTCTCCTCGCTCTTGTCTCACTGTTGCTACGCTTCATGTCGGCTTTTCCAAGAGTCTGGAGCCGTCACTAGATCCGAATTAGATTCAAAGAAAAGATTAAATTAAATAAATTTAAGATTAGTTTTAGATACAAAATAAGTAAATGAATTGAGATATTTTTTTGCAATTAATCTAGCCGTCTAGCCCAAAACTAAGCTACACAACCCAGTGCTATTGGATATAGATAACTGATAAACAAACTTATGATTAAGATTCTTTTTGAAAAGCAATTAGTATGCTAACTGATCGTAAATTTTAAATATGGAACTGGTGTGAAATGATAAATTTTAAACTTATGATTAACTACATACACATAAATAGCAGAAGCAAATAAAAAAATAATGCTAAAATCTAAATATTAAAGTACCTATCTACTCGCTAAAAATTGCTTCCTTTGGCACAATAATCACCCCGCTATCAGTTTAATAATAGATACGATAAGTAAAAAAGTCGGATAAGCGTTAGTTAAACTCGCCCACCCAGAGTTCCGTACATCCATCCGTCGTCTGTCTGTCAGGCCCTTTATTTCGTGATGCGTCTATGTATTTGAAATGGTGGTACCACTTTTTTTAACGTGAGGGAATATCCATCATGGATGCTCTTAGATCATCTAACCACAGGATGCGCCTTACTTAAGCATTGTTTTCTGCCATTGCACATGACCATTTGGTCTTTTGGCTTTATAAAAGCACTGTACATCAGTACATCATTTTATATGATTAAACTAGTACATTTCATTGTAGTTGACTTTACAATAAAAATTAACACACAACAGCCATTACGCGTTTGTCGATTAATACATTTTTAAATGCAATGAAATTTTATATGTCTTTGTGTTTCCCCCTTCACTTGTATGAAAACTGGCAGAATATTTTTGTATGCGGTGGTTCGCAAAGGCTAGTCCCGTGATATATCGACTAAAACACCTCACGTAACGCCCAACAGCCTATAGTTGGGAGCCCCGAGTAAGCCCTCGGAAGGATGTCCCAAGACTCCCAACAGACCCACGGCCGCCACTACGGCCTCGCCTAAATGGTGGTACCATTAATGAAGTCTACGGCCTTTGTACCATTAATAAGCTAAACTCCTAAGTTAACACAAGGCAATCAAAATTAATAAGATACTTCCCGATGATCTACAACTATGAAAATTATACTCGTACTGCAAATATTGGATAAAAACTATTTATTTAAAATGAAATCATAAAAAAGGCCGGACAAGTGCGAGTCGGACTCACCCACCGAAGTTTCCGTACATTCGTCCGTCTGTCTCTCGTATGGACTTGAAATTCCATAACAACAGTCTACAGTAAGTCTGTTTTTTTTAACGGACTATAGTTGTTGCAGTTGACCCAAAAAAAGTTACGTCCGTTTATGACGAAGAAAACGTATTTTCGACATTCTCAACAAAATCAAAATAAATAGGTACTCAGTTGACCTAAAACTATGAAATTTTGCTAGTAACATCTTCATGCTTACTTGAAATATAGAAGATAATAACTATTAATCTAAAAACTATCCATTTTCCTGAACTTCTTGTTCACAAAACAGGAAGTTCGAAGAAGAATCGAATCTCGTAGGTTTCATTAAGTACGTAATAAAAAAACAGTTTTGTCATGATTTCGTAACAAACGTACAGTTTCTTTTTATATTCTCTTAAACTTGTGGTGTAAGGGGATAATTACTTGCCAATTTCATATTTCTAGGTTAAAGGGAAGTAGGCACCCTATTACTTTTGATTCCCCTGAGAGTGTACCTAAATAATATTAGCGACATAAACGACTGTAACTCTTTTCTGTGTTAACATAGAAGTTAGATTTTTTTCTTAAATAACGGTGTAAGTTTCAACTCGATACCTTCTTTCATAAGGGTTCTGTTTTTTTTTCTTTTTGAGGTACGGAACCCTAATAGAGTCTTATTTAAGATAGGTGCTAGAATTATCATATCAGTAAACATTATTTTTATGTAACACGCGTCAGTTGACCACTAGTTTCCGAAGATGAACCTCTTATTACTATTAGTGACTGTGGTGCTCATAATTATATATTTTATATACACTTTGGTGCATGTGAAGTTTGATTACTGGAAGAAGAGAAATGTTCCATTCGAAAAGCCACTTCCTTTTGTAGGTAATTATGGAAAATACCTATTTGCACAAGAATATGTCGGACAAATTGTGCAAAGATTGTGTCAAAAATTTCCTGACGCTCCGTATTTCGGCGCGTTCTTTGGAACGGAGCCAGTTCTTATTGTGCAGAGCCCTGAGCTTGTCAAGCATATAATGACGAAAGATTTTTATAGCTTCAACGGCAGAGAAATAACTAAGTACGGATCCAAGGAAACTATTACGCAAAATCTATTTTTCTCAGGCGGAAATAATTGGAAAATTGCACGTCAAAATTTAACTCCACTATTCTCGTCGGCGAAAATAAAAAATATGTTTTACTTAATTGACAAATGCTGTCACTTGCTTGAAGATACATTAGAGCGTGAAGGAACCTCCTCCAATGTCTTTGAAGTAAAACACCTTTGTGCGAGATATACTATAGATGCCATCGCATCATGCGCTTTTGGTGTTGAACCAAATACATTGTTACAACCTGAAAACAATGATTTTAATACCATAGCGATGCAAATATTTGAACCATCCAATTATAGAGGAGTCAAGTTAGTTTTTAGATCAATATGGCCAGCCCTATTTTACGGCATGGGATTTAAAAATTTTCCAGACACAATAGAATCATTCTTTAAACAATTGCTGAAGGGTGTTTTCAAAGCTAGGAATTATAAGCCATCCGTCAGAAATGATTTTGTGGATCTTGTACTGGGTTTTAATGAAAAAGATGTGCTAATAGGTGATAATATGAGTAATGCTAAAACCGGTCGTGATGACAAGGTGCAAGTAAAAGTTGACGACGAATTCCTTATAGCACAGTGCGTTTTATTTTTCGCTGCTGGATTTGATACGAGTGCAACAATGCTAAGCTTTACTTTATATGAGATGGCAAAATACCCTCGAGTGCAGGCCCTTGCTTTCAAAGAGATAGACGAATATCTAAGTCGTCAGGGTAACAAGTTAGGCTATGAGTGTGTGACGGAGCTACCATATCTGAACGCTTGTTTACATGAGACGATGCGCAAGTACCCTGTGATTGGAAACATTACCAGAGAAGTTATGGACGACTGCGTTCTTCCTGATGGACTACAACTAAACAAAGGTGTTCGTGTACATATTCCCGTATACCATCTGCATCATAACCCAGATTATTTTCCGGACCCAGAAGAATACAACCCAGACCGGTTTATGCCCGAAAACAAAGATAACATCAAGCAGTATACATATTTACCATTTGGAGAGGGACCCAGGATTTGTATAGGTAATTAAAACTGTAATTATAGTATAAAATGAGCATGACCAAGCGCCCTGTATTATAGTAATTCATCCACGTCTCTAAAATCCAAATAACAAAAAGAAAATTTTTGTGTACTTTCCTGATGACGTCTTTCTTGATAAATGGACTTATGTTTCCAAAAGACTATGGATATCTACAGTCGGTGGCTTTTAAATTTCTCTTTATTACATTAATTTTGTTCGCAACTATAATAGTCGTTTTCTTTTTGTTTTCCAGTTTAGTGCTTGTTATTGTTTGAATCTCTTCACTGACACTATGTATTATAGTTTGTTGGAGTTCCGAACGTAAACTGAATTTTGTTTAAATATCGGTTCACATAGACCAAGAGTCGTCGTCACGTGTGAAAGCCGCAGACGTGGAAAATCACCATGTACGAAATGTTCTTGGTGACTTTCCACGTCTGCGATATGTCTTACACCCGCACAGTTACATGTTTTGTTTTCACGTTGAACCTAAATATCGTTTGACCCTTGATTGTCAAATGGGTATTTTCCCTCATATCGTTACTTTTTCCTCCTCCTTATTATTCTATATTATACTATACTAGCTGACCCACGCAACTTCGTTTGCGTGATAAATAAAGAACCGCTCGACCGATTTTGTGCAAACTTCACATAAACCATCTACTAAATAGTCCGAACAAAGCCTAAACATTTGGTTTGGATAGTGAGCCCGTTCTTGAGTTATAAAATTACAACGAAAAGTGGCATTGATTTTTATATATATAGATAGATACCATGTGTGCAAAACAATTTTTAGATTTTTTTTTTTAATAAATATTCACGGACATTTCACACAACGCTATCTGCTCCCAAAGTAAGCTAGGAATAACCTGCTTGTGTTATGGGTATCAGACCACGGATATTAATACTTATTATACATAGTTACACCCAGACTCTTGAGACAAACATTTATGGGTCACACAAATATTTGTCTCCGGTGGGAATCGAACCCACGACCTCCAGCGCCGCAGGCGGTATCACTACCGACTGCGCCACAGAGGCAGTCGAAAGTCTATCTAGATAGATCTAATCATTATCTGTGATATATTTCACTAAAATTAATCTTATTTCTGTTCCAGGAAAACGTTTTGCCGTGATGCAAGTCATAGCTGGCCTTATAACTTTTCTGAAACACTACCGAGTGGAACTAGCTGATGATATGCCAGAGTCTTTGACAATAGCAGCCACGACGATTACTATCCAGCCAAAGGATGAGGGTATAAGGGTGAAACTCATCAAGCGCGCAGGTTGGGAAAATCGACAGTTTCTTAGAACTTAAAAAACTGACGAAGGTCTTGAAGACGGAGAGCATCGCACAAAATTATCATGTTATAAGAGTACATTATAGTAATGAAATACTTATGTATCCTTTTTATTTCATTCCATACCAATGATTGTGTTTTTGTTTTTTATCTTTTCTTCATTGGCGTTTCTATCTTTTTAGGGTTCCGTACCCTAAGGGTAAAGAACGGGACCCTATTCATGAGACTTCGCTGTCCGTCTGTCTGTCTGTCCGTCAGGAGGCTGTATCTCATGAACGGTGATAGCTAGAGAGTTGAAATTTTCATAGATTATGTGTTTCTGTTGCCGCTATAACAACAAATACTAAAAACAAAAACATAATAAAATTAAAGGGGGGCTCCCATACAACAAACGTGTTTTTTCACGATTTTGTCTTATATATTCGGTAATAAGGTATCCTTCTCAATTTAAATACGTTAGTTAATTTGAACATTTCATCAAGATCGTTCATTCCCTTTACACCATGCAAATTAAATGAATACTTTAGGAGGTATAGCACAATCAAATGTTGCTCAATGAAATTAATTTCGTGTCGCCATGATTGAACATTAAACGGGTAACATACTAACTTATTTTTCGACTACCATCGTAAATATTTTTTCTTTAAAAAGTGAACAACGCTTTCAGCAGATTACTTTAGGTAGGTATAATATTTCAAAGATAGCTATTTCATAGGAAATAGTAAACAAATAGTCCATATTTTAGATTTTTCTCCAGTATAAACAATTTACGTACAAACACACAATGTATGTTGCAGACGTAGATATCGTGTTTATAATGTCATCATTAAAATGTCATCAATATTCTGAAAAAGAAATTAAACTTAGAGTTCACAAACTCTTTTTGAAATATATACTGTACCTACCGTAGAGGATCTATACAAGGATAGTTAACACTATAGAGCAACGCGAACTGTCTAAAGACGAGCGTTGTATAACACTATACAGCAACGCGAACTGTCTAAAGACGCGCGCGTTGTATATTACTATAGAGCAACGCGAACTGTCTAAAGACGCGCGTTGTATAACACTATAGAGCAACGTGAACTGTCTTAAGACGCGCGAAAATAAATGACTTTGATGTTTCCAAAAAGGACAACAGCGAAGCAAATAAATAGATTTGGGAACAAACATACAAAATTTCAGAATTGTGATTGCGTAATGTGAACTAATAGAATGTAGCCGATCTACATTGGATTCAAATTTTGAAATTTTTTGTGCTATTAACTCGGGAATAGCATCTTCAAATATAGGGGACCCTAGGAGGTAAAGATTCTCTCTGCTAACAATTTTAATATTCGGACATAGGGAATTGAATTTTTCAACGAGTTCCGAATTAATGTGATTATTATGAATATATAATTCACACTTATTAAAATTTAATTCCAAACCAATTAAATGAAATTTATTTTTAATTTCTATAAGATCTGACAGAACAGAAACTGCATCACCTCCAAGAGTCCCGTCATCTAAATACCAGACGTTAAATTTTGACTTTAAATTTTGAATGATGGGGTTAATGGCTAGGCTGAAAATGGCTGGTCCGAGGGGATCACCCTGCTGGCAACCGACTTCAGAAGAAAGTTCGTTGCATTTATACATTAATTTGGAAGGTTCGTGATAACAGTTAAGTAAATAGTTATAAATTTCAGGAACATTGCTTCTAATTTCTGACAGCAGGATGTCACGGTTTACCGAATTAAAAGCATTTTTGACATCAATTTTCAGCAAAACCTCACACTCACCTTTATTAAGGTAGGTGCGTAAGGCGTGGACCGCCGCCTCACACCCACCTTTGGTACCAAACCCTAATTGAGTCGGTTCAAATTTTTGTTGTAATTTTGACAAGATGTATCGGACAGAAATTTTGGATGCTAAACGCCTAAAAGTGGACCCAACAGCAATAGGACGGACTCCTCCGTCTTTTTTAGTGAGAGCAATGAGATTAGCTCCATAGATAACAGGAGCGATCTCAGGGTTAATGTTGCCAGAGAGCATGAGGTTTACTAATTTTGTTAAACAACCGATGAGGTGCTTACCTGCATCACCCACACAGTGAGAGGTTAGGTCTTTTAGGTGTTGTGGAGAAAGACCGTCAAGACCAGCTGCTGATCCGACTTTAAAAGCATTAATCGCACTCACTGTGTCCTTATCCTGTGCAAGTAAACACACATCGGGTGATGTAGGCGGGTCCAGAACGTAGTCCGAGACTGGAGCTGAGGGATGTTTTGTCTGTAAAGACGTAAGGGTATCTGTTGTATCTGGAGACAGTACATCACTTGAAAACAGGAGACGTGCGGCTCCTTTTAAATCTCCGTCGCTAACTTTTGCTTCTACAAGCTTGTTAACACTATAAATCTTTTTGTTATAATTTCCAGTAAAACAGCAATTTTGAGTCGGAAGTGTGGGGTTAGAACAATTATTTTTAATTTTTTGTGTGAGAGATATAGTCTCGTCACTAAATTTAGCATGTAATACTTTATAAGGAAATAGCAAAAGATTTTGCCAATTTTCAATGCTATTACTATCCAAACACTGCGTTATAAATTGAGACAAAAGTGACAAGACAAGAGCAGCTGGCAGTGGCTATAATATTTTATTATCTATATATAGGTATTAGATGACGCTGGCGGCTTCGCCCGCGTGAAATTCGGTACCCATTCCCGCATCCCGTGGGAACATATTCCTGGCATGAAAAGTAGCCTAGGAGTTATTCCAGACCAAAAGCTATCTCTATACCAAATTTAAGTCCAATCCGTTCAGCCGTTAGAGCGTGGTTAAGTAACAAACATCGAAACATCTTCACAAACTTTCACATTTATAATATTAGTAGGAAGTAGGATATAATTCTACGGTACGTGTGTATGTCACTAAACTCCTCCTAAACGGCTAGATGTGAATGATTTTTTTGTATGCGTTTGGGTGGCGCCCTGATTGGTTATGTTTAGATACACAAATCAGCCCGGCAGATGGCGCTGCAGTCGGTATTTAGGTCATAATATAAACGAAGTTGCACTGGCATAATATAAACGAAGTTGCACTGGTCAGCTAGTATAATTATAATATTTTATTACAAGTTTATATTGTACAAGCTGTTGCCCGCGACTTCGTACGCGTGAAAATTATGTTAAAATGCCAATTTGATTGTTCTCTGCTTAGCCCCTAGGATATGTAGCATGATAATATTTAGTCTATTTGAAGACCCTACCCCTAGTTAATATTTGCGCAGAATTTGAATCAAATCTATTGAGTACTTTTCGAGATCCTTCCGGACAAAGCAAAGCAAACAGACAAACAGATAAACAGACAAAAAAAACTAACTATATTTTCGGCTTCGGTATCTTATGTTGAACACCCAGCGAGTAATTTTTTTTAAATATTTGTTGTGTGTTGGTGGTGTTTTAAATATATGCAGCCAGTTTTATCAAGTGCCATCAATCAATAGTATAAATAACACGGTAACACCAACAGGTCAATCCTAGCTTACTTTGAGATCCAGCTACGTGGAAATCACCAGACGTTGCACTGCAGCACCAAAATCTTAAGTATCTGTATCTTAAATCTTAAGTCTTTTTGTTCAAAAGCATCGAGGATAAAAACCTAGTCTATTAAAAAAGTTGTAGGTATTTATACAAATCTAATCATCAGGTATTTTTTCACTAATCAATTAATCTATATACTGGGTGTTTCTTTTAGGGTGTCAAGCCGCCACTAGCTGGTAGCAGGGTTCCATACCTATCGATTTAACCCCCATGTATGTTCTACGATTTTTTGTAGTTTTCGAGATATAATTTTTTTTCGTTATTTTTCCACGTGGCTTTAAATAATTACAACTTCTTTTTGGTTCGACTTTACTTGGATATTTTTTTATTATTATATAATGCCTATTGATTGCAGTATTATGGACAAAATATTCTCCATCCTAACTTTGATGCATGATGTAAAAATTTTAATCGATAATAAAAAAATAGGGAATTATGCAGAAGATTATATCTCGAAAACTACAAAAATCGTAGAACATACATGGGGGTTAAATCGATAGGTATGGAACCCTGCTACCAGCTAGTGGCGGCTTGACACCCTAAAAGAAACACTGTGTATAAATCTTTAGCAATCTTATGATTTATATCATGTGCAGTCTAGACTTAAAAGTCAATTACCAGCGTAAGGACTAAAATTGTGTGCACATAAATCATCTATCAGTTTATGCTACTACGTGAGTGAACTTTACCGTTGTATGCGATATTTTTTGTTGACTATCTGCTTTTTTGCTCTCTACTCTTTATTATTTGTTACATATGTAAGTACTAACATAACATCCGCCTGGTAACTTGACTACTATGGCGTGTCATCTCCACCTTTATCCACGTTGTCAAACTTTTTAGTCCAACTGGTTTGACTAATCACTCATTCTGTTTACTCGTGTACAAGCTACTTTGACATTACTCTTCTCGTTTTCATACTGTTTAAGTACGGTCATAGATAAAAATCATAAGTTGAATGCATAGTGTGTGAAACTGACAACGCTTTTTAGGTTTGTGAACAAGGGCCTCTTAGTTGTTTTTAAACTCAACACTAATACGTCTGCCAAAATTTATAAGAAAATACACAGTTTGACTACGAGGAAACAATTCCTCATAGTCAAATAAGTTAGAGTAAAAATTCGTTAATGCTCATAAAATCCATCTTCCCTGGTGTCCGAATAAAGAAATAAGACTGATCCATATCATTATGTAATCTAAATTCTTTGGAAAAGTTATGAGTGGAAGGGTTCTAAGATTTCTGATTTTTTGAATATTTATAAGTAGAAAAATTTGGATTTAAAATAATAGATCAGCTCAACTTGCTTCTTTTGTCCTAATAAGATACTTATACTTATTAGAATATGATTAACAAATAAAAGACCATCACTTGTACTTTTCATAGATATCAGTAAAGCTTTTGATTTTGCAAAACATAGTAAACTTATTGCTAAATCAGAAAACTGTGGAATTCGGGGTGTATTGTTAAAATGGTTTACATCGTATTTAAGTGGCCGAAAACGAACAATTAGAATAATTAAATTCAAATAGAAATAGAAACAGCTTGAATGACTGTGAGTCTAGGTACAATTTACATGGAGTTCCACAGGTCAGTATCTTGGGCCCCTTACGATCACTTAATTTGAAATCAATGACTTTCCTGCAAAATCATGACTATGTTTTGTTTGCAGAAGATACTAGGTCCTTTAATAGTTAAAAGCGGTAATATCAGAACATGTCAACTTCAAGTAGATGGAAGGTTATTGATTGGTAAATGAAAAAAAATCATGCAAATATCAATGGCAAAGAGTGTCTTGTGCATGTTATCTACCATCTTTTTATCTACATTATATACCACATTTCACGCAAATAAGTTATATTCTATTCATAATGGCCTATTTCCAAGTTTGACCATTAGTAATCTGTGGTTTGACCACGTGAAAGACTTAAAAAATCATGTAACGAGAGTACCTATTATACAAAAAAGAAATCTGTTACGAAAATTTCGTTCAATATAATAATATCTTTTTATGTATACCTATGCAGTGTTTACTTGTTTTATGCTAATACATATTATTATTATGTTTTGGATAGGTATTAAGTAGGAAATATTTTGCTTATTATATAAGGATAAGATTAGATTTAAAGTTGTTTACTGTTTAAAGTGATAAAAATTATGATAAACGTCAATGTCTTTGATTCGGAGGGAGATCAGGTGACTACTACATCTACTGAGTTAGCAGACAAGTAGACGGCCCACCTATAGACTTTCAATTTTACACTCACAAACATATTGTCGGGTTGAAACGGACAGGTGAGTACACGGGCTGAAACTTTTAGCCATGGTATGCCTTTGTTTCCCTTTAGGGTTCCAATGGCACAACAGCCTCAGGGTGACTACGGGTACCTAGTTGATAGATTTATGACCATGCCGTTATGACTAAGATAGGAAAACTCCATTAATGTTTTTAACCATATAATAATCCTTTTTCATTCAAGAGCTTTATAACATGAGGTTGACATCAATAAATTTAAAACCGTTTATTTTACGATGTCTATCATTTACAAGACTTGGTAATGGTTGCATAGCTTAATCACAGAGATTAATCTACGGCAGCTATGATGCCTTAGACAGACAGACTCACAGATATACACGGTAAACTTATAACACCTCCAGTCGTGGGCTAAAAGCTACAATCAGATCAACACAGTCTAGAGCTGCATGCAGGCCTCTCCCAGTTTTAGTCATAACAACCAATCTGTGTTTGATTGGGGGATTAGCCTCTTTTTTAACGTGAGGAAAATCCTAAAGAGATGCTGTGCTGGACTCCCACCGACCTAAAACCACGTGTTTCCTACCTAATGTCTAAGGTTGTGAGTTGGGAGCCCCGGGTAAGCCCTCAGGCTCAGAAGGATGAACCAAGGACTCCTAACAGATCTACGGCTTATTTTTTTTTAACGTGAGGGAAAATTCTTCATCCATGCCTGGACTCCTACCGACGAAAAAACCTCACGTGGCCTAGCCCTTTAGACCGAATCTTTTGATGTTGCTTTTTGTAATATTGCAATTTACAGGAGGTATGGAGCGTTAGCATGTTCATCAGCTGGGCAGCTGGTTGTCGATTCTCGATCATACGAATTCAATCCTTGGAAGGCAATTTACTAGAGTAATGTCTGTTATTGAATTTTTTGCCACTAGTATATTTCATTCTAAGCTCTTATTCACTTTTTTTTTTATATTCAGCTCGCCAAATTGACGTCGCCACCAGCCTGATGGAAAGCCGTGGCGCATCTAGCGATTGGGGGCCACTTCTTACAGTGTCGTACGTACGACGTCGTACAGGTCCTCAAGTTGGCGGCCCTGTGATGTGCCTCTTCACGCTCCTCTTAAAGAACCCGGGATTGTAAGATAAGGGAAACACGTGTGCGGGCAGGTCGTTCCAAGTTTTAATAGTTTGACAGAGGACCAATCTTTTGAAACGCTCGGTTCTGGCGAAGATTCTCTCCACTATGTATGAGTGGCATCTCTGCCCGGCACGCGTTGTTCACATTCTATAATTGAGAATCGCAGCCCTGGTGTTCCTCTTTTAAGTTGCAGAGTACGCTGCGTCCTCCAGTGATCCCTTTTTCATTCTTTTTAAGTTTTTAAATATTATATTACTAGAGGACAACACATTTGATAAGATATTGTTCTTTACTGTACACCGAATTCGCAATAAGATAACGGAGATATCATTGTAAATATTTTAGGTACAATTGGCTTCCTTATCGCTCTGCTGCGAAGTAAATAACCATGAACTAAATGTCCCCAACAAAGACGATAGCAATACTTTTTAGGGTTCCGTACCCAAAGGGTAAAAAACGCGAACCTATTAAAGAGAGCCAATATGACTACCTACGGGATAGTTTTTTTTTACGTGAGGGAAAATCCTCATAGGATGGTATGCCGGACTCTTACCGACCTTAAAAAACCTCACGTAACGCCCAACAGCCTGTGGTTGGGAGCCCCGGGTAAGCCCTCGGAAGGATGTCCCGGGACACTACGGGATAGATTATTAATCTATCCCGTAGTCATATTGGCACCGAATTTAGTATTATATTCAATAATATCTGATAAATCAAAATACACTATTACTTTGTGCTAAGTAAATTTTATTTTTTAAGGTTTTGGTTTTGCATGAAGTCGTTTTTTTTGTGGGTAATAGTAGTAGTAGTTTATTTATCCATTTTCGGATAGGCAAAGGCAATTTGAACCATACAGCCTAGTCTTACATCATATAAATTATTTTTCCTCAGTCATCGTCCTCTAAGTGCAGTCAAAGTCAAGTGCAGCCCTAAGTCAAAGTCAGTCTTCTCCTCTAGTAAAGCGGTGGGACTTTACTAAAAGGGTCTCTGGAGTTTGTCGAGAAATGGAAGAGTCACGTTTCACTGCGTTTTATCACTTTCCAACACTTGTGCACGTTGTCGAACTTTTATGCTTAAAAATCCACCACTTTTACTCATAAAACACTCGAAATACACTAATTTTGGAAAAATTTTCAACTGAGTATACCGCTTGTCTCCAATTTTGCGCCAAGATCCGTTTTTAGGGTTCCGTAGCCAAATGGCAATAACGGAACCCTTATAGATTTGGCATGTCTGTCTGTCTGTCTGTCTGTCTGTCAGTCCGTGTGTCACAGCCACTTTTCTCCGAAACTATAAGTCCTATGCTGTTGAAACTTGGTGTGTAGATGTATTCTGTGAACCGCATCAAGATTTTTATATAAAACTAGAAAAAAAGCAGTTAATTTTGGGGGTTCCCATACTCAGAACTTCAAAATTTTTTTTTTCATCGAACCCATACGTGTGGGGTATCCATAGATAGGGCTTTAAAAATGTTATTGAGGTTTCTAATATATTTTTTTTCTAAAGTGAATAGTTTGCGCAAGAGACACTTCCAAAGTGGAAAAATGTGTGTGTGTCCTCCCCCTCTAACTTCTAAACTAAGACAATGATAAATCTGAAAAAAATAATATAATGTACATTGCCATAAAATCTACCAACGAAAATTGGTTTGAACGAAATGGTTTACTTATGTTTGCCATAATTTAAAATGCCATAATTTCATATGCCATACTGGTATTTGCCATAATTTCATTAAAAATAACGCTTCAGTTGCCATAATCGTAAAATGACATAAAATGACTTTCACTAATTCCATTGGTCATAATTGATCAAGTGTCATAATAATTAAAATCCATAAATGTATTTGCCATAATTTTCGTTTTCAAGAATGCCATTTTCCATAACTTTTATTCATAATATACTTCCGGGTGGTTTAAAAAAAAAACCACGAAGACTACGCCCTAGTCTTCTAACCTAACCTATCCGAGTCGGATTGCACTGAGTCGGGGTGTTAACAATAATTAATTTCTACCTAACAAGATTATGTATTATTTTCATAATTAAATCAAATTTTGATTATGTCAAGAGTCGATTATGAGATGTGTTACTTATGGAAACTAATTATTATGACATATGTTATTATAGAAAGTCATTTTATGGCAAATAAAAGTTATCACTGTTGAGTTGTTAAGGCAAACGTTATTAGTATAAATGATAATGATTATGGCAAACAATATTAGTGCAAATGAATTTATGGAAAACGAGAGAAGACCGAACGAAATCGAGTCGGTAGTTTTTTTTAATACGTCATAAACCGCAATTTTCGCCGAGAAAAATCACTACCACTGCGAACGTGTTAATACATCAATGAAAGTTACATAACCGCAATTTTCGCCGAGAAAAATCACTACCACTGCGAACGTGTTAATACATCAATGAAAGTTACATCGAACTGCAAGAACTTTCATATTATGTTACTTGCTGCTACGGAACCCTTCATGGGCGAATTCAACTCGCACTTGGCCGGTTTTGTTTTGTGATAATTTTTTTTTCATTACCTATTTTAAGTGACGACGGGTAGACTGAAAATCTATCTATCTAGGTGTAAAGTTCTCGACAGGACAAATTAATCAAGCTCAAACACAATGTAACTGCTATATATCGTTAGAGAATTCTCTGGACTGTCTTTCGTCTCCATCATCAGATCGACTCCAGAGCTTCAATAAATTGTACTACTTTAATTTACAAACGTCCTAGTTGCCCCTCCAATTTTCAAAAGTCTCAAGAAAATCATGTTTGTTGGATGGCATCCTGGGGAAATCGAAGTCTCCAGGATGCCATACAACAAACATGATTTTTTTTATGGTACGGAACCCCCTGTGCGCATGTCCGACTCGTACTTGGCCGCTTTGAATTATTTTACGTGTGGAAAATCCTACAGTGATGCTATGCCGGACTCCTGCCGACTAAAAACACACGTTTCCTATCCAATGCCAACGGTTGGGAGCCCCGGGTGAGCCCTCGGAAGGATGACATCAGGACTCCCAACTCCCAACAGACCTACGGCCACTGCGGCTTCAACTAAAAGGGGGGGGGGGAGTTCGGGTGCGACAGTAGCAATACTAACTTCTAAACTTTTGCAACTTCGTTTACGTCACATACGTTGTATGAAAGGAGTGGTATTTCTTCATTAGACTCATCAAGCAGTGTGTGAAACTGCCCTGTTTGCTTACTGTTCTATTGCGTTCATGAAGCCCCCTATAATATTTTTTCTTCTTTATCTTCCATGTACAGACAGCGACCTGTTACGATTTTATTATATGTATTGATTGATGTATTGATTAAGCCAACACGCCAGTTTAGATTTACACTCCCATTCAAAGAAACCGCTACAATTAATATTTTAAACATATCTGATTCTAAAAAGTGTTATAACTTTTTTATTTATAAACCGATTGACATGAAATAAACGCTAAATGTTAAGTGGAGCAAACCTCAACACAATAAAAAAGACCGAATTGCAATCGCATAAGCGGTTACTGAGATAAGCGTGCACAACCGTACAGACAAACAGACATACAGACAAACAGACAAAAATTCTAAAAATCATTGTTTTGGGTTCTATTGCGTTCATAAAACCCCCTATAATATTTTTTCTTATTTATTTTCCATGTACAGACAGCGACCTGTTACGATTTTATTATATGTATTGATATTGATTGATTGATGTATTGATTAAGCCAACACGCCAGTTTAGATTTACACTCTCATTCAAAGAAACCGCTACAATTAAAATTTTAAACATATCTGATTCTTAAAAGTGTTATAGCTTTTTTAGGGTTTCGTAGCCAAATGGCAAAAACGGAACCCTTATAGATTCGTCACGTCTGTCTGTCTGTCCGTCGGTCTGTCCGTCCGTGTGTCACAGCCACTTTTCTCCAAAACTATAAGACCTATGCCATTGAAACATGGTAACTAGATGTTTTCTGTGAACCGCATTAAGATTCTTATACAAAACTAGAAAAAACGCAGTAAGTTTTGGGGGTCCCCATACTCAAAACTGAAACTCAAAAATTTTTTTTTCATCAAATCCATACGTGTGAGGTATCTATAGATAGGCCTTCAAAAATGCTATTGAGGTTTCTAACATCATTTTTTTCTAAAGTGAATAGTTTGCGCAAGAGACACTTCCAAAGTGGAAAAATGTGTGTCGCTAACTTCTAAACTAAGAGAATGATAAATCTAAAAAGAATATATGGCTATTTCTACTTTTTACGATTCTCATCGTCACCTTCATGGTAAATTTTAAATACTGATTATTTCAACTATTTTTGTAAACAAACGCAAAGCTTTCGGTAAGATAATATTCCGAGAGCTGGCACGAATTTTTGGGTAGGTATTTGAGGCAAGCTGAAAACTTGTCAGATACCTCTCCTATTATATCCCAACTCGGAATTGCAGACCTGGCTGGTGAGTAGCGGGGCTAAATCAACCCCTAAATTTTTAAAAATATTATTTTTTTATTCCAAAAAATATATTTGAGGCACTACGCAATTTATATATGTTGCAGTGTAATACTTAATGAATACGAAAAAAAATAAGCCAGATAATTTAATCGGGGTTTTAACATTGCCAGACGCGTGCAAAAATATTTTGCAAAAGATTAAAAAAAATGTTTTTGAGGCAGCTTGAAATTTTAATGGAGCGTTATTTATAAGTAAAAAATAAGATTCCCAAAAAGACAGATCGTTTCGGTGGGGCTTTCTACCTGCCAGGTGATCAAACAAATAATGAATGGGTACGAGCCTGTAGTGCTATAGACAAGCTGGAGTGTGAGAGAGGGCATAACGACAGCTGTCTTCGTTCTTGCTTGCCGCGTTACTAAGTATTAGCTCTGGCGAAGCCACGTGCGACCCATGAGGTTTCTAGTTAAAATTTCGGAGTTAAAAATATTAAATTTTCTGAATTTCTACTAAGAACATTTTGCGTAAAAGAGATTGTATTGATTTATGGACGTTACGTATTAAAAAAAGCAATAATTAAAATAAAAAATCGCAAAACCAGGTTTATAAAAATATAATAACTCTCCAGTAGTACAATTATTTCAAGTATAAAATAAAATTGAAATAAATTCTATTCATTTATTAATATTTTAGAGATATTGAGGTAATATAAATGTAGGAACCTACTTATAATTTGGTCAAACTAATTTAATTCTATATTTTATACAACCCTTATAGGGTGTAGTGGGGCCCTACCAACACCTCCGGGCCCAAGCCAACCTCACGTGCAAGCTCGTGCACCTGCTGAACAACGGACGAGGCTCTGACGTCGGCGGTCCATTTCAACACGGCGATGGGCTCACGACCTGTTACGTGGGACCGAATTGTACACGGTGAAATGTGGGCCGGTATAGGCCTCTGCCTATCCCTTCGGGGATAAAGGCGTGAGTATATGTATGTATGTTTATACAACCCGTTTTATTTTATTTATCTTTTAATTTTTTAAATGTTTAAAATTACATAATTAAACATATTTCGTTCATATTTTATAATAGGAATAATAATAAATTTTATCTACTCTGATACTATAATACAAAGATTATAAAATTGAAATCAATACTATTATGACAAACATTACGCACAGGCCAAAAAAAAAGTTTTATTACGATACAGGTCTTGTATGGACACCTATATCATAATAAAACTTTTTAATCATTACGATACACCATAAACAATCTCCAGCTGAAAAAGAAGTTTGAACCTCTACTTTAAAAAAAAATGTGTCTCCAAAATAGCGAAAAATCCTAAATCTATGGTCTCCGCAGCCTAAAAAAAAAAGAAACACGCATGCGCAATCGATGTTTGCGCCTTGGCGCCAACATTTTACATTTAAATTAAACAAAGTTTGATTTTGTTTGTAAAATAAATTAGTTTTATGTGTAAAAACATGTCTTAAAGCGAGGATGGTGGTAATTGTACACCACCAGACATTCTGGAAACTGCGTCAAACATGACCATGAACCTGTTACCGGCGAAATCAAGGAGCAACTATATATCTATCACAACAAAATGAAATCAGGTATTATAGTATGAGAGTAGATAAAGTAGTGTATGACACTGTACATAACTTGGTCTTATAACACTCGTGTGATACTATAAAAAAACTCGCCTACGGCTCGTTTTTTTAAAACACGCTCGTGTTATAAGAACCCTTATTATGCAACAGTGTCATAAACTACTAATATATTATATATTATTAGTATATATTATTATTATACAGGGTGGAATTTAAAGACGGTAGTTGGAGGGAAAGTACCATTAATATTGATAATGGCAAGTTTTGCTGAAAGGAAACATTCCTTTATTTTTAAAAGTAAGTAAAACTGCATTCAAAGATTTTTGAAAAATCACCTGCTTGAGTCGGGAATCGAACCTGGGAGATGTGAAAAAAAAACATCCTGTATTTTATGATACCGACCGCAACAGTCTTTAATAAAGATCAATTTCTTTTAAGCAACTTAGTATTTTAAAATAAGGGAAGAACAAGTAAAATATGTTTTTATTGTAAAGTTTACTCACTATCTGAAGAAAAAAAAGCAGTGTAATTGAGAAACTCCTAATTATTTTTTTTGAAGTTCGTTAATTGACCAGAACGAATATTTTCATTCACAGAAACTAGAACATTTTTTTTTACCAACTTCAAAAAAAAGGAGAAGAATCTCAATAACATTTTTTTTTCTTCAGATATACCTAGTGAGTAAGCTTTCCAATAAAAACATATTTTACTAGGTCTCCCTTTAATTTAAGATACTATGTTGTTTAAAGAAATTGTTCCTTATCAAAGACTCTTTCGGGTGGTATCATAAAATACAGGATGTTTTTTTTTTCACATCTCCTGGGTTCGATTCCCGGCTCAAGCAGGTGATTTTGCAAAAAATTTTAAATGCAGTTTTACTTACTTTTGAAAATAAAGGAATGTTTCCTTTCAGCAAAACTTGCTATTATCAATATTAAGGGTACTTTACCTCCAACTACCGTCTTTAAATTCCACCCTGTATATTATTAGTATTATAATGTGCTCTCTTGTTTGCTTAGTCAGATGAACGTCTGAGACACAGGATTAACATCCTAGTTCAGACAAGGATCTGATAATACACTGTAACAACTTCTTGCCGTAGCTGATAGGTAAAAAAAAAAAAAAAAAAAAAAGGTAAAAAGGTATTCCATTACTTTAGACAAGTGTAAGTTAAACCATGAATTGTAAGATATTAACGATTGTACTGCTTTTATTACTTTGATATAGAAAAAGAAAATATGTATATATAAAAAAAAATATAGAAAATATAAAAAATAATATGATATGTATATACTGGTTGAATTTATAGTCGTTTTGGAACGGAAAGGTTTAGGCCCAGTTTCGATAACAGAACCGATCGGCACTGTCAATTTGAAAATCAACAATAAAAAATTACGAAAATGTCAAAATCTACATCGTTTGCCAAAATCAAAACGAGAACACCTGGTTATTCCTTTAAATTTCACGAAATACGTTTACTACAATTTTCTACTACAATTTTTCATTCAATGTCTAACGTTCCAATCAGTAAGAAGAGTCACCGCGCCGGGAAAATTCGACCAATCACAACGCATGAACGCATCGGTCCACGTGGACTCGTTGCCAAGTAACGTCGGTAGGTACTCGACTAGTTCGTCTTGTAGGTAGGTAAATACGTTCGGCCGACCGCGCCGCCGACCGGCGACGGCGGCGACCGCGGCGCGCAGTTCGACTATAACTCGCGCGCAGTATTGTCGTCGCGATCGACTTTTATTTGTGGTCGGAAATAAAACGATTAGTTTACACTCGAGAGTACGAATCTCGTGATGAATTACGCAGTGCGATAGTGGACGTCTTTGAAATAGTGAAAAGTGACAGAGACACATTGAATAAACTAAAAGACAATAGCCTAAAACGTGCCCGTTTGTGTATCGAACGTTTTGGACTCCATTTTGAGCAGTTGCTAAGGTACAGGGAAGTGTAAATAAACTGTGAATAGGTAGGTCTAGGTATTTAAGTTGATTATTTTGTAAATAGCTCCAATTTTTTAAATACGCCGGAAATACTCCCTATTTGTTCGTGTTTATTTTCATTATTATTACATAAACCTTATTAATTCACCGTAAAATAGAACAATATTAAAGTATTTCCGACGGTCCTAAGCCCGCGTAAAGTATGAAGGAGAAATTGGAGTCTTTTATTATTATCTAAGTACCTATTATTATCGAAACGATGCATTCGGTCAATGAACTGATCACATGGAGAGACACGCGCCGCGGCGTAGGTACCTATGGGTTTCGGAGTTTCATTCATTGAAAAGTTCAATGAATAATCGAAGCGCTACTAATGTTTCAACTCGAACGAGTGATAAAGATTACATAAAAGTCATTTTTTTATTATAACCTGCACAGCTGTTTTGACACTCCGAAATGGTTCCATTATTGATTCCGAGTAACCCCCTCTCGGGTCCAGAACGACTATAAATTCAACCAGTATAAAAAAAAATATAGAAAATATATCTCTCTCTCACACTACAGCTTGTCTATAGCACTACAGGCTCGTACCCATTCATTATTTGTTTGATCACCTGGCAGGTAGAAAGCCCCACCGAAACAATCTGTCTTTTTGGGAATCTTATTTTTTACTTATAAATAACGCTCCATTAAAATTTCAAGCTGCCTCAAAAACATTTTTTATAATTTTTTTGCAAAATATTTTTGCACGCGTCTGGCAATGTTAAAACCCCGATTAAATTATCTGGCTTATTTTTTTTCGTATTCATTAGGTATTACACTGCAACATATATAAATTGCGTAGTGCCTCAAATATATTTTTTGGAAAAAAAAAAAAATATTTTTAAAAATTTAGGGGTTGATTTAGCCCCGCTACTCACCAGCCAGGTCTGCAATTCCGAGTTGGGATATAGTAGGAGAGGTATCTGACAAGTTTTCAGCTTGCCTCAAATACCTACCCAAAAATTCGTGCCAGCTCTCGGACTATAAGTAACATATATAAGTCAAAAAGTTAAATTGTGAGTCAGATTTGGAAGAATAACGTTTTGAATTATTAGATCCCACGTAGGTGACGCGACGATCCACGAAGGTGACGCAGTAGCTTTACAGACATTATTAATCATTATTTAAATACAAATTATAAGTTAATATGTTCATTCGGCAGTTATATGGTAACAGCTAGTTAACTAAAACAATTACCAGGTCCTATACACATGCTTTTGACGTAAAAGTTATTCTGGAACCATATAACACAGTACATCTCTTTGGCACAAAGTAGCAAATTATCAGTTATCTAGATCCCATAGCATAAGCTTATATTGTCTTAATTTGGGCTAGCTAGATGATCTTGTGTGAGATTGTCCGTTCTGGCTACTTATAATGGAAGCACTCTGCGCCTAGACGATCGGCTCACCGAACTCGAGGTAGAACTGGGTCGCATAAACTAGCAAATACTGGGGTTGTGCGGAGTTCGAAGAAAGAGGGAGGACACGCTAACCCTTGCGTCGGGCGACCTATTGTACTTTCATGGAAGACATTCTTCCGAGGGCGGTGACGGCTTTATGATGAAAAAGGACCTCGTTAGCAGTATTGTGGAGATCAGCAATGTTTCGTCTCGGGTAGCATACGTAATACTGAGACTCACCAACAGGTACTCCTTGAAGGTGATTCAGGTGTACCTATGCCCCGACTTCGAGAAGCACTGACGAGGCCGTTGAGACTGTGTACGAGGACGTGGTGAAAGCTTACAATGTACTGCCAAGACTCACTACAATGTTGTGATGGGAGACTTCAATGCCAAAGTGGGAGTAAAAGAACGCCGTGAAACGAAAATCGGACCCTTTGGTGTGGGGCGTAGAAATGACCGGGGGCGTATGCTTATCAACTTGCTTGAGGCTCAGGGGCTCTTCTTGATGAACTTATTCTTTAAGAAGAAGCTCCCTAGAAGGTGGACTTGGCGAAGCCTCTACAAGGTCACAAGGAACGAGATAGACTTCGTCATGTCGGACAAGAGGTGTCTGTTGATCACTAAGACATATTTAAAGATGTCTTAGTGATCAACAGGTTTAATACCGGAAGTGATCACCAACTCGTCCGAGCATCTCTGAATTTAGACTTTCGCGCCGAAAGGGCCCGGATGATGAAGCCTTCTCTCCGACCTACTGCGCTCCAAATAGCTTTGTGTGCCGAGAAGTTTCAATTGGAGTTTCAAAATCGTTTCGATCTGCTGGAAACCACTGGCAACGATCACGATAAGGCCGACACTGTAGTCAGGACGCTACAACAAGTCTCCCGAAGGTTTCTGTCTGGAAAAAGCAAAAATAGGTGTTCCAAGCTTTTGCCCGAAACTCTCGAGCTCATGAGAATCGGACGGCAAACGCCATCTATGCATACGTCTTCGTCAGACCAGAGAGCTTTAAACATCAAAATCCGAAAGCTGATACGATGCGACCTCAGACGTTATAACACCAACATCGTCGAGGCAGCGATCGAACAAAATTGGGGTACTAAAGTCTTTGCGCAACAGCTTCGAAGACCCCGTCTGACCAAATTGAAAACAGCGGGTGGCAAAACCGTGACCTCGAGGTTCGAGATTCTCGAAGAAGTTAAGAGCTTCTATAGAGACCTATATGCATCACGGAAAAAAAACCGATGGGACCTAGCGACTGTGACCACAGAGCCCCACTCACGCGCCACTATACCGAAGAGGAAGACATTCCGGATATTGACCAGGGCGAGGTCAGGGCGGCTCGCAAACAACTAAAAACCAATAAATTCCCTGGAGAGGACGGAATTGCGAGTGAGCTTCTTAAAGCTGGCGGGACTCCAGTTCTGAAAGAGCTGACGAGTCTCTTTAATTCCGTCCTCCAACAGGTACAAACACCTAAAGCGTGGAGCGAAGTGCGGTGGCTCTGTTTTTCAAAAAAGGTGACAATACCTTGCTGAAGAATTACAGACCCATCTCACTCCTTAGACATGTTTACGAGTTGTTCTCGAGAGTAGTCACAAACCGCTTCGCCGGAAAACTCGACGAGTTTTACACGACGAGTACTACCTAAATGTATGTAGTTGATATAAGTATAAGGTATTAAGTGCCTTAATTAAGCTTTAAGTGGCATGACTCTTTCCCGGGATCTGTCCTTGAGACTTGGATGCGAAGGGTCACAGGTCTACGCCTCGAGAGCCAAAACATTGGCATGACGTGAAATTTCTTAGCATGCTGCACGCCCCAAGAAGCGGAATTGCACCTGAACTAACCCAAAAGACGCAAGATAACACCCAAACCCGTAGGCATGGCCACGGTGATAGCCTAAGCCTGTCAGGTACCCTGATACATCTTTCTAAGGAGTTAACCGGGGCGGCGCCTAGCACTAGACGGGTAAGTAGGTACGGTGTGAGTTTTAGACGGTATGGACTGTGGGATCTGGCATAACGTCCGGTGGGATTTCTACTCCTATAAAAGGGCATCACACGGGATGTTATAGGTATTGCTCTGTCATTTGCCATGATTATAGAAACCTAGTTATTTGTTCTGCTATCATTCCGCTACATACTACAATACGAATCTAAACGAGTATCACTCTTACTGAAACTAGTCAAAGATCACTTTCGTGTCATAAACTCACCTTCGTGGGTAAAACGCCACGAAGGATGTGACACGAAGGTAACGAAAATATATCTTATTTTCAAATTCCGACAAAGTTTAGCAGTTACGGTTTAAATCAAATACTACATAAATATCTCTATTTATTTGCGGTTTCGATGAATTGACTCTGACTTCAATAGCTATTATACAATGTACAAAAAGTCACCCACGAAAAGTACTCGAATTAAGTGTCAAATGTAGAAACTTACCGATATTTTTTTTTCTCATGGAGCCAGAAGAAACACGTTACACTCATGCGATGCCGGTCGACCAATAACGTTCAGTTAAGTTGAGTTTTGTTATTGGGGCGGTCGTTTTGGTCAACAGTCAACCGTTTACTACGCAAATCTAAAGTACCTACATTCGTGTGACCGACGTATATTGTGTTTTAAGTTCTAAATAATAGTTACAAGATTTTTTTTGTAATACTGTGTGTGTAGTGTATGTTATCACGGTGAATTTAGTGTATGTAACTTCAAAATCTATGGAAATTTGGTGAAGCAGTAACCTAATGTTTAACTGAATCGGGAAGTGTGACACGAGTAGAATGCGAAAAATGACCCCGATTTTGACATTTCGTGTTGATTTTTGATATGAATATTTACTTCTATTGCAACAAATTTCATGTATTTTATAGCTTAATAGCTGTTTTATCCACCATTTTAAAACATTTCTTTCTAACTCATACGGTTTAGAAAATATAAGCGTGTGACCATCAAATTTAAGCAACGAGTAGAAATAGCCATATGATGTACATTGCCATAAAAACTACCAACGAAAATTAGTTTGAACGAGATAGAGCTGGTAGTTTTTTTTTAATACGTCGTAAACCGCAATTTTCGGTTAGAAAAATCACTACCACTGCGAACGTGTTAAAACTTCAATCAAAGTTACAACGAACTAAAAGAACTTTTATACTATGTTACTTGCTGCTACGAAACCCTTCATGGGCGAGTCCAACTCGCACTTGGCCGGTTTTTTTTTATTTATAAACCGATTGACATGAAATAAACGCAAACCTCAACAAAATAAAAAAGACCGAATTGCAATCGGTTAAGCGGTTACTGAGATTAGCGTGCACAACCGTATCTACAGACAAACAGACATACAGACAAACAGACAAAAATTCTAAAAATCATTGTTTTGGGTTCTATTGCGTTCATAAAGCCCCCCTATAATATTGTTTCTTATTTATCTTCCATGTATAGACAGCGACCTGTTACGATTTTATTATATGTATTGATGATATTGATTGATGATTGATTTAGAAAAAAGCAATGTCAAATCAGTGTAATTGATATGAGATTTGAAAACTTTGTACCCCGATTCATAGGGTCTCTAGGCTGTATCTCAGCGGGGCTCGCATACAACAACAAACATGTTTTTTTGCCGTTTTTAGGGTTTCGTACCCAAAGGGTAATAACGGGGCCCATACACGAGACTTCAGACTCGTGGACACACCATTTTACCACACTAGTGTGACGAACATATAATACCTGTTTATCATACCTCTTTATCTGTAAATCATGAGGCTGTATCTCAGGAATCTTTATAGCTAGAGAGCTGAAATTATCACAGAATAGATGATCGAATCGAATCACAAAAATATTTATTTCGACCCCTGAATCAAACCCGGGATCTTGGCAGAGCAGTCGGAACGTCTCACGTACTATTTCCGGGGCAGTGTTTTCTGCAATACAAACATTATCTAATTATATAATTACAAGCATATTATAGTACTTTTTTCTTATACAGGTGGAATTTAAAGACGGTAGTTACTACCGTCTTTAAATTCCACCCTGTATTTAGCTTAAGTAAAGCTTACTTACTATCTAAAGGAAAAAAAACAGGTTAATTGAAACCTCCTGCTTTTTTTTGAAGTTGGAAAAAAAAAAGATCTAGTTTCTGTGGTGGTGGTACTAACTTTGATTTGTATTCATGGACGTGTCGCAAGTATCTATGTATTAGGATTATGCGAAATAAATGTTTTTTGTGTTTGAGTTTGACCTGAGCAATCATGTTACCGTATCGACCAGACCGTTTGGGTGCTATGTGTGTAACAGGTACCGGAACCATGCCTCGAATTCAATAAGGTAGAGAATTTGGGCCATTCAATCATATGTATACTTTTTTTACGTACCTATCAAGATTATTCCGTACCTATCCAAGGGGTAAAACGGGACCTATTCATAAGACTTCACCGTCCGTCTGTTTGTTTGTTTGTTTGTCCGTCACGAGGCTGTATCTCAGGAACTGTGAGCGCTGGAGAGCTGAAATTTTCACAGATGATGTACCTACTACCCGTTCGCTCTAACTTTGCCGCTGGCGTAGAGGCGTATACCCGAATTGTTAATTAGACGAAGTAAATTGACAGTAGCTCATGTCACTTCGTCATAGAAAATAAGCAACATTGTATGAAGAAGTGACATTAGTTGCTGTCAATTTACTTCGTCTAATTAAAAATTCGACTTCAGTATGGAGCCGAGCGGCAAAGTTAGAGCGAACGAGCAGTACCTACCCCTTTCAGTTGCCGCTATGACAACAAAAATGACTGAAATCAAAAAAACGAAATTCAGGGGGGTTTTAATAATTTATTAACACTGTTGATTGATTGTAATTAGTGAAACCTGCTGCACATATTGAGTAACACAACATTAATTTATTGTACACCTGAAGGATTTCGCCTTACCGCAATTTCATGGGTATAAGTAACTTCAGTAAGGCGAAACTTGGTGTAAAATATATAAATGTAGTATAAATGTAGTAAAATATTCATTATGGGCACCAATATCACTCACGTGAATTTTTTGACCGATTCTCGTACCTACCGATTTCTAGGAACTCTCCGTGCGCTAGTATAACTCGCACTTTCCGACTTTTAGGGTTCCATAGCCAAATGGCAAAAAACGGAACCCTTATAGATTCGTCATGTCTGTCTGTCTGTCTGTCCGTCCGTATTTCACAGCCATTTTTATCCGAACTATAAGACCTATGGTATCGAAACTGGGTAAGTAGATGTATTCTGTAATAACATTTTTACATAAAAGTAAAAAAAGGAGCAGCAGTTACTTATATCCCTAACGTATGGTACGATTATTCATTTTCGAGTACGGAAGACACTATAGTCCCCTCCACCAACCCATGGTCTTACCAGCCTCTTGGCTATGAAGACCGAATCGTCGGGAGTTACTGTACTTGCGTGGTCTCTTTCCGGCGCTTTCGGGTCCCATTCTAGGGATACGTCACGAGCACAGTCGACTTCGCGTTATTCGTGAATGTCTAGCTCCAGCTGAAATCGAGCATCATGCCAGCGTGGGCGAACATCCGTAGGCGCCTAAAGTTTGCCTCCGAAGCCACGAGATCGGGATAGTATACCGGGCCCACCTCCAGTCGTGCCAGGCCTTCCATCATCCGGTCGCGGATGTCAGAATATAAAGGGCACCTCCAGAGGACGTGATCCAGCGTCTCGTCACTTTTCGACGGTATATGCAAAAACGTACTAACGCCTATGTATTGATTGTATTTGATCTCATAACGGATGGTAAACCTATTGCGGAGTTAAAAAAGACAGGCGCAGGTTGTTGCTACATGTTCTTGATGGCCCAATATAATATTCAGTGCACACACACACATAGTCACGTCTTTATCCCCGAAGGGGTTAGCAGAGGCATAGTATACGCCTCCATTTCATCTCATAGTTTTACGTCCCACGTAATAAGTGGTGAGCCTATTGCCGTGTTGAAATGAACAGGCGCAGGTCGTGGCGACCCGCAGAGGAATTTTTTCAAGCCGCCCATTAGGCCTTTAAATTGGCTTAACGATAGTCATTTTACTGACAACCGGGTTTCATTTCGAGATTTACTTCTCTACTCAATGGATTACCTCTTACGACACCCTCGGGATGAATTGGGGTGCCGATATTCTGTACTATTTCCCGGAGCCACACGAGGCCCCCGTCGCCCGGACCAACGAAAAGATTTTTTTTAAATTGACTGTAATATGAAAGGAAAGAGGAAGAGAGTGTCGGTGTTAAAGTTGGGCATGCTACGATGGTTCGGGCATGTGAAGCGAATGGGAGATTAAAGAATGAAAAAACAGATATACAACGCGAAAGTGGATGGACGTCGGAGTCGGGAAAGGCCACGACCCACGACACACCTACCACGACCAAATTAATCGTGTGTTAGTTGAAGGTGGTGCCAAGAGCCGAAGAACCGACGTGCATGCATGAAAAGAAAAATGAAAGTTGAAGAAGCAAGTGAGGTGTGTATGGACCGTGCCGTGTGGCGCTCGGTTCTTTCTGCTTACACCGCCTTTAAGCCTAAGGGATTTGGCGTAAAGGTAGATAGATAGATAGATAGACTGTAATATTATTGGCAATCAATGCGCGAATTTACCTGCCATAAAAAGCACGATATTATTTTTAAACAGAGTGCCAGAAACGAAAATATCTTACGCTACGGTTCCTCTTGAAATAAGGAGTCGTTTGTGGCATCCTGGTATGTTGGTTTACAGGACTCCAAGCAAGAGGGCCAACTAGCGAACAATAATGAAGAATAATAATAACTCTTTTCTTTATTGATATCAAATTTTAAATGTATTTTTTTATCTTATTATCATGATTATAAAATACTAACTGATGCTCGCAGCTTCACCCGCGTAAATTTTGTTCCCGTTCCCGCTTCCCGTAGGAACTTATTCCTGTGATAAAAAGTAGCTTATATGTTATTGCAGACAATAATGTATCGCTGTACCAAATTTCAACCAGATCCGTTCAGCCGTTCGAGCGTGAAAGAGTAACAAACATCCACACATCCACGCTCACAAACTTTCGCATTTATAATATTAGTAAGATTATTGAAATAATCATGCCATTAACAATATCAATAGATACTCTTAAGTCCAGTATAAAAAAACCATAATAGTCGAACTACCCTCGGTTTTCCCAAACGCCTACAGTATGGGGTTCTTCAAAAGGGGTCTAAGAAGGTTTTTACAAGGTCGGCAGCGCGAGTGTGGCGCCTCTGGTGTTGCAAACTTTCATAGGCTGCGGTGACCACCAATCCTACTGGTGGGCCGTATATTGCCGTATAGTGGTATAAAAAAAATACAACAGAACTTTGATATCACCAATTGATTGGGGAGGTGATATAGTAGGCGCTTCAGAAGTTAAGGGGACTGGTTTAAAAAATGACGAAATAGAGGTGCAAATGAAAGTGTTTTTGTCTGCATAAATAGACGGAAAATTATAGCCAAAAATAGGTTTTCTATCTACAAGATGTGCGTAAAAAATGGTTTTGTTGTAAATTGTTTACTAATTATACATAACGTGTAAAACGATCATATAGTTAGCCCCAAATTTTTAGATGAATGCATTTTATGGCTTCAATTTTTATCGAGGCGAAAGAAAAAATATGAAGAAAATATACACCTATAAATTGGTTTCTTCGATTTTGAATAAATATAAGTATTAGCTTGTTACAACTAAAATAAGCTATTAATGGTACATTTCTTAGCCCGAAGGACGCGTGTTTTGTATGGTCAAGGTCGTTAGGCCTTAAGCCGCAGCGTAGTTAGACCCCACAGGGCGGAAACTCCAAACAAATGATTCATTTATCAATTCTGTCATCTACACTAAAAACACGCTGTTTTAACAGAGCTTGAATGTGTGTGTGACCCACTATACAGTGGTGGGCAAACTTTCTTAATGGGGGGCCAGAAAAATTAAAAAAATTCAGAGGAGGGCCAGATTTACTGGAAAAATGCATTTTGTGTTAAAATTTTTTGAAATTTTTAATCTTACTTCTTTCTAATAATTGATCGTGTTAGGAAAATGACTCTTTCACGTTCTAGCTAGCTCTTTCCTCTATGAGTCTATTTTTCTACTAAGTAGAATCTACCTTCTGGACCGTAAAATTATATTATTGCAAGTCATACACTATTCATGTAGAAGAATCTTCGGCGGGCCGGATTAAATGCTTTCGCGGGCCGGAGAGGGCCCGCGTGCCTTACTTTACCCATCACTGCACTAAGGTAAAGCAAATATTCCGTCAAAATACAAAACAACTATAATGACAGCTTTGGGAGAGCTTGCTCAGTGTGGCAGGGAGTTGCCTATCTGTATGTACACTATTATATTATCTTTGGTTAGACTAGAAAGCCGACACCAACTGGGTTGAGAAAAGACTCGAAGATGTAGTTGATGAACTTTTTGTTCGGAGGAAATCCCGTTTTTAATACAAAATGAGTTCAGCGCGTGTTAGTTTAAAACAAATGTTAGCAAATACTCAAATTATAATAAACCGGCCAAGTGCGAGTTGGACTCGCCCATTAAGGGTTTCGTAGCAGCAAATAACATAATATAAAAGTTCTTATAGTTCGTTGTAACTTTAACTGATGTTTTAACACGTTCGCAGTGGTATTGATTTCACTAACCGGAAATTGCGGTTTATGACTTATTAAAAAAAACTACCAGCTCTATCTCGTTCAAACTAATTTTCGTTGGTAGTTTTAATGGCAATGTACATCATATATTTTTTTTAGATTTATCATTCTCTTAGTTTAGAAGTTAGAGGGGGGGACACACATTTTTCCACTTTGGAAGTGTCTCTTGCGCAAACTATTCACTTTAGAAAAAAATGATGTTAAAAACCTCCACAGCATTTTTGAAGACCTATCTATAGATATCCCACACGTATGGGTTTGATGAAAAAAAAAAATTTAGAGTTTCAGTTCTGAGTATGGGGACCCCCAAAATTTACTGCTTTTTTTCTAGTTTTATATAAGAATCTTAATGCGGTTCACAGAATACATCTAGCTACCAAGTTTCAATAGCATAAGGAGAAAAGAGAGAAAAGTGGCTGTGACACACGGACGGACAGACAGACGGATAGACAGACAGACAGACATGACGAATCTATAAGGGTTCCGTTTTTGCCATTTGGCTACGAAACCCTAAAAAGGGGGAATTAAGGGGAGCTCCGACCTACACGCACTTGACCTGTTCTATTTCTATACCGTCATAGTTCTATTGCAAAAATTTTTGAGGACCGTAGCTGCAATCTGTTGATTTTGTAAAAGCCTTCGATACGCTGTGTGATGAGTTGGTATTCAATCTACCTAGGTATGTAGTTGTCTAGTAGACTATATTAATGATATATTCTGAGGTGACAGATGATCTGAAAATTTCCTACTACTCAATGCACCCAAACCAAATAGCGTTAAAAGGATATATTACCTTTTTTTCCTATGGCATGGTAGATTGCAGGGAAATTTTACTTAACTTATTAGGTTCTGTATTATAAGGATACGTTGATTCCTATTCTAGACATTAAAACAAGTGTATAAAGATATTCCGAAAGAATTAATACCGACAATGAATTCCTTTGGGGCAATCAAGGGGCAATAATATTCAGATAAGAGTTTTAAAACGTTCTGTAAAATGGAGAGCCGTTTATCATCTCTCAGATTATGTAATCATGAGTAAATGTGATAATTGTGATATATGTAAGCATTTACTTTATTTATTACTCGTCAGTTGACCAAAAATGAACCTATTATTACTGTTAGCGACTGTGGTACTTGTATTTATATATTTTATATACACATTGGTGCATGTGAAATTTAATTACTGGAAGAAGAAAAATGTTCCATACGAGAAGCCGCTTCCTTTTATAGGAAATTATGGAAAATACATATTTGTGCAAGAATATGTCGGACATGTCGTGCAAAAACTGTGTCAAAAATTTCCTGAAGCGCCTTATTTTGGCGCCTTTTATGGAACTGAGCCAGTTCTTATAGTGAAGAGTCCTGAAATTCTCAAGCATATATTGACGAAAGATTTTTATAGCTTCAACGGGAGAGAAATAACGAAGTATGGCTCTAGGGAAACTATTACGCAAAATGTTTTTTTCTCAGGCGGAAATAATTGGAAAATTGCTCGTCAAAATTTAACTCCCCTGTTCACATCGGCGAAAATTAAAAATATGTTTTACTTAGTTGAGAAATGCTGTCATATGTTCGAAGACACATTGGAACGAGAAGAAAACTCCACCAATATCATTGAAGTAAAACATCTTAGTGCCAGATATACTATAGATGCCATCGGGTCATGCGCTTTTGGTGTTGAACCAAATACATTGTTACATCCTAAAGACAATCCTTTTACTATGATGGCGAGGGAGATATTTGAACCAAGCAACAGCAGAGGATTGAAGATAGTTTTTAGAGCAGTGTGGCCAGCCATATTTTACGGCTTGGGATTTAAGTGTTTCCCGAGCACAATAGAAACATTCTTTAAGCAATTGCTAAAGGGTGTTTTCGAAGCAAGGAATTATAAGCCGTCCCTCAGAAATGATTTTGTGGATCTTATACTGAATTTTAAAGAAACAGATGAGATAATAGGTGATAGTATAAGTAATAGTAAAACAGGTCGTGACGATAAGATTCACTTAAAAGCGGACGACGATTTCCTTGCAGCACAGTGCGTTATATTTTTCTCTGCTGGATTCGATACGAGTGCCTCAACTCTAAGCTTCACTCTTTATGAGATGGCAAAACACCCTGAAATACAGGCTCTTGCTTTCGAAGAGATACAAGACTATTTACGTCGTCAGGGTAACAAGTTAAGCTATGAGTGTGTGACGGAGCTACCATATCTTAACGCTTGTGTAAATGAGACACTGCGTAAGTACCCTGTGCTTGGAAACATCACTAGAGAAGTTATGGAAGACTGCGTTCTTCCTGATGGACTACACTTGAACAAAGGCGTCCGTATACACATTCCCGTTTACTATCTGCACCATAATCCCGACTACTTTCCGGAGCCAGAAGTATATAACCCAGGGCGGTTCCTGCCTGGAAGCAAAGAAAGCGTCAAACAGTATACATTTTTACCATTTGGAGAAGGGCCCAGGATTTGTATAGGTAAATTTTATAATTTTATACCTGTACATAATTTTCAAAAACTTGACACTTATTCTTGTTCTTCACTACACTTAATTTGAACCTCTAATTTAGTTTTCATACTTATTGCCAAATGTTTATTTTTCCTCTTACCATTACCATTTTCTTTTTACTTATCAAGGTGTACAAAAAGTCTTTGAGGCTAACGTAATCGAATGAAGGTTTAAACATTAATATGCACAACCTCATCATCATCTCCAATATATGTATTAGGTATTAAAATAGGTCTGATTTCTGTTCCAGGCAGACGTTTTGGAGTGATGCAAGTCATGGCTGGCCTCATAACTTTTATGAAGCAATATCGAGTAGAACTAGCCGATGATATGCCAGACACTATTGCATTAGGAGCCACTTTGATTACCATCCAGCCAAAAGATGAGAATATAAATCTAAAAGTGTTAAAACGCCAAGGTTCGGAAGATCTAAAGTTTTATAGGAATTAATAATTAATGAAGTTGCATCACCTATAACTATCATCTTATACGGAATACGAGTATTATGTATCTGTTTCATTTCATCCCCGAGGGCTAAGAAACTGTTTATTTTATTATTTTTTCCTTTTCTATTGTTTATTTCCTTTCCTATTCGTTTGTTTTACAATAACAAGTCGATTCGTGAATCGACTTGTTATTGTAAAATATTTATTGTAAAAACAACAAATCATACGTGATGACGTGTCATCATGTATGATTTGTTGTTCTCATAGTTTAATACCTATAAGACTCTTAGTTCAGCACTCGTAGTCATCATATATGTACATACGATGTACCAAAAACTGTGTAGTGTGATGATAAGGTCCTTTATCTGCCGTACTAGAAACTTGGAATTAGTATTAAAGGGATATTTACCTTGCATTATTGAGTGTTTCCGATATTACGGCACTATTGCAAGCCAATAACACGGTTCCTCCGTGTTATTGGCGCTTACAACAATTAGCTTAGATGAAGTATTTAATTGGCGTTTTTGAAAGTAAAAGTTTTGGCACATAAACATCTCGATCTAATGCATGTCACCTTGAGCACTCGTTTTATGACACCTGAAGAGATGGCAACTTTATTCCACATATGGCACCTACGGATTAGTAGGTACTAGTGTTGGAACGATAAGAAAATTTAAGCACTTGCGTGTACATAAACATAATTATTGTAATCAGTAAAGGTGCACACTATCGTGCTTCTTTTTCTGCACGTAAAATAGGCAGATTTTTTAACACACATAATTGTGTGATTATGAAAACTAAATAAGTAATTTGTACTAATTGGTAGGTACTTTTCCCGAATTATTTTCCCGTCGCTAATATTGCATTATTTTAGAACAAATGTGAGCCAATCTTAAAAGGTAGTCTGGTGGAAAAAATTTCAAACTTTTGAAGAGAAACATTTACAGTAACATATTTCATTGCTGCTCCGTTCCTACTCGTCGTATCGTAATGTTATAGTTTAGCCCATAGCTATCCTGATGTTATCCTTCCGAGGTATTACCCGGTTGCACGCATGGCAAGGCACCGTGTGGTCTTAGTCGGTAGAAGTCAGGTATGGGATCCATCGGGATTTCCACACGAAAATAAAAAACCTATAGCCATCCTACTAATATTATAAATGTGAAAGTTTGTGAAGATGTTTGGATGTTTGTTACTCAATAACGCACTAATGGCTGAACAAATCGGCCTGAAATTTGGTACAGAGATACCTTATAGTCTGGAATAACACATAGGCTACTTTTTATCCCGGGAATATGTTCCCATGGGAAGCGGGAACGGGGACCGAATTTCACGCCGGCGAAACCGCAAGCTTCATCTAGTTCTTAATAAATGGACTATCGAACTCAAAATATAAATTCTGAATTCCAACCAGTACCAGTTCCTGAGATCAACCAAACAAACTCTTCAGTTAAGTAGTAAGTACGGATTATCAGCTTCACAATAACAAAACTTGAAGATAACTTGAACCTTCGGAAGAAAACTTCATCAGTACCTAAATAATCATCCCTTTTGGGATCCGAGCTAGTTTTAATAACTTTGTTTATGTGTCGAAGAACTTATGGAGAAGTTTTCGTTACTCCGAAAGGCAAATACGTAAGAAAATAAACAAAACAGGACTTTACGACTTCAACCCAAACCCACAACTTGTAATTTTATGGAGGGTAGTTTTCGAACTTTGTACAAAGTCGCCATGTTTTCTACTAAAAGACTGCTACAAGGGAGGTGGAGATTTAGTAACGCCGTAGAAAGGGTTCTGTAACCAAAAGGTAAAAAATCAATGCTACACCCACAGATACCATCTTACTAATATTATAAAGGCGAATGTTTGTGAGTGTGGATGTGTGGATGTTTGTTATTCTTTCAGGCTCTAACGACTGAACGGATCTGACTGAAACTTGGTACAGGGATAATCTATGGTCTGGAATAACACATAGGCCAGTTATTATTCCGGGAATAAGCTCCCACGGGAAGCGGGAACGGGAACAAGTTTTTCGCGGACGAAGCTGCAGGCATCAGCTAGTTTATGTATAAATCTTATAATCTCGTATTCTGATACTATTGTAATATCAGTCTTGGGCGCCAAGGATTCTAAAAGGCAGTCAAAACTTTAGTCAGTAATATGTTTAAAACGGCAATCCCTACTAATATTATAAATGTGAATGTAGCTCTGTCTGTCTGTCAGTCCTCAGTCTTCAGTCTTCTTGGGCTCCCATTTTCCGCACTTAGGTCCGCCAGTGGACCCATTGTACGTGAGTGTTGGCTGTCACTCCAGCCAACCCAGCTCCGACCAGAAGCGCAGGATCCTCTTCGGGTCCTCACACGCCTCCCGGAGTGTTGTAGGGCTGCCAAGTATGTTGACTCTGTATGTAACCAGGCTCTCGCACTCCAAGATTGCGTGAGCTATGGTTTCTTCTTTTAACAGGCACGCTCTGCACAGCGTGCTGTCCGTGATACCTAAGACATTCAAGTGCTTATTTACTGTGCAATGACCCGTTATTGTGCCTACCATGGTTCGTAGATCACCTTTATTCAGATGTAGCAACGTTCTAGCTAGTTTTGGCCTGGGTCTCGGTAGAGCTTCCCTTGATTGCCTGCAACTTACTGTTTGTGCCCATCTCTTTTCATGCCGCTCTTTCGTGCGTTGTCTCAGCCATGCCCTTACCTGGTAGAATGGTATTGGTATAATCGGGCTTGGTCCCACCGGTGTGGTGCTGGAACCCAATCTGGCCAGTTTGTCAGCTGCATCATTGCCGCTCGATCCGCTGTGACCTTTTATCCACTGAAGGCTTACCTTGTGTGTTAGGGCCAGCTTTTGTAGCCCCTGGTGGCATTGAAGCACCAGCCCAGAGTCGATTGTGGTGCTCTTCAGAGCTTTTAGCACTGCTGCGCTATCGGAGAGGAGCCTGATGTGGTTGTGCTCAATTTTCCTGGAGTCGATTGCATTGGCGGCGTTAATTAAACCTATGCACTCACATTGGAAGATTGACGAATGAGACCCTAAAGGTATTGATGAGTGTATGTTGAGCTCCGGGGAGTAGGTGCCTGCTCCTGATCCGTGGTCTGTTTTGGATCCATCCGTGTACACTCTGAGTTCTCTTATACCGGAGTGGTCCTTGGCGGACTCTGCCAGCGATATATTGTACTTACGGTCAAACACGTATGTTTTCGGTATCCTGTCTAGAGATGAAAATGACCAAAGTGACTGAATTTGACTGACTGTCATTTACGGTCAAATTGGTCAAAAACGGTCATTTTGCTGTCAAAAAGGGTCATAAACAGTCACTTTGATCTTGAGTGCTTTTTGATATTTATTTTGAACTAGCTGACCCTCGAAACTTCGTTTACGCCACATAATGTGCACGAAAGGAGAGGTACCTAATTCTTCATCAGACTTGTCAAGCACCGTGTGAAACAGCCCTGTTTGCTTAATCGTAAAAGAGCTTAAAGATGAAGAGAAGATATTCTAAAACCATTCAGTCCACGCCTTCGGCGCGGACTATTAGAATTATTTTACAATAGCCTTAATCATTAAGCTCTTTTATGATTAAACCAACACGCCCGTTTAGACCTACCCTCTCATTCAAAGGAACCCTTGAATTCTAGGTTCGGCGAATGTTGAGATGCCTCTAATTTCTGAACTACAAACCCCTCAATTTTGAAACTTGGGTCGAAAAATCCTTAAAGTACCTACTCCATTTTCAATACTAAAAAATATTTGAAATCGCGTCACGTGTGGAGAAATTACAACTGAAAAACCATTTTATCTTTAATCCCCTCTCGCGCAGGAACTGCGCAATACAAGGTTCTAGGATACTTTTGATCCCGAATCAAAAGTATCCTAGAACCTTTCTCGGGATATAAGCTCAAAATGTACTAAGTATCATTCAAATCGGTTCAGTTGTTTCGGCGTGATACTTATTCGGGATGCAGACAGACAAACAAACATGAAACGTTTAAATTACATTTTTGGCTTAAGTATCGATTAGAGAACGCCCTCCAATTAAAATTTTCAAAACATCTTCCATGTACAGACTCCCGACCCTCTACAGTTTTATTATATGTATAGACTAGCTGACCCTCGCAACTTCGTTTACGTCACATAAGGTTTGCTAATGGAGCTAATGCTTCTTTATCAGACTCATCAAGCAGCGTGTGAAACGGCCCTGTTTGCTTAATCATAAAAGAGCTTAATGATTGAGGCTATTGTAAAACAATTCAGTCCGCGCCGAAGGCGGGGATTGAATTGTTTTAGAATTAGAGATTTACCCTCACATTCAACGAAACCCTTGAATTCTATGTTTTGCGAAAGTTGAGATGACTCTAATTCCTGAACTACAAAACCCTCAATATTGAAACTTGCGTGAAACAATCCTTAAAGTACTCTCTTGATAACACTGAAAAATATTTTGGAATTGGATCACGTATCACGTGTTGAGAAATTACAACTGAAAAACCATTTTATCTTTAATCCCCTCTCGCGCAGGAACCGCGCAATACAAGGTTCTAGGATACTTTTGATCCCGAATCAAAAGTATCCTAGAACCTTTCTCGGGATATAAGCTTTAAATGTACTAAGTATCATTCAAATCGATTCAGTAGTTTCGGCGTGATACTTATTCGGGATACAGACAGACAGACAGACATGAAAAGTTTAAATTACATTTTCGGCTTTAGTATCGATTAGAGAATACCTTACAATTAAAATTTTCAAAATATCTTGTATGTACAGACCCTTGACCCTCAACAGTTTTATATGTATAGATTATACTGAAATGGTGCCCCCTGTCGGGAAAAATTGGCATAATTAGTCACTTTAATAGTTAGAATTAATAGTAAGTATAAGTCAAATTGATTGAATTTGACAATAAATGACCGGTCAAATACGGTTTTTGACAATCGTGACTGGTCAGATTCAGTCATTTTACATCTCTAATCCTGTCGTTAGGGGCTTCCACGAGAGGTTCATACTCTATTGCGTCCTCTAGTATGCGCCTATGACCTACCCTTGAGCGCGTCCATTGTTTTGACGCCTGAAGTCGTGCCGCCGCGGCGGCCGCTTCCTGGTGAAAGAACAGGTCCAGAGGCGGTAAGCAGAGCATTGCCTCCATCGCTGCTGTGGGTGTGTTGCGAAAGCATCCCGTGATGGCGCAACACTCCGCTCTCTGGAACTGCTGCATTTTATCTATGGCTGAAGCTAGTTCGGCCCTGGGCCACCAAACTATTGCGCCATACGTTACCTGTGGTCTTATGACTGTGGTGTAGAGCCAATGTATGATTTTCGGTGAGAGTCCCCACTTCTTACCGATCATTCGTTTGCATTGCCAGAATGCAATGGTGGCCTTACTGATTTTTTGTGTGAGGTGCTTATTCCATCTGTCTGTCTGTTCATCTGTCTGTCTGTCTGTCTGTTACGCTTTCACGCCTAAACGGCTGGAGCGATTGAGATGAAATTTGGCATAGGGATAGTTCGAGGCCCTGGGAAGGACATAGGCTACTTTAAACCGACTTTGCAAAAGGAGGGTTATGATTCTACGCGGTCCAAGCCGCGGGGAACAGCTAGTATCAAATATTTCTATTACATAACATTCTTATATTCACATCATAGAAGGCAGACAGGGTGTTGTTCCTCGAACCTTGCGTCCGTAGCAATTAAGCACGGTAATGTCCGATAGGGGCTTTATTACGCGAACGCTAAGATTGTAGAATAATCTCCCTGTCTCGGTTTACCCAAGCGCCAACATTATGGGTTACTTCAAAAGTGGTCTCAGAAGGTTCTTGCAGGGTCAGCAGCGTGACTGTAGCGCCTCTGCCTGTCTGTAATAATAATAATAATAATATGGTCTGATTGCCAAGAGCCTCGATCAACACCTCAAGAGGCTCGGGTTAGGTAGTTGGGTCAAGGGCCAGATGCAAAAGGCAGTTCTCTTAGACACGGCACGTATTGTGAGGAGGTTCCTGTCTCTGCAGCCCTAACCACCGGTAGCTTGGTCCCTGTACCCGATGCCGGTGGGACACTATTTTTTTATATTTTTAAATATATTTTTTTTATATAATGTATTTAAAAATTTAAATTAATATGTTTTAAAATTGTAAATAAAGGAAATAATAATAACATATCTCATGTAGATCTTATAGCCTCTGTGGCCTGGCTACGGTTCGGTGATCTCTTTGGAGAGACCGAGGGTTTTGTCTGTGCAATTGCAGATGAGGTTATCATGACGATCCTGGTGAGTCCCTCAGGCATATTATTTCTGGTTGTTCTCGTCTTGCTAACTGCGAGTACTTGCACAGGTACAACCTAGTAGCCAGGATCATCCATCAGCAACTTGCTCTGAAGTATCGCCTGGTGGACCATGAGGTTCCATATTACAGGTATGTAGCTGAGCCAGTTCTCGAAAATGGTCATATCACATTGTACTGGGATCGATCTATTATCACAGACTGGACTGTTGTTGCCAACAAGCCTGATATTGTGGTCATAGATCGATCTGAGCGGCGAGCAATGATTATTGACATCACCATCCCGCATGACGAGAATTTTGTGATAGCTGAGAGTGATAAAAAAATAAAATATATTGACTTAGCTCGCGAGATTGTCGACATGTGGGAGGTTGATGCGGCAATCATTGTTCCTATAGTCATTTCCGTTGGAGGTTCCTGTCTCTGGAGGTTCCTGTCTCTGGAGCCCTGACCACCGGTAGCTTGGTCCCTGTACCCGATGCCGGTGGGATACCATATTTTATATTTTTAAATGTATTAGATATCTTTTTATATTTATATTTAAAAATGTAATTTATAAGGTAATTAATTAAATAAAGAGAATAATAATAATAATAAATCTCATTTAATCCAAATATGAACACAATATTACACAAAATATGTTACGCTCAGCAAAGAGTACAAATAAATGACAACTCTGGCCTCACGCCGTAGTCGTGCCCTTCACATTCACGGGATGCTCTCATTCGTACGTGAAGCCCGCCGCGAAATGGACGTAGAAGCTGCTGCTGCAATAACTTTGTTTGCTGTGGCCACATATCACTATTTAGACGTCCAAAACTAGAAAGTGGATGACTGAAATACATCGTAACCAACCAAGGTATATTTATTTAGACAGTTTCAATCATTTAAATATCAAATTCATTTCAGACTTTCTATGGAGAAGCTGTAAATGTGGATGTGTACGCGTGAACGCCGCGCGAAGGAGGCGTGAACCCTTTGTCGCGGTACAAAATACCGGCTCCTATCGGGGAACAGGCGCGAACGCGCGTGAATCCCCCGAAAACTATCCACATTCACGTTCACGCCTGTTCACGGTGCTTCACGGCACTAATCTGGAGCCGGCATTATACATAGAAAACACCCAAACTCTAACAGTGGGCGCACACTAGGCGACAGTCGCGGCGACATGTCGCGGCGACTTGTCGCGCAGTGTGCGCCTGCATCGGGCGACTTGACGCCGCGACATGTCGCCGCGACTGTCGCTGTGGTCTTCGCAACGCGCGATAAGGAACTTCGTTCCAAAAGCTGTCGCTGGGCGACTGTCGCCTTGTCGCCGCGACAATAGCGCGACAGACGCGGCGACTCCTCTTGCTTGTCGCGGAGTCGCGACGACATGTCGCCTAGTGTGCGGAGCTTAGAACAAAATGTATGTAATTTGGCGCCCGCAGCTTGTCGCCGCGACATGTCGTCGCGACAAGACGCCTAGTGTGCGCCCACTGAAACAAACATTTGTGGATCACACAAATATTTGGACCGACCCAAGACCCAGGCGGTTACACTTATCAATCATCAAAATATATTTATTTCACTTAGGCATTATACAGATGCGCTTGTAAGACTCCAGAATAAAAAAAGAACTTTACCACCAGTTCACAATGCGAGACCCACCTGAGAAGAACTGGAAAGAAACTCGGCGGGTTATTCTTTTTTGTGCTCTATTTACAATTTTAAAGAATCTAAAAACCTTGCTTTTTAACAATTTTTTTGAGAATACAGCAGAGCAGGTCATTTCCAGGCTTCCTTATCCTACAAATTATAATCGTTAATATTGTATAGTAGCCCTTGCAGTAAAATTTACTTTTTATAAACTTTTTGAAGTTATTTAGGGACATACTTTTAATTTCGTCTGGTAACCTGTTATAAAAGCGTATACAGTTACCCATGAAGGAAATGCGGATTTTATACAATCTGCTATGATATTATGGTGCCAATTTGGTACGTACGTGCGTGCCGTCCCCTAAAGGCGTCATCTGAAAACCAGCACTGCCTAATAATATACTGTTATAGTGCAGCAAAGCTGAGATTGGCGACCTTTAAGGGCAATTTTTTGGGGTTTCGTAGCCAAATGGCAAAAACGGAACCCTTATAGATTCGTCATGTCTGTCTGTCTGTCCGTCCGTGTGTCACAGTCCCTTTTCTCCGAAACTGTAAGGCCTATGCTATTGAAACTTGGTACCTAGATGTATTCTGTGAACTGCATTAAGATTCTTATATAAAACTAGAAAAAAAGCAGTAAATTTTGGGGGTCCGCATACTCAGAACTGAAACTCAAAATTATTTTATTCATCAAACCCATACGTGTTGGGTATCTATAGATAGGTCTTCAAAAATGCTATTGAGGTTCCTAAAGCATTTTTTTTCTAAAGTGAATAGTTTGCGCAAGAGACACTTCCAAAGTGGAAAAATGTGTGTGCCCCCCTCTAACTTCTAAACTAAGAGAATGATATATCTAAAAAAAATATATGATGTACATTGCCATTAAAACTACCAACGAAAATTAATTTGAACGAGATAGAGCTGGTAGATTTTTTTTAATACGTCATAAACCGCAATTTTCGGATAGAAAAATCACTACCACTGCGAACGTGTTAAAACATCAATCAAAGTTACAACGAACTATAAGAACTTTTATATTATGTTACGTGCTGCTACGAAACCCGTCATGGGCGAGTACAACTCGCACTTGGCCGGTTTTTTTATCCCTAATACTGTATGTTATTTTATATGTGCGTGCCAAATAAAGGTTTTTTTTTTATTATATGATAACAGCAAGGTTATTTTTATTTCTAGTGTTGACATAGGGTCTATCACTTAACTTAGCAAAACTATGTAAATTTCTTTGTGCATACATAAGGTTTTAACCTCTTTGAATGTTTCGCGCAGAGAGACCCTTTGACCTAATCTATATATAGCTCTTATGGCCCGCTTTTGTAAAATAAAAAAAAAACTATATCTGCAGTACTGCCCCACAGTAGAAAACCGTAAGACATTATACTGTGAAAGTAACGTATCTACATCCGTCAAGTGCCTTATCTTTTGTACAGCAAACGCTGCTGAACTTAATCTACTTGCTAGTTTTACAATATGTGGATCCCATTGTAATCCAGCATCAACCGTTAACGCTAGGAACGTCATTGATTCCACAAGTTCCAACTCTCGACCATTAAGTTGAACATTGGTTCCTGACTGTGTTACATTAGGCAAGGTAAATTTAATGCATTTAGTTTCATTATCATCAGTCTAAGATTGTTAGTTTTAAAAGCAATGAACCACTTTCAAGATTGCGTTGTTGACATCGTCATAGTTATCTATTTGTCTTTTAACTTTGAAAAGCAAAGAAGTATCATCTGTAAACAAAACAATCTTTTTGTTGTCCCCCACGTAAAAGGGTAGGTCATTAAAATATTTAAGAAATTTAAATGGCCCGAGTATTGAACCCTGCGGGACGCTCATAGTAACTACCGATCCCTCAGAGCGTGTACCATTAACATCGAGCCTCTGAATTCTATTGTTCAAATATGAAGTCAAAAGATCGAGAGCCTTGCTCCTTATAATATGCCATAATGATGTTATTTCCTGATTAATGTTTTATTTTGGACAAAATCAAATGCCTTAGACAAATCGCAAAACACACCAATTGCATCTTGTTTATTCTTCTAGGCCTCATAAATATATTTCAGTAACTCTACACACACCAGCATCGGTCGTCGAGTGAACCATTTGGCTTTACTAAAGGAGTAAAGCCAAATTGTTTCGCATGAGCCAAGTTGGGACTATTAAATAGATTAGCATCTGCTCTATATATTTCCGTCAATTATAGAAGGATTTAATTTTTTTTCTTTCTTGAATAGGGTTTACTTCTGAGGTGGTCTCATTTCAACCAGACCAGGATCTGATGATGGGATCCAGGAGATATCGAGGGCAACCACCGAAAAATGTTGGGACAACTAGTGCGTTTGTTAACTTTTTAATTCAGTGCTCGGAGTCGATCTGACGATGGAACCGAAAGACAGTCGAGGGAAATCCTTAACGATTTATATACAGCAGCTACCTTGTGTTTGGGCTTGATTGATTTGTATTCATGAAAACTTTTACCTAGATAGATATATTTTTCGGTTCACCCGTCACTTAAAATAATGAAAAAAAAAATTCAATAAAAAATAAAAGCGACTTCAAACAAATCCTGAAAAATAAAATTTACCTATGGGTTTACTTGGCGCCGACTTCAATACTATCTATACTTATAATAAATCTGTAGAAGTGAAAATTCTGTACATTCAAAATATCAAAAAAATAAATAGCAGGGGGTGTTATTAGACCGACACCGAACCCAAAAATGTGATTAAAAATTTTTTTGTCTGTCTGTCTGTCTGTCTGTCTGTTTGTTCAGGCATCACGCAAAAACTACCGGTTCGATTACGATGAAACTTGGTATAATTATTCTTTAATAGCCTGGGCCCAACACTGGGTACTTTTTATCCCGGAAAAGTATATAGAATTCAAACCAAACTTAATTTTGCGGTTCGATCCCTAGACCCAAAGTTATTATCAATTATTGCTTAAAAGGTTAATGGTACGATGATGAAACTAAGCATGAGCGTTGTTTGTTACAATTTGAAAAAAGTAATTTTAACATTTTTGCAAATTCCACCTCCAAAGGTATAAAAAAGGGGGGTAAAGTTTGTATGGGGCAACGTGATTCCTTGGTCCAATCTACTTAAAATTTGGCGTATAGCATTATTAACATAATTGATGGAAGACGTGTTTCGTATTTTATTGAAATTTATACCATAACGAGCTAAAAAGGGAATGTAAATTATTTTGGGTCTGATTTGCTCAAGAGTTGATATCAATACTCCTTAAATACTCTTATTTTATACTTAAATTACTTTTAATTTTGACACATAATTTGTGAAAGTTCAATACAATTGACGTTTTCATTTATGTTTTATTTCAAACTTCAAACAGATGATTTTACTACGTAGCAATAAAGTTAAATAAAAAGCGCTATTTTGGTATAATATTAACCAAATATGCTTTATGGAAGTATTATTGCTAATTTATTCAAATTTTGTGTGACAAAAATACATTTGTGAAAAGAAGAAGAAAATTCTAAGATGGCTAGCCAGAAAAAAATGAAAGAACACGCTTCCGGAAGTATCCACTGGTTAATAAAATAACACCGCATGTTACCATCTACGCTCAATCCTTACGACGAAAATTGTCAGCAGCCCTAAACGATTGGTCATGGAAGACATGAACTTTATTCTACATATAGTGCCGACTACATTCTGTCAGGAAACAGACTCACTAAGTCTTTGTAAAATACGAGAATGGCCTCTACGTAGACTACATTCAAAAGGGCTGCAAAGAGCCATTACAATGAACATGAACGCTCAGCTGATGAAATTTACATTGTTATTACGTTACCAGGTCTTGGTTGGACCATCTGTATTAGGAGGACAAAGCCTACAGTAGTTTGGCTTGTCCAAACGTCGTAGGCTGGGACTACCTGAAGAAGGAACTAATTTTCATACTCCTAAGTGACCGGGAATAACATTCCACGCGGGCGGAGCCGCGGGCATCAGCTAGTATTGAATAAAATCTGATAAATCAAAATACATATTACTTTGCGCTAAGTAAATTTTATTTTTCAGGATTTGTTTGAAGTCGGTTTTATTTTTTATTGAAAAATATTTTCGTGACTAAGTTTTTTATGAAGGTTTCTAACAGATCTGTGTTAACTGGAACAACTTCTTATTTTCCGTACTAGTTCTCAGATAAGACACAGACTGTCCGCTATAATCAGATTTTACGGGGTCCACTATACATTTTGTAATGGGGTTTATATTAGTATAAATATTATCAATACAAGTAGCACTAGTGGCAGTATACGGCTAGGTTTCAAAAATCTATTATAGGTACAGGCCAAATGACTTGAACAAATTTAAAATTTTCTCTCTCTGTAAAGGTTCCCGTGCATTTTCTAAAACATGTACTACACGTTCGCTCTAAGTTTGCCGTTTCCCTCTCCCCCTCCAACCGTCTACCGCGCCGCTGAATCGTCCTCTTAATAGCGACATCAACGTCATCGGATGAGTGTGTGGATTTAATTATTCCTGAACATTATTTGCTTATTCAGATTTCTTAGTTTTTCACTTGTTTACACTATTGAATAAAGGAAAAGGTTTGAGAAGTGATGCACGAAATATGGTATTAAATAATAATAATAATATATTTATTTTCAGGCTACATGAGAAAAGTAACAGATCTTATTTAACTTATTCTACGGCCCATAGATAGGAATACATATAAATATAACATGTAGTGTTAGTATATAAAATCTTAACGACTATTATTCGTAAACACTTCACTACTATGTCTTTAAATGTCTAAAGGTTAAGATTATTATGAAAATGATAAGAAATCATTCGTTTATAATACCTGTTGATCAAGCTATGGAAACGTGCGTCAGTGGTAACTGGTATATCAGAACGTATGTTACGAAACGTAAAACCAGAGATTAAAAAAAATTGCGACAGCAACTTCAGAAGCTGGTACGAGTACACAAGCCGTTAAACTTTCGACAAATTATTGTTTATTAAATGCAATTAATGTGGCTAAATTTACCCGAGAGAAGTATCTGGCTGGCGTTGCAACTATAGACGTTAGGTACCGATTAAATGCAATTAATGAGGCTAAATTTACCTGAGAGTGAAGTATCTTGCGTTGAAACTATAAAAGTTTGTAATTAAATGCAATTAAAGTAGCTAAATTTATCTAAATACAAAGTTTTTATTGTTATGAATAAATATTTATTTTAATATCGTTCTATCATCGCACCGCTCGCCACAGACCGGAAGTTCATCCTCACACTCTGCGTCCGGAGCGTTCCAGCACGGTTAGATCTGATAGGGGTTTTCTTCAGCGCACGCTTAGGTTGTGGAATGATCTCCCTGCCTCGGTTTTCCCAAACGCCTACAGTATGGGGTTCTTCAAAAGGGGGCTTAGAAGGTTTTTACAGGGTCGGCAGCGCGAGTGTGGCGCCTCTGGTGTTGCAAGCGTTCATAGGCTGTGGTGACCACCAGTCCTTCTCGTGCGCCGCATGCATGTCGGCCACCATAGTGGTATAAAAAAATAATTTTATATTTTCATTATTCATTGTTTGTTACAGGTTTTCAAGATGTTAAAAAATTACAATTATTGATCTACCGTTACATGCCTCACTGGCGTACAATAATATTTTTAGGTACAAAATTTCTTATCAGTGTCAAAATTAATCCAAATTTCAGTTTTACTCACATCTAAAGCAAAGTATCATTAATAAATCATATAGCAATTTAATGTCCTACCTAATGTACCTAATGTGCCCGTGCCTGACTGGCGTACAACAATAATTATTGAACGAATTTCCATTTAATAGTCAAATTTATTCATGTAGATGTCTGCAAGGGATTTGGCGTGAAGATAGTTAGTTAGTTAGTTAATTATTAAATACAGTTATTATTAAATAATACAAAATGTCATTTTTTATCGTTAATATATTCCTAATTGTATAATATGTCATAACAAGTAGAAGTTCACGGAGTCTGTCTTTAAATACACTCGAGAGCAATGAATCCGGGTCACTTAAAGAATCCTAAAAATCTCGGAAACTAAAAATGCTAGGTTAATGCAATAAATTGTATTTAATAGACAATGTAATACTCCTTAAATGAAGGTATTAAAACTTCTTAGTTATTGTAAAGTTATATCATAAAAAAATCAAATTTGAAAAAGGGCCACTTTCGAAGATGGAACTACGAAATTACAGCATTTGGTGTTGCTTTTGTTTGTAATCTGTCATTTATGTGGGTACATAAACCATGTTGATAGTGCTCTATATTCATTAATCAAGCTGAAATTATGTCGCTTACGCCTGAAGAATGCACCAGAATACTTACAATGCTGGAAACCGGCCGGAGTCAGCGCGATACAGCCAGGACTGTCGGTGTGTCGCTGTCAACAGTACAAAGAGTTCTCCGACGTTACGAAGAAACTGGTTCTAACCTACGCAGACCAGGAACGGGCAGAACCAGGTGTACCACAGCACGAGAAGACCGATACTTGGTGAACACCATGCTTCGAAATCGCTTTCTCACAGGAACTGAACTCACCAATCAGTTTCGACGCCTCGGAGGAAGTAACCCAAGTGCATGGACAGTAAGACGTCGGCTTGCTGAATCTAACTTAAAACCCCTTAGACCTGCAAACGGCCCTAAACTGGAGCGTGGGCATCGTATTTCGAGACTAAGGTATGCCCAGAGCCACGTAAATTGGAGTATTGAAGATTGGTCAAAAGTTATGTTCTCCGACGAATCAAAATTTATGCTCTACAAGCACGATGGAAGACACAGAGTGTATCGAAGACCAGGGGAAAGATTCAAGCAAGCATGCATCGAAGAAAAAGTAGCCTACGGTGGTGGGTCTGTACTTGTGTGGGCCGGAATTTCTTCTGAAAGTCGCACAGAGCTGGTGATCATAGAAAACGGCTCTTTAACTAGCGTAAGATATGTGGAAGAAATCCTCAATGATCACGTTGGTCCATTTATGGTCAATTTAGGTGAGGATGCTATATTTATGCATGACAATGCCCGACCTCATACAGGTAGGATTGTGAATGACTACCTTCAAGAGATGAACATTACTCGTATGGAGTGGCCAGCGCGCAGCCCGGATATCAACCCGATCGAGCATGCTTGGGACGAGCTAGGCAGATGCGTAAAACAACGAAACCCTCCCCCAATCACGCTTCGTGAGCACAAAATTGCTCTCACAGAGGAATGGGAGAATATTCCCCAAAATCGTATAAGGAACTTGGTGTACAGCATGCCAAACCGCGTAAACGCAGTAATGGAAGCACGAGGAGGCAATACTAAGTATTAAAATTCAAGAAAATCGTAATAAAGTTCAAAAATTTCATGTTTCCTATTTTTGTTTTAAGGAGAGATCGGCAGTTTTTTCTTTATGTAATTTTGTGTTAATAAAATGTATGGTGACTCATATTTTTTTTTACTTTCATTTAAGGAGTATTACATTGTCTATTAAATACAATTTATTGCATTAACCTATCATTTTTAGTTTCCGAGATTTTTAACATTCTTTAAGTGACCCGGATTCATTGCTCTCGAGTGTAGATTGATAGTCTCCGATGATTTAATATAGTCTGGCAGTCTATTATACAGCTTTGCACTCATTCCAAATACACTATTCCTGAACTGTTTTTTGCTGACGCTATCCCTCGAGAAATGTCAATGTTATCTCGCCAGCGGCAAACTTAGAGCGAACGTGTAGTATATTGAGGTCCCCACATTTTTTTTTTTGAGTTCATCTGCAATCAGTAAACTACTCTAAGTAGATAGGGTGTGTGCTCATGTTGTCAGGTCGAATGCATCCTCCATCGATGATTGTTGTTCATTGTAATAGGCTATTATTAATAATATCTCCCTTCTCTTCAAGCGTTTTTGGTAGCTGCGCTTAGTTCGTTCGAATGATTTTCAAGCCGTCTCAGATTATTTCTGTTTACAATTCCAATTCTTTTCTACCAATCAGGCCGTCAACATTTTGGTGCACAAGGTGTAAAGCATTATTTTTAAGATTTATAGATTCAACGGCCTGAGAGTAATCTATACTAATATTATAAAGAGGAAAGATTTGTTTTTTTGTTTGTTTGTTTGTAACGAATAGGCTCCGGATCTACTGGACCGATTTGAAAAATTATTTCACTGTTAGGAAGCTACACTCTCTGCGGTGAACATAGGCTATATTTTATTCCCGTATTCCCACGGGAACGGGAACTACGCGGGTGAAACCGCGTGACGTCCGCTAGTCAGATATAAAGAGTTCCAGAGTTCTGAAGAGTATCAATGTCATTTTTCTGCTTTTAAAAATTGTAGCGAAATTGCTACTTGTCTTTTAAAATAATCCAGAAGCTTATGCTTTCCTTTGGTCAAATAAAAAAAATTTTTCAATAAAAAATTAAACCGACTTCAAGCAAATCCTGAAAAATAAAATTTTACTTAGCACAAAGTAATATGTATTTTGATTTTATCAGATTTTATTCAATATCATATTGAAGTCGGCGCCAAGTAAACCCATAGTTTTATGTAGGTATTATATTGATGGCACCAACTTCAATATTATATTGAATTAAATATGATAAATCAAAATACATATTACTTTGTGCTAAGTAAAATTTTATTTTTCAGGATTTGCTTGAAGTCGGTTTAATTTTTTATTGAAAAATTTTTTTTCATCATTTTAAGTGACGGGTGAATTGAAAAATATAGGTATCTATCTAGGTGAAAGTTCTCATCGATACAAATCAATCAAGCCCAAACACAAGGTAGCTGCTGTAAATCGTTAAGGAATTCCCTCGACTGTCTTTCGGTTCCATCATCAGATCGACTTCAGACATTCAGTAAATTGTAGTACCTTTAAGCACTGAATTAAAAAGTTAACAAACGCACTAGTTGTCCCTACAATTTTCGGTGGTTGCCTTCGATTTCTCCTGAATCTCATCATCAGATTCTGACCTGGTGAAATTGGGACCACCTCAGAAGTGAACTCTATCCAACAAAAAGCAGATTTGAAATTCGTCTATAATTGACGAAATATCCGTGCACATACATAAAACATTGAGAATTTCCTTTTTTTTAAGTCGGATCTATCAATCTAAGTGTAAAGTTCTCATCAATACAAATCAATCAAGCCCAAACACAAGGTAACTGCTGTAAATTGTTAAGGAATGCCCTCGACTGTCTTTCGACTCTATCATCAGATAGACTCCAGACCTTCATTAAAATGTAGAACATTAAAGCACTTAACTAAAAAGTTAACAAGCGCACTAGTTGTCCCTACAATTTTAGGTGGTTGCCCTCGTTTTCTCCTGGATCCCATCATCAGATCCTGACATGGTGAAAATGGGACCACCTCAGAAGTAAACCCTATTCAACAAAAAAAGAAATTTTGAAATCCGTCTATAATTGACGGAAATATCGCCTGACATACATAAAAAAAAATACATACAGACGAATTGAGAACCTCCTCCTTTTTTTGAAGTCGGTTAAAAATAATAATGTTGCCTAACAATAGTGTTAGTGTCAATTATACGGAATTTTTTATTACGAGTATGAAATGTTATTGTGTGTGTGTCCAATGACAAATTTAAAGGGTGCTAATTAAACGAACTTCTTTTTAATAGCATTATTGGCCTCCGAAAAAATACTTTGCCCCCCAAATTAATAAGTCAGCCATAATTAATGAGCGTCAGTATTTATAGATTCTAGCCACCGTTTAACTTCTTTATTAGCCACTGTTAATATAATTCAGCATCGTGATTATTTTTTAGCATCTAATTTTGTAACATGCATTCAAACAGTGAACTTCTAAATTACTAAAAAATGGCATCAAAATAGACATTATTTATTAATATCTTAGCTTCTAATTTCCTATTTCAGCATGTTTAAAATGGAACTCATCCCACATTAATGGATCATCAAAGTTAAGTAAAATTGCCATCAAAAAACAAATTATGGCCACTAATATTGCCTAAATAGCTAGAACCACTTGTAGCCTAACTCAGTCTTTTGTCAACAATCACTGCAGTAAGCAACTACCGCTATTGCTGGTGCTCGGATGGGTGACCACTTTGTAACATTTGATTTGCAAGAGTTTCCTTGCTTTGAAAGGCACGTTAAGATGACTGTATGGGGTGTCACAATCAGGTGGTGGAAATGGACAAGCGAGTTCGTTCCAACACGGCAGCGTGGGACTGTTTACACGTAACGAGTAATTTCTCATTAATCGTGAAATTTATGACGACATTATCCACATGTTCACTTAATGTATATGTTATAGGCAATGTGTATAATCCGGTATTGTATACAATGCCTAGGCATTGCCTAAAACGTTTTCCTTTCTACGATTAGCCTTCTAACCTAACCCATCCGAGTCGGGGTGCTAGTGTAAAATTCTGTTCCCGTTTTTGCTTCCTAAGTGGTAATCAATGAACAGGGCGACTTTCGGCAGCAATTTCTTGGAAAGGACTGCTATGTAAGAAACATTCTAAGGCATACCAACCAATAGAACACATGTCTTATCAGCACTGTCTGCTGTTGGAAGTTGAAATTAGGAGTAGCTCTCAAAAGATTAGTACTAAATTATAGAGAAGAAAAATGTATACATTTCCTAGGCAAAGCGTAAAATAGTTTAAACATTTAATATCATTTCATACATTGTCTGAACGACCCCGTCATTCTATACAATGCCTAGGTATTGTATAGAATGCCTGCATTATACACATTGCCTATAACATTTATACCTATACTAAAGTCAAAGTGTATAATGTACACTTTTAAGTTTAGTATTTGCTTTCTTGACCTCACTTTCTTGTTCGGTAAGCGTAATCAGTTTTTAGTTACAAAGTGACATCAAATAGCAGTCTCTGATTGATGCAAATGGCCGGTCGCTGTCGTCCTTTGCACTTAGATTAAACCTTGCAGTGGCTATTTTCACGAAAAAAGAATGTGATATATTTATTTTACACCCCAAGTTATAAAAACTGATATTGTCTGTGGAGGCTTAAATTGTAATTTTTTGAGGCTCTCGATTTGAAGCTGTAAAATATAAAATGGCGATTACATATAAAATCTCTGGCTGAATTAGTAAATTAGGTGATAATATATTAATACGCAGGACAAGTTAAAATAATTGTTGATCTTTATTTGATGCTCATTATGGTTTTTTTTAGGTGACGTTGTAAAGAGGACGAATTAGCATATTAGAGGCTATTTCATTTTCGCGTGGCTTAGTTATTAAATCAGATGCTAAATCCCGTGGCCAATAAATACTTTTGAGGCTCGGTTTATTATATCCCAAATTTAAATACATAGTACCTAATCATATTTTGTGCAACAGGCATTACAGTAAGGAAGTGTGTAAATAATAATATTATTTAAATCTAAGGAGTTTAATTTATTATAATGTTTATTAAGTTTTTGTTTGGTTATACCTGTCCCGTTTCCTATGAAAATGACCAAATTGTCTTTCTGTTGAAATGTATAACTACATACGGACTTCATTATTTGTGTATAGGATAAAGAGGGCATGCAGTGATTTATAAAGGACTGCCCCTGTGTACAACAGTTTATTTTTGACCCCATGTGTCTCCCAATTTCATCACTGAACATGATCCATCGACTACTTTCGCTGTTATCTTTTTTAAGACCTTGATTGACCTGTTTTTGTGTCCTATGCATCTGATCACCGGATAGGGTAAGTGGCTGGCTCGGGCTCGGGCTCGGCCCTGGCTCGGGTTGGCTGCAGTCACATTCTGTTTTATCTTCTAAAGAGCATAATGAGATGTTGAATTTAAGAGTTTATCCATAGGCAAAGAATATTATTTTATAATCAGCTGAGATTTATCATACATAGTCTTAACAGACTCCAGGAAATCTTGAAGCTGTTGTAATTTATAACTTAATTCTGGTGTGTCTGCAGCATGCTGAATCTGACTTCTTTCTAACTTTTCAGTGCATAAATTTAGTTCATGTAAAATATATTCAATCTATTTCTACAATTTTTAAAATTTTTGGTGAAGTTTTTATTATTAAGCAAATTTTGATTTTTTCTTATCAACTTATTTATTTTTATAAAACGTTTTAACTTTTTGTTACTACAATGACCTAAACCTATTTTAGCCAATACTGCAGTGTGATTGGTATCATTTGTAATGTCTATAATGCAGTCTGTTTAGGTTTTGCAGCGGTAGGTAACCGTGGGGACCTATCTATGAGTTCGTCAAACAAGGTTCGGTTTTGTTGGGTACTGACTTGCAAAGCTGTACTAGCTAAATTATTCGTTGGTGGGAGTCTCTAAGCTCATGTTCCAGATCAGCTATGCGATTTAAGGCGCGTCCAGATCAGCTATGCGGTTTAGGGCGCGTTCATACTCTGCACTGCACTTATCAAAATTATTAACTATTCTTAGCAGTTCATCTCGTTCCTCAGTCACTTCATCTAACCACACGCTTAGCAAGGACAACTGTTGTTTTAGTTTGCCGTTGTGTTTTACAACAGAAATAAGCTTTGTTTTATTGTCCTCACGTTCAGTACTGAGCTGGACAACCTGCTCCTTGGCAGACTTCAGTTCTTCTAAAACCAGTTGGAGTTTAGTCTGTGACGGGCCAGACCTCTTCGAGTAATCATTTTGTAATATATATACTTCATATTAAAAACAATGAGCAGCCTGTGAAGCTATGGATGGATTGAAGAAGGATTTCAATAATATATATATATTAGGTTGGCCATCGCTATCCAGCGAGGCAATGCCGCTTGTGTGATGGGTACATTTGCACCAGATACGATGAGAGACGGGTTAATAAATTAATTAGTCTTAATTTTAAACCAAATGTAAAACTGTGTTTGTATTTCAACTTTATATTTATTAATTCGGATTATAAATCTTATATTATTAGTTTTTTTTTTTTTTTTTTTTTTTTTTTTTTTTTTTTTTTTTTTTTTTTTTTTATACCACTAAGGTGGCAGACAAGCATACGGCCCACCAGAAGGACCGGTGGTCACCGCAGCCTATGAACGTTTGCAACACCAGAGGTGCCACACTCGCGCTGCCAAATAATTAATTATTAATTATTGTAGCATAATATTTATTATTGTAGCATAATATATATTATTATGGCTTAATAATTTAGTTTACAATATATTCATCTCCTAAGTAATATCAACCGCAGCGTCTTTCTAACACCATATTTCCAGTTTGATCAGCAAAAATCAATACCCTAGGTTTCTTTATACTGCTTCCTGAATCCTCTTGTAGCCGTTTTCCTACATTGATCGTTGTAATTGGCTGCAGAACCACAGCGCTATATCTCGCAGTCACATTATTCGAGTTCAATGCCTGATCATATCGAAGTAATTCATCGCTACGTGTCTAGCGGCTCTATGCTCTGTGTCGAAGCGCAGGCGTTTTGAGATTTAGCTTAAACATCGTTCTTGTACTTAGCTAGCGATGTTTGTGAGTAATTAGTACACGCACTGGCTAAAGAGTTTTATGATTTCAACGGTGTAGAATAAACTTAATAAAACATACAACTGAAAAACAAAAAACAAGCTCTACATTTCTTTGTGATTTTCTTTAGCTACTTAATGTTTTATTTTGTCGGCAATATTTGCAGTCGGGAAGAAGATACCTATGGGCACAGTATATATACAGTGCTATGGGCTATGTCAAGCAAGTGGTGGTTTACAAAATAGCTACATGTTCTCGTAGCTTAACTTTGACCATTCAGCGACTGGGTTAAACATAATTATAATGGCGCCATCTTTAGCGGAGGTCGTGTCGTCTTGCTCTATTACGTATACCAAAGATAATATAATAGTATTACATACAGATCGACAACTCCCTGCCTCCCACCTGAGTAAGCTTCCCCATCCCCCCACCAAAATTAATGTGTCGATTCCCGTGTCAGTACTTGAGAGAGTGTCACTGCGTTGCATTACGTTACGTATTACTACCTACGTACTTTGTGCTATTGCTTTGGTTTAATTTGTTCTTAGCCGAAGGTAGGGTTGAAAAAAAGTACCTACATACATGAAATTGCGTTTTGTTCCTTATCATTTTGTTTCCATTGCTAGTGACCCTAGAATACTCAGCACACATTGAAGCTTGATTGAAGCATTCACATTACGTCTATATAGGCCTCTTGGATATCGTGCCGAAGCTACGGCAGCGCCAACTGTCGGTTAGCGGCGACAACTCGAGGTCGTTCTTGACATAACAGTGAACATATGATTCGCATATATGTCGCTACAAATTTGAGATTATTGTTTTGTTTAACATAATAAGAAATTCTTTTTATAATATTATGAGCCGAACTATAATCAAGTGTGGATTCCAGAATATTTATGCAGAATTCTTTCGCGAAAAATCTGTGTCGAAAGGTAAGTAAATACACGAAACAATGAGATATTCTTTCAATTTCATTGTAATTTTTTCTACGTATATATTTGTAGGATTGTCGTATCACTAGTACAACACGATGATCAAATCAAATCATTTATGAATTATAGGGCATAAATTATTCCAAAGCCATCATGTTCAGGAGGTCGCGGTCAAAATTCATGATGCAGCTAGTGGAAAACAAATCATCAGTGGAAAAGTAATACCACAGACGAGAGTCAAGAATCCACCGTACGATGTGAAAGTAGAGGTATCTATGTAATAATTATTAAATCAATTAATAGTTGAATAATAATTGTTATTCAACTGAAAAATCTATTTACAGCAACTTTTCAACCATATACCTACATGCAAAGCAGAAATGGAAAATGAAGATGTATCTCCTCTTATCAAAGAAATATAAATAATGAAGAAATAAGTATTGGTCATTGAAATTATATTATCTGTAAACTGCATTTTCATTCCTTCTATTCGAAAATTATCACTTTGCACCACGATAACGGGGCGCAAAATAGCTCTTTTCTGTTAAGAGCTTTTTAGCGGGTGGCAAAGAGATTTGAATTTGGAACTTGAAAATTTCATAGAAATGGAACGAAAATTGTATGAATTACTGGCTGGTAAGTGTTGGCTGCACAGCGCGGTGTCCTGAGCTAACTTAAAAAAAATAAGAGCGCCATTTATATATTCGTGTTCGTCATTATTAATGTTCTTGTAATCAGTAAACATAATTATTTTATTGTATTCTGCAAATATAATAAGTTCTACGTCAAGTTATGAACGTGACAATCCATGAACTCCTGGGAACAATAACTATAGAAGGTAACTACGTCGTACTTTAAAACTTATTTTTTCTCATAGAAACGGAATGAAAAGTAGAGTATATTACTCGAGGGCAAAATATTTTTCCCTCGGGCGGTTTACTTTGAATCCCTCACTGCGCTCAGGATTCTACGTTAGAATCCCTCGCAATGCTCGGGATTCTATTCTAGAATCCTGCGCTTCGCTCGTGATTCAAAATAGCGCCCTCGCCGTAAAAATACTATTTTGCCCCCTTGTTATACAATCTACTATTTTCATATCGGTATAAAGGAACATTAACATTTCTTGCATTATTAATGTTAAATTAGTAATATAAAGTCATTGGTGAAGACTATTTCATAAGAATAAGCATGAAATATCGAATCAATAATGATTTTATTCATTTAGTTATTTTTTTTTTTTTTTTTTTATACCACTAAGGTGGCAGACAAGCATACGGCCCACTAGAAGGACCGGTGGTCACCGCAGCCTATGAACGTTTGCAACACCAGAGGTGCCACACTCGCGCTGCCGACCCTGTAAAAACCTTCTAAGACCCCTTTTGAAGAACCCCATACTGTAGGCGTTTGGGAAAACCGAGGCAGGGAGGTCATTCCACAACCTAAGCGTGCGTGGAAGAAAACACCTATCGGATCTAACCGTGCTGGAACGCACCGGACGCAGAGTGTGAGGATGAACTCCCTGTCTGTGGCGAGCGGTGCGATGATAGAACGTAGCCGTGGGCATCATATCAAACAATTCCTCAGAGCACATACCATTGTACAGGCGGTAGAACACGCATAAGGAGGCAAAGTCTCTCCTGTCGCGAAGAGGTTCCACACCAGCTGTAAGTACAGGATCGTTGACAATTCTTACAGCTCGTCTTTGCACCGAGCCAAATGGACGAAGCTGATATTCAGGTGCTCCCGCCCAGAGGTGACAGCAGTACTCCATATGCGGCCGCACTTGCGATTTATAGAGAAGCAGTGTTTGCGCCGCAGTGAAGTACCGCCGCGCCCTGTTGAGCACACCTAGCTTCTTGGACGCCAGCTTAGCCTTGTCCTCCAAATGACTACGGAACTGAACGTCACTGGAGATGGCAACGCCAAGGATCCCTATACTTTTGGCGATGGAAAGAGATGTGCCCTGAAATTGCGGCGCTACAGTAATTGGGGTTTGCTTAGCGGTGAAAAAACACGCTTGTGTCTTGGAAGGGTTGAACTGGACAAGATTTTGTCCACCCCAATCCGACACTCTAGTAAGATTAGCCTCGATTTCAGACACAAGCTGTTCACGATTTTCCTCTACTGTGTCCCGAGAGATACCGGGGCGGCCCGTGTAACAAGTGTCCCCCGTACTGTCGTCCGCATAACAATGAATGCCATCAATAGACAACATGTCATTGATATGCAGCAGAAACAGAGTAGGGGACAACACTGAGCCTTGCGGGACTCCAGCGTTTATGGCCATGCAGTCTGAACAGCTGCCGTCAACGACGGCCCTGATGCTTCTACCGGCCAAGAAGCTGGACACCCATCCGCATAATCTCTCAGGTAGTCCATATGAGGGCAATTTCGTAAGAAGACCACGGTGCCAGACCCGGTCAAAGGCTTTAGAGATGTCGAGGCTCACTGCTAGAGCCTCACCCTTACTCTCGATAGCCGCCGCCCATCGGTGTGTTAGGTACACAAGAAGATCGCCCGTCGAGCGACCGTGACGGAAACCGTACTGCCGGTCGCTGAGCAGGTCGTGTTCCTCAAGGTACCCCAGGAGCTGTGTATTAATTACACGCTCCATCACCTTGGATAAAAGGGAGGTGACGGCTATAGGCCTGTAATTGGCCGGGTCGGTCCTGTCACCCTTCTTGGGTACAGGATGTACATACGCGATCTTCCACGACGCCGGGACTTGTCGCATGGAATAGGAAAGTGCGAAAAGACGTGTAAGTACCGGACACAACTCTGGACCACAATGCTTTAGTACCACCGCGGGAATGCCGTCTGGCCCACTCGACTTATGAACGTCCAGGGATTGAAGCTCCCGCCGGACATTCCGCTGTGTCTTTTTTATTTAATCGTTTTTTATCTAAGTATAATAAATTATAGATAATAAAACTGGACTCGCCCATGAAGGGTTCCGTAGCAGCAAATTACATAATATAAAACTTCTTGTAGTTCGTTGTAACTTTCATTGATGTTTTACCACGTTCGCAGTGGTAGTGATTTTTCTAGGCGAAAATTGCGGTTTATGAAGTATTAAGAAAAAACTACTAAGTAATTCGATCTCATTCAAACAAATTTTCGTTGGTAGATTTTATGGCAACGTACATCATATATTTTTTTAGATTTATCATTCTCTTAGTTTAGAAGTTAGAGAGGGGGGGGGGCACATTTTTCCACTTTGGCAGTGTCTCTTGCGCAAATTATTCACTTTAGAAAAAAATATGTTATAAACCTCAATAGCATTTTTAAAGACCTATCTATAGATACACCACATGTATGGGTTTGATAAAAAAAAATTTTTTGAGTTTCAGTTCTGAGTATGGGGACCCCCAAAATTATCTGCGTTTTTTCTAGTTTTATCTAAAAATTGTGATGCGGTTCACAGAATACATCTACTTACCAAGTTTCAACAGCATAGGCCTTATAGTTTCGGAGGAAAATGACTGTGACATACGGACGGACAGACAGACAGACAAACAGACATGACGAATCTATAAGGGTTCCGTTTTTGCTATTTGGCTACGGAACCCTAAAAATAACTTGCACGTGATTCTCTAAAAATGTCCATGCGAGATTAAAAATTTAACATGATTAACATTGTGCATGTTTGTTTTGATATACCTACCTACTCGCTGGTCGCGCCTAAAGAAGTTTTACTTCAAACATGCGTTTGTTTATGTTCGATACGTTATGATTATCAAATCGTTATAATATTTATACTTATAATTGTTCTGACGGCTTTTATCCACTCATCTCTTTTTTAATTTCCCAATTTCGTCTCGGAAACGAATAAAAAGTCAATTCCCGATTCCGAGATTGGAAATTCTTGCACCCCACAACACAACAGCATCTCGTACCACCCATTTTTCGTATTTTGAGAGACCACTTTTGAACGTTTTTGAGAGAATTACAAACGTAAACCGTACAGCTGACCGCACTCTAACGTCCGCGTGTTGCCTAAATCGGCCACAACGCGGCGCCACCAGAGTTGTCCAAGAGGCCTATTAGTGTGGGTGAAAACGAACATTTTTGTATGGAGTTTCCATCCTGTGCGTATACGTAGTCTTATACCGATTCGAGTACTTCCTTTCATCTGTCCGCGCGCAATCTTTAAAGTAAAATTTTGACTTAACGTATTATTTTAATTAGATAAAATATTATGCTATTGCGTAGAATTTGTGCCTAACGAATGTAGAATTTAAATGTCATTGTTGTGATCTGTGTATGAGCTTGTATAAACATGTACTTAATAATATTCGAACCACAGAGCAACGCGACCAGTAGGTGCAAGGGGAGGGAGAATCACATAGCATGTTTGCTTTATACATATCTGTCTGTCATATTATGAAATAGTATTCATATAAGGTGTCCCAAAATTGACTCGTCAAACTTCATGAAATGACTTGGCATCGGATATTAAATACAAATATATTCACCACTACAGAGCAGTCGTCTGTCACGCCTGTCACTATGGAACTTACACAAAACAATTAAAACAATACACTCATAATTTCAGACATACACACACACATATACACACATAAACAAAGTCTAGGGAACAAGGACATTTCTAGTTTTTATTTAAAAGCCCTTTCTTGTAATAGTGAGTGTTTTATATCAATAGAAGGGTATTTTTATACCGTTTTTAATTTTAATTTTAATAAAAACATTCTCCTATCAAAATTTGTTTTTTTTTAAGAAAGAATTGAATAGTGCCAATATTGAGTATTACAACCTTCTATGATTAGGCACAAAAATAACGAGGTAGTAAGAAATACAGTAATTAACCGTACTTTAAACGTTTTTAATAATCTGTAGGACCTCCTAAAGCATTAGCAACAGCTCGACAACGGCGTGGCATACTTAGTATGAGATTGTCAATCATCGTCTGTGGAATATGGCTCCATACACTGCGAAGGTGTAAAAAAAGTTGTTCTTCAGTGGTCAGATTTTCCAAAGAATCACTGAAAGCTCTTCTCCCAAGCAAATCCCAGGCATGCTCTATGGGATTGAGGTCGGCAGACTGAGCAGGCCATTCCAACGTCGTAATATTGTGCTCGCTTAACGCATTGACCACTACCCTCGTGGTGTGTGACCGTGCATTATCTTGCAGGAACATAAAATCTTGACCGAACTGCTGTCGATGAGGGATTACAATGGGGTGTCTAACCTCCTGAATGTATTGGTTTGCATTCAAATTGCCCCGTATCCAAACGAGGTCGGTCCTTCCACCAAGGCGAATTCCAGCCCATACCATGATTGTTCCACCTTGGTAAGGATGAACTTCTTGCGGATTCGGGAGACGACTCCGACGTCCAGGAACTCGCCATATACGCACTCTTCTCGAATCAGGATGAAAACCGAAGCGAGATTCGTCGGAAAACAGAACCCGTGCCCATTGATGGTCGGTCCACTGTAAATGTGCGTTAGCCCACAGTAAGCGACGACCTCGATTTCCACGTCGAAGAGCTGGAACCCTAAGCGGTCTGCGAGCATGAAGATTGGCTTCGTGTAGTCTTCTCCTGACAGTTTGATCGCTAATAACCACTTGATGCTGAGACTGGAGGCTTGCGACCAACTGACTAGCAGTAATCGTGGGTTGCCGCCTTGCGGAATTTTGCAAGAAACGATCTTGTCGCGGGGTAGTAACCCTATTTCGTCCCCTGTGACGTTCGGCAACATCCCCTGTAGATCTGTAGCGTGCCCATAATCTGCAAATTACGCTTGGTTGGGTGTTGACAGCATCCGCTACGTCGCGTTGAGTTCGTCCAGCTTGCACCATACCAACAGCTCTTAACATCTCTTCGCGACTTAAGTGACGACGTGACATGATGACTACAGTCACAAAAATGCACAAACCATACGTATAAGACGTATTATTGATAATAAACGTTATTTACAATCAAAGAAAATAATTTTTATTTTGCCTCAGAGAAACTGCACAATCAAACACTTTTAAAAGTTTTCCCTCCATATTCGAAAATCATTACTTATTTAAATTTATTTTTAAATTTCGAACAACTCTGTAATCTACTTTATTCTATTTTTATTTATTTGCTGCCAGTTATTTGCAAAACAAGATTTACACGAAAAAAAAATTGGGGTCATCTTGTTTCCTAGACTTTGTTGTGTTCCCTAGACTTTGTTGAGGTGTTTATTTTCTTATATATGTGTATAAGCGTACTTACTTTGGCGTACCTACCCACTTGACTGAGGGGTAATGCCTTGCAATTGTCAATCACGTTAAATATGAATGGAAGTAGCTTCAGTGTGCGTGATTTCTTTGCATGTGTGTGCATCGCCGTATATGTATACATGATATTTAACGTGCTTGACAATCGCCAATCGTGTCAGGACCCCTTAACTCTCAGTATGGCGCCTCCTCACCCGGTGAACGTCATAGACCGTGTTGCTCTATGGTTTGAACTGATAACAAAACTGCTATTGTAACAGTGTATATACTATTATTAGAGTTAACGGGATATTTACCATGTACTATTGAGTATTTCCGATATTTCGGCGCTGTTGCAAGCACCATGATCACGGAGGAACTGAAGTATAGGCGGTTGAAAGCGAAAGTCTCAGCACATATATCGATCTACCCTCCTTCGCAGTCGTTTATTACGCGTTACTTATAATTACAGGTCTTAACCCCAGACAGATAGTTATTCTAGATATATAATTTTAGACCGGTTTTACATAGTAATACTTTGTCTTTTGGATTTTATTTGTTAGATTGAATATATTATTAACCTTTACATGACACAGGATAGACGGCGGTGGCTTAGTTGACTTGGGCCCCGAAAATCTTTATGAGAAAATATTTTGAAACGATACCCATCACGAAAATTTGTAATTACGGCGCAGTGGTCATATCGGTTTGCAAAATCGTCATGTAATTCGTACCCGATAGAAGAAGAAGAAGTATGCTAATACTTCTTCTTCTTCTATCGGGTCACTGTTTCACGAACTTAGCATACTAAAAACTCTTTAAACGATACCCATCATGAAATTTTGTGCCGTATTGAAATGCAAAACTATCATGTAATACGTATGCACCATTTTAAATATTATATAATTACTTAAAGAAATCTTTCTAAAAGATTTATAGCAAATTGTAAATGCGCCAGCCCTGAAAGTCTGTCCCGAACTACTAACAACATTTTGTTCGCAGTTCGGGACATGTCCGCACGCGTCTCGTCCCTTGTCCTCCGCACGATTGACCTGTCTCTAGACGACTTCGTCAAACGACTGCAATTTTGACCTGTGGGCTGTTCTATTACTTTTTGTGCTAAATAAATTATTTTTTTTTAGTTTTTGTACTTTTTGTATGAAGTCGGCTTTCTTTTGTAATTTTTTTTTATTATTTTTAGTGACGGGTACACTGAAAATATATCTGTCTAGGTGTAAAGTTCTCGACAAAACAAATTTATATCAAACCCAAACACACAAGGTAGCTGCTGTATAACGTTAGGGAATTATCTCGACTGTCTGTCGTCTCTATCATCAGATCGACTCCAAACCTTCATTAAATTGTTCTACTTTATCTAGGCAGCAAGACTTTACACATATAGCAAGACCATCAACTTGGGACCAAAAGTTTACCGTGCGTTTAAGTTCCAAAGCACGACAACGATCTCAAGTAAATGTCACAAAGGGGTCATAAGGTGGTGGTTGTTTAAAAGAAATTGTTTCTTACGAAAACTCTTTCGCTTGCTAATTTGCTAGCATAAAGTCACAGGGCGGCAACTCTATATAAAAATGTTCTTTAAAAAATCCTTAAATTCAGATTTACTTACTTTTGAAAATAAAGGCATGTTTCCTTTCAGCAAAATTTGCCATTATCAATAAACCGGTACTTTTCTCCAACCACGTTCTCTAAATCTCCACCCTTTGTAAGGTGATATTAAAGACTTCTAACCCCCGTGTGGTGACGGGGTGCCATGTTGCGACGGGTAAGAGTACAAAATGTCGCCATCCCAATACATCCCGAGGGTGTCGGAAGAGGCGTCTAGGGAACACTTTCGCAAAAAGATTCATTGCGTAGAGAAGGAAAACTCGAAATGAAACCCGGTTGTCCTTGTCAGTAAAATGACAATCGTTAAGCCAAGTTGAAGGTCTTATTATTAAACGGGATATAATAAACCGAGCCTCAAAAGTTTTTATCGGCCACGGCATTTAGCTTCCGATTTAATTACTAAGCCACGGGAAAATGAATGAGCCTCTAATATACTAATTCATCCTCTTTACAACGTCACCTAAACATTCCGTTATGAGCATCAAATAAAGATCAACAATTATTTTAACTTGTCCTGCGTATTTATATATTGAAACCTAATGTACTAATTCAGCCACAGATTTTACATGTGAACACCATTTTATATTTCACAGCTTCTTGTCGAGAGCCTCAAAAAATTATAATTTAAGCCTCCACAGACAACATCAGTTTTTATAACTTAGCGTGTAAAATAAATATATCAAATTCTTTTTTCGTTAAAATAGCCACTGCAAGGTTTGACGCGAGTGCAAGCGACTGGCCATTTGCATCAATCAGAGACCGCTATTTGATTATCACTTTGTAACTAAAGACCGATTACGCTTATTAAAGAAGAAAGTGAGGTCGAGAAAGCAAATACTGAACTCAAAAGTGTATAAATACATTATACACTTTTGAGTTTAGTATATATACATTAAGTGAATATGTGGATAATAAATAAATAATCACGGACATTTCACACAACGCTATCTGATCCCAAAGTAAGCTAGGAACAACCTGCTTGTGTTATGGGTATCAGGCCACGGATATTAATACTTGTATACTTTTTTAAAAATAAATACATACATACTGTCATACATAATGTCGTCATAAATATGACCATAAAATTACTCGTTACGTGTGAACAATGTTTGGCACCGCCACGTTATACTTAGTACTCACTTTTGGGTTTAGTATTTGCTTTCTTAGTCTTACTTTTTTGTTTGCTATCTGTCTTTAGTTCTATAATCTGAATTACATGCATACATAATGTCACCAACCAAAATCTGCATCATGTCTCAACATTTTATAGAATACCTGAAATTTGCAGGCAAGGCAATGTATGAAATATACAAGAGTATGGAAGGTTTGTTCGCTGCTTGCGAAGGTTAGGTTAGGTTGGAACAGTGACCACAAACGCGCGAAGGCGAGCGAGCGAAGCGAGCATGCCGTGGTAGTGGCCGCCGTGCGCCATATGTCATATAAATTTAATATTTTGCATTGTGTTACAATTTACAATTTCTCTATAGTTATTTTGCGGTATTTGCAATTTTATGCTGACCCAAGATCAATTTATTTTGCACATTGCCGGAGGACCAGCAGGTATTCTATGCGATCCCTGGAAATTTTGTACAAATACCTAGACAAAGTGTCAACAATCATATACTTATTCAAAACATTTCATACATTGCTTGGACGGGCGTCTGGAGTCCGGGGCAGGTATTCCTTAGAATGCATAGGTTAGTATTATAATATAATTATAAATTGTAAAAACTGAAGGTAACACATAATAATAAATAAAAGGATTTATGCCCGAAAGTCTGCCCCGCACTCCCGTGTTGAAACGGACTCGCTTGTCCGTTTCCACCAGATTGTGACACCCCACACAGTCGGCTTAACGTGCCTTGCAAAGCAAGAAAACTCTCGCAAATCAAATGTTACAAAGTGGCCACCCATTCGGGCACGAGCAATAGCGGTAGTTACTTACTGCAGTGATCTTTTACAAAAGACTGAGTCACTGGCTACAAGTGGTTCTAGCTATTTAGGTAATATTAGTGGCCATAATTTGCTTTTTCGGAGGCCAATAATGCTATTAAAAAGAAGTTCGTTTAATTAGCACCCTTATTAAACTGCGTGTCGTGGCGACCTGCGCCTGTCCATCAACACGACAATAAGCTCACCACCTATTATGTGAGACATAAAACTATAAGGTGAAATGTGGGCGTATACTTTGCCTCTGCCTACCCCTTCGGGGATAAAGGCATGACTATATGTAAATCTAAATAATCTAAATAATCCATAGTCATATGTAATACGAAACGCAATACTTATTTTATTTAGTTCATTTTATCAAGACTTGAGCAAGTTTTATCTTTGCTTATTTATGCAATGTTTATACTCGTAACTAACTAGCGGAGGTCACGCGGTCTCACCCGCGTAGTTCCCGTTCCCGTGGGAATACGGGAATAAAATATAACCTTTGTTACCCGGGAATAGTGTAGCTTCTCAACAGTGAAAGAATTTTTCATATCGATTCAGTAGCTTCAGAGCCTATTCGTGCAAATAAACAAACAATCAAATTTTTCCTATTTATAATAATTAGTATAGATATTTTGTGATGAACTAATGATATAAAAAACATCCAAGTGCGAGTCCAACTCGAGGGTACTGTATAGTCCAATCCTGCCCGATCTGGCAATAATGTAAACATGTCATGTTTTGACAATCGTTGTCTAAGACAGATGAGTAGAAAAATATAGTATGACAAATCAATGAATTTTTTACTACCCTGAGTAGGTATTTTAAATGAAAATAAACTATCATAAAGAAGTTATTTGGTGTCGAAATGATTGTAAGAACTCTGTATGACTCCTGGATACTGGAATGAAATCAGGGTGAATACTCAATTGCAAGTATCTAACTATGGGTATACCTATAATATAGGATCAAATGTGTTTGTTTACATTTTTGCGCAAAGCTATTGAAATACAGTAGATTTAGCAAAATACGGCAAAAAAACAAATCATTCAAGTCTCCTGTATGGGAGCCAGTAATTCTTTTTTCTGATTTAAGTAAGTACTTACAAAGTTGTTATACCACTAATTAGAGATAGTACACATGGAAAGTCATGTATGAACTTTTTTTGTCACACCTACCTTCTGCTACACACACTTGCGCACAAATCAGTATCGAAAATTCGGTTGAGACCGCCTGACCTCGTGTCTGTGAATGAGTTGTCTATGTGTGCGTAGCCTCAGCGAATTTAGTATGTAGGTTTCTATCTGTACTATCTCTAATTTGAGGTTATACCGTCAACAAAAATACGTAACACTGAGAAACCAAAGTTTATAATTAATTTACCTTTGTGAATGGCGAGAGGCGAAACCGGTCAGGCGTAAAGTAAATAAATGTTGTGGAACAATACACGTGGTGTTATTCAATGTGTGCAGAAGTTTCGACCAAGTGCCATCAACCTACAGTATAAATAATCTGGGAAACAGTACATACTTAGTTTTGTTTTATGAAGTTTCTTTTTTTTTATTGTTGAAGGAGGTCTTACCTTATCTTGTATGACTTTGTCACGCTGATTCTAAATCAGTAGTCAGTTCTGCTCTATATAGCAGCTCTAGTTTTTAAAATATAAACTTATTTAATTTTTAACCATAAATATCTCAATATTAGAATTTAAAAATATATTGCTATTAGGTATGTACTTAACAAGATAAAATCTTCCTTTTATGTGCTTTTCTTCCATGAGTAGAAACATCAGTCTTATTTTCAATGCTCCAGCAGTAATCAGCCATCATATTTTCATTCCAATGACTCTAGTATCGCTCTTCTACAGTGCGAATAACCTGATGAAAGCGTTCTCCTTGTTTTTCGCTTAAGTGGTCTAAATTTTCTGGAGAGCGGTCTAAATGGCTGAAGAGGAAGTGCATCTTGATGCTCATGTTATATCCAAATCTCTGAAATTTGACTTGAGCTGAAATTTTCACTGTGAATATTTCAGCTCTCTAGCTACCACGGTTCCTCAGATGCAGCCTGATGACAGACAGACGGACAGCGAAGTCTCAGTAATAATAATATAATAATAATATATTTAATTTCATGTCACAAAACTCATTTTGTTAGTAACAGTATTTTGCTTAGCCTATGTTAGTAACTAGAAAAATGTTAGTACTATATACTTAACCTATGTTAGTACGAACATGTTTCCGCAAACCCGATCTATCCATACATCAGTCACCCACGCACCACCCCAGCAGATGTTACGCTACAATGACCAATATACCGACAGTCAAGTCTACTTGCAATCATCATTAGGATGCTGTTGGCGCTGCCCCTCACCCTGCGCACCAGGGACGCGCACCTCTTTCGCATTGTTGCGTAAAAGCAGTCAACCCGCGCGTCTGCAAACATCCCTGACGCACTACAGAGGCGAGGCAGCCCCAACAGCAACCTAAACGCATTGTTGAATTGGACACGCAGCGCGCTGTAGGCCCGGCGAGTATAGTTCGCCCACAAGCTGCAGGTGTAAAATGTTGTGCAGTACGCTCTAAACAGAGTAATTTTTACACTATCAGTGCAGCGCGCAAACCTGCGAGCCAACATGTTCGCCCGTACCGACAGCGCCCTGCGCTCCCGCTCAACATCCTCATCATCTTTGAGATCAGCCGTTAAAATATGTAATAGGGTCTCGTTTCTACCCTTTGGGTACGGAACCCTAAAAAGTTACATAAATAACGTCGTCAGAAAAACTTGCTCTTATCTTAGTACCCCGTTGTTTTCAAACAAGAAATGGACGCGTTAACTGTATTCGTATTTCTGATAATAATAATCTTCTATTTAATATATGTGATAGCGCACAGAAAATTTAATTATTGGGCCAATAAAAATGTTCCATACGTGAAGCCAATACCGTTTCTGGGCAATTATGGCAAATACATGTTGTTGCAAGAATATCCCGGACATCTGCTACAGAAATTGTGCAAAAAGTTTCCGAACGCGCCTTACTTTGGAGCATTCTATGGAACAGAACCAGTCCTGGTAGTGCAAAGTCTACAGTTGCTTAAACATATATTTACCAAAGATTTCTGCAACTTCTACGGTCGCGAAGTAACTAAATATGAAGCAAGGGAAACAGTGACACAAATGTTGTTTTTCGCCAGTGGGGATATATGGAAAGCTGTCCGTCAGAATTTGACTCCATGGTTCTCTGCTGTAAAAATGAAAAATGTGTTCCATTTAGTAGAAAAGTGTTGTGATTCCCTCGAAGATGCACTTAAACGGGAGACCAAAACATCAAATGTGCTTGATGTGCTACAGATGAGTGCTAGATTTACCATGGACAGTATCTGTTCTTGCGCTTTTGGAGTGAAAGCTAACACGTTGTCAAGTCCTGTAAATAATCCATTCAGGATCATATCAGACGAGTTGTTTCAAGGCTCCAACTATAGAGGTTTTAAGATTATCTTCAGAGCTGTATGGCCAGCTGTATTTTATGGTTTAGGATTTTCTTGCTTCCCGGACACTGTAGAGAAATTCTTTTCGCAAATGATGAAAGATGTTTTTAAGACTCGAGATTACAAACCGTCGTCGAAAAATGATTTTATGGATATACTATTGACTATGAGGAAGGAGCAGGTAATAACATCGGACCGTATAGTTAATGCCAAGACTGGTCTTGACGAGAAGTTCCACGCCAATGTTGACGATGACTTGTTAGTACAACAGTGCATTTTATTCTTTTCTGGTGGCTTCGAGACTTCATCTACGGTAATGAGCTTTAGCCTGTATGAATTTGCTAAGAATCAAGAGGTGCAGAAACGTGCCACTGAGGAAGTGGACGAGTACTTACGTCGACATGGTAAATTGAACTACGAGTGCATTAAAGAACTTCCATATCTTGAAGCTTGTATGAACGAGACGATGCGCAAGTACCCGGTGCTGGGGAACATCACTAGGGAGGTTATGGACGACTGCGTTCTTCCTGATGGACTGCGCTTAAACAAAGGTGTTCGTATACACATACCCGTCTACCATTTGCACTACAGTCCAGAATATTTCCCGGATCCAGAAGCGTACAACCCTGAGCGATTTTTACCTGGAAATAAAGAAAACATTAAGCCGTTTACTTATATGCCTTTTGGAGAAGGCCCTAGGGCTTGCATAGGTAAGTGAATAAGATTATTTTATGCTTACTTCGATCAGCAAATGTATCGGTAGCGAAGTTGGCAAAGAACCGAAAATCTTTGTTAGATAATTTTTGGGCCCCATGGGTATCTTACATTACTCAGCTTACCGATTTATCGATACTGAGAAATGTGGGATGGGGATGACGTAATACATCAACGTTGAGACTTTGGGTTTGTTTTGCCTTCGTAACTTTTAAATCCTTGGAGAATGTGGTAACGATTTTTATATTGAAAAAATAAGGAAAGGGAATCTCATAATTCTTAAAATACGTTATGAAATTGTTTAAAATAGAAATATGGCTTTATTTATGATTTTACAGCTCCGAATATGTAAATATTGTAGGGAAAAATGAACTTTAGAGATCCCTTTCAAGTAATGTTCTCCCCATATTGCAGGCAAACGTTTTGCATATATGCAGGTCTTGGGAGCACTTGTTACTTTCCTGAAAGATTATCATGTGGAACTGGCTGACAATATGCCCGAGACCATCGACTTGGAAGCTAGGACCTTTTTAATACAACCAAGAGGAAAGGGTCTCATGCTGAAGGTCATCAAGCGTTAAAGCTGCGAGCAGTTACAAATCGATCCTTACTACAATGTTTTCTTTCATACTTTCAAAAAGCGTTTTGTTATCTGTACCTATTTATATTTATCTATCACTACTATCATTCGCCGAACCTTTTCCTAACCTAGATGGGGTAGGCACTCCCTCGCCAGTTTAGCACGATCCTTCCTGATGAATTAATACACCTTTCTCTCTCTCTCTCTTTCTTATATAACGTATATGAAATTGCGGGAATCAGCTAGTCAATACCGTTTAGAGGAGTTTGTAGTATACCTATGCAGATTTCGTAATGCATTGCCAGTTGGCTAAGGGCGCCGTGCTCTTGCCGCAGTCGCCGTGCATCATCCCGCTTGTCGCTGACATCCACTTTGAGGCCATAGACCTTGATGGAACCTCTGTACGCCTTATTTTTCATGTAAGCATTATTTTTCGGACAATGCTTACATTTGTAGGTACTACTAACTTATCAACTACCAGGAGGCGATGGAAAGTCTGGAGCAGTCAGTGAAGCAAAGAACTATTGTGTTTTTGGCTGCATCTATCATATCTTTCACGGTTAGTGTTCTGAAGAACTCTTCAACCTAATCCCACCCTCTCCTTTGCGATTCCGAACGACACGTGCTGGACAGAGGTGACACTCTCACACAGTGGAGAGAATCTTCGCTAGGACTGCCCCCTTAGACAAGTAGCACAAGCGTAAATGGCAAACGAAAGGATAGAGTATATCGACCAATCACACCCAAGCTCGTGATCCCGCGCCGGGCGGCGACGACGTGCTTTGATGTGCTGCGACGAACTCTATTATTCCTTTCCTACTACTTTGAGGTTCTACTTCTTTGAGGGCGAGGGTGCGCGTCTTCATCTTAAAAGCGATCGAACCTGCAGAATATGACATTGAGATTTTTTTGTTATAAGTCCTCAAAAGTCGCATCTAACCGTAAAACCAGCATGTTAAACCAATCACACTCTTAACATGGCAAAAATCGATAAATATAGGTTCAACAGTGGACGGCGATAACCTAAATAATGTGCGATAACCTTTCGGAGTGTCACCATTGAACTAATATTACTAACTAGCTGATGCCCGCAGCTTCGCCTGCGTGATATTTTGCTCGTAGACTATAACATATCTCTGTAGGCACCAAATTTCAGCCAGATCCGTTCAGCCGTTACAGTGTGAAAAAATAACAAACCTCTTTACCTAGTTAGATAGATTTCTGATTAACAAATTCATAATGCATAATAATATGAGCTAAGTAAATTTATTTATTAAATACATTTCTTAATTCAATGGCTAAACTACTACTTGACACAACTTCTCTTCTAAGCAATTGACATCATAACTTAGTTCCTTCGTCAGGTAGACCGAACTACTGTAGGCTTTGTCCTCCTAATACAGATGGTCCAACCAAGACCTGGTAACGTAATAACAATGTAAATTTCATCAGCTGAGCGTTCATGTTCATTGTAATGGCTCTTTTCAGTTCTTTCAAATGACTGTAGTCTACGTTGAGGCCATTCCCGTATTTTACAAAGACTTAGTGAGCCTGTTTCCTGACAGAATGCAGTGGGCACTATTTGTAGAATAAAGTTCATGCAATCTTTGTTGTAAGGATGGAGCGTAGATGGTAACATGTTGTTTTATTGACCAATGGATACTACCTGAAGCGTGGTCTTTCATTTTTTCTGGCTAGCCATCTTGAAGTTTCTTCTTCTTTTCACAAATGTATTTTTGTCACACAATATTTGAATGAATTAGCAATAATACTTCCATATAGCATATTTGGTTAATATTATGCCAAAATAGCGTTTTTTATTGAACTTTATGGCTATGTAGTAAAATCATCTGTTTGAAGTTTGAAATAAAACTTATATGAAAACGTCAATTGTATTGAACTTTCACTAAGTATGTGTCAAAAAGAAAGTAATTTAAGTATAAAATAAGAGTATTTAAGGAGTATTGATATCAACTCCGGAGAAAATCAGCCGCAAAATAATTTACATTCCCTTTTTAGCTCGTTATAGTATAAATTTCATTAAAATACGAAACAGGTCTTCCATCAATTATGTTAATAATGCTATATGCCAAATTTTAAGTAGATCGGACCAAGGAATCACGTTGTCCCATACAAACTTTACCCTCCTTTTTTATACCTTTGGAGGAAGAATTTGCAAAAATGTTGAAATTACTTTTTTCAAATTGTAACAAACAACGCTCATGCTTAGTTTCATCAACGTGCCATTAACCGTTTAAGCAATAATTGATAATAACTTTGGGTCTAGTGATCGAACCGCAAAATTAAGTTTGGTTTGAATTCTATATACTTTTCCGGGATAAAAAGTACCCAGTGTTGTGCCCAGGCTATTAAAGAATAATTATACCAAGTTTCATTGTAATTGAACTGGTAGTTTTTGCGTGATGCCTGAACAAACAGACAGACAGACAGACAGACAAAAATTTTTTTAATCACATTTTTGGGTTTGTGTCGGTCTAGTAACACCCCCTGCTATTTATTTTTTTGATATTTTGAATGTACAGAATTTTCACTTCTACAGATTTATTATAAGTATAGATAACTGAATGAGTGTCATTTCGTAAACGAGGAAATTCAGGTCAAGAACAAAGCCAAAAGAATCATGCAGATTTAGCAGCATTATCGAATGGGAACTGCGTACCGGGAAGTGAAGATTTAGTTCCATAACAGGTAAACAGACGTTAGGCAGTAAGTTTTTGCCAAAGCCTGTCGTTATAGAGTCCCGGGACATCCTTCCGAGGGCTTACCCGGGGCTCCCAACCACAGGCTGTTGGGCGTTACGTGAGGTTTTTTAGTCGGTAAGAGTCCGCCATAACATGCTTTGAGGATTTTGCCTCAAGTAAAAACAAAAAAAAGCCTGTCTTTATATTTTTTTATACCGCTACGGTGTCAGACAAGCGTACGGGCCAACAGATATGGGTGGTCACCACAGCCTATATATGCTTGCAACACCAGAGGCGCTACAATCGTTATACACAGCGAGGGCATTCATTGACGCCAATTTGTATGGGATCGAGATACAGGCGCTTTGCAGTGAACTTTATACTAATTCACATATACACGTCACTCTGTGAATTACTAAAGGCGCTCGCGATAACACGCGTTCCACGTTTCATCATTTATATTTTGTTCATGTAATAGGAGGTAAGCCCATTGCCGTGTTGAAATATTCAGGCGCAAATTACGATTTTGAAATTTTTTGAATCGCCCATAACGCCTACTTGGCTGTCATTTATTTATTTATTTATTTAGTCATGTTATTGAAAACCAGGAACGATGGTATAACATGCATGTCAGAAGAACGGAAACGCTCTTAACTGAAACCAAAGATAATATAATAGTGTTACATACAGATCGGCAACTCCATGTCGTGCCAAAGCTGTCAGTAGAGTTGACGTGCGCATTGACGGACAATTTGCTTACATTTTATTGATCACACTCACACATTCAAGCTGGAGTTTCCGCCCTGTGCTGAAACTTACACAAACGCTCACACGTAGTAAAAACGTTTATAGAACTCTGAACTAGCTGCTATTTTTTTTTAACGTGAGGGCCTATTCTCATGGATGCTATGCCGGACTCCTACCGACTAAAAACAACCTCCCGTATCCGAAGGATATCTCAGCTGCTCAAAGCAATTCTTAAAATCAAAGTATTTTTTATCGCATTAGGTTGCGTAGTGAATAATGGGACTTATTTAGTTTTACTATGTCAGTTCGTGCTTTTCTCTGCAGCCTTGCTGAGAGAGAACAACAGTACAAATAATAAAATTAGCAATAATAAATAAATGGTTTAAAAAACCCTAGAAAAACACGCTTTTATAAATGCACGTAAAAACCAAAAATAAATTATGGATCGTTCAAGTTGCCTCTATTTCGGGGCTGAAGTGTAAACTATGTGCTTTTATTTATAATATTTGATTGTAAAAGCGTGGGGCGCTGGAACAGGAAAGACTTTCCTGGCGGAAGCTGCATGATTTCTTGTCAGATTAAGGATAAGGTCACATTTATAAAAGCGTGTTTTTCTCGTGTTTTTAAACTATTAATTTACACTGTCACGCTTTTATATATCTACTAGCTGATGCCCGCAGCTTCGAACGCGTAATATTTGTTCCCGTGGGAACTTATTCCCGGAATAAAAAGTAGCCTATGGGTTATTCCAGACTATAATGTATGTACCAAATTTCAGCCCGATCCGGTTAGCGGTTTGAGCGTGAAAGAGTAACAAACATCCACACTCACAAACATTCGCATTTATAATATTAGTAAGATTGTGGCTTTTACAATTATCAATATCATTTAAAATTTTGGAAACGTATTAACGATGATAGGCTTTAATTGAAGTGCATAACATAGGTTTTTTTTTATATTCAGCTCGCCAAATTGACGTCGCCTCCAACCTGATGTTAAGCCGTGGCGCATCTAGCGATTGAGGGTCAGTCTCACAGTCCTTAAGACTTTCGACAGTGGCCCTCAAGTTGGCGGCCCTGTGATCTGCCTCTTCACGCTTCTCTTGAAGAACCCGGGATTGTAAGATGAGGGAAAAACGTGTGCGGGCTTCCATGTTTTTATAGTTCGACAAAGGAACGATCTTTTGAAACGCTCGGTTCTTGCGAAAATTCTCTCCACTGTGTATGAGAGGCATCTCTGCCTGGCACGCGTTGTTCGAGATCGGAAAGGAGATGGTGGGATCAGGTTGAAGAGCTCTTCAGAACATTGACCGTGATACATTCGGTAGAGGGCTTCTTCGGTAGAAGGTACTTGAAAAGTAAAGTAGTTAATCACGCCTATGCATTTTCAACACCCACTTTTGTCAGTTTTTCGTGACGCCCGCGTAATAGGAGCAAACCTATTACCGTTACGGATCTCAATTAGAAAATTAATAGGTAGGTCCTTAAAGTTTCAGTATTCCGAGATATTTAGTACAATATGTAGTAATCATGTAATAAGAATACAAACGCATATATATCCCCCAAGCGGGTTATCAAAGGTAACCAAAGATATCTCGTTCTCGAACAAGAACTCTACATTTTGCCACTGTTAACGTATTCCCCTCATGCATTTACTTAATTGCTTGAAAGAAGAGGCTCGTGCAGCTTTCGTCAGGATTTTTATTATATCAGGATTAGTATTAATAGGCATATGCTTACAAAAGTCTTTCCTGTTCCAGCGCCCCACGCTTTTACAATCAAATATTATAATTAAAAGCACATAGTTAACTCTTCAGCCCCGAAATAGAGGCAACTTGAACGATCTATAATTTATTTTTGGTTTTTACGTGCATTTATAAAAGCGTGTTTTTCTAGGGTTTTTTAAACCATTTATTTATTTTATACTTTTTAGTCACAATATTTACACCTTACTAGCTGTTCCCTCCAGCTTCATCCGCGTAGAAGTCGTTATCGCGTAAAATCATTACCCTCCTTTTGGGCAGTCAGTTAAAAAGTAGCCTATGTCCTTCCCTTAAAATCAAACTATCTTTATACCAAATTTTATCAAAATCGGTTCAGTGGTTTAGGCGTGAAAACGTAACAGACAGACAGAGTTACTTTCGCATTTATAATATAAGTAGGGATTTCTGTATTACATGGTGTTTTGTCTGAGTTCGACTAATCTATACTTATAATAAATCTGTAGAAGTGAAAATTCTGTACATTCAAAATATCAAAAAAATAAATAGCAGGGGGTGTTACTAGACCGACACCGAACCCAAAAATGTGATTAAAAAAATTTTTGTCTGTCTGTCTGTCTGTCTGTCTGTCTGTCTGTCTGTCTGTTTGTTCAGGCATCGCGCAAAAACTACCGGTTCGATTACGATGAAACCTGGTATAATTATTCTTTACTAGCCTGGGCACCACACTGGGTACTTTTTATCCCGGAAAAGTATATAGAATTCAAACCAAACTTAATTTTGCGGTTCGATCCCTAGACCCAAAGTTATTATCAATTATTGCTTAAACAGTTAACGGTACGATGATGAAACTAAGCGTGAGTGTTGTTTGTTACAATATGAAAAAAGTAATTTTAACATTTTTGTAAATTCCACCTCCAAAGGAATAAAAAAAGGAGGGTAAAGTTTGTATGGGACAACGTGATTCCTTGGTCCGATCTACTTAAAATTTGGGATATAGCATTATTAACATAATTGATGGAAGACGTGTTTCGTATTTTATTGAATTTTATACTATAAGGAGCTAAAAAGGGAATGTAAATTATTTTGGGGCTGATTTTCTGCGGAGTTGATATCAATACTCCTTAAATACTCTTATTTTATACTTAAATTACTTTTATTTTGACACATAATTTGTGAAAGCGTTGTCATTTATGTTTGTTCAGACTTCAAAGTGATGATTTTACTACAAAGTCATAAAGTTAAATTAAAAGCGCTATTTTGGTATAATATTAACCAAATATGCTATACGGAAGTATAATTGGTAACTTATTCAAATTTTGTGTGACAAAAATACATTTGTGAAAAGAAGAAGAAAATTCTAAGATGGCTAGCCAGAAAAAATGATAGACCACGCTTCAGGTAGTCTCCACTGGTCAATAAAATAACACCGCATGTTACCATCTACGCTCAATCCTTACGACAAAGGTTGTTAGCAGACTGATCATGGAAGGCATGAACTTTATTCTACATATAGTGCTGACTACATTCTGTCAGGAAACAGACTCACTAAGTCTTTGTAAAATACGGGAATGGCCTCTACAAAGACTACATTCGACAGGACTGAAAAGAGCCATTACAATGAACATGAACGCTCAGCTGATGAAATTTACATTGTTATTACGTTACCAGGTCTTGATTGGAAAATCTGCATTAGGAGGACAAAGCTTACAGTAGTTCGGTTTGTCCAAACGTCGTAGGCTGGGACTACCTGAAGAAGGAACTAAGTTACGATGTCAATTGCTTAGAAGAGAAGTTGTGTCAAGTAGTAGTTTAGCCATTGAAAGAAATGTATTTAATAAATAAATTTACTTGGCTCATATATTATGCATTATGAATTTGTTAATAAGAAATCTATCTAACTAGGTATTATTATAAATGCGAATGTTTGTGAGTGTGGATGTTTGTTACTCTTTTACGCTGTAACGGCTGAACGGATCGGGCTGAAATTTGGTGCCTACAGAGATATGTCTAGGAACAAAATTTCACGCAGGCGAAGCTGCGGGCATCAGCTAGTTTATAAATATTTATTTATGTAAAAATATGTAAAATTTATGCCACAGTTTAGCTATGATATTTTCCCAAGCTATGATATCATAATAAGTTACGTCACTTATGTATTAGTCATGATAACATCACTTATTTTAATTTTTTACTTAAAATTAAAAACTTAAAATAACCTTCTTTGTTTTCATTGTGGAAAGATCATGAAGAAAATGTACGAGCCCCGATTAAAACTTGGTCTTCTACCAATATTATAAAGAGGAAAAATTTTATTGTTTGTTTGTTTGCATCGAATAGGCTCCGAAACTACTGAAACGATTTGAAAAATTCTTTTACTGTTGGAAAGCTACACTATCCTCAGTGAACATAGGCTATATTTTATTGCCGTATTCCCACGGGAACGGGAGCTACGCGGGTGAAACTGCGTGACGTACGCTAGATAACAAAATATGATATGTATTGCATTACGAACAATCTCGAAGTTCTAAGCTGGTTGACCGATGCTTTATTGTTACTAGGTGTACCTAATCTTACTAATATCATAAATGCGAAAGTTTGTGAGTGTGGATGTGTGGATGTTTGTTACTCTTTCACGCTTGAACGGCTAAACGGATCTGGCTGAAATTGAGTACAGGAATACAGTATACTCTGGAATAACACTTAGGCTACTATTTATCCTGGGAATAAGTTCCCACGGGAAGCGGCAACGGGAACTAATTACGCGGGCGAAGCTGCGGGCATCAGCTAGTGTGAAAATATTTCATTATTATTCTAATACATATACATTTTATGCAGGTACCTATGTCAATATTTACACTCAATATTAACTTCAATATATAATAGGTTTGTTATAACCTTTAAACCCTAATCGTGGTCAAAGTTCATTACAAGACTTTTCTAACAAATCCAAACACAGTATTTTTTTTTTTTTTAACGTGAGGGAAAATCCTCGTAGGATGCTATGCCACGTAACGCCCAACAGCCCATGGTTGAGAGCCCCGGGGAAGCCCTCAGGAAGGATGTCCCGTGACTCCCAACAGACCTACGGCCGCCGCTGCGGCCTCGCCCAGGGGGTGGTTCGGGTGCAATCCCGCGTCTATGGGGGGTTTCGGGTGTGGCCCCGCTTCTAAGGGGGGGCGTGCGTGAGTTGCTCACGTCACGCTGCCGTCATGGGCCTGCTTCTGTAAGGACGGTGAGCGGCCCTCTTACCGTCCTCAGACCCCCGGTCATGGAGGCCGATAGTCCTCGGCAAAGACACGTCGGCGGCGCCCAGGGCGCCGACTGCGGAACTCAGGTAAGAGAGTTCTCTCCCGCACCCGGCCCGCCGCCTCCTTCGCGAGCATGACCTGCTCGCAGAAAGAGGCGGCGCAGTCCCACTTACTCCCGCTGGAGAGCATGGCTCGCACCATGGCCTCAAGCGAGAGAGTGTCGTCCAGACCCACTACGAGGACCTGTCGCTGTTGTGCCCACGCCGTGCACTCCACCAGCGTGTGGAGCGCCGTGTCATCGCTGCGGTCCTCGCGGTGCTGACATTCGGCCGTGGTTTCCCGGTGTTTTCGCCACAGATACCTACCGAAGCTACCGTGCCCGGCAAGCATCTGTGTCAACCGGTAAGAGAGAGCACCGTGTCTTCTCTCCAGCTACTCGTCCATGACCGGTCTGACGGCCGCGATTGTGGCGAATCCCCCTTTTGGTTGCTCAAGTCGCACCTTCCATGTCTCCACGGTTTCCTGGTGGAGCAGGGTCCGCTGGGCCTCGATTTCTCGAGACGCAGGCCTTTGGCCCCGCTCCAGCGCCTCCTTGCGCCATCTGAACAGTGACGCAAGGGCTCTCGCTTCCAGGTCCCATGGAGGGGTCCCGGCTAGGAGACATGCCGCCTCACCGGAGATCGTGCGGTATCCTCTTATCACCCTGATGGCCATCACTCTCTGCGGGCTCAGCAGTCTAGCCACATTGCTGGCCGTCAGGGTCTCCGCCCATACGGGAGCCCCGTACAGGGCCATGCTTCGCACGATCCCCAGGTACAGCCTCCTGTAGGGAGCGTTGGGTCCCCTGATGTTGGGCATCAACCGCGCGAGTGCGGCCGATGCTCCCCTCAGTTTTGGGACCAAACTTCGGAAGTGATGTCCGAAGTTCCACCGGCCATCGAGTACGAGCCCCAGATACTTCATCGAGGGCTCGATGCCGATGCTGACGCCCCCTACCTGTAGGCTGGATCCCGCAGGTGGCCCCATCCGAGGTCCGTGGAAGCACAGAGCCTCGGATTTGTGAAGGGCGACCTCGAGACCCAGCCGCCGAATCCGACCCACGACCTGAGCAACCCCTGCCGTGGCCTTAAGTGCTGCGGCACGGTGCGTTGCTCCCCGCGCCGTAACGAGGGTGTCGTCGGCGTAACACGTTACGCCGACCCTTCTGGGCAACGGACCACGCAGCACCCAGTCGTAACCGATGTTCCACAGGAGCGGCCCTAAAACCGATCCCTGTGGAACACCGCACGACACATCTCGCCGACCCGGCCCTAGCCAGCTCGGGTAAGTTATGGCTGTCTCGGAGAGATACGCCCCGACAATTCGACGGAGGTAGGGAGGCACTCCATGATAGATAAGCGCCTCCCTGACGCAGCTCCAGGGCAAGGTGTTGAATGCGTTGGCGATGTCGAGAGACACCGCCACCACCACCTATCCAAACACAGCTATGATACGATGTTCAATCATGAAGTTACAGTTCATTTCTTACGACTCCATCATCAGATCAGTTTGACAGTACCTACCGTATTATTGTATTGTTATTAGAACTACAAACATCTGCCAATTTTCATGATGCTACGATCCATGGAAGATGGTTAAATTAGTTACCTGAGATTCCATTGCATAGTTTTACAAGTCAATTAAAAAAAGGTTTGTTGTAACCTTGAAACCTAAGCGGGGTCAAAGTTCATTACAAGACTTTTCTGACGAATCCAAAACAGATATAATACGATATTTCATCATGAAGTTCCAGTGCATATCTTCCGGCTCCATCATCAGATCAGTTCGACAGTACCATATTATTGTATTGTCATCAGAACTACATACAGCTGCCAATTTTCATGACGCTACGATCCTTGAAAGATGGTTAAATTAGTTTCCTTAGATTCCATTACATTGTTAGTTACTCGGTAAATGGCTATAGTTCACCGCGCGGTCGCGGCTTCAAGCAGTCGAGTCGGTCTCAACTGCTTGAAGCAGTCCATGTACGGCCGACCTAACATAAATAAACAGACCGACAAAGAGGTAAAATAAAATCTCAAACAAAAGAAGTGTTAATTTTTTCCCCCGTTACCAACCGAACATCTGAATTGTCCACCTGGTTGGTCAGTTAGGAATAAATGTTCCTAACCACCCACCTTGAGCTTCTGGTGGGTCAGTTAGTATCAAAAGGGATATTTTTAAATGCACATCTGTTTAATTTTTCTGCACACTAGCTAACTCCACTAATTTACTGAACGCAAACCAGAAAATTAAATGCTGTGCAAAAAACCCAATTGATTAACTAAACATGTCCTACTTAAAAAACTTAAATATTACTCAGAACGAGATGAACTTTTTAATCGAATTCACACCAAAAATTTGGTTCGTACATCGAATATATGATTTGAAAAACAGAAATACGAATTGTATATCAAAAATACTAAGTTGCACTCTAAATTTTACACTTGTTAGGTTAGGTTAGACTTTTATTCTTTTGATCAATGAAATTTAATTTAGTAGAGGTGACTGATAAAATTGGGTTTTACTTAGAATAAAAGATGTTACTAAAAGTAAATTAGGTGATGGTTTTCCTTAAAAAGTTGTAATATTTTTGTTGAACTAAGGAATTGTTAGATATAGATACTGTTTAGATAATAGTTATTCGTTCAATAAAACACGTATGCAAATACCATTAATCAGTTTAATGAATTTGATTTATTTTGTGTGCATAATTATTAGTGTGCAAGTCAGTATTTTTGGTTTAACTTTGAAATATTTAGTTCAGTAAAAGGGAATATACAGATATCGATTTAAATACATGCCATTTATAAATAAATAGAGTTATACTTAATCGTCAATCGTACAAATTAGTAATTAAGGATTCCTGCATTACTCGAACTTCAGTAGTTTTTTTATAGAAATTGATACCGCCTTTATAAATTCAATGACCTAAAAGCACTATCATAGCCTTACAGATTAGTGAAGATCGTGATTAAAGGTTATCTGTAACGATTAGATAATTCTTTTTCTATGAAACAGCTTGTGGACATGAGATCATGGATGTCTGTAGGCAAGGCAGAGGTATTGTGTTAATTGGGTGGGAACTGTGCCTTCGAGGCTGAATATAACGAATATTGCTTTTCGTAGTGCTAACTAGTTCAATTTAGACGTAGTTTTTTTTTTCAATCTGCGGAATCTATTGCATTTAATCGCGCCACTTTAGCTGACAATTATCTCACCGTCCTTACAGAAACAGGCCCTAGACGGCAGCGTGACGTGAGGGATTCATGCACGACCTCCCTAAGAAGCGGGATGACACCTGAAAACCCCCCAAAGACGCGGGACAGCACCTGAACCACCCCCTAGGTGAGGCCGCAGTGGTAGCCGTAGGTCTGTTGGGTGTCCTGGGACGTCCTTCCGAGGGGTTCCCAACCGTAGGCTGTTGGGCGTTACGTGAGGTTTTTTAGTCGGTAGGAGTCCGGCATAGCATCCATGAAGGATTTTTCCTCACGTTTAAAAAAGATCTTTGCATTGAATATTACTGTTGGGACATGTAAGAGGAAGGTTATTAGCTATTTCCCTGTGGAGGTGGTTAAGAAACAGGGAGTGTGAACAGCTACAAGCCGTTAGAGCGTTAATTCTCGGGTCACATGACATAAATGCGTGGACGAAAATATTCGGGTGAAACGTGTCTTATATTTAGTAACGGCAAACTAATAGACAGATGACGTTGAGAATTAATCAAGAGCTTATTAAAACTAAAAGCATTTGGTATTTTTTTTTCAAATAAACTTGAACTGTGCACCAACACGGAGACGAGTCGCAACGCCCGATGTGGGAATATCGAAATCAGATTGGATATCAAAATACACACATCAACACCGTCTAGGGATATTTTTTAAAAAGTTCTGCATCTCAAAAAATACTGGCCGATTTTAAAAACTTTTGATTGAATCTTATTTTGTAGGTATATTTGAATGATTCCAAATTTGAAATTAAAAAAAAGAAATTAAAACAAATGATTTGCGCGGCATCAGTATAGCGAAGATCGAAATTTTAATTTTACCGACGATAGTTAATTGGTATTTGTTTTGTTCAGTTGAAGTTTTAAAGCTAGTTATTGATTAATTACGAATTTATTTCATTGTGTAAGTCATGCAGCGACGCCATTTAACTAGAGAAGAAATGCTAAGGGCAGTAGGCATGCTCCAAGCTGGGGCTACTCAGCGGAGTATTGCTGAGGAGATTGGAACCAGGCAAAACGTTATTTCAAGATTGTGGTCACTATATCGTGCAACCGGGGAAGTGGCTGAAAGACACCGTGGCGGGAGACGCATAACCATCCAACGACAAGACCGATTTTTACAAGTTGCCGCGAGAATGCAGCCAAACGTTACAGCCGTGCAGTTGGTTCAACGGCTCCAGTCAGAACACCAATTGCTTGTCAGTGACCAAACTGTGAGGAGGAGACTGCATGAAGCTAACCTTCATGCTCGCAGGCCACTTCGTACTCCAGCACTACGCAGAGGAAATCGTGGACGAAGATTAGAGAGGGCTCGTGAACATTTGCTTTGGGAAGATAACCAGTGGTCTGTAGTACTGTTTACCGATGAGTCCCGATTCGGTTTTCATCCCGATTCACGAAGAGTACGCGTTTGGCGAGTTCCTGGTCGTGAGAGTCGTCTGCAACATCCCCAGGTAGTCCATCCATACAAGGGCGGGACAATTATGGTTTGGGCGGGAATTCGTTTTGGTGGAAGAACGGACCTCGTTTGGATTAGAAACACCATGACCGCTGAAAAATACCGCGACCAGGTGCTTGTACCCATTGTCTACCCTCATCGACTTCAAATGGGTCAAGAATTTACTCTCAAGCATGACAACGCCCGTCCGCACAAAGCGCGAGCGGTGACCAGCTGGCTGCAGGACCATGACGTGTCGGTTTTACCCTGGCCGGCGCAATCGCCTGATTTAAACCCCATCGAGCATGCGTGGGACATGCTCCAAAGAAGGGCTTATAAGAATTTTCCTGCAGACATTGCGACTGAAGAGCAACTTTTTTTGCATTTTAGCAGAACTTGGGACAATATCCCGCAGCGAGACTTTGATAACTTAATTCAAAGCATGAAAAACCGTTGCAGGACCGTGGTTAACGTCTTGGGTGGTTTTACTGACTACTGATTTTTCCTATCAGTGCAAAAAATTGAAAAGAAATTACTTATTTTTTTATTTTTTCGTAAATGACACATTCATCTTTAGTTGCACCATTTTTTTACTTTTTGTTTTCATTTTAATAAAATTTTATATAAGTCGAAAATATATTTTTATTTTATTTTAAAATATAGTCTGAAAAATGGGCTTCCACATTGTTGCATATTATTCCTAACAGATTTTCTGAAAATTGAGAAAATGTGAAATATCCCTAGACGGTGTTGATGTGTGTACATCAGTCTAGTCTCGTCTCCGCTTTAGAGGAAACCCGCCCTAACATGCCCTTAGAAGCACGAAAACATTAAGAACAACAAAATAAAATACATAGATAAAATTTCATGAAAGAAATAAGAAAGTAAAATCAACTTTTGAAAATGGAATGACTCAGTTAACAAGTTACGAACAATCTTGAACCGAGCTTCAGAAAGCTTGTTATAAAGTTAAGTTGTTAAGGTTTGTTAGAAAATCCACATTTGGGAGTTATATTAGGGGTATAGAAAGTGAGCTTGTTAGAATTTCATGATTAAACTGCTCATCCAAATCACCAGTAAAAATGTTGTAGGACATGTTTTCATAAAACGTCTTCGAGCCAAAATTCAGGTAATACGGTTGTACTAGGTGGGTATGGGTTCTAGGATCCAGGATCTAGACAAAAATGACTAATATAGGTACTTAACTTCCGTATTCTTCGGGGATTTGGCGGGAAACTTACAGACACGCGGTTGAGACTCCGTTGTATAATTTTTGAAGACTAGGGTAATTTTGAGTGTTTATGTATAATTTCTGGTGGATTATTAAATATAGAAGTTCGACAACGTGGACAAGTGTAGGAAAGTGATAAAGCGCAGTGAACGCGAGTTTTTAGGTGTGTCGTCAAATTCAAGTCCTAGTAAGTTACCACCGTCTTACTAGAGTAGAACTTAGTACAAACTTGGGCATACATGCTACTGTTAAGAAGAAGTTTAACATGAAAATGATTTATATTTTGGGAATGAAATTTACTTGACTTTGGCATACTTTCAAGCTAAAAAAGTCCAAGAATTGGAAGAAAAAAATACAGCTTCTATTTTTTCTTTGCTGCTTGTCATGAGAGGTAAAAAGTACCTAGCCTATGTGTTAGTCCAGACTATAATTAGAGATACTTTAATATATTTCATCTAATAAGTCTATACCTGTTGGTACCAAATTTTAAACAAATCCGTTGACCCGTATAAAGCGTGAAAGAGTAACAAGCATCCGCACATCCTACGCATCCACACCAACTTTCGCATTTGTAATAGGTATTATTTTGAAATAAGATATACATACATACATAACAGATAGTCAAGCCAGTATTCCCGTAAAGGGTAGGCAGAAGCATATAACTTGCCCACATTTCAACTTTTAGATTTTTGTCCTACTCAATAGGTGGTGAGCCGTATTGCCTTGTTGAAAAAAGATGGACAGGCCATAGTAAATGATGCTTACTGCAGTGAATGTTTGCAGAACATTGAGTCCACGGGGTCACTAATGCTTCGCTAGATAAGATTTATTTAGGTAAAATACATACACACTTTATTTTTATGTCATACTTTTAGTTAAAATTATTGATACGAAGTTATGAATTTTGAAAAAAAATCCGAGAAAAAAATACCTACGTATGCCACCTAGCCACAATTTGCAAAGAAATCAAACGGAGTTGCAGGTTAAAGTAGTGTAAAAATAAAAAATATAACCTTGAAAGTTCAGCGTATTTTTTATTGTTATCAATGAGTAGATACGCGTGGTCATTTTTTATCAAATAATTTAACGTAAGTAATCAAGCAGAAACAATGAGTTAAGGAAGTGTTGAGTAAAAGTTTTTATTCATTTTGACCTTCAAATACTTGATGCAGGCTTGTGACCACTGTTTTTGTTGTCACTTAAGAGTCCATATGACGCCAAATAGACTATTACTTTGATCTAGATCTCAGGACTCGTGAGGTCTACTGAATTAAAATTTAAGCACAGACAACTTCAGTTCATGAACTAAAAACGCTCTAGGCTCGAAACACGATTACTGATAAAATCCTCGATAGATTTTTGTGTTGAAAATACCTCGATTTCGTGAAATTTTAAGCTAGATCTCGTATGTTACAAGTTGTTTTTATAATATAAAATATTTATAAGAAAGACAATTGTAAAATCTTCATTTGCAATAGAGCATTTTTTTTTTCATTTTGGTTATAGTTTTTTCTATAATTAATTTATTTCGTTAAAAGTGCACAAAATCCGATCGCATCTCTCTCTTTCTTGCACGCTAAAATGTATATCTGCTATCTGCTTTTAACAATTTGGCGTCTGGTAGGCTCTTAACATATCGCAGCGGTGAGTCCTGGGCGGCGAACATCGACTATAATGAAAACCACTTTGAATGAGTGAAAAGAAGTCTACTTGTGAAAAGTCATTTGTTTTATATTTAGAACTAAGATAACATCCATCTATGGTTTCAAGTCGTTCAATCGAGAATTGGCACCCTGAAAGTATATAAATCGAACACTCCTACAATCACAAATTTAATGTGAATTTTTTTTCCTCGAGCAGGACTCGAACCTGGCTCTCCTGGTTTGCTGGACCAGACGCCCTAAACGTTGGACCACCGAGGCACACACTACTCTCGATAGTCAAATTCTTTCACCGCATTTCATCTTGGGGCGACGTAGGCACCATCTACGGCAACTTAGATACGTTGCACGGCACGAATGTATAGAATTGCACACACATTCGATTTGAAAGTTGGTCATTCAATTTTGAAAAGCAATTAGTATGCTGACTCAATCATAAATTTAAAAAAATTTGAACTCGAGTAAGACTCGAACCTGCGTCTTCTAATTTGCCGGACTAGACGCCCTAACTGTACTCCTACAATGTCATGTAATAAAGTCCAATCCCCAACCGAGGCGAGGGGCCTATTTATTTATGGGCTGCTCAGTCATGGAGGGCCTTGCCTTCACTCTCGCTTACCTAGATTGATCACGAGCAAAAATTGTTCCAGTTTGATTGGGAGATTGTTCATCTGAAACCAGGAAAACCCTATTTTGAAGCGTCCATTGGCCGAGTCTGTCACTGTCAGAAGTCTTACGGACTGTGAGAGTGGTCCCTAATCGCTAGATGCGCCATGACTTTTCATATGGCTGGCGACGTCAATTTAGCGAGCCTAACATAAAAAAAAACAATAAAAAAGTGTCGCCACAAGTTAATCCTGTAGATCGGTAAAGGTAGAAAAAATAATCCGAGTCCTCCGATCAGTCGGACGAAACGGAAAAAATAGTCCACGTCTTCCGATCAGTCGGACAAAGCAGTCGGATCGCAGGCAAATAGAAGGACCTCGTTTGGTTTAAGCGACAGGCGCCACGTGTATAAACCAACCAAGTTCTGAGGGTTCTTACCTAAAAACGTTAAAAAATGACGTTTTCACTTCTAATGCTCGTAAAGTTCTTGTTTATGCTGGGTGTATGCGGACTAAAACAACATTTTATGCTCTAGTGCATAAAGTTCTTTTTCTTCTTCTAAAACAATATGGCCACTAGACCGTAGAGACGGTACCATGAAGATCGTGTTACTCTATGAACCAAACATAATAAAACGCTATTAAATAACTTGTTTTTTTTTTGTTACATTTAATTTGTACTTTCTGTGTTCTATATAAATTAAGAAACATTAAAAATCAGATAGTATTATGAGTGAAAAAATATTGTAAAATGAACTTATGATTAGGCAGTATAGGTCTCGTTACCCATGCCTAATGCTTCATGTAGAATGATTAAAAAAAACTTGAAAAAAGACATTGTTCAAATTGAAAATTGTTCAAATGTTACTTTTAAATTCAATTAAAGACTTTTATTTACAATATCACTGTTTCATTTCCTTGCAATCGAAGTGAAAAGCAGAGTGTATAACTCGATCATAAAACCCATTTTATCCTCGACTTAATATCCACCCTTGCCTTTGGCTCGGGCGTATAAACGTCTCGTATAAAATGGCTTCTTTTATGCACTTGTCAATCTACTAACTAATGTACAATCTACTATTGTTGTATGGAGCCCCTTAGATATTATTATTTTTCTGATTTTAGTATTTGTTGTTAAAACGGCAACAGACTCCGAGTCCGGACTGTTGTTCATAATCTGTGAAAATTTTAGCTCTCTAGCTATCACGGTTCCGGAGATACATCCTCGTAACGTACAGCGAAGTCTCATAAATAGGGTCCTGTTTTACCCTCTGGGTACGGAACCCTAAAAAAATCAATATAAGTAGGAAAACAATACAATGTAAAGTACCTACACCTACTACAGACCTTAATAAGGTCGTGTATCAGTACAATTGTAAAACAAATCCGATCGACAACAATCGCGCAACCCTGTGCTAGTTATAGACAATCATTGGCGTATGCGACAACATGTCGATTGGTAACTTCCGGCTAGAGGGCGTGACGGGACATACGTGACAATAGTAGCCTTGGCCGTAGAGCCTCACGTGTTATAGGACATGTTTGTAACATTATAAACATACATAAAGTCACGCCTTTTATCCCCGAAGGAGTAGGCAGAGGCATAATATTATATGCACACATTTCACCTTTTTAGAATTTGTCCCACGTAATAGGTGGTGAGCCCATTGCCGTGTTGAGATGGACAGGCGCAGGTTGTGACTACCTGCTTTTGAAATTTTTCAAACCGCCCAAAAAGGCCCTAAACTTGGCTTAACGACTGCCATTTTACTGGCAACCGGGACCAATGTCTTAAAGTGCCTACCGAAGCACGGAAACGCTCAAATAAATGTCACAAAGTGGTCACATGAATGGTCACCCATAAAAGACTGGCCATAGTGAAAGTAGCTTACTGCAGTGATCAGTCCGCAGGGCTACGAGAGCTTCTCTATTTCTATTTTACTTATAAAAGATATGTCTCGACTTTATCCCCGAAGGGAACATAATTAGTATCAAACACGTTGACTACAAATATTACCAAACTACGGTATACCTATATTACCTATACTTAAAGAAAACTAATACAGGTGACATGGAGCCGCCCAAAGGTCACAAACTCTACGGCTAGTTCGAGTCGACCGACATTTGAACACGAGTAGTATCGGCAACATACTGAGAAAACTTTCATATAGTGTACTCAACCATAGATTTAGTTAAGTGAGGCCGCAGTGGTAGCTAAAGGTCTGTTGGGAGTCCTGGGGTATCCTTCCGATGGCTTACCCGGGGCTCCCAACCGTAGGCTGTTAGGTAGGATACGTGAGGATTTTTTAGTCAGTAGAAGTCCAGCATAGCATCCATGAGGATTTTCCCTCACTTAAAAAACATAGATTTAGAATTGAGAGCCTTATTGTCGAGGGCTTTTTAATTTTTGAATTAGCGTTTTTAATTATGGGAAAAGCAATGTGTTTTACAGGAAGGAGGTTATAAAAGTGGGTCACTAGATCAACAAAAGTCAGGGCCGCGGGAACAAAACATGTATTTTACCGCCCGTTGGAGTAATAAATGAAGGATTTCATGATTTATGTAGTGAAGTAAGTCAACGATTAAGGTTGCCTGGTAGAAAGGTTGCCAGGGCACCGATTCTCGCTTCATACGACATGAATGGCGCACGAATATTTAGGAACGGCGAACATGAGACGGACGACGTTTCACCCGTAAATTTGCGTCCACGCATTCACGTCGTGTGGTCGAGAATCGGCGCCCTGGTAGAAAACGGTTTTAGTGATAACGCCGCCCATTGTACCTGCTCTTGTAAGGAATCTATGTGCTCTGTTTATATTTACATGGTGTACAATAAAGTGTATAATAAATAAATAATAACTAAATAAACGATTAGTTATATTTATGAGACATCTAGCCTTCTTTGACAGTATCCTTACTAAGTACTAATATCATAAATGCGAAAGTTTGTAAAGATGTTTGGATATTTGTTACTCAATCACGCTCTAACGGTTGAACAGATCGAGTTTAAATTTGGTAAGGGGATTTTTTTTTAACGTGATGTAAAATCCTCGTACATGCTATACCGGACTCCTACCGAGTAAAAATCCTCACGTAACGCTCAACCGCCTATGGTTGGGAGCCCGGGTAAGCCCTCGGAAGGATGTCCCAAAAGGGTTGGTAAGGGGATAGACTATAGCCTGGAATAACACTCTGTCCCGGGAATTTGTTCCCCTGGGAAGCAGAAATGGCATTTTGTGGGAATCAATGCGGCGAAGCTAGTTTACAATAATTTGCTTTCCAATGTGACTAAAAGATTAGAGTTAGCTAGTTTTTCAACTGACTGCAAGAAGTTGGTAAATTAGTTTACATAGTCATGCATTACCTATACACAATATTAAAAATATTAAAATCTACCCAGCCGTTATCATGTGATATAAAAAAACAAACAGACCGACGTCTGTCTGCATTTTTATATTCAAAGGAATACCAACAATTTCCATAAAATACGAAGTTCAGCATTACTTACGTAGGTTTAGGGTCGGCAGCGCTAATGTAGCGCCTCCGGTGTTGCAACCATCCATAGGCAGCGGTGACCACCAGTCCATCTGGTGGGCCGTATGCTTGTCTGCCACCTTGGTCTATGCTGTTGAAACTTAAATGTATTCTGTGAACCGCATTCAGAATGTTACATACAAATAGAAAAATAAAACAGTAAATGTTGGGGGTCCTTACTTGGAACTGAAACATGAAAGGAATAAATCGCAAGTTTCTCCTAGAAAAATCACTACCACTGCGAACGTGTTAAAACATCAATCAAAGTTACAACAAGCTACAAGAACTTTTATATTATGTTACTTGCTGCTGCTACGGAACCCTTCATGGGCGAGTCTGACTCGCATTTGGCCGGTATTTTCTTTTTGTTAATTCCTTCATTTACAGGAGTTGTCCATGACTTACCTATATTGCAATTCCCATTGGAGCACACTACAATTTATAAATTTCGCAATAAAAACGAAACGATTATATTTCCTACTTTTCACAAATTAAGAATAAACAAATCAACGTATACGGTACTGGAGACCTTGTGCCCAAAAGGCAGGCAGCATATTTATGTTTATTATAACACCAGCTAAGAGAAATTACTTTTCGCCAGTAGTGGGTTCGCATGGGTAGTTTAGTAAGGAAATACCCACGGATCTGAGCTGTACTCGAACGGACTTCAAACACTCGCTCCCCACCGTCTTTCTTTTTAACGTGAGGAATATCCAACAGGGATGCTGTGCCGGACTCCTACCGACTAAAAACCACACGTATCCTACATAACAGCCTACGGTTGGGAGTCCCGGGTAAGCCATCGGAAGGATGACCCCAGGACTCCTAACAGACCTATGGCTACCACTGCGGCCTCACCTAGGGGGGCCACCTATACGTCTAGGCACCGAGCGTCCCGGGTAACTTCTCGGAAGAATGTCCCAGGTTCCCCGGCACACTTTGACTACTCCTCCGCCTAGGAGCTCAGGTGCAACACCACGTCTTTGGGGATGGATGCTATCACGCTTCCAAAAGCGCCTATCCCACGCCATCCATTTGCACATTCTTGTCACAACATTCGGCGCGTTTATGAAGATTGATGATATTCGCAGTTCAGCAGGACGCTCGGTACTGTGTATTGTTCGTTAGCCCCAGAAGGGGGGGATATTATGGTACAAAGCCAGCCCCGATGGGGGAGAATCGACCTGGGGATGGAAAAGATTTGTAGGGAGTCAAGAAAAGCGCAAGCGGTATATTTACCGCGGGCGCTTTTCTTGACTCCGTTGCGAGAGCGCCCGTTGCGGTCTGCTTAAATGCTATTGCATTTAAGCAGACCGCAACGGGCGCTCTCCCGCGATTCGATCAGTACGCCGTGAGGCAGGAATGACCATGGGAGACGGAGGGTAATATCCCACGCTGTCACCGTATGCTATTTTTGTATAATTCACAACTTAGGCCGGTAGATGTTTATGTAAATACATTTTGACCTTATATTTCCTACATTTATCGATCTATCAATTTCCTCAAAACAAAATCTGTTTATTATTCGAAGCTGAGAACTCATGATTCACATAGCCCCAGCCCCACATTGAATGAAATTTACGAAATCGTTACCCATTGATAAATTTAATTCAATTACCATATTTATTACTTTGTTTCTGTATTATAATCTAATAAATTATTAAAAAAAAAACAAATTGACTAAAATAACACAGCAAATCACACTAATGGAAGTTATGCAAAAATGTTAGACTATTTTGCAACATCGTGTTTATGATCAAAATGGATTGATAAATAAGATAAAAAAATACTTAGCAGTTTAGTCTGGTGTCAAACGATTGCTCAATCACAGCCTCGACCTAACCTTCGTACTACATCTAGATACTAAATTATACTAAATAGGTTGAATTTGAAATGGAGATAGCCCATATATATTGGAACTAGCTAAGCCCGCGGTTCCGCCCGTGTAGTGAAGGTTTTCCGTAGTGGATACTATTGAAAATTATGGGAGACCAACGTTGGTAGTAAAAGCACAAAATAACTTGAGAAACTAATAAATGTACTTATTTTCTTCAAGACGCCATTACACATTACAGCTTCGATGATCAATGCAAAAACAATATGGCGGGTTCATTCATTCAAACATAGGCGGCAAATTCAAACAATTATTTTTCATACAAATATTAGGTCAGGAGCAGCTGGCACCACATTATTTGCATAACTTGTTGAGTTTTCAACGGTAAGGTTATTAAAATAACATAAATAACGTATGGAACAAACATTTCCTGTATATTATTCGTATCGTATCGTAGTAGTAGAGTAAAAACTAGCCAAATGCGAACCGGACTCGCTCATGGAGGGTTTCGTAGCAATAACCGGCAAAAATACGTTTGTTGTAGGGAAACCTTAAAAATTAATATTTTTCTGTTTTATAAGACTCCGCTGTTTGTCTGTCACCAGGCCGTATCTCATGAACAGTTATAGCTAGACAGTTGAAATTTTCACAAACTGTGGACTAGACTACGGTGAATACGATACTTTTCGAAGCAGGATAGCGCTCGTACCAATCTTCAAAGACTGGGGGTTGCACCTGAGCCACTAGGCCTTGGACTAGCCACAAAGTCTGTGGGAGATTCCGAGGAGTTACCCGGGGCAGTCAGTGCCTAGACGGATAGGTAAGTACCCCCCTCCCCCCCTAGGTGAGGCCGCAGTGGTAGCCGTAGGTCTGTTGGGAATCCTGGGGACATCCTTCCGAGGTCATACCCGGGGCTCCTAACCGTAGGCTGTTAGGTAGGATACGTGTGATTTTTAGTCAGTAGGAGTCCGGCATAACATTCCTGTACGATTTATAGAAACAAAAGACGTTGGGGAGCGAGTGGTTTAAGCCGTTAGCCGTTATAACAACAAATACTATAATCGGTAAAAAAAGGGTCTCGCATACAACAATTGAGGTTTTTTTACATTTTTCAGTACGGAACCTCGTGTTCGAGTCCGACTCACAATTGGCCGGTTTTAAAAGTAAAGACCAATAGATACACTATGCAATCCCTTCGACTCTATATCCGTCTCTGCGTTTATATGACGTAATCAATTCCGGTATTGTGTTGACAAGTGCCAATAATTCTCAGAATGTGAACGATATAATTAATTGTTGCTTTAAGTAGCAGTCCTTATAATATGTTTCCTCCATCTAATTTTAAACATTTAGAATTACTCTCATTGCTATGAAACTGACCACCTAATGTAAATGTCACCAACATACCTACCTACTCATATGGTCCTAGGGTATCCTTCCGAGGGCATACCCGGGGCTCCTAACCGTAGGCTGTTATAGGATACGTGTGGTTTTTAGGCGGTAGGAGTCCGGCATAGCATCAATGTAGAATTTTCATCACGTAAAAATATAAAAATACCTACTATGATTTGTTTAGGTTCGCAGAATACTCCACCTTGAAAATGCCTTTGAAATAAACTTTTTTTGTAGACCTTTGAAAAACTGGTGGCCAGAGGTCTATTTCACAACCTAAGCTTTTCAGGGTTCCGAACTCCATTAAAATGTTTCGCACGGGTGTAAATTTTACTTATTACAGGACGAATCTTCTAAGCCCTCACGAATTTCGCGGCACTTGAGGAAGGGATATTATACCACAGTATATATATGTTGTTTAACAGTGTTATACAGTGATTATACTGACTGCTTCACGTTCGTCTGCAAGGCGGAAAAGCAAAGTCCTTGGAAAGACCCATTTGTATCTACTATACGAGGAAGGGACTCTTCCTCCCCTTGGTTCAACCTACAGTAATGTAGGTAATTTATTTTTTTTAATTAATCAACCGACGCATATTACACTCATGGGAATAGAGTTCCCAAAAATATTTTTTTATGCTTGTCTACGTTGTAAGTGTTAGTAAAAGTAGGTAATAAGTTTGTCCTGGGGTATCCTTCCGAGGGCTTACCCGGGGCTCGCAACCGTAGGCTGTTAGGCAGGATACATGAGGTTTTTTAGTCGGTAGGAGTCCAACATAGCATCCATGCAGGATTATCCTTCACGTTAAAAAAAAAAGGTAGATAATAAGTTCATGCATAGAACAACACTACCTATGACTTAGATATTGATCGCGTTGCTCCATGAGTTTATATTTCAACAAAACACGATAATGAAATTCTTGAAAGCATTTTTTTCTTCGGAATTTTTCATTAATTTTTTTATGACTTTGAGGAAAATGTGGAAGCTTTCTTAATAACGTTAAATATTGTTTTTCCTCATTAATTAGATAAGGGTTGACCCGAAACTGGGTCAGACGATTTTTCGTAATAATGAAGCTATTAAATTGCTTGGTAACTTAAATTAAGGAAGAAAAGTTAAATAGAAAGAGGAAAGTAATACGTTTTAATGTACACAAAGAACAGTAGTTAAGTATCTATACAAGAAACGCACACCAAGACGCCTGCGTAAGCCGACGTGTAACCACAGGGCGCCGATTCTCGACCACACGACGTGAATGCGTGGACGCAAATATACGGGTGAAACGTCGTCCGTCTCATGTTCGCCGTTCCTAAATATGAGACAGGCGACGCGTCACCCGCCAATTTCCGTCCACGCATTCATGTCGTGTGAAGCGAGAATCGGTGCCCAGGGCGGAAACTCCATACGAAAATGTTCGTTTTCACCCACACTACACGTAATGTGAATGCTTGAATCAAGCTTGAATGTGTGTGTGAGTATACTAGGGACACTAGCTATGGAATCAAAATAATAAGGAACAGAACGCAATCTCATTGTAGGTACTTTTTTTTCAAATCTACCCTCGGCTAAGCACGAATTAAACCAAAGCAATAGCACAAAGTACGTAGGTAATAAAATAATACGTAATGCAACACAGTGACACTCTCTCAAGTACTGACACGGCAATAGGGCAATAGACACATAAATCTTGTTGGGGGGGAAGGGGAAATTTACTCAGTGGGAGGCAGGGAGTTGCCGATCTGTATGTAATACTATTATATTATCTTTGGTGTAACCACAAATTAGAGATAGTACAGATGGAAACCTACATACTAAATTCGCTGAGGCTACGCACAAATAGACAACGCTCACTGAGTTCACAGACACGACGTCAGGCGGTTTCAGCCGAGTTTTCGATACTGATTTGTGTGCGAGTGTGTGTAGCAGAGAGGATAGGTGTGAAAAGAAAGTACTTACATGAGTTTTCCATCTGTACTATCTCTAGTTTGTGGTGTAACATTATACACACACACATTGTAAGCCAAGTCGTTTTTATTAAGTGGCCTTCAAATATCTGTGGTCCTCAAAAGGTCTTCAGTGTCCAAGCCTACTTCACCTCCAAAAATCTTTCTTCTTAGGGTTCCGTACCTCAAAATCACAAAATCAAAAACTACGAGATTTGATTCTTGAACAACTTGAACGCTAACTTGTGCTTGCTAACTTTCTCTCAATAGGTTTGGTTTTGGTGGTCAGAGAGTAGTCGCTCCAAACAATATAATGAACCTAGGATCCAAATATGCTAATATCCCAAAATGGGTAGGCAGAGGCATAGTATATATAGGTATATCCACTTTTCTGCCTATAGTTTTTAGTTCAACGTAGGCAACAGTAGAGAGTAATAAAGGATTACTCTCAACTAGTCAACTTAAAGTGGGTCACACTGTGACTCGTTGAGAAAAATACTCGCAACGAGTAACAGTACCGTGTAACTCGTTGTTTAAATTTTATTCTGTCTCCGATAGCGGCTTTCTTCCGCGCACGCTTAGGTTGTGGAATGATCTCCCTGCCTCTGATTTCCCAAACGCCTACAGTGTGGGGTTCTTCAAAAGAGGTCTTAGAAGGTTCTCACAGGGTGAGCACCGCGAGTGTGGCGCCCTTGGTGTTACAAACGTCCAAAGACTGCGGTGACCACCAGTATATGTGGTGGGTCGTAACCTTGTCTGCCACCTTAGTGGTATTAAAAAAATATCTTGTGCACTGGGTTTTGTGCTGTGACTCGTTCGTAAAAAAATGTCGCATTGAGTAACAGTGTGACTCGATGCGAGTTTTTACTCTCACCTAGTAACACCAGTGTTACTCGTTCGGAAAAACAAATTTCAACAAGAAAAGGTGTGACTCCTTGTGGATTTTTAATTCTCATATAGTAAGAACTAGCTGATGCCCGCAGCTTCGCCCGAGTAAAATTTGTTCCCGTTCCGGCTTCCCGTATGGATTTATTCCCGGGATGAAAGGTAGCCTATGTGTTATTCCAGACTATAATGTGTCCCTGTACATAATTTCAGCCCGATCCGTTCAGCCGCTCGAGCGTGTAAGAGTAACAAACATCCACACAACTACACTCATAAACTTTCGCATTTATCTATACTAGTCTATACTAATATTATAAAGCGGAACGATTTGTGTTTTTGTGTTTTTTTTGTTTGTTTGTTTGTAACGAATAGGCTCCGGAACTACTAGACCGATTCGAAAAATTCTTTCACTGTAGGAAAGCTACACTCTTAGCGGTGAACATAGGCTATATTTTTAATCGAGCATCTAATGCAAAATATCTAGGTGTCCAAATAGACAGTAAGCTTTCGTGGGATATTCACTAGTGGGTATTCCTGTCTGGGGTGGAACAACTAAAAAACAACTTCTGGAACTCGAGAGAGCCCAGAGAGATGAATAGAAAACCTATCAGATATCCTACTGCACTTTTATACGCTGAAACCCAAATTCTTAGCGTGAGACAGCTCTATGTAATCAGAGCAATCCTCAAGATTCCCCGAAATATAACACCTCCCAAACCCGATGGTAAACGCAGAAAAGGATCGGTGTGTACTCCTGTCTGCTGTAGAACTGCTTTCGCAAGGCGACAATTTAAAAGCTTAGGATGTAAGATTTATAACCTACTTAATAAACAAAAATCGTAGTAGGTGTAAATAGGCGCAATCTGAAAAACTTGGCAACAACTTGGCTACTTCAACACGACTATGAAGGTACTGAGGCACTGCTAAAGTTCCTGGAGTGATCACACTTACATATTCAAACAAACATAGCTTACACACTTTACACTCACCCACACACATACAAACACAGCATACACATTTACACTCACAAACATGCATACAAACACAGCACTTCACTGCTTATTCACTTATACTCACGCTCACACATACATTACAAAAATACATAACACTACCTTATATTATTCAAAAAATAGAAACATAATTTCTGTCCTAAGCCCCTTTGGCTGCCAACATCAGGGGACCCAACGCTCCCAACAGGAGGCTGTACCTGGGGATCGTGCGAAGCATGGCCCTGTACGGGGCTCCCGTATGGGCGGAGACCCTGACGGCTAGCAATGAGGCTAGACTGCTGAGCCCGCAGAGAGTGATGGCCGTCAGGGTGATAAGAGGATACCGCACGATCTCCGGTGAGGCGGCATGTCTCCTAGCCGGGACCCCTCCATGGACCTGGAAGCGAGAGCCCTTGCGTCACTGTTCAGATGGCGCAAGGAGGCGCTGGAGCGGGGCCAAAGGCCTGCGTCTCGAAAAATCGAGGCCCAGCGGACCCTGCTTCACCAGGAAACCGTGGAGACATGGAAGGTGCGAGCCATGCTCTCCAGCGGGAGTAAGTGGGACTGCGCCGCCTCTTTCTGCGAGCAGGTCATGCTCGCGTAGGAGGCGGCGGGCCGGGTGCGGGAGAGAACTCTCCCACCCGAGTTCCGCAGTCGGCGCCCTGGGCGCCGCCGACGTGTCTTCGCCGAGGACTATCGGCCTCCATGATTGGGGGTCTGAGGACGGTGAGAGGGCCGCTCACAGTCCTTACAGAAGCAGGCCCATGACGGCAGCGTGACGTGAGCAACTCACGCACGCCCCCCCTTAGAAGCGGGGTCACACCCGAAACCCCCATAGACGCAGGATTGCACCCGTACCACCACCTGGGCGAGGCCGCGTTGGCGGCCGTAGGTCTGTTGGGAGTCAAGGGACATCCTTCCTGAGGGCTTACCCGGGGCTCTCAACCATAGGCTGTTGGGCGTTACGTGAGGTTTTTTAGTCGGTAAGAGTCCGGCATAGCATCCTACGAGGATTTTCCCTGACATCAAAAAAAAGAAAAGCCCCTTTGGCTGAAGAAACTAATGACAAAATCTTATTAAACTGCTAGTATTATATAAACTTACCTTTAGAATTAAATACACTCATTGAAGTTCACTGTGTCCTAAATGTTACTTACATGTTATAATGAATAACTGTTTCCCAAAACACAGGCATTGGCCTAGTTTGGAGCTAGTGGTATTAATTTATTGTTAAAACTTTTAGAGACAAATAAACATTATTATTACTATTTTATTCCCGTATTCCCACGGGAAAGGGAAGTAAGAAGTAAGATTTACAGGCGCAGGTTGTTAATCTAGTTAGGTAGTTTCAGAGTACGTGTACTGAGTAGAAGTACTCTCCTTGAGTTTACGTGAGTCGTTTTTCTGTTGAATCCATTCGGAGTTAATGCTTATAGATAGTGGACATTACGTCACAAATATACAGTATTTGAAAAACTAAAATAATCTGGTTTTTCCAACAGAAAATCTTAGTCAGGTACCTACAGATTGCAGAATCTTGAGTTAATGCTTCCGAGGGCTAAGGGTAACCCGGGGCTCCCAACCTTAGGTATTAGGTATGAAACGTGTGGTTTTTAGTCGGTAGGAGTCCGGTATAGCATCTCTGTAGGATTTTTCTGACGTTAGGTATGGGATCGTTAAAAACTCTCATAGCTCGCCTTTGCACAGAGTCAAATGGACGAAGCTGGTATTCAGGCGCCCCAGCCCAGAGGTGACAGCAGTACTCCATATGCGGCCGTACTTGCGAATTATAGAGAAGCAGTGCTTTCAAGAAAGAAAGAAAAATTATTTATTCGGAAACATAATGGGGCACACAAACAATATAGAAAGAAAACTTAATCCTAGGCTTAACAAATACATGCATTAAATTAATGTGTACCTCACACGTCATCCGAAAAGGACCAGGTTCAGCATGTGCCTGACTCATTGTCAAGCGCTGGTTTTCAACCTGACCTAACAACTCGCTTTCGCCGCAGTAAAGTACCGCCGCGCCGTGTTGAGCACTCCGAGCTTCTTGGACGCCAGCTTGGCCTTGCCCTCCAAGTGACTGCGGAACTGCACGTCACTGGAGATGTCAACATCCCTATACTTTCAGAGATGGTGAGAGATGTGCTCTATAATTGTAGCGCTACAGTGAATACACAAACTTGTGTCTTGGTAGGGTTGAATTGGTAGAGAGATGGTGTGATGCTGGTACAAAATCGATCTTATTTCGAATGTGTTTTGCAGAGGTTGTGTCCAGTAATGGACGTCAATTGACTTAGTTTATGATGATAACGACCTCAAAATACTTTCATACATAAATGCCATTAACATGTTTTAGTATGCAGTAGGTACACCTTGGAATTTAGCTCAAGACTTTTTAATGAAGATGTGTATTGTGATAAGCTCTTGTTTCAGAATTTAATATCAACTCGTAACTAATTAGGATAAAAATATTTATGTATTTTATCAACCTCGTCTGTTGTTGTGACCATCAATATTATTAAAGGTTATTTGATATTAATCTACTATATTAACTATTGCAACATTATTCTACTAAAATAGTGGGTGTCCATTGGCTGAGAACTAATTGTTAACCCTCGGCCCAAAAGGGAAGATATTTACATAATAACTATGTACCTATGTGTTGATACCATTGGTACTTAATGGGTAAACGAGTTTTAATGCCGTTTTATTGTCCTGGGGTATCCTTCCGAGGGCTTACCCGGGGCTCCCAACCGTAGGCTGTTAGGTAGGAGACGTGTGGTTTTTAGTCGAAGGTGTCCGGCGTAGCATCCCTGTCATGTTAAAAAAAGCTGTTTTATTATCTGAGAGAGGACTTTCTAGAGAGCATTCCGTACCGAAGAACGACAAAATAACGTTTTTTGTATGGGACGTGCCATTAAAAAATATTTTGTTATTGGTTTTCGTATTTGTTGTCACAGCCACAATAAAGACACATGAATATTATAAGGGTTGAGTTTTTAGGGTTCCGTACCCAAATGGTAAAAACGGGACCCTATTCATGAGACTTCGCTGTCGGTCTGTCTGTCTGTCCGTCACGAGGCTGTATCTCAGGAACCGTGATAGCTAGAGAGCTGAAATATTTACAGATGATATATTTCTATTGCCGTATGACAAAAAAACACTAAAATCATAAAAAGGGGGAGATTAAGGAGGGCTCCCATTAAACAAACGTGATTTATTGCCATGTTTTGGTACAGAATCCAATTCGAATCAATTCAATTTATTTCGTATCGTTTTTGTCCAGTCGGTGTCGAGACCCTAGGTCCATGGGGTCCCAATGCGCAAAAATTTTTCAAGAATTTGAAAAAGCGCCTTGTGGAGTCAACTGGTGACCCAAGGGCTGGCAGTTTTCTCGCTCAACGAATAGGTATTGCTATTCAAAGGGGGAATGCTGCTAGTCTTTTGGGCACAATGCCACGGGGGCCTTATTTAGGTTTAGTTTAGATAGTAATAATGTAAATATAGATATGTAATAATTATGTTTCTCTGTAATTTTTAACAATAAATGTATATACTCTAAAATAATTAAACTCATTAGATTTATTTCATAAACAACATACATTGTTTTAACTAAAACCCACTGAGCGCAAGTCCAATTCATATTTGGCCGGTTTTTTTAAGCTTGGAAAATCCATCATGGACTCTTACTGAATTAAAACCAACACGTTCCCTAATCGCCTACTGCCTTCGGTTGGGAGCCCCTGGTAGGCCCCCGGAAGGATATCCCCAGGACAACAGACTAGTAGTAACTAGGTGTAGTCTATCAGATACAATTTGTGTAGGTACTGGAGAAACAATCAAATCGCAATTATAATTTATCTTTCGAGAACTTTATATTTTAAGAACTTCATATTTTGAAAAATTTACACTTGTGAATTTCTTTGTTATTTTGAACAAACTTGTCCCAATTCTATATTCAACTTTATGTCTATGTAAGAGGCAGATATTGTTGTCGTTACCAAAGACGGTACCCAATTAGCTGATGTAAACTTATTCTAGTAGTACGTAATGAGATCTTTAGCATTTATTTATACATTTCGTTTTATTATCTTCAGACTGAAACAAGCAACAAAATGTTTAAACATGTTACCTACTTTAAAAACTCCATTAAACTTGCGCACATAGGAAACCAAGCATAAACAATACCTGCCTAGCATTAAATATATTTATTATTAAAAATTACAGTGCAACATAATTATTACATATCTATATTTACATTATTACTATCTAAACTAAACCTAAATAAGGCCCCCGTGGCATTGTGCCCAAAAGACTAGCAGCATTCCCCCTTTGAATAGCAATTCGCTGAGAGAGACTGCCAGCGCTCAAATGTATTCAGTTGTAAACACTTTTTTTACTTGTGAAATCCTTCATGGACGCAATGCTGGATTCTTACCAACTAAAAACACTCGGTGCCCTACCACTGCTTATAAAATGGAGCCCCTGTTAAGCTCTCGGAAGGATTTCCCAGGATTCCCTGATAGACTTTAACAACCAATGCGACCTTCACCTAGGGGTTCGGGTATTATCCCGCGTCTTTGGGAGTTGGCTCTGGTGTGAGGCGTGAGGCGTGCGTGAACCTCACACGTCACGCCGCCGTCTTGGGTCTTCTTCTGTAAAGACAGCGCGCAGGCCCCCGCCAGTCTCAGGCTCCCGATCACAGAGGCTGATAATCTTGGATGAAGTCAAATGAGCTGCGGAACTGGGTGGGGAAGTCCTTTAACGCTTCTTCTCCATCGTCTCTTTCAGGAGCATGATAGAGTCCCACTTAGCGTCCCACTTACTTCCGCTGGAGATCATGTCTCGCACCAAGGTCTCCAACGAGACAATGTATGTGTACTCTACGTCTTTATACTGGATAGACATAGGCATATTTTGCGCCTACATTTCATCATTAGTAATGTAATCAGCAGGTTGGACTACCCTTTGTTGAAATTATTAGGCTGTCTATAAGGTCGAAGCGCTCGTGGCCCCGCGGACTCAGTGTTCTGTAAACGATCACTGCAGTAAGCAACTTTCACTATGACCGGTCCATGGATGGGTTACCATCCATGTGATCACTTTGTGACGAGCGTTTGAGCGTTTCCGTGCTTCGGAAGGCACGTTAAGCCGTTGGTCCCGGTTGCTAGTAAAATGGCAGTCGTCAAGCTAAGTTGAAGGCTTTATTTCAACAGCAGGCAGTCACATCCTGCGCCTGTCCATTTAAACACGGCAATACGGCTTACCGCCTATTACGTGGGACAAGTTATACAAAGGTGAAATGTGGGCATGTAATATGCCTCTGCCTACCCCCTCGGGGATAAAGGCATGACCATTATGTATATATGTATATGTCTATAAGGTATTCCACTTGGCTTAACGACAGACAGGACACATAAATGCTCGCATATGAAATGCGATAGTGGTCACCAATCCGGGAACCATCTTCAGTGAAAATGGCTTACTGCAGCGATCAAGTTGCTTGCTACAAGAGCTTAGAGATGACTACAAAGTTGACCATATTTTAGGACCTTATGAGGAGATTAAGATACAAGTCAACGAAGCCGCTTATAGCGAGGGCATAATTCAAATTATATATTTGTATTAAGCCAATGATATATGAAAACTATAGATACGTTATCAACACTGAAAAATGGCAACAAAAAAGTCAGGCAATTGCCTTAATTTTCATACATGCTATCATAGATAATTTCATAGAAATTCTTTTTTTGAATGTATAAAATATTTGCCGTTTTTGAAAGCCGTGATGTTCGTACATGACGTGTCTATATTTTATTACGTCTTTGTATTAAGCAGATGTCATACACTTCTGCAATAAAAATACTTTTCTCCTTTCATTTTCGTATGTGTCGTCAATTTCTTAACCCATTAGTGGTAGCTATTCTCTTTTCTCGTGCTTTCTGCGTAGGTACTCATCTATACCTAGGTCCAAATATTATAACAGGAAACATTCGATTGTAATCGACAAACTTTGACACTGAACCTATTTCATGAACTAACATTGAGTAGACAGATAACTAGCTTCATGCTACTTCCCGTAAAAAGCAAGTCTTCAATAAATAATAAATATAAAAAATATGATATATTTTCATGCATAGTAGTGGTTGGTAAGGAGGAGCTTGGTTAAAACTGAAAAGGCTGCGGTATTTGTGTTGAAGTTGAACAACAGAAAATATAGCTAATAAAGTAATAGAACTTGCTGTAATTATTATCCACTTTATTTGGTACTAGCGGACGTCACGCGGTTTCACCCGCGTAGTTCCCGTTCCCGTGGGAATACGGGAATAAAATATAGCCTATGTTACCCGCAAAGAGTGTAGCTTTCCAAGAGTGAAAGAATTTTTCAAATCGGTCCAGTAGTTCCGGAGCCTATTCGTTACAAACAAACAAACAAACAAACAAAAAAACAAATCTTTTCTCTTTATAATATTAGTATAGATGACTGCCTCTGTGGCGCGGTCGGTAGTGATACCGCCTGCGGCGCTGGAGGTCGTGGGTTCGATTCCCACCGGAGACAAATATTTGTGTGACCAATAAATGTTTGTTTCCAAGAGTCTGGGTGTTTCTATGTATAATATGTATGTATTTAAAAAAGTATATATGTATTAATATCCGTGGTCTGATACCCATAACACAAGCAGGTTATTCCTAGCTTACTTTGGGATCAGATAGCGTTGTGTGAAATGTCCGTGAATATTTATTATTTATTTATTACTAGGTAATAAAAGTGTTCAAATACAGGGTTCAGAGTTGCCAATAAATATTATTTAAAAAAAAAGTGTAGAGACAGTTTTCATGACCGTGACATCAATTTAGTGATGGCCTGCGGCAAATTCTCATAGATGACGATAATTTCAATCTTTTAAAACAAACTGACAACAAAGAAACACGCAAGACCATTAGTAATACATTAATTTAATTTAATTCAAACCAAGAATGCGATAGGAGGACTTTCAGTAGCTTTCAAGGCTTACAAGGAGACTACAGAAAGATCAGTAGTCGACGCGCACCATACGACAGCGCACGCGCTATTGTAACTATTCGACCTATTATGTATCCATAGAGGTTGTAAAAGAGGATTAAAAAAAAAAAGTTCGAGTTCGAAATTCAAATTTCGAAGCGAGCGCGCGAAATCCTTTACGCGCCTTTTTTGTCTTTTGTGGGTGTCAAAGTTGTGTTAATTTAAGTGTTTTGCAGAATAATAAAGGGTGAGTTATACTTTAATATTATTTATCTTTAATTATAATTTTTGTTATAATTGAATAGCATAATTATTAAGTTTTTATAGGTACTGTTCATTCTTCCGCAGTTTTTTATTCAGTATAACTTTATCTAAAAAACTTATTTTAATAAGTATTTCGTTTCCAGAACCGTTTTTGTAATTTAACACGCCTAAGAATTATAATTAATCCTTGCTATATTTAAGTGTTTTAGAAATAGCACAGTAATTATTATTTATGGCTAAGTAGGTATTATTCATCCCTTAACAGTGGAAGGTGTTAGGGCGCGAATTTCAAAAATTGATGGACTGTTTCCGTGTATTTATTTTCCAAAAATGAGTTAAGCTGGTGGACTCATAGTTAGCAAACACTTTGTCTCGGTTACCCCGTCTGGTAGGTAATACGAATTGCCTAAGTTAATTTTAAAACGAAATTATCTTACGTCTTTAACACTTTCGCCTATCTTCTAACAAATATTTTTAACGTGAGGAAAGTCCTACATGGATGCTATGCGGACTCCTACCGACTAAAAACCACACGTTTCCTACCTAACAGCCTACGGTTGGGAGCCCCGGGTAAGCCCTCGGAAGGATACCACAGGACTCCCAACAGACCTACGGCTACCACTGCGGCCTCACATAGGGAGGGTTTGGGTGGTATCCCGCGTCTTTGGAACAGCGAGGCGACTTTGTGTTTGATGTTTAACTACGTCTCTACGCTCCCATGACGGCAGCGTGACGTGAGCAACTCACGCACGCCCCCCTTAGAAGCGGGATCATACCCGAAACCCCCCAAAGACGCGGGATAGCACCCGAACCACCCCCTGGGCGAGGCCGCAGAGGCGGCCGTAGGTCTTTTGGGAGTCCCGGGACATCCTATCGTGGGCTTACCCGGGGCTACCAACCACAGGCTGTTGGGCGTTACGTGAGGTTTTTTAGTCGGTAAGAGTCCGGCATAATATCCTTTGAGGATTTTCCCTCACGTAAAAAAAAAAGAACGTCTCTACGCTTATCGTGCTCAATAAAACGCTGTAATTTTTGCTACGAAGTCAAATGAGCGATCCTCCAGTCTCCGCAACGTTTAATTTATGCTCTCGAAGTATTCCTTGAAAGAAGATGGGTTGAGAATGTATTAGCAAGAGGCACTCTCGGAACTTCGGAGCTTCCAACTGCCCTGTCCATGGCGTCTCTATGCAACGGCTGCATTTAGATTCGTAGTACCTCTTATTAGATAGTCTGTGGTATTAATAAAAAAAATTATGAGTTCTCGTGGAGTTTACGGATCGAGCAAACATTTTTATGACCCACAAATTTTCGGAGCTTGGTCTTTTCCTTTACAAATATATATTTGTATCCATGTGTAGGTACCGTTTATTTAAATTCTATTGCAGCTGATAAGTTTAAATTGGGCTAATTGTCGCTGTGTGCATAGATATGTTCCTCAATCGTCAACACGCACATAACGCGATAATTGTATGCAAATAGCCATGAATGAGGTTCTCCAATTATAAGAACCATAGTATCTAAGGATGTGCTGTGTGGAGCTCTTCTTCCTTAGTTCAAATTATTCTTCTGAATTTGAAGGCTTTGTAAGAAAAATCAAGATTGATTCCTTCTTATAGCCTGCTGATTGCCTCCAAAAGAGCATTCCCTGGCAGGCAGGGTTTCCAACACTGGGTTCCGTGGAACCTAGGGGTTTCGAGGAACAGTCATCAGGGTTCCGCCAAAATTATTTTGAAAAGGCGCAAAATATGTGATGAGATGAACTCCATTACTTTTTTTATCAAATTCTCAACTATTTTTGTAAGAAAAATCATCACCTAATATTCTTAACGAGAAACAAACTTACAGCTTTAAAAAAATTGGCCACGACGAACTGGCGCTGCTGCGTTCACGCTGAGCACTTCACCAATGTATGGAGTGTTATGTCCTCGCTGCGATTTTTGCAACGTGCGCCCTCGGCCGCGGTCACCGATTTATTTATCGAAGCACCCGATGCCCGGTACTTATCTGTGACAACCGATAGGAGAGATTGCCATGGTTTCTCTGTCCTGCCTATGTATTCACGGCTGGTTTGATCATCCCGATTGTGGCGCGTTTCCCCACCTTGGTTGCTCATGGCGCACCTTCCCAGTCTACATGAGTTCTTGGTGAACCTCGTATCATTGAACCTTGATTTCACGGGGCACAGGCCATTGCCCCGCTCCACCGCCTCCTTGCACCAGTTAAACAACGAAGCAAGGACCCTTGTTTCCAAGTCCCATGGAGAGGTTGCGACAAGGTGACATGTCGCCTTCACGGAGATCGTGAAGTGACCTACTATCACCCTAATGGTCATCACATTTAGCGGGGTATGTATGTAGTCCAACCACGTTTCGGGCCATCAGGTTCTCCGCCGATAAAGGTGCAGTCACAGCTATCAGTTTTCTGATTTCTGTGTGCCCAGTATTGGTCCATGGTCCGCACTATCCCGAGGTACAGTGTCATGTAGTGAGCGTTGGGTTTCTTTATGTTGGGCAAAAATCGCAAGAATGATCTGTTGCTCCTCTTAGTTTTGAAATAGTGCCCAGGGATTATAGAACTCTCCCATCCGAGTTACGCGGGCTGCGGCGTAAGTCTGCGTAACTCGGATGCTGGCCCTCTTGGGCTCGATGGAGTTCCATGAAATAAAAGGTACTTGGCTGGAACGAATAAAATACCTATATTATTATCTAACTAATAAAACAATAATATCATTCTCTTAGCCTTCCTTATGGGAGAAAGAAAGAGATTCATTTTTAACAACGGAAATTGTTAAAGAATATGATGTATGTACTAACTTTTCTCTCACAACTTCATTCCCCTACAGTTGGGTTAGCTGGATGATTTCGTGCGGGACTCCCGGCCAGGACCAGGCTCCCCACCGCAATATTCCGCCTCGCTTACCGGACCGCAGTTTATACCAGGACAGGAGTGAAGTGCCATCCCGCAAACGAATAGGGACAGTGTACTAGCTGCCACGATAATTAAAGAGATGGTGAATTTTGATTTAGTGATAGACTGATAGTCTCGATAAGTCGAGAGGTAAGCAACATTCAAACTCCGAAACAAACTTTTGGTCCCATTCAGCATTCGATCCCTATAATGCTGAAACAATGGCAGTCGCTTAAGTACACAACGTAATTTTGCCCCGTTATTAGGTAGTCACTTAGTCATTCATTTACATATATTGTATCTTTTATATAAAATGAAATGAAAGGGAAACTAAAACAACGACGATCATTTGACGGTATAACCAGTTCCAGGTCAATATCCGTATCAATACGCAAAGAACGGTGTTATTCGAGAGCGAACCAATACTAATATACCACAGTCCTCATGTCAGTTTTCTATTACCTACCTACCTATAATTTGGTATTTTGCTATAATTCTTTTACACTAACCCCCATATTCATAATCGTTTATTAAACCTATTTTAGTTAAAACATATTTTAAGTCTATTGCTGTCTCTAACCATACTCTGTCATTGGTTAGAGACAGCAATAGACTTAAAGTGTGTTTTAACTAAAATAGGTTTAATAAACGATTATGAATATGAGGGTAAAAATTTACGAGAGAGTTCATTGCTATTCACGGGTTACCATGAAATTAAAATATAATATGTTTCCGCCTGTCTCTTCGGAGATTAAGGCGTGGCAGTGTCCCTATCCCTACTAATATTATAAATGCGAAAGTAACTCTGTCTGTCTGTCTGTTTGTTACGCTTTCACGCCTAAACGGCTGGAACGATTGAGATGAAATTTGATATAGGTATAGTTCGACGCCCTGGGAAGGACATAGGCTACTTTTTAACTGACTGGAATAAATATTTTGGGGCATTTTTACTCAGTCATCTAGCAAGGCCGATAAGCACTTGCCAGTATAATTACAAATCAATATGAACATCACACGCCTTGGGTTTGATTCCCACCCTGGATCTAATGGGTGAATCTCTGGATGCCTAGTCACATACTCTACCTACTAGAGGTGAGCCTATGACCATGTTGAAATATACTGGCAGACGAATTGCGATTGTGACTGCAGTGTTCGACGTATTTTAATTGGCAGAAAATACCCTAAAAAAATGTTACTAAAATGAAAAATGTGTCTTAAACAAAAGCCTGAAAATCCGAGCAAAAAACTCAGCTGGTTTCACTCATTTGAATTTTATTACGTACACACTCGAGTTTTTACAGAACTTACAAATGCACTTAAATTACAGCTATAGTTCATTAAAATTATTTACCATTTGACTGCATTCAAAAAAAAACATGCATACAGCATAAAATAATTTACTACACTTGTATCTATGTCCTTAAAGGTGTGGGCAGAGTAAAATTACATACCTACACACAGTACCAGTACTTTTGTTGGTCCCATGTGCAGCAGGAAGCACATCTAATTGACGTCACCGGGCACTACTTTTGAGGGAATTCTATAACTATTCTGTAATTCTCACACCCCAATATATTGATTTTTTATTTTCATCCAAACAAGATTGTGTTATGATTGACATTCATAAACACAGTCTTGTTTGAATGTTGTTTATTTAACCGCGCTCTTATGACTGAACGGATCTCGTTGAAATTTGGTACAGAATAACATCACTTTTTATAACATGAATAGGTTCCAATGGGTTGCAGAATTCGTGGGTACCACCACGGTTAACAGTTTTTTTAAAATGTGTGATTAAATGAAGCAACTCGCAGTCGATTGAAATGAATCAGGGAAACATATCTAAATATCATTGTATGGTAATGATGTATCGTCATTTAAACGCTATATCGTGAATTTACAGCTTCCTTATAACCACAAAACAAGTTTATTATTATTAATGCTATTATTCAAATCTTAATATAGTATTAAAACAATATTTACATACATCAAAATGTTATTTTTCAACTTAGAATTTGATATGTTGAATAATAATAATAAAATATTAGAGAAGTAACTAAAACAAATGATATAGCTTCAACCTTGACTGTACAGTATTATTTATAAAAGGTCGTAAATAGTAAAATGGATACACTGAAAAAACCACAACGCGGACGTATTAAGATAAGAGTTTTTGAAAAACGGATAATTAAATTCGAAAATTTGTTTAAAAATAAATATTTCCTTTACCGACACCTATTTGTTTAAGATGGAATCGAGCCCACGACCTCGTTATCAACAATCGCACTTTACGATCACTAGACCAACGAGGCACTCAGATAAAGACATAGATATAATAATGCAAAAATATTATAATTTATTTAGATTTTTTTGACTAAGAAAAAACATAAAAAAATATTTCCTGACGATAAAGATGATTAAAAAATAAGCCTTCATCCGTAATTAAACAAGTTTCACTTTTTGCCGAAGAACCTCTGGTTTCTTTTTGATTAATAACTATTCTATTGATATTATTTTGAACAACACCAATAAATATTTCTGGAGTCCAAGCAAATAAAATACATAGAATGTACGTGTGGTTAATTACTATTTTAGCTGAACATAAATTTAGTCTAATAATAGGCAAAGATAGGAATATGGACAATTAAATTAATAAGATTCAGTAACTAATAGTTGAGATTGACCATAATCGATTCAATTTACTCGTAAACGTGGCTGCAACTCTACAATTATAATATTATCTTATACTGTGTAGTAATGCGTGATTTAATTTAACTATTATGTTATGTTATTTTGTAATTAGTTTGATGCTGTAATTATTATTTTATCTAAGTATAATTATTTTTTTGAAACATTCACAGACATTTTAACACAAAGTAAACTGATTCCAAAGTAAGCGACGAGTAGGATTAACCTGCTGGGTATTAGACCACGGATATTAATGCTTGTATACATTTTATTTGTGAAACGTTTGTACATGTTTACAGTACATACGAGTAGAAACACCCAGACTCTTGAGGCACATATTTTTTAATAAAGTTTTTTTTGGATTTTTATGCAAGGGTTTAGCATATAATAAAATATTTATAATGTTACCCTTCTAGTCAGCATAGTACGAGCACAGTAAGGACTAAAATGCCCCTCAATTCAAAATGGATGTCATACCGAACTTAAACTACATAAAACCACACGGTCTCTACCTATCCATCTAGCACTGGACACCCGGGTAATGCCTTTGAAAGATGTCCCAGAATGTACGAGAGACCGGTGGTAGCCAATCTAACACCACAGCAGAAAATTCATGTGCAATGTCGTCAATCGAAAAAAAATCCTATTATATTTTAAACTAACGGACGTCGCGCGGTTTCACTCGCGTAGCTCCCGTTCCCAATTCGGGAATAAAATTTAGCCTATGTTACCCGGGGATAATATACTTCCTTCCCAACAATGAAAGAATTTTTCAAATCGATTCAGTAGTTTCGGTGCCTATTCGATTCAAACAAACAATCAAAACTTTCCTCTTTATAATATTAGTATAGATTGATAGTTACAAGCGTTGTAAGGAAGTATGTACACCTAAGTATCATTGCGTATTTTCTCCTTCAAAAACAAGATACGTCCTTAAGAACAAGATAATACAGGAAACATTGAAACACTGCAATTTTGTAATTATAGTTTAGCCCTCAAACGCAACCAGTTATCGATTGAATGTTAATTTGTTATGAAATACAACGATGTCTCAAAGTAGAGCGTTCTCATTTTATGAGTTGTGTGATAAAAACAGGTCAAGTGCGAGTCGGACTCGATAATGGGGGGTTCCGTCCTAAAAAAAACAGCAATAAATTACGTTTGTTGTTTGGGAGCCCCACTTAATTTTAATTCTGTTTTTGTTATTTGCTGTTATAGCGACAACAGAAATACATCTGTGAAAATTTCAACTGTCTATATACAATCTGATGACAGACAGATGGACAGACGGTCAGCAGTCACTCATAGAGTCCCGTTTTAACCCTTTGGGTACGGAACCCTAAAAATGGTTGAACAATAATAATTTTAATTTATCACAGGAATAATAATGATCATTGTTAGAACTGTGTCTAGGTACACTTAAAGCAGTTATTTCTTAGAATTATCCATAATAGTCTTGATATTCTTTGGTTAGTCATATCTAACATGAATCAAAACCTTAGCCTTATTTTTAATAACTACCTACGTTGCCGTATACGTGGCCTTAGCCTAAAAAATTGACGTCATTTTCTCAAGAAGATAATTATTTTAATTTAATTATCATCTAGGTACGTCATTTTATGCATTTAAAGATGTTTTATTTTTACTTAGGGACATCCTCATGAATACTATGCTGAACTCCCACCGGTTATAATTACAGGTGCTCTACAATTTGCCTACGGAAATTTTTTTCGAAAAAATGTCCCAGACATATTTAAACATGTTATATGGGCTATTACAAGTTAAGCTATCTCCTATTTCGCTACTAGTTTGGTAAATAGAAATATTATTTTAAAAATTTTAATTACCTACTTAAACTTTTTGTAGGTGCCCAAATACTTAAATAAATAAGAAAAAAATTGGCCTACCAAAGTGCGTACCGGACTCTCCGCATTGTAATTTCCGCGGTTATGCAATAAAATTTAAAATAACGTTATAAATCATCAATTTTGAACCAAAGTACTTGTAATTTCGTTACTTTAATCGTCGATTATTTGGCAAACAAATGTAGCCGCATACTGTTTCCGCCGGAATGCAGAAGTTATACAAGAAATTTTACAAAAAAACATCCAATTGAAATAATTTTAAACTGCTAAATTAATTCATTGAAATTAGTCATTACTTTCAATGAATTTGTAATTATTCACAAATTTGTAAAATTTCAATTTTATGCTTACTGAATGCATTCTGAATAAAACTATCCAAAACCCTTTCACTGTATTGTACTAGTTTGTCTGAAGTTCAAGGTAGACTATAAAATTCATTGCTTTGTTTGCTGCAATTACAAATATTATGCTTTAGAAAATAGGTAGGTATAAGCATGTTCAGCCCGATGATATTTAAAAACAAAAGATACGTTACCAACACTGAAAAATGGCAACAAAAAAGTCAGGCCATTGCCTTACTTTTCATACATGCTACCATAGATAATTTCATAGAAATTATTTTTTTAAATGTAAGTATCTGCTGTTTTTGAAAGCCATGATGTTCGTGTAAGACGTGTCTAATTATAATACGTCGCTGGTTCAGCCTAATACAATCACTTTCAATAGAGTTGTCGCAGTCAGGCCGGATTCGACCAAAATTGGAGTAAGGCTTATCCTAGAGATTAACTTGTACTGGTTCTAAAAGTAGTGGGCGCCGCCGACGTGTCTTCGCCGAAGACTATCGGCCTCCATGACCGGGGGCTTGAGGACGGTGAGTGGGCTGATCACCGTCCTTACAGAAGCAGACCCATGACGGCAGCGTGACGTGAGGGATCCACGCAAACATGCCCCCCCCCCCCCCCTAAGAAGCAGGATCACACCCGAAAACCCCCCAAAGACGCGAGATAGCAATCGAACCACCCCCAAGGCCAGGCCGTAGGTCTGTTGGGAGTCCTGGGACATCCTTCCGAGGGCTTACCCGGGGTTCTCAACCGTAGGCTGTTAGGGGTTACGTGAGGTTTTTTAGTCGGTGGGAGTCCGGCATAGCATCCATGAAGGATTTTCCCACGTTAAAAAAAAGGGTACGTACTTTACCTACTAATTTTTTGCGTCACGTATTAACATAAATATAATTATGTATGCCGTCAATAACCTAAAATGTAATTCTTCACTCTTAGAAAAGACGTAAGTAACTCTTAGAAAAAACGTAGAAAGTAGATGGGAAATCACGCAATGTTTCATGAAAAGCTCGGCTAAGTTAAACTACATATTACATACGCTCACAAACACTAAAAAACAAACACATAGGTGGTATCCGTAATCCATCGATCGTGCCGCAAAGCTTTATAAATAACTGAGGGATAAATATTGTAGGGATAGAGGTTTTATTGATGTGTGGAGCGTACTGCGTGCATAGATGTATCACAGACTAGATGAGACGCACTATCTGGGTCGACAGATACATAACTATTAAATACTAGCGGACGTCACGCGATTTCACCCGCGTAGCTCCTGTTCTCATGGGAATACGGGAATAGAATATAGCCCATGTTCATTGGGTAAAGTGTAGATTCCCAACAGTGAAAGAATTTTTCAAATCGGTTCAGTAGTTTCGAAGCCTATTCGATGCAAACAAACAAACAATCAAATCTTCCCTCTTCGTAATATTAGTATAGAAGTATAGACTACTACTGAGATGGCATACATACACCTGACGTGATCGAAAGGCTACTGTAGCCTATAGACATTTGCAACCCCCATAGAGCAACACGATCTATGACGTTCACCGGGAGGGAAGGCGCCATACTGAGAATATTCCTTCTGTCAAAGAAGACTCCCAAAAAGTGCACGCTTATACCTCCCACTTTGCGCAACAATACACGGCCCTGGAAAGGCACAGGACCGCGTACAGTGGCGTAAACTGGGAGAGGCCTACGTCCAGCAGTGGACTGCTATAGGCTGATCTAATTGATTTGATTGACTCGGTCTTGCGCCTTCCGCATCCAGTCCCTGCTTGCGACTTTTCTAATTCGTTTTTTCATCTGTTTTTGCCACTTTCACATCTAGTCGGTACTAGATCTATGTCGTAGCTGCCAGTCTGTATCCTGAGTTGGCAAATCGAGGCACGTTCTTACAGATCCGGGACTGAACGAGATCAATCTCCATAAGCGTTTAACTGGTTTATTTATCTTTAGTATACGTGACGATGGCTGTTTTATTGGACCTTTTTTTTAGCATTTCAGGGATTACTTGCTTGGATGTTTTACGACTGAAAAGTGTGAATTATATATTATTAGCTGTCTCGGTAAACTTTGTACCTACCTGCTTTAGAATAGGATTTGGCTCTTTGGAAAATTTATGATTCATAGCTATCAGGTAGAGACAAAATATCAAAAAATCAAGGATCATAAAGATCAGCCCTCCCTTTCCTGAGTTATAAATGGTGTAGCTTGGCAAAAAGTCTAGAAACGGAACTAATATTTGCTGACTGGCTACATTGTCAAAAAGCTGCCAATAACGTCACATAATGTCTGTCAGTCAATGACGTTATACAATTTGATTGGTGGGTATTATTGACGGTTGTTGACAACTGGCTACTGATTGGTGGTTCTTTTTAACGGGTTGCCATATGAACAGCACAGTGGCTCCTCCATTATTTTCTTCTCTTTTTTGCCAAGCTGTAACTTACACGACTATGTTATATAAGTTTTTGACGTAAAATGTAAAAACTCACACTCTCTTAACTTGTGCCGGGAGCAAGGGACCCGAGTGTGGACGGGAATGAAAAGTGCCCACGACACAACCAGTTGAGCATCTTAGTTGTGCTGCGGGTCCGGAAGACAAAAACGTGACTCGCTCCTAAATAAAAAATGCGTCACCCCCCGAGAAGTGTAATAAAACGCGATCTGTGTCAGAAACTCCTTCCGAGGGTATACCCGGGACCGTGTTCGGCAGACAGAAGGGCACCGAGTCGTTTTAATTGGTAGAAGCACAGTATCAAGAGAAACTCTACTATACCATAATCTGAAGGCTGTGGTAGAAGACATCATAATATTCATGAGGATTTTCAGACGTATAAAAAAGATCCACAAGACGACTTTTCTCTTTGATCTAACTTAACGAACTTAGTTGGCTAATAAATACTATGGACAGAAAAACACGTGGATTGCAAAAGGTTTCTCACGATGATTTCATTGAAGGGCATCTCTAAACAATAGGTAGAGTAAGGCCAATTTTATTATCAATCGCCTTTGAAAATCAGCGCTGTCTACCTGCACCACGCGTGAACAGCATTACGCTAAGAGACGATGGTTATACTACACTGACATTATTTTTCCTACATATTGAAAAACGAAACTTGTAATGTGACTTATATTTTCTCTATTTTTAGGATTTTGTACCCAAATGGTAAAACGAGGCCCTATTCATGACACTTCGAGGTCCGTCAGTCTGTTATGTGATTTTTTTTTTTTTTATTTGAATTTTTACAGATGATGTTTTTCTGTTGCAACAACAAATACTTAAAACAGAAAAAGTATGAGATTCAGGGGGTGTTCCCATACAATGATGATGACAGATTTTCTTTCTTTCTGTGATTAGAAAGACAAATGGAGGAGGATTACTCACAACAAGTCACACTGATGACACGTTGAGAGAAATACTCGCAAAGAGTAACAGTGTGACTGCATGCTGAGTTTTTAATCTCATCTATCAGATAACACGGATGAAAATTTGGCAGACGCAGATTAGATTCTTCAAAGAGTCTGAGACAAGCTGGCGTCCTTTGATTCTTAAATGTATGCCATTTAAATGTTAATTTATTAGATTAAAATTGCAAATTCGTAACGCTAATTTATTATAATGGAGACATAATATATTATGTGAATTTCGGTCACGGTCAATATCACGGTCAATAAATGTATTAGATAACTGTCATCGACAGCATTCGAGCGGCATACTCTATTCTATCGAATTCTATGCACCTATATAACTATAAATTGTATTTTTTTTAATATATCAATTTTTTAATATATGTATTTTTAAAAGACATAAGATTGTATTCATTTAATAACAAAATTTTCTCCAGGAGCTTGTTTTGGAAAATTACGAAAAAGAGGTGTAAATTAAATATTTTTTCTCTCTCGACTCGACGAAAAATTTATAACTTAATTTTTTTTGACGTGGAAGTAAAATATTTGCCAATGTGTATAAATTTAAAGAAACATACATCTATAATTTGCCTTTTTTTCGGTTTTGAATAATTATTAAAATTAACTTATTATATACATACCTACATACGAAAAAATGGGACGACAAGGTTGGTCCAGATTAAGATTTGCGCTTGGCAACACATTATTATGTATTTTAGTTAATAATGGGTATACTACGCCAAATCGAATGCCAAATAATCGAACATCCAAATACTCGAACGTTCAAAATATCGAACGTTTAATATATCGAACATTGATATTGTAATCGTCGATATTTTGAACGTTCGATATATTGAACGTTCGATATTTTGAACGTTCGATTATTTGGCATTCGATTTGGCGTAGTATACCCGTTAATAATACCTACTTTACTTTTTTAGTATAAAAAAAAATAGGTACCAAAAAATCATAGAATGCGGAATAAATTAAATTATTTACAAACAAAACATAGGTATTAAGAAGGTAAGTACTTATAATAAATAAATAATGAGAATAATATTAAATTTACATATTTTAAATTTAAAAACATTGTGTCTTTAACGTACTTTATGACGTAATGGATAGCTTCGTCACAAAGTAAACACAAAAATAATATGAATTTGGCTCAATTCTAATTTCTGTTCCAAATTCAATTTACTAATTTTGACAGTTGTCATTTCGCTTTTGTTTTTCCCACACCAATAGCAGGAAAATTAAACAAAAAATAGAATAAAAACGGTCTTTAAACATATATAAGTACCTACTTCATGATCAATTAAATCATACAATTTGAATACCCTACATGTACCTATATAAAAACACAGTTCTTAATGACTATGATTTGCCTTCAACATTACAATTTTAAGTAAAATAATTAAATCATATTTTTAAATAATTTAATTTAATTATTTACACAATAAAGACTGATTTGCTTAAACTATATAAAAAAAGCTTTATCTGAGAACAGTCTACTTCCGTTCACATGACTTTAAGGCTTACTTATTTTAAGGGGCTCATCTTGGGGTGAACTTTAATACTAGGAAATACTCTTTGATTTAATCTGATAAAGCGACTCAAAACACGATTAGGAAAACTTTGTTCGACCGAAATTGCTCTCGAAAATTGAGAAATATTGCAAAAAATCTTAACAAGCAATGTACTTTTTCATCTAAACAAATTAGTTTATCCCTCATAAAAACTTATCATAAATAGATATCTTTAGAACAATATATTACGGTTAGAATTTGTTCTTAAACCTCTCAGATTTTATGACAATTATATACCTAACTAGCGGACGTCACGCGGTTTCACCCGCGTAGTTCCCGTTCCCGTGGGAATACGGGAATAAAATATAGCCTATGGTCACGGCAAAGAGTGTGGCTTTCCAACAGTGAAAGAATTTTTCTAATCGTGCCAGTAGTTCCGGAGCCTATTCGTTACAAACAAACAAACAAAAAAAAACAAATCTTTCCTCTTTATAATATTAGTATAGATAGGGAAACACGACCTTTGACCTTGAGCGAGAAGCGTGGAGCTGAGCCATACAGAGACTTCGCCTCTGTCAATACACAAGTCCAAGCGGCTGGACAAATATACACGTGTGTCTGAAAATATGACTGATTTGTTTTGTTTAAGCTCCTTAGTGATTGAGCCACCATGACCGGGGGCCTGAGGACAGCGAGAGGGCGGCTCACCGTCCTTACAAAAGCAGGCCCATGACGGCAGCGTGACGTGAGAAACTCACGCACGCCCCCCCTTAGAAGCGGGGTCACACCCGAAACTCCCCAAAGACGCAGGATAGCACCCGAACCACCCCCTGGGCAAGGCCGCAGTGGCGGCCGTGGTTCTGTTGCGAGTTCTGGGACATCCTTCCGAAGGCTTCCCCGGGGCTCCCAACCACAGGCTGTTGGGCGTGACGTGAGTTTTTTTAGTCGGTAGGAGTCCGGCATAACATCCATGAGGATTTTCCCTCACGTTAAACAAAAAAAAAGACTCCTTAGTGACAGCCGATTGCTTTTTAGTGGTGTATAAGAATAATGATTTCCCCACCGCTACATATGACAGACAGGTATGTTTCAGGTAAACACGGGACCTTTAATAATGGAGGTCGTGTTCCTCTATGACTTACATAAACTGCTTGCCGTTTTAGCCCCTTTTTATAAAATATAGTGCAGAGGGGCTTATGGCGAGACTTTGTCTGAAGTCTGTGACTCTGTCGCAATAAACTACGTCGCTAGGTCACGTGGATCATCTGTTCAAAGTTTGAAATAAAACAAAAATGACGACGTCAATCGGATTGAACTTTCACGATAAACGTGTTAGAGGGGCAGTCGGGTGAGAACGATCTCTCGGCTTCTTGTTATGATTTATGTCAATATAACACCCACTTCAGGATGTTCGAACGCCAACTGGAATTGTTATTATTAGATACTTTTTTTAGGCGGAACAGTAGGTATATGAGACTCGAATATATCTACCTATCAAACATACGATAAAACTTACAAGCCGGAAAACACTTCATGGACTGTTTAATTATTATTATATCTAACCCGTTTTTGAGAATGACGGAAGAAACGCACACCAGATTTATAATAATTGGTATGCTTGCATTCTGCAGGCAATCTTCAAATCTTCAAAATATCCGCAGAAAATACACGGATTTCAAGTAGTCTTTTTTTTATTTAACGTGAGGGAAAATTGTCATGGATGCCATGCCGGACTCCTACCGACTAAAAAACCTCACGAAACGCCCAACAGCCTATGGTTGGGAGCCCCGGGTAAGCCCTCGGAAGGATGTCCCAGGACTCCCAACAGACCTACGGCCGCCACTGCGACCTCGCCTAGGGGGTGGTTCGGGTGCTATCTCCCGTCTTTGGGGAGTTTCGGGTGTGATCCCGCTTCTAAGGGGGGGCGTGCGAGAATTCCTCACGTCACGCTGCCGTCAGGGGCCTGCTTCTGTAAGGACGGTGAGCGACCCTCTCTAGCCTTGTCTTTAGGTGTGGAAATAATTCTTGAATGCTATGTTGGACTCTTACCGATTAAATTTACACGGTTCCCTGTCTGTCCGTTGGGCCAAGAGTCCCGAGTAAGCCATCGGAAGGATGTCTCAGAACTCTCAACAGAATTTAGCTACCACTGCGGCCTCACTTAGGCGCTCGGGGTCAAACCCGCGTCATTTGTGGTTGTTTCGGGTGTTATCCCGCTTCTTGGGGCGTGTGTGAAACTCTCTCGTCCACCGTATTGGACCTGCTTCTGTAAGAACAGCGAGTAGCCCTCTGTCATCCCCAGGTCCCTGGTCATGGAGGCCGATAGTCTTGGACGAAGACAAGTTTGAAGTGCCCTTGCCGCAGAAGATCTCAAGTAACCTACATATATACATACATTTGTATATAATGGTCACGTCTTTATCCGAAGAGGTTGGCAGAGGCAGTAGCCAGAGCCAATCAAGTAACCTAGCAAGAAATCCCTACATCCCTATACCTACTAATATCATAAATGCGAAAGTAACTCTGTCTGTCTGTCTGTTACGCTTTCACGCCTAAACAGCTGGAACGATTGAGATGAAATTTGTTATAGAGATAGTTCGAGGCCCTGGGAATGACATAGGCTACTTTTAAACCGACTGTACAAAAGGAGGGTTATGATTTTACGAGATAACGACTTCTACGCAGACGAAGCCACGGGGAACACCTAGTAGATAATAATATAAATAAATGTAAGTTAACCACAGAACTTGCTTTAGGTATAGTATCAAATTAGGCTCAATTAACTGATTACGCTTCCCACACAATTGACACAATCAATCCTTGAATACAGCCTACTACCTACTACAATGCAATCGATACAATTGGCTATACATACATATTAAACAGCCCTGATTTCTTGGTGAATAGGCTTTGTTTAGCTTCTAATGTGCTAAATGAAACTATTAGACTACTGATTATGCTTGGCTGTGCCTGTCAATGATAACACAGGCCAACGAAAAAAAATATTGTAAAAGCTTTTTAAACCGAATTGCCTAAATATTATGTATTTTTGGATGCTGAAACTGTATTTGGTATTAGTTTTTTTTTATCACCCACAATTCTCACACAATATGACATCCATTGTTATTTAAAAAAATAAGGGAAAAATTGATATATTAAATTAAAAAGCCAGTTTCTTCTTATTGACTTACATTTTCACTAACAATAATATTGAACTATTATAATGCGAATATTAAGTACTTATTTTTTTTGTACTTTCTCTCCCTTTTCTCTGTAAAATGTCCAGCATTGCTTTTTCTCGTATGTAATGAGTTCCAAATTTTCTTTCAGCTTGAAAAAATGAGTAAACTGTTGATCTTTTGTGCTAAAGTGGTAAATGAATGTTCTAGATTCTAATCAATGTTTTTCCTTCAGTCTAGAACCAAGCAGTTCCACTGTTTCCTTGGTCAAACCCAAATATCTCACTAAATCATTTAATTCAGCTTGAGTAAACAATTGCAGTTCTAAATTTTCTGGAGAACATACAAAATCTTCATGACACGGTTGACTTTCATTTAATTCGGGACTGGTATATATACTAAAATTAACTATTGTCTTATATTGAAAAATGTGAAAAAACGGTGGGTGATACAACTTTTTTATATTTTTTTCGGAATCAGCTCATCGAATTTTAAAAAGTTTAGCTAAATTTGTTGAAAAAGTTTTTTCATCGTTGGCCTGTGTAATCAACACGGCAATACGGATCACCACTAACTAAGTAGGACAAAAATCTAAAAGGTGCAATATGATCATATAATATGCCTCTGTCTACCCCTTAGAAGATAATAGGCGTGATCATATGTATGTAGACTTCTGATAAAGAGCTACTCCATTTTCAAAATACGTTTCATCACTAAGAAGTCAATTAGTCACATTATTTGTGATCATCAATGTTGCCACCTTTCTCAAAAACTACTAATTCGATTTTCATATAGTTTTCAGTTATGGGTTTAGGTTTGCATGTTCTTAGATAGGTGTTACAGTTATAACTCACCAGGGGGCGCTGCAGCAGGCATTATTTGTGATGAAAAATGAATGTTGGCACTTTTCTCCTAAACTACTAGTTCGATTTTAATGCAGTTTACAGTTATGGGTCTGGGATTGATTGGTGCATGTTCTTAGATAGATGTTACGGTGACAACCAGGGAGCACTGCAGCTAACATTATTTGTGATACAAAAAAAAATTGATGCGGTTTTCATTTGCCCAAGACGAAACGGCTTATGATTTTCGGCTACAAATATAGCATCGCTTTTATGTCCGAAGAGGCAGACAGCGTCTTAATGTGCACCCATATTTCACCATTTTGTTTTTGTTCCAAATTATATGTAAATAGCTTATTGCCGTGTAAAAAATTAATTATTTAGAATGTTACTAGCTGTGCCCTATGGTGTCTTCTGTGAGATACTACGGACCTCATAGCCCTAGCCCAAACCTATATTATGCCCGTATTTACATGGGTGCTTGGATGGAAATATTTATGCCATATTTTTTGACACTATGTCATTACAGCACTGCTCCCTTGGATACTAGCGTAATGGTATGATATACATAATATACTATACCTACCCTGTGTTATCTAGAAATAATATGGCTATGGTGATATTTTTAAAATCGGTTTTGTAGTTTCAGATAGTATTGAATACAAACAAACATTGTTTCCTCTTTACAGTGATTAAATTTTCTCAAGAAAAATGGCAATCTGGCTGTTTGTTTAAAGATTGCATGACACACAACAATTAAAGCTGGTTCGTTTTAGATTACGTAAAAGTCTTGATTTCTCAATAATATAACCTAACGTTTAGCAGATAACTGGAGTGGTTCGTGTTTTTTCTTTTTTTTTTAAGACTGAAGCGCTCGTGGCCCCGCGGACTCAGTGTTCTGTAAACGATCACTGCAGTAAGCAACTATCACTATGGCCGGTCCATGGATGAGCGACCATCCATGTGATCACTTTGTGACATTTATTTGAGCGTTTCCGTGCTTCGGAAGGCACGTTAAGCCGCTGGTCCCGGTTGCCAGTAAAATGGCAGTCGTTAAGTCAAGTTGAAGACTTTATTTCAACAGTAGCAGTCACAACCTGCGCCTGTCCATTTAAACACGGCAATACGGCTCACCACCTAGTACGTTGGACAAGTTATAGAAAAAGGTGAAGTGTGGGCATATGATATGCCTCTGCCTACCCCTTCGGGGATAAAGGCGTGACCATTTATGTATGTTTTTTTAATACGACACTAGTTCAAATTTACATAATGGTATATTGGACCGCTAAAATACAGTTGGTGGTTCCGTTTGGTTGCACGCACTAATCTCAGGAACTATCTAAGTAGCTATGTGATTTGATATTTTTGATTTAAATAGCCTAGAAATTGATTAAGGTTATAGGCTATACATATATCATCATGATACTACTCAAGGGAGCGGAGCAGTGATCATAAATATCAACGTAATAATTTTACTGGTAGATATAGTATAAAGGGCGCGCACGGGATCAGATGAGTTGAGGGCCATTAATTTATTATAGACAGGTCTTTATTTCATACCCCTTAAGGCCTAATGGGCGGCTTGAAAAATTTCAACTGGTGGTCGCGGGGACCTGCCGCCTGTCCATTTCAACACGGCGATAGGCTCACCACTAGGGAATGCAATACCGGGATACCGGGATCCCGCAGTAGTTTTGCGGGACCAGTCCCGCACGTAAATCGTGCGGGATCCCGCGGGATTAGCGGGATTGTGCAAAGGTAAGCGCCATGTGTTATTCTGTAAGCGGAACTGATTCGGTTCGAGAAAGTTTTTTTGTAATTGTGACGTAATATATAAATAACGTACTTATTCGATTTTAGTGATTTAATCAGGGAGATGTGACTTTTCTTGTACTATAAAAGTATTCAATTATCTCGTACATTGCTTGCTGGCTATCTGAAATGTAAAGTTAGGAGTCGTTTGGCAGACAAGAGTTTTGACATGCTATGTTTTCTGCGCTTCTAATAATTTGCAGTAGCTATTTTATTACTTATATGTATATCCGTTTAATAATCTCAATACAAAAGTAATATTAAATAATTTATTTTTCCTTGTGCCCCGCGGACTCAGTGTTCTATAAAAGATCACTGCAGTAAGTTACATTTACTATGGCCGGTCCTTAGATGGGTGACCACTTTGTGACTTTTATTTGAGCGTTGCCGTGCTTCGGATGGCACGTTAAGCCGTTGGTCCCGTTTGCCGGTAAAATGGCAGCTAAGTCAAGTTGAAGGCCCGGCTCGTCTCATCTCATAATATCCTTTTTTCGAAATGTCCTTTCTCAATATGTCCTTTTCTCGAAATGTCCTTTCTCAAAATGTCCTTTTCCCAAAATGTCCTTTTCTCGAAATGTCTTTTTCTTAAAATGTCCTTTTTGCGAAATACCTTTTTTCGCAAAATGTCCTTTTCGCGAAATGTCCTTTTCTCAAAATGTCCTTTTCGCGAAATGTCCTTTTCTCAAAATGACCCTTTCTCCAAATATGTGTAAGGATTAACCCCGCTCAATCCGATTTGATAAGTTAGGTTAGGTTTTAAAAAAATAACCACGAAGGCTAATGCGGAAGCTTCGCTGCGCTCCGCTCCGGTCTTAGCCTTCTAACCTAACCTATCCAAGTCGGATTGAGCGGGGTTAATCCTGTAGTGCACATATTTTGATAATGGGACATTTTGAGAAAAGGACATTAGGTATGAGATGTGACCATATGCCTCGTCCTGCCTACCCCTTCGGGGATTAAGGGGGTAAATATTTTTCAGTTCTAGATGGCTGTATGATACAGAATTCTATTTTTTTCTCAATGACTTTCACCAATATGCGGGATCCCGCAAATACCGGGATCCCGCGGGACTGAGATTGCTCAGTCCCGCAAATACCAGGATTACAATCTTGTTGCGGGATTGCATTCCCTACTCACCACCTATTACGAGAGACATAAAACTATAACGTGAAATGTTGGCATATAGAATGCCTCTGCCTACCCCTTTGGGGATATAGGCGTGAATATATGTATGTATGTATTTAATAATCGAGTCTAGGAGGATATGCTGGCAACACCAGCTGTGTAAACAGTGCCCAAGAACTGTGTCATAGTTTAATTAAATAACATACCGAAATAGTGCAAAGTTCCAGTTAAAAAACACTAATAATTGCAGTACTACACCTCGGAGAGGGACACATAACTCATTTACCAACAAATTGTAACGAGTGAGTACGCTAAACCTCAAAATAATCTCACGTATCAACGAAGATTTCGTTAAAGCATTTTGAAAAACACTTTCACCATCTACTTTCACTTTTATCTACATTAATTTACCAAAAATTATTGTTGGTGGCATCATCGTAAATACTACATAATTACTGACAGTAGTAACAATTGACATGACAGCTGATGGACAACTGACAGCTGCGTCTAGTTAATGCACTGAATACTTTATGGGTGCGTTCTGAAACGAATGAAAATATTTACACTGGTAAACCATCGATAAATGTGCTAGTTCTGTTACAAGTACACTTAAACGCACATTTCCGTATAAATAAAGTGAAAGTCTCTATAATTTATTTTATTTTGAGAAACAAACATAGGAATTGATTACAGTTATTGTGTAATTATTATCCTTACTTGGATTCGTGAATTGAATAAGACTCATCATTTCCGACAATAGATAATATGGAAAATATCACGATACGTCGCCGGCGAATTCGTACTCTGTCCGATGACCAATCGAACCTAAAGCGCCACGAATCTATAACAAATTCTACACTCTTGGATGAAACCGGTCTAAGTGACCAATTTGCACCGGCTGAAGATAGTTCCATGGTGGAATGTCTAAATCAGCAGTTGACGGATACAAAAATGCAACTTGAATCAGCACACAGTGAAGTCGCAAATCTAAACACACAAATAACCTATTTGCAAAAAGTTGTTGCGGATAAGGAAAAGACAATAACTCTGTTAAAAAAAATAACATGTGACGATTTGAAAATTAACAGCAGTCCAAATAAGACTAAACTTCTATCCAGCCCATTACATCGAAAATTAACTAGTATCCACACGAGAACCAGCAGAATATCACCGTTACATTCTACTAACGTTGTATGTAGGGAACAGACCAGTAATACGGAACATTGCAGTAGGGTGGAGAATATACCTCATAACTTTCCTACTAACAATGCAAAAAATGAAGGCTATGAACACTACTATGCTTCACACTACGTGAATAACATTATCCCAAGAAGCCCAAACATTGTTATTATAGGTGATCAGGGAGTTCGTGGTTTGGCTCAATGCATGATTGAGCAGCGCAGTAGCAACAAATGGAACAACATCTATTCTGTATCGGGATTATCCAAACCATATGCAACGGGAACAAATATTCTGGACACTGTCGACGACACCATTAAGGATCTGCAAAGCGATGACATTGTAGTATTCGGCGTAGGAAGTAATGACAAGGACCCTTATAGCTTTTTATCTGCATTATGTGCTACACTACACAAATTAAAAAATAACAAGGTTTTTGTATTGAACGTACTAAATAATAAGTATCTGAATGTTGAGTTGCTCAATCAGAACATAAAACTGTTTGTAAAAAAATATTCAAATTGTATGTTTGTTGATACAACTGATAATGTGTACAGGGTTGGGAAACAAAAAGCTGTTTCAAGGCAATTTTTAGGCTGGAAATTAAATATAGAAATTGACAACATTATGTACCGACATTTAGTAATTAAACAATTAGAGTTAAGACGTAAAAATATTATGACAAACAACCCAAAAAGTCATATGGCTGCCCCAAGACTAAAATACACCCAAAGAACAATACCACATTATTTTAATAAGTCCCAGAAAGTAAAGGATCAGTCCCCAAAACACACAGACAAACTTGACAATAACAATTCAACTTTTTTTCGAGACTAAATATTTATGTTCTCTAATTCATCAGAATATAGCTGGTGCACTACGTAAAAAAGACCTAATAGAAGTCGCATTAATTGAACTCAAAGCAAAAAAATTAGACGTTGATATCATATGCCTAACTGAGACGTTTATACGAAGGGGATCGGAAAAAAATTTGCTGTTTAAAGACTATAAACTGGTATCATCATATTCTAGACCCCATATGCGTCGAGGCGGAACATGCATTCTGGTTAAAAGAGACCTGGACTGCGAGTTACTAAATAAATTGCCTGAATCCATAAATTACCATTTTGAATATTGTACCATAAAAATTGACACTCTCAAGTTATATATAATTTGCATTTATAGGACACCAAACTCGAACGTCAATATATTTTTAACCAAGCTAGAAGTACTATTAAAAAAAATTATGATAGGTAATAAAAAAAATGTTGTGCTTTGCGGAGACTGGAATCTGGATGCAATGAAAGCGGGTAAAAATTTTAAACATTTACAATCTATTTTGCACAACTATGGCTTTAAAACTCACATCAGAACACCCACTCGAGGGCGTAAATGTATCGATCAAATTGCTAGCAATTTACCTGTTATCGAAGCTCAGACACATCATCTAGCTCTGTCTGATCATGAGACCGCTCAGACCATATCTTTCCTAACTCATAGAGACACTAAAGCTCAGAGGAAGGATTTCTGGTTTGAAAAAAGACGAGATCAAAGTCAAGATAACATTAATAAATTTTTATCATGTATCTCGTCGCTATCTTTTTCAGAAGTGTATGAAATTGACAATGCTGATGCAGCTTTCAGCTGCTTTCATGACTTGCTCTCGCTCTTTTACAATTTATGTTTCCCCATACTTAAAGTGAAAATAACTAATAAACCCTTAAAGAATAAATGGATTACGAAAGGCATAAAAAGGTGTTGTATTAACAAGCGGCGCCTATATTTAAAATATCGTATGGAAAACACCAATAAAAAGCATGCCTTAAATAAATATAATAATTACAATCGTATTCTAAGACGGTGCATCTATCAAGCACAAAAAACTGACAACACTCGATTCCTAGCACGATCCAAAAATAAATGTAAAGCGGCGTGGAGAATAATTAAGGATAACTGTAATGACCAAAGACATATGTATGACATCAAAAGTATAAATTGTAATAAGCAAATATACCACCGACCCGACATTATAGCTGACCACTTTAATAACTATTTTATTGACATGACAAACATACCAATTGACCTCAAAGCTAACAAAATAGCTGTCTATAAAAATACTATACCCAGCATAGCAAATAGTATTTACTTAACACCCACTACTGACATGGACATTATTAAAATAATTAATTCTTTGAATGCCACTAACTCCACTGGATTTGATGACATTAATACAAAGATTCTTAAACTCTGCTCTAAATTTCTAGCGAAACATTTAAGTTACCTGATTAATGCTTCATTTGACCAGGGGATTTTTCCTTCAAAGCTAAAATTCGCAATTGTTAAACCGGTTCATAAAAAAGGAAACAAGAAAGACATGAATAATTACCGTCCAATTACTCTTATACCTATTATATCAAAGGTTTTTGAAAAGGCCATGCATCACAGACTTTATTCATTTGTTACTCAATTTAACCTATTGAGGGCGGAACAGTTTGGTTTTAGGAAGGAGAGGTCTACAACATTAGCGTGCTTTACATTGCTAAATCAAATTACAACGAGTCTTAATAACAGAACACCTGTCACTTCAATATTCCTAGACATGTCTAAGGCCTTTGATTTTGTGAACCATGAGCTGCTCCTGTTCAAACTTCATCAATATGGCATCAGAGGAAATGCGTTTAAATGGGTTGAAAGTTACTTGACTGGCCGCCAACAGTGCGTGGAAGTGACAAGACTATGTGGACAGGAAAAAACAACACATAGGTCTCCATATAAAACAAACAACTCTGGGGTACCCCAGGGTAGCATACTGGGGCCCCTCTTATTTATCCTCTATATAAATGACCTGCCTGGTGTCACTTCACACAAATGTGTATTGTATGCTGATGACACCACGGTTAGTGTTCAATCAAAAAACAAGAGTTATTTGGAACACCAAAAAGAGCTAAATTTGACATTAAATAGTATTGTAACGTGGTTAAAAAACAACAATTTACACATAAATATCAATAAAACTAAGTTTATACAATTCCAGACATACAATAGTAAAAGACCACAGCTTCAAGTACAATATAACGGCGAGTTTTTAGAAGAGGTTACAGACATCAAATTTTTGGGTATACAAATAGACAAAAATTGTAACTGGAAGGCCCATATTGAGACATTGTGTGGTAAAGTGGATCGATTTGTATTTGTCCTTTTTAGAGTGACACGCGTAGCAGGTGTTGAGGCCGCATTATGTGCATATCATGGATATGTCTCATCGATTTTGCGATATGGCCTAATAGTATGGGGTAACTCTGTAAACCTCATAGCAGCTTTCCGTGCTCAAAAAAAATGCATTAGGGCTATATGTAAAGCACAATCAATAGAGAGCTGTGCCCCGCTCTTTAAAAAATTAAAAGTACTGCCCCTACCAGCTCTGTATATATTTGAAAGTTGTGTCTTTGTCCGCAACCATGCAAGTCTATTTCAGCTGCATAATGATGTTGTCACTAGACCAAGTAGTAGAAGAATTCACAAGCTACACATACCAAAACAAAATTTGCAAATATTCTCGAAAAATGTATCTTGTATGGTTGTGCGCATCTATAACAAACTCCCTGATAAATTTAAGACCTTGACATACAGGACATTTAAGTATAAATTGTTTCAATTCCTACTAGAAAAATGTTACTATTCTGTTAATGACTACCTAAATGAACGGTTTGACTCAAAAATTGACATATAATGTAACATAACATAATTATCCTTTTAGAATGAATATTATATAAATCAATTGAATCATAATTGCACGGCTGCGTATAATTGTGAATTTGACAGCTGATACTGCAAAACAGCTGAATAATTAGGTAATTTGCTGAATCACTGGACACAGGATTCTATATCACGTCTGACAATGGCGATACCGGTTGAGTTCCCATTAGTTGGAAAGTGACGTCTATTATGTTCTAACTACTCTAATGTTTGTACGCCGAAAACGGCAGAATATTATGATCTTCTCAATGCTTGTAACACCTTTATGTACAATATTCTGACAAATAAACTATTATCTATCTATCTATCTATCTACTCATAATTAAAGGATGTAAAATTCTACTGTTCCCTGAACCAGGTTTGCCAAGTGGTGCACCTACTGATTAATGAACGAGGTAGTGGTGAAAAGAAGGAATTTCAAAATAAAACCCTGTTCCAACGTCCAGCCAATCAGAGCGTGCACAAAAAGGCTAAACATCCACCCTGCCAGTATGGAAAATATGATATTTTTCATATTTTTTTTTTTATTTCTTAACTAAATAAATACTTTGTGGTGAAATTTTCAGAAATCAGAATTAGGAAAAAGCTTAAATCACAGTATTACCTATTTGATAACAATAAATTAATCAGTAATAATTTACACAGCAGCACAGCACAAAGCTTTTAACAATTCAATCAACTTTTGACAATTTAATAAATAATTTAATAATAGGTATCATGAAATGTCAACAACCCGTACCCAAAGAAACAAATCACAGAAAAATAAGCAGCAAAAATATTGAAAAATGTCAAACAATGTCAAACAATGCTAAAAAATTTCAATGCAGTAAATGTCAAGGACACAAAAAAATATAGACACTGAATTGAGAGAGGTTGATTTTATTCACTAATTGTTTGATGTACCTAATCTCAGCTGTTGCAAAATCAGGTAGAGAATTTTCTTACTATTTCATCGATTTTAATAAGGACGTGGTCATGTCTAAGGCTTTAAGTCAAACGGCCTTGATGTATGAACACCTAGACAGAACCTAGGCGCTTATTTAAATCATACTCACGGTATCGCGTCATGACTGATCACATCATGCACTGTGAGTTTGTGACGACGAGTTCGTGACTATAGATACGGTCTGATAAGCTACAGGTAAATAATGGTATGCAGATTTTACAATAAATCTGACTTACACAAGTTAAGGCGGAAACACAGTGTTAAAACGCGACGCGATCCGATGGAAGGCACCGCGTTTTGAGTAGAATCAATTTGTATTGTTTTCTATGACCAGAGTCACACTATCAACATCCGATGCACCACCATGCGCAGTACAGTCTACACGTAGCGTCGCGTCGTGTTTTAATTATGTGTTTACACCTTAAATGTTATGAAGAAGGTTTGTTTATTTACAATGTGGCAGGGTATTTAAATCACCTATTATCGTTTAGGTATATCGAATATGGATTTTTTGTTTCATACTTATAACTTCGTTTCATATGGAGCGAAATAAAGATTCGCTTGATTACTGACTTCGTTTCATTTTGTAATTTTGCTGTAAAAATATAGTTTAGTAGCTTTTTAATTGAAAGTGAGCGACTACAATCTTTATAATGATTTTGTTTTAAAAGTTCATTCCTGCCGCTGTTTGATTCGCCTATATAGCCAAGCGAGAAAAACCTACGCGGATTGTCGGTTATATCAGTTTTCCAAGCAAAGATCCCTGATATCCCTAGATATTAAATCCTATTAATTAAGTAATATTATAAATGTGAAAGTTTGTGAGTGTGGATGTTTGTTACTCTTTCACGCTCGAACGGCTGAATTGATATGGATGAAATTTGGTACAGGGATACATTATAGTCTAGAATAACACATAGGCTACTTTTTATCCCGGGAATAAGTTCCCACGGGAAGCGGAAACAGGAACAAATTTCACGCGGGCGAAGCTGCGGGCATCAGCTAGTTTATACATAATGCCAAAGTAACTTTGTATATTAGTTACGTTGTCATATCTGCCTGAACCGATTCTGGTACGGAGAAAGCACATAGGCTACTTTCTGTGGGAAATGGGTACAGAAAAATGTCATCACGTTGACGGAGCCACGGGTGTTAGCTGGTAATTTACATGGCATAACAAAATTTGCCGCTTCAGATAGTAAATCTTATCTTATCTCACTAATATTGTAAATATGAAAGTTTGTGTAGATGTTTGGATGTTTAGACAGAGTTTGGATGTTTGTAACTCACTCACGCTCTAAGTGCTGCCTTTGGTAGGTACAGGGATAGATTATTTATAGCTTGGAATAACATACTGTAAAATCCCGATAATAAGTTCCCATGGGAAGCAGGAACGGGAACAAAATTGCACGCGGGCGAAGCCTAAAGCATCAGCTATTTAGAGAACAAATCTTAACTCTTCTGACCCTCATTTCATCAGGAAAACGGAATTACATAGTAACTTATCCATAACTACTTACACACAAAATGACAAGCTATCATAATACATTGTATAATCTAAAAATTATTGCTTACTACCCGCCAATTCTGTGCCCGCCATTTTGTTTCAAGGTCACAAGATGGCTACCTCGGTCATTACCAACTCGTCCGTCCTTGACACAGTTACCCAGTGACGAGTAATAACGTAATAATGCATCGTGTGGGGCCATAGAATTTCTAACTTTATTATGTAATTTATTATTATGGAATTATTTATTGCAACCTCGTGTTTGTTATCCGATTACAATAATAACATGCTTACTCACCTTCGTTTGGAGGAATAGGCTGTCAAAATGGAACTTTTTATTAAAGACTAGCTGACCCTCGCAACTTCGTTTACGTTACATGAGGTGTACGTTAGGAGGGGTACTTTTTATGAGTCTCATCAAGCAGCGTGTGAAACGGCCCTGTTTGCTTAATCATAAAAGAGCTTAAAGATTAAGTCTATTCTAAAACAATTCAGTTAACTAATGTTAAATAAAGTTAAATATAGACTAAATTATTTTACAATAGCCTTAATCATTAAGCTCTTTTATGATTAAGCCAACACGCCCGTTCAGATTTACCCTCACATTCAAAAGATCCCTTGAATTCTAGGTTTACCGAAAGTTGAGATGCCCCTAATTTCTGAACTACATAAGCCTCAATATCGAAACTTGTGTGGAATGATACTCTAAGTACTCCCTTTACAACACTAAAACAATATTTGAAATCGGACCACGCGTTGAGAAGTTACTACTGAAAAACTATTTTGTCTTTCATCCCCTCTCCCGCAGGAACCACGCAAAATATCGGGATCAAAAGTATCCTAGAACTTTCATCGGACTATAAGCTCGGAGTGTACCAAGTATTATTCAATTGGTCTTTATAGCGCATGCCTCGAAAAAGGCCAGTTTCCCAAGGTCTGGAAGACAGGGAAACTGGTCTTGATTCGAAAGGCGGGGCGGCCGGCAAATTCCCCATCAGGGTACCGGCCGATCGTGTTGCTCGACGAGGTGTGCAAGCTCTTTGAGCGCATTATTGCACAACGCCTCGTCGGGCACCTCACACGCGTGGGGCCTGATCTGGCGGATAGCCAGTTTGGCTTCCGTCAGGGACGCTCCACCGTGGACGCGATCATGCGCATTAGAGGCCTGACGGAGGAAGCAGTCTCACAGGGTGAGGTGGTGGTGGCGGTGTCTCTCGACATCGCCAATGCATACAACACCTTGCCCTGGAGCTGCGTCAGGGAGGCGCTTATCTATCATGGAGTGCCTCCCTACCTCCGTCGAATTGTCGGGGCTTATCTTTCTGAGAGAGCCATAACTTACCCGAGCTGGCTAGGGCCGGGTCGGCGAGATGTGTCGTGCGGTGTTCCACAGGGATCGGTTTTAGGGCCGCTCCTGTGGAACATCGGTTACGACTGGGTGCTGCGTGGTCCGTTGCTCAGAGGGGTCGGCGTAACGTGTTACGCCGACGACACCCTCGTTACGGCGCGGGGAGCAACGCACCGTGCCGCAGCACTTAAGGCCACGGCAGGGGTTGCTCAGGTCGTGGGTCGGATTCGGCGGCTGGGTCTTGAGGTCGCCCTTCACAAATCCGAGGCTCTGTGCTTCCACGGACCTCGGATGGGGCCACCTGCGGGATCCAGCCTACAGGTGGGGGGCGTCAGCATCGGCATCGAGCCCTCGATGAAGTATCTGGGGCTCGTACTCGATGGCCGGTGGAACTTCGGACATCATTTCCGAAGTTTGGTCCCAAAACTGAGGGGAGCATCGGCCGCACTTGCGCGGCTGATGCCCAACATCAGGGGACCCAACGCTCCCTACAGGAGGCTGTACCTTGGGATCGTGCGAAGCATGGCCCTGTACGGGGCTCCCGTATGGGCGGAGACCCTGACGGCCAGCAATGAGGCTAGACTGATGAGCCCGCAGAGAGTGATGGCCGTCAGGGTGATAAGAGGATACCGCACGATCTCCGGTGAGGCGGCATGTCTCCTAGCCGGGACCCCTCCATGGGACCTGGAAGCGAGAGCCCTTGCGTCACTGTTCAGATGGCGCAAGGAGGCGCTGGAGCGGGGCCAAAGGCCTGCGTCTCGAGAAATCGAGGCCCAGCGGACCCTGCTCCACCAGGAAACCCTGGAGACATGGAAGATGCGACTTGAGCAACCAAAGGGGGGATTCGCCACAATCGCGGCCGTCAGACCGGTCATGGACGAGTGGCTGGAGAGAAGACACGGTGCTCTCTCCTACCGGTTGACACAGATGCTTGCCGGGCACGGTAGCTTCGGTAGGTATCTGTGGCGAAAACACCGGGAAACCACGGCCGAATGTCAGCACTGCGAGGACCGCAGCGATGACACGGCGCTCCACACGCTGGTGGAGTGCGCGGCGTGGGCACAACAGCGACAGGTCCTCGTAGTGGGTCTGGGCGTGGACACTCTCTCGCTTGAGGCCATGGTGCGAGCCATGCTCTCCAGCGGGAGTAAGTGGGACTGCGCCGCCTCTTTCTGCGAGCAGGTCATGCTCGCGAAGGAGGCGGCGGGCCGGGTGCGGGAGAGAACTCTCCCACCCGAGTTCCGCAGTCGGCGCCCTGGGCGCCGCCGACGTGTCTTCGCCGAGGACTATCGGCCTCCATAACCGGGGGTCTGAGGACGGTGAGAGGGCCGCTCACCGTCCTTACAGAAGCAGGCCCATGACGGCAGCGTGACGTGAGCACTCACGCACGCCCCCCCTTAGAAGCGGGGTCACACCCGAAATCCCCCATAGACGCGGAATTGCACCCGAACCACCCCCTGGGCGAGGCCGCATTGGCGGCCGTAGGTCTGTTGGGAGTCACGGGACATCCTTCCTGAGGGCTTACCCGGGGCTCTCAACCATAGGCTGTTGGGCGTTACGTGAGGTTTTTTTAGTCGGTAAGAGTCCGGCATAGCATCCTACGAGGATTTTCCCTCACGTTAAAAAAAAAAAAAAAAAAAAAGTATTATTCAATTCGGTTCAGTAGTTTCAGCGTGATACTTATTCGGGATACAGACAGACAGACAGACAGACATGAAATTTTTAAATTACATTTTCGGCTTCGGTGTCAATTAGAGAACGCCCTACAATTATAATTTTCAAAATATCTTCCATGTACAGACTCTCGACCCTCAACAGTTTTATTATAAGAATAGATACGTATAATAATAATAGAAGAAGCTGAGTAACTTGACATAGGTAGGTATGTCATTACAGTAATTATAATTATAGGAGTAGGAGGAAAGATTTGATTGTTTTGCATTGAATAAGTTTAATCAAAACGACTGGAACGTCTGGGGATAATGCAGCTTTACTGTTGTAAAGCTGTACTTTTCTGGGTCTCTATCAATCCCCGGGTAATACCTATAAGCTACATTTCGCTACCGTATTCCCACAGGAATGGATACTACGCGGGTATGGTAGTGTAATATATGACCACTTTTGCTTCTTCTTTGCCAAGAAGAAGTGCAAGAAGCATCTTGAGCACAAGAGGCTCCTAATTGCGTCGGGAGCTTTGGGTTCATCTTTCCGAGGGCGTACCCTGAACTTCCGGTGATAGGTAGATGGAAGATCATAACTGTGTGGTTTTAGTCGGTAGAAGTCGGCATGGCATCCATGAGAATTTCCACGAGAAAAAAAAAAAGAGGCTCTTACTACTACTGAAGGAATTCTCATAATCTCGTCATCCTTTTTGCATCCACACATTCACCCATAATGATAAGTTAGCACCTGCATCAGAGCCTGTTGATCAACAGGTACCTACACCACTCCCAGAAGAGTGACATTTAGGTACCGAAAACCTTACATATTGATTCTATTATACATACAAATCGACACGCCTTTATTCCCGAAGGGGTAGGCAGAGACATAGTCTGCGTCCCACCTACATTTCACCTCCTAGTTTTTTGTCCCACGTAATAGGTAGTCAGCCAATTGCCGTGTTGAATGGACAAGCTCAGCTTGTGACGACCCACTGTTGTTATTGCTATTTTTGAAGCGTCCATAAGGCCTTCAACTTGGCTTAACAAATTGTCATATTACTGACAACCAGAACCAACGAATAAACGTGCCTTCCGAAGCAAGAAAACCTTCTCAAATAAATGTCAAAAAGTAGTCACATGGTGGTAAACCACTCAAGGATCGGCCACAGCGAAAGTTGCTTACTGTAGTGATCGTTTACAGAACACTAAGTCCGAGGGCCCACAAGCTTTTCTTATTCTAATTTGGCTCTGATAAAGTCAATTGATATTAAGGTCATATCAGGTACGAGCATAGCTATCAAAAGAGGTTGCATGCCTCATACCTTCTCGTGTGCACTGACCGATATAGTCATTGAAGCTTGTAATACATCTATATTACATGTAGGTACTCGACATTATTCATATAGATGACTAGCTTGTACCATAGTATTGATTAACATTGCTTCTCTATATGTCGCAAGTTCGGCCACACATGGAGTACTGCTGTCACCTCTGGGCGGGGGCACCTGAATATCAACTTCGTCCATTTGACTCGGTGCAATGACGAGCTGTGAGAGTTGTCAACGATCCTATACTTATAGGTGGGGTGGAACCTCTTCGCGACAGGAGAGACTTTTCCTCCTTATGCGTGTTCTACCGCCTGTACAATGTTATGTGCTCTGAGGAATCGTTTGATATGATGCCCACGGCTACGTTCTATCATCGCCCCGGTCGCCACAGACAGGGAGTTCATCCTCACACTCTGCGTTCGGAGCGTTCCAGCACGGTTAGATCCGATAGGGGTTTTCTTCCGCGCACGCTTAGGTTGTGGAATGATCTTCCTGCCTCGGTTTTCCCAAATGCCTACAGTATTGGGTTCTTCAAAAGGGGTCTAAGAAGGTTTTTACAGGGTCGGCAGCGCGAGTGTGGCGCCTTTGGTGTTGCAAACGTTCATAGGCTGCGGTGACCACCAGTCCTTCTGGTGGGCCGTATGCTTGTCTGCCACCTTAGTGGTATAATAAAAATAAAAAAAGAACACTGCTTATGCTCCACAGTGATCGTGCCATATTTTGACTCAAACCCTTGATTTTTTTACAGATTATGTGTTGTCGTATACCAACAATAAACTAAAAACAGAAAAATAATCGATATTTAAGTAAATCTTCCATACAACAAACATGATTATTTTTGAAGATTTTAGGACAGTATCTTCTGTGCGCAACTCCGACTTGCTCTAGGCCAGTTTTTTAGGGTTCCGTAGCCGAATGGCAAAAACGGAACCCTTATGGCCGCCATTGACGTTCAAGTAATTTGATCAAACAGGCTGGTTTCAACAGTTTAATCAAATTGGCATGATCTATCAAGCGACCACACACCTTTATGCAAGCTTGAAGCGGTATCAGTTCAGTATCAAAGCGGGCGAAGAGTAGTTGAGCTTCTTTAAAAATGTCTGCAGAGGACGCGTTAGCAATAATTGGCTTAGCTTTTGCTTTGAAGGCCCAGAAAAGAAAACAAAATTGTACAGTGTGGTGTACAAAGTAGCTAATGAAAAGAGATGAATATTCGCATATAAACTTGTTGAATGAATTAAAATCTACTTGTACTAATTTGTAAGAATTCTTCTAATACATCGTAGTTCGATTGTCATGACATTGTGCAATGCAATATGTCCGCCCGCATAGGAACAATTCTGCAGTAACAACTGAGGGCTTACAACACACATTCAAATTTTTAATCAAATAAGCTGGATCTAACTGTTTGATCAAATAGAAATACGAAAATTCATATTCCTTCAAGCCAATTGATTGCTCATTAAATTGGATCAAATTTTGCCACAGACATTCTTGCCAATTTTATGAAACTGTTGGAACCAGCCTGTTTGATGAAATTACTTGAACGTCAATGGCGGCCATTATTATAGATTCGTCATGTCTGTCTGTCTGTCCGTCCGTGTGTCACAGCCACTTTTCTCCGAAACTATAAGGCCAATGCTGCTGAAACTTGGTAAGTAGATGTATTCTGTGAACCGCATCAAGATTTATATATAAAACTAGAAAAAAAGCAGTTAATTTTGGGGGTCCCCATACTCAGAACTGAAACTCAACATTTTTTTTCATCAAACCCACAGCTACGTGGGGTCTTTAAAAATGTTATTGAGGTTTCTAACATCATTTTTTTCTAAAGTGAATCGTCTGCGCAAGAGACACTTCAAAAGTGGAAAAATGTCACCCCCCCCCCCCCCCCTTTAACTTCTAAACTAAGAAAATGAAAAATCTAAAAAAAAATGTATAATGTACATTGCCATAAAATTTACCAACGAAAATTGGTTTGAACGAAATCGAGTTGGTAGTTTTTTTTGTAATACGTCATAAACCGTAATTTTCGCCGAGAAACATCACTACCACTGCGAACGTGTTAAAACATCAATGAAAGTTACAACGAACTACAAGAACTTTTATATTATGTTACTTGCTGCTACGGAACCCTTCATGGGCGAGTTCAACTCGCACTTGGCCGCTTTTTTATAAATTTTGACGAAATTACTATTGTGCCGCTAGAGCTTCCATCTCTGAAAATTAACGTGGAAAATATCAGGAGGACATAATACAAAAGAACTAAGTATACTATACTTATGTTTGAGGCTGCAAGTGACTCATATGATTTCCGTGTTGTAAGTACGCTAATTACGTTTTTGTCTCCAGTACAATCATTCTTGGTACATAAACGACATTCCAACCATTCCTGGTACAAAACGACATTCCAACCATTCCTGCAATTCCTGCGCTTTTAGGCTTTTAGCCATAATATTCCCGTAAACCTAAAAATAAAGAAATGTACCTATGACCGTCTGTTACGCTTTTACGTTTGAACCACTTAGTCGATTCAGATGTACTTTTGTACAGAAATAGAATAGAGCTTGGAAATGGTTACAGTTCCTGTGGGGATCTAGTACGGAAGTTTCGCATCGGCTTGCCAAGAGCTTCAGTAAGCTTTTTTACTAACACGAATATTCAAAGCGGTATTGATAGGATGTTACCAAATCTGGTTGGGCTGGGGAGGAAAAATTGCTGACGGTGGAAGGTAAGCGTTTATGCACATAGTAAGGTGGCCCCCTAAACCTACTCAAATGGGTCGTAAGTCCCAGACGCCGTCGGGGTGTTCTCCCTGTGCCACACTATGGACGGACCCGCACGGTGTAATAAATCCCTGGAGAAGGGTAATTCTGTCCGTGTCGAGAGCCCTAGAGTTATATTTCCGGGGACGTCCGAAATAAATGAAATCTGAATCTGAATCGGGACTCCCGGTCCTTGATGGAAGGGCACGGTGGGGTTTTAGTCGGTAGGAGTCCGGCGTAATATCCTGGACTTCCACACGAAAAAATAAGGCCCGTCTAAGTGTCTATCTGTCCACTAAAACCATCAAGGATTGCTTAGCTCCGAGATTAAGCCAATGCAACTGACTAATAGAGCGAACAATTTACACCTAGCTAAGGGATTAATTCATTAATATTTAAAATTAACAACCTACAGTTTATTATTGTTTTCAACTCCGTGACCATAAATTATTATAAGCAAGAAATGGCGGTGTATTTTACAATAAATAATCATGATCTTTTTTGTATTGCTTTCAGAAGCTTAGCAGGCTTAGCTTAGCACTCATACGTTATAATCTTTATAAAAACCAGCTAAGTGGAAAGCGGACTCGCACTCGGAGGTTGTCGGTCGTACCAAAAAACTGAAAAAGAATCTCGTTGTTTGTATTGGAGACTCCCCTGATTTTTGTTTTAGCAGAAACAGAAATAGCTACACCATCTGTGAAAATTTCAGCTCTCTAGCCATCACGGTTCCTACATGTATCTCAGGAACCGTAGGCCGTGGGCCTCATGATAGGCAGACACGTGGACAAAAAACCTTAAGTAAGAAGGAAATTAGATTTATTTTAACGGAGCATATTTTGATAGATTGGAGTGGAATATCCTTCAATAATTCACGTTAAAAGGGTATGTGATACTTTTGATTGAGATCGACCTTTGACTATCTAACTAACGTTAGTTAGATAGTCAAAGAGATCGACACATGTAAAATGTAAGGCAAATAATATACCTAGTCAGGTGAACGGCATTAGGTCGTTCCCAAATTCAGTTCGTTTCAGGCTGCATCGGAAGCCGTCGTAATTTTGGTATATCTATTCACTAAAAATGTTAACAAACATATTCAATACAATTCGTAACTGGTACTAACACTTGGATTATCAAGACGATAGAATTCCAATAACACTGGATAAAGGAAGGTAATTAGAATCTTGAATGGTTCCGAAAATAGCTCACGATTCTATGTGACGAATTTGTTAACCTCCACAAAGTCAAGGCCAGCGGACAATTGTTTACACGATGACTTTCACTTTTAGCCATAATTGGCAAAAAACTCAATCTGAACTCCTTGAATTGACGATACAACTACCTAGTCTTAGGCTGTGTGACAAAAAGTGTTTGGTTTTTCTACCAATTTAAATGCAACTTAAAAGGATTTGTATCGTAAATTTATTATCAAGTTCTGGTAGATTTTGTTCCGGTGCGAATATAAATAAAATTACTAGCCATGGGACCAAGCTTTTGCTGATGAGTCAGTACCCTCAAAGTTCCGGAGTGAGCTGCTGCTCAGTCTCTTTGAGGTCTCTTACCCACAGACTAAGTACCTATGCTACGATAGTGAGTTATTGTCCAAGATTGGATAGCCAACTGAGCAGAAGAGTCGCGGAGATGAAAAAGGGCAATCAGGTGTACTGACTACCTCAAGAAGATCACCTGGTGAAATTGAGGAATGTAGAAGAATGTGTTATCACGTGAAGCAAGAGAGGAGGCGTCCAGTACTAAGCTCCCTCTAGCTATGTTACTTTTGGGAGGAGTCAGTTCATGACACATCGGGATCTGACCTCTTGACATGAGTCTTAACCCGAATCAAATTTTTTGTGCCGCTAAGGACCCACAAGTATGTGATCCACTTGGTCAAAAGTGATCACCGCAGCCTAGAAACGCTACAATCTCGGCCGAGCCTGCAAAACCTTCTAAGACTCTTTTTGAAGAATCCCATACGGTGGAGTGGACCTTCAGGAAAACTTAGATAGGAAACTCATTCCACAATCTTCGCCAACCTCTGTCGAAACTTACAAAACTTTGTACCTACCATGTTCGGCTACAATACCACGTTCAAGAAAGCCTTACATTTTCTTTATATGAATACTACAAACAAACATTTATTCCGCATTCGAATTCCGGATATTTTGTTTCCCGTTCGCCACGTTAGATAATATCGCGGCTCGAGCCAAAGATATTATCGTTGTGACGTGAAACGTGACATGAATGTGAAGGTATTGTATGTGATTCGATTGTCATGTTGGTTTCGGTTAGTTTATTATCATTTCTTCATTATTTAAAGCAAAATAAAGCAAATAAAGAAGTTCTTATAGGTACCTACTTGGAACATTATCACACAAAGCCGTCTAGCCAAAATCAAGCTGAAATAAGCTTGTGCTATGCGATCTAGACAAGGCACAGCTAAAACAAAACACCTACAGCTAAGCTGCAACTTTACTGGCAATACTTATAGCTTATTTTGTTAGACGAAAGAAAACAAGTGGCAAAGATAGACACACTTTTTATTTAACTAAAGGAAAATCCTACATTCATGCTATGCTGGACTCCTACCGACTCAAAAAGAATACGTGTCTTTTTTAGTCGGTAGGAGTCCTAATGCCTATGGTTGGGAGCCCCGGGTAAGCCCTCGGAAGGATGACCCCAAGACTCCCAACAGACCTACGGCTACCACTGTAGCCTCACCTAGAGATTCGGGTGTTATATCGAAGGGGGAGTGTGGCATGTGTGAATCCCTCACGTCATTCTGTCATCTAGGGCCTGCTTCTGTTAGGACGGTGAGCAGCCCTCTCACCGTCCTCAGGCAAGACAGATACACTAGTCTGTTGGGAGTCCTGGGACATCCTTCCGAGGGCTTACCCGGGGCTCCCGACCATAGGCTGTTGGGCGTTACGTGAGGTTTTTTAGTCCGTAGGATGGATTTTCCCTCACGTTAAAAAAGAAAAAGGAAAAAAAAGATAGACATACCAGTCTGGAATAATCACTTTCGCTACTTTTATCCCTGAAATATGTTCTTTTGGGATGGGATGGGAATGGGAACACAATTCTTTTTGACCACCGGTCCTTCTGGTGGGCCGTATGCTTGTCTGCCACCTTAGTGGTTTAAAAAAAAAAATCCACACCGGGCAGAGACGCGGGCGCACTGTAGTCTATACTAATATTACAAAGAGGAAAGATCTGTTTTTTTGTTTGTTTGTTTGTAACGAATAGGCTCCGGAACTACTGGACGGATTTGATAAATTCTTGCACTGGTGGAAAGCCACACTCTCTGCGGTGAACATACGCTATATTTTATTCTCCTATTCCCACGAGAACGGGAATTACGCGGGTGAAACCGCGTGACGTCCGCTAGCATTTGATAAAATACGCAGAGGCGTATAAGAATGCGATTATAACTATGAATCAAGATATCTGTATTCAGAGCAAGGACTACGGTCACCTACTAACGTTTTTATTTGAACCTTTACCACAATGAACTGTTTATAATACTTTACAATAGGTACTACTGAATACTTTACAATACTGCACAAATTGTGCACGGTCTTTGTCTGCAAAATATCGAACTTATAAAAAAAGGTCAAAGTAGGCTGTTGTTACTATTTCTAATGCATTAATCTTCGTAGTTTGATAAAAAAATATAAATTATGTTGAAGTACGACTAACTTCATTCCTCATCATCGCCGAAGGCCATGAAATTTTAATTGAAAGAAAGAAAGAAAGAAAGAAATTTATTCAAGCACAAGCCCAACCAATATAAAATTACAAAATACAAATTTAAAACAAATTAATTATAAATATATTTCATGTGGCATGCACTCGAAAAGGCAGCCATCTCAGCTTAATGCAGCATACAAATATACAAATGTATGCCGCGCTGGTTTTCGGATGGCCCCTCTCCTCCCCCTATCCATGCGTTAAGTGACGCCACGCAACTTAAAATAGGCACCTACTTAAAATTAGGATCAGGTACCCAAACATTCTCAAACAACCAATAAACACTGCACACATAATTGCACCAAATATAACCTAAAAGCTTTGAAAAAAGAAATCCAAATCGGTTCATACATAACTGATTGGGTTATGAGATAGGTAACCTTTGGAACAGTTATGAAATATCGCCTTGAAAACCTTTTCGGAATTCGGTAAAAATATGTCACTCCAATGACTGTGACGTATTGTTTTTTTTTTTTAATCTGCTGTTCACCTTCCAGCAATCTTATTATAATACAAAGCAAGGACTTCGCGACATTGTGCCTACTAACTACATTTATTTTATTATAATTCTACAAGCTTTTTGTACAAATCGTTAGACTTATAGATAAGGTCAATAAATAAGTCAGAGTAATAAAATACCAGTCTACTATTATTCTTATTATTATGTAAATTAGCAGTGGCAGAGGAATTTGGTGGTCTTACAGATTTCTCTGCGCGGTTTCTCTTCATCTTTTTCTTTTGCTATGTACAAATTAACTAGATGTAAATGATTGTTGTGTAAACAAAAACATACCCCTGTCACTTCCGGTTGACCTATCACCATCCGGAAGTGACGTTGCATCTCTCCTAATTGACCTGAACATTATGCCGTATAAAGTTTTCGGATCGGTCAAACCGTTTAGGAGCAACAACCTTTTTTTTTTTGATTAGTGTAAGCGTGAGTTCACGCTTACACTAATCAAAAAAAAAGGTCAACGAGGCAGTACATATTTACACTAATATTATAAAGAGGAAAGATTTGTTTTTTTTTGTTTGTTTGTTTGTAACGAATAGGCTCCTAAACTACTGGACCGATTTAAAAAATTCTTTTACTGTTAGAAAGCCACACTCTTTGCGGTGAACATAGGCTCTATTTTATTCCCGTATTCGCACGGGAACGAGAACTACGCGGGCGAAACCGCGTGACGTCCGTTAGTAAATAATAAAAAGGTAGATGGATACATAGTTCAGTTATTTCCGTTGATGACTGTACACAAGCTCTTTCTTAAACCTTCATAAGAACGTAAGGTCATATTTACTCAATGAAAAAGTTTAGTAAAAGTTGTAATTGTTTACCAGACACGGGCATTGAACTGCAACTACGACGATGCCGTAGCCTTGAACTTGTAAACATTTTAGTTTACCTTCACGCGACAGTGAATTATTACGAAAAAAAAACATTGTGAGCTTCAAATATAGGGCTAGGGTTACAAAAGTGAAACGAAACGCGGAAATACGAGAACTTTGCCAGCCTAAGAAAAACACAACTTTTTGTCTCATTACATCGAGGAAAATACCGGGTGCAAGTGCAATTAAAGTAATGATTGAGCCTGTAAATTAATGGCAACATTGAACAAATTGCGAATAGCTTTATATTGTGCTTTTCTCGCCTTTTTTTCGGCAGAAAACTTTGCATTATCTATAATGTGGGTTGTACTAACACTGCAGTTCTCATTTGAGGCATTATTTATTAAACACAATAAACACAATATTGCAAGTTTAGGTGAAAAAAAATTCTTCCTTTTTTTTTCATTAATATTTTTCACACACATGTAATCTAACTGGCCAGTGCGGCACTTTTAAAAGTCGCATTTTTGGTGGAGGTTTATGCAGGTTCGAATTACAAAAAAAAACATTTTCAACGATAGCTAATAAGAAGAAAATCCTGATAAAGAACCATCAGATTTTAAATGTTAAGAGAATCTTTTGGAGTAAATGAGATGCAAACATTATTATTTTTTTAACATTACATCGCTCATTTTTCACGTATTATTACCACATAAACAGCAAAAGATTTGTGAGATGTCGTGTTATACAACACAATGGCGACACGCGACGCCAAACGCACTTAATGACATCATTGTTATCATTCTGGGTCATACTTGTATTTTTATTGTACAAAAATAGGTCTCCGTGACAGATTAATGGACATCCTAATAATTTCAGTGTGTATTGTTGTTTTTAAGGTTATCTATTTTTAGCGTATTTGAGAGGAATTATATCTGTAGCGTGTTGTTTGAGCATTTAAGCAGCAATGCTGTAGCAGTGGAATACTTTGAATACGATTACCGTTTCATCAAAAACTTATTTAAGTAGCTAGACTTACTAGATAGTTGGTCTTAATAGAAAATGCAAAAATAATTGCAAATAAGTCGAACTGGTACCGACAAGTCGAGAAAGTCCGTATGCTTTCAGGAAAAATACTTGCTTTTGCTGAATTGTTGGCAAATGGTCCAAATGGACCCTACTTTTTTGGATGTTTGACTAAAATGACGCTTTATTCCAATAACCAAGTTGACAAATAAGCTTACAGTCTTTCCTGATGAAAAGTGATCACCATAATTATGATCAATGGGCCGTGGCCATGGCCATGCTCGTGTTCTAAAAAAAGTGAAATCCCAAAGCCCAGTTTTTGATTAAGTAGCCGTCAAGCATACGACCTACTTAAACAAAAAAGGTCAAAGCCTATGAACGCTAACTCTTACAATCCCAGGGGAGCTAGCTTTGCTGACTTTACAAACACCTTCTAAAAAGAGGCACACCATACTATAGGCTGATACCTGTATATAATTGACACAGATTTTTGTTCAACACAAGGCCAAATAAACTAATAAAGCCTGTCATACTTCATCGCTAATCATGTTCAATATCGTAAAACAAGTATATACTTATGTAGGTATCACAAAAAAATATAATTATCAAACAAGTGTTAGTAATTATTTGACCTCCTTGTGTCACCAGTAGCAGTAGGCTGTATCACTGACTTGCCTCGAGTGTTTCCGTGATTATTAGTCAAGACTGATTTAATATGACCACTAAATCGTAATCGTTGAATTACATTTCAATGACTAAGAACGGATATGATATAAATCGGTAGGGATTGAGTTTGTTTAGCTTAATATAATAATTTTGCTTGTCATGTGCCAACATGACTGCCTCGGTGGCGCATTCGGTAGTGCAACCGACTGCGGCGCTCCTGTGTTTAACTCCCGGGTCAATCCAAATATTTGTGTGATCCACAAATGTTTGTTTGTGAAGTTTAGATGTTTCTACGTATAATAAGTATGTATTTAAACATATATAACAATGTCTATCACTCATCTAGATCCAATAGCACAAGCTTAAATTAGCTTAAATTGGGCTAGATAATGTTGTGTGAGAATGAGAATGTCCAAGAATATTAATATTTTTTCCTGGTCTTGTCCTAATCTATTCGGGGTCGTCGGAATATTATGTCTTTTTCTTTACTTCTTCTCGATTTGTTTACGTGTGGTAATCCTCATTGTCCATTTTCATTGTCCATTTCATTTTCAAATAAATACGTTAATAGGCACTAAGAGGCGTAACGTTAGCTAAGTATGTATAATAGTAGTACATATAGAATTAACAATTATATCTTTGTAGTGTAAAAACATAATATTTTTATATAATCTTCTAAAACCACAACAAAACAAAAAATTTAAATATTTTATAGATAAACCTGGTCTACTTCCTTTGGATCGAAAAGCATACGGGACAAACTTTAAAAAGATTTTTTTATGATTAAAACGTTATCTTTTATTTATAATTATTATAACAAGAATTATTTTGACAGTTGAAGACTGATTTGTTTTACAATTTTTTAATATGTACCTAATCGTTTTTGGTACGGAAGCCTCCATGCGCGAATCAGACTCGCACTTGGCTGGTTTTTTTTTTCTTTCACTCCAATCATGGTAGGACCACAAACTATGTCATGATCTGATACAGTTTAGTCCTAATAAGGCCTAATGATCTTAATTTGAGGTCGTAGGTAATATGACTTGGAACTTGTGGAATCTTTTATTGCACCTTTCTTGATTGCTGTATGACATAAAGCCATAAATATGGTTGCATATAATGTGTAATATGTATTTGATAGTAATGTAATTACTGTCGTTTAACATTGTTTATTAAAAAGAACCTACAAATATGGTGTTTTACTTTGACTTATATCTTGTCTGGGGAATGCCAAGATATTGTTAGAATTCATTGTTGTAAATTATGTTATACTTCCGAAAGCGGTGGAAACTTTACAGGAACCTATCTGTGGTGTTTGAAAATTTAAAAAAACGCGTTTCACTACACATGTGCACGCTGTCGAACCTTTTTAAATTCAGAATCCACATTTTTTAGCTCATAAAAATTCGAAGATTATGTATTCTGTTTTTGAAAAATTATACAGTAAAATGGCGTCTGCATCTCTTTTGTTTCCCGCCAAATAAGTACCTCATTATCTTTTTTTTTTTTTTTTTTCTTCTTTTTCTTGGACTTTCTCGGTTGGAGAGTATGCCAAAGTCAAGTAAATTTCATTGGGAAAATATAAATCATTTTCATGTTATGATTCTTCTTATGAGCAGCGTATTCATGTTTGTCCTTTCCCCAAAAACTCGCGTTTCACTGCGCTTTATCACTTTCCAACACTTTTGTACGTTGTCGAACCTTTATGTTTAATAATCCACCATAAATTACACATAAACACTCAAAATAACACTAGTTTTGAAAATTTATTAAAACACAATGTAACGCTTGTCTGAAAGTTTCCCGCCGACACCTCATTATCTAGCAACAGTTCATGATATGTATTTTCTTTTGTCCACAGATTATAAAATAAATCAAGATGTTTCAAGGAGGTTTATTGGGTAAACTGCAAGGCTTCTACAAATGGTACGTGTTGGGTCTGGTGTCCGTCGGCTACATCTTGGGAGAACTTGGACATTATATTATCGGTAAGTAAGTGTTTAACAATCTTACTTTTATTATAAACTAGCTGTGCCCGCGACTTCGTCCGCGTGGAATGTAAAATAAAAAAAAGTAGCCTAAGTTACTCCTTATTACATAAGTTGTCTGCCAGTTAAAGTCCCGTCCAAATCGGTCCAGTCGTTCCAGAGATTAGCCGGAACAAACAGACAGATAGACAGACAAAAATTTTAAAAATATATATTTTGGTATGTGTGTACTGTATACCTATACATACATATGCATGTAGTAGAAAGCGGTTATTTTAATACTAGCTGATGCCCGCAGCTTCGCCTGCGTGAAATTTTGTTCCTAGACTATAACATATTATCTCTGTAGGCACCAAATTTCAGCCAGATCCGTTCAGCCGTTACAGCGTGAAAGAGTAACAAACATCCACACTCACAAACATCCGCATTTATAATAATACCTAGTAAGATAGATTTCTGATTAACAAATTCATAATGCATAATAATATGGGCTAAGTAAATTTATTTATTAAATACATTTCTTAATTCAACGGCTAAACTACTACTTGACACAACTTCTCTTCTAAGCAATTGACATCGTAACTTAGTTCTTTCTTTAGGTAGTCCCAGCCTACGTCGTTTGGACAAACCCAACTACTGTAGGCTTTGTCCTCCTAATATAGATGGTCCAACCAAGACCTGGTAACGTAATAACAATGTAAATTTCATCAGCTGAGCGTTCATGTTCATTGTAATGGCTCTTTTCAGTCCTGTCGAATGTAGTCTACGTAGATTCCCGTATTTTACAAAGACATTTTACAAAGACTCGGCACTATAATATGTAGAATAAAGTTCATGCCTTCCATGACCAGTCGCTTAGGGCTGCTGGCAATCTTTGTCGTAAGGATTGAGCGTAGATGGTAACATGCGGTGTTATTTTATTGACCAGTGAATACTACCTGAAGCGTGGTCTTTCATTTTTTCTGGCTAGCCATCTTAGAATTTTCTTCTTCTTTTCACAAATGTATTTTTGTCCCACAAAATTTGAATAAATTAGCAATAATACTTCCATAAAGCATATTTGGTTAATATTATACCAAAATAGCACTTTTTATTGAACTTTATGGCTTTGTAGTAAAATCATCTGTTTGAAGTTTGAATAAAACATAAATGAAAACGTCACTTGTATTGAACTTTCACTAATTATGTGTCAAAATAAAAAGTAATTTAAGTATAAAAGAAGAGTATTTAAGGAGTATTGATATCAACTCCGGAGAAAATCAGCCCCAAAATAATTTACATTCCCTTTTTAGCTTGTTATAGTACCTATAAAATTCAATAAAATACGAAACACGTCTTCCATCAATAATGTTAATAATGCTATATGCCAAATTTTAAGTAGAACGGACCAAGGAATCACGTTGTCCCATACAAACTTTACCCTCCTTTTTTATCCCTTTGGAGGTGGAATTTACGAAAATTTTAAAATTACTTTTTTCAAATTGTAACAAACAACGCTCATGCTTAGTTTCATCATCGTACCATTAACCGTTTAAGCAAAAATTGATAACAACTTTGGGTCTAGGGATCGAACCGCAAAATTAAGTTTGGTTTGAATTCTATATACTTTGCTGGGATAAAAAGTACCCAGTGTGGTGCCCAGGCTATTAAAGAATAATTATACCAAGTTTCATCGTAATCGAACCGGTAGTTTTTGCGTGATGCCTGAACAAACAGACAGACAGACAGACAAAAAAAAATTAAATCACGTTTTTGGGTTCGGTGTCGGTCTAGTAACACCCCCTGCTATTATTTTTTTTGATATTTTGAATGTACAGAATTTTCACTTCTACAGATTTGTTATAAGTGTAACAAACATACAGTCCAATTTTATTTATTTGTATGTATAAATGCAAAAACTTGTGCGTGCTGCTGACTTTTTACGTGTGGAAATTCTTCATGAATGATATGCCGTACTCTTACCGATTTTAACCCTACCACCGCCTACGGCTAGGAGCCCCGAGGAAGCTCCAGGATGTCTGAATGTTTGTTATTCTTTCACGCTGTAACGGCTGAATGGATCTGGTTGAAATGTAGAACAGGAATAGATTACAAAGTACATCATCTATTTTGTATTCCGGGAAAAAGGTCCGATGAAAAGCGGAGTCTCGGACGATATCTTATATCTATAGATAATATTATAATGAGAAAAGATTTGATAGTTTGTTTGCATCGAATAGGCTCCGGCATTACTGGACCGTTTTGAAAAATTCTTTTACTGTTGGAAAGCTACACTCTTTGCGATGGACATAGGCTATACATTTTATTCGGGAACAGAAATTACGCGGGTAAAACCGCGTGACGTCCGCTAGTGGTATAATAAGGACAATAACCCTCTGAAAATTATTGGGAGCTCTAGTCTAGGCAAAAGACTGCCATAATGTGATTTGATTTGTTAAGTAAAATAACGAATAGGCGAGGCCGCAGTGGTAGCCGTAGGTTATGAAAACTCACTCACTTGTACAATTCCACAACTTTTATTATAATTTTAATAATACCTAACCGGTTTCGCTATTATAGCATTCTCAAAGGTGTTTACACTAACTTTTGACATTTGACATTTGACAACAATCAAAAGTATAAAGGAAAAAAAGGTAGCTGTAGGTCTGTTGGGAGTCCTGGGACATCCTTCCAAAGGCTTTCCCGGGGCTCCCAACCATAGGCTGTTGGGCGTTACGTGAGGTTTTTTAGTCGGTAGGAGTCCGGCATAGCATCCATTAAGGATTTTCCCTCACTGTAAAAAAATAAAAGGAACGTAATCTGTGCTCGTGTACTTGAACCGCACTTCAAGCGTGAAAATTGCCACTAATTTATTCCTACGTGTACATGCATTTGAACTCTTAAGGCGGCGCTAGTCGGTCGCTCGAACTCTGTCAAAAAAGCATGCCGTTTCACCTCAAATCGCATAATGAGAGCGAGAAACTGCGATAATGCATTCATTCAAAGGTCCTTTGGTAGGAAGGGTGTTATGAAAAAAGTACTTCATGTATCAACTTAGAACAAAGTTTTCTGAACTCTTTGAGAAATGAACTTTTTCGGAACGGACTTAGATTTTGAGTTTATATACTCCTTTTATTGTTTATTTACCCAGAAAGTTGTCTAAAAATTTGGCAGAAAAATCGAATTTTTAATGACTTCTATCTCTTTAATTGTTTTTAATTTCCATTTTTTTAACGATGCAGGCAAAGTTTATGATGAGGCAAAATAGTAAAATGTTTGACTTTGTATGTAGGATATCAAACAGTTGAATATTACCCTCCCGAAGTTTGTATGGACAAAATAGCGATTAGCGCAACCTTAATATGCCCTCAAATTCCTTATGTCATATCATACCTACTCTTGTTTGCCATGGACTTGCGGATATGTGAAATACTAAGTATTCATATTCGTCAGCACTAGAAGGTTAATATCGTTAAACAAGCTAATTTAGCCAAAAGACTATATGCTATAAGGAAATAATGCCCCCAGCAATATTCTGGTTTCGCCTCTATAGTGCAATGATTGTATATTATTATATGACCTCCTATGAACCAGTCTCGAATTCAATAGAATTAAATGTTTGTAAAATATTAAAACGCTTTTCCAGAGTGTAGGTAGTAAAATCGTTTAATGAATGTTTGGTATCAATGCTTTTCCTATTTCTAGCAGGCTTTACATGAATTAGCTAGCTACCCGCCATTGTAGGAGTTCCCGCATAGATTTTCTTAACCGATACCTAATTCATCCATCTTTGCATGCCAATTTTGAAACAACGGAAGCCAACGGCCAACGGAAGATCAGTATGTCACAATATTAGTAAAAATTGATATGCACAGTAAAATCGTGATCGTTTGAGATGCTTATAATATGAACTTCATTGCATATTTATATCCATTGAACTTCAAACAAGGATGTTATAAATATTAACAGCATGATATAGATCATATTGATGTGATGATTGAATAAATTGAATTGAACTATTATTATACAAACAGACAATAAGTATATTGGATTAATATAATAGTAATCTAGACTCGTTGGCGACGGGCGATCCGGGGTAAGTAATGGTAGTTAGCTACTAATTTATTTACGTACTACGGCACAGCTAGCCTATATACTACACCGTAACCCCTAGGTGAGGCCGCAGTGGTAGACTACCGAGCCTACTGAGGGCTTACCCGAGGCACAATATATTGAGATTACTTGATAATTGCAGGACGATGACTCAAAATAACAACACTATTTAACACTTTCACTGTAGTTTTATTTATTTTAATTTTCACATTACAACTTCGCTTAATTCTTTTTACCGGCTAACGTTACAGTAAGTGACAGATGACATTTTTACTTTTTAAAGAGAAAGGTTTGAGTTGCGTTCAATACTCTTCCTCAACGCATGCCTTTCTCATCCCTAATTCCTGTATAAGTTTAACAAATATATTTTTGCCTAACGGCTTAGTTAGAATGTCAGCAATTTGTTCTTTAGTGTTTACATACTTAACTGTGATTACATTTTCTTCTACCTTTTGCTTAATATAATTATATTTCACATCAACATGTTTTAAACGTTTCTGTTCAGGATTCTTAATAGACTTTATAGCGCTTTGATTGTCTTCAAAAATGGTTACATTACAAATTACAATATTTAAGTCTGCTAATAATTTTATCATCCAACAAGCTTCCATAATTGCTTCACACAAAGATACATATTCTGCTTCTGTGGTGCTTAAGGCAACAGTGTTCTGTTTTCTAGACTTCCATACTACTGTATTATTAAAAACTTTGAATAAATATCCAGATGTTGATTTTCTGTCTTTGTCTCTACTAGCCCAATCAGCATCTGCATATCCCAACAAAGGTAAACTTAAATTATCTTTAGTATAAAATAAAGCAAAATCTACAGTTTGCTTCACATATCGTAACAATCTTTTGAGTGCTCTCCACAAATCTGCATTTGGTTTTGACTGAAATCTACTTAAGCAATATACTGACGCTGCTAAGTCTGGTCTAGTGCCTACGGTTGCATACATTAATGTCCCTATTAAAGATCTACACTGTCTTTCAAAAGTTAAATCAATTGGACCATCCTCATCAAATTTATAGTTTTCATCCATTGGTGTGTCACACCCCTTACACTCGTGCATATTGTAACGTTTAAGGACATTCTGTAAGTACTTTATTTGATCAATTGAAATTCCCTCATAAGTTTTTGTAATAGTGATTCCAAGGTATGTTAAATTATTATCTCCCATATCTTTCATTCTAAATTTAGTTTTAAGGTAATTTTTTACAGAATTAATTTCCTTCAAGTTCGAGCCAAGAATCAGCAAATCATCTACATATAAGAGTAAGTACAAGTCCCCTTTACTGTATAAGCAAAAATCATTTTGAGAACGTTTGAACCCATAAGATATAATAGTATTACTGAATTCTTCATACCAATACTTTGGTGACTTTTTCAGACCATATAATGATTTTTTAAGTTTAAGTACATATCCTTCTTTGATTTTCACTCCCTCTGGTGGTTTCAGATATACTTCTTCATCAATTCTTCCATATAAGAACGCTCCTTTGACATCCATCTGATGTATTAAATAATCTTTCTTTGTAGCTACTGATAAAAGAGTCCTCAGTGTTTGCAATCTTAAGACTGGTGAGTATACATCATCAAATTCTTCATTCTGCTGGAATCCTTTAACTACCAACCTTGCTTTACACATGTTCGTTTGTGATTTTCTTGTAAAAACCCATTTTGCATCTAATATTTTTTTATCTTTAGGTTTTGGTACTATTTTAAAAGTTTCACTTTCTTCTAACACTTTTAATTCTTCATTTACAGCCTTTTTCCAATCTTCTCTATCTTCTCTTCCTTCTATATCTTGAAAAAACTGTGGAACATCATCATTATCACTCAACAGTGCAAATAGAGCCTCATCATCATCTTCATCTAGATCCAATACATACTCCTCTTGCCATTTTGGTCTTTTAATATGTCTTTTTTCTCTTACTTTAATTTCTTCCTTATTTTTTCTTATTTCTTCTCTTTTATTTTTATTTTCTTTGTTTTTCCCTTTATTCCTTCTTCTTCTTCATTACTTCTTGTTTCCTTTATCACATCATTATCTTTCTCATCTTTTGAACCTTTTCCTTCTGTATTTATTTCCTCTTCCTGTGTATAAATTTCTTCTGACTCATCATTTTTATTTCCAGGTGTCCCATCGTCTTCTGCTGTGTCATAGTCGGGTAAGTAAATTGTGTTTCGTTTTTCTATAGGTTTTTCATCAAACATCACATTTCTTGCTGTTACCACTCTGCGTGTTTCTTCATCGAATAGTTCGTATCCTCCTATGTTGTAACCAATCATAATCATCCTTTTTCCTTTATTGTCCAATTTCGATCTTAGTTCTTTGGGTACATGATTATATGCGATGCATCCAAAAACTCTTAAATTTGAAACATCTGGTTTTCTTCCTTCCCATAGTTCGCTTGGTGTATGAGCTCTTCCTGAAACTGGACTTCTATTTGTCACATATGCTGCAAACAATACAGCTTCACCCCAGAATTCCTTTTTCATTTCAGAGTCAATAAGAATAGTTCTAGCCTTGTCCATCAACGTTCTATTCATCCGTTCTGCTGTTCCATTCATTTCAGGATTATATGGTACGGTATACTGCATTATTATTCCATTTTGTTCACAAAATTGTTTAAATTCATTAGAATTGTACTCACCTCCATTATCCATTCTTAATTTTAATATTTTCAAATTAAAGTGATTTGTTACTAAATTATAGTAGTGTTGAAATTTTTGAAGTACTTCAGATTTATATTTAATTAGGTATACCATTGTAAAGTGTGTGAAATCGTCAATGAATGTTAAAAAATAATTATTACCATCCCAGGTACATGGAGAAATTGGTCCGCAAACATCTGTATGAACTAACTCTAAAGGTCTTTTTGCTCTATATCCAGGTTTGTTGAAAGGCAGTCTAGTACTTTTTCCTAATAAACAAGGTTCACACAAGTTGTTGTGTTTTAATGAATCATTCTTTAATTTTAAACCCTCTACCATATTATTCTTTATTAACAAATCTAAATTTGTAAAACCTAAATGACCAAACCTTCTGTGCCATAATTCACATTCATCTTTGTCATATTTATTCAGGAAATTGCAGGAATTAATATTACTTTCCAAATTTAGAATATACAGGGTGCCATTATTATTTCCAATTAACAGTAAATAGTCATATTGATATACTCTAACTTTTCCTTCACCAAAAATTACTTTCAATCCTGCTATTTCCATTTTTGATACAGAAAGTAAATTCTTTCTCAATTCCGGAACATAATATACATTTTTCAATAAACAGGTATTATAACGTTTACCAACCCTACACCTCACCTCAATGCTGCCAACACCCACCGCTTCGAGGCTGACACCATTCTTCGCCGCTGCAATTTTTCTTGGTTTTTTCAACTGTATATAGTCCACAAAATGTTCCTTTTTATTAATTAAATGATCAGTGCACCCAGAGTCTACACAAAACTCAAGACTAACATTATTATTATTCATTTTAACATCACCACTTAAAAAAGCACTGGAATGATCACCCTCCAAGTAATTTACATGACCTGATCCTTGTCCTCGATGATCATGAGAACCTCTTCCTGGTGGCCTCTGTCCCTGATGATTGTAGCCTCGTCCTTGTCCATGATAATTATGGTTACGTCCATGTCCTTGTCCTTGATGATTGTAGCCTCTTCCTTGGCTTTGATACCCATGATTATATGCTCGGTTTCCTTGTCCATATCGACACTGGAATTTCTTGTGACCTGGCTTGCCACACACAAAACAGTTAAAAGCTCCTTGTACCTTGGTATTATTAGTAGTATAATTCCCTTGATAAGATTTCCTTTTTTCCTCTTCGGCTAGTAGTCTGTCCTTTAGTTTAATTTTAAGTCTCCCATTGTTTCTAACGCTGTTACTACTGACTCATAAGACTTTGGCATTGATAACAAAATGTAGTTAACTTTTTCCTCCTCTGATCAGGTTGTACCAGCTTCCTCAAGTTGTGTACAAATCTCTTGAATTTTAATTAAATGTTCCTTTAATGACTTTCTTTCATCATATTTACTTTCACTCAAAGTACGTCGTAGAAATAGCTTACTCATTGTACATTTCTGTTTAAAGTTCTTTTCTAGATTAACAAACATTGTATATGTCGTATCACAGGGTCGTAAGTACTCAAGATGGCTGTCGGCGACACATGCAATAATGATTGCTTGCGCCCTGGCCTCTTCAACTTTGTTTTTTACATCCACACCAAAAGTGCTACTCAATATTGCCTCCAGGCAGTTCTGTTCCTTTAATATACTTCTGATACGGAAAGACCAATTGTTGAAATTGTCTCCATCAAATGGTACTGCATAATGCTACTACAATGGTTGAGTTTGTTGAATTCTCTCGATAATCTCGATGACGCCATTTTGTACAAACACGGTGTTCAATACTTTGTTGCAATGTGTCCTAGAATTTCCTCCTTGGGCGCTGGGCCCATAACTATTGAGATTACTTGATAATTGCAGGACGATGACTCAAAATAACAACACTATTTAACACTTTCACTGTAGTTTTATTTATTTTAATTTTCACATTACAACTTCGCTTAATTCTTTTTACCGGCTAACGTTACAGTAAGTGACAGATGACATTTTTACTTTTTAAAGAGAAAGGTTTGAGTTGCGTTCAATACAATATACAGGTCTGCATATTGTGCACGGTGCTCCCAACCATAGGCAGTGGTAGGGCACTGTTTACTGGGCACGGGAGCTTCGGTAAGCATCTGTGGCGAATACACCGGGAAACCGCGGCCGAGTGCCAACACTGCGAGGACACGCGGGCCATGATCTCCAGCGGGAGTAAGTGGGACCCTAAAAGGGACTGCGTAGTTTTAGTTGAAAAGAGCACGGCATAGCATCCATGAGAGATTACTACATGTAAAAAAAGCCGACTCCGCATATATTATTCTGCAATATAGGTAAGATGCAGACACAATGAGGCTATATGCGTCTGTGAAGATCAGAGATAAAAGTAAAAAGGTGATGAAAAATTAGTTTCATTAACTATACTTAACTAGACATATTCAATGAACCCACTGTTTAATGCTCTTAGTAGGCACTCAGTAGATAAATATCGTAATAATGAACTAGCATTAACATGGTAATCACTACTCGTAAAGACTAGTACTAGCCTTACTTCAGAATGTAATGTAGTGAAGAAATTGGTACAGTAAGCTGATTAGACATAGGTTTAGGAAATTGGAATAAAATTTCTGGAAAGCTCACATCTTGTAAAACTTTCATAAATGGTTTACTAATGCTCTCATGAATTGTGAAACTCGCGTGAAAATCCATTTATTTGAACTTTTCAGATAGATAGATTTTTTTATATCATAAATCCAAGTAGCTTCCACTGTAATAATTTAAAAAACTATATTCCATGCGCGGAATATTATGTCAAAGCTTAGTGACCTGTGAACTTCATTCCCCGAAGCTCGCCAAATTGACGCAGCTCGCGTGGTGGTAAGCTATGGCGACATCCAGCGAGTGGGGACCGTTCTCACAGTCGATAAGACTTCTGACAGTGATCTTTAAGTAGGCGGCCATATTATGTGCTTCTAAAGAACCCGGGGTCGTGCGTGGGCAGGTTGTTACAAGTTTTTATGGTTTTGTAATTAAATAATGATGATATTATAAAATTTATATCGTTATTTAAATACATACACACCTAAGTAAAGCCAGATGACAGATGGCATCACCGGTAGCAAAGTAAATAAACAACACGACAATATTTTTTTCATACTTAATCTAATAATACAGGAAGTTGTTACATCGATATATTGATTACAATGGATTCAGCAATAAAGGAAATCGATGTTTACCTTAATGTTTAGGTAACTATTAATTTAACTGTTGATTACATTGTAACTTAACAGGAAATTGACTGTCATAGGAATCCAAAAAAATTCAGTTTTTTTTATAAAAAAAAATGAATCCCGTAATATATTACCAGGGAATGCAGAAACGGGATCAAAGTTCTAGCAGGGCAAACTCACGGGCTGCCCCTAGTTATGTTTAATAAACCCCCTTTGACAATAGTGCATTATTTTAGAAAAAAAATCATTTAAAAATCCCCAAGTTGGACATAAAAATATGCTACGACCAATGATATTAAAAAAACTATAGATACGTTACCAACACTGAAAAATGGCAACAAAAAAGTCAGGCAATTGCCTTAATTTTCATACATGCTACCATAGATAATTTCATAGAAATTCCTTTTTTGTATGTAAAAAGGATCTGCTGTTTTTGAAAGCCGTGATGTTCGTGCATAACGTGTCTATATATAATACGTCGTTGGCTACGACAAACATTTTTAAGCTATTGCATAGCTTCTATCGCGGGCCTTGCGTGGAGACCGAATCCAGAAATTGTGTCACGAAAACGAGTCACACTCTCGGCTACCTTCGGCCACGTTCGTGTATCTCGTCTCGCACTTCATAATTTTTTTGTTTACGTCAATTATGAACTCTGCAGTCGTTATAATATTATTATATTGTGTCAAATAATCCAAAAATTGATGCTTGTACCCAGAATCGATCTTGCGCCTTCTGCGTACCGATCCGCGTCTTAACCACTCAACCAAAGTTGAATTAAGAGTGCTGGTTGAATTTAGAGTTCATAATGTGAAATGACAATTTCGATGCTGTCAATTACATTAGTTGCTGTCAATTTACTTCGTCTAAATAAAAATTCGACTATAGGTGTATAGGTATTCATCATCTATGTACAACAGTGAACTGTACTCGTATAATTTGTGTAAAAAGTGTTTTAAATATGAATAAACAAAGTGCAGTTATTAATGAAGAAAGTCACGAAAAATAGTGAAAGAAAATGAGTGAGTACCATGGAGCAAATATAAGAGGTGAGTACTCTATATACATACATTTTATTATTATTATCACCAATGCAGTATTATTTTTTGTTTTGTTAATTTATATATAATACTGCTATAAAGATAACCAAACCCGGGAGTACGTTCCCATGGGAAGCGGGAAGAAAATTTCACGCTGACGTAGCCGCGAGCGCCATCTATCTCATACCTATGTACTTTAAACGTGTCATAAAAGTCACAACAATACCATACATGCATATTTCAAAGAATGTCTATTATTACCATAAAATTTGTAAAAATAGTTTTTAAGAAGAAACCTACTGTTTTATCTTTTAACTAGCTGACCCTCGCAACTTTGTTTACGTCACACAAGGTCTATGAAATTAGAGGTATTTATTAATCATACTCATCAAGTAGAGTGTGAATCTGCCCTGTTTGCTTAATCAAAATAGAGCTTAATGGTTATAGCTATTCCTCAGTATAGAATTTTCCTCAGTATAAACAATTTACATACAAACACCGGCGTGTTAGAATTTTATTACATGTATCAATGTAGTAGACGCAACGTGTATAAAATGACATCAATCAAATGTCATCAATATTCTGAAAAAGAAATTAAAAATAGAGTTCACAAACTCTTTTGAAAATACGTACTGTACCTACCTTAGAGGATCGTTATGAAGATAACAGGATAGTTAACAACCATCCATAGAAAATAGATGGTATAATGCTGAATACCGCAAAGAACAATCGGCGCGGCATAGAATGGGGCCTATACTGATATCCTGGAGGATTTAAATGATGCCGATGTCCTGTGCCTGCTGAGGCACACACACGCCGTCATGCATGTCTGCAGGACAACGAGCAGGATGAGGCAGCGAATGGCTGGACTGAAATTAAAATCGACAGACGCAAGAGATGTGGTGGAGGCACTAATTCACGTACCTCGGGAGTGTCGTGTCAGAAACTGATGGGATAGAAGAGTACCTTACATCATTTCGAGTCTCGCCAAGGCCAGAACAACCTTTACACAGCCGCGCCCCGTGGGCAGTTGCGAAAATGGACACGAAGAGTGAAACTCAAAACAAAGTAAACGTTAAAACTGTACTGCTAACTGCTATACGGATGCGAGACATGGAAGGTCACTAAAGACATTTCGCACCAGCTACCAGCTATAAGTCTTCGTCAAACGCTGCCTCCAATGAATCCTCGGTACATACGGGCCCGAGAACATCACGAACGTAAGACTATTGGAACGCTGCAGTGAGACCAACAGATCAAACGTCGGAAGTGTAGCTGCTGCGCTAGATTGGACACACGCTGCAAAGGGACCACGATCACATCATACCAAGGCAAGTCTTACTGAAACTACTGGTAGGGTTTCAAAAACTGTTCGATAGTAAGAAGGTACATTAATTGATAGTGGCTATAGGCTACATAACATAATGCTAAGATTCCTGCCTTTTGGCCTTTTGGACTTTAGTTCAAAAGTCCAAAAGTCAAAAGTCCAAAAGTCCAAAAGTCCAAAAGTCCAAAAGTCCAAAAGTCCAAAAGTCCAAAAGTCCAAAAGTCCAAAAGTCCAAAAGTCCAAAAGTCCAAAAGTCCAAAAGTCAAAAAGTTCAAAAGTCCAAAAGTCCAAAAGTCCAAAAGTCCAAAAGTCCAAAAGTCCAAAAGTCCAAAAGTCCAAAAGTCCAAAAGTTCAAAAGTCCAAAAGTCCAAAAGTCTAAAAGTCAAAAAGTCCAAAAGTCCAAAAGTCCAAAAGTCCAAAAGTCCAAAAGTCCAAAAGTCCAAAAGTCCAAAAGTCCAAAAGTCCAATAGTACAAAAGTCCAAAAGTCCAAAAGGCCAAAAGTCCAAAAGTCCAAAAGTCCAAAAGTCCAAAAGGCCAATAGGCCAAAAGTCCAAAAGCCCAAATGTCCACAGTCAAGTAGGTACTTGGTACTTTACTTTGTTGAACATAGGCCTTAAAATCTTACTTCTTACTAATATTATAAATGCGAATGTTTGTGAGTGTGGATGTTTGTTACTCTTTCACGCTCAAACCGCTGAACGGATCGGGCTGAAATTTGGTTACAGAGATACATTATAGTCTGGAATAACACATAGGCTACCTTTTATCCCGGGAATAACTTCCCGCGGTAACAAATTTTACGCGGGCGAAGCTGCGGGCATCAGCTAGTATTCTTATATAGAAATAATTATACTAGCATAGTCGGTAAAAAATGCTATGTAATAGCTTTACCGCGGCAGTCCCCGAGTGCCACACGTCTTTTTTTTTTTTGGAGTATTTATTTGAAGTAGCGATTTCGTCATTCTCAGTTGTAACTTTAACTAAATAAAAAATGAGCCCCGTTTTTGTAAAATATTTCATTGCTGCTCCGCTCCTATTCATTGTAGCGTGAAGTAAAATAAGCCTTCCTCGATAAATGGACTGAACTCACAAACAAACAAACCTCAGCTTTATAATATTAGTAGATACAGAATAGTATACCTACCTAGATTGTTTCCTATTTTCCCATCATACAATAGCTGATGTTCGCGGCTTCTACTGCGTGGAATTCAGTTCCCGTCCCTGCTTCCCGTGGGGACGTATTCCCGAAATAAAAAGTTTAGTTATTCCAGACTAAAATTTTAGCTTGATACATTCAGCTGTTAGAGAGTGTTTAAGTGTAACAAAAACGTTCACAAACTTTGAAGCTGCGGGCATCAGCTAGTTTATCATAATTTGTAGGACTTGTATAGTTATAATAGTGCACGGCATTTAACCTTTTTTTTAACGTTTGGGAAAATCCTTTAAGAGTGCTATGCCGGACTCCTACCGACTAAAACACCTCACGTAACGCCCAACACAACAACAAAAATGGAGCCCCGGGTAAGCCCTCGGAAGGATGTCCCAGGAGTGCGGCGTCTAACCTGGCAAGGTTTTAGAGTGAGCGGAGCACTTTTTGGAGTGAGTGGAGCACTTTTTTGTGCCTCAAAGTGTACGATGCGCAAACTTACCCCTGCTACTCCAAAACCTTGCCAAGTGAGATGCCGTGCACTGTAGGTACTAGTATATGATACATATCATACATACATGCATACATACATATAGTCGCGCCTTTATCGCCGAAAGGGTAGGCAGAGGCATAGTATACGCCCACATTTCACCTTATATAGTTTTATGGCCCACGTAATAGGTGGTCAGCCTATTGCCGTGTTGAAATGGACAGGCGCAGATTACCGCGACCCTCAGTTGAAATTTTTCGAGCCGCCCATAAGGCCTTCAACTTGGCTTAACGATTGTCATTTTACTGACAACCTCTTCTTCTTTTTGCGTAAGCGTTCCCTTAGTCGCCTCTTACGACACCCTCGCGATTTATTGGGGTGACGACATTTTGTGCTGTGCAACGGGTAAGCCGTTGCAACACCGGGATCCCGCGTCGCCACACGCCATGATACATATTATCAAGTTTACTTAACGTAAAGGTATTACTAGAGCATGTTACAGTATCTAGGTGCCCTACTGACCCATATGTACAGATTGTGCAGCCTTGGGGCGTCTCCCACTCCGGTAAATGTCAGCCTGAAGATTGAAATAGGTGTACAAATTGTATATTTGTAAAGTTGTTTGTACTTTTTGACAGCTAAGGTTGGGTATGTGAGTCCGGTATTCTTATGTTGATTTTATTTATTTGGATTTTATATCTACATGGTAAAAACAGTACCATATTACCACAAATTAGAGATTCCATCTGTACTATTTCTAATCTGTGCTATGTGAGACTGAGACTCCGTTGTCCGTCTTTCTGTCTGTCTGTCTCCACGCTACATCTCGTGAAACGTGATAGCGGTATATCTAATACTTATTGCCGCTATAACAAAAAAATACTAAAACCAGAAAAAGAAATAAGGGATTCTCCCACTAGATATTTTTGGCGTGCATTTTTACGAAATCCTTCGTGCGAGAATCCGGTCCGCACCTATAAACATATTATAGCTTGTTTTTATTTTAATGTCTTAATTTTTTTTAAAAAGAGCAATTTTGCCGAAAGTCGATACAAGTGTAGTGTCGCAACAACGTACCTACTTAGCTTACCGATGCTTTTAAGTAATAGCACAGTATTAAGAGAAAACCTCTGTAGGCTGTGCTAATAGCACAGTATAAACAGAAAACCTACAGGCTGTGCTAATATTATGCAATATGGAGTTAACATTTATCGAAGTGTATCGAAACTTGTCATAGACGAAACTGAAAGCCACAGCTAATTTCTTTCAAGCTATCAATACTAAGAATGCACAAAAAAAATATTAATTGCGAATAAGCTTTCAAGTACAAACTAATTATTGTTACAAGTCATTATCAAGGTCGTTCAATGTCAAGAGCAAAGTTAACAGAAACGCAACTAAGTACAATCAATAAATGACCAGCAGTTTATAGTAATTAAGAATGGTCATGCCTTTGTTGATGAAATAGATTGGTCTTTGATGGCCTTGTTCAATTTGCTTAGCTGGTAGTGACTGGGAAACGATTAACTGATTTGTAATTATATATTTATGAATAGACTTGCTTAGGGTGTAGGCGATAAATACTATGCAAAATATGTTTTTTTTGTATTGCATACGGTATATACCTACTATGCAAAAAATGTTTTTTTCTGTATGCTATGCAGCTGAGTGCAAATCGAACTCAAGCACGAACGATATCGTAATTTTTTACAGAATTTTGGTGCAAAAACCTGTAAAAAATTAAGTTTGTTGTGTTTAAAAAATGGCATTTTATTTTCTTTATGTGTTTTTGGTTTATTGTTATAAACTCACGTGAGATTGGGTGAAGGAGGTAGAGCCAAACTTACGTCTCTCCAGTAAAGAGGTAAAATATTACCGAAAATTCCTCACATAATTAATGGACGCCCCCTTACGAAAATTCTCTGAGCTACTTTCCTTGTTGACTAAGGAAGCCTAAAACTGCAATACTTCACATTTTTGTTTCAATTCTTTTTTCTTACCAGGTACAACTTCAAAAGTGACAGCAGATGACCTGCATTATGGTGACAAGGCCTGCATGCTGAACGTAACAACGCACATTGCGTCTACCGACCTGCCAATTGTGTGTGAAAAGGTCAACTCTAGCGATGTGTAAGTAGCTTTTATCAAAAACTTATACGATACTTATACTATTGGGTGTAACAAAATTGACTCTCCAAATTTCGTCACGTGACGTGGCGTCAGTCAAGAAACATTACAAAAATGAAGAAAAAAAATCACATGAATACTTTAACCGTAAATCCGTTTATTAAGGTCCTATAAATTTTCATTATCACCCTTTCTATCGCTACTGAGCGGCAGTAGAAAGCAACAACGACAGCCAGACGGGTGCTCCGTGTTTGTTTTGCCACGGTGACCATGTTACCTCGAATTGCCGTGGTAAAAAATGAATTCTTAATGTGCGACAAAAACAATTTAAAAATAAGTAAAAAAATTAACCCTCGTTTTTATTAAATATTAGTATTTGATTTCCGATGCCAAGTCATCTCATGAAATTTGGAGAGTCAATTTTGTTACACCCAGTAAGCGAAAGCGTTTTGAAAATTCCACTCCTAAAGGGGGGTACCCTTTAGGAGTGGAATTTTCAAAACGCTTTCTCTGTGGAAAAGCTAGCTTAGCTACCCGTATAATTTAGACAAATTATAAGGCCGGGACTCCACCAAAGCGGAGAGGAGATGCTTTTTAAACAACCAATAGAAATGCGTTATTGATACATCACCTCTCCGCTTAGATTCAGTGGAGATCACTATGCGGAGATGTGGAATATTTGTATGGCGCGATGGAAGCGGAGATGTGAGCTGCGCGCGGACGACGCGCAACGCAAACGAGAGATTTGAACGGCGTGCTGTGAGCTGTGAGCGATGTCATCCTCCCAATTAATCAAATCCATTCTGCTTCTTCAGACAGTCGTTCTTCTTCTTCTTCTTCAAGTAAAAGAAGATACTTTTTAGTAATAATAGCGACATCGTCTACCTTTTGTGTCAGAATGCGTACTGAGCACTCAACACAACGCACATCTCTTCTCGCATAGCACACAGCACACCGCACACCTCTCCGCTTTGGTGGAGCCCCCGAGCTGAAAACATCTCTTCTCGCACAGCACGCAGCACAAATCTTCGCTTTGGTGGAGTCTCGGCCTAAGGGTATCTTAGCTAGTTTTTCTAGTTTCTAATGATGACCTGGTAATTTTATTAATAACACCGGTACGTAGCTCCCGTTCCCGTGGGAATACGGGAATAAAACATAGCCAATATCACCCGGGGATAGCGTAGCTTTCCTACAGTAAAGAATTTTTCATATCAGTTCAATAGTTTCGAAGCCTATTCGATGCAAACAAACAAACAAATACACTAAACAAAAAGATAGTAATTTACCCTGTTACTTTATACTTTACTACGTAACAAAGGTTTTTAATAATGATAACAATATATGTATAATAATAAGTCTTTATTCTTGTGTGTACATAGTGTAACTCTTGCATACGTATTTATATTAATAAAAACCTTAACTACTGTATAGGTAGCTATACAGTAGCTAAGGTTTTTATTTTAATGTCAATGGCATGTAATACTTAATGGCGTCACTCTGAGCAATAAAGTTGGCTAATTAAATAACATTTTTAATATTACGCGTTGCTAATGAATAATAAATACAGTTAATTATTTTATGACCCTTTATTGTTTTTTTAAAAACTCAGCAGAATTTTCTTGAACCGCACTAATGATCTCTTCCATGACGGCAGCGTGACTTGAGAGATTCACAACCGCCCCCCCCCCCCCTTAGAAGCGGGATCACACCCGAACCCCCCCCCCCCCCAAGACACGGGATAGCGCACGAACCCCCCCTAGGCGAGGCCGCAAGAGCGGCCGTGGGTCTGTTGGTAGTCCTGGGACATCCTTCGGAGGGCTTAACCGGGGCTTCCAACCATAGACTGTTGGGCTTAACGTGAGGTTTTTTAGTCGGTAGGAGTCGCGCATAGTATCCATGATGGACTTTCGCTCACGTTAAAAAAAATGAATTTCAGGTTCATAGAATTCTTAAAATAAAATTCCGAGACTGCGTATTTTTTTGAACAAAGTTTCTTAACGCGGTGAAATCGCACTATCCATAGTGCGACTTAGAAGAAATAGTTACGTAACGAAATGTTATGTGTGGTCTACATACATACATTAATCCCCGAGGGGGTAGGCAGAGCCATAGTATAAGCCCACATTTCACCTTATAGCTCTTTGTCCGACGCAGGATATTACCCGAATCCCCAAGGTGAGGCCGCAGTGGTAGCCAAGATCTGTTGGGAATCCTGGGGTCATCCTTCCGAGGGCTTACCCGGGACTCTCAACCGTAGGCTGTTAGGTAGGATACGTGTGGTTTTTAGTCGGTAGGAGTCCGGCATAGCATCCATGTAGGATTCTCCTCACGTTAAAAAAATAGCTCCCGGTGTAGATAGTGAGCCTATTGCTGTGTATTGTGATAGTCAGCAACGCAGTAAAAGTGCGCGGTGTTTAATGGTGATAGCAGTATTTGTAACATTAAATTATAACAAAAAACCGGCCAAGTGCGAGTTGGACTCGCCCATGAAGGGTTTCGTAGCAGTAAGTAACATAATATAAAAGTTCTTATAGTTCGTTGTAACTTTGATTGATGTTTTAACACGTTTGCAGTGGTAGTGATTTTTCTAACCGAAAATTGCGGTTTATGACGTATTAAAAAAAACTACCAGCTCTATCTCGTTCGAACTAATTTTCGTTGGTAGTTTTTATGGCAATGTACATCATATAATTTTTTTAGATTTATCATTCTCTTAGTTTAGAAGTTAGAGGGGGGGGACACACATTTTTCCACTTTGGAAGTGTCTCTTGCGCAAACTATTCTTTTTAGAAAAAAATAATGTTAGGAACCTCAATAGCATTTTTGAAGACCTATCTATAAATACCCCACACGTATGGGTATGATGAAAAAAAAAATTTCGAGTTTCAATTATGAGTATGGGGACCCCCGAAATTTACTACTTTTTTTCTAGTTTTATATAAGAATCTTAATGCGGTTCACAGAATACATCTAGTTACCAAGTTTCAATGGCATAGGCCTTATAGTTTCGGAGAAAAATGGCTGTGACACACTGACGGACAGACAGACAGACAGACAGACATGACGAATCTATAAGGGTTCCGTTTTTGCCATTTGGCTACGAAACCCTAAAAAGCATTGAAAATATTGTTGAGAGTAGCGAAAAATTCTAATTCTATGGTATAGATAGACACCATTCAAAACTGTCAAGTAAGTAAGTTAGTTAGTATAGTCCATTGAAATGTTACTATTTAAGGACCGAATATTGCATTTCTTAGAGGACGCAATTTTATTTTTGGGACATATGTGGGGGGTCAATGGAAGCTTAACCTCAAGTTTGTGGGGTCGCCACCCTCGTCTCCCGGCCGCAATCTTAAAAAGGGGTGAAAACACTTTTTTCCCAATATCTCGGAAACTATGAGGCTTACAAAAAATTTGTGACATCTTAATTTATAGCAAATTGTTTTGCCTACAAATATGTAAAACAAATTTTTGCCCTAAATTAAAAATTAAAGAAGTTATAACAAAAAATTGAAAATAAAATTATGAAAATTTTCTTTTTGCTCTGTGGCGTTTTTTTTTAATTTCTCTTAAAAGATCATCTACAAGATTAGTGTAGAGGTATTTTTTTTTGTAAAATGTATAAAAAAAGTTATAGAGCAAAAAAGAAAATTTTTATAAAAAATTTCTAAAAATTTTGTAAAATTTTTTGTTAAGTTATATACACATTTGTAGGCAAAACAAAATGCTACAAATTATGCCTCTACAATTTTTTTGTAAGACTTATAGTTTCCGAAATATTGCAAAAAAAGTGTTTTTTCCCCCCCTCTTTTCAAGATGGCGGCCGGGGGACAAGGGTGGCGACCCCACAAACTTGAGGTTAAGCTTCTATTGACCCCCTACACATGTCCCGAAATAAAATTGCATCCTCTAATAAATGCAAAGCTCATGTAACATTTCAATACTAAGCTTTCTTATCAATGTCAATTACATTGCGTGACAAGGTAACAAGCTATCTAAATTCCTTCGATCGACAATATTGATCGAAGCTAAATTCGTGTGTAAATGTTGTGCATTGTAACTTGTCAATCTTGGCCACACCGAGCGATACTTGCAATTTCACGGTCGTGTATTTAGATATCTTAAATCTATAGTAGGTAATATAAACCGGCCAAGTGCAAGTTGGACTAGCGCGCGGAAGGTTTCGTACCAAAAAACGGCAAAAGTCACGTTTGTTTAATGTGAGTCCCCTTTTTTCCAATTTTTTATAGGTAGATAAGTATGTGGAAATCCGTCGTAGATGCTATGCAATATTTTTTGATTTTTTGTTTGTTTTATTTTTGTTTTTATTTATATATTGTTCCAAGTGAGAGAAGCGGGAGCATCATCACCGCTTCATGAAATAAAAGCGGGAGTTCCACAGGGATCAGTGTTGGGACCTGTTCTGTACATTCTCTACACTGCAGACCTTCCACAAATCGACAATGTCACAACGGCTACATTTGCGGATGATACAGCCATTCTTGCTAGTGACCAAGACCCGCTGAAAGCCACCGCAACGTTACAGAAAGGCCTAGATCGGGTTACCAAGTGGCTGCATAAATGGAAAATTAAAGCAAGTAGCAGCAAATCAGTCCAAGTGACATTCACTCTGAGAAATGGGAACTGTCCACCGGTAAACCTAGAGAATGCAACTTTACCACATAAGGACACCGTCAGATATCTTGGCTTACATCTCGATCGGCGATTAACATGGAAGAACCACATAATAGCAAAAAGAGAGGAACTTAAACTGCGATACATGGGCCTCCATTGGCTAGTTGGACGCAACAGCTAATTGTCCACAGACAACAAACTGCTAATATACAAGACCATACTGAAGCCAGTTTGAATGTATGGGATACAGCTGTGGGGTAGCTGCAGCAATTCAAATATCTCTGTGCTGCAACGGATGCAAAACATTATACTGAGAACAATATCACAAGCCCCGTTGCTTGTCACTAATAACGAGATTCATAACAACCTCCAGGTGAACACCGTGAAGGAGGAAATTCAAATGACTGCCCTGAAGTACCGGAAACGTCTAGAGAACCACCCCAATGCGCTTGCTGCTGGGCTAACTTGTCAGAGCTACACTAAAAGGCTGAAACGAAAGGACATAATTCAGCTCTCTAGCAATCTCGGCTTTTTGATCAGGGTTCGAAAAAATACGATTTAATTGCTGTCCCGTACCCCGTAGCACAACCGGTAGGTAGTGCCTGTAGTGACGTGCGTGCATTCGCACTCTACGCCACAAAAAAAATTATTAGAAAATAAAACCGACTTCAAACAAAACCTGAAAAGTAAAATGTACTTAACACAAAGTAATAAGTCGGTTTTATTTTTTATTAATTTTTTTTTCATTATTTTAAGTGACGGGTGGACTGAAAAATATATCTAAAGTAAAGTCCTCATCAATACAAATCAATCAAACCCAAACACAATGTAACTGCTGTAAATCGTTAAGGAATTCCCTCGACTGTCTTTCGGTTCCATGTTTAGATCGACTTCAGACCTTCATTAAATTGTAGTACATTAAACCAATTAATTACAAAGTTAACAAACGCACTAGTTGTCCCTACAATTTCCGGTGGTTGCCCTCGATTTCTCCTGGATCCCATCATCAGATCCTGTCCTGGTGAAAATGGGACCACCTCAGGAGTAAACCTTATTATACAAGTGAAAAAAAAATGAAATCTGTCTATGATTGACGGAAATATCGGTTAACATGCATTAAAAAGAACATACAGACAAATTGAGAACCACCTCTTTTTTTTTTAAAGTCGGTTACAAACAATAATGGCGGTGCATGACAATTTAAAAGACAGGCTGATAAAATTATGTAGGCAAAATAAGTTAAACAATGACCCGGGAAGTAATAAATCATTTTGTTATCTTTGTTAGCAGAGATTTTAAAAATAAAATGTTTATTGCACGCAGAATTAAGACATTATAATAATCCACACTTGCATTCTAATATTTTAAAGTAGGAGCTCGTTCCTCAAAGGTTTCCCTTATTTAAGTACCTATTTCCTACATCCCTACTAAAATATTATAAATGCGAAAGTAACTCTGTCTGTTTGTCTGTTACGCTTTCACACCTAAACGGCTGGAGCGATTGAGATGAAATTTGGTATAGGGATAGTTCGAGGCCCTGGTACGCAAAAGGAGGGTTATGATTTTATGCGATAACGACTTCTACGCGGTCGAAGCCGCGGGGAACAGCTAGTCTGAGATAAAAATATGCAATAAAAAAACACATTACATTTCCCTAAGGGAAACACCAACAAATAAATCAGTGTATGGCAGTCAGCAGTGTACTGCTGGATGGAGACCTCGTCCAGATTTTCCCAGCTCACGGTCCAATGCTTACTGCATCCTCCATCCGAGCCTCTTGCCTTTCGTTTTTACCCTCAACCCCGTGGCATCGTCTACTCATTAGGTACATATCTGTTCACGCCAGCCAGCGGGTTCATACAAGTTCGAAAAAAAAACCGACCAAGTGTAAGTCGTCGGCAAAACGGAAAAAAATCACGTTTGTAGTATGGGCAACAGAAATACATCATCCGTGAAAATTTCAGCTCTTGAGCTACATACATCTTTAGAAACAGCCTCGTGACGTACACACAGACGAACGGCGAAGTCTAATTAATAGGGTGCCGTTTTTACTCTTTTACTCTTAGGGTACGGAACCTCGTTCACACATTAAACTTCCTGAATTTTGACATGTGATCTGTCGACGCAGGATTCGAAGTGTCATTAATTTTGCCCAAACAGTTATTGAGCTACTAGCTGTCCCGCGCAACTTCGTTTACGCCACATATAAAGTGTATGAAATGTCAGGGTATTTTCAACAGACTCATAGGAGCGTATGAAACTGCCCTGTTTGCTAAAGTATAAAAAGAGGTGTATTTCTTCATCAGACTGATCAAGTAGCGCATGAAACTGCCCTGTTGGCTTAATCATAAAAGAGCTTAAAGATTAAGTCTATTAGCCTCAAACTCAAAGGAACCGTTGAATTCTAGGTTTTGCTATAGTTGAGATGTCTCTAATTCCTGAACTACAAACCCCACAACATTGAAACTTGTGCGAAACAATCCTCAAAACATTCCTTTTATGACACTGGAAACATTTTTGAAATTGGACTACGCATTGAGAAGTTACAACTAAAAAACCATTTTGTCTTTCATCCCCTCTTCCAAAGGAACCGCACAAAATATCGGGATCAAAAGTATCCTAGAACCTTCCTCGGACCATAAGCTCAGATTGTACAAAGTTTCATTCAAATCGATTCAGTAGTTTCGGCGTGATACTTATTCGGGATACAGACAGACAGACAGACAGACAGACAGAAAGACAGACAGACATGAAAAATTTAAATTACATATTCGGCTTCAGTATCGATTAGAGAATGCCCTGCAATTAAAATTTTCAAAATATCTTCCATGTACAGACTGTCGACCCTCAACAGTTTTATTATATGATGACATGTATAGATTAACGTGAAGTAAGTCATTTCTATAATAGACTGATCAAAACACAACCCATTTCCACATGACCTAGGAAATTGAGATTAGACATACCAATACAAAGGAAGAATACTAAAACTTGATTATAGAGTACCTATCTATAAACTAAAACTAAATATGTGAATACACGGTTATTATTAAATCGTTTCGTTACATTTTGTTTTATAATATCGTAGGGTTAAGAATAAACTATCCAGTGTTAGGCTCGATGCAGGCTGAATTCACCTTGATTAGTCTTGACGATACTAAAATAAGACAAAACAGTAAACTTGTAAGAAACATTGCAGTAACTTGTACGTGGAAACGTGGGAAAATAGAGCAAGCAAATAACAATTATGTAGGTAGATACTAATTACTGATAACACTCATAATTTCTGTAGGTACGTACAAAAAATAAAGAATGGGATCATGAAAACAGAAAAAAGTAAATTTAAGTATTTTGAGTGCTTCAATGGTGTAGTGTTAGGTGTGTTTAATTGATATCAAAGATTTGTGGGATCTTTAGGTAATGTTTGCTTCGAATTTTGGATGTTTTCTTTGTTTGACAATGTCTTTAGAAATATAGAAGTAAATGATTAGGTAGTATAGAACTCATAACATAAGCCTATATCAGCTTTATTTGGGCTATCCTTGGACATCCATTCGAGGGCTTACCCGTGGCTCCTGGTCGTAGTAGGGAACCGAATTGTTGTAGTCTGTGGGTCCATCATAGCCCTTAATGAGCCAGATGCCGCTACGGATTTACATCACACGGACGGAATAATAAAAGAAAGCATTGATTTACAGTTACGCTTTTCTACAATAGAAATGTCTCGTTATTGATGGTTACAGTTTTTATTAAGGAATTCACGGAAACAGCTAAGTCTCATAAAACAACAGTAATGTATAGGTACTAAGTAGGTTTTATATTAAAGTCAATTGAGCTCAATAAATACAGATTATTATCAACTGTGACAAGCGATTCTTGTTTAATTGCCTTTATGTACCTCTATATCGGACATTATGGTAGGCCTAAACATCCATACTAATATTATAAAGCTGAAGAGTTTGTTTGTTTGTTTGAACGCTAGGATCTCAGGAACTACTGGTTGGATTTCAAAAATTCTTTTACAGTTTGAAAGACCATTTATCGAGGATGGCTATAGGCTATATAACATTACGCTACGACGAATAGGAGCGGAGCAGCAATCAAGAATGTTTTGAAAACGGGAAATATTTTTTACTGTCTGAGAGCTTCCGAGGCGTACGCTGCGTAAATAGTTAAAGTTACGTAAAAATTGTGTATTACAAAATTGTTCCTCTTAAAAAGTTCTAAAAAAAAGTCCGGGACAACATATGTCTATCTTTTAAGGTTCGCTTACAATAACCTAATTTGTCTATCTTATTCGTTCACAATATTATAAAACTGAATAGTTTGTTTGTGCTAGGATCTTAGAAACTACTGGTTGCATTTCAAATATTATTTTATAGTTTATTATTATATTTATTGAGGATGGTTAATGACGATATAATATCACGCGAAGACGAATAGGAGCGGAGCAGCCATGAATAACGTTTCGAGAACGTGGAAAATTTCTTTCTTTTGAGAGCTTCCATTGCGTACGCTGCGTTAATGGTTTAAGTTACGTTAAAATGTGTATTACAAAATTGTTCCTCTTAAATAGTTATAAAAAATGGTCTCAACTGCATATGCCTGTCTTTTAGGTTCACTTTCAATAACCCTCTTATTAAGTTTTAAAGTATGAGCGACACGACGGCGACGCGGGAGTAAACGTGGTCTGCACTGGTAGCCAGTCAACTGAACGATAAAAACCAGTCAAGTGCGAGTCGGATTCGCACACGATGAGTTCCATACCAAAAAACGGATGGGGGGAAGTAAATGCGACGGGAAACATTAGGTATATCGCTTTACATATTAATACCGAGGGGTAAACTATATACTCACTCTCATGTGACGCAACGAAGTTGTGCGGGTCAGCTCTAATGAATATAAGCGACGCGAAGGGAGTAAGTGCGACGGGAAGCATTATAATACTCAAAATATTAATACATTATTAATACTCTTTCTTACTCTCATGTAACGCAGACGAAGTTGCGCGGGTCAGCTAGTGACATATAAAATTAGTAATTAAATAGATTAGGTCGATGGCGCAGTGGTAGTGCATGCGACTGTTCGTAAACTCAGGTTCGATTCCGTGTCGACAGAAATAATAGACAGTTGTGTAATCCGCAAAATGTTTGTTTCGATGTCTTAGTTAGGGTCTCTGTGTATCCCGTTGTTACGCTTTCACGCCTAAACCGCTGAATCGATTTAGATGAAATTTTATATAGAGATAGTTTGAGTCATTGGGAACGACATAGGCTACTTTTTAATCGACTAAGCAAAAAGAGCGTAATGATTTTATGCGATAACGACTTCTACGCGGACGAAACAGTGGGGATCAGCTAGTTATAATACAATTTGTTTATTAGTTGTCTAGAGATCCTACAACACGAATAATATTAGGTTTAGAACTAGATCTAATTTTATTTGGGTTGTAGGATATCGGTGTTGCTCAAGTCGTAGTTCGAATACGGCGACTGGGCCTCGAGGTGGCATTCCACAAATCAGAGGCTCTGTGCTTTCACGGACCTTGGAAGGGGCCACCCACGGGATCGGGGGCGTTAGCATCGACATTGAACTCTCGATTAAGTTCCTATCTGGGGCTCGTACTTGATAGTCGTGAGTCATGACTTCGGACATCACTTCCGAAGTTTGGTCCCAATACCAAGGGGTGAAACAACTGCAATCTCGCGGCTGTTGTTCAACACAAGGGGACCCAACACTCCCTGCCGGACTCTGTACGCCGGAGCTTGGTCCTATATGGGGCCTTCATATGAGCGAACTTCGGCGGCTAGATTACATAGCCCACAGAAGGCGATGGCCATCAGGGTGATAAAAGGGTCACGGACGAGCTCCTTTGTTGCGGCATGTCCCCTTACCGGTATCCCTCCATCGGACCTGAACCCCTAAAACCGTGAGATAGTACCCGAACCCATAGATGAGGCCACGGTGGTAGCGAAAGTCTGTTGGGAATCCTGAGACATCCTTTCGAGGTCTTACCCGGGGCTCGCGGCCATGTGCAGCAATAAGGCATTGTGTGTTTGACCCGTATAGCTTCCATAAAGGATTTCCCCGGGTAAAAAATATAGTTAAAGTGACGTCATTTTAATAGGTAGCTTTTGACGTCTGCCAGTTTTATCTTCATAATGAGAATGATAAATGAGAAAGTGAATGAATCGATACGGACTTGAAAGATAATTATGTAAATTTTAAAAATTATCAGGCGAATCCCTGTTCCATTATTATTTTTTCTTTCGTCAAAATTAGACAAGTAGGTACCTACATAATTTGATTGTCAAATGATTGTATAATTGAATTGTTAAATTTTGCCTATTAAATGACTCCACTTTAGTGTTCTTTTACTCAGAAATATATTTTGAAACTTTTTGTGATAACTACTTTTATTTCGATCTTTTTGGTTTTCTGGTAGAATGGAAAACGACACTTAGCGGACAATTTGTTAACATAATTTTAATTATACAGCAAAATAAAATTGTAAACAGACGTAAAAATCTTAAAATAAACTTAATATAATTAATTTTTATACTCTACCAGTTTTTTTACTAAAAGTAGGTACTTATAAACAAGATACTTACGCGTACCTAATTAGTACTAATTAATGATGTATCTACTTAAATAATTATATTTAGGAAGTTTTAGGAGTCCAGAATAGTATTCCAACAATAGATATATTTCAGAGTAGTTTTACTATTATACTCAGAGTAGTTTTGTTAGTAGTTTAGTTTTGTTAGTAGTTTAGTTTTGCTTTTTTAGTTCTGTTCTTTTTTGATATAGTTGACTGAATCATATTAATACTCCTTTTCTGAACTTAATTAAAATCACAGCGACATGAGCAGAATTTTACGCAACGATGGATCTGACTTTAGTACAATAGGTAGACGTCTCAACTTTCCGATAGTCAAGTAGATAGGAATTGTGAGATATTTTTAATACACAACGCTGTTAACGTTGATTAATAGCACAAGCTACTTAGTTTGTGCTACTTAATAATAAAAATATTATATTCACTTATTATAACTTACAGAGGTACTTAGGCTACGAAGTCATATTTCTATGTGGCATAGGTACATATTTATAGAAAATATTCAAACTCAGACACAAACATTTGCTGTTTCAGATCAAATAGCCACGGTATTCTCATACACTACCACAAAATCTACCACTTAGCATTAGGTACACCACCTCTGTACACCACCTCGACTCCTAAAATAAAAATCCTTGTGTCATAGCAACATAGTAGAACCACAGTATGTAGAACTCTGATAGCAACGTCAAGATCGCCTCAATCTCACATTGCTGCTTGGTTGGTTCGTTTACAATTCTGACATTTCTTAATTAGAGAACCTTTAAATTGGGTAGGTTTTACTATTTTAACGTATAAAAATCCCCGCGTATGAAAACGAACTCAACCCTCTTTTTTTTAAACGTGAGTAAAAATCCTTCATGGATGCTCTGCCGGACTCCTACCGACTAAAAAATCTCACGTAACGCCCAACAGCCTACGGTTGGGAGCCCCGGGTAAGCCCTCGTAAGGATGTCCCAGGACTCCCAACAAACCTACGGCTACCACTGCGGCCTTGTCTAGGGGGTGGTTCGGGTGCTATCCTGCGTCATTGGGGGTTTTCGGGTGTGATCCCGTCCCGTCAGGCTGCCTCCATGGGCCTGCTTCTGTAAGGACGGTGAGCAGCCCACTTACCGTCCTCAGGCCCCCGGTTAGAGGCCGATAGTCTTCGGCGAAGTCACCTCGGCGGCGCCCTAGCCGCCGACTGCGAACTCGGGTGAGAGAGTTCTCTCCCGCTCCCGCCCCGCCGCCTCTTTAACGAGCATGACCTGTTTGCAGAAAGAGGCGGCGCAGTCCCACTTACTCCCGCTGGAGACCATGGCTCGCACAATGGTCTCGAGCGAGAGAGTGTCCACGTCCAGACGAACTCTACCCTTTTTTTTTAACGTGAGAGAAATCCTACATGGACGCTATGCCGGACTCGTTGTGACTAAAAACGACACGTATTCTACCTAACCGCCTACGGTTGGGAGCCCCGGGTAAGCCCTCGGAAGGATACCCTAGGACAGGAGTCGGCAAGGCGCGGCTCGCGAGCCGCATGCGGCTCTTTGGGTGTAGACCTGTGGCTCTTTAGTTGCATACATAATTATCATATTATTCATTTTCAAGAACATTATCACCCTTTCATTTTCAAAAATACCACAAAAGTCTTACTGGTAGTTAAACAAGCAAACTCGCCTAATGGTGGTGTGCTGCGCTTGAAAGCGTTATATGGAGCACCATTTTCTTTCTAATAGGATTCTGCTGCGATGTCCGCAGCGGGCCATAGCCCAGAGAATATAATATCATAAGAGACGGCAAGTCTAATTCTGACAGTCCGTCGTGGAACCTAGAAGTCGCAGTTCTGGCAGAAATCTACCGGCCCAATGCTTTAGTGCGTCAAAATGGCAAACAACCATCTTTGGAAGAGATTGAAAGCTGGCGTGTTAGAGCGCGCAATGATCTCATTCATAAATGGCGCACCAGGCTAGAGCTCGGCGGTAAGCATTGAGCTCGTCTCTGCCATCTTATTTATTCTGAGGTCTTGGGTAGAAAAGCGGCACTGACATACCTACCGCCTCACACAGCTCCTCACGGGGCACGGATATTTTAGTAAATACCTGCATGATGTGGTAGGCATTGAGCCTGAGGCAGCGTACCCACTGCGAAGACGGCGCGGCGCCGTGGATACAGCGCTGCACACCCTCGCTTTTTGTACGGAGTGGAGTGGCGAGCGTACCGCTCTAAGAGTCCTAAATTGGCCCGGTCGCGTCGCTGTCTATTATAGTGTACGCTATGTTAGACAGCGAAGAAAATTGGTTCGGCTGCTGTTTTGACGTCAACGGCAATGAGAAAAGCGCTGCGGGTGCCAGAGCGGGATGGCCTAACACTTCCAGCGGCCGACGTTGGAAGCTTTATGACAGCCGTGAGACTGACTAAGACGCACCCCTCGTGTTCAGGCGTCGCGTCAGTGAAGTTTCTGTGGTTAATATGTAGACCCCCAGAGACGAGACTGTTGCAAGTAGCTGTTGTACGCTTGCCTTTCCTGTGATTTTTTTAATTGTGGAAATTCTCCAAAACCACCCTGTGACTTACCATCTGCCTATGGCCGTAAGTCCTGGAGACGCCCTTCGAAGAATGTTCTCAGAGCTTCCGACAGACTTGGTTTGTCTCTATAGCAGACTTTCCCCGCATTCTAGTCTATCCCACTTCTTATCGGGGGGGGGGGGGGGGGGTCGTGGGATCAAAAAAGATTTTGTGGCTCTTTAAAAATGATGTAATTTAAAATCGTCAGTTTTGGCTCTTCCGACTCAAAAGGTTGCCGACCCCTGCCCTAGGACACAAACTCTACCTAGACATCCAGCGCCGGGTGCTACCCCGACCTCGTAAATTCTCGGAAAGCCAGTGGCGACGAGTTTTATATTTTTTTTTTGTTTTCATGCCATTTGATTGGTAATCTTTAATCTAGATAATAGATAGACAAAGTTCATTTATTTACGTACATTTTGCGGCACGTGCTGAACTCGTGAGTTCATAATTAAATTTGTAACGAGGAACAAAACCTACCTTAAGAAATGCGCTCAGAAGTACCTACTATTTTGTTAAGCTTTAAGTAAGTAGCACGCAACGCCTGGTAGGACCACAAGGTCACAGACATTCTAGGTCCCTATCAAGTTATACGACAAAGGAACTAATAAAATATGTATCGAGAACGCTGCTTTTTGCTACTACGCGGAAGTTGTGCATTATAGTACCTACTGTGATATGGCAAGGATATTTTTGTCACAGGCTGTATGGTATTATTCCTTTGGCTTTTCTTTTTTTATTGTACGGCCTTAACCTATTTTTAAACTAGTGAGTAGTTGTAAGAATCGCTGACAAAAAGTACAAGGATATTACCTACATAAATGTCAACAAAATAAAATTATGGAGCCGAGCGGCAAAGTTAGAGCGAACGAGCAGTACTTACCTTTTTTATGCCTCGTGGTTTCCCTCCCAGTATTGGCAACCACGGTGGTTCCCCCCTTTAGAGTAAAGACAACTATGGCTTGACTTACTTTTGTTTTAAATGACTGCCATCTGACTTCCGATCCAATCCCATTTTGAATGTCTGCAGTGCCATTGATACCATTTTCCAAAATTTGACGCCGTTTGCAGTAATCTCCTGAACTTGGACTTGGATTTTAACTAGATTTCACAGGCGTTTGCGGCATTCACAGGTCCGGTGTAGGCAAGAAAAAAAAATTTTGGGGGTTTCGAAAATCGTCATAAAAGTTTCGCGTAAATAATGAATGCACCCAATAACTCTTGTATATCAAGCTGAAACGACTTGAAACTAAACTAGTTAGTGCGCGGTCCACCGACAACGCTGTAAAATATTCATTACGGTTTGATAACTTGTTTACACAATAAAGCTGCTAAGGGAGTAGAATACGATTTAGGGAATGTATACGTCTCATATAATATTGGCTACGGCACTGTTAGTACTCTTTATACTGTGGCTTCGGTGACCTACCACTGTCACGAGCTCACGAGCGAGGCACGCAGACTTTAACTTAAGGCCGCGTGGGTCAGATTTTGAGTTTTTTGAAACAATCCTAGTCAAAAAGTAAAGGGTTTTTAAATCTGAAAAATATATATACAATAGTTAAGGATATAAGCTAAACATATTCCGAGCCCGTTACACGATGCAATAAATTTCACTAGATAGAAAAAAATCCCAAAGTTGACTCTCTCAGAAAAGTTTTTTCAATACTGTGGCTAAACTATTAACATTTTATATATTTTTTTTGCACTCAATTAAAGGTATTAAGTTTTTATACACATTTTCCGAGCGTTTTTCTATAAACAACTATTTACATAGTTATCATGTACGAATATCTACCAAACGCAATAGAATTGCGCCGCTGACGGCCGATCAGTCTCGCCATGGCGCTTGTGGAGGCAGGACCTGTGTCAGTTTTTTTCGCAACTATTTCGTAATTATTATGCCAAATTACGTTGAAATCGCGCCACAGTATAAAAATATCAGTAATGGGCAAAATGTAATTAGATTAACCGTTACAAATACATACGCGACTCATGGTAAAAATGTGGTGATCTTTTACTTTTTAAGTGTTTTCACGACATGGTAACCAGCTACCTAATGCATTAAAATGTCTACGAATTACATAATAATTTCGCAATCCAACATGGCGGCCACGCCGTAATCACAAAATTTCATGACGGGTATCGTTTAAGGGGTTTTTTGGTATGTTGAGTACGAAGTACGTGATAATTTTGCAATCCAATATGGCCGCCGCGCCGTAATCACAAAATTTCATGATGGGTATCGTTTAAGGGGTTTTTTGGTATGCTGAGTACGAATCACGTGATAATTTTGCAATCGAATATAGCCGCCGCGCCTTAATCACAAAATTTCATGATGGGTATCGTTTAAGGGGTTTTTTGGTATGCTGAGTACGAATCGCGTACTAATTTTGCAATACAAGATGGCCGCCGCGCCGTAATCACAAAATTTCATGCTGGGTATCGTTTAAGGGGTTTTTTGGTATGCTGAGTACGAATCACGTGATAATTTTGCAATCGAATATAGCCGCCGCGCCTTAATCACAAAATTTCATGATGGGTATCGTTTAAGGGGTTTTTTGGTATGCTGAGTACGAATCGCGTACTAATTTTGCAATACAAGATGGCCGCCGCGCCGTAATCACAAAATTTCATGCTGGGTATCGTTTAAGGGGTTTTTTGGTATGCTGAGTACGAATCACGTGATAATTTTGCAATCCAATATGCCCGCCGCGCCGTAATCAGAAAATTTTATGATGGGTATCGTTTAAGGGGTTTTTTGGGTATGCTGAGTACGAATCGCGTACTAATTTTGCAATACAAGATGGCCGCCGCGCCGTAATCACAAAATTTCATGATGGGTATTGTTTAAGGGGTTTTTTGGTATGCTGAGTACGAATCACGTGATAATTTTGCAATCCAATATGGCCGCCGTGCCATAATCACAAAATTTCATGATGGGTATCGTTTAAGGGGTTTTTTGGTATGCTGAGTACGAATCACGTGATAATTTTGCAATTATATCATTATAACATTGCACAATGATTCCGTGATTCATACTTAGCATACCAACTTTAGAAAACTTTAGAAATTTTTATGACCAGTTATTATGTAATTTACATTTTTTACGCAACTGTAGCAAACGTACGCAACGGAAACTCTCAAAAGAAAATGAAATATCCTAGTTGTCGAAAAATGTTTCGTTGCTGCTAAGCTCTTATTCGCCTTAGCGTGATGTTATATATTTTGGTATTTTTCAAAAATGGACATTCTGTTAAGAAACTCTTGAAATTCAACTAGCAGTCTCTTAGACTCTAGAGTTAGAACAACTAAACAAACAAACATACTCTTTAGCTTAAAAATAATAGTATAATATACATAATTTATTTACGATTAACTCATTTATTTTTATTTACGAAACTAATAAATCACTACACTTAATAAAGTTAGATGCATTTACTACGTCAAACAAAGTTAGCATGCTGTTTCTTTCTACTATACTGTATACTGTGGCATGAGAGTTGACTGCCGCTGCCGGCGCGCGGTGTGTCTTGCGCCCGGGGCGAGGGGAGCGCCAAATGCCTACTTGTGCGGGTTAACCGCCCCTTAAGTATTGTACTGGGACATCTGTTATTTCCTTCCTAATTATGTCAAAGGTTCGTGCCCCGTTTTAGTCGGGCCATTTTCTCCGGTACAGGAGTTCCGGGAGTAGAAACCGGGGTCGGTTCCGATTTCGAGTCCTCCTTCGAATTTGACGTCCATTCATCGGGATTCATTCAGAGGGACATTCATTCAGAGGGCGGTATTCATCACAAAGTGATGCCCCGAGCTTAGCTCTCTCTTCTGGTTACAGGGTTACGACAAGCTTCTCTAATAAATGAGCCCGTATTTCGCTTGATAAGTCACACATCACGTGTGAACAGATGGACCAAGTTTGCTTATTCTTTTTTTTTTGTTTTTCATATCATGTTATTATTAGGGAAAGATTCTTATAAAGAAGATCGTTGAAAAATGTCAAATGGAAAGCCATATGAGGTCGGGATCCTGTGGCACACAACTATTAATCAATACGATTTAATTAAAGCCTTCTTATTTGTCAACAGATGCGAGACACTAACGCTGAACGGTACTCGGTACTGCGAATGGGGCTACAATGGGCTCGGTATCGACTACCAAGTGCTGGCGGGGCCCGCGTTCATGGCAGTGTTCACTGTGGTCGGAGTCATCCTCGGCGTGGTCGCTGACAAGTAAGAACATACATACATATTGGCATACCTTATTTCCTGCTGGGATATAACGAAATTCTAGGAGAGGAGAGAGAAGAGAACTGGGAGCCTACTTTTGACCAGTATTATAATACGAGTACCTACGTACGTTACCTAACAGATTGAAATGGATCAGGTTAGATATAATCGCTCATAGGCTTTCAACTTGGTTTATCAACAACCATGTTATTCGCCGCCGGAGTCAACTGCTTAACGTGCCTTCTTAAACTTTCTTATTAGGTGGCAGACAAGTTACAGACCACCGGAAGGTTGGTTACCAAAGGCTATGGACGTTTGCAACACCAGGCGCAGGTTGTGACGACCAACAGTTGAAATTTTTCAAGCCGCCCTGCTACACCAGAGGCGCTACACACGGGCTGCCGAACCGGGCGCAGGTTGTGACGACCCGCAGTTGAAACTTTTTAAGCCGCCCTTATGACCTTCAACTTGGCATATACGACTGTCATTTTCGTGACAACTGGGACCAACTTTACTGCTTAACGTTAAGCACGGAAATGCTCGTAAATACAGGTTACATAGTATAATAGTGGTCACCTGATGGTAACCCATTCATAACCGGCCGTAGTAAAATGTTGCTTACTGCAGTGATCGTTGACAGAACACTGAACCCTTCAATTCTCGTTTCGTTTCTCACGAGCGTTTCTCGTATTTCCCTCCTCTTGCAACCATGAGATCTTCAAGCGGAGCGTAAAGAAGCACATCATATATGCCACCAACTGGAAGACCACTGTAAATAATCTCGTGGACTGTGAGAGTTGCCCCTTAGTCGCTAGATGTTACCATGTCTTCGGCAACATTTCGCAAAACTTGATCAACCCAATATTTTGTACACACAGGTACAACAGAGCAAGAATACTATGCTTCTGCACCCTTGTCTACGTCATAGCCATTCTTCTGATGGGCAGCGTCACTGAGTACTGGCACCTCGTCCTTCTCCGCATGATCTTAGCCGCAGGAGAATCCGGCTGCAACCCTCTGGCCACTGGGATCTTAACCGACATATTTCCTGAACACCAAAGAGCGTTAGCCCTGTCGATCTTCAATTGGGGTATATACGGAGGCTATGGTATTGCTTTCCCAGTTGGGAGATATATTCCTCCAATCAATGCTTGGGGCTTGGTAAGTGTTTTTTTTTTATTTTACCATTTCCATGCTGCAGACTGGGTATCTACTTTGGTTTAGATTGGTAAAGACCTTTGTCCAGCAGTGGGCAGTAAAGCTATTAAAGTTTGCAGAACTATCGCGATTTAACACATGTTATGGTTAACAAGCGAGACTTGATCGAGCAATACCAGAGAGAAACTCGACCTATTACCAAAGATAATATAACAGTATTACATACAGATCGGCAACTCCCTGCCTCCCACCGAGTAAGCTTCCCCACCCCCGCCACAGCTGTCATTATAGTTAGAGGGTATTTTGACCGAACGTTTGCTTAGCCTTACTGGTAACACACACATTCAAGCTCTGTACAAACATAACGAGTTTTTAGGGTAGGGTAGCTTTGGTATCGGGTAAACATATAAAGGTTTCCCCTTTAATGGAGGTCGTGTTGTTCTATGAGTAATACATTTAAAGGTTACGCTACCTTTTCATTCACCGACGTTTTGATCGTATTTCACTGACCGTCACGGGAAAGTCGGGAAGCCTACCTGTGACCACGGTCAGTGGTTATAATCGTTCAATTTATTATGCACTCTTGCAACAATGGTCTTCATTCTCATCGGCCAACTAGAGCATTTCGAAATAGTCTCTATTTTGAAATGCTCTAGTGGGCCGGAAACATATTTATTGTTATTTACAATGAAAGATATTATTATATATTATTTATTTACATTATAACTCGCTAAACTAAATCTAAATATGGCTCAAGGCAAAATTCTCCATTTCAATAGTAATACCTATTCGTTGAGAGATAACTGCCAGCCCTTGGGCAACCAAAAAGTGTAAAATATACTGCAAGGGCTACTATACAATTGACGATTATTTGCTTGGGAAGCCTGGAAATGATCTGCTTGATCTACTGCATTCGCAAGCAATAGTTTGTTATTTTTAGGTTAAATTATTGTAAACTAGCTGAACCGCGCAACTTCGTTTGCGTGATGAATGAAGAACCGCTCGACCGATTTTGTGCAAACTTCACATAAATGATCAACTAAATAGTCCAAACAAAGCCTAGACCACAGTATATATATGTTGTTTAACCAGTATTGTAGCTCCCTACAAACGGACGAAGCGCAAGCTATACCTACGATTCTCGTTTTCGGCAGACCTTTCAGCACGCAAGCAGCGTCCGCAGTCGCGATTGTGCCGAGTAGACGAATGGACGGTGTGTCGTTTTTTAAATAGTAACCGCGCGTGTTTTATTTACTAAAAATATTTAATATGACAACTAGAGTCTATTGTGCTTGTTTTGGTTGCATAAATTCGTCAATAACGCACCCAGAGATAACGTTTTTTAGATTACCTGGAAACTCCGAAAGGTAAGACTATAAATTGATTTTACTTAAGTACTAATTGGTACTATACTACTAGTTGACTAAAGTAAAACAAAGTGATTGACACGAGTGAACTAGGTACTACCCGTTCGCTCTAACTTTGCCGCTGGCGTAGAGGCGTATACCCGAATTGTTAATTAGACGAAGTAAATTGACAGTAGCTAATGTCACTTCGTCATAGAAAATACGCAACATTGTATGAAGAAGTGACATTAGTTGCTGTCAATTTACTTCGTCTAATTAAAAAATCGACTTTAGTATGGAGCCGAGCGGCAAAGTTAGAGCGAACAAGCTAGTAGTTACATGAAGTAGGTATGTTTGTGTTTAAAACTAGACTTGTGCTTGCTCAGTCAGTGAACGGTGCGATCCAATATAGTACAATATCCAAAAAAAAACTAGTTCAGAACTCTAGTACGTGTAGGTAGTACATTTAGTTCCGTTGTCAGTTCGTAGTTATTTAATTGAGAGCAATGATTTAGGTATGTTTCAAGAGTATTCATTTCTTTGTGGATGACCGATGTTACAGTACACTTAGCACCGTATGACTTTGATTGACAGCATTTTTGTTACCTTTGATTTTTATTACACGCATTGAGACAAATTTGAACTTCCAAAATTTAACACAACTTGACAATGTACGAAAAGTACTAGTGTACTAGAGACTGACTAGTACTTTCAAAGCGAAAGATAGTTTTAATTTTGTAAATCAATAATTTAACGCAATGATTATAAAGACTAGAATTCCGTGATTCTATCACTGACGAAACATGTGATGAGCCGATTATAATTGTCTACGCCGCTTACTCGTTTTCAAATTTCTACACCCGTCTTACTCAATCGTTAGTAGATATAGGGCGCAGCGCCGCCACGCAGCCACCCCGCGCTGCCAGCCGTTGCGGGGATATTATATTATTACAAACAAAGTATTTTTTTGTTTAAATAAAAAAGGTACATATTTACTCGAAATGAAAGCCGGTTGTCAGTAAAACAACAATCCTTAGTACAAATTGAAGACCTTGTGGGTGGATTGAAAAAAATCAACTGCATTAGGCTCACTATCTATTACGCGTACGTAAAACTATAAGGTAAAATGTGGGCGTATACTATGCCTCTGCCTACACCTTCAGGGATAAAGGCGTGACTATATGAATGTATGTATGTACATATTTACATCCGCAATACTAAATAGAAAGTCAAAGTAGGCACATATTATTAAAATGCTGTAGGTGGGCAGCCCTATCGCATGCTTACCTACCAGTGATGGGCGTAATTAATTACAAAAGTAATTCAATTAATAATTGAATTACAATGTAATTAAGTTACAATGTAATCTAATTACTCAGTAATTAATTACTTTGTAATTTAAATACTTTGGATGTTCCGGTTAATTAGTTACTAAGTAACTAGTTGCAAAGTAATTAGATTACTTTATAACTAGTTACTTTGTAATTCATTACTTCGTAATTATCATACATTCAAGTCAAGCAAATCAATACCACAGCCGGCAATCCAATATGGCCGCCGCGCCGCCGTTGTAAAAGTTCCTGTTGGGTATCGTATAAGGGGTATTTTGGTATGCTGAGTACGAATTTCGGGTTAATTTAGCAATCAAATATGGCCGCCGCGCCATCGTTGTAAAAGTTCATGTTGGGTATCGTTTAAGGGGTAATTTTGGTATGCTGAGTACGAATTTCAGGTTAATTTTGCAATCCAATATGGTCACCGCGCCGCCGTTATAAAATTTCAAGTTGGGTATCGTATATGGGGTATTTTGGTACGCTGAGTACGAATTTCGCGTTAATTTAGCAATCCAATATGGCCGCCGCGCCACTGTTGTAAAAGTTCATGCTGGGTATCGTATAAGGGGTATTTTGGTATGCTGAGTACGAATTTCGGGTTAATTTAGCAATCCAATATGGCCGCCGCGCCACTGTTGTAAAAGTTCATGTTGGGTATCATATAAGGGGTATTTTGGTATGCTGAGTACGAATTTCGGGTTAATTTAGCAATCCAATATGGCCGCCGCGCCGCCGTTGTAAAAGTTCACGTTGGGTATCGTATAAGGGGTATTTTGGTATGCTGAGTATGAATTTCGGGTTAATTTAGCAATCCAATATAGCCGCCGCGCCATCGTTGTAAAAGTTCATGTTGGTTATCGTATAAGGGGTATTTTGGTTGGTACCAAAAAACCCCTTAAACGATACCCATCATGAAATTCTGTAATTACGGCGCGGCAGCCATATTGGATTGCAAGATTATCATGTGATTCGTACTCAGCACATCGAAAAACCCCTTAAACGATACCCATCATGAAATTTTGTGACTACGGCGCGGCGGCCATATTGGATTGCAAAATTATAATGTGATTCGTACTCAGCATACCAAAAAACCCCTTAAACGATACCCGTCACGAAATTTTGTGACTACGGCGCGGCGGCCATATTGGATTGCAAAATTATCATGTGATTCGTACTCAGCATACCAAAAAACCCTTTAAACGATACCCATCATGAAATTTTGTGACTACGGCGCGGCGGCCATATTGGATTGCAAAATTATCATGTGATTCGTACTCAGCATACCAAAAAACCCCTTAAACGATAGGTACCTATCATGAAATTTTGTGACTACGGCGCGGCGGCCATATTGGATTGCAAAATTATCATGTGATTCGTACTCAGCATACCAAAAACCCCTTAAACGATACCCATCATGAAATTTTGTGACTACGGCGCGGCGGCCATATTGGATTGCAAAATTATCATGTGATTCGTACTCAGCATACCAAAAAACCCCTTAAACGATACCCATCATGAAATTTTGTGACTACGGCGCGGCGGCCATATTGGATTGCAAAATTATCCTGTGATTCGCACTCAGCATACCAAAAAACCCCTTAAACAATACCCATCATGAAATTTTGTGACTACGGCGCGGCGGCCATATTGGATTGCAAAATTATCATGTGATTCGCACTCAGCATACCAAAAAACCCCTTAAACGATACCCATCATGAAATTTTGTGATTAGCGTATGGGAATTTCAGTGAAATTCCTTCGTCACTCAGGAATTGAGCTGATGGTCTTCAAATTTTATAGCTGAGTACCAACCTGGACACATTGACTTACATCAAAAAACCGCATCAATATCGATTCACCCCTTGGTTGGGCCGCGACGAATCCACAGCACAGGACAGAGTTGGTAATTATGAGTGTTGGTTAATTGAATTAATGAGTAACTAGTTGCAATGTAATTAGATTAACGTGTAATTCCATTACTCAGTAATTAGTTACTGCTAGTACTTATTGTAATTAATTACTCAAGTAATCTGTTACAGAGTAATTGAATTAACCATTACAAAGTAATTATAATTTGTAACGGTTAATCTAATTACATTTTGCCCATCACTGTTACCTACGTACCGCGCGGCTGTAGGCATTTATTTCTAAAATCCGGCCGAGTCAAACTACAGTATACAGTGCCTAGACATTTGGTTTGGATAGGTGAGCTCGTTCTTGAGTTATAAAATTACAACGAAAAGTGGTATGGTTTTTTATATAGATAGATTTGTTGTTATGCCGGCAACAAAAATACATCGTCAAATTCAAAATATGAGCAAAGTAAATTTATTTATTAAATACATTTCTTAATTCAATGGCTAAACTACTACTTGACACAACTTCTCTTCTAAGCAATTGACATCGTAACTTAGTTGCTTCTTCAGGTAGTCCCAGCCTACGACGTTTAAACAAACCGAACTACTGTAGGCTTTGTCCTCCTAATACAGATGGTCCAACCAAGACATGGTAACGTAATAACAATGTAAATTTCATCAGCTGAGCGTTCATGTTCATTGTAATGGCTCTTTTCAGTCCTGTCGAATGTAGTCTTCGTAGAGGCCATTCCCGTATTTTACAAAGACTTAGTGAGTCTGTTTCTTGACAGAATGCAATTAGCACTATATGTAGAATAAAGTTCATACCTTCCATGATCAGTCTGCTGACAATTTTGTCGTAAGGATTGAGCGTAGATGGTAACATGCGGTGTTATTTTATTGACCAGTGGATACTACCTGAAGCGTGGTCTTTCATTTTTTCTGGCAAGCCATCTTAGCTTTTCTTCTCACAAATGTATTTTTGTCACACAAAACTTCCGTATAGCATATTTGGTTAATATTATACCAAAATAGAGCTTTTTATTTAACTTTATGGCTTTGTAGTAAAATCATCTCTTTGAAGTCTGAAGTAAAACCATATCCCTAACATAAATGACAACGCTTTCACAAATTATGTGTCAAAATAAAAAGTAATTTAAGTATAAAATAAGAGTATTTAAGGAGTATTGATATCAACTCCGGAGAAAATCGACCCCAAAATAATTTACATTCCCTTCTTAGCTCGTTATAGCGTAAATTTCAATAAAATACGAAACACGTCTTCAATAAATTATGTTAATAATGCCATATGCCAAATTTTAAGTAGATCGGACCAAGGAATCACGCTGTCCCATACAAACTTTACCCTCCTTTTTTATAAATTTGGAGGTGGAATTTGCAAAAATGTTAAAATTACTTTTTTCAAATTGTAACAAACAACGCTCATGCGTAGTTATTTGCAAAAATGTTAAAATTACTTTTTTCAAATTGTAACAAACAACGCTCATGCGTAGTTTCATCATCGTATCATTAACCGTTTAAGCAATAATTGATAATAACTTTAGGTCTAGGGATCGAACCTTCTATATACTTTTCCGGAATAAAAAGTACCCAGTGTGGTGCCCAGGCTATTAAAGAATAATTATACTAAGTTTCATCGTAATCGAACTGGTAGTTTTTGCGTGATGCCTGAACAAACAGACAGACAGACAGACAGACAGACAGACAGACTGACAGACAGACAAAAAATGTTTTAATCACATTTTTGGGTTCGGTGTCGGTCTAGTAACACCCCCTGCTATTTATTTTTTTGATATTTTGAATGTACAGAATTTTCACTTCTACAGATTTATTATAAGTATAGATAGGGCACAAAAAGAAAAGCCCGTCTAGTTTCTTGCCAGTTCTTCTCAAGCGGGCCGCGTTCCGAACTGGTGGTACTACCACGTTCTACTTTGATTTATATTCATGGACGTGTCGTAAGTGCCTATGTCTTTTTGCGAAATAAATGTTTTATTGACTTTGGCCAGTCGACTCAACTCAGTTTCACCTTCATCATCATCCGGTCAGAATCAATATGTGATGCGTTTATCTACAGAGCTGGCGCCTCTGCTACTACGCTACGGGTATTGTCGGTCTGGTTGTCGCCTTCTTCACCTTCCTCACGTTACGAGAGCCGCCCAGGACCACCATTGGCGAAGAGGGTGGGTATAGTTCATTAAATGGTGTCCTTCGAGCCGGATTCTTTTATGAACTAACGTTACTACTACGTTCTATCATTGCACCTCTCACCAAAGACAAGAGTGTTCATCCTCACACGTTGCGTCCGCAACGTTCGAGCACGGTAAGATCCGATAGAAACTTTCTTCCGCGTACGCTTAGGTTGTGGAATGATCTCCCAGGGCACCGATTCTCGCTTCACACGACATGAATGCGTGGACGGAAATCGGCGGGTGTCGCGTCGCCTGTCTCATATTTAGGAACGGCGAACATGAGACGGACGACGTTTCACCCGTAAATTTGCGTCCACGCATTCACGTCGTGTGGTCGAGAATCGGCGCCCTGTTTCGGTTTTCTCAAAGGCCTACAGTATGGGGTTCTTCAGAAGGGGTCTTAGAAGGTTCTTGCAGGTTCGGCAGCGCAATTGTAGCGCCTCTCGTGTTGCAAACATACCATATATGTCGGTTGGGACGTAAGTTTATCTGCAACTTTAGTGGTTTAAGAAATGCTTAGCACCAACATATCTGGCTCGAAGGACCCAGTGTATATTGCTTTAAGTTTATTTTTAGTTCTTGAATAGATTAGGTATAATGTAAGAAATTGAAACAGAATTCTTAGGTTTATTATAGATCAAAATTAGTTTTAACTCTAAATTATATGACTTTTCCCTGACTGTTTATTTATCATTGGGTTTTAGAGCTTGTTGCATGGTTTTTCCACATCATTTTTGATTTAGTTCGAGTTTCAACTAGGTAGGTACATTTATCAAATCAACACTGACTCAGCATTTGAAATCCAAAATTTGCCCGTTCCCCAGGTAACCCAGCCAAGCCCAACGGCGGCTCAGTGGAGAGTGCCAAGAAGGTGCCTCAAGTGACCATCTGGCACGTCATCTCTCAGCCCAGGATCATCCTGCTGTGTCTCGCTGCGTCCATTAGACATTGTGGTAAGTTTGTGCACACATTACTGTATGGGGTTGTTCAAAAGGGGTCTTGGAAGAATAGAATCTCTAGTGCTGCAAAATTTCATAGGCTACGGTGCAAGCTTTTTCACTTTTCTATCAAATACGTTTGTTGACTTGACGAAATGTGGATTAGGTTTGTTCCCGTAATCGAGAGCTAAGTTAATACGTACAAGAGAAAATCTATAATCATTCCGTAGTCCACAGTAGGATTATTTTTCTTTATAATGCTATACTTACTCCGTACAACTTTTTATCTCGAGAAATCATGTCATTCCCAAAGGAAACTTTCCTATTACGAGTATAACCAAATTTCACGCTTGCTGAACCTCTAGCAGTGGGCTCTATTACGAATTATAAATATTACTAGCTGACCCGTGCAACTTCGTTTGCGTCACATAAGAGAGAGTAAATCACCCGTTCCCGTCGCATTTACTCCCGTCAGAATAATTTCGTTAGCGAGAGATAATTCCCGTCGCACTATTCGAATGAATTAAAATAATTTTAGAAATTGCGCATGTTCATGCATATGACGTGGACTACCCGTGTACAATCGCCGGCAGAATAGTTAATCGACCAAAAAAAGCGAAAAAAAAAGCGAAGTCAAACCGGATAAAAAGTATCCTATGTCCGTCTCCTGGGCCTAAGCTACCTCCCCACCAATTTTCAGCCAAATCGGTACGGCCGTTCTTGAGTTATAAATGTTGTAACAAACCCGTCTTTGTTTTATATATTATGATGATGACATCTGTGCTTTTATTTTTAATGTAAGGCAAAAATCTTTATGGATGCTATGCCGGACTCCTACCGACTAAAAAACCTCACGTAACGCCCAACAGCCTATGGTTGGGTGCCCCGGGTAAGCCCTCAGAAGTATGTCCCAGGACTATATAAATATCATCTTTGCCTGTAGTAAATCGCGTAAATACAAAAGCATAAAACGAAGCTTTTCTGTATGTTCGCTGAGATCTCTTAAACTACTAAACGAATTTTAAAGCAGTTTTCAGCGTAGATAGAGGGATTCAAGAGGCAGGAATAAGAATTTCTCCTTTCCGATCCCAACAACGCGTGCCGAGCAGAGATGCCACTCATACACAGTGGAGAAAATCTTCGACAGAACTGAGCGTTTCAAAAGATCGTTCCTCTGTCGCACTATAAAAACATGGAACGACCTGCCCGCACACGTATTTCCCTTATCTTAAAATCCCGGGTTCTTCAAGAGGAGCGTGAAGAGGCACATCGCAGGGCCGCCAACTTGAGGACCACTGTCAGAAGCCTTACGGACTGTGAGAGTGGCCCCCCAATCGCTAGATGCGTCACGGCTTTCCATCAGGCTAGCGACGTCAATTTGGCGAGCTAAATAAAAATAAAAGAATAGGTTACACACTTATAAGTGTGTTATTCTTTTTTTTTGTGTGTAACAGTAAAGCTTCGATCAACAATATAATACACTAGCTGACGCCCGCAGCTTCGCCCGCGTCAAGTTTTGTTCCCGTTTCCGGTTCCCGTGGGAACTTATTCGCGGGACAAAAAGTAGCCTATGTGTTATTCCAGACCTATATCTACCCCTGTACCGAATTTGAGCCAGATCCGTTCAGCCGTTAAAGCCTGAAAGAGTAACAAACATCCACACTCACAAACTTTTGCATTTATAATATTAGTAAGATATGGTTGATCGAAGCAGTAGAGCCGTACTGTAATAATAATAGCCTGGCTATACTGTAATAATATTACAGTATAGCCAGGCTCGGGTCAGTTATTAAATAAATAAAAAGGTTTTTAGTTCGGTAGCTTAACTATAACTAAGTACTTAAAGCACCGAGAATAATATATCACGGGTGGCCAGTTTAAACCCGCACTGTCCCCTTAGGCAAACAAATTAAAACTTTATTAATAGATGGTTAACTAAGGGATGAACGGGGCTGCTTCCATAGAGCAACAACGCGACCAGTTCAAGGGAAGTAGATATAGCAGGTTTGCTCTATAAATATCTGAGTGTCATAAGTTGCCGGTGGAAAATCGTATTCATATTGTAAAATAAATATATTAATATAGTTGGAAATTCTCACAAAATATCATCTAGCCCAAACTAGGTAAGCTATAAGCTGGTGCTATGTGATCTAGACGACTGATAGACATACTTATAAGTTTCTGAATACATAGGTACATATTATACATAGAAAACACCCAAATTCCGAAACAGACATTAAATTTGTGGATCACACAAACATTTAAACCGACCCGGGAATCTAACCCGGGACCTCAGCGCTGCAGGCAGTTAACACTAACAAATGCATCACCGAGGCAGCAACAAAATACACCACTACAAAAACCATAGGCTGTCACTTTGAAACTTACACTAAACAATTATCAATTTGTTACACCATTTGCAGCATGTTTTAACAAAGTAAAGAAAGAAAGTTTTCGTATGAAGTCTCTCCTCCGATCAGAGTCATGGGTCGTGTTGCTCTATGCCCGTTTCTGACAATATCTATATTTTGTAACTGGGACGTAGGGAACGGTGCTAGGTGTAATGGAGCACTTACCCGAATAAACATTCTACTTTACATTTCGGACTAGCTGAAGCCCTCGGCTTTCAATCAATCAAATTAATTATAGCAGTCCACTGCTGGACGTAGGCCTCTTTCAAATTACGTCACAACACACGGTCCTAGGCCTTCCGCATTCAGTCACTCCCTGCGACCTTCTTCAGGTCGTCATCGGTCCATCAGGCGGGGGTCGTCCTACCCCACGCATACCAAGTCGTGGTTGATAGAACTCGTTTGCTCCACCAACCATGTTCTCCTACAGATGTGGCCAGCCCACTGCCACTTAAGCATACTCCGCGAGCGATGTCGACCACTCTGGTTCTCTGACGGATAACATCGTTCCGGATTTTATATATATATATATATAGATATAGCTCGTTCCATTGGTCGCTAGCCCTCTAAGGGTATGGACTAGCTTTACTGAAAATGTCCACGTCTCGGCACCGTAGGTAGCACTCATAATTGGTAGAACGCATAGCTCTCCTCGGTCTGCCTCGGCTTTGCTCGTGACAGATTGTTATCGAACGAAAATGAGTGTTACAGCTAACAAGCTTTTCATCTCTGTGTTCAGAATTCTACACTACTGTCAGTTCTGAGATGGTAACCGTTTGTGGCATGCCATTTACGAGCAATGGCAAGCTTCGGATGGCACGTTACGCTGTTAATCTAGGTTTCCATTAATACCATCCATCAATCAAATCAGCCTATATCGGTCCACTGCCGGACGTAGGCCTCTCCCAGTTCACGCTACAATACACGGTCCCGCGCCTTTCGCATCCAGTCCCAGCCTGCGACCTTTACCAGGTCGTCGGTCCATCTGGCAGGTGGGCGTCCTACCCTACGTTTACCAAGTCGCGGTCTCCACTCCAGAACTCGTTTGCTCCATCGGTTCTTCTACAGATGTGGCCAGCCCATTGCTACTTTACGTTCTACGTAATAAATGGAATAAAAGAAATTGGTGTAGTGCAGAAGTAAAGTATGCATCGGCCTACCCCTTTCAGGAAAATCTTCCGACCTTATGTACTTAGCATCTATTTGAAACCGCAACTATTATCTACTTTTATAGAAGTGTCCATGGCTATCGTCGTAGTCCTATAGATACACTACATTAGCCGACACACTTTTGGACAACACTCATGGACAATATCCTCACCTAATCCATAATTTTATGTAACGTAGGCACCTTCCTAGCCAAATATGACCCAATTTTCGAAGTGCCATTGAAATTTCGTTGATATTTAGACTACATAATGCTAATTTTATGTAAAAATTCTAATTAAATTCGACCTAGTTATGTGACAATCGGTTACATAAGGTCAGACTTCTTGTATAATAGAGATTAGTCGGATGAATCAAACAGACACATTTCAAGCGTCTTCTATTTCTTCTAATCTATATTATGAAAACGGGTTCCGTACCAAAAAAAAGGCAAAATATCACGTTCGTTCCATGGGAGCTCTCCCTTAATGCCCTCCTTTTTCCACTTTTGTATTTGTTGTTATAGCGACATCAGAAACTGTGAAAATTTCAGCTCTCTAGCTATGACGGTTCCTGAGATACAGCCTCGTGCCGGACAGCGAAGTCTCATGAATGGGGTTTCGTTTTTTACCCCTTGGTTTGGTACGAAACCCTAAAAATGAATCGCTGAATGTGCTAACCGCAAATCTCGAGAACACCTGAATCGATTTCGCTAATTCTTTTTTTGTTGTGTTTATTAATGTCAGAAGGTTCAGCAAGGGAAAAGTAATAAATTATAAATAACTGTAACCGGCTCGAACTGTTCGAATAAATTGTTTCTATTGCGATTTCGCATTGGGTCTTGGAACCTAAAAACCTTGAAATGGGAACCGGGAACAGAAAAACGGACAGGAAACTCGAAACCCGTAACCGGGGACGAGAACAGGTGAGCGGGAACTCAGAACTTCGAATACCGATACGATACGTCTGTCGCGTCAGCTATTATGGATTAGGTTCGGAAGGACATGAATGTAAAACTTCTGTGATGGCTAAATGTCATGGTAGCAAAAATATTTAGATAGTTATAGGTACCTATATTAATAAAAGTTTGATATAAAACACTTACAAGAATACAACAATATTTAGGGAACGCTATTTATACACGAAATGTCTAAGTTTTATTACTTTCAATTTACATAAAATTGGGAGTAGGCGGTAAATACGAGTACAGTACCTGGCAAACAACTTGAGCATCGCATGAGGTGGTGGGAGAAAGTTAGCGCATGCACTTACGTGCAAAAATATTGTGTCATTGAAAAATGCTATTTATTTTAACCGACTTCAAAAAAGGAGGAGGTTACTCAATTCGACCGTATATACAGGTGAATTTTTCAAAAGGGATTGGATGGCCAAATCCGAAACTATAAGGAATAGCGAAAAATGCTCAAAGGAGTTACGAGCCCGATTTTGATGAAACTAAAAACCTCATCATTAGATTTTTGAAAATCCAGTAATCCTAGCTTGGAATAGGAATGGAACCCATTGATTATGAAAAAAAATACACACCCTATATTATTACACCACACGATAGTGTTGCTATTAAGGATCTTATTCTGGGAAGTAATGACATACGGCAAACTAAAGGATAGTGCTCATCTTTAACAAAATACAATTTATTTTGCTTAAGTTGACTGATTAATTGTTTAAAATGTAGACCATTGTTTTCAATACATAACTGAATTCGAAACCTCAAGGATAGTACTGCATTCAATATTATTGATTCCGTTTAGAATATTCTCCAAATAATCAATCTGAGCATGATTTAAAACACGGAATAGGTACGATCTACTCTGGGATTTTGAACGAAACAAACTATGATACAAAATTTAGGTACCTACATGAAATATGAATTCTATTAAAATTCCAAACTTTCCTTAAATTTGCCGTATATTATTACTTCGCAGAATTTGATCCTTATCAGCGATACTATCGTATGGTGCAATAATAAAGAGTGTGTTTTTTTTTTCAAAATCAATGGGTTCGATTCCCAGCTAGGATTATTGGTTTTTCAAAAATCTAATGATGAGGTTTTAAGTTTTATCAAAATCGGGCTCGTGACTCCTTTGAGTAGGTATTTTTAGCTATTCCTTATAGTTTCGGAGTTGGCAATCCAAGCCCTTTTCAAAAATTCAAATATAAAAAATAAAAATAAAAAAAATAAAAGAAACAAAAAAGTATATAATTTTTTTTATTGGCATTTTATTGTGTTAGTTTAGAAAAGAGATCACGAACGTCAAGGTCGTTGCTCAAGAAGTTTGCCGTTTACTGTATCTAGCTTTGTATTATTTTGTCTGACTTAATAAACGTTTTAATGAAAAATATAATTAACTTTAAGTCTATACTTACCCAAGAGAGTAAAAAAAAAGTAAGTAAAATATTAATGGCTCCATAAATTACATTAACTACAAAATGATCATCGTTAGTTATCTGAGCATTAGTTCTGGTTGCATCGAAGCGTTCATCTCCACTTTGTATGCTGGAATGCAAACTAGATTCCAGATGAAAAATTTTGCTAGTCGTTACTTTTCTTTCTTGTAAATTTAGTTCATGTTGAAGAATGGTTATAGATGTTCTTTTAAAATAGTGTCCGGTTACGGTAATAGGCACCTAAAGATCCATTAACAAAGGATTTGTCGAAATTCATTGCCTGAAATTAAATGGCGAATTACAAATGTTTCTATTGAATAAAAAGATATAGGTAGGTACCTCTTCAATTTCATCACACGTAGGTAGGTACACGTTAATAAAAATAAATAAAAACGCACAATGCTGTTTTCTTTAATATGTTTTCTCTTTTTATTGTAATTTGTGTGTATATAAACTAATAAATAAATTAAAACGTGTTTCAGAATTTATTACGAAATCCAACTTTGAGGGTGTAAAATAAAAAAAAAATTAAAAATAAAAAAATTGTAATATACCTACTTAAGTACCTATATGAAAACTGATTAAGTGGCATGAGTTAGGCCCAAGGTAATAAAGTTTAAAGTATAAGATACTAGCTGATGAGCGCGGCTTCACCCGCGTGAAAATTTGGTTCCCGTTCCCGCTTCCCGTGGGAACATTTTCCCGGTATAAAAAGTAGCCTATGTGTTATTCCAGACTATACTCTATCCCTGTACCAAATTTCAGCCAGATCCATTCAGCCGTTAGAGCGTGATTGAGTAACAAACATCCAAACATCTTCACAAACTTTCACATTTATAATATTAGTAGGACACAAGAAAACCCCTAAAAACCATGGGATACAGCGAGTTAGTTACCTGTACAAATAAACGGTAGACCTAATTACGACTCCAATGAGCAACCTGAAGGTGAGCATGTGAGCAAAAGCGTCTGATTAGGATTGAAACCATTTACTTCCACTTCGTTAAACTCAAACCAATTAGTAAGGTACGCTGAAATATTTAGCTCAAAGCCTCAAACATGTCTACAAAACGTGAAAAGAAATTTGCAAACAAAAATAATTCTTTTGAAGAATTAGATTTACGCTTCACGCTCGAGCGAGTCAGACTCTCGTTTTCACCCTTACCGAGGAAGTTTCTTTTGACTACTAAGCCATCGAGCTTAGAGTACCTATAGATAAGCAAATGTTTATGCCGGGCTCCTACCGACTAAAAAACCTCACGTAACGCCCAACAGCCCCGGGTAAGCCCTCGGAAGGATGTCCCAGGACTCCCAACAGACCCACGGCCGCCACTGCGGCCTCGCTAATGTTAAGCCATGCTCGGAACTTCTGAAATATTCGCGATTTCCAATCTCGCTCGTGTGTGAAATTTTTCTCACATTTTGTAGACTACGACGACGGTCGTATAGTGCGACTTCTTATCACTAGATACGAGGTTCGATTCCACTGTGTTTAGTGTTTCTTATCAGGATCAAACTCTGAGTGTACAGTGTCATGGACGTTCCACATTCACACAGAATTTCGCGAGAAAAGCACGAGAACGTGAATGTTGAACCGATTTACATTCACGTTTCTCGTGCTGTTCTCGGCGAGATTCTCGTGTTAATGTGGCGGACCTAACAGTTTTGCGAGCGCCTGTCATCATTCACGGCGAGCGCGTTAACGCCAATTTGTATGTATAGAATTGAGACCGCCACCTAGCTGTAAACGCGGGAACTTGTCTCGACTTCATACTTTTCACAAATACGCGCTTCGCCGTGAATCACGATAGGTGCTCGCAAAATCTCACATCACACTAGGCACTCGGATGGCGCTGTGTAAAAAGCCGGCCAAATGCGGTTTGGACTCGTGCACGGAGAGTTCGGTACCTACTCACCGAAAAACGTCTAGAAAATCGTTAGTATATAGGTGCTACATAGGGGAAACTGTTCACCATTCGTACGTGGGGCACATACATACATTGAGTATAACAAAAATACTAACCGACACACAAACACGCCTTTGCCTGTGTACATCGACATACCGACTGCCATGTTGCTAGCAAAGTATCGTGCCAATCGCGCCACTCTGTGTGAGGTAATAAGACGTAACGTGTTTTCGCAATAGGTAAGCAAAATTTTTTACTGTAGTTTAAATCGTACTGGCAAGTAAATTTATTAAGTTTTTATAAAAATAGTTAGAATTCATTAATGTTCACATTGTTTAATTTTGAGTTTTCATCGTTTTATTTCTTTTACTAACGTTGATTTTGTTTACCACTGTAATTTAAATTTGGTCAAGGCCTGGGGCACATTCGGACATTTCTACAGGGGCGCATTCGTACGCGTTCGAATGCTCCCCTTTAGATCAGAATTACCACAAATACTCACATAAATTTTATTTTTCAATAAATTTAATAGGTACCTTCTGATTTTTTTTTCAGTTATGATACGTTACAATAATTCAGCATTTTTATGTAAAAACGATCGGCAATATACATTTTATTAAGTAAATATTATATCAAATAGCAGGTTCGTGGTACAGATAATAAGAAAAGATTAGGCACGCCTAATCTTTTATTCGTTCGTAACATTTATTCGTTCTTCATCCATTTTTTAGCTACGGCTAAAAAATGGATGAAGAACGAATAAATGATTTAAATTTATATAGGTAGATTCCATATACCTATACCTACCTTGAAAACAGAAAAACTCAACAGAGAAGAAAAATCAAATGAATTCCGTGTATGCAGAGAGCCAGCAGAAAAATGAATTATGAAACAAAAATCTAATCTTTTAATTGATAAAATATATAAAAAAAACGAATAGTAGGTACAGGAACTTAATTACAAACCAATAATAAAAGTAAATGAAAATACTGTTCAATGCACCACTAATTTAAATGTGATATCAAGAAATTAAAGATAATAGTCATGTTTTGATAAAATTTGAAACAGGCCGCTGTTATTTAATTGTCAAAAAAGTACACTCAGTTATGAAATTTGGCGAACAGGACCGAAAGTGTTTTATCTTCGGAAGAAGCTGGGATCATCATGATTCCTATTTCTGATATAGAAAGCGTACACATTTTGTTTATTAGACTATGTCCCCAGGTCCTCCCTAACCGCTCGGCACATCTAGAACGAGTAGAATTTATAATCTTTTCAATTAATTAAAATAATTTAATTAGCAGTAAGGTCGAAAGTGACAACCAAAATGTCTAATTACTAACTTACAGTTTAAACCGATTTTTTGTGTTATTTTTCCCAAGAACAAATATTGATTGGGAGCAAAGTTAAATATGATTAAGATAGTTCTGTGAAAAACAAATTTTCTTATCAATTTAATACATTTTTGGGAGGTTAATAGGCTTTTCAATTACCATGAATGAATCTACCCCACGCGTATGAAAGCACCCCACCTACTGTACGGAAGTACCCCACCCATGGGGCGCGTTCGTACAAATATCTTATCGTCGAAAAATTGCTATAGTCCTTTAACCGTTTAACATAATAGTTTCAGAAAATTTGGTGACTAACTACAATATATTTTCTACGTTTAGGGATATAAACGAGGTAATTTTGACTAATAGTCGTGGAGAAAAAAAATAAAAACTAAAAATTGTACGAATGGTGAACAGCTTCCCCTATTATCACAGTTTTTCTGACTTTGGTAGGCATTTAATTGTTGTTATAGCGGCAACAGAAATAAATCATCTATTCTGTGACAATTTCAGCTCCTAAAGCTATCACAGTTCCTGAGATACAGCCTCACGACGGACAGACAGACGGACAGACGTACGGCGGCTTCTCATAAATAGGTCCAGTTTTCACCCTAAAAACGTTCTATATTTCAGGTGGTATGTGCTTCGCGTACAACGCAGACTTGTACTACCGCGACTACTTCCCCGATGTAGACCTCGGCTGGTGGCTGTTCGCTGTCACCGTCGGCATTGGTTCCATAGGCGTGGTTGCTGGAGGAGTTATCTCGGACAAGTAAGTTTTATATAGAGAATTGTTGATTTTAGTTGATGCTTTGATTATTTTCAGTTTCACTCACCTTCTATATTTCTCATAGACATCTTAACTCCAGCGGAAAAACACGGGGCTCTATTAATCTACTACACCTAAAAAGTTTCGTGTTAGGTATCCTACGAAACGGCTTGAACAAGTTTTGTGATTTATTTTTTGGATATTTTTGGTCCTAAGAACAAGAGGTGTATAGGGTGGCGCATGGCGCTTTATAGTATATGCAGAACAACGTTTTCCAGCTACTATAAAATCTACCTTATTAAAGGAGCTGGTTAGTCGGCTGACTCATCAATGCCCAGTCAAAACTACTGAAGATAGAAGCATAGGTAGTTTTCTTTTAGTGTGTAGAATTTACTAAGGGAATTTCCGATTTTCACCCCATAAGGGGTAGTAAAGTAGGTACTAACATAATAATTATGTTATGAACGAAACCCAAAAACACACCTAATAAGTAAGAATTATGTTTAAACATTCTCCTCACCCCCAGGTACGTCGAGAAGATGGGCATCCGCTCTCGAGTGCTGGTGTTGGCGCTGTCCCAGCTGGTGGCCACGCTGCCCGCCTTCGGCTCCGTGGTGTTCGGGCCGCTGTGGGCCATGATCACGCTGGCTATATCCTACTTCTTTGGTGAGTTTACCATATAAGAAGAATATCTTTCTGATGTACTATTTCTATAGGCGAAGGCGTGGCGACATTCTCGCACCCAAAACTAAGTTTAGATTGGAGGCGAAAACGCCGCCACCGCTGGCGATGCATGCAACCGGGCTTTAATATCGGAAATCGCAGCTCTTGAATTTGGATTTTGGATGTTTACCAAATAATTTCGAACGATAATTAAGAAGGGGAGGGAGAGGAACCCACCTCACACTCTCGATTCGTCAATCCTAACGTACAACTAATTGGAGGAATGACACAGTAGGTAGTAGGTACATGTATTTTTCGTAGCCAACACATTGATCTACGAAAAGGGTCTTTTTGCATATCAATGAGCCAACATCTTTAATTTCCTTTCCTGAGTGTTGATTCGTCATTACTCCCTTACAAGGATCCAAGAGTCGAAGGTATGAGGTGAGTATAAGGTGGGTTCCTCTGCCTTCCGTCGTCATTATATTATGCTTGTCCACAACTTTTTCTGAATAAAACAGTAATCGTAAAAACACTACCTACTCGTATTATCGATCGGATAGATTTCCGTCATGTAACGCCTAATTCTATTAGTTAAATAATTTCGAGTTTTTTGTCGTATTCCAGCGGAGATGTGGTTCGGCATAGTATTCGCTATCCTCGTAGAGATAGTGCCTCTGTCAGTGCGCTCCACCACAGTGGGAGTGTTCCTCTTCGTCATGAACAACGTGGGTGGAAACCTGCCTATACTGGTGGACCCTGTGTCTAAAGCCATCGGGTATAGAGAGGCTATTATGATCTTTTATGCTGGATTCTACGGCATCAGTGAGTATTTTTCGATTATTTATTTTATTTGCCAGATGGAAAAAGTCGCAGGCTGGGACTGGATGCAAAAGGCGCAGGACCGTATGTTGTGGCGTGAATTGGTAGAGGCCTGCGTCCAGGAGTGGACTACTGCGATAGGCTGATTTTATGGATTTGCTATATAACGGCATAACCCAGTAGAACTTTAGCGGAGCATTCAAATAATAATTTGAATGCTCCGCTAAAGTTCTACTGGGTTCGATTCCAGGGTCGAACCAAATATTTAAAGTACTGTTTTTGAATTGAATTGAATTTAGCTTTATTAAATAAATTCAATTCAAAAACAGTAGATACCTAGTTTAAAAAAACTAAACTAATAATTTAAGCTTGTGTTATGTAATGTAGACTACTAACTAATAAACATACCAAATTTCGAAACAAACATTTTGTGAATGACCCAAATATTTGGTTCGACCCGGGAATCGAACCCAGTAGAACTTTATCGGGGTTTTTAAATTCATAAAATTTTCCCCAACGGATACTTCAACGGGCTTATTCCTAGTCCATCAGCTACTTCAAAATAAATTTCTAATAAAATATTTGAAATGGGTGGATTGCGTGGCTAAAAACTCAATCCACTCAACTCAAAAAAGTTTATACTGGTACCGACATCTGGCTAACTCCCTTTTGAACTTACTTCTCTCCCAATCACACAAAACTGCCAATTTTAAGATGCGTTTTTGGCACCTTTGCATCAGATTTTTTTTGCTAGCTTAATATTATTATTATTTTTGACAATGTATGAATTAATATTTGACGATTTAAGTAATATTCTAAAACCAAAAACATATTGTCAACCAACAGGCAGCATCATGTTCTTCCTCACAATGTTCCTGATGGACGGCCCCGTGGACAAATCTAACAATACCATCACAAACACACCCGACAACCAACGAACTGGCCTAGACAACACAGCCTTCACACACGACGAACAACCCAACAGAAGCTCCACCAGGACTTTGCCTATCTCTAGCGAAAGACTTTAAAAACGGCATAAAAAATGAAACTCAAAATGGATAATCGTAAATAAACTTTAAATGGACGCCGTTATGAGGCGTTTTATGTCATGGAGTAGGTGTAAAGTCGTTATTGACCCTGTACATGTATATTGGGTGTCTCAGAAACTCTGAACTTATCCAGAAATGTCATATTGAGCCAGAAAGTAATTTTATTTTTGTTTAATTGGACGTAGGGTGAGCGTCCACCTCAGACTTTTTGTAGGACCCACTTTTTAAAGGACGTTTAAGTTGCACTCTTTCAAAACTGCGTTCTATGCCTCTCTATCTCCTTATCTGTTCTATATCTCCTACAAATAGAAATCGATTTATGATTATCGGATGTGGGCGCTCAAACTTACCGTTTCAGAGTTCTAAGACGCTAAGCATTAACAAGGTCATTAATGTCTTTAGCCTAATATTACTTACCTGCTCTGTCTGCCTTGTTCGGCGTATTGTTGGTTACAATAAGAGTAGGAACGCGATAAGAAATGATAATTATGATAGGATGAAATCGCGAAGATCATATAAATAGTATCAAAATTATTGTAAATAGTGTAAAATTAGAAACATAACGATTTTTTCAAGAATAAAATCATTCTTTTTTTCATGTTATGTTTTTAGGCAGTGATTTTTTCAGCTTTCGGTAAAGTATTCCTTTAATGGAACACCTTGTATATAAAAATTATTTCAAAGAAATGTGTAAGGTGTTGGTATCACCTAATTCTGTACTTATCTATTTTATAAGTTACGTTCAGTCTGAATGTGTTACTACTCTTAGTTTTTTTTTCTGTTTTTAATTTAATAATTTGTTTTGTCCTTTTAAAGCAACTATGATCAAGACATTTCGTGCATAGAGCACAGATCTGTCTGTATAACATATCAGATCTGTCTACAGACTTACTACCTACTCGCTATTTTATCCTTGCAAAAAAAATATTTATGAAAACAACATGGCTGTGACTTAAGTCAAAACATATAAAATTTTGTAATGAAGATTCAAGTCTGTGCGGAAAGAGTCGTACAGTTTTAGTGCAACTACCATTTTATTAATGTAAAACACTTGTCCACAGTGTGTTTATAATTTGACATATATTTTTTCCGTTTTTAAGTTTAATAGGAAACAATTTGAGTACTTAGATACATATATTTACGTATATACCTATTTATGTATGTATGTATGGAAAAACTGAATTGTTCTGAATACATACCGCTTTATGGTACGACAATTTATTCTCTTTCAGTAAAGACTAAAATGTAACAAGGGGGCCGAGTCTGCTATTTTACATCAAAAAGCCGTTCCAGTGCGATTCTATTACGATAATATAGCGATTGGTCCTAAACTTGGTAGTCGCGTAAAATTTTTACAACATCACTAGAATAGAAGTAGAGTAGAATCGCAGTACCTTTTTTTTAGCTAGAGGTAAGGCGAGTGAAGATGAGGTAACTGGGTTCAAGGGGGGGAGGGTTAATAAGGCTGTGTTTAAGGTGTGGCGTTGATGAGTGACGGTGACGGTGGGGGGGTTAAGATGGTTGGGTTAAGGGGGGGTTAAGATGGGTGGGTTAGCGGGGTTTAAGATGGGTGGGTTAGGCGGGGCGGCAAGGTGGATGTTGTGGTGGGGGTAAGGGGGGGGTGTTAAGAGGGGTGTAATGTGCCCCTTATTCCCACCATAACACCCACCTTATACCCCCCTTAATCTGGTGGGGGTTAAGGCGGGGTAAACCCCCCCCCCCCACCTTAAGCCCCCAACGTAAGCCTTCCCCCCACCTGAACCCATTACGAAACAACATTACAAGACTACCAAAAAAACAGCGGCCACTAGCTCGTCACATAATACGCGACTACGCATATAGGTCGATAGAACCGGCGAGTGAACATCGGTCGACCAGTACACTTCTACCGGTCTTACAATAGAGCTCTAGTGACTACGCGACTACCAAAATTGACAAATTGTACCGACGACCTTATATTTTGCCACGATTTCTATTCTATTCTGACGCGATTGAAATAGCAGACTTGGCTCCATGTGCAATATTGTATGTGCAATGTGTATTGTTTATATTTTATGTTTATTAAACTTAGTTTTTTGGACTTCTTAATCGGATAATAAATACTTAGTACTTACAACAAAATCAGCATTTTCACAAAAATATTCAATTGAATCTCAATCAGATAGTTCTAAGAAATTATTGCGTAGGTAGGTATGTGTTAGTAGATAAGTTTACATTAGGATATTTTAATGTTAAAGTTTACGAATTTCATTGTTTTAAGTTCAAAACTATTTATTACTAAACTCTTTTTTAAAATAAACTCAATAAAAACTTTACTTCCCGCGTAATTTATTTTTTTTGAGTATTAAATTTTCGTACTTTATATTCATGCAATTTTATTTTGTTTTAATATAAATAGACACAATAGAAATATTCGCGTTACACTCGTAATTTCAACTTTATATCAATGTAATAAATACCCAACTTTTTAATTTTAAAGAACACCAATATTGCCGATGCACAAACTACATTATCTGTAACTACTTAATAACAATACCTAATGAAAAAAGTTAATATTTTCAGCAAAACTCAATTCTATTTTCACAATGAAATTTTATTCGTTAAAAGATTCTATTTAAGGTATGCTAAATACACACAGGAAAAAAAAACTAAATTGTTCAAGAAATAGCTAAAATTCATGTCACTACTATTTCATATTGTAATTAAATTAAAAAATATAACATAATTATGCTATAGAGCACTGATTCCAGTTGGGTGGCTAATCTATCCACCCAACTCAAATTTACCCACCCAACTCAAATGAGAAGTGTGTTATTCAAATTATTTATTTTAACAATCAATTTAGGAAACATAATAAAGATGGAGCCTTGTCAGAATTTATACAAGACTAGCTGAGCCCGCAACTTCGTTTACGTCACATAAGGTGTATGAAAGGAAAGGTATTTCTTCATCAGAGTCATCAAGCAGCGTCTGAAACTGCCCTGTTTGCTTAATCATAAAAGAGCTTAATGATTAAGTCTATTTTAAAACAATTCAGTCCACGCCTTCGGCGCGGACTGAATTGTTTAAAAATTGTCTTAATCATTAAGCTCTTTTATGATTAAGCCAACACGCCAGTTTAGGTTCACTCACATTCAAAGAAACCCCTACAATTAAAATTTTCAAAATATCTGATTCTTAAAAGTGTTATAACTCTTTTATTTCTAAACCGATTTACATAAAACAAACGCTAAATGTTAACTGGAGCAAACCTCAACACAATAAAAAAAACCGCATTGCAATCGGTTGAGCGGTTACTGAGATTAGCGTGCACAACCGTACAGACAAACAGATATACAGACATACAGACATACAGACAAACAGACAAAAATTCTAAAAATCATTGTTTTGGGTTCTATTGCGTTCATAAAGCCCCCCTATAATATTTTTTCTTATTTATCTTCCATGTACAGACAGCGACCTGTTACGATTTTATTATATGTATTGATATTGATTGATGATGTCCCATAATTTGACTTCAACTTGAATGGGGTGCTCCGCCAAATCACAACCCGATTTCGTGTTGACATTTTGGAACACCTGTATAATTGAAAGAAGATCTGCAATTTAAATGTAGGTACTTCCTTTTCTGTCGTTCAAGATAATAGTTTATTAGAGTAAGAAGGTTAAATAAATAAAATAAATAAATATAAATATTCACGGACATTTCACACAACGCTATCTGATCCCAAAGTAAGCTAGGAATAACCTGCTTGTGTTATGGGTATCAGACCACGGATTTTATACTTATATACTTTTAAATTTAAATACATACATATTATACATAGAAACACCCAGACTCTTGAGACAAACATTTATGGGTCACACAAATATCTGTCTTCGGTGGGAATCGAGCCCACGCACAGTGATCAATTTTCAACTTTTAGGTGTACGAAAATATTGAAAGCCAGAAATGTATTATTTTCAATTTAAAATTAACTTATTAGCCTGAATTTGTAATTTGTCATGCATTATTATGTATTTTAAAACACAAAGTAAATTATTAAATAAAAAACAGACATATTCATTCTTGATTTTCTTCGTCAACTATACAAGGTTCGTCTGGTAACGCTATAGCATCGCAGGAAAGAGCACCTTTTTCTCTGAACGTTACTGAGTGAGGACTTGAGATTTGGGGATCGATATACTAGTAAAATTGTAAAGGAGTCTTCATTTTGTAGCTTTTCGGGATATTTTTCTGGTATTATGTTCCCTATAATATTTTACCTCTTTATGTCGCCATCCCTGTGCATCTTCACCTAGTTGGCCGATAAGCAATAAAAAATAATCAATGATATCCTTGCCATGGAGCAAAATCTTATGAACTGTGGGTGGCATAGGATGATTTAACCTTCGTCGCTTTGTTCTATCTCAAACATTCGAAAATACCTGTTTTGGCCGCCTTTTACGCGTATTCTGTGATGTAGAAGGTTCACTTGTTTGTGTACCGGAGATAATACTGCATTTATTAAGCCAATTCTGGTACTTTTTCTCAAACTTAGTGACGTCCCGGCTAGTTGCTATCCAATTTCTAGCGGCTGAAGTACAAAAGCTATGAATGGTATTACGCAAGTTGTTTCTCTCTGCAACGTCCAAATTTGGCACTCCAATGGTATCTAATACGAAGCTAAGTAGCATTTTTTTTTGATTGCTTAGCCGTTGGTTTCATTGGAGGATGTTGCTTAAGCACATTGAACAAATATTGATTTTTTAGTGTAGTACCGTTACCTAAAAAATCATAAACTTTGTTCAAGAAGTGCAAAAATGAGCAAAAAAGTCTTATTGAATATAAAAGCTAAGGGCTTAATACTCCTAAATAACCTTAATATTCAATGTTTCTTTATGTTTCTTATAAGATATGTTTCTCAGAAGCCCAACAAATAGGGTAAAATTTTCTATGTGAATTATTATTTTTTTTTCTGAACAATAACTACTATGATGCATAAACTAACACTTAGAACAAATCATAAACACCTTTAAGAATATGCACCATTTTTTTTCAATGCCACAGTAAACAACTTACACTACAAAATATAACTAACTTTACTAGATAAATCTTGTGTAAACAGCAATTATCAATGAAATTTGCGGAGTCGACATCTTTGAGCATTAATATCTGATGACACAAACAAACATATCAAAAAAATATTGTAGCACGAAGTGTACACAATACTCATAAGCACGTAGCGACAATTTTTTCGAACTACCTTCATGTTGAGAATAATGAATTTCGTCCAGCTAAAATTCAATAATTGATCATTGTGCCACGACCTCCAGCGCCGCAGGCGGTATCACTACCGACTGCGCCACACAGGCAGTCGATAGTGATACCGTCGATAGACTAGGTTAGTGTGGATAAAAACAAATGGTATAGCTTTCTTACTTCGGCGCTAAGCTAAGATCTGGCGTTTGGCTAGAACATGAAGTTTTGTTTCAATCAAATACTGAACTAAATGCACGGTAATATGGTCGTTAGTCGATGTTTTTTTTACAACAAAATATTAAGGTACAGAATGCAATCTCATGTATGTATTTTTTTTTTTCACATCTACCCTCTGCTACGCACACTCGCGCAAAAATCAGTCTCGAAAACTACCATAAAATCTGTTCTTCGTGTCTGTGAACTCTGTGAGCTACGTACACAAATTAGAGATATTACAGATGGAAACCTCGTGTATGTACTTTTTTTTCACACCTACCGTCTGCTACACTAATTTGTGCGCGAGTGGCGTACAAATCAGTATCGAAAAGTCTTTTGAGGAGCGCCTGACCTCGTGTCTGTGGATGAGTTGTCTATGTGGGTACGTGTGGGTACGTGTGCGTAGCCTAAGCGAATTTAGTATTTAGCTATTTAGGTTTCCATCTGTACTATCTTATATGTGCCTTTACTCAAGCGGATGACAATCCTGTACGATAGAAAAATAAATATGATTGATTTGCTGTCACTGTGGGTTGAAATAATCCATAAAAAATAGGATTTATTGTGCGAAGTTTTGTAACAAAATAAAGTACTTACAATAAAACCGTTATTGTGATCTGAAGTTGTACATATAAATAGATACATAACATAATGCTTGTTTTTTAAAATAAGTAAGTATGTATTGTAAATAAAAATGTCGAATGTTTTAATATGTGTTTATTTTCTAACTTCCTAAATCCTAAAAAATCATCACAACCCAGTCGATACCTATCTTACTAATAATATAAAAAATTCCGAAGTTCATGAGTGTGGTTGTCTGCATGTTTGTTACTCTTTGACGCTCAAACGGCTGAACGGATCGAGCTGAAATTTGGTACAGGAAAAGATTATAGTCTGGATTAACATATAGGTCACTTTTTTATTCCCGAAATAAATTCCCATGGGATGCAAAACGGGAAAAGAATTCCATGCGGGCGGAGACTTCATATATGGCTTCAGGCCGTTGGCGTCAATTGGCGAACGCTAAATGACGCCAACGGCCTGAAGGTAAGCCATGGTTACTCTCAAAATCCACAAGACCAATTGGCGGCCTAATGATGTTAACAGATCAAACATTTTGAAACTATTGTTTACCATGCATTATGCTACGGAACACATGCAATTACTGAAGTCTACGACTATGTATCTTACCTATGCTAATATTATAAAGAGGAAATATTTGATTGTTTGCATCGAATAGGCTCCGAAACTACCGAACCGATTTGAAAAATTCTTTGACTTTTGGGAAGCTAACCTAGATGGTGCGCCGCCGGGTGCCATAGGCTACATTTTATTCCCGTATTCCCGCGGGAATTACGCGTGTGATACCACGTGACGTCCGCTAGTATATAATACAGGTAATTTTAATTCTATGTTCCTACTACTTATGTGTATACAATTTTGTCAACTGGCAACATGCGTCGAAATAAACATTTTCAATAAAAAATTCTTTCATAAATTTCTTTCAATAAAATGATTTTTTCTTGGTACGTGCCATCTAGGGGCCCCTAGCCTATACGGGGCCCCTAAGCAGTTACCCCATCCGCCTCATGGATAAACCGGCCCAGGATTAGCGTCTTCAAGCAGAGCAAGAAAGATCTAAATATGAATCTTATAATTCAACTAATGTTAAAACTTTATTTTTCTTCCCTTTGTACTGGAAAAGCTTCTCTTTTCGCCTCGACTTCCAAAATTTTGTGTCCTCTTTGGATAATATGTTTTCTCCGCTTACGGCTGTAGCTGCAATTTTATCTGAAAATAAAAGTAAACTTTTATTCCGTCCTTTCAAATCAAAGAGAAGATGGTTAAATTGATTTGTAGGCTAGAAACGTTTCCCGGACATCCTTCCGAGGGCTTACCCGGGGCTCCCAACCACAGGCTGTTGGACGTTACGTGAGGTTTTTTAGTCGGTAAGGGTACGGCATAACATGCTTTGAGGATTTTCCCTCACGTAAAAAAAGGCTAGAAACGTTTGAGGTTTTTCAGTCAGTAGGAATCCGGCATAGCATCCATGATGCATTTTTCCTCACACTGAGAAAAAAAGGCTTAAGCTTACGGCCCACCTGATGGTTGGTTACTATAATAGCCTATTAGCGTTTCCAAGGCGGAGTGGTGACTCACTATTGAAATTTTTCATGTCAGCCATAATGCCTTCAAATTGGCTTGTAATGACTGTCATTGGTTGGGTCTCTGTATGTCGAGCGGTGAACCGGTGTGTACGTAATGCTTGTCGGTAGTGCACTTGATGCGTGCCGATGATGTACTGAATGCGGTGCACCCGCTCCTCTCCGCTCCGCTCCGCCGCAGTAAGGGCACGGTGAGACGCGTGTAGGCAGAGCGATGTTGGGAATGGGTTCGATTCCCAACAGTCATGTCACAATACGGTGGTCACCCGTCCAAGGACTCACCATAGCGAAAGTTGCTGACTGCAGTGATAGTTTACAGAAACCTTAGTCTGCAGGACTACAAGCAGAGCTTCGAAGTTTATACAGGAAAAACCTCCCATATTTTGTATGACATGGGGCTTCCTTTCCTGTACCTGTCTCACACTGTCTCTGTATAATTCGCGCCTTACAAAAGAACTATAAATACATAATATACATATACTTACCAGTTGACATTACACATTTATTGTTAAAAATTACAGAGAAACATAAATATTACATATCTTATATACCTATTTACATTATTACTATCTAAACTAAACTTAAATAAGGCCAAATACTTACCAGTTTCACCAATTTCATCAACATGTCTCCTCTTCATTTTATTTATCTTCTTTGCCTCTCTGTTGTGATGTTCAGTGTAAGTGTCCTTAGCTTCTTCACAAGACAGAAATTCTTCGGATTGTTTGAATAGTTTTACACCACCTTTGATTTTACGTTTTCTGAAAGTAAACAAAATCTTTGAAACAACAAAGAAGAAAGAGAAAGGGTCAGTAAGAAGAGCAAAGATAGAGCCTAAAACGCATAATTTCAAACTCGGAAATCGGATGCAGCAGATCGTTGATAATTGGAAGTTGGCAATCTGATATTGAATGTCCAAATTGCAAAATGAAAGCAAACACACTACCTGAATCTGGGACATTGAGAACAAGCTACACAGGAGTCACCTCTGGTACTGTCATGATTACTACAGCTTGTGGGGCACATCCAAGTAGTTAAGGTTTTATATTGGATATCCTAAAGTGGCAGTGTCTTAAAGAACTGATCAGACAGATCCAGAACATGAACCTAATGCGGGACCTCCTTCCATGAGCGACAAAACTATCATAAGTTTGATGAACAGAACTTGAACTTACTTTATGTCATTATCTAAAACAACAAACTCAACATTTTTCTCTATAATATCAGACACTTTGGCCCAGATCCGTTTCTGCATTTCCTCTGGTACTTTCACATCGTTGTAATGTGAAGATTCCTCTAAATACCTTTCAGATTTAACATTTACGGCTTCTGTAAAAATAACAGAATGTTTTAGATAAATATACAGCCTATCTAGTTGCAAAGGGCCAAGCGACTCGCTCAGTGACTTCATCCTATTGAAAAGACTTGTTACATAATATCACAGCGGCCACATTGGATGCAATGTGCTTAGCTAAGTGCCTGAGCAGGACGGAAGTCACTTGACTTTTAGCACTATGCGAGGCTCCCGTAGTGTGGTTTTGGCCTAGTTTGTCCGAAAATCATTATCACTGCAGGGTGAGGTGTTATTTTCTATATTGATTAGAATGTTGTACAATTTGATACTGTAGTGGCGTTTATGGGCTATAGTGCCTATGGTGGCCATGGCCAACATTCAATGAAGAGGCTCCCACACAAAGAACGGGTACACTTGGCCGGTTTTATTTTAACGTGCCGTAATCACCTCGCATGTCACGCTGGAATCGAACCGACTCAATCAGTTTCTTCGCTACACTTAAAGCTTCAGGTGGACACTCTCTGATTACTCGGAACTCGGAAGGTTATCCCAGTACTTCACGCGGGTGTCGTCATTAGACAGGCTTGTTAAATAAAGAAATTGGTTTTCATAAAACATTTTAATCACTTACTCTCAGTAGTCAAATCTTTCTTTATTTGACCTCTAGATTCTTGTATTAATTTAGTAAAAGATGTATCTACAACTTCCCTAAAACGTGATAGATCTTCATCATCTGAAGAGTCAGACATTTTACACCTTACTTGGTACTACTACTACAGTTGTAAATAAAACTGAAAATCTAAAGCAAAAATCTATTTCTACAGCTTTGGAAATTTATTTTCAATATTGTTCGCACACAACAACTTAACCTATTTTTTCCGTGTTTTTGTTTATTTACGTTCATGAGGTAAGCTATACAAGATTGACCGCGATTGATGAAAGGATAATGGAGAATAAAATTTTGTAATATTTTACAGTTCCTCAAATCATTTGTGGCACATTATTTTAACTAATTTTGTATGAAAATTGTTCTTTCAACTTAATCTTTATTTATACTTTTTAAGGTTTTATATTTATGTAAAAAAACTTTGAAAAACCGTAGCACATGTCACATTGCCCAAAGCCAGTTTCGTAAACGCATAGGTGCCAATGCTGCTGCAATGGCCAATGGCTCGTTTTTGAACTTGAGGAATTGAAGTTTTTGTTTAATTATTATTATTTAAACCGTCGCGGCGCCGTGGTGTCGCGTTGGTCAGTGTTTGTACCATATTACTTTCAAACCTCATTTAATATTTTGAAGCAGAGCAAGGCTTAAAAGCCATAGCTCCAAGTAAATATCTGTCTTGCGCTGACATGACACTGACACTGACATCTTCACATCTGTTTATTACTCTGAAATTATAGGTTAGAAAGAAACCAATTAATTAAAAATAATCGTTTTAAAAGCTCAGAAGTTCACATAAAGGTTATGTATACTAAGTGAATATATTATTCCTCATAAACCATAACAATGACCGAATATAATAGACCACCAACCGATCCAAATTTGATAAAATTTTCGGAAAACAATGATTACGATTCCTTGGCGAAGTATCTTGTTGGTAACAATCTACGGTTCCGCGAAAATATAATAATACCAAGAATTTTGGGGCCAGTCATTATCAAAACTAATGAAGAGAAGATGATTGAGTCCGCTGTTGAGAGCTGCCCATTTAAATCGGTGACTAGTTGCATAATTGGTAAGTACCACTTTCAGATTATCGATTTTTCCTCCTTTTGAATATGAATATGAATACAGCAATGGACCGATACAATCCATGTTGCGATAATCATAAATATAATCAGAAAATTATTTGAACACTGTCGATTGTAGAAGGTCATCATAGTTTCTGAGACAGTGTTTACAATATTTAACACTGCTTGCTTTTGTTTTTACACTTCTCGACTTTATACTTACTCCTCACTTGATTAAAACATTGTAATTTGGGGTTGGCTTTAGCATTTTACCAATTGAATTGAGGATTGTTAGGGGTTGTGTTAGGATAGAGGTCATAAAAGAAATTAGTAACGAAAAGTATTACATATAATTTTTTGATGACTTATACATAACAGTATGACTTTGTAAAAGATCAAAGAGGTATTTTAATTACTCAGATATAATATTTCATCATTTCGTTTGTTTTATCTCAGAGAATTTTGGTACAAGGATAGATTAGTCTGCAATGTAGCACAGGCTAACTTTTTATTCCTGAAATATGTTGCCATGGAATGGCACGATTGGCAACAGAATACCAATAGGGCTCAGCCGTAGACACAATCTGGTTGTTTATATTTGGAAATTAAAATTTAGGTTACTATTACACTTTATAGTACTAGGTAGTAGTGCACAGCACACGAGCAGTTATTGAGCTGATAGTCGGGTCTGATGATCTGTAGATTTTATCAAGCTTGTTTTTCATTGCTATTCATTTTTCTTTTAGGTTATGGCCTCGGTGCAGTAGTTGGTCTCTTCACATCATCCCTAATGCCAAATGTAACAGATCCGATGGCACAACAGAATCAAACTGCCAGAGAAATCCTAAGAGAAATGAAAAATTCCATGTTAAGTTACGCAAAGAATTTCGCCATACTTGGTGCTGTTTTCTCTGGAGTTGAATGTTGTATTGAAACTGCTAGAGGCAAATCTGACTGGAAAAATGGCACCTATGCAGGAGGTGTTACTGGTGGACTAATAGGATTAAGAGGTAATTATGCAATATTCCATCTCAGACCCTGATACTTTACATGAAACTAATGAAGTCTGTTGCAGCGATACCACCATCATTAATAATCTTGTCTACCACATGTATCTATTGAGCACATAGGAATCCATGTGTTACACTCATTAATTATCACAAATGAATCTTATAGGGTCCAGTATTAGAAACAAGAAACAAGGCTATGAAACTGGTTTAGTGTGTGTTTTTATTAGTGACCGACCGAAGTTTCGGTTTCGGCCAGTTTCGGCCAAAAAATCGAGTTTCGGCCGCAGTTTCGGTTTCGGCCAAAATGGGCCGAAACTTTCGGCCGGGCCGAAACTCACGTGTTCATGAATTTTAAGTGGCTGACTCTGCTTGTGACGTGGTTGGGGTCAGCCCAACCAGTTAATAACCTAACCTAACCGAAGATTTAGACTTCCAATCAATAGTTATAATAATACAACTTTATTCAAACCACAAGCAATTACAATCATTGAGAAGTATTAGACAGTTACCTCTGTGTTATGTCTTAGACCAACTTTTTAGGGTCCCGTTTTCACTTTTGGTTACGGAATCCTAAAGCTCTAGGACATTACATAACCCTACCCCTTTGTTGTCGGTTCCGTTGACTTCGTTGGGCGTCGATCTGTCTGTCAGCAGGCTGTAACTCATGTACCGTGATAGTTAGACAGTAGGGGTTATTTTTTTACAGATAATGTATTTCTGTTGCTACTATAGCAACAAATAATAAAAATAGACAAAATAATCATTTTAAAGGGGGCCTCCCATACAACAAACGTGATTTTTTGCCACTTTTCCTGTACGGAACCCTACGTGCGAGAGTCCGGCTCACTCTTGTCCAGTTTTAGTTATACACTTCTAGAATGTAACCAAAACCGGCCAAGAGCTTGTAGCAGGGCACCGTGTAGTTTTAGTCGGTTGGAGTTTGCAATAGCATCTATGTGTAATTCCACGCGTAAAAGAAAGAAACTCATCTTTAGGTACGAGAATGAACACTTGAGAAGATTTATACCGTTGATTAATGGCTCTTTGTGGAACTTGCTTCACCTATTGAAAAAATAACTGGCCAAGTGCAAATCGGATTCTCGCAAGGAGGGGTTAAAACGGGACCCTATTAACGAGACATGAGGCCTAGCCGTCCGTCTGTCTATTAGTCACGAGATTGTATTGCTGAAACCGTGCCAGATAGAGGCCTAAAATTTTCACTGATGATGTATTTGTGTTGCCGCAATTTTTTTTAACGTGAAGAAAATCCTACAGGATGTCCGTGCCGGAATCCTTCAGACTAAAAACTACGCGTTGGGAACCCCGAGTATGCCCTTGGAATGATACATACTGCGGCCGCGTCTTTGGGGGGTTGTTCAGTTGTTAGCCCGCTTCTTGAGGGTGGTGTGCATGAATCTCTCACGTCACGCTATCGTCTAGGGTCCAGGGCCTGCTTCTGTAAGGACGGTGAGCAGCCCCGTCACCGTCCTCAGGCCCCCGGTCATGGAGGCTGATAGTATGGGGCGCGCCGCCGCAGACTGTGGAACTCGGGTGGGAGAGTTCTCTCCCACTTCCTCCCCGCCGTCTTTCACGAGCATGACCTGCTCACAGGAAGAGGCCTATGACCCCGCTCTAGCGCCTCTTTGCGACTATTTTTATTTATATATATATATTATTTTAAACAATGACGCAAGGGCCCTCGCTTCCAGATCCCATTGAGAGGTCCCGGCTAGAAGACATGCCGCCTCAACTGAGATCGTGCGGTATACCCTTATCACCCTGACAGCCATCGCCTTCTGCGGGCTAAGCTACCCGCATTGCTGGCCATCAGGATCTCCGCCCATACTGGGCCCCGTATAGGGCCATGCTCCGCACGATCACATGAGTGCGACTGATAGCCCCCTCCCTCAGTTTTGGGACCAAACTGCGGAAGTGGTATCCAAAGTTCCACCGGCTATCGAGTACGAGCCCCAAATACGTCATCGAGAACTCGATGCCGATGCTGACACCCCCTATATGTAAGCTGGATCCCGCAGGTGGCCTTTAGGGCTGCGCCTCGGTGCGTTGCTCCTCGCGATGTAATTAGGGTGTCGTCGTAACACGTTACGCACGTAACACGTTACGCCGACACCTCTGAGCAACGGACCACGCACCACCCCCAATCGTAACCGATGTTCCACAGAAGCGGTCTTAAGACCTATCCCTTTGGAACACCGAACGACACATCTCGCCGACCCTGCCCTAGCCAGCTGGGGAAAGTTATGGCCCTCGCGAATAGCAGCTCCAGGACAAGGTATTGAAGGCGTTGGCGATGTCAAGAGACACTGCCATCACCAACCACCCTGTTCTGTTGCCGCTGTAACAAAAAATACCTACTAAAATCAGAAAAAGTATCCACACAACAAACGTAATTTTTGCGCCCAATTTTTGCAACGGAACCTTCTGTAAGGGAATCCGACTCGCACTTAGCCGGTTTTTTTTTCTTTTTTAATATGAACACGTGAGTTTCGGTTTCGGTTTCGGTTTCGGCCGAAACTGACCCTGAGGCCGAAAGTTCGGTTTCGGTTTCGGTTTCGGCTGGAAAACCAGTTTCGGTCGGACACTAGTTTTTATCCATAGTTCATGTATAGTCTTTTCTTAATGCAAAGGAATTGTTTTTTTTTTTGTTATGTTGTGTTGGAGACTTAAAATGTGATCTCAACCTCAAAGCCCTCATAACTGCACCCCAATCTGGAGAAGTACAGATAGATGGCAATCCTTTGCCTTTTTGAATGGGGTACCATAGGTCTATGAGGGCCTTCACTAAGTGAATCGTGCACCCGCCGCGCGAAATATAGTATGAGAAACCTTACCCTAACCTACATGTGCATACACACTTAGTGCTGCTCATTTCTATCGTAACAATGCACGCGTAGCGCGGTGGGTTTCTGTCGCAGCGCACACTTCTCATAGCGAAAGTCCAGAATATCTGTAACACCGCATGTATTATTACAGTCTCCATTGCCAACCCTGCTATAACATTCCAAGACTTCTGAAAACATTTGGGAAAGTCAATGCAGATAGACATTGCTGCACTTTTGCCACTTACAATAAAATGTATTCTTTTTGTTACAGGTGGTATGAGAGCTGGCTTATTTGGCGCAGCAGGATTTGCAGCTTTTTCCACAGTAATAGACTATTATATGCATCAACGTGGTTCATAATAATTTTACAGCAATTAGACTAATTTACAGAATAAAATGTTATAGTTTTAAATAAGTTTTATTATCATATCTATGCATTTAATGCAATATAGTTTTGTTGAAAATATTTTCCATGCACCTCACCACCTATCACGTGGGACATTTAACTATATGGTGAAATGTGGGCGTATACCGCGTATACGATGCCTTTGCCTACCTCCTTTTTTTTCTCTTGGCTGTATTTAGTCAGGAAACCTGGTGTACCCTCGAAAGGAAATCCCAGGGATCCTGACCAGCCCCAGTCGCCAGGTATCGGCGACCTCTGGCCTCTGCCTACCCCTTCGTGGAAAACAGCGTGACTATATGAATGAATCGCAATTTGCAATCGGTACGGTTAATTTAAATTGGGTCCGTAACTTAATTTCGAGAGATATGTTCGATTATTGGAATATCGACTGAACGATTGTGCGAATAGAGTTTATTGCGAAACAACTTTTTGTCGCTAAACGCTGCTTCGACTGAACGATTCTTCGAATAATTATTAATCGATAGACTGATCTTTCGAATGTTAAATTTAGAGTGGTTACGAGCAAATTGATTGGATCGAGCTCATGAAGTCAAGCCTCTCCATGTGGTCTTCAATTTTTCTTTTTTTCCTACCTGCTTTTTCTTTTAACCGACTTCAAAAAAGAGGAGGTTCTCAATTCGTCTATGTTTTTTTTGTATGTTCAGCGATATTTCAGTCAATTATACACGGATTTTTTTTTTTTTCTTTTGTTGAAAAGGGTTGACATTTGAGGTGGTCCCATTTTCACCAGGTCAGGATCTGACGATGGGATCCAGGAGAAAACGAGGGCAACCGAGGCAAAAAAAATATTTTTCAGTTTTTGTTTGAAGTCTGTTTTATTTTTGTATTTTTTTTGTTGTTTAGTATCAAACACTTCTAATTCACAAAATTCAGTTGAATCATGGCATCACCGCTGGAATGAACTCCTAGGAAGAAGGAAGTGGAACTTATTTAAAACTAGCTGATGCGCGCGGGTTCGCCCGCGTGAAATTTGTCTCCCGTTCCCGCTTCCCGTGGGAACATTTCCCGCCTATGTGTTATTCCAGACTATACTCTATACCTGTACCAAATTTCAGCCAGATCCCAGATCCATTCGGCCCTTTGAGCGTGATTGTAACAAACATCCAAACATCTTCACAAACTTTCACATTTATAATATTAGTAGGACAATAAAAGAAATTGAAAGAGAACAAAAGATTAATGAGCTGATTACCTACAGAAAGATATTAGGGACAAAGATGAGTCGGTGTCTCCCAACAAAAACAAAAAGCAGGCAGGAAAAGAAGAAATAATGAAAAAACTTTTAAATCACATGGAGAGGCTTGACTTCATGAGCTCGATGGCTTACGTTTGCCACTCTAAAAAAATAAAACAACACTTACATAATATATTTAGTTTTTTATTATTTTATGTCAATATTGTATAGTTAAAATAAATACCTACTTGATTAAAAATTATGTTTTTTCTTCATACATACCAATCAATTGCATGTAACTACTCTAAATTTAACATTCGAAAGATCAGTCTATCGATTAATAAATATTCGAAGAATCGTTCAGTCGAAGCAGCATTTAGCGACAAAAAGTTGTTTCGCATTATACTCTATTCGCACAATCGTTCAGTCGATATTCCAATAATCGAACATATGTCTCTCGAAATTAAGTTACGGACCCATTTAAATTGGAGTCTGTTTTTTTAGCTATGGTCACTTGTTTCTTCACCAATCTTTATTTGTTCTAACCGTTTATCACTTGCTTTTACCGATCTTCATTCATCCAGTAGTACCACGGGTAAAATTTAATTACGTAGCGAAAAATTCTAAATCTATGGGTACAACGGCAATGGCACAGTATAATCAACGTAACTATAAGCTATCCCAAATTTCAGTGTGATCCTACCCAACACGACCACGGATGATAACCTTAATGTTAATGCGGTACTTATTCATGAAATACATACATACATATACTCACGCCTTTATCCCCGAAGGGGTAGGCAGACGCCTATACCGGCCCACATTTCACACACTCATAAGTACTTAATTGTACTTATGAGTTTAAAATTTCCCCCGTTCCCAACCGACCACCTGAGTTATCCACCTGGTTGGTCAGTTAGGAATTAAAGTTCCTAACCACCCACCTCGTGCAAGTGGTTGATCAGTTAGAAATAAAAGTTCCTAACCACCCACCTGGAACTGTATAAAATAAATAATGTCCATAATGTCTACTTCATCAATATACCCACATGTCTATATGGCAAAACAAATGAAGATCAGCAAAACAAATGAAGATCGACCAAACAAATGAAGATCGACAAAACAAATAAAGAGCGACAAAACAAATGTAAATCGACAAAATAAATGAAAATCGACAAAACAAATGACGGTCGGATAAACAAATGACGATCGGCAAAACTAATGACGATCGAAAAAACGAAGATTGACAAAACAAATGAAAATCGACAAAACAAATGCAGATCGACAAAATAAATAAAAATCGACAAAACAAATGAAAATCGACAAAACAAATGACGGTCGGATAAACAAAAGTCGATCGGCAAAACAAATGACGATCGAAAAAACATATTCAGATCAATAAAACAAGACTATTGCTTATAGTCTTGTTTTGATAAGATCAAAAAATATTCTCAGCCATATTTTGTAATCTAGATACGATTGCCATTCAAAAAAATAGGTGCAAGCCAATCTCGACCTTAATGACATTTCTCTAAAAATGTGATTTTAGGCGTTTATAGACATCGCTGATCACAAATATGTAAAAAATTAATAGATATTATGCTTGTTCATAAGGTCGAAATTTGCTTGCACCCATTTTTCTAAATTTAGATGCTTAACCATTTCAAAAAATAGTAAACAGGGACACCTTGTTGACGCAGGTCAAAATAGAAACCCCCAAAATATTTAATTTTCTTTGGCAGTGCTATAGACACCCATCAAAATTATTGTACAAAGATAACATATTAGACTCTGCAGTTGGATGTCAACAAGGTGACCCTCTTAGGCCACTCATTTTCAGTTTATCCATACAACCCATAATTAGACAGCTAAATTCTAAATTAAATATTTGGTATCTGGATGACGGCACCTTAGGAGGGAACGTAGACACTGTTCTGAGCGATTTAGCTTTTATTAAAAACGAGTTCCAAAAAATTGGTTTAGATCTAAATCCTTCAAAATGTGAAATTTTAATACATGATAATATTGATAGAGTTTCGACTTTTTCTAAATTTAACGTCCTGGCTCCAAATTTAAAACTTTTACAAAAAAGTTCTCTCCTACTTCTAGGTTCACCCGTTCTTGAAGATGTCTATGATTCTTTTATTGAAGAGAAAATTCAAAATTTTTGTGCAGTTTCAAACCGACTGCTTCAAATCAATATTCATTCAGCTTACACAATTCTTCGGTACTGTCTTTTCGTCCCAAAATTAACACACACCCTTCGTTCAACTCAATTATTTAAACATTCGGCACTTTTGGAGAAAATGGACAAAATTATACAAAACACACTTTGTACAATTTTAAACGCAGATTTGAATGACCGAGCGTGGCTTCAAGCGTCTTTACCAATACGCTTGGGCGGCCTCGGCGTTCACAAAATTTCGGATGTAAGTTTACCAGCATTTTTGTCTTCAATCCATGGCACTGAAGAATTGACCAGGAAAATCTTGTTACCTACACTGGTTAATTCTGAGGTGCCAGGTAAGATTGAAGCCATTAATGCTTGGAAAATGAGTTGCCCAGATACTGTTTTGCCAACCTACCCATGCTCCCAGAGACAGTGGGATAGGCCACTCTGCAACAGAGTCAGAACTCTTTTACTGAACACTTGCTCAAACGTTGCAGAGCGCGCTCGCCTATTGGCTGTGGGAGAATGATGTATGTATGTATGTATAGAATGGGAATCAGGTGTCTGGCTTCAGGCTCTTCCGTCGCCCAATATAGGTACTATGTTGGACGACACTACTTTCAGAATTGCCGCCTGCCTTCGTTTGGGTGCTCCTTGCGTCTCTCCTCATCGATGTCACTGTGGAGAAGCAGTTGACTCACTTGGGCACCACGGGCTTTCGTGCAGCAGAAGCGCAGGTCGTATGTCACGTCATGCACACCTTAATGACATTCTCCGCCGCGCTCTTGCCACCGCCGGCGTTCCAGCTGTTCTTGAACCAAATGGTTTGGCGCGCGACGATGGCAAGAGACCGGATGGAATGTCATTAGTACCATGGAAGATGGGAAGACCTTTGGTGTGGGACGCAACTTGTGCCGACACCCTTGCGCCTTCTCATCTTCCTAACACGGCAGGCTGCGCTTGTGCTGCTGCTGCATCTGCCGAGTCTCTCAAGCGGCGCAAATATACTACCCGTTCGCTCTAACTTTGCCGCTGGCGTAGAGGCGTATACCCGATTTTTTAATTACACGAAGTAAACTGACAGTAGCTAATGTCACTTCGTCATAGAAAATAAGCAACATTGTATGAAGAAGTGACGTTAGCTGCTGTCAATTTACTTCGTCTAATTAAAAATTCGACTTTAGTATGGAGCCGAGCGGCAAAGTTAGAGCGAACGAGCAGTAATAATTTAGTTGCAAATTATATATTTGAGCCGTTTGGAGTCGAGACACTGGGCGCGTGGGGCCCAAGTGCGCGTGTGCTATATAAAGATATAGCAAAGCGTTTGGTCGATGCTTCTCGTGACCATAAGGCTGGCCTCTTTCTCGCTCAGAGAATAAGCATTGCCATCCAACGTGGCAATGCGGTCAGCCTTATGGGAACCTTACCAGTCGATTGCGATGGGGAGGAATTCTTTGACACCTAGACGAGGGTTGCGACAGTCTTGCACATTGTTTTTACTCCGCCTCCCCCCCCCCCCTTCTTTTTCTGTAAATATTTTTAATTTAATTGTTCAATGTATTTTTATTGTTACTTGTTAATAAAATACTACCTTTCTGATTATTAAACCGATGAAATTTTTAAATATGCGTGATCAGTGATGTCTGTAAACGACTATAAGCACATTTATAGAGAAGTGTCATTAAGGTCGAGATTTGCTTGCACCTATATTTTTGAATGGCAATCGCATCTAGATTACAAAATATGGTTGCAAATATTTTTTGATCTTATCAAATTGCCTAGTCTTTTGTTTTATTGATCTGCATATGTTTATCCGACGATCATTGATTTTGCCGACCGTAATTTGTTTATCCGACCGTCATTTGTTTTGTCGATTTTCATTTGTTTTGTCGATCTTCATTAAATATTTGTTTTGTCGATCTTTATTTGTTTATCCAACGGTCATTTGTTTATCCGACAGTCATTTATTTTGCCGATCTTCATTTGTTTTGACGATTTTCATTTGTTTTACTGATCTTCATTCGTGTTGTCGACCTTCATTTGTTTTGTCGCTCTTCATTTGTTTTGCTGATCTTCATTTGTTTTGCCATATTGAGATGTGGGTATATTGATAAAGTAGATATTATGGACATTATTTATTTTATACAGTTCCAGGTGGGTGGTTAGGAACTTTTATTCCTAACTGACCAACCACGAGCACGAGGTGGGTGGTTAGGAACTTTTATTCCTAACTGACCAACCAGGTGGATAACTCAGGTGGTCGGTTGGGAACGGGGGTAATGTACACATGATATTTAACGTGCTTGACAATTGCTAATTGATCGTGTCTAGACTCGGGATCCCTTCAGTTAGATAATCAATGTGACTTGCTTGACAAGTCTCACGCGTACACACGTCAATGCACACGTGCAAAAAAAGCACACCGCTTGATGTACGTCAGACTTGATAAGTTATTGAACATCTTCGGAGGGCTATGTGGCAGTATGATTTTAACACCTTCGCCGGCTCTGTGAACCAATAAAAATCGGAAACTCATCGTTACTTTTCATTTCCTTCCGTTAAAAAATCAACAAAACCAACGGACGTTTTCAGCGTGATTGATTTTTTGGTGTTAATAATGAAAATGTGTATTCAAATCTAAGTTTTCTACATTTTTGTAACGAGAAATACTATTAGTAGTTTATTAGTGTATTTATTTACAAAGTACGAATAGAAAAAGCCTTAAAAATGAAGGATCCTTTCGTGAAGGATTGTGTTATCGATTCACCGACAAGGGAAAGTCTAAGAAACGTAGATGGGTGTTACAATAAAAATATATTCAAGACTAATTCGTTTGCAAATTCTCGTCGTGCATTGCAATCAGGTGCCGACAAGATAACGAGAACTTTACGAAGTGTAAGAAACACTTTCGGGAATTTGTCTCAGGTATCTATAATTTAATTTATTTATCTCAATAGTCTGTTATTTATAAAATATAATTAGACGTGTGCTAGTTAGTACATACTTCATAGTCTTTGTAGCGGTCTAGTTTATACCACTGTCAAAATAGTATAATTCTCAAAAACTGGATTCCATGGCAACATGTCAGTCATTACACTCAGTATTTAACCACATGCTTTGCAATTATTTGAAAAAGACACTGCAATTGACCTCTTACACCATGTTTTACACCAGAGGTGCACCATTAGCCAGCTGCTAGAGAATTAGTTTGTGCTGTACACACAACTTCTTTATAATATTTCAAGCTTGTTTACATCAGAATATTTTCTAAATCAGCACTTCAGGCTTGGAGCGAGGCGTCGTCACCGGCTTGCAGATGTGAGTTCTCCTTGCAGAACACCGTCGACTCCAGTGATGAAAAAGAAACAGGTATCTATGATTCTTATGTATTTATTTAAATAGAGATCTCATATTATTATTGTTGATCATTATTAGATCAGGAATGGTTATGGCAATACTGCGACCATTAGCAGCACCTTCTATGCTAGAAAAACTGCTCTCCTGAATAATACTGCTCTTACTGTCAGTAAACTGAGAAGTAAATAAATCAAAGTAACCTCATAAAATATTTAAAATTCATTCTTCTTCATAAAATTGAAGTAGGTAAATTTTTTTGGAGTAATTAGGTATAGTTCTCTTATTTTCCTGTAAATTTTAATTCACACGGAAAGAAAGACCAAACTCATTTGGAGCAGGACTTCTTTGGGCAATCCTGATATTGCCCCTGCAAGAGAAATTTCTTATTTTCTTAGCAGCATGAACTTTGTTAATTTCAAATATTCATCTTGGCAGCTGTCCAAATATCTTGAATCATCTATATGACTAAATCATGTATGGTTGTAAACTTGTAACATAGTTGTTATTATTTACTTATTTCAGTTATTAGGTAGAAGTCCTACAAAGCTGTATAGCCCATTTGGCATAGAAACACCACATAGCCGTGACTTCAGAATGACACCATACATGCCTGACACACCAGAACATGGGTAGGTTTCTGTTTCATTGTTTTTGCTTATACTATTACCATACATAATAGGACCTCTGTAGAGATAAGGGGATCTGTAGGCTCGATAGTTTTCAGATAAGTTGCTGACTAACTCTCAGACCGTAAAACTTCCTCCACACTGCTTGCAAAGTTGAACGAAGTTAGATGAATATGATAGTGTAGAGAGGCACTTCAGCTTCCTTCTTTAAACTTTACCTTGCCTTGGGCGACTTTGCTGAGGAACTTTGCAAGCAGTGTAGAGGAAGCTTAAGGATTGACATTTTGTAACAGTACCCTAGCCGGACCAAATGCTATATGAAATGCATCAGTATAAGATATTCACAACTTCTAAATCGCCACTTGTATATTAACGTGGATTTATCATTTCAGTAATTAATATAAAAACACACAGGTTAAACACCACATTTCACTTAATTCTCCTAGTCTGCAACTATTGCAAAAATTTGCAGTAGCAATAACGCAAGCAAAATTTCTGATACTATCTTCTACAAAAACTATCTTCCATGCACTATTTTAGTAAAAAGCAATAGATACCAGCAAATACCATCCAAGTGAGGGTCAAACTTGCATGCGGATCCATACAAAAAACGACAAAAAAGCATGTTTTTTGTATCGGATCCCCCTAATTTTTTTCTGATTTTAGTATTTGTTGTTATAGCAGCGACACATTTCAGCAATCCAGCTATCACGTTTCTTGACATACATAGACAGACAGATGGCAAGTCTCATGAATTGGGTACTGTTATAACCCATTGGCTCTGTAACCTTCAACCTTAAAAACACAGCTGCTGTAAATACTGAATTTCTGTTCCAGGCTGTCACCAAAACGACGCAAAGGTGTCACTCACTCATGGCACATCCTCGCCAAGAAGAGACCAAGGGTGCTCTTCCATTGATATTTATATTACATCATGTAATATTTCTATGCACAAGCTATGTAACCCACCGCTTAAAGCAAGACTTAGCTTTTTGGACATTAATGGACTGCTAACTAGGTAAATAGAAATTAAGAGAAACTAAAAATACACGCATATTCCTGATTCCCATGCTCTCTGGTGACTTTAATAACGAACATTCTTGACAGCCTCTAATGTGAACCCTGTCTAAACCCAGTATTCTTCACTATACCCTCTGCCAAATCAGAGGTATATGCGAAGAGTATACCCAGATGGGCATCACTTCCTCTCGCCGGCAATAGCGATACCAAAGAAAATACTACAACCAGCAAGAAAGATATGATCCCCAGAGCAAGTGCGAAACTCTTATAGCGTGATGTAGGATTGTCATAGTAGTTTGAATACTCTTTGATAGATGGCGCTGGACGTCACCATAGAAACTAGTTTTATCTGGTTTTGTAGTACTTATGGCAACTCTGTTAGCAGTCCAATGATGTTAGTATTTGGTATGGAAATGGTGCTATTTATGTAGTGTTTTGTATGTATGTAACACATTTGCGATAGGCTTGTTGTTGAGACTGCCTTTTCACCAGATTTGTCCATCCAACAAAGTATTGTGAGTGAATTTAAACTTAAGGAAGATTGAGTTACAGCTATCCTAAAAGCTTCAATAGTTTATTTTTTAAGACGTACAAATTGCTAAACAAAATATTTATCTTATTATTTGTTTTTATATTGTGTAAGTAGAATCTTGAACAATGAATACAATTGGTGAAAATTTCTTATGAATTAGACTTTATCTAAACTTCCATAGGAATTTTTTTTTAAATGGTACTGAATTTAAAAAGCCAGGAGCTTCTATTTATATAGAGTTCTTTATTTCTGGTAGAAGGGCAGTCTCACTATAGAATAACTTCTTTGGAAGTGAAAGTTGGACGAAATTGTCTGAATTTTGTACTAACTGAAAATGGCAGCTGTTTGAAATATGTGTAGCTTTTGTACCAGAGGGTGTTGAGTCGTTGCAATTTTTACTTATCACCCCCCTTACCTACTTAAATTTAATTTATTGCATCATAAAAGAATGATCGAACGTTTGTAAAGGTCAAGCATATTAGAATGGGATGTATCTATGTTTGCTTAGGACGTTAGTGATGTGCCAGGTCGCAGTGTATTGACTAGTTTTGAATACTGTTTACGGCCAGACTCTATAGTTAGTTCTTAAAAACTTTTCGTTTCTTGTGTGCTATTACTACAGACTATAAGTTAAGTGCCGATGGACACATTCTTTACCCAATAAGTTTTAGCAAGTTAGGTTAAATTGAAATTACTTATTAGCCTCACGGCTAGATTTTAATTGTTATGAGGTAACTAATAAGTAACACATCATAAATTAAAAAAAAAAATCTTGTGTGCTCAATTTCGTTAGATAAAACTCAGAGGGATGAGCCGCCGGCAAAGAGGTCATTGGTCATTCGCCACGTATTTCCATACACTTTCTGATCGTGGATCTTTCGCATGGGGTTCTTCAAAAGGGTTGTTAGAAGGTTTTTACAGGGTCGGCAGTGTAGCGCCTCTAGTTTTGCAAACGTCCATAGACTACGGTGACTATGAGTACATCTGGTGGGCGGTATGCTTGACTGCCACCTTAGTGGTATAAAAAGAAATAAAAAAAATCACTCGGCTGTCTGAATACGTGGCACGTCAATAATATTATCGCGATTTTGTAGCTCGTTATTATGGCCGTGTGTCAGTTCATTTAAAATATTTGAAAATGATCTAGGCAGACTTTTGCAATGCGCCCCGATCTACACTGCGTCCCTTCCTAACATGCTCGATTCTTAACATATTTTCTCAAAATAATTTATCCAGTTTTTTTGGAACTAATTTCCTATTTTAAAACACTTGTAAAAGTACATTTGCTATTTATTGGTACCCCTACTTCGTATTATTTGAATTAATAATAGCGTTAACCTTGCAAGTCGGTATTTTGATTCTCTTAAAGTATTTAAAGACTATAGATTGTTGTACCTTTTGGTAGTTCGACCGTCGAGTGTATGTGTTTGAATATTAGTTTAGGTATTTTTACGTATCCTCGGCATTCGGACTATACAATCGCATATCCAGTATTATAACGCCAAATTGTATTAGCTTGAGTACAAATATGTAATGTTATCTGGATCTTAAGTATTATCTGAAGAAGTAGCATAACATTGTGATTATTGACTAAAAGAGAGTCTGCTACATTTGATGATTTATAAAGTTTTGATACTTGATATTGAAATAACTTTAAATTATTATAATGTAATGATGTGCAATATTTATGACTTTAGCGGTATACTGCTGGGCAGCTAAGAAAAGAACGCAGCTATTTGAAAAAAAAAATCAAATGCGGAGAGGGTAGAATCACAAATGTTATGCTATGAAACTTTAATGGAAAATAACATCTACCCACATAGAGATAAGGTTTTTACACAAAACTATTACGCTTTGCTGTGACAATATGGTATGATATAATCGACTACTATTATTTAGGTTAAGAAAGTGTGAGCAATTTGAGTTTAGAATCTCGTTTTTTTTTATTTAAGGCTTACTTTAATATTTGGCATTTGATGTCATGTTTCATTTTCTATGAGCCTAGAGCCGCCAAACGTGTTACTTTAGCCGCCTTTTAGGAGTATATTTTGTGATACCAGCTTGGTAAAAAGAACTTTGACTTAGAAATCGTCAGAAGGATCCAGTTGAGTTATAATTTTCTATTTGCCAATACTTAATCGAAAACAAATTGTAAAGAGAATCCCACAAGTATTTTCCCCTTCAAAGTATATTAATGTATAAATTATTTACCTACAAGTAGTTTGTGTTAATCTTTTTGGGATGCCTAGCATCCTAAAATCTTTTGCAAAGTAATTACAGAAACTGTAACACGGTTAAGATTGATTTTACGGAAGTTAGTTTATTATTTTACATACATACATACATACATACATACATAACATCACGCCTGTTTCCCAACGGGGTAGGCAGAGACTATGGATTTCCACTTGCTACGATCCTGGCAAACAACTTTCGCTTCTTCAACTTTCATAAGTGTCTTCATACATGCTCTTCGGTTAAGGGTACTCTTGACCTGGCCTTTTCTCAGAAGATTGTCGATTTTATCGACTTGAGTATGCCGAGGTCGACCTCTACCAGTTTGCCCATTCACTCTCGCCTCATAAATCTGTTTCGTCAGCCTATTTCCATCCATTCTCTCCACATGTCCAAACCATCTGAGCATCCCTTTTTCTATCTTAGTCACTACATCTTCTGTCATGCCGCAATGTTCCCTTATCACACTATTATTTACTTTATCCATCAATGTCACTCCAGCTATACTTCGCAAACTTCTCATTTCCACTGCATTAATTTTACTTTCATGCTTCTCCTGCCACACCCAACTTTCACTACCATGCATAAGTGTAGGGACAAGCACTCCTCTATGTACAGCCATCCTTGCCTTTTTAGACACGTTCTGACTGTTCATAAAGGTGTGAATGGCTCCATTCACTTGATTTCCTGCCAAAACTCTTCTTTCAATATCATTGTCACACTTTCCATCTCTTGCAAATTTTGAACCCAAATAAACAAACTCTTTCACCTGTTCCACGCTCTTTCCTTCGATCAATATCGAGCAATCAGTCATACATTTCTCTCTTTCAAAAACCATTACTTTTGTCTTGCTTACATTAACATTCATTCCTCTACTTTTAAGCGCATCGTTCATTACATTAACCATCAACTGCAACTCCTCCGCCGATGATGCCAGTATTACCTGATCATCCGCATAAAGGAGGCATTTGACGGTTAGCTCATTCATTTTTAGTCCATACGCACACTCTTGTAGATCTTTCAAACAACTGTCTATATAAAGGTTGAACAGCCATGGTGACGCTACACAGCCTTGCCTCACACCTTTTTCGATGGGAAAAAAGTCTGTGCAAGCTCCATTGATCCTGACACAAGCACTGGAGCCCTCATATAGAGATTTCAATGCTCGTATCAAGTTGCTGTTCACTCCATACATGAACAGTGTTGACCACAGTTCATTCCTCACCACTCTGTCATAGGCCTTTTCTAAGTCCACGAAGATGCAATAGACTTTTTGGCGTTTTGCCAAAAACTTTTCAGCTAGGCATCTTAGTGAAAAGACCTGATCCGTGCATCCCCTTCCTTTCATAAATCCTGCTTGTACATCCCACATTTTTCCTTTAGTTTCATTCATCACTCTTTTAATCAAAACTTTCGCATACAATTTGCCTACGACACTGAGCAAGCTTATGCCGCGGTAGTTTTTGCACTCTTGCTGTGACCCTTTACCTTTGTACAGCGGCACTATGACCGATTTGCACCATTCTTCTGGTACTCTGCCATTTCGCCAGCAAAGATTGAAAAGGCGGTACAGCTGGCAAGCTACCACGCCACGACCCGCTTTCAGCATCTCGACAGAAATTCTATCAATCCCAGCAGCCTTTCCTAATTTCATACTATTCAACGCTTCCACAATTTCTTCCATACTTAAGTGGCTTTCATTATCAAGTTCATTCATTTCCGAGACATGAGTCTCCCTTTGCATATCCTCTTTTTCAAATAAACTTTCAAAATATTCCTTCCACCTTTTTAACACACATTCCTCTCCTATCACAAAACTACCATCATGGTTTCTGATTTGTTTAAATTGTGAGGTAGTCTGTTCAGTCCTCATTGTTCTTATAGACTTCCAAAAGAATTTTATATTCTGTTGGAAGTCATCAGATAACCTGTTATGAAAGTCATCCTCATCATTCTCTCTCTTACTTTTCATCACTTCTTTCGCATCACGCTTATACCTTTTATACTCATCCTTTGCCATTTTTACATCCTCATCCGTTGCCTTCTGCATTCTTTGATTGGCCATTGTAGCCAGCCAGTTCAACCATGCTTGCTTCTTATCAGACAAAACTTTTAAAACTTCTGCAGACATACTCTTTACCTGACATCCATGTCGCCTTTTGCTTATCCCACATACTTCCACTGCAACTTTTACGAGACCTTCCTTAATCATCTTCCATAATTCTTCCATCTCACATATTTCCTCTGAATTTTCGAATTTCTCGCTCAATTTACTCACAAATTCCTCTCTCACGCTTATATCTTTCAAATTTTCGACTTTAATGCGCTCCAGTACACTAATGGGCTTATGCGCACGATGCCGCCACCGCTGAAACAGACCTCTTATTTTATGGTAAGAAATAGGTCAATAGTATTGATTTAAATATGTATTTAAACAATAAGCTTTGGTAATTCCTGTCCCACCGATATGTAATAGGCTCCGGAGACGTTCAATGCGACTTGTCAAGTCTGTGCTTTCTTTGCATGTCTTAGAAGTCACGAATCCTAAAAGTATTAGCACATGAAATTTGTCAAGTCGCTTGGTCGTCTCTGCAGTCCATTACATAATTTTTGTAGTTTTTATATATCACGCTAGGTATTTAAATTTGCTTAGTTCTATTACATTTATTTATTTTATTTATAGTACCGTCGTCCAAAGACTTGTACTGGGCTTCAGACATGGTCAATAATATGAGTGAATAATATGAGTCGAAGTCTGCTAAAATATGAATGAAAATAGCTTCAGTGTGCGTGCTTTCTTTGCATGTGTGTGTGCATCAACGTTATGTACACACACGTCGACGTCATAGTTATTGACCGTGTGATCCCATGAGATGGGATATTTCCATCGTTTTCAAGCGTATAGCAATAATAAAAGTAATAATAATCAGTAATAGCAATCTATAGCAATTACCCCCCCCCCCCTAATCCCATAAAAAAGAGGCAGGTTTGAATTTCATTCGAGCGTGAATTTATCCACATTGAATTTTGTTTAAAAATTATATTATTTTTGGTCTGTTTTCATTTTAGCAGGTTCACGGAGAATAAAGTAACTATAAGAAAATAGACTGTACTTTTTTGAAAGACTGATAGTCTTGTATTCAGTTTTATTATACTTTTATTTCAGAATCTGCCGGGCTTATGTATGGCAACTTGATGCTCAAACTAGTTATACTGATGAACATTATTTCACACAAATGTATTTTTGATTACTGAATGCATTGCCTACTAAGCTACATTCTAATTATATTTGATTTTATATGGAAATTGTGTTTAAATTCTTTTATATTTTAATAGTACGGCCGTGCCGCTGTTGCTCGAATTGGCGGGGGTACTACCGTGCCCCCAGACTATAATATTAATTTATATACTCATCAAGCCAATCCTAGACATGGGACACCCTTCCAAGGGGTTACCCGGGACTCCCAGTCGTAGGGAGTGGTAAGTCATTGTGTAGTTTTAGTTAGCAAGACCCCGGGGTGGATGCTATGCTGGACTCCTACCGAATAAAATTACAATGTGCCTTGCCATTTATCCAAAGACAATATAACCTAGACAGCGCTTTAACGGGGTCACGTATCCACGACCCGCCCCGTTCTATCACTATCCTTCTCCTTTCCTAGCCGCGCTCCGTCATTTTCCCTTGTTTGCTAGTGATGTGGAACACTAGACATGTTTAAATACTATAAATCGTGTACAATGAATTACACAGTTGTAAATTTTAATTTTGGATTTTAAAATTTGGGTCTTGGCTCTTAGATTTTGGTTTTAAATGGATCTCGGATCCCGTATCTCGGATGTCTGATATCGATCTCGGATGTCGGATATCGGAAGTGAATTTGCTCGGATCTTGAAATTCTTAAGTTATTTTCATATATTGCATAGTAAGCAGTCTTTTATCGATATAACGGTGGGCGACACCCCAACACTTCCGAATGTGACAGTTAGCCTTTTTTCGTTAAATGGCAGATTCTGGAAACGGCAGATTCTGTAAATGGCAGATTCTTTGAACGACAGATTCTTTAAACGACGGATTTTGTACAGTCGCCAGTAGTGTTGCCGCAATATCGATAGTTTGACTATCGATAGTTGACCTCGAAAATAATCTATAATATCGATTGGTCTATCGATAGTATCGATATTTTCGATAGTACCGATAGTATCGAAGTTCAATATCAAATTTACTTTCGATAATATTAATACTATCGATAGTATTATATAACAATTTTTAATACTATCGGTAGTATCGATACTATCTATATTTTTGCGCAATCTATAGCAGCCTGTGATTCAATAGTATTTTATTTTTTTGCACCGTGGTCTTCTTACGAAATTGCCCTCCTATGGACTGCCCGAGAGTTTATGCGGATGGGTGTCCAGCTTTTTGGCCGGCAGAAGCATTAGGGCCGTCGTTGACGGCAGCTGTTCTGACTGCATGGCCATAAACGCTGGAGTGCCAGAAGGCTCAGTGTTGTCCCCTACTTTGTTTCTGCTGCATAATATATCAATGACATGTTGTCTAATTGACGGCATTCATTGTTATGCGGACAACAGTACGGGTGACACTTATTACGCGGGCCGTCCCGGTATCTCTCGGGTTGCAGTGGAAGAAAGCCGTGAACAACTTATGTCTGAAATCAAGGCTACTCTCACTACAGTGTCCGATTGGGGTGGACAAAATCTTGTCCAATTCAACCCTACCAAGACACAAGTTTGTGTGTTCACCGCAAAAAAAAACCCATTCACTGTGGCGCCGCCATTTCAGGGCACATCTCTCACCATCTCTGAAAGTATAGGGATACTTGTTATTGACATCTCCAGTGATGTGCAGTTCCGCAGTCACTTGGAGGGCAAGGCTAAGCTGGCGTCCAGGAAGCTCGGAGTGCTCAGCAGGGAAAGAAGAAGAAAGAAAGAAAGAAAATAATTTTTATTTTAGATCACAGCGCACATAGACCAAACAACAGTAACCTTTTATAAAAAATAATAAAAACAGAGAAAAACAATGTACTGTACAGGGCGCGGCGGTACTTTACTGCGGCGCAAACACTGCTTCTTTATAAGTCGCAAGTGCGGCCATACAAGACCGCCAGTCGAGAGACCGTGACAGAAACCGTTTTGCCGTGTGTTTTTCAAGGTACCTCAGATAAAAGGAACAACCAGAGATAAAAGGGAGGTAACAGCTATAGGCCTGTAATTGGCCGGGTCGGTTCTATCACCCTTCTTAGGTAAAGGATGCACGTGCGCGATCTTCCACGAAGCTGAGACTTTTTCATAGAATATGAAAGTATGAAAAGACGAGTATGTACGCGCCGGACACAACTCAGGACCAAACTACCACCGCAGGTATGCCATCTGGCCCACTCGACTTATGAACGGGATCACGGATTGAAGCTCCCGCCTAACGTCCCGCTGACTAAATTTAATTTCTGGAATGGAAGTGCAACACCAGGGTATGCCAGTCGGCGAAGAACCCACGTCGTTCATATTCGAGTTGGAGGTAGAGAGAGAACCCAAAAGGTCGGCTTTCTCCTTAGCACTCTGAGCCAGTCTACCATCTGGTTTAATTAGGGGTGGCAAACTCGACCGACAATTGTTTCTCTAGGCAGTTTTGGCAAGCGACCACAATTCACGACTCCCAGAAAGGCAGTCCACCAGTCCGTATCATCGCTGTGATACCTGTACAAACACGCGTACTAGTAGATCCGATCCGATCTGATCCCTTTCTTCAAGGTACATATTATACAAACACACCCCAGCTTTTCACCTAAAGCTGTACTCCAGCTTGTAGCCAAGGAACATTAAGTCCGGGCAGGAGATTTGCGTCTCCGTCAAAATAAATAGGATCGGCTGCGCAGATTCCAGGTGATCGTGGACAACGTTGATGTTCTTGTGTATGTCTCTGATGTGACAAAAGTCCATTTGAAGTGTGGACGACAATGCCTCTGTAAAACGTTTCATATTTTTCTTTTTCCTTGCCATGGTGTTGAGAAAACGGGAATTTAAGAAGGATGTGTACCGGTGGCGCAAGATACAAAGCGAGGTTACTGCACTCCCAAAAGCCGGCACGTGCGATGCGGTAGATTGGCATGGCGTACAAAAGGGCCTCCAGTCCCCTCTAATGCAGTGGCCGCGTTCACTCCGGTTATCCTCCTCCGGCACGACCACAGCACCAGGGACTTTACACAGGCTGCTGTTTCAGCCCCCTGGGTCGGAGATAGATTAATTCTCAGGTTTGGGTCCCGTGCAGCCTGAGGGGGCCCTGTGGTCAACCGTTTCACCGGGTTTCCCTGACCACCGCGCCGTACGAATGTTCCGCGCCCATACCAGCTAATGAAAGCAGACAAGCCTCTGGTCTCACCGACACCCGCATATAACCACCCCAATGAGCTCTGGAACCCTGCTCACCGACGGAGAACACAACCCAACACGAAGCCCGGTTACTATTACCGCTGTCTTCTGCAGAGCGGAGGTACTGCGCCAGGCGGGCTGCTCAAAGAAGGGATTACCGTTATGCCCTCCCTTCTAATGTGGCCTTTTAGTTAATTCCAAAGATATTTGATTTAAGGGAGCTAATTGAAAAAGCCAAATTTACTGTGCCCAAAGGGTGTTGCGTTAGCTCCATGAAGAAGTAACACTTATCCCCTGATCCCTGAGGGGTTCTGGTCTGGAATAAGACATAGGCTATTTAGATAGAAAGAAAGAAAAACAATTTATGTCTGCCAGCTGCAGTAACAAAAGCGTAGGTACATTCAAAAAAACAAAAAGAATGAGATATTTATTAGCTTAGCCTAGCTCTCAATAGAGCTCTTCAACCTAATCCTACCCTCCCATTTTCGATCCTGAAATTATGCATGCCAGCCAAATGTAGGTAACGCTCTTACAGCAGAGAGTACTTCGCCAGAACTGAGCGATTCAAAAGATCGTTCCTCTATCGATCTATAAAAGTTTGAAACGACCTGCTCGCGCACGTACTTCTCTCCTCTTACAATCCCGGGTTCTTCAAGCGGAGCGTCAAACCATATTTGCTTGGTGTTCCGTAACCTTAAAAGTTTAGAAAGCCCTGTTTTAGACTACAGACTCCAACCAATACTATTGAACGGCGTCACTATCGATAAAACAAAACTATCGATATTATTGATACTATCGACACTATCGATTGTCATTGCAATGTTCAGCATCAATAGTATTGATACTATCGATATTATCGATAGTACATTGAGTATTGAAAAACGATTCTATCGATTCTATCGATAGTATTACAGTGTGTCGATAGTATTTATACTAATGGTGCTATCGATACAATCGATAGTATCGACACTATCGATTCTATCGATAGAACTATCGATAGGCTAACAATAGTGGACTATCGATAGCCTATCGATATAATATCAATAGTCAACTATCGAGCGGCAACACTAGTCGCCAGCTAAAAACAAAATTATTTATTAGACAAATGATCTTTGTAGTTTTTCTTGACTACCTTTCTAACATATATTTTAAACAAATAGATGTGTATCTATAAAATTGTCATTTTCTAAATGCAACTTTTTTATTTACTTATTTTTTTGTCTATTATTAGATCATGTGTCATTTATTATTCATTATTTTCGTTGTCATTTTCCTTTAGGTTTGTGTTTTCCTTGGTCTAATTTTTTTTTATACCAATATGGTGGCAGGCAAGCCTACGGCCTACCAGAAGGACCGGTGGTCACTGCAGCCTATGAACGTTTGCAACACCAGAGGCGCCACACTCGCGCTGCCGACCCTGTAAAAACCTTCTAAGACCCCTTTTGAAGAACCCCATACTGTAGGCGTTTGGGAAAACCGAGACACGGAGATCATTCCACAACCTAAGCGTGCGCGGAAGAAAACCCCTATCGGATCTAACCGTTTAGACTGCTTAGAACGGTTATGTCGTGTGAAAAAGAGTGAATTTATTAATGTTAAAAAATAATAAAGGGGGACTGGGTAATGGTGCACCAGTTGGACTTTCGTTATTGAAGAAGTTGTATTCTTTAATTTTAGGGATTCTTTGATTTTAAGTTATGTTTTAATTGTAAATATTTCCCATAATACATAAAGTATAGAATTACGACGTTGTTTGGTACTGTACTAATGCCGTTTCCAGAATCTGTCGTTCAAAGAATCTGCCATTTACAGAATCTGCCGTTTCCAGAATCTGCCATTTAACGAAAAAAGGACAGTAGGGCGTGGCTTTGATGGAGCCAATAAGACGAGTCAACCTCTCCCCACGCCTCACCAATATTAAGCGAAAAAATTCATAGCGAAGTTCACCTATGCTGTGTCTAGGGTTATATTGTCTTTGCATCTGTCTAAGGCCAGCAGTTCGGGGGTTCCGGGTAACGCCTTCCCAAACCTAGGGCTCCCGGCACACACTTAATCCACTATAGCGGACTATACTTATCCTTGGTTGTATGGGTTTTGAACTGAAACCTGTTTCTTTGTTCGGGTTCGGGTAATACCCCGCTTCTTTGGGCAGTGCTATTCCATCTACTTCTTTCAGGGGTACGGAGACACACCAGTCTTGGCCTGCTTCTGTAGGAACGGCGAGCAGCCAACCCGCCACGTAATAGGTTGTGAGCCGTATTGCCGTGTTGACATGGACAGGCGCAAGTTGTGACTGCCTATTGTTGAAATTATTCAAGCCGCCATAGAAAGCCTTCAACTTGGCTTAACGACTGCCATTTTACTGGCAACCGAGTCCACCGGCTTTCGAAGCACGGAAATGCTTAAACAAATGTTACAAGGTGTCACGTGGATGGTCACCCTTCCAAGGACTGGCCATAGGTGAAAGTTGCTTACTGCAGTGATCGTTTACAGAACGAGAACGAGCCGCGGGGCCACGAGCGCTTCCGGTGTGGTAGGTATGGGATGGGTAACTAAGAATTTAATAAACTGCAAATAATTATTTACTTATGAGATTTTATTTCTCCATAGAAACGTTATCACATATTTTTCTTAAGAGGTAGCTTATTTTTATCAACAAAGGTCATCTTAAACTTAAATTTGGTAATAACAAAAACAGATAGAATTAACAAAAATAGGCATTTTGTCATAAAAACCGGTAGATCTAATAGTTAACTTATTGTTACAAAAAAAAACACGCCACAGATGTGCTTACACATACAGCTTTGTGACTTACATTTACAATACTTATAAGTACTTATGTACATACATACATACAATGTATCCCTAGAAAATGGCAGCTAGAATTAATTACTTTTTACAAAGTATTCCTATTCGAAGATTTGCGGTTATAGTCGCAATAGTAAAAAAATATTACGAATCGAACAATTTACAATCAAAAAGCCAGTCGACAATTCAATTTACTGCACAGCTAATGACATATCTGTTTTTTTATACCTATTGATACACATATTTAGATTACACTGGCATAATAATAATTGGATTATTATCAATAGTACACTAATAGTACAATGGTTGCCATGTATCTTTGCGCCTATAGTTAGAAATGCAATCTTGCGCAGGTACAATCGCAAACAAAAGTATCAAAATACATTTTAACGCCCCTCCCGCCTCAGCTGCGCTGTACTTTCCCCTGCGATACCTATTATTGCATAATTGGGGCGCGAACGAACCAACTTCATAGATGCAAAGTTATTTGGCGCGACCTGTATTTTACAAAATCGATACACTACTTGAAAACCGGCCAAGTGCGAGTCGGACTCGCGCACCAAACGTCTTATGAAGCCTTCCTTAAATTTATTTCTGTTTTTAGCGTTTGACAGATGATTTATTTCTATAGCCATATCAGCTACAGAAATGTTTTTTTTATCACGAGGCTGTCTCTAATGAAGTCTCGTTAGTCTCATTAGAGACAGCCTCGCGACAGACAAACAGAAGGATAGCAAAGAGATGGTTACAGAACCCTATCAAAAGATCCTGATTTTAACTCTTCGATAACCCGTGTTTACATATTGAAAAACTTTACTTGTACTGTTCCACAACATTTATTATTGTAATACCTAACCGGTTTCGCCTTTCAGCATTCTCAAAGGCTATTTACTTATTTAGATCATAATTACACTTCGAACGTATAAACAATGTTTGCAATGTGTAGCAAGTTCCATCAAGTGCCATCAATCAACAGTATTAATACCCGTGTTCAGTTGTTGAATAGACAACAGATACTAGGAACTAATAAAAACTGGCAGTTATATAAAATAAGACTTCTTCGGCCTTGTTACAAAACATGATTTAACTATAAAACTCAACTAAATATGTAGAAAAAGAATTTATAGAGCTTCTGAAACACGTTCATAACTTTAAGGTCTCAAGATCGGGGGTTTTAAGGATTGTTACCTAGAATTCCAGTGCCAAGTTGGATGATGATCAGCATTCATCATCATCGTCAAGATCCTCATCATCCGACCTGGCACTGGAATCCGATCAACAATCCTTAAAACCCTGGATCTTGAGACTTTAAAGTTGTGAGAATGATACCGAAGCTCTTATAAATTCTTTTTCTACATATTTAGTTGAGTACTATCACAGGGTGGAAACTTCATACGTTTTTAAGCTTGAATGTGTGCGTGGACCAATAAGGCTAAGCAAATGTTCCCTCACGACACCCACCAACTATGATGACAGCAGTGGCTCGGGGGGAGTTGCCTATCTGTATGTAATACTATTATACTATCTTTGGTACTATTGTTAAACCATGTTTTGTAATCAGGCCGGTTATGTACAACTATTAAAACACATTTTGACAAAGATTGTCAGTAAGCATCTCTTGTACGCACTTAGGACGACAGGACTAAACTTTAATATGAAAGTATAATGACGGTAGTTGTATATTTACAGTGAACAATTATTAACAAAATCTATACCTACATCTTACTAAATATTTCAAATGCAAAAGTTTGTGAGTGTAGATACGTTCTCTAGTTGCTCAGAAAAACGTCAATTTAAAAAAACCGGACAAGTGCGAGTCGGACTCGCTCACGGTGGGTAATAAATCACTTTTATAGTATAGGAGCCCCTCAGTTTTCCATTTCTAATTTTAGTATTTACTAGCTGCAGCGACTGTGTACGCTGCATTATCTTTAGATTAATATAACTTTTTTATTTATTAACCGATTGACATGAAACAAACACTAAATGTTAAGTGGAGCAAACCGCAACGCAATAAAGAAAACCGCATCGCAATCGGTTAAGCGGTTGCTGAGATTAGCGTGCACAAACGTACAGACAAACAGACAAAAATTCTAAAAACCATTGTTTTGGGTTCTATTGCGTCCAAAAAGCCCCCCTATAAACTTTTTCTTATATATCTTCAATGTGCAGAAAGCGACCTGTTACGATTTTATTATATGTATTGATATTGATTGATTGTTATAGCGGCAACAGAAATAAATCAGTGAAAATTTCAGCATCCAGCTATTACAGTTCATGAGATACAGCCTAGGGACAGACAACAGTCTCCGTAATAGGATTTCGTATTTATTATTTGGGTACGGAACCCTAAAAAGTGCAATACTAAAATCAAGTATGAGGAGTAGCATCAATACTTATATGTCATTCAAGTCTGCCTACCCTCAACTATATTGACACGACTACGTTGTACGTTACGGCTACATGATAGGTATTCTTCCGAGTATAAAATGCTTTATTGGGGTAAGAATCAGTGTATTCGAAAGGTCTTTGAAAATTTTTACAGCTACATTGGCAACTGTTTGAATTCTATTTTACTATCCTAAATACTACTATATCTAGTGGCACAAATTGTGGCAATCATACAAAAGGCAAGTCGCCGCACATGAGCTACCGGCCATAACCAGAAATTTTGCTTCGAGAACCTCTAGTTTTTTAAGTAAAACTTCTTTAGGCTTTTTTTAAACTTTTTTCTGACGGAAGTAATGTTACTATTTGAATTTGAATAGCGGAAACTACAATGCCGCTATTCAAAATTCGAATGAATGATATTAATATAACATTTGATACCGTCAATGGCAAAGAAGTTTTACTTTAATCGCGCGTAAAGGTTACACGTACACTCTTTTTTTTTATCATGCGCGTAGTATCAATGGACTTTGACAAAGAAAAATCGTATTTGAAATCCCAGGACGGTATTGAAACTGATATAAAGAATTCTATATCTATATTTACACAAAGAAGAGAGAGTGGTGGTAAGGAATCACGAGATTAGCGTGTAGCCACATTTTTCGTGGCACAAGAAGCAAGTAGCGACGAATGGTAGCGTGTGGCGACCACCGGCTATTCAAATGTATGAAAACTACAGGAAATATTTCGGTAGCAACGTTTTGTTGGTGAGGTCCGGTGGTCCATGTGCGACGACCCTTATAAATCACATTTAATGTATTTATCGGTGGTGTATCCCTGCAAAGCGAGCAACAATTTCAATCTGTACGATTTACCATTAAATGATAACTTAACGTAATATTTAACAAGCCATCTATATAATTATAACAAAATATTCCAACAATTTATTCAGTAGGTCAGGCCAATCGTCTTTTTAAATCTAAATTTTTCTTTGGAATTTTGTAATCAAAATTGAACAGAGTAAAATTGGCAAAGTTTGTAAAATAGCTCGATCTCTCTAAGACGTAACAAAATTATTGACTTCATAGACATATTTTATAATAATTTATGGCTTACGCCTCTGTGTTCATACACTCTCTGCATTTGAACCACAAAAGCTTTATGCCGTTGGAATAAAGTAAATTTTTCTATACGTTAAGACACCTGCCCCTTAGAAAAGTGGCACAAACGTAAATTGCCAACGAAAGGATAGAATATATCGACCAACAACCAAGCTCGTCGCCAAATATATCGACCAATCACGAGCTTGGGTGTGATTGGTTGATATATTCTATACTTTCGTTTGCGATTTACGTTTGTGCCACTTGTCTAAGGGGGCTGTTATATGAATCAAACTCTATTATACAGATGTTAGAAATACCTTATTTTATCATAGTTTTGTACAAACGATTCTTTTAGAATCCTCAAATTACGTTTTTTTTTAACAATTTTACAATATTGTACTTTATTAGGGTGTTTTAGTTTTTTCATGTATTAAGCTTAGTTTTATTTTTTAAATGTTGAATATTAGTCATGGATGCTATGCCGGGCTCTTACCGACTAAAAACCAACACCTTCGCTACCTACCACTATGGCCTCACCTATTCATGTATTACCCTGTAACATAAGTCCACCGTTTTATCAATCAAAAAAATAAACAGTTTATTCTCACTCAAATTTTTAGAGCAATTTTATATGCTCTTTTGATAAAGACTTACTGAATAATACTTAAGACTAAATATGTTACTTAAAGTAGCTATATACAACAGATGAGCTAGAAATCTGGTCCAGGAGGTGGGTATCCCTGAAAGAAAAAAAAAACAGTGTATATGAACTTTAGCATTGCTAAGCGGTGTGGTCAAAGTTATACTATATAGCCTTAAAATCTAATTCAGAGTTTATTAGAACATAGAACATTAAAGAGCTGTTCAAGATAAGAAAAATTTCGCAAGAGTAGATAAAAGCAATATGGAAAGATCGCCAGCGCATAAAAAGTAAGATTCTGTTGTACCGGAAAATATGATATCCCGAGCAGTATCGCGTCAATACATCGAAAATTATATTACAGTAAACGGCACAGCTCTTGAGCAGTCAATGAAAGAGCGGGTGTCCCTTAGAGCAAGTATAGGTCAAAGACTTCTATACAAACTGAGGTAGACATGCCCTACGCACCGATTTTTGAAACCCATAAACTGAGCTAATTAGCAGCGTTGCTCGCACTGTAGTGAGTCAAAACTTCGAGAGTACTCGGCTTGCAATCGGAGTCCATACGCCTTCTCTTTTACTCTTGTTCTTTTCGTATATTGCTATTGTGGTGACTATTACGTAAATAGTTTTTATAAGTGAGTGGAGTCTTAGCAATGTGTGTGTTTGAGGATTGCTTTTGAAATCTCGTTTGTTAGAGTACGGCGTGTCTACCTCAGTATATATAGAAGTCTTTGGTATAGGTACCTATACTTATTGGTAGCAAGGGATCAAGAACGACATTCTGACTTGTAACGAAGGCCTCTAACTCGATGGCAGCACGGCGCCAGAGTACAAGCACAAAATAATAAGGTACAGAACGCAATCTCATATAAGTACTTTTTTTTTTCACTACTACCCTCTGCAGCGCACACTTGCGCAGAAATCAGTATCAAAAACTAGTATGAAAATCTTTGACCTCGTCTCTGCAAACTCTGTGAGCGGTGTCTTCGTGTACATAGCCTCAGCCAATTGAGTACGTAGGTTTCCATCTGTGCTATCTAATTTGTTGTACAAGCGAGGGCGACACAAGCAAGCCGCTCTCGGTGCGTTAGTTAGTGTTTGTTCGAAGTTGCCTACTCTGTTCTACTCTGGCGCCTGGACCTGGACCTATACACGCGTTTCTCTACGATATAGCAAACTGAAGAAATTTAGATTTTTTATAGGTACGTGTTTGAGGGTAACTGCATATTAATGTAATGCTTCCTCCACATTACTTGCGAAGTTGAACGAAGTTGGACGAGTACGATAGTGTAGAGGGGCACCTCGGCCTACTTCGTCAAAAAAATTCTTTGCCTCGGGCAACTTCGCCGACGAACTTCTTGCAAAGTGTGTGAATTACTCGCGAGTAATGTGGAGGAAGCATAAAGGTTACAACATTGCATTGTGAATATAGGGGCATCCCAAATTTGTAACAATAAAGCTCACAGAAATATTACTCTTATTTCGAAAGTGACCGAAGGTATAATAAAACGCGATTGCTGACCATAGCCTGAATTCGCGACCATACGAATTGAAAGCATAGGCCAAGGCCGCACTGCGGTTGGCAGTTGCGGTTTCTAACCTCAAAATGACAATTTCTAAACTCATAACATAAAAAACCAATAAAACGAGTCTATGATATCATTGGTTTTGACATTTTGAGGTTAGAAACCGCAACCGCCAACAGCTGTGCGGCCTCAGCCTTGATAAAACAGATATAAAATGTATTTCGTCTCATACTTTAACTTTTCTAAATTTGAGAGAAATGACAATACACCGTAAATTTCCATCCATGCTTTTAAGTCGTATGATTGAGCATTGGCAGCCATCTTCTATTCGACGCTCAAGAACTGTGCCAGCTAGTGCAATTTTGCAATATCAAACACATGCATATCGCTAATAGAAGTTTGAAGACGAAATATGGACTCCTTAATCAGAAATTTTCCCGAGTCATATCTGAGTAAATTTAAACTTGTGTAAGTCAAATCCATTCTTCAGGTAGAAATTAACACTGTACTTATCATATTATACATACAATAGGGCTCCCTCCAAAAGTCACCAGTCGTTGGTTAAACTGCCGATCCCTCATCAGACGGTTTGTTGGCCTCAAAGGGCGTCCTGCAGGCCTCACAATATGCATAGGCGGTGGAAAGTTTCCTATACCGAATTTCTGGAATATGCTCCTATTACGCCAGTTTTTGTGGTTAGGCGTTTGAATGATCTCTTCGTTGTTAGAACGATTTGGGCTGACGCCAGTCATTTGAGACTGCGGTGAAGTAGCGAAGCCTTGAATTGTTCTCGTTATTTTAGGTACCGCTGTGTCCTCAGCCACTTTGTTCTGTATAAAAAATATGTGTCATATCAGTAGGCAATCATGTGTATTTAGAAGATTAAAACCAGCTTTCGGCAGACAAGTCATAAAATGATAGTCTATTTACTCGTACGTTTGATTCAAAATTGGCAATAAAACTAGCATCAAAATAAATAGTTAAACTGCAATATTCTACTAAGTTGAGAGGTTCTAAGGACAGTTGTACACAATTGCACTAAAATTCGGTACAAATCCGATATAAGACCCTGGATGCCTCGAGAATAGCGAAGCCCTGAAGCAGTCAAATACAACAAGGCACCGGGAATTACGATAGACCTTAAGGCAAGTGGGAGACTGATTCTAAAAGGCTATCCGTAAAGCCTCAAACTGCATGTCAGCAACGAGCGGGGCGACAGCGGCGAGAGTCTCAGAGTACAAGAGTATCGACTATTTCGAACAAACCATAAAAAACACACCGCTCGTCGCTGAACATCGAGTTTGAGGTCTATAGTCAAGGGTATAACACCATGGCACAGCGTGGGTTCTCTTCTTGAAGAAAGGCAATAGAGTCTTACTGAAGAATTGTAGATTTATTTCACTTCAAAATCTTGTCTATAAATCTAAATAGTTTTTCAGGGTTATAAGGAATACTGGAACATCCTTCCGAGGTCCTGAGACATCCTTTTGAGGATATAACCGTCACGGCCGAAGCTAGACAGGTGGTTTACTCGGTGCGGGATTTTCACAAAATAAAAAAGGTTTATTACGAGACGTCTTGACAAATTCCAGCGTCTCAATAGCTGATGAGTTGGCGTATGTCTAGTATTGCAAGTGGTGTCTAGTTAGTTGAAATGGGCAGCAGAACAGGCGGTCGGCTCGTCCGTCCAGCGGTAACGTTGTTCCCAACAATAATAATAACAAGCCAAGTTGAAAGGTTATGGGCAATTTGAAAAATTTAAGCAGTTAGCCAAAATCTGCGCCTGTTCATTTTAACGCGGCGACTATTTTATGAAAACTAAATACAACTAGTAAAATGAAACATACATTCACCCTACGTTAAACTAAATATGGCTAGCACGTCATAAATACAATAAGAATTATAATTTTAAGAATATAATGCAAGAGGACTCACCAAATTATCGAGGTTTGTCGTGTCTGGCGAAGGCGGAAGCGGCACGCCTTCTTTCACCTCGGACAGAAAAGGCTGCTCTACTGTCTGCAGTTGTGGCTGGGACTGCTCGAATGATGATTGTTGCCACAACGTCTGGTCCAATTGGTGCAATACCGGTTGATTCAATGGCTGTTGCAAGATTGGTTGATCAACTGCTTGCACAATTGGACACGGTTCCAGTATTTGTATACCGAGCTTCTCAAGATTAACTTCACTTTTAACAATAATATACTCATTGTATATATCACTGTTCGGCATTATAAGCCTTTCAAAGTGAGGAATCATCGAATTGAGAAATATCTCGGACTTTGTCAACCGCATTATTTGTATCAAAGCTCTAACCACTGGCTCGTCGAATGCCAAAATACACACGCGCTCTAATATTTGTTCGGCCACCTCAAGAGTAAACGTCCTATCGTTGTTCACCATAAAGTATGTGAGACTTAAAAATATTGACTTAAACCGACCGAAGTTTTGAGTGGTGGTCATAGTTTGCATGAAAACTTCACACATCTGCAGCCCATTTGAAAATTCCAGTTTCAACAAATCCTCACATACACTTAAATCGATGTTGTTTAAATGCAACAGAACAATCTCTATAGCTTCTACTGTTATGGCGTCTAACTGTTTCAAGTTATCTGACCTTATTAGATAATCGTAGGCAATTTCAACAACTACCCTCGTTAGCCGCCGTCTCACACATTCGCATAGAATGCAACGCCCATATTTAAGCAACATTTGTTTATTTCTCCTAACCAACATGTATTCTTTAATGAGGACATCATTGGAAAAACCAACCAATTTATTCTGCACGAATAGTTGATCGGGTTTTTCGTGCGAATATCGGCATATTTGGCCGTATGCCATAGCCTTGCATCTGTTAATTAGATTGAAGAAACAGTATCCCCTGAATATCAAATTAGTCTCTTTATGGTGGAGTCTGTACAAGTCCCCAATTAAACGAGGTTTGTTCAAGTTACGGGGCGGAATGTTTGCCATGGTTTCAACTGAGGCAGGTCTATCAATAATTTCTTTATTGCTTTCGATACTGTCTGCTTGGCTTGTAGACTGCTTATATACAGATGGCAGGCTATTGGAATCTTTGAAAGTTGAGTCAGCATTGTTTCTGACAATTCCGTTCATAGCGGTGTCGGTTATTTTCGTTGGGCGGTAGTAGTAGTTCGGTGGTGCTGTGAAATTATTTTGTATTGGTTTCGGGACATATTCCTCAAAATTTCTTTCTACGGGCGCGGATATAATCGACGTATTAAATTTGGAAGATTCCATGCCAGTTATGCTTTCGGCAAACAATGAGAGCGCATCGTCATCGTAATGACCACATGGATTATCCACATTAGCTCTATTATCTTCACTTCCTGAAGAACTGTCACTTGATTCAGAAACTCTGTGCGATCGTCTTTTTTCGTTGTTCAAAACAAAAGCACTTGAAGATGGTTTTAGAAAACGGTCGTCTGGTTTACTTTCAACTATATTTCTTCTTACATCATGTTCAGTTTCGACGCTTGGCTTATTATTTATATTACTTTCATCGTCCTTCGTTATCGGTGTGATATTTAAGATGTTACATTTTGGGGATTTCAACAGCTTACTGACTGTAGGGCTACGTTCCCTATTGTTATTGTCAACTTTGTTAATTATTTGAATAGTTTCAACTCTATTGTTATTGGTTTCATCTACTACGTTCGATTCCACTTGATTTGGTTCTACTCTGTTTGTTTCAATTGTGTTTTTAACTAGAGCAACCATTGATCTCTTTTCAATGTCGGCTTTTTTAACAGTGTCATTTACAACACGTATTTCAGCTACTTTTTTGGGGTTACTGACGATACTTTTGGAGATTTCGTTCTTATCGGGCTTAGAAAGTTCTTCTAAATTTCGACAGTGTTTAATAGCCCGCAACTCATTGTTCAAAATATTATACAAGTTATCCTTAATCCTATCGAGATCTGGAGTAATACAGTCCGCGTCATGGATCCAATTTATGAATTCCATATCAATTTTTTTCAACGCGTGCATTAGTTTTTCTGCGGCTCTTTCATAGTCCTGCTTTTGTAAATTTTCATCTTTAACACTATCACGAGACGAATAACTTAAATTTAGTGACCTAACTTTTATAAGACTGTTACACCCAGATGGAGAGTGCCGCGAATCTGATAATTGTCCACTACTATTACTACTATCACTGTCAGAGTCAGATGATGAAGAGTCACTGCTAGAACTATCGTTTTCAACAACAACAACAGATGCAGGTTTATATTTATCAATCTCATTGTCAATATTTGAGAGTTTGATAAAGGGTAATTTATTATTAATACGCACAAAATCTTTGGACGATACTGTTATACAAGTGGTGGTGCTTGAATTTGAAATGTCTCGAGTCCACGACATATTTGAAACACTACTTGTAGAATTTTGTCGAGTTCCCACTGGTGCAGAATTTTTGACCGTTGCAGTGTTTGTTTCTTTTTTAGTTGGTTTGACACTCGGACTCTGCTGTTTGGCTGACCTGACTCTTAGCGCCTGTAACTTTGGCACATCTGCAGGCATAGCTGTATTAGGCGATTTTTTGCTTTTAGGTTTAGGAGATTTGATATTTGGTGCTTCAGGTTTTGGTAGTTCAGCAGAGGGTGTTTTAGGTATAGGAGACACATCTGATTTAGGCTGCAATAAAGGTTCTGGAGTTACAATGGAGGCTTGCTTACCTCTACCGGCCCTTGTCCTCGATTTTGTTGCAGAAACTTTGGTTGGAGTAGTTTGGTTGCAACTTACATCAGGTATATCATTTGTGGAATTTTTAGGACTTGTATCATTATTTTGTTGTGAATTTACAATTATTGGAGATTTTTTATTTTTGGTTGTATTCTGTTCAGATATATTATTTTGTTTGGGAGTTATTTCTTTTGAATCTTTTTCTTGGTTTTCCAAAATGGGTTTGACATTCAATTTCGGGCGTTTTATTCTTGGTTTACGCGTTGTTGCAGTAGCTACTCTCTTTCTTGTAACTGAAAACAGATATGAGCACAATGTTACACCATGAACCATTATCGCTTTACTTTACACCATGAACCATTATCGCTTTACTTTTTTGAAGTAAAACTTCTTAAGGCGCGAATAGGGAGTAACTCACATTTTTTTTCTGACGGAAGTAACGCTTCTTTGAAAATAATAAATTCAAAATTCGAATGAATGATATTAATATAACATTTGATGCCGTCAATGGCAAATAAGTTTTACTTTAATCATGTGTAAAGGTTACAAACACACACTTTTTTTTAAAGACAGCAAAGTAGTAAGCTTATTAAAGTGTTAGAACCCAAGAATTCAAAAACAAGTCAAGTACTTCGAAATAAAATCCTTGGCCTTGGCTGAAAAGTCATATTTGAGATACACTCAAAGATTCTTGATTAAAAAAAAACCCCCCGGACTGTGTAGTTTTCATACCTGAACCACCATTTTTGGTGAAATTTGGTATGGGGTAGCTTGGGAAAGGAAATAAGCTGCTTATTATCCCGGGAAACAAGCTTAAGCTCCTGTGGCAGGCTGAGCAGCTGGCATTAGGTTGCATTGTTATAATTGGAAGAACTTGTGAAAAGTCATGCTGATTTCATGAAATATGTAGGCAAGTAGAAATACATACATACATATGGTCACGCCTTTATCCCCGAAGGGGTAGGCAGAGGCATATTATATGCCAACATTTCACCTTTTTGTATAATTTGTCCCACGTAATAGGTGGTGAGCCGTATTGCCGTGTTTAAATAGACAGGCACAGGTTGTGACTGCCTGCTGTTGAAATAAAGCCTTCAACTTAGCTTAACGACTGCCATTTTACTGGCAACCGGGACCAACGGCTTAACGTGCCTTGCGAAGCACGGAAACGCTCAAATAAATGTCACAAAGTGATCACATGGATGGTCACCCATCCATGGACCGGCCATAGTGAAAGTTGCTTACTGCAGTGATCGTTTACAGAACACTGAGTCCGCGGGGCCACGAGCGCTTCGTAAGAAAGTAGAAATAATTGGGTTTAATACTTACGAACACTCTTAGCTGGTGGGTTCTTTACGGGTAGGCTTTTGGTAGTCTTTTTTACTTTACTCTCGATCTCAGGTTTGATTTCCACATCTGAAATAACTTATTACGGTTTTTGGCTATTCTTAGCTAAGCTATTCATTCCTTTTTAAATACTTAAAAAGAAAAATTCCATTTCCCTATTTATTACGGCTATTGTGGTACCTACTGTAAAAAGTCTGGCGCCTGAAAATTTAAAGTCGCAACCAGGGTATAGGTTACTGAGTCAACATCAAAAAAGTGGTTTTTGACTACTAGAAAATATTGCAAATACTTTACTAATACATATTATAAATGCTAAAGTTTGTGAGCATGTTGTGGATGTTTGTTACTTTTCCACGCTCTAGGGACTGGATGGATCTGGCTGAAATTTGGTGTAGAGATACATTCTTTCTGGGATAACGCATAAACTTTTTAATGCCAGAATAAGTTACTATGGGATGCAGAAATAGAAACGTACCACGCAGGCTCAGTCGCGGACATCAACTAGTAGTTGGTACACCGTCACAATACCAGAAATCATAATGCCTTTACTTAAAATGCCCGAGCCCAAAATACCCGAAATCGAAATATCAATATTCAAAAGGCAAATATTTATAATATAAATAATTTAAAATGCCTTACGGTCGAATAACCGAAACCCAAAAAATAAATTTATCAAATACCTTATCCTAAAATGTTCAAACACAAAATACCTTTTTTTAACATGATTTAAATCCTACATGGATGCTATATATCTGTGAATGGTTAACACCCCGACTCAGAGTATCCCGACTCGGATAGGTTAGGTTAGAAGACTTAGCCTTCGTGGTTTTTATTTTTTATTTTTCGTTAGCCCACTGTAGTACTTTTGTAACTCCGAATCAAAGTGTTTTAACATGAGGTAAATCCTACATCGATACTATGCCGGACTCCTACCGACTAAAAACCACACGTATCCTACATAACAGCCTACAGTTGGGAGCCCCGGGTAAGCCCTCAGAAGGATACCCAAGGACCAACAGACCTACGGCAACAACAGCGGCTTCACTTAGGTGGGGGGGGGGGGGGGGTTGTAAATAAGTTAAAGCCAAATAACAAAACGTGTGAGTGACAGTGACACATTGTATTCTATTTTCGGTATTTTAAATTAAGGCTATTTGAAAATTTGTATTTTGAATTCTGATATAATAATTATTTGTATTTTAAATTTAGACATTTTACGGTAAGGTGTACTGAAATAAGGTATTTTGAATGTTTTAAGGTATTTCGAATTCGGGTATTTTGGTCTAATGCATTTTAAGTAAAGGCATTTTGATTTCTGGTATTTGAATACATAACCCTAGTAGTTACATATAATCAAGACTAAAGTCGTAATTATGTATGCTGTGAATTTTATAAAGGACTAGCTAACGTCACGCGGTTTCACCCGCGTAGTTCCCGTTCCCGTGGGTATACGGGAATAAAATATAGTCTATGTTCACCGAAAAGAGTGTAGATTTCCAACAGTGAAAGAATTTTTCAAATCAGTCCAGTAGTTCCGGAGCCTAATCGTTACAAACAAACAAAAAAACAAATCTTTACTCTTTATAATATTAGTATAGATTGGAGATACATTTATATTTTTAGTAGATATGGACAATAAAATGAGTTAGGGTGACTTCAGACTATGTTATACAATTGTGAATATGGTATAGCCAATCAGGATTAACATATCTGGAATGAATGGTTCACCACATAGTTGTACTATGAACAATATGAATCACATAGTTGTACTATGAACAATATGAACCACATAGTTGTACTATGAACTGTATAACATAGTCTGAAGTCGTCTTTACATAAAAATGTCAACGAACCTGGTTCCTGTTTAATCTCATCTGGGGTAAAGAATTCTGAAACGATTATATTTTTCACTAGCTTTTTACGTCCTCTCTTTTTAGGTGGAGGTGGGTCCAGTCGAACTTCGACAGGTTGGTTCACTATTTGTGACCTAGCAACTGAAAATTAAAAACATTTGATTTAGATACAGCTTCTGTTTGTTACGTTTTGTTTTTATCTCTGTTGTCGTTTTGCAGGCAAGGGTTTCAAAGCATAACAGTTCCTAAAATATTACCTTCATTAGCTAAAGCTATTTTGGTTTTGTTGTCCACTTTTTTCAGTGCATCAGGTACATCTGAAAATAAACATGAGTAATATTTTATGAATGTGGTTGTTTTTTTTAAAGTTCAAGGCTACTATTCTTAAGCTTTGAAACATCAATAAATCAGAGGCAGATACACAGTGATGAGTGATTATCGATATTCGATATTCACTCGTTCAGAAATGAATGTGTGTATTTGCTGTGTATTTTGCACTGATTTATGATGATTTAAAGCTTAAAACTCAAGATACAGCATGCTGAATGGACCTGAATACAGCTTGTATGCTCTAACTTTGCTGCTCGGCTCCTTACTAAAGTCGAATTTTTAATTAGACGAAGTAAATTGACAGTAGCTAATGTCACTTCGTCATAGAAAATAAGCAACATTGTATGAAGAAGTGATATTAGTTGCTATCAATTTACTTCATCTAATTAAAAGTTCAACTTTAGTATGGAGCCGAGCGGCAAAGTTAGAGCAAACAAGCAGTAATATGATTGTTTTCTTGTGGTGGATGCCATAACGAATTTGATCTAACTGCTTAACTAAGACAGGCAATTTAAAAAACTTCCCTTCAAAACAAAGTAGGTATTGGGATTAATACAAATTCTCAAACACCCATCAATGCTGACGAACAATGTGGTTACATGTAAATGTAAATAGTGCAGATTTTTTATCATTACCCAGGCTTTGATGAGATAGTAGACAGCAAATTACATAATGATCCATCATCAGCAGCAATGATCATATTTAGTATAATTGAACTACTCCTCTGACCCAAACACAGATATCAGTTTGTAATAAACTGATGTATCATCTAAATAAATATGATATTGAAATTGGAGAACTAGTTACACATTCCTTCTAAAGCAACTTGGTAAGCAAATTCATAAAAACTTACCTAAAGTACTTTTGCTATTAGAAATAGTGATTGTGGTGATAGGAGGCACTTGCAGAGGTTGCGTTTTCTTAAGTCGAGTTCTTGGGAGAGGCTGGGAACCTGCTGGAATACCATTTTCTTGGCTTGTTAATTTAACATTTCTTCTCGGTGCCATTTTTATAGTTGCGAATTAGTTTTGTTCCTCTTCTGCCTTTCAAGACTACTTTAAAGACATTTTTATAATTGCTTTTTAATTATTTGTTAAGTTTTTCATACGCCAGTACAATAATCGGAAATACCAAATATATTACTGCAAACAAACAAAAGTGAAGGTTACTTTTCGTCGTGCAGTGCAAAAGAATTTTTATTTTTTCTATCACTTTTTTTACAGACTTTGAATTTAATGTTTTAAGCTGTCCAGATTTGTTTTTAACAAGTCTTTTTAGTCGATTATTGACGAAAACCATTTGGTATGCTTCCTGTACACTACTTGCGAAATTGAAGAAAGTTCGTATGAAGCAACTTCCACTCATTAATATCAGACTTGACCCAATACTATTGACCGTGTCGCTAGCCCATAAGTGAAATAAAATTTCTGTTTGTTTGTTCGATAAAAACTCAGTAAATTGCGACTTGTTTGATTCCTGCTAAATAGAACTCCTCTTCAGAAATCTGTCTTCAGCTTTTCAGAAGCAAGAGTGGCAGACTGACTTTGATTTTTTGAAGACTTTGACACACCTATTTGTAAATATGAACGTGGGATGGCCCGATGGGAACAAGGTTTGGCATAAGGTCTAAGTAGCCAAAGCCATTTTAAACTACCTGATTTAAAAAAAAAGATAAAGGTCAAAATCAGGTTATTTACGTCAAAAATTTACGATCGATCGTATCGAATTGTATCTGTTTTTCCACTGCACCGGTAGCCAGATATTTCGTGTAAAATGCCAGCAAAATATAAAATTGTTATGATTCGTCATGGTGAAAGTGAGTGGAACGAAAAGAATCTTTTTTGTGGATGGTTCGATGCTGAACTTAGCCAGAAAGGTACTACCTAAATGTTGTATTGCAATTCCATGGTTCAAAATCGTTTTATCGTTTACACATTTTTAATAATATTGTCTTCTCAGGTCGCGAGGAAGCTGAGTCAGCGGGCAAGAACTTGAAAGCTGAAGGCTACGAATTCGATATTGCTCACACGTCTGTTCTAAAACGAGCTCAAATTACCTTAAATACAATTTTAACTGAGTTAGGCCAAACTGATATTCCTATAGAAAAAAGCTGGCGTTTAAATGAAAGGCACTATGGAGGTCTCACTGGTCTTAATAAGGCGGAGACAGCTGCTAAATACGGTGAAGCTCAAGTAAATACTTTTTACTCACATTGCATTTTTGTATCATTATTACTTGTACTTGACTGTACAACTTATTATTGTTGTTCTAGGTTCAAATTTGGCGCCGCAGTTTTGATATACCTCCACCACCCATGAGCGAAGAGCATGCATACTATGAAACTATTGTGAAGGATGTCCGTTATGCTGGTGATCCAAAACCTGAAGAGTTTCCTATGTTTGAGAGCTTGAAACTCACCATTGAACGAACCTTACCTTACTGGAATAATGTCATTGTACCACAGGTAAAGACTACATGGAGATTTTGAGAGCTTGGTACTTATTTAAGTAAATGTTTTGGTAATTTATAATCATTATGTATTTTCATCTTTTTCCAGATTAAAGAAGGCAAGAGAATAATTATTGCTGCTCATGGCAACAGTCTAAGGGGCATTGTTAAACATTTAGATGGTGAGTGTGATTTAATTTTACTAGATATAAAAGGTACTGTTGAGAGCATTGTGATGTTCAGAGCAGTGCTACAAAATATCTACCTACTTGGAAGCTGTTGCTTTGAGGTCATTGTGATTTGGCTTTCTTTCAGCATTGTCGTAAGTGATTGCTAGATTGCTAGCTGTATTTATTTACCAACAATCTCTAAGTCAGGGCTGTCCAAACTAGATGGGACCCAGGGTCAACAAAAATGGCTAAACACATTGGAGGTCCACAAAATATTTAACATAGTAAAATCCATGTAAAATAGGTATCATTATAGTGCTGCGTCTCGTATATAACTGCGTAAGTATTAATATATGTGGTTTGATACCCATAACACAAGCAGGTTATTCCTAGCTTACTTTGGGATCAGATAGCATTGTTATTATTATTATTATTAAATTAATACACTAGCAGCTAATGCTGATGCGTGTATATCACTGCACTTGCATTTACAGGTTATTAAATGTTTGTCAAGTCCATTCTTATAAGTGTTTATGTTAGGGGCACTTTTCACTTGTATTTACAGTTTTTAAATGTTTATCAAGTCTATTCTTAAAAGTGTTTATGTTAGGGGCACTTATCACAATCTCCGGTAAAGAGTTCCATATATGCACTACACGGTTAGGCAGAAAATGTTTCCTAGGATTGCTAGCGCACTGAGACTTATTGAGTTTCATAGTGTGACCTCTGAGATGTTTATTTGGGTTCATCGTGAACATATCCTGAAGGCCTTCTACATTGTAATGCTTATTAAGTATTTTGTAGGTCTCTATGAGGTCACCTCTATTCCTTCTCTGTTCCAATGTTGTTAAGTTTAGCTCTAAAAGGCGTTCCTCATATGTCTTATTTTTCAATGTGATAACCATTTTAGTTGCTCTTCTCTGAACCTTTTCTAACATAAGAATATCTTTTTTGAAATATGGACTCCATATCTGGAAGGCATATTCAAGGAGAGGTCGTATGTATGTCTTATAAATGTTGATAAATAGGTCCTTGGTAATAACATAGAATGCTTTTCTTATCATGTATAACACTGAATTTGCCCTTTTAGTTATATTTATTATGTGTTCATCCCATTTTAGGTTGCTGGTTATTGTAACTCCAAGATCTCTCTGGGAGTTCACTGCTTGCAATGGTACAGACTCAATTGTGTACTTATGTTTAGGGTTACCACTGCCAATATGCAGAACCGTGCATTTGGTCGCATTTAGCGAAAGCAGCCAGTCCTTTGTCCACTGCACTATCCGGTCTAGGTCTTGCTGAATTATGTTGCAAGAGATTATTGGATTTCCCATAATTTTGGTATCATCTGCGTATATTGACAATCTTGAATGAATGCCAGTTCCGATGTCTGCAATATATAGCACAAACAAGATAGGTCCAAGCACGGACCCTTGTGGTACACCACTATGGACATCTAGAGCGTCTGATAATGTTTCACCTACTCTCACCTTGAACTTTCTGTTGGTAAGGAAGTCTTCCATCCAATGAAGAAGTTGCCCACGGACTCCCAGGTGTTCCAGTTTGGTTAATAGCCTTTTAAAAGGGACCCGATCGAAAGCCTTTTCATAATCCAGATATATAACATCAGTGGGTTGTTTGTTGTTCCAGTCCATAGTCCATTGCTGTAGGCCCATAAGGAGGTTTGATATAGTTGACCGTTTAGGTACAAAACCGTGTTGTTCTGGAATGTTGATGTTTTCTGTATTAATAAATGCTCTTAGATCTTCTGCTATTATTTTCTCCATAGCTCTACAAACAATGCTTGTAAGGCTGATGGGCCTGTAATTAGCAGCCAGATTTTTATCACCTTTTTTATATATAGGAGTAACATGGGCCTCCTTCCACCCCCGTGGCAGTTTTCCATTTTGTAAAGATAGGTTCATAATGTGTGCCAGCTGATGACAGAGAACATTGCTACACCGTTTCAGTAACATTGATGGTAAAGCATCTGGTCCCATCGAAGTTGAGTCGCTGAATGTTTTCAAGGCTTTAGTCACTTTATCTGGAGTAAATGTTACTGAAGAAATGGAGTTTTCAACGCGAGGAATGGATATGTTTGGTATATGTGAGCCTGCCAACTCCACAACAAACGACTTCTCAAATTGTTGGGCAAACAAATCGGCTATCTTCTTATGTTCACTTGTTATGTTTCCTTTATCATCCTTCAACGATGGTGGTACAGTTACTGTTGAAGATAGTTGCTGGCGGACATATGAGTAGAATGATTTAGGTCCACGTTTAACAATACCTTTCTCAAACTCCATTCTTAGAGATCTAACCATGCTGACTAGTTGATTATTGGCGTTCCTGTACTTTCCATATGCGTCATTAGATAGGTTCAAAATATACTGCCTCCATAAACGTTTTTTATTATCTGCCATTTCCAATACCTGATTACTGATCCATGGTTTATTAATATTGTAATTCTTGCGTGCTCTTTTAATTGGAACTTCAGTTTTAATGACATTGTGAGTTTTCATTACAAATTTTGTCCAAGCTGACTCAACATCAATTTCCTGTGTGTCACTAATATTTTCGGCAGAAAGAGCTTGAGCTATTTTTTCATAATCGGCATTGAAATAGTTTCTGCGCTGTTGTTGTTTAGGAGCAACTTTACTCAGCAATTGCGATCTGATTTGCGCTGTTCCCACTAGTACCTCATGGTCACTTTTTCCTATATTGGGGTAGTGTTCCACTTTAGTGCAAAAGTGTTCCTCATTACAGAGTATTAGATCCAGTAGTGACTCCTCTTTATTTCTCCTTCTTGTCATTCTTGTTACTAATTGGTATAAGTTTGCACTCGTAAACATCTCCACAAATTGCCCATGAAGTAAATTGTATTCACTCAAATCGAATTTACTCAGTGGCCATTTCAAATCTGGAAGATTAAAGTCTCCCATAATTAGCAATGTATCAATACTTTCAGAAGCACTTTTTATGGTTTCAAATAGTAGTCTATCAGATTCATCGAAATTATAATGAGTTGGTCGATAGATACCCGCAAGCAACATCCTAAATTTACCACATTCCAAATTCAACCATAACCCCTCAACTTGTGCAATATTGTAAGTAGGATGAACGGTCACATGTATAGGTATATTGTTAATTTTATGCGACACATAGATAGCTACACCACCCCATCCCGTTCCCTTAGCTCGGTCGTGTCTGAACAAATTGTAGCCCCTGATATTAACCAAGCTACTATCAATGGTGGGTTTTAGATGAGTCTCCGTTATTATAATACAAGTCGGTTTAATTTTATTAATTTCTACAATAAGCAAATCTCGTTTAGCCATAATCGATGCCAGGTTCGTATAAAAGAAGGTAATCTCTAGAATTCCACCGTCTGTCTCTATAGCTTTTTTCCACTTACAATTTTAGGGGAATTGTGTACATATTTAATAGTTAGGTCACTTTCCCCACCATCCTGCCTTTGCTTCAGCTCTTCACGCAGCTTCTGTAAGTATTCACGTTGATACGGTGTAAGGTCATTCTTGGCTGAGACATGGGACGGAAGCTTTTTGTTGTTTTTTAAGACACTCACAGCAGATCGTTTAGAAGGAAAAATTACCTTAATAGGACGCGGTGACGACTGCTTTGGTTTTCCAAGGCGGATTACAGCAACAGGAGGCTCTAAGTTCGGAATATTGGCCATGGCTTGACGAACCTGCTCTTTATCATAGTCAATACGTACCTCTTTATCCCGTACAGAATCACCTGTTTGCAGTTGACACTCATCAATCCCAAACACAATGACATTCGCAGTTCGCTTTTTACGCTCTGCCAGTTCACCTACGATGCTCTCTAAGCTAGTTGTTTGAACTTGTTTGGCTTTTAACATTTCAATTTCATTTTTCAATTGAGACACTGTGTTCCTCAATGCAGGCAATTGACGCACTCCAAGCTCGCATTCTGGGCACAAATACTTCAAGGTAGGAGATTGAAGTATAATCACTCTCAGCTCAGTGGCCAGCAGTCCACTACACTTCACACATATCTGCCTTTTGCAACCGTGACACTGAATCTTAGGGTTTTTTTCGTCAACTTTAGGTATATCTTTATCACATTTGAGACAAACAGGCATTTTTGAGACACTTGGTGTTTTACAATACCAAAGGAGGGTAGTCGAAAAAACTAAAGCAAAGATATTGCGTCAAACTCGAAACTATTTATACTGATTCAGCCAGAATTCCTATTAATTCAGTGAAAAAAAACACTTGTACAGTTCATCCAATCAGTAGTGAACACTCTCACAACACTTTAGTCACAATTCTAACACTTTTACTAACAAAAAATTAATTAAATTGACAAGCATTAAGTTACTCTGTAAACGAAATTTGACAGATCAGTTTATGGACATTGTGTGAAATGTCCATAAATATTTATTTATAAAAAAAACTCCTGGCCTCTGCGCATGGGGTAGCCAGCCTCGTCACTACCATACTCCGTTCTAATGGTGGCGTGGATGGTATATCCTTTGTGTCGGATGCCCTGGCCGTGTGGTCTTCTCTGGACGTGAGTGTGGTGACACCCGGGACCCTGTCCAGTCAACGGGCGTGGGACGATATAGGCTCGAAGCGAGTTCGGGGACAGCTGCTGGAGGGTGCCACTGCGACCGATAGGGCCAGACTTCTTGCTGTGTCACAGCCGGAGTCGGGGGCATGGCTGCGTGCGCTGCCGTCGCCTCACCTTGGCACATTGTTAGACGATGACTCTCTGCGTGTGGCAGTTGCTCTCCGCCTGGGCTGCAAGGTGTGTGAGCCCCATAAATGCACCTGCGGCTCCATGGTGGGGGCTGACGGCCACCACGCTTTGAGTTGTCGTCGTTGTACAGGGAGGTTTTCGCGACACCATGCCCTCAATGATGTTGTGAGAAGGGCTTTTGTCTCGGCGGGTGTCCCTTGCGTCCTTGAGCCTCAGGGTCTCTGCAGGTCTGATGGCAAGAGGCCGGACGGCCTAACCTTGGTACGGAAAGTGCCTGGTGTGGGATGCGACGTGTGTCTGTACGGTGGCCGCCAGTCACTTGGGTCGCACTGTGCATTCACCGTCGGCGGCTGCAGAGGATGCGGCCGAAAACAAAAAGCACAAGTACGCTGCGATGGAGCCACATTATTTATTTACACCTATCGCCGTGGAGACTATGGGATGCTGGGGCTCAGAAGCCAAAAATATAATAAATGAGTTGGGACAAAGGATGAAGGAAAAAACGGGTGACTCCCGCTCCAAATCGTTCCTGGTCCAAAGGCTGGCCATAGCCATTCAGCGTGGTAATGCCGCTAGCGTTATGGGCACCTTTGCACCGGGAACGGTTAGGGGTGGCTTATTTGACTGATAAGTTATGCTTATTACTGACAATTTAGATTTTATTTGATAGTGGTATTGTTAATGTACTTAGATTAGGAATTGTATATTTTTATGAAATTAAAATACAATAAAACAAAAAAAAAAACTAATTTCTCAATTTATATATAATAATAATTATTTATATATAATAATAATAATTTATATATAATATTTGATAATTTGTCTTTTACAATTCTGTCAACATCAACCTCAATATTAGTAGTATAGACGCAGTGCATGTTTAAGTGAAGTATCTGTCAATGAAGACCTGTATTTCGATTTTATAAACTTCATTGTTGAAAATATGCACTTTCACAAAGTTAGGGACTGCCCATCATCGAGCCCATTTTTAGTCCGAAATTCGTCAGTTTTGGGAAACTTTCAATAAGGAGCTACAAAAATTCAATTCCTTCTGCCCTTGTAAAAAGGGTCTTATTGCAGATCACACAGTTCCAGTTGATAATCAATCTTCACACTCTCAACTGTGACTGTTAAGGGATGGGTGAAGAGGGCTGTAACACTCTCAATTTTTTTGACTTGGGACCAAACTTCGGAAATGATGTCCGAAGTTCCACCGACCACCGAGTACGAGCCCCAGATACTTCATCGAGGGCTCGATGCCGATGCTGACGCCCCCTACCTGTAGGCTGGATCCCGGAGGTAGCCCCATCCGAGGTCCGTGGAAGCACAGAGCCTCGGATTTGAGAAAGGCAACCTCGAGACCCAGCCGCCGTATCCAACCCACGACTTGAGCAACCTTTGCCGTGGGCTCTAGTGCTGCGTCTCAGTGCGTTGCTCCCCGCGCTGTAATGAGGGTGTCGTCGGCGTAACACGTTACGCTGACCCCTCGGAGCAACGAACCACGCAGCACCCAGTCGTGACCGATGTTTCACAGAATCCAGATCCCTGTGGAACACCGCACGACACATCCAGCCGACCCGGCCCTAGCCAGCTCGGGTAAGTTATGGCCCTCTCGGAGAGATAGACCCCGACAATTCGATGGAGGTAGGGAGGCACTCCATGGCAAATAAGCGCCTCCCTTACGCAGCTCCAGGGCAAGGTGTTGAAAGCGTTGGCGATGTCAAGAGACACCGCCACCACTACCTCACCCTGAGAGACTGCTTCCTCCGGCAGGCCTCTAATGCGAATGATTGCGTCCACGGTGGAGCGCCCCTGACGGAAGTCAAACTGGCTATCCACCAGATCAAGCTCCACGCGTGTGAGTGCCCGACGAGGCGTTGTTCAATAATGCACTCTTAAGAGCTTGCACACCTCGTCGAGCAACACGATCGGCCGGTACCCTGTCGGGGAATTTGCCGGCCACCCCTCCTTTCAGATCAAGCCCAGTTTCCCTGTCTTCCAGACCTTGAGAAATTGGCCTTTTCGAGGTTTGCGCTAAAGAGCCGAGTCGAGGCCCAACCTCCTCGAGAGCCAGGACCCACACTCGGCCTGGAATGCCGTCGGGTTGATCAAATACATAATTTCAATTACGTCGCGGGAAAAATAATTTGCTGATTAATGTTTTAAAATAAAGAAGATAAAAAGATTCTGCGGGCCGCATGCGGCCCGCGGGCACTGCTTTGGACAGCCCTGCTCTAAGTTATTAAGGAGGGTGTTCTATTAGCCTTGTGAAGCTCCCGATGTACTCCAGGCACTCCTTTTCATGCAGGTAGATTGCAGGGCTTACTGCATAAAGCAGACAACTGTGAGTCCCACAACCATCCTTTGTCTTTCCAACGGAGGGTATTGTATAATAAAATACCTTTCTTACCTTATACGAGACCCTACATCTTGATTTCTTTTAGCTTTTTTTTGCACGTCAATCCAAGTCAGAAGAAGGTGTACCTTCTGTCTGAACATGAACCGTTTTGCAAGAAATTACTTAAAACATTCTCTATGTAAAAATACCGAGTGGCAGACCACGTTTGCCAATTTTCAAGGTGCCTCTCCCTGACCAATATTTATTGTTATTCACAGGTCTTAGCGACGAAGCCATCATGGGTCTAAACTTACCTACCGGTATCCCATTTTACTATGAATTGGATGAAGATATGAAGCCCGTAGATTCTATGGTATTCCTTGGCGATGAAGAAACAGTCAAAAAGGCTATGGCTGCCGTTGCTGCGCAAGGCAAGGCTAAGTAGTGCAATGTTAGTATGCCAGCCAATGGTTACCATAATTACGTAATACTTTCAATAATAATTTATAATACATTGTGACATAACTGTTGGCTACGTGTTGTAAGTGACCATTCTTTCAAGAATATGTTGTATAAATATTTTATTTTGGATGTATGCCAATGTGTAGATATTCAAGTGCAGTGTCACACTGAGAACAAAGTGAATCATTTGCTATTATAACTCGCTTTTATGTTTATTACTGTGCTACAGAGCATACCGTGAAATAGTGAATCGTGGAAGCAAAGCAAATTCTTTCCACTTTATTCTCAGTTTGGCCCTCACTGTATGTTGTTGCTATAGATAATTACTATCTATTTATGAAATATGATTAAAAATAAAAAAATATACAATAAAAAAGTAACAATTTTATTTTACTCTGGTAAGCTTTCTTTTAAATCAACCATTGCTTCATCGATATTAACATTTTTTGTGGGTTTGTTGTGACTTTTCGTAAATTTTCTTCCTGTGTATGCAAAGGTCTTTTGTTTACTATTTGACAAAAAAACTTTGTTTTCTCTATTACTATCATTGTCTAATTCCATAGATAATTCCTCACTATTTTTATTTTTACTTTTTTTATTCTTTGGCCGCGATTCAAATCTGAAGTCCTTTGGTAAACTATGTTCTTTCACACAGTGTTGTAAACGTTCATCCCCATTCTTGAACTTTTCTTTGCATTCTTCTATGTAACAGCAGTACTAAAACATAAAATAATGAAATTACAAATATGTTCTCATACCTAAAGGTAAAAAACGGGACCTTATTTACTAGGTACTGACTTTTTGACTGCCTCTGTGGCGCAGTCGGTACTGTAACCGCCTGCCCTGCTTGAGGTCTTGGGTTTCATTCCCGGGTCGTCCCAAATATTTGTGGTATTCACAAATTTTTGTTTCAGAGTTTAGGTGTTTTCTATTTATACTATGGATGTATTTTGTTTGAAATACATAAGTATGTCTACCAGTCGTCTAGATCCCATAGCACAGGCTTATATTAGCCTAATGTGGGATAGATGATGTTGTCTGAAAATGTCCACAGATATTTATTTATTTACTGAGGAACTTCACTGTCCATCTGAATAAAAATTAAGTGGCCTCCCATACAAGTTTTATTTAACCGTTAGTTGGTGTGAAACTCTACTGCGTGAGATCGAGTCTCACTTGGCCGGTTTCTATATCACAGCTTTTTTGTGCTTACGATTTCAAGTCAAGTAATGCACGAATATTTTCTTCTAATGCTTCCTCCACATAAGGCGTAAAGCAAACGACGGGGCGGGCCGGGCCGGGCAATTTGACCGCGCACGATAGCACTATGGGAATCCTATACTATCAACGCACACGAAGGGCAAAAAGACCGCACCGCAGTTGTCCGCCGGTCAGTGGCGGCGCGGCTAACCGCCATGAATCACACAAACCAGTTTGTATGAAGTAACGCAGTCGGTGGCGCGGGGCGGGCCGGGGCGGCTAGCTCAGTCTCTTCGCTAGAACGAACGTCGTGAACTAACTGCATCTGCCCGTCGTGTGCGTTGCGTTCGCGGGGCGGGCAGTCGCGGGCATCGGCGGACAGACGCGGTCTTTATTACGTCGCGGGCAAAAAGTCCGGCCCGCCCCGTCGTCTGCCTAGCGTCTTACTCCCGAAGTTGGACGAGTACGGCAGTATAGAGGGGCACCTCGGCCTACTTCGTCAAAAATTTTCTTTGCCTCGGGCAACTTCGCCGACGAACTTCGTTCAACTTCGCGAGTCATGTAGAGCAAGCATATCAATATCCACTATTAGAACTTACAGATGGTTTCCTTTCCGCCATGACTGCGAAAAACGAATCATGTGTTTCTTGTATGTGCAAGTCCAGTAGATGAGGAGAAAGCAAACTCTTCTTGCACTGTCCACAAGCATACCTGTGTGATGCGTTATAGTGGTTTTCGAATTCGAGTAACGATTCTGCTGTAAATGTACATCCGGGAACGTGACATGAGGTTTTTACACTGAAAAGAAAAAAACTTATAATCCTCCTTTTTTTACGTGAGGAAAATCCTACATGCATAGACTTATAACACAGTCATAATTCTATGCCTACATGAATACTATGCCGGACTCCTACCGACCAAAAACCACACGTATCCTATCCTACCTAACAGAATACGGTTGGGAGCCTCGGGTAAGCCCTCGGAAGAATATTCCCTGATACTTTCTGCAAATATTATAAACTAGCAGACGTCACGCGGTTTCACCCGCGTAGTTCCCGTTCCCGTGGGAATACGGGAATAAAATATAGCCTATGTTCACCACAAAGAGTGTAGCTTATCAACAGTGAAAGATTTTTTCAAATCGGTCCAGTTATTCCGGAGCCTATTCGTGCAAACAAACAATCAAATTATATTATTATTCCTCTTTATAATATTAGTTTAGACATAGACATACCTATAACACCTAGATGTGTTTCTGTACCTAGATGTTTATTACTCAATAACCCCCATAATCCCCCTTTTTCTGATTTTAATATTTGTTGATATAGCAGTAACAGAAATACGGTTCCTGAGATATAGCCTCATGACGGACAGACAGACTTGCTGCTGCATCGAGCAGTCTGCGGGATAGGTAGCAACAAATAGGTACAGGTGGGATCTTTTCGGTCAATTATTTCTACTTACATTTCATGACAGAGATTCTCTTCATCAAAATCGTACACTCCAAGCCTTTGCAGCGGTTTATCATTTACAAACATTGCATCATCTAGAGTTCGACGCCCTACACCGTACGCTTTCAGTTTCTCCAGCAAAGATTGAGAAATCTCCATTCTGGAAAAAATTGAGAACTATTAGGCGTCCGGTGCGTTCCAGCACGGTTAGATCCGATAGGTGTTTTCTTCCGCACACGCTTAGGTTGTGGAATGACCTTCCTGGCTCGGTTTTCCCAAACGCTTGCAGTATGGGGTTCTTCAAAAGGGGTCTTAGAAGGTTTTTGCAGGGTCGGCAGCGCGAGTGTGGCACCTCTGGTGTTGCAAACGTTCATAGGCTGCGGTGACCACCGGTCCTTCTGGTGGGCCGTATGCTTGTCTGCCACCTTAGTGTATAAAAAAAAAAGGCCATGTTCAGACAATCCACACCGGAGCGGCACACGTTTTGTACCCGCCTACTACCATCTTATGCTTGCTTCTCACGGCGCGTGATATCACAAGTCGCGCCGCGCCGAGCCGATTAGTGCGAGCGAGCATGCGTCAACAGGCGAGCCCGCGCTTCCTGTTCTCACGACGCGTGTCGGCGCGCGTTGGCGCGGCGCACTTGGTCCCGCCGCAGCGAGGTCGACACTACAGTCCGAGACACGCAACGTGTCATGTCCCAAGAAGAAGAAATCTGTTGCCGCTTTATTGAAATGATGTATTGGCCGATGCATCGCTCCCTCACTCCGGCACCCCGCGCCACCCCGCGCGCGTTCGAGTCGCCACGAGTGCGCTCGCGCCGCGCCGGCCCGCGCCTTTGAAGTTACCGACTTCGATCGGATAGTACGCGCTTGCTCGCGCCAGCCCGCGTCCTCTCGAGCCACTCCCTTCACACGGCGCGTAGGCTCGACCTGGCGCGGCGCGATTTGTGATAACACGCGCCGTGAGAAGCCAGCATTATAGGGCGCCTTCAGTTTAGATTAGAAGCTTGAAGAAGCTCTTCAGTCGCGCCACTAAAAAAAAGCACTACAGTGGCGCGTTTGTGGCGCAGTAGACGCGCGTCAGCGGTGCTTTAGTAAATTCTAGTGATGTTCGTTAGTTACGTTTGTTACGAAATGGATTCCGATGAAGAAGCATTACTTACCTACTCTTGTTAATTTTATTAAAAAGAAAAAAAATCCATTAGAAAGCGTTCTTAGCTTTATATTGTTTAATTAATAATAGTGAGTATTACCAAATACCTCTTTTGTGGAGCCAGACTGACTTTGAAATAGGGTTGTACTGGACAGGGGCTTAGAGGACGAGGGCTATGACTTATTATTAAAGAAGTAATATTATTTTAAGATTTTTTTGTCAAATTCATATAATTATAAAAACAATAATTTTACATCAGAGTATATTTAGGGTAGGATGTCTCACATTGAACCGGGTAAATTTCGAAGTCTTGTAGCATGCTCGATTTTCGATGAATGCCTTTAAGTTTTTGTGTACTGTTAGTAAATTTATTTAGCTACAATTATACAATTACTTATGGTTTAAATTCCGTTTGGTGTCAGAGTAAAGAAAGAATTTATCGAAAAACAGATTTGGTTCAATGTGTCCTTCGGGATGTACACTTTTAACCGGGGTATTTTCCACATTGAACCACCTTATTTAGCCATATATATATTTAGACCAATTTGTATTTAAATTTCTTTATAATAAAAAACTGGAGTTCGATATTAGATATTTATTATTTTACTATAAAGCTAGGTTTTACAATGTAATCAGTCTTCATTTGTACCTGAACAATTTTTTTTGTCTCAAAATACCTACTTAACTCTTAAATCTTATATAACCTAAAGAAGGTACATATGTTATGCATCACAAAACATTTCCATATGTCTTCCATGTTGGTTCAATCAGTCAAATATTATTATATTAAAAGTTAACATCAGTGACAACAACCGTAAAATATTTAAAGTAAAAAAACATAATTAGACTCATAAACATTGCTATCATCAGCATCGTTGCAATAACTTTCACTATAAAAAATAAACAGAAACTGAAAACTGTTCCTGCCAAAACCAATATTTTTAAAAATAATTAACAGATAAAACAATAGCTGTTCTAACCAAAACTAATATTAAGTAATTAAACAGATAGGTAACACAAGAGAATCATCAGCTGAGATGGACGAATTTAACGTAATTTAATAGTCGGAGTAACACGGATCGGAAAGGTAAACGTTGAGTTCCGGTTTTGTGTTCCATTAATTTTTGGTTGTGGCAGAATCAATTTAATATCCTTTAATTTCACGTTAGCCAAATCTGGCTCCAAAGGCATCCGGAACTTCATAGTTTCTTTATTAATTAGCCGCATAAATGAAACTCCGTAGTTGGAAATGTCAACTTCAATAATCTTGCCCACATAATAAACTTTAATATTTTTTGTGTCAAAAACTACGAGAACATAGTCATCTTCAACTGGTTTACGGGTCAATTTCTCGAAATTTCCTCTCACAACAAACATTTCTTCGTCATCTTCAGATCCATCAATATCACTAATTTCAGTCTCACTAACTTCTGGCACAATTCCAAGTTCTTCTTCAGAAGTAGATTCATCAGTGTCAATCTTCTTCATCTGTTTTTTCTTTGGGACATTTCTTTTCTCTCTTTTATCTAATAGCACGGCGCGTTTCACTGCTTTTACTTTGACTTTTGTTACTGTACGCTTTTTCTTGCTTTCTAATATCTCATTTTTCTCGGGAGTGTCCGTTGCAATCCGGCTTTTTCCTCTTTTTTTATTTTTTCTGTTAGTAGATCTGGGCCCAGCTTTAAGTGGTGGCATGAATTGTTTGGGTGAAATAAAAGATATCTTTGACGATCCTGCAACTGGGGAACTTTGAATAATTCGGGGTAGTGTCATTGAAATAGATTCTGTAGACTCATTTATAGCGTTTCACTGCTTTTACTTTGACTTTTGTTACTGTACGCTTTTTCTTGCTTTCTAATATCTCATTTTTCTCGGGAGTGTCCGTTGCAATCCGGCTTTTTCCTCTTTTTTTATTTTTTCTGTTAGTAGATCTGGGCCCAGCTTTAAGTGGTGGCCTGAATTGTTTGGGTGAAATAAAAGATATCTTTGACGATCCTGCAACTGGGGAACTTTGAATAATTCGGGGTAGTGTCATTGAAATAGATTCTGTAGACTCATTTATAGCTAGATTCTTTGCCACGTCATCAGTGCTTAACAGTGATGGACTTTCAATGCCGTTTTCACAAAATGTGTCATCAGATTCAACAGATGCGTGTTCAACATTTTGTGCATTGGGATCTACGTTTTGATCTTGTGGCTCAGGTTCGGGTCTGTCAGTCACATCCGATGGCAAAAAATCGATGTCAGTAAACACATCTGGGTTAAAGGGATGTATGCCACACTTCTTAAAAGCTGCGAAAATATTCACCGGTGTTATTGCCCTAGCGTAGGCATCTCCAACACACTCCGCCACATCGTAGATACTCATAGACCTTCCTGGATGTCTTACCATCCAGGAGTCGATTGCACTGTTATAAAAAACTTTAAAGGGACCATTTAATCCGACATCCAGAGGCTGCATCTTGGCAGTGGTGTGAGGATGCAATGTAAGAATTGTGACACCTGAACGTTTTGCCAATTCCAAGGCTTCGATTGAAAGATGAGACTCGTGATTGTCTAAGATTAGGAGTGCTGGGTTCTCTGGGCTAGCAGAGGTGTGTTTGATGAAATGCTTCATCACTTCAACAAATAAATCTGATGTCATCCACCCAGAAGTATGTGCCAACCCAAGAGAGCCTGGAGGAGCACCTCTCAACATGATATCCTTGAAATTTTTCCGCGGGAAAACAAGTGCAGGCGGTAAGGCTTGACCCGAAGCACATACTATCATGCAAGTGGTAACTAAAGTTCCCTTTTCGCCACTGGTGACCTTTGCAATATTGTGCTTGCCCTTAGGCCCTACAACTTTTTGTGGGCGCTGAACTGTCGTCGTGGCTGTTTCGTCCAAGTTGTACAAACGGCAGCCAGTGCTGAAGGACGGATGACGACCCATTTCCGTTTTCAAATTATCAAAGAATGATTGGACACTCCTCCTGTTAAATGCTGTTGCACGGGCTAAGCTGCAAGCTTCAGGTTTCTTTATTGAGAGATCAAGGTGACGCTGCTTAAATGACCGAAACCACTCTTTTCCTGCCATTTTATCTCGCTGCCAACTCTTCGGAATTGTTACGTTATTTATATTCGCCATTTGGTAAGCTACTTTACGGCAATCTCTTGGTGTAAGTCCATAAAATTTTAAAGCGCACTCTTTTATGTACTCTTTATAAATTTCTTCTTGTTCTCTGGTAAAAACAAGATGATTTTCATAATTCGGTAGCAATCTTTTCTCAGCAAGGTCTTTTACGTTGACGTGCAGGTTTTGTGCCACGTAGCGCCGCAAGGTTGGGTATGCAATATCATAAGTTTTCGCTGCTTTTCTAATACTTTCACCTGATCTATGCATTTGTAGGGCCTCAAGCATTTTAGCAGCCGAATGTCCTCCTCTTTTTCTCACTAATACCTTTTTTCGCGCCATCCTGTTACAAATGAAAATAATTAAAATCTTAGTCCACATTTAACCACTAGGATGTACACAGTGAACCATGGTTCAATGTGTACCACCCAAAAGTGGTTCATTGTAGGACAGACCACGTTTAAATAACTAACCTCAAATTTTTACCGGGAAAACAATCTCGCAGTGTAATGAATTATGATGCATTTAAATGTTGGATTATTATGTAAAACAGGGTTTATGTAAAAAAACCAATATCATTTATTGCAAAAATGTGAAAAAAGAAAGAAACTTGCAGAAAAAACTTACTTTTTGAGACAATTTTCGTAAAAATGCTTCTCACACAACCTCTTCGCACGCTATCGCCACGCAAACTAGTGGGCAGAAGGGGAAGGTAAACACCTCTCTTTTACCCATATTAGCCCAGATTGGCAACGTCGCATTTCCAAAATAAGTAGGTGGTTAAATGTGGCTGCCTGGTTCATTGTGAGACACCCGACCCTACTAATGTCCCTTCCCTAAACAGAAATATGCCGTGCGTGTGGCAAGTTAGTGGCGCCGCTGCAACTGTGCTTCTAATAAAAATTTTAAATAAAAAATAGAACCGACTTCATACAAATCTTTAACTATAAAAATTACCTAGCACATAGTAGTATATATAGTAACATATTGTAGTCGGCGCCAAGTAAATCCATAGGTTTAGGTAAGTATTATTAATGGCACCAACTTCAATATTATATTGAATAAAATCTGATAAATCAAAATACATATTACTATGTGCTAGGTAAATTTTATAGTTAAGGGGCGGTTAACCCGCACAAGTAGGCATTTGGCGCTCCCCTCGCCCCGGGCGCAAGACACACCGCGCGCCGGCAGCGGCAGTCAACTCTCATGCCACAGTATACAGTATAGTAGAAAGAAACAGCATGCTAACTTTGTTTGACGTAGTAAATGCATCTAACTTTATTAAGTGTAGTGATTTATTAGTTTCGTAAATAAAAATAAATGAGTTAATCGTAAATAAATTATGTATATTATACTATTATTTTTAAGCTAAAGAGTTTGTTTGTTTGTTTAGTTGTTCTAACTCTAGAGTCTAAGAGACTGCTAGTTGAATTTCAAGAGTTTCTTAACAGAATGTCCATTTTTGAAAAATACCAAAATATATAACATCACGCTAAGGCGAATAAGAGCTTAGCAGCAACGAAACATTTTTCGACAACTAGGATATTTCATTTCTTTTGAGAGTTTCCATTGCGTACGTTTGCTACAGTTGCGTAAAAAATGTAAATTACATAATAGCTGGTCATAAAAATTTCTAAAGTTTTATAAAGTTGGTATGCTAAGTATGATTCACGGGCTCATTGTGCAATCCAAAATGGCCGCCGCTGTGTAATCACAAAATTTCATGATGGGTGTCGTTTAAAGGGTTTTTTGGTATGCTGAGTACGAATCACGTACTAATTTTGCAATCCAATATGGGCGCCGCACCGTAATCACAAAATTTCATGATGGGTATCGTTTAAGGGGTTTCTTGGTATGCTGAGTACGAATCACGTGATAATTTTGCAATCCAATATGGGCGCCGCGCCGTAATCACAAAATTTCATGATGGGTATCGTTTAAGGGGTTTTTTGGTATGCTGAGTACGAATTACGTACTAATTTTGCAATCCAATATGGCCACCGCGCCGTAATCACACAATTTCATGATGGGTATAGTTTAAGGGAATTCTTGGTATGCTAAGTATGAATCACATGATAATTTTGCAATCCAATATGGCCACCGCGGTGTGATCACAAAATTTCATGATGGGTATCGTTTAAGGGGTTTTTTGGTATGCTGAGTACGAATCACATGATAATTTTGCAATCCGATATGGGCGCCGCGCCGTAATCACAAAATTTCATGATGGGTATCGTTTAAAGGGTTTTTGGTATGCTGAGTACGAATTACGTGATAATTTTGCAATACAATATGGCCGCCGCGCCGTAATCACAAAATATCATGATGGGTATCGTTTAAGGGGTGTATTGGTATGCTGAGTACGAATCCTGTGATAATTTTGAAATGCAATATGGCCGCCGCGCCGTAATCGCAAAAATCCATGATGGTTATCGTTTAAGGGGTTTTTTGGTATGCTGAGGACGAATCACATGATAATTTTGCAATCCAAAATGGCCAATGCGCCGTACCGTCACATAATTTCGTAATGAATATCGTTTAATGGGTTTTTTCGAATGCTGAGTACGAATAACATGATCATTTTGGAGTTCAATTTGGCCGCCTAAGCTATTTAGGCCCACTTGCGTGGAGAGTCGAGTTAAATATATAAATATAGAGTTAGTAAGCTCTGAGTTAAATAAATAACTTCTTAACTCTGATCACGTCTTGCACAGTTGCAAATTGGCACGCGGTTAACTAACTCACAGTAAACCGAACAAGTTTTTTTAGTCTGTGTCGTTCCATGCAATCCAACCACCAGTGATGGGCGTAACTAATTACAAAAGTAATTCAATTAATAATTGAATTACAATGTAATTAAGTTACAATGTAATCTAATTACTCAGTAATTAATTACTTTGTAATTTAAACACTTTGGATGTTCCGGTTAATTAGTTAGTAAGTAACTAGTTAAAAAGTAATTAGATTACTTTATAACTAGTTACTTTGTAATTCATTACTTTGTAATTATCATACATTCAAGCAAATCAATACCACAGCCGGCAGATTATACAGTCGGCCGACGAAGCCGTCTAGTCAGGTCAATCGTGAGGGGGACAAGGGACAAGACGCGGAAAGGAATGTCCCGAACATGTTCGGGATACATTTTAGGGCTGCCACGTTTGCGACAGCTTCCTATAATTTATTAATATGAATTAAAATGGTGCACACTAATTTAATACTCTTGCACTCCAACATGGCCGCCGCGCCACCGTTGTAAAAGTTCATGTTGGGTATCGTATAAGGGGTATTTTGGTATGCTGAGTACGAATTTCGGGTTAATTTAGCAATCCAATATGGCCGCCGCGCCACCGTTGTAAAAGATCATGTTGGGTATCGTATAAGGGGTATTTTGGTAGGCTGAGTACGAATTTCGGGTTAATTTTGCAATCCAATATGGCCGCCGCGCCACCGTTGTAAAAGTTCATGTTGGGTATCGTATAAGGGGTATTTTGGTATGCTGAGTACGAATTTCGGGTTAATTTAGCAATCCAATATGGCCACCGCGCCACCGTTGTAAAAGTTCACGTTGGGTATCGTATAAGGGGTATTTTGGTATGCTGAGTACGATTTTCGGGTTAATTTTGCAATCCAATATGGCCACCGCACCACCGTTGTAAAATTTCAAGTTGGGTATCGTATAAGGGGTATTTTGGTACGCTGAGTACTAATCACGTACTTACTAAATTTTCAATCCAATATGGCCGCCACGCCGTAATCACAAAATTTCATGACGGGTATGGTTTGAGGGTTTTTTTGGGTATGCTGAGTACACATCACGTACTAATTCTGCAATCCAATATGACCGCCGCGCCGTTATCACAAAATTTCATGATGGGTATCGTTTAAGGGATTTTTTGGTATGCTGTGTACAATCACATTATAATTTTGCAATCCAAAAAGATATTGGATATTGTATTGCATATTGGCCATATTAGATTGCAAAATTAGTATATGATTGATGTGTATCGTTTAAGGGGTTTTTTGGTATGCTGAGTACGATTATCGTACTAATGTTGCAATCCAATATGGCAGCCGCGCCGTAATCACAAAATTTTATGACGGGTATCGTTTAAGGGGTTTTTGGTATGCTGAGTACGAATCACGTACTAATTTTGCAATCCAATATGGCCAATATGCAGTACAATATCCAATATCATTTTGGATTGCAAAATTAGTACGTGTACATACCAAAAAAACCCTTAAACGATACCCGTCATGAAATTTTGTGAAAACGGCGCGGCGGCCATATTGCATTGCAAAATTATCACGTGATTCGTTCTCAGCATACCAAAAAACCCCTTAAACGATACCCATCATGAAATTTTGTGATTACGGCGCGACGACCATATTGGATTGCAAAATTAGTACGTGATTCGTACTCAGCATACCAAAAAACCCCTTAAATGATACCCATCATGAAATTTTATGATTAAGGCGCGGCGGCCATGTTAGATTGCAAAATTAGTACGTGATTCGTACTCAGCATATTAAAAAACCCCTTAAACGATACCCGTCATGAAATTTTGTGATTACGGCGCGGCGGCCCTATTGGATTGCAAAATTATCACGTGATTCGTACTCAGCATACCAAAAAACCCCTTAAACGATACCCATCATGAAATTTTGTGATTATGGCACGGCGGCCATATTGGATTGCAAAATTATCACGTGATTCGTACTCAGCATACCAAAAAACCCCTTAAACGATACCCATCATGAAATTTTGTGATTACGGCGCGGCGGCCATCTTGTATTGCAAAATTAGTACGCGATTCGTACTCAGCATACCAAAAAACCCCTTAAACGATACCCATCATGAAATTTTGTGATTACGGCGCGGCGGCTATATTCGATTGCAAAATTATCACGTGATTCGTACTCAGCAAACCAAAAAACCCCTTAAACGATACCCATCATGAAATTTTGTGATTATGGCACGGCGGCCATATTGGATTGCAAAATTATCACGTGATTCGTACTCAGCATACCAAAAAACCCCTTAAACGATACCCATCATGAAATTTTGTGATTTCGGCGCGGCGGCCATCTTGTATTGCAAAATTAGTACGCGATTCGTACTCAGCATACCAAAAAACCCCTTAAACGATACCCATCATGAAATTTTGTGATTACGGCGCGGCGGCTATATTCGATTGCAAAATTATCACGTGATTCGTACTCAGCATACCAAAAAACCCCTTAAACGATACCCATCATGAAATTTTGTGATTACGGCGCGGCGGCCATATTGGATTGCAAAATTATCACGTACTTCGTACTCAGCATACCAAAAAACCCCTTAAACGATACCCATCATGAAATTTTATGATTACGGCGTGGCCGCCATGTTGGATTGCGAAATTATCATGTAATTCGTAGACATTTTAATGCATTAGGTAGCTGGTTACCATGTCGTGAAAACACTTAAAAAGTAAAAGATCACCACATTTTTACAATGAGTCGCGTATGTATTTGTAACGGTTAATCTAATTACATTTTGCCCATTACTGATATTTTTATACTGTGGCGCGATTTCAACGTAATTTGGCATAATAATTACGAAATAGTTGCGAAAAAAACTGACACAGGTCCTGCCTCCACAAGCGCCAGGGCGAGACTGATCGGCCGTCAGCGGCGCAATTCTATTGCGTTTGGTAGATATTCGTACATGATAACTATGTAAATAGTTGTTTATAGAAAAACGCTCGGAAAATGTGTATAAAAACTTAATACCTTTAATTGAGTGCAAAAAAAATATATAAAATGTTAATAGTTTAGCCACAGTTTTGAAAAAACTTTTCTGAGAGAGTCAACTTTGGGATTTTTTTCTATCTAGTGAAATTTATTGGATCGTGTAACGGGCTCGGAATATGTTTAGCTTATATCCTTAACTATTATATATATATTTTTCAGATTTAAAAACCCTTTACTTTTTGACTAGGATTGTTTCAAAAAACTCAAAATCTGACCCACGCGGCCTTAAAGATTTGTATGAAGTCGGTTCTATTTTTTATTTAAAATTTTTATTATTTTAAGTGACGGGTGGACCGAAAAGTATATCTATCTAGGTGTAAAGTTCTCATAAACACAAACCAATCAAGCCGAAACACAAGATAGCTGCTGTAAATCGTTAAGGAATTCCCTCGACTGTCTTTCGGTCCCATCATCAGATCGACTCCAGACCTTTATTAAATTTTAGTACATTAAAGTACTTAATCAAAAATTTAACAAACGCACTAGTTGTCCCTACAATTTTCGGTGGTTGCCCTCGATTTCTCCTGGATCCCAGCATCAGATCCTGATATCCTGGATATGGGACCACCTCAGAAGTACCTATCCTCTTTCAAACAAAAATTTTTTTTTCAAAATCCGTCCATAATTGGCGCTGCTATCGCGTAACATACATACAAAAAAAAAAACATAGCGTACGAATTGAGAACCTCCTCCTTTTTTTAAGTCGGTTAAAAATTGTATGAAAACTAGCGCACCACTGTGGCACCACTGCAGCGCTTCTTAACGCCTCTAATTTGAAAGCGCCCTGAATCAATCGGAAAGACATGTAAATAATTTTATTACTTGTTTGATAATAACTAAGTAGTTATCCAACTAGGTACTCATGATCTTTCCAAGTTAATGAATTTTAGGTACGTATGTACCTACGATGATAATAAATTGATAAGTACCTACCTACCTATGTACCTACTTTGCAGAGTCTAGTCGTGTTAGCTGAGTCATTATACTCAATTTAATTTGTAGTACTTAGGTATTAAATATCACGGTGACATTGCATAATACCTATCATGTTCGACTAGCGTGTATGATGTAATATTGTATTTGTAAAACTTCCATTCAATAAAATATTCCATTAAATTTTAGAGATTGAAAGACACGAAAAGAAGATCAGAAGATCCTTTCCTCTTTGAAGTTTCAACGGTCTCCGAATGTCTATCCTCCTCACAACTGTCGCGAGCGGGTAGTACGGTAACTCATAAACACTACGTTTATGAGTAGCGTATGCGTATGAGGGACTAAATACTACACATTTCCTACACTGCACACTAATACATAATTATGATAGGAAATATTCACGAGTAATCGATAATCTCAAAAACTACAGAACCGATTTTTTAAATTTCTATAGCCAGTAGGTACTTAGAATGCCAAATGATTCTGAAGTAGCAAATATCTATATCTATAGGCGTCAAGTGGCAGCGGGCTAGCCACATCTGCATCTGTAGAAGTACCGATGGCCGATGGATCAAACGAATTCTGGAGTGGAGACCGTTTTGATCAACATCAGTAGGTATATTGTTGATCGAAGGGAGACCCCGACTTGGTAAGCTTGGGGTAGGACGATCCCCCGTCAGATGGATCGACGAAGACCTAAAAACGATCGCGCAGAATTGTGTTGTGGTGTAGTTTGGGAGAGGCCTACATTCAGCAGCAAACTACCATGCTGATGACAAGTGTCAAGAAATCCCTACTAATATTATAAATGCGAAAGTAACTGTCTGTCTGTCTGTCTGTTACTTTTTCACGCCTAAACCGCTAAAGCGATTTAAATGAAATTTCGTATAGAGATAGTTTGAGTCCCTGAGAAGGACATAGGCTACGTTTTAACCGACTAGCAAGAAAAGGGTATTGATTTTATGCGATAACGACTTCTACGTCGACGAAGCAGCGGGGAACAGCTACTATGACATTTCTATGTTTTAACGTAAATACGAACATGTATTGGGTCAAATGAGTGCTACAGGGATCGTAGTATGTCACAAGCCAACCCGCGGGACGCAGCTATCTTTTATATGTGTAGTAGTCCACCACATCCTTAATTCCACTAAAATTAAGGATGAGATGAGTAGGTAGGTATCAAAATCGCTAAACTATAGAATGCTCTGAATAATTAATCTACTGTGGCTGTGGCAGGGAAGCTTGGTACACCCTCGACACGGTAATAATAAAATACCGTGCCGTTGCCGCGCTGGGGTCAACGCTTTACACGTTGATTTACATAGTATTTGTAAATTTGTAACACCTTGTACAGTAACCGGCAAACAACTTGAGCATCGCGTGAGGTGGTGGGAGAAAGTTTGCGCATGTACACTTACGTGCAAAAATATTGTGTCATTGAAAAACCCTTTTTTTATTATTGGCATTTTATTGTGTGAGTGTGTGAGAAAAGAGATCACGAAGTTGCTCATCGTTGCTCAAGAAGTTTGCCGGTTACTGTAACAGCCCCTTTAATAAAATAATGGACTTGGCTCTTTTCATAACATTTTTATATCAAAAAATCAGAAAACATGACCTTGTTTGATACGTATCACAAGAGTATATTATGTAATATGTGGCTCTAAGATACCTTAATGTAAACAATAGTACTCGATGATCGAAACAAAACCCATTTTTGTCCCATTAAATAAATAAATAAACAAAACATCGATTTGTCCATACGACACATACTTACCTAAGCTACATTGAAAGACATTGATATCAATACATATAATAAAATCGTAACAGGTCGCTGTCTGTACATGGAAGATAAATAAGAAAAAATATTATAGGGGGGCTTTATGAACGCAATAGAACCCAAAACAATGATTTTTAGAATTTTTGTCTGTTTGTCTGTATGTCTGTATGTCTGTATATCTGTTTGTCTGTACGGTTGTGCACGCTAATCTCAGTAACCGTTCAACCGATTGCAATGCGGTTTTTTTTATTGTGTTGAGGTTTGCTCCAGTTAACATTTAGCGTTTGTTTTATGTAAATCGGTTTAGAAATAAAAGAGTTATAACACTTTTAAGAATCAGATATTTTGAAAATTTTAATTGTAGGGGTTTCTTTGAATGTGAGCTCTTTTATGATTAAGCAAACAGGGCAGTTTCAGACGCTGCTTGATGACTCTGTTGAAGAAATACCTTTCCTTTCATACACCTTATGTGACGTAAACGAAGTTGCGGGCTCAGCTAGTACTTACATAAGAATGTAGATAATTTTTTCGTTTCGATTTATCGAAAATATAAAAGGATAGATGATTTTTTCAACGTGAATGAACACCCCTACGGTATAATATGTCAGGGACTCCGACCTCAATGAAGTCAATGACCCACGACTACTGGCGAACAACGGCTTCTTGCCTTCCGAAACGCACGGAAACACTTGTCAATAGAAATACCACTAACGGTTACCCATCTCAGAAGTAACCATTTATAAGATGCTTTTGTTTTTTAACGTAAGGAAAATCCTACAGGGATGCTATGCCAGACTTCTACAGACTAAAAAGCACACGTTTCCTACCTAATGCCTACGGCTAGGAGCCCCGGGTAAGCCCTCGGAAGATGACCCCAGGACTCCCATCAGAACTTTTAAGATGCTTAACGCTGTGATGGTTTACAGAACGCTTAGATAGCAGGGTTATTAGAGCTTCTTTACTAAATCCATTGTTAAAATAACGGCTACGTTCTATCATTGCATCACTCGCCACAGACAAGGTGTTCATCCTCACACCTAGCGTCCGGAGCGTTCGAGCTCAATAAGGTCCGTTAAGGGCTTTCTTCCGCGATAGTTTATTAGATCGTGGAATGACCTCCTTGCCTCGGTTTTCCCAAACGCATACAGTACCTAGGTATGAGGTTCTTCTAAAGTGATCTTAGAATGTTTGCTGGGTCGGCAGCGCAAGTGGCGTCGGGTGTTGCAAACGTTCATAAACTAGTAACCACAGTCCATCAGGTGGAGCCATGACCTTGTCTGCCACCTTAGTATTACTTATAGAAAAAAGGCCGTCAACTTGTACCTAGGTGGCATCCTTGACGTAATCAGCTGTTCCGTTACATCTGTGTGTATGCTGTTGCTACGTCCGTCGTAACTCGTAATACAAGGTCAATTCTATTTAACATTCATCTGTGTGTATAAACTACCTATAAAATTATATACTATCGGGTCAGCACTACGAGATAATCTTAGTTCTGATAAGAAACTTGTCAAGTGCTAAAATTTATTAAACAGTCATCGTAAACAGTTTCTGTAATACGGACATACGCGGAGATTATAAGTTGTCTGTGGTTTAAATTATTTACAGAGCGCAATAGATTACATTCATACAATTTATTAGTTAGTTTAGTTGTACGGTTTGATCTTAAGTGTCGTCCGTTAAGTTAGGCACCTGTGCTCAGATTTAACATCAAATAATTGGTCTAGATGAAATTTGTATTACTGTTAATTTCTACGTTATTTATTAAACGTTTACCCTCAATAAATATTTAGTATAACTCTTCATTAAATTTTAGATGTGTTAAAAAAGTTGTGAATATACTACCGGAAATCTAGTTAAAAAAAGATCAAGTGAACATTTTTAAATTAACAAAATGCACGCTGTACGTCAAAGAAAGGTAAGAATAATTTTTTTAGTGATATTTTTCTACATAATTTTAGTGAGTTAAAAGTTAGATAGGTTATGTTTTGGTTAGATCAACGTAATTGAGATACTGATTATTCTGGACAAAAAGTGACGGCCTAAACACTGCGAGGGTTCAAAGAACAACTATTGGTTATATAACTTACTTACCTTGAACAATAATTCCTTTTTTTGGTGATGAAGTTATTCGTGATTTGTTTGAGAACGATTTTATCTTGACATAGACACGAATACATTGCCATAGACATTAGTTAGACACTGAGATAGTTTACATATTGAATAGTCAATGAATTCAGAACATTACAATACAATCCACTTATCACAAGCAGACAGATAATATTACTTGAGAAATTAAGTCATTAAATGTCGAGTTTTTAAGTGCAACATATTATTCTTTACATGGGTAAAGTAAACCGATTTCGATAGGTATATGGTAGGATAAGCCTGGCGAAAACTTGCAAGGGAGAGTAATAAGAGAGAAATGTTATTTTTAAACTATCGAATCGGTCGAAACGTCGGTGTATGTAAGTAAATTTATTTCGAGTGAAGTCCCGAGTAGTTCTATGTACTTAGGTAGGTATAAGAATAGGTGAGGAACTCTGAACTCGGAATTTAAATTTTTACAAAATAATTTGAATTAAGTAATGTATTTTTGTTTATATACCAAACCTATGCCATTTTTTATATCACTAAGGTAGTAGATAAGCAGCATAAGGCCCACCTAATGGAAAGTGTTATTTAATATCGAAAGAAATTTAGGAATTATTGACCGATGCCGGTTGCGTCGTTATTCTTTTGGTTGACTCTACCACTGCCTTCATTGCATTACATTAGGTTTCATATCCCTATAGAGAGTAAGTACAGATCCCTCGTCGGTGCCTATTTGCAATAACGGCCTAATTCAGATCTATATGTACTACGTACTAGATGCTTCGATCAAAGCGTCGTGTTCCCTCAACTGCGGTTTATACACCGACGCGAACCGACCGACCGTTAGTTTGATGTGTGCCAATCGGTAGAATATGTAATTGTCATTGGCCTAAATTCATCTTACAAATGGGCCCTCATCTCCGCAGGGTAGGCTCGGTGGTCCTATATTAATGTTAATATATCACCAAAAAGAAATAATACTATCCACACCAAAATAAACTTCGGTACCTACCTACTCTACTATTATTTTGATTTTTCTTGATTATTGGGCTGAAACTTGAATAGCTGAAGTCGAAGGCAGCAAAATAAAATATCTTTGAAAAGACATTGCGTTTGCTGGATATGCACCAAGAAAATCGACTAATGCTTGGTTGTTTTCGAAAATCGACTAACCATAGAGAAATAATTTTAATGAAGGTATACGTTATAGGGTCCCGACACGATCATGCCTTGCAATTGTCAATCACGTTAATTATGAATGGAAGTTGCTTCAGTGTGCGTGATTGCTTGGCACGTGTGTGTGCATCGACCACTGACCTGTAATAATCGACGTATACGTGCACATGAAAATCTACGTGATTGACAATTGCCAATTGATCATGTCGGGACCCCTTTAACCCGCCCGGCCACTCGGTATTGGATTCATATGCTTCCTCCACATTACTCGCGAAGTTGAACAATGTTCGTCGGCGAAGTTGCCCGAGTGAAAGAAAAGTTTTGACGAAGTAGGCCGAGGAGCCCCTCTACACTATCGTACTCGTCCAACTTCGAGCCCATTATGGGCTCCCGACCTGATCAATTGGCAATTGTCATGCCTCGTCAATATCATGTGTACATACACGTCGATGCACACACATATACAAAGAAATCACGCACACTGAAGCACCTTCCATTCATAAATATCAGACTTGACTCAATATATTGACCCGTGTCGGGAGCCCATTATGAGCTAGCGACACGGTCAAACTGCAATTGGCATGCCTTGTCAATATCATGTGTACATACACGTAACTGTAACTGCACACACCCATGCAAAGACATCACGCACAGTGAAGCAACTTCCATTCATAAATATCAGACTTGACTCAATACTATTGACCAAGTCGCTAGCCCATAATGGTGACTGATGGCCAAAGGCCGTAAGTGAATATGATAAAAACTTTGATTGACTTTTCAGTGATTGATGTGAAATGAAAATTGTCGTCTGACTTCTGACTGGTGTGTGGTTGTTTTAAAAATAAAACAATACAAATAAATTGTACAGAAATAACAATTTACAATACGTATCGCGATTTCGTAAATATAGCGGTGTCCAAGATGATTCTTAAATTAAATTACATATTTACCGCTTTATAAACTACAGAATAATATTGTGTACATCGATCTACATATTTTATTTCTTGTGATGTTCATACTATTTCATCATGGGAAAATTCAGCACCTACAGATACTTAGAGGTATGTGTTTTGACATGTAAATCAATGAAAAATATGCGATAGCAGGTAGATTTATTTCTCAAGGTTATTACTGAAACCAAACATAAATACTGTGCACACATACCTAATACTTTTCCATTAATATTTTTTATTTTATGATCATCTCTATATATGTAAGATTTAAAAAAAATGAAAATCTGAAAAGTGCTGTTGCATAAAAGTTGTGCTTAAATTCATATTATTTAAAATTTGTGAAACTATAATAATTTATTATTTTTGTTCTGTCTATTGGTCTAGTTTACCTGATTTTAAAATTGGTACTTACTCACCTTTTTGCACCTAAAATTGGTACTTACTCACCTTTTTGTACCATTAAAAAATAACTCCAAATTTATGATCTTTGTGGTATCTGTTACTGAGTACTTTAGTGAGAAAATATGTTTTTCATTCTGGCTTCCAAAATTTACTATTCCTTCACATATTTAAAGTTTACGAATGGTGTTGCATGGGAATCTGTTCCTGTACCCCTTGGGATCATAATCCAGCGATAAAAAATAGCTAATGTGTCTATCCTATACCTAAAATCTTTATGATCTATCCCTTTACAAAGTTTCAGCCATTGGAGTGCGAAAGAGCAACATACATCCGCACATTCCTATTTAAAATATTAATAATAAAGTTTCTAATTTTGAAATTCTTTTTATTTTCAGTTAAGAGATGATTCCGCACTTCCACCACATATCAACGCTAGGAGTAGAGCCATAAAGAACCCTAGAAGATTGAAGAAAGTGTTTATATTCCTTATTATATTGGCTATATTTGTTACATACTTCTTGGGTGAGTCATTCTGATATTATCCCTTCGGTAATATTACTTTTGTATTTATAGAATTTATTTGTAGATTTTGGCACAACCTGCGCCTGTCTATTTAAACACGGCAATACGGCTCACTACCTATTATGTGGGACGAATTATACAAAGGTGAAATGTGGGCAAATAATATGCCTCTGCCGCTCCCTTCGGGGATAGAGGCGTGACCATATGTATGTATGTAACATTACTAGAGTCTGTCCAACCGTTTATTTTACTTTTGTTTCTTTAATAGGTTAAAATTGACGTAGATAAATATGATTAGGCAGTTTATATATTTCTTTTACCATGTATTTCAAAGTTACCTTTTACGAATAATGGACCAGTTACATTCTCAGGCTGCTGTCAAAAGTAAAATTTTGCTTGCTTGCTTAAACCATATGCTGTTTAAGTGGTTAGTTTAGTAATTCTACAACATAAGAAAACATGTTCATCTGAAAGGTGTATGCATCTTATGGTTCTGGTAGAAATTTCTCAAGGGAGGGGCTTGAGAAATTTCTTTCCATCGCGTTCAAATCCTGCCTGCGAATGTGTTTCCCTCTTATAACCGTGGTAAGGCCGCTTACAATGAAAGATGCAACTTGAACACCATTTTTAGATATCATATGGACAGTGAGGATGACTCCCAATAGCTAGATGTGGCCATAGCTTTCCATTAGGTGTGTAGACTGTGTAGCGTCAATTTGGTGACTGTAATATAATACAAAAACTGACTAAAATGACATGGTTTCCACTTATCTGTTTTTGACTGGAAACGCTGGTTTACTTCTTGGTAGGATGTACCAGCAACTCTGGCAGATTTTGGCAACCAGTGCGGCCTTGCCTAAGGGTTCGTACATTATCGGGGTTGCTTCGGGTGTTATTCAACTTCTTGGAGCGTGAGAGGTGAAACTCTCATGCCACGCCGCTGTCTTGGGTTAGCTTCTGTAAGTACGGCTCCGCCGATTTCGCTACGGCCATGGAGACCGATGACCGATTGCCGATATTCTTGGGGGTTAGCTAATTAGACTTAGGTTTTTTTACGTGTAGAAAATCCTTCATGGATTCTATACCGGACTCTTACGGACTAAAAACCAACACATGCCTTACTGCCTACGGTTGGGAGCCCCAGTAAGTCCTCTGAAGGATATCCCCGGAATTCCCTCCAGACCTTGGCTACCACTGCGGCTTCACCTAGGGGGTTCGAGTGCTCTCTCGCGTTTTTGGGGGTCGTTTGGGTGTTATCCCGCTTCTTGGGGCGTATAGCGTGCGTGAATCTTTCACGTCACGCTGTTGTCTGGAGGCCCCTTGGCTTAGGTAGCTCTTGGCTGTTGCGATTCTACTTTAGTTTTTACTCTATGAAGTGGTTGCATTAAATATGGCATTGCACTACATAGGTACCTACTATTTATGATTTGAATAGCCTGTACCTACTTCTTTTTTTTTTATTTACATAGGCATAAACAGATGCACTTGTAAACGTCACTTATATAAAAACGAACTCCCGTTCGTAGTATTTGTATAGCAATCTTTTGTTTGTCTAATAATAAATTATAACTGCTTGCTGTCTTTGCATTGTTGAATAATTATGTACATAAATATCGTTCTTTCCCGTTAGTTACAATTGTATTCTTAGCGTCGTTACAGCCGAGTTACACGTCTGGTATTCTTGTGGAAGTCTTTTATGGAGTTCTTCGGTACGAACAAAAGGAAAATATACATTTTTAAGCTTGTAGAATACTTGAGATTGTGGTTTACCTGTTTTGAAATAAACAATCTAAAAAAAACTACCCAGTGAGGCAGAAAACAATTTAATTATAAATTAACAACATTTTCACGAATCGTCATCCTTGAAGTAATTTTTAATTTTACTATTAACTAAATAAATAAATATTCATGGACATTTCATACAACGCTATCTGATCCCAAAGTAAGCTAGGAATAACCTGCTTGTGTTATGGGTATCAGACCACGTATATTAATACTTTTATACTTTTTAAATACATACATAGAAACACCCAGACTCTTGAGGCAAACATTTATGGGTCACACAAATATTTGTCTCCGGTGGGAATCGAACCCACGACCTCCAGCGCCGCAGGCGGTATCACTACCGACCGCGCCACAGAGGCAGTCAACAACTCCTATGGCTATGGAGACCGGCTCTCCAAATAGAGTTTCCTGTGTCTAGTAAGACTTAACTAGATACTTGGGGATCTTCGATAAGTTCTCCTTAACATTATGTCGAGGCTTGCGGTTCGGTTAAGGTCCACCCCAGTCCCTGAAAATAAAAACCAACAGCGTCTTTGTGTTCCTGGTGACTTCCCATTCTTTATATTTGCTCCTGTATGTGGTGAGTCCTGTGCAAAGCAAGAAGTAGCACGTCGATCGCAGTCACAGATTATTAAATAGTTACTACGTGTCGCAGTCTCCTCAACTATGCTTTACACTCAAGCCTAGGTTGTGGTTGTGCTCACAGTTTTGCTATTCCGAAAACGTTTGTTTGAGGATTTTCAAAAGAGGCCTTTGTTTTTGTTTAACGTGAGGAAAAATCCTCATGGATGTTATGCCGGACTCCTACCGACTAAAAAACCTCACGTAACGCCCAACAGCCTATGGTTGGGAGCCCCGGGTAAGCCTCGGAAGGATGTCCCAGGACTCCCAACAGACCCACGGCCGCCACTGCGGCCTCGCCCAGGGGGTGGTTCGGTTGCTATCCCGCGTCTTTGGGGGGTTTCGGGTGTGATCCCCCGTCAAGGGGGAGGCGTGCGTGAGTTCCTCACGTCACGCTGTCGTCATCAAAAGAGGCCTCGGAAAGATTTTAGAAGATTGTCCATGGTAACATGATTATAATTGACATTCATACTACTTTATTATACTACCTATAGCGCAGCGTGTGAGCACGTACAAATGTTATCTTTAAAACTAAAGTAGGTAATATAGATAATTATTTTGTCGTTTATCAATGCTTTCGTAAATCATTGACATGACTAGTTCATTATACGTTTCTTCCTTGTTAAGATAAATATAGTCAATCATTTAGGGTAGGCAGAGGCATTCTATATACCTATTGTTTATACTGTTGGTTAATGGCAATTGGTGGAACCTGCTGCACATACCGAATATATCACGGTGAATGTTCTGAAGAGCTCTTCAACCTGATCCCTCGTTCTCCTTTCCGGTCCCGAACAACGCGTGCCGGGCAGAGATGCCACTCATACACAGTGGAGAGAATCTTCGCCGCGTTTCAAAAGATCGTTCCTCTGTCGAACTATAAAAATATGGAACGACCGCACACGTGTTTCCCCCATCTTACAATCCGGGGTTCTTCAATAGGCGCGTGAAGAGGCATATCACAGGCCGGCAATTTGAGGACCACTGTCGAAAGACTTACGGACTGTGAGACTGGCCCCCAATCGCTAGATGTACCACGGCTTACCATCAGGCTGGTGGCGACGTCAATTTGGCGAGCTAAATATAAAAAAAAAACATATTGATTAGCACCACTGGTACTGTTCCACAACATTTATTTACTTTACACCTGACTGGTTTCGCCTCTCGGCAATCTCAAAGGTAAATGATACCAACCGCAACAGTCTTTAAGCGGCGCGTCCGCAAAATGCACAAAAAGACATTTAGGATTTTGGAAATATTCAAGAACTTACTTCATTAAATGACACTAAAACGGAACCTTATATTCTTAATAGATGAGAATACATTAACACCGTGCGCTTTTTACAAAATATTTATTGACGTTAGATAGATTGCATTTTTGCAGACTAGCCCCTTAATAAGGATCAATTTCTTTTAAACAACATCACACACAAATCTTGAAATAAAGGAAGATCAAGTAAAATATGTTTTTATTGTAAAGCTATGTACTATCTTAAGAAATAAAGATATGTACTATCTTAAGAAAAAAAGGGGTGTAGTGGGGCCCTACCAACACCTTCGGGCCCAAGTCAACCTCACGTGCTAGCTCGTGCACCTGCTGAACAACGGACGAGGCTCTGACGGCGGCGGTCCATTTCAACACGGCGATGGGCTCACCACCTGTTACGTGGGACCGAATTGTACACGGTGAAATGTGGGCCGGTATAGGCCTCTGCCTACCCCTTCGGGGATAAAGGCGTGAGTATATGTATGTATGTATGTGTAAGAAAAAAAACAGTCTAATTGCGAAACTCCTATTTTTTTTGAAGTTTGTTGGTTAAGTGACCAGAACGAATATTCCCATTCACAGAAACTAAAACATTTTTTTAACCAACTTCAAAAAAAAGGAGAAGAATAGAATCTCAATAAGACTTTTTTTCTTTTTCAGATAGTGAGTAAGCTTTATAATAAAAACATATTTTACTAGGTCTTACTTAAATTTAAGATACTATGTTGTTTAAAAGACATTGTTCCTTATTAAAGACTCTTTCGGTTGGTATCATAAAATAAAGATGTTTTTTTTTTCACATCTCCTAGGTTCGATTCCCCCGGCTCAAGCAGGTGACGTTTCAAAAATGCAGGTTTACTTACTTTTGAAAATAAAAAGGAATGTTTCCTTGCAGCAAAACTTGCCATTATCAATATTAATGGTACTTTACCTCCAACTACCGTCTTTGAATTCCACCCTGTATATTTCATATAAGTGTGTGTGTAAAAGCGTGCACTTTTTGGGAGTCTGCTTTGACCATGGACTATTTAGCAGAAGGGAAATTCTCTATAGGGCGCCTCCCCTCCCAGTGAACGTCATAGATCGTGTTGCTCTATGTGTGCAAGTTATAAATTATTACATTTTCGTTGTAATATAGCAATTTTATTATTCACCATAAACTGCTGAAATAATGGGCAAAAGCCTTATCTATACTAATATGATAAGAAAGGAAAGATTTGTTTGTTTGTCATGAATAAACTCTGAAACGATTGAACTGATTTAGAAAATCTTTTGCCATTTGAAAACCCAATTATTCTGAAGTAACGTACGCTACGTATCTTCAAGTACCCAAGGGTGCGGAGCAGTGATCTTAAATGTCACCAAATCTACCAGATTGTCATACAATAATGTGACAACAACAAAAGCTTGGCAAAAAAGTTAAGAAACTGAACGAAAAATATTTTGCATGTTGGCGACATTGTTAAAATGCTGTCAAAAATGTCACTTATGTCAGTTTCACCCGCGTAGCTCCCGTTCCCGTAGGAATACGGGAATAAAATATAGCCTATGTTTACCGAGGATAGTGTAGCTTTCCAACAGTGAAATAATTTTCAAATCGGTTCAGTAGTTTCGGAGCCTATTCGATGCAATCAAACGAACAATCAAATCTTTCCTCTTTATAATATTAGTAAAGACTTCACCGTAAACTAAAAGTATGGTTAGCGTTATATAGTAATAGTAAAGAAGCATCAATATTATTTTCTACTTCTTTTTCCCAAGCCTTGCTTGAAGATTGCGATAGGCGAAGCCGTAATACGCAACTAGTTTAAGTACCATAGGTAAACATGAAATAATAGGCAATAGTTTTTAAGGAACTGGTTTATGCCCGCGGCTCAGCCCGCGTTGATGTTGGTTAATAATATAATGATCGCACCTCCATCGTGCGAAGCATGGCCCTATATGGGGCCCCCGTATGGGCTGAGATCCTGATGGCCAGCAGTGTGGCTAGATTGCTGAGCCTGCAGAGGCGATCTCAGGTGAGGCGGCATGTCTCCTGGCCAGGACCCCTTCATGGGCCCTGGAAGCGAGAGCCCTTGCGTCACTATTTAAATGGCGCAAGGAGGCGCTGAAGCGGGGCCACAGGCCTTTGTCTCGAGAAATCGAGGCTCGTCGGTCCCAGCTCCACCAGGAAATCATGGAAACTTGGAAGGTACGACTTGAGCAACCAAAGGGAGGATTCGCCACAATCCCGGTGGTCAGACAGGTCATGGACGAGTGGCTGGAGAGGAGACACGGTGCTCTCTCCTACCGCTTGTCACAGATACTTACCGGGCACTGGAGCTTCGGTAAGTATCTGGGGCGAACTGGCGAATACACCGGAAAACCACGGCCGAGTGCCAGCACTGTGAGGAGCGCAGCGAGGACAAAGCGCTCCATACGTTGATGGAGTGCACGGTGTGGGCGCAACAGCGCCAGGTCCTCGTGGCAAGTCTGGATGTGGATACTTTCTCGTTGGAGACGTATGGTACGAGCCATGGCCTCCAGCGGGAGTAAATGGGACTGCGCTGCCTCATTCTGCGAGCAGGTCATGCTCGTGAAAGAGGCGGTGGGTAGGGCGCGGGGGAGAGTATCGCAGTCGGCGGCGGGGCGCCGCCGAAGTGACTTCGCCGAAGACTATCGGCCTCCATGACGGAGGCCTGAGGACGGTGAGAGGGCTGCACGCCGTCCCTACTGAAGCAGGCCCTAGACGACAGCGTGACGAAAGGGATTCACGCGCGCCCTTCCTAAGAAGCGGGTTGACACCTGGAAAACTCCCAAAGACGCGGGATAGCACCCGAAACTCCTAGTTGAGGCCGCAGTGGTAGCCTTAGGTCTGTTGGGAGTCCTGAGATATCCTTCCGAGGGCTTACCCGGGGCTTCCAACCGTAGGCTGATAGGCAGGATACGTGCAGCCGTGCATAGCATCACAACCCCCAACCTTGATTAATCTATTTTTAGTCATAACTCCGCTTCTACTTAAACGATTATGCTAAAACCAACGTAAGATTTTAGGTCTGATTAACATATCTTCTTCTTATATATAAAAATGAATCGCAAAATGTGTTGGTAAGCGTATAACTTCAGAGCGGGTGGACCGATTTCACTAATTCTTTTTTTGTTGTGTAAGGTATTGTCAGGAGAAGGTTCTTATGGAAGAAAAAATATTGTATTCCCACGGGAACGGGAACTACGCGGGTGAAACCGCGTGACGTCCTCTAGTTTCTAATAAAAATGCCCCGTTAGATTCCGTTCAGTAGTTTTTGTATCCATCGCGTAGGTAAAGCAAACAGACAAATCGACATACATACAAAAATCTTAACAAACTATTTTTTGTGTTCAGTATAAGATACTCCTTCTCCATTGTACAGACCACTTGAAAATTTCCTAAAAGGATAGATACATGTAAAACCACACAAGCACGTATTAACTGAATTAGGTACATGCATTTTAATGAGCCACCATGTAGTAATTAGTAATTGCATTATGCATCCAAGATAAGGTTATTTTCGCTACATAGCACATTGTTTTTGCAGATAGATACATTTCGGAGTATAGCAGTGATATTTCTATAAGAAATGACCAATGGAACAGTGAACTTGGTGCTTAAATTTCTTATTATTGTAACAGGTACATTTGTTTGTAGATTGATAAAGTAGTAAGATAATTTTGAAAAGCAATTATGCTATGTAAAATATAGCTTGATCTCTGTGACAGTTCTACAAACGTAAACAAGAATAGACTTTATGTCAACGGTATAAAGCTTTTGTGGTTGAAATGCAGAAAGTGAGAATGTAACACTAAGTGATGATCAGTGTTACTCACCAACTAGCGCGAGGTAGCTATGCAGAGAACTCTTTCCCAGGGCGCCTTACTACAGAGATTCCAGTGTGCGTGCAAGGGTAGGCCAGGGCTCTGACGAAAACAGTCAGGTAGGGTGTACACACATATATTTATATAACACAGAGATACACAGAGACACACAGAGAGCTTATTCACTGATAGACACAAATATCACAGGTACACAGAAGTATAGTCAGTGCTTAGGTACTTATGCTACTAAGCTACACATAAGTAGTGGATTTACTGGCCTGCAGAGTGAGCTGAGTGAGAGTGACTGCCTGTTGTTACTGCCAGGTGATGACGGCAGATACCTCTCACATGAGAAGCTCGTGTAGTCCGCACTTCCACGTTGTCGTACCACGTGCAGCCCACTAACTTATAGGTGCGGCACCAAATATCTCATCCGGCAACTAGCCCCGTAGTAAAAAACCCTGTCATGAAAGAAACGACAAATTAAGATCTTGGCTGCGCGACAGACGACAATCGACCCGCTTTGCAAAAGAAGAAGTGACTCACCAGTTTTCTGGGTAAAATGTAGCAAGATGCAATGCAGCAACCCAATCACAGCCCGTTAGGCCACGCGAGGTAACAAATAATCGCGCTTGAGCGAAAAACTGATTCGCGGCACAGTCTCAGAGCAAAAGCCAAAGGACCTCCAACTCCCCAAAGCAGGTCTCGGTCAAAAGTCCTGTCTTTCACGAAAAAATCTTAACAAAAACCCGTTCCTTTAAATGCGAAACGCTTCGTCACCGAACTTATCACATCCTGTCATTCTGACAGCAGAAATGTCACCACTGACAACCGATTAAAAAAAGATAACTCGATAAGGCTGCTTTCACATCCTAAATACTGCATCTATAGAAAATAAATGCTACAACCACCCCCCCTTTAATAGTATTTCCTGCGGATATGACACGCTGGAAATACACAATAAAGAAAACAGAGAAGTACTGACTAATAAACAAAGACAACCAGCTAGGTCCTTCAAACACCAGCTGACTACGACCATTACAATACCAAGGAAAGATCCTCCTATGTACCTAACTAGACACTGACTCGTGTACCGGTTAGGCTAAGTAACTAGAGTCTAATGCCCTTCATAGAAAACGAATGCTCCCTTTACTCACTGCCGATACCCTAACACTACCCAAGCTCTCAGGATAATGTAGAGTACTAAGAAGCGAATGAGAGAAAAACGCTCGGTGCGGTGCATAGAAGAAACTACAACGTGACAATTTAAAGTCACGTACACATATAGAAATACAAACAAAAGATTAAAATAGTCTTACATAATGATCACATAGCACTGGTTTAATAAACTAGAGAAACAGTGCTATGTAGTTACGTTAGGTATTGGAGACTGCTCCTCCTGATACTTCAGGATGTCCTTGATATGGTACTCCCCAAGATCCTTACCGTCCAGATCTGACAGCCTATATACTAAAGGGGATCGTTTAGCAGTCACCACACATTTAAGGAACTTAGGAGCTAGCTTAGCAGTAAAATTCTTGGCCTTGTTGGACAGGTAGAACGTGCGTTTGTAAACTATCTGTCCCACTTTCAGCTCTACATGCCTTTTTCTGAGGTTGTAATACTTTTCATTACGCTGGTGGGCAACGTTCAAATGTTTCCTCACCTGGTCGTAAATGCGTTGTATTTCTCTCAGCTTGACACCGACGGCTGATGGATCGTCTACAGAGACTGAAGTAGGATGGCACGCGATATCTGTCTGCCTGTATAACACTCCATCCCCAATAAATTCCCTACCATGTACCAAAAAGTAAGGGGTGAAACGAGTTGCTTCGTTAACTGCAGTGTTTAAAGCACACTGTATCTCAACCAAGAACTGATCCCAAGACTTGTGTTGTGACTTCACATAGCATGAGATCGCTTGAACCACATTGCGAATAGCTCGTTCCGCCTGATTAGTTTGGGCATGATACCTAGGGTTATAATATATATTAGGTACATTATATTTAGCCAACAGATCCTTAAATGGCTTACTCACAAACTGAGGGCCATTATCCATGTAAATAGTCTTGCAGACTCCGTGCACGAGAAACACACTCTTCTCTATGAACCTCGCGACTACAGCGCCTGTGGCAACCCGAACAGGGCACAACATGATGTATTTGCTAAAGTAGTCGGAGACCACGATCAGGTGTACGTTTCTATTGCTCGAAGTGGGAAAGGGACCAAGCAGATCGACAGAGATAGCTTCGAATGGCTTCGAAACCCGCTTCGGGCTACCCATTAGGCCGGGACGAGACGTGTTTACGGGTTTGTACTGCTTACAGATTTCGCAATTCCCGACATATTCTTTGACGTCCTCGTACATCTTGGGCCAGTAATAATTTAGGGCTAACCTTTTATGTGTCTTCCAAACACCACCATGGGCACTTAGTGTGTCATCGTGGTACTTAGAGAGCAGGGGCAAGCGATCCTCCTGAGGTACCACCAGCTTCCAGTCAAAGTCTGAAGTCAGAGAATATTTATTTTTAGTTAACCTATATAAAAGGTTGTCACGAATGTCAAAGTTTGGTGACTTCCTCGGGTTCTTCCGAACACTATTCATGGTGTGGTCATACCACGGGTCTTTAGTGGGTACTGCATCGAGGGAATCAATTTTGATACGAGACAGAGCATCAGGTACAACGTGGTCTTTACCTTTTCGATGCTCTATGTCAAAATCGAATTGACTGAGCCTCATGCTCCACCGTGCTAGACGACCCGTGGGATTTTTTAGCTTATGGAACCACAGAAGAGATGAATGATCCGTGACGACCGTACATTTTTGGCCTTCGACGTACTGTCGAAATTGTTCCAAAGCGAAAATCACGGCCAGAAGTTCTCGCTCAGTTGTGCTGTAGTTCACCTCGTTCTTGTTGAGAGAACGGCTACAGTAGGCGATAGGGTGCTCAACACCATCGTGAGTTTGTGTCAGTACAGCAGCAACTGAGTAAGCTGACGCGTCACTAAGAATGCGGAAGGGCATCTCAAAGTTAGGCATTTTTAATATAGGGGCAGAAACCAAGGCTGACTTTAGCAGGTTAAAGGACTGTTCAGCCTCAGGGGTCCATTCGAACTTAAGGTTCGTAGAAGTGAGTTTGCACAGAGGTTTACTAATCTTCGAGAAGTTGTTAACAAAGCGACGATACCAGCCGGCCATTCCCAGAAATCTCTTAACCTCCTTAGGGTTAGAAGGGGTGGGATAGTTGAGGATAACCTCAACTTTACCCGGGTCTGTCCGTAAGCCATGTTTGTCCACATAATACCCCAGGTATTTGAGTTCACTCCGACAAAAGTGGGATTTTTTCATATTAATAGTTAGGCCAGCATCCTTGAGTTGCTGATAGACTCTATGTAAGAGCTCTACATGCTCCTCAAAGGTGCTGGACACACAGACTATGTCATCCTGAAACGCAAATACCTTGTTGTCGAACTCGGGACCAAACAGACGGTCCATGAGGCGTTGCATCGTGGCACTGGCACCGACAAGACCGAAGCACATGGAATTGTAATGGAACAATCCTCTCCGGGGAACCGTAAAAGCAGTCTTCTCAGCAGACTGGAGTGAGTCGAATGGAATCTGCCAGTAGGCCGCACTCAGATCTACAGAGGTTAAATACTTAGCATTATTAAGATGGTCTAAGATTTGATTGATATAGGGTAAGGGGTAGGCGTCACTCTTAGACACAGAGTTCAGCTTGCGAGAGTCCAAGCACAATCTGAGGTCGCCGTTCGCCTTCTCCACCATGACCACTGGAGAGTTCCAGGCGGACTGAGACGGGGACACTACTCCCATCTCCAGCATTCGGTCCAGCTCGGCTTCCAGGGCCTTCTGCTTAAGGGGAGAGAGCGGATAATAACGCTGCTTGATCGGCTTGCTGTCACCAGTGTCAATGACATGGTGCACAAGTGAGGTCCGACCTAAACCCACCTTATCAGTGTTCAACGAGTCGAACTTTTCAATGACCTCGTTGATTACACACCTTTGTTTAGTTGTCAGGTTGTCGTAATCCTCGAGGCCACCGTTAAGGGACACAGACTCTATAGGATTATTATCACTAAAGCTATCAAGACTAATATTTTGTAAAATTAACTTATCACTTAACTTAAATTGTTGCCAGAAATCCACTCCAAATATCATGGAGGTGGTTATACCTGGGACAACATAGAACTTGACAACTCGGATAACCGAATTGTACTCAATTGGCAAAGAGATACAACCCAGACATTGCAAGTGAGTGCTGTCTGCAGTTGTAATACGAAAAGTAGGATTGATACTCACAAGATCAAAACCCAGTTCCAAGAAGATGCGGTGCGCTCCCTTACCTAGTATAGAGCAGGAGGCACCGGAATCTAGAAGGCCTAAGACATTTAAATTTAAAACCTTAACAACTAGATACGGTCTAATGTCACTATCCCGTTTAGGAAACAGGACCTTATCAGAAATAGACTCAGATACAGAGTGATGCACAGAGTTCCTAATAAGGCCCTGGCCTACGCGTTTTTTGACTTGCTAGTACAGTGTGAGCAGTCTGGGGTCTTGACTCCTTTGAGACCACACCGGAAACACACCAGCTCCCTTGACTGTGTGCAGCTGTATGCAGTGTGACCGCCCCCGCCGCAACGAAAGCATTTGCGATCGTGGGGGGTAACCGGCGTCTCCACTGCAGACACCTGCTTAGCGGGCTTTTGTACACCTTTGTTCTTAAGCTGGTGTAAGTCAGATGTAATCTCAAACTTGTCAAGAGCAGGCTCATGGAAAGCGTCTGCCCTAGTGCGCGCAAGCTCCAAGCGCTTACCCAAACGTCTCAAGTCATCTACAGAGTTGACATCATGCAAGGCCAGTTCCTTCATGTAGTCAGGTCTAATGTTGTGCATGAGAATGTCCAGCTGTTCCTCACTGGGCATCTTACATGACAACCTTGAGAACATGGCTTGCATTGTACATATATAGTTAACCAAGGACTCAGAGCGGGCTTGTGTACGCTGTCTTATCTCGTTCCTGAGGCGGTAATCATAATCAGGAATATCGAAGGTATCTCTAAGCTCACTAATAAGATCCTCATATGAGATGAAGTTAGCTTTGTTTGTACGGAACCAAGACAAAGCCGGTCCATCCAACAGGTCGGAGAAAGCCATAAGGAGTCTAGGCTTAGTAACCTCCCGAGCACATCTAAGTTCCTCTAATCTCTCTAAAAACACACGTACACAAGTAGAACCATCATATTTTAAGTTAAATGAACATAAGTTAAGGGGACGTTCTTTATACACTATGTTACATGTAGAACTATTCCTACTTGAACTAGCTCGCACCGAGCGGTCCTCTCTCACTACTGGTGAAGTATATTCCACCTGGTCACGACCCGAAGGATCATCACCATCATCATCCGAACCTTCGGATTCAGAATCACTACTGGGTTCAGCCCTAGCGATGATCTTCACTAGCCTACCACGAATATCCACCAGGTCGGGGCAATCCAGACCACAACGAGCTAACCTACTCAATAAGTAGTTGGCCCTGAGGGACACCCTAAGACGACTACCCTTATTAATGAAGATGTCACCTGACTGAATAGCCTCCTCCAGCTCGGACACCTTCGGGAGGCAGATCGAGAGCTCAGCCGATGCATCAGCGGGTACCGGAGCACTCGCTTTGATGCTACCTCGACGGACGAGTCGGTGTGCCGCTCTTAGCTCACTCCGAAGGCCAGACACTGTCGTTTCCGGTTCCACTGAAATACCCATGTGGGACAGCTCGTTAGCAAGTTCATCCTTTCTTAAATAATTAATATATTTTTTCATCTGTGCCATTATGTAAAAATTTACTTACAACAATTATAAAGATAAAATGGCACAGATAGGGATCAATTACAAAGTAAAAATGTAAATTGAGTTACAACAAAGTGTACTAAGTTAGGTAATTATGTTTCAAATTGACTTTTAGAATTTAACAAAGATTAAGGGTATATTAAGAGAGAAAAGTTTCTAAATTTTCTGATAACACAGTTCAGGTTAACATTCAAAATTACAAGGTATGTACACACCTTATAAAAAAGTTTTAAGTTACACAGAGAAATTCACTAAGTTAACACAGAGAGATTCACTAAGTTTACCTTACAAGGTGAAACTATAGGATAATATATATTATATAATATAATAAATATATGTGTGCACCATAAAAAAAAGAACATAAAGAAGAAAAAAAACACAATAAGAAAAGAAGTGGGTATTCCAAATAAAATCAAAAAGTTTTTCCAAAATCACAGCTATTTTAAATTTTTGAATTTAGAATTTTGTGTCTTTTCCAGCCAAAGATGTAGGGAGCTGGAAGAAGACGAAAGGGAAGGTTTTGTGCTTAGCTGCTAGCACCACCAATTAACGTCCTGGAGCGTCTCGGACGATTCCAGAATGGTTTCGCCAGAGATAACCACCTATGCACACACACCAGACTGAGACTACCGCAGAGTAGACCCAGAGATTTGCCACTACGTTGGGAGCCAATTTGTAACACTAAGTGATGATCAGTGTTACTCACCAACTAGCGCGAGGTAGCTATGCAGAGAACTCTTTCCCAGGGCGCCTTACTACAGAGATTCCAGTGTGCGTGCAAGGGTAGGCCAGGGCTCTGACGAAAACAGTCAGGTAGGGTGTACACACATATATTTATATAACACAGAGATACACAGAGACACACAGAGAGCTTATTCACTGATAGACACAAATATCACAGGTACACAGAAGTATAGTCAGTGCTTAGGTACTTATGCTACTAAGCTACACATAAGTAGTGGATTTACTGGCCTGCAGAGTGAGCTGAGTGAGAGTGACTGCCTGTTGTTACTGCCAGGTGATGACGGCAGATACCTCTCACATGAGAAGCTCGTGTAGTCCGCACTTCCACGTTGTCGTACCACGTGCAGCCCACTAACTTATAGGTGCGGCACCAAATATCTCATCCGGCAACTAGCCCCGTAGTAAAAAACCCTGTCATGAAAGAAACGACAAATTAAGATCTTGGCTGCGCGACAGACGACAATCGACCCGCTTTGCAAAAGAAGAAGTGACTCACCAGTTTTCTGGGTAAAATGTAATCACAGCCCGTTAGGCCACGCGAGGTAACAAATAATCGCGCTTGAGCGAAAAACTGATTCGCGGCACAGTCTCAGAGCAAAAGCCAAAGGACCTCCAACTCCCCAAAGCAGGTCTCGGTCAAAAGTCCTGTCTTTCACGAAAAAATCTTAACAAAAACCCGTTCCTTTAAATGCGAAACGCTTCGTCACCGAACTTATCACATCCTGTCATTCTGACAGCAGAAATGTCACCACTGACAACCGATTAAAAAAAGATAACTCGATAAGGCTGCTTTCACATCCTAAATACTGCATCTATAGAAAATAAATGCTACAAGAACACTGGGGTGTGAAATGTAAATAACAACTTTATGCCTTTGTATTAAAAGTCAATTTTGTTTACATTAATACTTATAACTGTCACAGAGATCAAGCTATATTTTACAGAGTATAGGTAGTGTGCTAACTCGATCATAGATTTTAAATATGGAAAAAATAATTGGTTTCCAGTAGGATTCGAAACTGCGTCTTCTTGCATACCGTGCGACGCCTTATCCAACTCGGCCACTTAAAATTTATATGATACTAGCGGACGTCACGCGGTTTCACCCGCGTAGTTTCCGTTCCCGTGGGAATAGGGAAATAAAATATAGCCTATGTTCACCGCAAAGAGTGTAGCTTCCTAACAGTGAAAAATTTTTTCAAATCGGTCCAGTAGTTCCGGTGCCTATTCGTTACAAACAAACAAACAAAAAACAAAAAAGCAAAACAAACAAATCTTTCCTCTTTATAATATTACTATAGATTGTACCTAGTATTTGCGTCGTACGTAATTTGTCGGTTGAGAGCAGTGTAGTTCAGTGTATGTGACGGGGTAAATTTTTGCATGTAGTATTTGTTGTGGCGGAAACTCCACACAAATTATTTGTTCTCAATTCTGTCTCACCTACACTAAAACATACTATATTTGTACAGAGCTTGAATGTGTGTGTGGCCATTATGGTTAAGCAAATGTTCCCTCAAAATAGCCTCCAAATAGCTGTGGCGAGGGTGGCGGAAGCTTGATCAGTGGAGGGCAAGGAGTTGCCTATCTGTCTATTATATTATCTTTGGTATAGTTGAAGTATGAAGTAACGATAGTACTAGGAAGAAGTCGTAGGTATTATGAATACTTAGATCATAATATATTTTATCTACTCTGATACTATAATACGAAGATTATATAATTGAAATCAATACTATTATGACAAACATTACGCACAGGCCAAAAAAAAAGTTTTATTACGATACAGGTCTTGTATGGACACCTATATCGTAATAAAACTTTTTAATCATTACGATACACCATAAACAATCTCCAGCTGAAAAAGAAGTTTGAACCTCTACTTTAAAAAAAAATTGTGTCTCCAGAGTAGCGAAAAATCCTAAATCTATGGTCTCCGCAGCCTAAAAAAAAAAGAAACACGCATGCGCAATCGATGTTTGCGCCTTGGCGCCAACATTTTATATTTTAAATTAAACAAAGTTTGGTTTTGTTTGTAAAATAAATTAGTTTTTGTGTAAAAACATGTCTTAAAGCGAGGATGGTGGTAATTGTACACCACCAGACATTCTGGAAACTGCGTCAAACATGACCATGAACCTGTTACCGGCGAAATCAAGGAGCAACTATATATCACAACAAAATGAAATCAGGTATTATAGTATGAGAGTAGATAAAGTAGTGTATGACACTGTACATAACTTGGTCTTATAACACTCGTGTGATACTATAAAAAAACTCGCCTACGGCTCGTTTTTTTAAAACACACTCGTGTTATAAGAACCCTTATTATGCAACAGTGTCATAAACTACTATTATAATACAGTTGCTCAAAAAGTGACGTATTACAGGGACGTATAGCGTTCGGGATGAGGGCTATTACGCACCTGTGCTTTTTTCATTACCTTTCCCGCACTCGTGCGTTTTCCTTCCCAACTGTCAAAATAATGTCTATTAAAAATAAAAAACCAACCAAAAATTCATAGAAGTTTTAGTGATTCATGCAAATATTTATAAAAAAAGATACTAATTTGTTTCAATATCAGATTAAAGTAATTTTAATTAAAATTTGAACATAAATAATATAAGTATCGGCCAAATTAAATTTATAAATTTAAAAAAATTTTGGCTGTATGAAGTGCACTGCCATAGTATGTGCTTAGGTTTACTTATAATATTTTACGGTTGCCGCCATTTTGGACAATTCAGGTTTATTTGTTTTTATTATTTTATTAAATTGCTTAATTTTTTCGCAACTGTATTAAAAATAGTTGTTCGATACAACGTGTGGGACTGTTATTTAAACTCGTTCTGACTGTCTACCCTCGCCTTCGGCTCGGGTCAACATCTGTCAGAACTCGTTGTAATAACAGAAATCCCACACTTGTAACGAAAACTACTATTAACCGAACTGTAATGGTAGTAGCGCTTGTAGCCTCACAGAGTAGGTACCTACATTTTGTATATTATGAGAACGATCACTACCTCAAGCAAGGGTGGTCTTAAAATGAGTGACCACTATATGAAATTTTCATTTGCGGGAGTTACTTGCTTCGGAAAGCACGTTAAGCCGTTGGTCGCGGTTGCCAGTAACATGACAGTCGTTAAACCTAGTTGAAGGCCTCATGTACGAAAATTTCAACAGCAGTGACACTTGTACCATCATCAGTGGTACTAGTCAATGGTACTACTGTCACTAAGGACCAATACGTGGGAGAAAAATATTGATGAAATATGGGTCTCATTATACTTTACAAAAACTCTTTGTTTGGAAATCAATGGATCCGTGTACGCCTATCCGGATGAGGGGTAATAAAATAAATTCAAGTATCGCGCTGCAGTTAGATGTGTGTAGTAAATAGATTTGCGAACAAAGTGTTGCTGAGTGCAGTGACTGCGTAGAAGATGAAAAGTCGATATACCCTCGGCAGGCCTCGAACCGTTAGCGCAGCGAAGAACCATAGCGTCCTTGGCTGCCTTCTACCGATGTATCACGGCGAATGTTCTGAAGAGCTCTTCAACCTGATCCCACCCTCTCCTTTCCGATTCCGAACAACGCGTGCCGGGCAGAGATGCCACTCATAACACAGTGGAGAGAATCTTCGCCAGAACTGAGCGTTTCAAAAGATCGTTCCTCTGTCGAACTTTAAAAAACTTGGAACGACCTGCCCGCACACGTGTTTTCCTTATCTTACCTTATCCCGGGTTCTTTAAGAGAAGCGTGAAGAGGCACATCACAGGGCCGCCAACTTGAGGACCACTGCCAGAAGTGGCCCCCAAATCGCTAGATGCGCCACGGCTTTCCATCAGGCTGGTAACGACGTCAATTTGGCGAGCTGAATATAAAAAAAAATACCCATATTATTTTCGGGTGGAAATTCAATTCTCATGGATGCCATCCCGGACGTCTACCGACTAAAACCACACGGTGCCTTGCCATCTGTCTTAGGCCAGGAGTCCCGGGTAAGCCCTCGGAAGGATAACCCCAAGGCTCCCGACACAGACTTTGTCCACCATCGCGGACTTTTCATATTTTTGGGTTTCATCTCGCTTCTTTGGGTGCTACCCCACTTTCAGGTTTTTTTTTTTATAGTGTCTTAGCTACTGGCATGAAGTCATGTTTAGTGACTTGATAAAATAAGTAAATAATTTTATTTCAAGAGCTATTCGTTGGCTATTGTGACGGTGACGATATCACTGATCTACGAATGTATTAATTAGCTAGTGTTCTTCACGAAATTATCTTTTGAATTATCGCTTTGGAAGAAACAATTACACATAAATTAAGTTTCTTGTCTTCGTTTACTATCCGGTACTTACCTAATTAAATATGCTCATTAGAACTACTAAAATAGCTTTTTCAGAAATCTTTCCGTTTTGAATGTGAATCCTCACATTTTTCATGCTGGATGTGAATAGATCTTAGCTATTTGTCTAGCGCTGATTTCCCCATGTAACTCCTCCAAAAGATATCCAAGATTACCGAGAGGACTGCCACCGCGGCCTCGACGATGGGTCTTTTTTTAACGTGAGGAAAATCCTACAGGGATGCTATGCCGGACTCCTTTCGACTAAAAACCACACATATCCTGCCTAAAAGCCTACGGTTGGGAGCTCCGGGTAAGCCCTCGGAAGGATATCCCCAAGATCGCGTATGGGTCTGGGTGTTGTCTCGCTTCTGTGCGCTTTAGTTTGGACCGTGCATTAAACTGTCCCTTCACGCCTTCGTCTTGAGCCTGGTTCTGCAAGGGCGGTCAGCAGCCCAGTCACCGTCCTCAGGTCTCGGGTCATGAAGAGCGATAGCCTTGGGCAATGACACACCTCGCTGCAAACTGTAGATCTCGAGTGGGAGTTCTCTCCCGCTCCCTCTCTGCCGTCTCTTTCGCACGCATAACCTTTTTAAGAGATCTTTCCTTTGATGAGATCAGAGTCTGGTCACTAGATGGAGAACTTTTTTAAATGTAACATATTCTTATCTGCGGTTTTCTCTCGCATAAATCGCGCTCATACAAACACCAAAATATCATTCGTTTTTGTCTACAACACGTCGGAAATATCTGCGCTTCCCCCCGCGCTTCCCCGCACCTGACCCCGTTTTCGCCTATTTAGTATAACCCGCACGCGATTGAATGGTATGGTATTTGACAAGGTTCCGCACATAATCGTTGTAAGAATACTGGCAACCCCAGTGACGTAAACATTTCAACAAAGGTGCTGCACAATTTTATTTGCAAATAGAAGTAATAAATGTGAAAATTTAAGTAAACAACCGCTGTGAGTGAGCGACATAACCTCCTGATCTGAATCAAAAACACAGCTGCTATAAATACGAACCAAGTGAGTTAAAATCCTGTTGTAAACATCTCAAAAACTCGTTGTTACATTTTGAAATACACTCACACATAGAAAAACAGCTGATAACCAGCTGATTTTTAATATTATAAACACAGTAACCACCACGCACACGCACTAATAACTTAATTTGACAGTTTGTGTCAGAGAAGAAAACAACAAATACTGACGATGACATATGCGTTTAGTGAGTGCGCAAGTTGTTAAAAAATGCATTCAAACAAATTTAATGGCAACGACAACTGCGTTTAGTAAGTGCATTGGTTGTTATAGATACAGATGAATGCAAGAAATTTTATGAATTTTATTGTTTGAGGGATTTATGATTGAAGGGGAGGGATGTTGCTAGCAGTGAGTCGTAAATTTTTACGAATCTGAAACTGAGCTTGGACACCTAGCGACATCTGCAAGCGGGTGGCTGAGTTGCGAGAGGTGTGCCCATTTTGCTCGCCGCATAAAACAGTGACACCAATCGAATAGTAACCGAACCTACTACAAAATGATGAAACCTAAAACTTTAGCGAACAAAAAGAACCAGGTGACACCACTCGGAAGTAATAATAAATGTCGGAAACAGAAAACCCAAGAGCAGAAATCAGTTTCCGAGCAGTCATTCATTACGGTAAGGAAAAAGCAGACCCCGCGTAATTCAAAGGAAAGCTCTCCTCGGCCACTAGATGACTCTCATAATGGGGTCGCCACAAGCAGTCCTACTAATGCCGCAAACAACTCACCGTTAGGCGGCCGTGTTAATGTTGATACAACTGCTACGGCAGCTCTGAATGAATCATTTATTACGGCAGATCTGCCACATTCGAGAAGCATGGATTTCACTGCAACGGGCCTAATATCGATTGAGGACATGCAGGAATCCGTAGAAAAATTGCAACAGGAACTTAACAGTACACAAAATGAACTAGAAACAGTGATACTGGAAAATAATGACTTACGTGAACAAATATGCAAACTAACTAAAGACAATAGCACACTGAAAAAATTGCTTACTAACTCAGCCTGTAAAAGCACTGAGAGAAGAAGTAGATATTCCTTGCAGCAGTCTGATTTGAGTTTCATCGGCACACCATCTGAAGGATGTTTCAAGCGCCGGGACGGGAGGGGCACCAGTGACAGAGAAGTATTGCTGCAGAAAAATATAAAGGACTTAGAACAGCAACTAACCCAAGCTAGATCTGAGATAGAGAACCTAAACGGGCAAATCTGTGCTCTTCAGGAGGCGCTGAAAAAAACCAATATTACCACCCTGGCACATGAGAGCATACTTCAAGCTAAAACCAAAGCACACCGTTTAAATGACGTAGTAAAAAATAAATTATGTATATTGACTAATATTAGTAATTATAACTCACAAAAAATGATTGAAAAATATTTTAGTGATAGTTTTGACTACTGTCGATACATTCTTACAAACTGTAAAGTTGAACAGCTTCTATATAATATTGATAAAAAATTGGAAAATTTTAGTTTAAACGACTACTGTATTGTCATGTTGGGAGGTGATGAAATTAAATCCGGTGATTGTAAGGAGTTGGTGAGGTCAGTGAGGGAATCTCTACAGCATATCAATTACACAAATGTCGTAATATGCACTCCGACCTATATCTGTGGAGCTCCCATACATAATTATAAGGTTGAGTTATTTAACAACCTACTGCGTAAAGAGCTAACAACCTCTACTTATGCATATTACTTTGATACCAACAGCTATCTCTCGTTTGACATGTTTTCATATTATACTGGTTCGTTAAATAGAATAGGCATTGAAACAATATATGGGAAGATTGTTGAAAACATTCAGATAGACATGCATATGTATTCCTCTTCACCTGCAATATCTAGTAATATAAATAACTGTTTACAGCTTTTTCGTGAGTAACGATATCAATAGGCCGGAAAAAGTTAATAAATCATTTAGTACCAGTTGCGCAAAACCCAAAGCTCAAAAACAAGTAAAGTCTAAGGCACATTTAATGTATTATCAAAATGTTAGAGGCCTACGTTCCAAGACAACTGTCTTTTATAGTAACATACTGTGCAATTCCTATGACATCATTACACTGACGGAAACGTTCTTGAATAGTTCTGTATACGATGCTGAACTGTTTCCGTCAAACTATGTAGTACTGCGGAAGGATAGAGTTGAGGACGCTGGCTACGGTGGAATATTGTTAGCCGTCAGGGACTGTTACTCGGTAAAACAAATAACTGATGTTGATGGAATGACTCAGGATCAGGAACTGTTGTTTGCTGTTATAACAAAGAAGAATGTCCGGCTCTTTTTATGTATTGTATACTTACCACCTAGCTATAATGAAAAGAAATATATAGATGTTTTGACCTGTATCGAGAACGCAATAAGTGCATACCCTGATAATAAGTTTTTAGTTATAGGAGATTTTAATTTGAATTCTTGTAATCGTGCCACTATTACACAATTTGACATGTTTTTGGATTTTTGTAAGTTACGCTCATGCAACAATATATATGACGATGCCAAAAATAGGTACAACTTAGACTTAATTTTGACCACGGATGACCCAAGAAATATTAGCATATCATGTGATACTGAACCACTTGTTCCACTAGACACTGCAGCTAACCACCCCGCTCTAGATATATGCTATACTATGACTGGATCTAGCTCTTTTGACCACCCATCGACCTTTGAACGAGGTGGTGAATTAGATTACTCTGATAACGAGTTAAACCCAGAGTGGAATTTTCGAAAGGCTGATTTCCATAGTCTCTATTCACAAATTTCATGTATAGACTGGAAAGGTTTGTTACTACACAGAGACATTGATGTAGCCGTAAATAATTTTTATGAAGAGTTGAACAAAGCCATCAGTGCCCACGTTCCTTTAAAAGCCAGGCCAAGTAGCCAGAGGTACGTGTACCCGACATGGTACACCGGAGACATAATTCACCACATAAAATTGAAATATTATAATCTCAAAATGTATAAAAAAAAAGGATGCGAAGCTAATAGGGAACTTTTTAGGTACTTCAGAGCTAAAGTAAAGGAACTTATAACCCATGCATACCAAAATTACATAAAAACAATGGGAAATAAGATTACTGCTGACCCCTCAACATTTTGGAAGTATGTTAAAGATAAGAAAATGACTAGACAGCAAAGCAAAGAATACACATACGGAAATAGAGCTCTGACTGGGCAGGAAGCGGTCAACTCCTTTGCACACTATTTTGCTAGCGTTTTCCATGAAAACATCCCAAAATTAGACCCTCAAGTGGCGGAGTCCACCGCTGCTCATCAGGGATACCTGGTTAGTATTCCATCTGTCAGCAGAGCAGAACTAAAAAATGCAGTGCGGCGTCTGAAAGCAGCGTCTGCATTTGGGCCTGACAACATACCGGCTTTCTTGGTGAAGGACTGTATATCTGTTCTAGAAGAGCCCCTCATATACTTGTATAACCTTTCACTGCAGAGTTGTTCCTATCCAAATAAGTGGAAGGTTTCAAGAGTTACACCGGTGCCCAAAACTGGCCTAGGTACTGACATAGCTAACCACAGGCCTATTGCAGTGCTATCGGTATTCGGCAAGTTGTTTGAGTCGATATTAAACAAACAAATCACGTATCAAGTTAGTGGTTTGTTGAGCGATGTCCAGCATGGATTCCGCCCAGCACGCTCTACCCTAACCAATCACATTAAGTTTGTAGACTTTGTGAAGAGAAATATGATGGCAGGCTGCCAGGTTGATGCAGCATATTTCGATTTTGCTAAAGCATTCGATCGCGTTGATAATGACGTGCTTTTAATCAAACTTTCATCCCTAGGTTTCGACCGGCAGCTTTTAAATCTAATGGCAGATTATCTTAGGGATCGAAAACAATATGTTAAGTTAGGAAACTACAAATCCCATGATTATTTTACCCGGTCTGGGGTAAGTCAGGGGAGTAGTTTAGGACCGACTCTGTTCCTCATTATGGTTAACGACCTAGCTACAGTTCTTAAAAAATCAAATGCCCTCATGTTTGCCGACGATCTGAAATTGTATGCGTCCGTCAGAGATGCTTGTGACTGTGAAGCACTACAGCAGGATATTGATGCCGTCAAGGAATGGAGCACGGCTAATAAACTGGCACTGAACATTTCCAAATGTAAGTGTATAACTTTCTCACGATCGCGCACCCCTATACAGATGCCATATATGTTGGCTGGTGAGCGGTTAGAGCGAGTCACCACAATACGGGATCTGGGAGTGACTTTTGACTCATGTTTAAACTTTCACGAACATATCAGAAACACCTGTAAGGCTGCGAATAAATCGTTGGGATTTATAATCCGAACATCTTTTTGGATGGATAATATCCTTGCCACAAAGCTACTGTATAATGCTTATGTCCGTAGTAAACTGGAATACAATGCTACTATTTGGAATCCACACGAAAAATTGTATATTTTAATGACTGAGAGAATACAGCGTAAATTCAATAGATATTTGTATAAGCGCACATACGGCTACTATCCTTTTCTGTATCCCTCTCTGTTCGTTTCTGGGATGATTGGCTTGGAAACCCTGGAACTAAGACGTAACTTCGCACACATTATGCACTACTATCTATTATTGACTAATAAGATAGAAAATCCGTCTGTAAACGAGTGCATATACTTCTTTGTACCAAACAACTACACGCGTGGCTCAGGACGCCGTCAACATCGGCTACTGGTAACGCCACCATCTTGGCCCTTGCCACAGGCTGCTACTAGTCCCACTGCAAGAGCTATAGATATGATTAATGGTCTGTTACGTACAAATCCAGATGTAGATTTTTTCTTCGATAGCGTAAATCAAATGGCGAATAATGTTATTAAATATTTAAATGAATTAATGAAATAACTTTGGACTTATTTTAATCAGATTGTTGATAACTATGACCTCACTTTGTATTAATGATTATTTTATTAATTATGTGGACATTATAAATTTAACAGGTAAACAAGATTGACATTCTAATAACATATTTATAAATTTTGTATATATTCTGTTATGTTGACATTATGCAAATTAACATTAATTAATTAAATTGACATTATAAGTTCTGGCATTCTATTGTGTAATACTTATTGAATCGACTTTATAATTGTAGGACATTAATTGTATATAATATAATATTACCATAATAATTGAATAGTTGGTAAATACAGATGTTTTGGTAACATGTAGTCTAATGGAATTGACATTATTGGGAATGATAATTGCTCCTTGGAAATTATATATATTTATGTCAATACAGAGTTACATTATATAGAGGCTGTTTTGTGTAGGAAGTTGATTCACAATAAAACCGAATTGTAAGAGTATTGAATCCTTGAATCAGACAAATTATGATTGTATTGGTTGATTAACTTATTATAGAAGAATTTGTATAAATTAGCATAACATGTAAGCGCTTTGGTCCAAAAACTGTAAGCTTATATTGTTCTTTATATATAAATAAATAAATAAATAATGAACAAATAAATAAATAAATAAATAAATAATGTTGCGCGCGGATTATCCCGTACAGTTTACATGACGTCACGAGCCAGGTTCGCAGATATTTCCGCCGCCGCGCCGTGTTGTACATCTTATTGAAAGATGACGATTCGATTTCAATCAAACAAACAAAGACTCCTGAATCAAACAAACAAACAAACAAAGACTCCTGACTAATCGTCGAAGCCAACTCGTTTTATTGATCGATTTCGCGTGTACCGACCGAGCATTACGGATCAGATTTTTTACGCTCACTGGTTTATTTGCTTTTCCTATCTTCCACTTTTCATCCGAAATCACTTCAGCTTAATCTTTGTCAATATTAAATTAATAATAGCAATGCATTTTATTATTAAGCAAGCAAGTTATTCCTAGCTTACTTTGGGATCAGATAGCGTTGTGTGAAGTGTCCGAGAATATTTATTTATTTTTTTATTTATTTATTTTGTAGCTTTCATTTTTGAATGACGTGTGTCAAGTTGCATTGCCCAAAAACAATGAAAGTTGAAGCTGATCAAAGCTGATTGATGTTTTATTTTTTAAGAAATTCTGTGTTGGCGGAATATACATTTTGGCGCCATGATTTATTTAATTTTTAGTATATTTAGTAAAAGTTCAAAAACATGCTAATTTTAATACTTTGTTTTATCTTTGGTGTTGCAAAAGCTGTCTTTTGTACGTTGGTATAATTCTTTTAAAAATTGATATTTTTAGTACAAATGTAAATGTGTGTTTGTCTTTCTTTCATGATATTGGAAACGATTGATATGATATTTTATGGGAATAGTGGTTTGGAGTCTAGAGATTGACATAGGCTAATTGGTACTATGCTATCCCGGCAAAACCGTTTTACTCACGCACGTCACAGCAACAAGCAGTGGTCGGGGGTGTCATGCAGGGTAGTCACCTGGGACCTCGTTCTTACAAGGGCCTCACGCTTCAGCCCAATTCTTTTTGAATATCTGATCTCCTACCAGTGCGTCCTAATGCCTCTTACATAAAGCAATTCTTCGCCTAGGTCGGAGACCCGGATTCGATCTTATTCACTGATTCGATCACATCGAGTCACAGTAAGCTTATGAAGCGACGGCCATCTTCAAGGGCTACGGCCTTGACGGTGGTCGTCTCAGACTCCCGACTCCCGGTCTCAGTACTTTCAGTGTCAGTGTCGTCATTATCAATACACAGTGGACTAAAAGTGTTCTCTGACTGCCTATCGAAGTTATACTTGATATTAGACCTCTTTTTTGAAGTTAGACATGCCTACCTGAATGGTATGTTTAATGTGGATTCAAAACGGGCGTTCGACAGGGTTTTAATCTTGACAATCCAATTGTAAAAAGTAACTGAAATTTACCTCACTATCCTAGAACTGTTGTTAAATATCAGAGATGTCTACTGTCGGGTCACATTAAACACTTTGCACAAAGGGCAAAGGACTTCGTAACGATCTGCCTCCCGGCGCCTCCCAATGTTTATTAAGGTCATTGCCGTTTGTGACACCATAATTACTCGGGCTAAGACGTGGGTGCCTTCTAAATTTATACAGAACACTATTACAGACAAATAGTAAATTTATAATCATTGTATGGCCAGTGGCCAGCCTACAAACATCAATATTTAAGTGGTTTGTAATTGCTTTCTGAAGACATTACTTGCAGGGCCATTTGCCAGGGTTACGATTATTCGAGAGAGTAATTTTTCTAGCCTATAGGCCAGTTTCTCTGCGACCATTACTGATGTATTGTCATCATAAAATCTGCCAGGGTTACTTTAAAATATATTACTAATTACAAGATTAGTTACCATTACCATACACATTTAGTTTAGAGAACCCTACCATCGCCAAATGTACCTTTTTCCACTAGTAACCCGAACTATTTGCCTCTTACAGGGTTATTCACCGGTCAGTCACAATGGCTGGACGGCCTGGCCAAGACCTTGGGCTACGAGAGCGTGTATCACCACGCCGTCATCATCGACGCTGGCTCGTCCGGCTCCAGGGTGCTTGCCTACAAGTTTCGGGTACCTTTTACTGGTAAGTATATTCTTTGAAGTATGAGTATAGTCACAAATTAGAGATAGTACAGATGGAAACCTTTATACTAAATTCGCTGAAGCTACGCACAAATGTAGACACCGCTCACAGTTCACAGACAAGAGATCAAGAGATTTTCATAGTAGGTTTCGATACTGATTTGTGCGCGAGTGTGGAGGGTAGGTGTGAAAAAAAGTACATACATGAGATTTCCATCTTTACAGATACACATACAGATATATTTAGCTCGCCAAATCTACGTCGCCACCAGCCTGATGGAAAGCCGTTTCGCATCTAGCGATTGGGGGCCACTTCTGACAGTGGTCCTCAAGTTGGCGGCCCTGTGATGTGCCTCTTCACGCTCCTCTTGAAGAACCCGGGATTGTAAGATGAGGGAAACACGTGTGCGGGCAGGTTGTTTCATGTTTTATAGTTCGACAGAGGAACGATCTTTTTATAAAACTCTTAAGTAAATTATTATTTGTCTCTTTGATTCGATTGACATGTATGTCAGTCCAGTCGACTCTTATAGTGGAGATACTATCACGGGGCGCAAACTCCATACAGATAATTCGTTTTCAATATTGTCACCTACACTAAGAACACGTTATGTTTGTACAGAACTTGAATGTGTGTGTGACCACTATGGCTAAGCAAACGTTCTTTTAAGGGGACTGGTTTAGAAAATGACGAAAAAGAGGTGCAAATGAAAGCGTTATTTTAGACGGAAAATTATAGCCAAAAATAGATTATTAATCTACAAGATGTGTGTCAAAATATGGTTTTGTTGTTAATTGTATATTAATTATACATAATGTGTAAAACGATCGTAGAGTCAGCCCCAAATTTTTAGATGAATGCATTTTAGGACTTCAATTTTTATCGACGCGAAAGACAAAAATATGCCAACATATGAAGAAAATATACACCTATAAATTGGTTTTCTTCGATTTTGAATAAGTATAAGTATTAGCTTGTTACAACTAAAATAAGCTATAAAATGCTACATATCCGAGCCTGAAGGACGCGTGTTTTGTATGGTCAAGGTCGTTAGGCCTACCCACGGCCTTAAAACACCCTCCGACTATAATGACAGCTGTGGCGGGGCTGGGGAAACTTGCTCAGTGGGAGGCAGGGAGTTGCCTGCAATATCAAAGATAATGTAATAATATTATATTATCTTTGATACTATGAGCAAAAATATCCCCTACCGACTTGTAGTCACACCACATTATTACACCAGCATGACAAACAGATTTTTTTTTCTTGTTTGTCACACTATATCGCATGCAGCGGTCGCAGTTCCCTGATAGACGATTTGTGTGAACGTGATTTTCCTCCTTACGCTGGAACTGTACTTATGTGTCTGTATGTATGTAACGAAATTTTTGAATGTGATTTTCGAGCTCTAAATAACGCCAAATAACCAAAGTTGAAGTCCCAGTCCAAGACTAATTTAAAATCTATACATATAATAAAACTGTTGAGTATCGAAAGTCTGTACATGGAAGATATTTTGTAAATTTTATAGGAAGATGTTTTTAATTGTAGGGCTTCTCCAATCGATACTGAAGCCGAATATGTAATTTAAAATTTTCATGTCTGTCTATCTGTCGGACGTCTGTCTGTATCCCGAATAATATCACGCCGAAACTACTGATTCGATTTGAATAAAACTTGGTACAATCTGAGCTTATGATCCGAGGAAGGTTCTAGGATACTTTTGATCCAGATGTTTTGCGCGGTTCTTTGGGAGAGGGGATGAGAGACAAAAAGGTTTTTTTGCTGTACCTTCTCAATGCGTGGTCCGATTCCATAATTTTTTTCAGTTTCATATATCAGGGAGAACTTTAAGGATTGTTTCACACAAGTTATGCTGAGGGTTGTGTAGTTTAGGAATTAGAGACATCTCAACATTTGCAAAACCTAGAATTCAAGGGTTCCTTTGAATGTGAGGGTAAATCTAAACTGACGTGTTGGCTTTGTCATCAAAGAGCTTAATGATTAAGGCTATTGTAAAATAATTCTTGAATTGTTTTAGAATAGACTAACCCCCTTATTCATAATCGTTTATTAAACCTATTTTAGTTAAAACACATTTTAAGTCTATTGCTGTCTCTAACCATACTCTGTCATTGGTTAGAGACAGCAATAGACTTAAAGTGTGTTTAACTAAAATAGGTTTAATAAACGATTATGAATAAGGGGGTTAATCTTTAAGCATTTTTTTTTTGATTAAGCAAACAGGGCAATTTCACACGCTGCTTGATGAGTCTGGTGACGAAATACCTCTTCTTTCATAGACCTTATGTGGCGTAAACGAAGTTGCGAGAGTCAGCTAGTTTTCAAATAGTTTTCTTCATAAAAGGTTCCTGTAATCGGAGTTGCATATAGCGAGTATTTTGACCTGATTACCTGACATATTCCTTTAAAACTTTATTCAGTGATTTGTTAACTGAAGAAAGAAAGAAATAAAATATATTTATTAAGGGTCACAACGGACGTACATTATACAAAACATAAAATTAAAGTAAGATATAAAAAAATACAAAGAAAGAGAAATATGTGAACGTTTGAAAACTATTCAAGGCCAAGAATTAAATAATTTATGTAATTACCTATCTATACCTATTACCAAGTAAAATAATATGCTAAATTTATAGACTTACTGTGGAAGTTACGTTTAAGTAACCTATCTTACCCTGACGGCCAGCAATGAGGCTAGACTGCTGAGCCCGCAGAGAGTGATGGCCGTCAGGGTGATAAGAGGATACCGCACGATCTCCGGTGAGGCGGCATGTCTCCTAGCCGGGACCCCTCCATGGGACCTGGAAGCGAGAGCCCTTGCGTCACTGTTCAGATGGCGCAAGGAGGCGCTGGAGCGGGGCCAAAGGCCTGCGTCTCGAGAAATCGAGGCCCAGCGGACCCTGCTCCACCAGGAAACCGTGGAGACATGGAAGGTGCGACTTGAGCAACCAAAGGGGGGATTCGCCACAATCGCGGCCGTCAGACCGGTCATGGACGAGTGGCTGGAGAGAAGACACGGTGCTCTCTCCTACCGGTTGACACAGATGCTTGCCGGGCACGGTAGCTTCGGTAGGTATCTGTGGCGAAAACACCGGGAAACCACGGCCGAGTGTCAGCACTGCGAGGACCGCAGCGATGACACGGCGCTCCACACGCTGGTGGAGTGCACGGCGTGGGCACAACAGCGCCAGGTCCTCGTAGTGGGTCTGGGCGTGGACACTCTCTCGCTTGAGGCCATGGTGCGAGCCATGCTCTCCAGCAAGAGTAAGTGGGACTGCGCCGCCTCTTTCTGCGAGCAGGTCATGCTCGCGAAGGAGGCGGCGGCCCGGGTGCGGGAGAGAACTCTCCCACCCGAGTTCCGCAGTCGGCGCCCTGGGCGCCGCCGACGTGTCTTCGCCGAGGACTATCGGCCTCCATGACCGGGGGTCTGAGGACTGTGAGAGGGCCGCTCACCGTCCTTACAGAAGCAGGCCCATGACGGCAGCCTGACGTGAGCACTCACGCACGCCCCCCCTTAGAAGCGGGGTCACACCCGAAACCCCCCATAGACGCGGGATTGCACCCGAACCACCCCCTGGGCGAGGCCGCATTGGCGGCCGTGGGTCTGTTGGGAGTCACGGGACATCCTTCCTGAGGGCTTACCTGGGGCTCTCAACCATAGGCTGTTGGGCGTTACGTGAGGTTTTTTAGTCGGTAAGAGTCCGGCATAGCATCCTACGAGGATTTTCCCTCACGTTAAAAAAAAAAAAAAAAAAGTAACCTATCTTTCGATTCAAGCGCACTCTGCCGCCATCTTTAACGAATTATCACCGAAGTTTTTTTATCAATTTCTGTACCTATACGAGTGTTATCAGCCACTAGCGTGAAAAGCATGCAAATTGCTTTTGATTTTATTACTTCGATGGCTGAAGGGTTTACTTGGTTTTTGTATTTTGATTTTGTAGGTATAGTGTACAATTCTAGATGCTTTATAATAACCTACTAGCTGCTCCCGCAGCTTCTTTTGAGCTAAAATCATTACCCTCCTTTTGCGCAGTCAGTTAAAAAGTAGCCTATGTTCTACCCTTTTTTTATTTTTTTTTTAACGTGAGGGAAAATCCTCGTAGGATGCTATGCCGGACTCTTACCGACTAAAAAACCTCACGTAACGCCCAACAGCCTATGGTTGAGAGCCCCGGGTAAGCCCTCAGGAAGGATGTCCCGTGAAACCTTGGACTCAAACTATCTCTATACCAAATTTCGTCAAAATTGGTTCAGCGGTTGAGATGTGAAATCGTAGCAGCCAGACAGACAGAGTTACTTTCGCATTTATAATATTAGTAGGGAAGTAGGGATTGAGATTAAGATTTCCAGGGTCCCCTTCGTTGATGATCATGATGACCTATAGGAAAAATATGTTACTGAATTGTGAAATTCTTCTTAAAAAGAACTGTTCTACTACTACTACTACTACTAAGAATCTTCGATAGAACTAAGCCACTGAAAAGGTCGTTTTCCTGTCGAACCATAAAAAACTGGGAACGACCTTCCCGCGCACGCGTTTTCCTCCTCTTACAATCCCGGGTTCTTCAAGCGGAGCGTGAATAGGCACATAACTCTGCCAACTTGAGGACCACTGTCATAAGTCTTTGGTTTATGTAAAAAGTAGTTCAGTGTGCATCAGTAGTGCATCTTGTAATAGAATTGTTTTTTATTTTTATTCAATCTTTCTGTTACAGTGTTTGGCCGAGCTAACTTGGACTTGGTCGATGAATATTTCGAACAATCGAAGCCTGGC